>OY796675.1:52552111-53917611 GCA_963680715.1 Tetragnatha montana
ATAGTTATGTCTTTAATGGTTTCCAAATATCCTAACAAATAGTGGTTACATGATGAGCAGAAATATTTATAACAGTATTTTCATGTGCCATTTGTGTATCACTTTATCATTCTAGGTATATGCTCCTTTTTTTATTAAATGAAGTGCTATCATTAGCTATTTATCTACTTTGTATTGATTTTTTTTTTTATTTTTCAGCCTCTAGCTCATCATTATTCTCTTACTCCAATAAACCAAAGGAAAATGCCAGAAAGTGCCTGGAAGTTTGTGTACTACCTTTGTGCCTGGAGTTACACCTTATATGTTCTCATTCTGAGTGGGGATTACAAATTCTTTCAAAAGCCTAGTACAGTTTGGAATGGTATGTGATTGGTCTTATCTATCAATATTAACTTGAAATTGATCCTTTCATGAAATTTTTTTTTAAAAATAAAATGGCCGCTAACTTTTGAGCCATGGAAACTCAGTTTTAAAGGTATATTTTCCAGACTAACATTTTTACTTACCACTTAGCTGATACTTTTTAAGAGGCAAGTATATTGCTAAATTTTTAGGTGATCATCAATAAATATCTCATGTCATCAATATATCTGTATATTTTAGTAAATTGGGTGTCAATTTTTGGCGATACTTCTGTTATTTGACATTAAAATAGCTTGGTAATTTTTACAAGAAAGAATTGTACCCTAATAATATTGTATGACATTTTAGTAACATACTTTATAAGTATCAACTAGTCATAAAATATTGTTTGAAAAATATTTGATAGAACTGAACATACTGTTTGTACCCTGAAAATTGGATTTGTTTTACAGACTGGAACTTGGAAGAATCTCCACCTATGAACATATACTTCATATACATGGGAAATTGTGGGTTCTACCTCCATTCTTTATATGCTACTTTGTTCTTGGATACTTGGCGAAAAGATTCTTTAGTAATGATGATTCACCATGTTTTAACGTTAGTTTTAATATCCATTTCTTATTCACTGAGGTATGTAAATTTTTTATACCTTAATTATAATTGTATATTCATATAATTTTTGGATGCTGTAATAAAAAATTGCAGTAAAATTACTGTGTAATATAATAACATAACTAGTAAAGAACTTTAGAATGTTGTTTTATTGTTACTCTTTGTATGAGTATGAAAACTTAGCATAAAATTTTAGGTGATCAAATACTGATTGATGTAATCATAAATTGAATTATGACATATTTGGGAGTTGACTTAAATTGCTCTAACATAAATAAGACAATTTTCTTCCTATGCAAACAGTTCTTGCAATACTACTTTAAAGATGTAATTGTTGTTTTTTTTTATCAAATATTGTATAAATTGTTATTTTTAAGTATCATTAATTCTAAAGACAAGTATTTTTTTAGGTATCATAACATTGGGTGTCTTGTGCTGTTTACTCACGATGTATGTGATATATTACTTGAATTTACTAAACTGAATGTTTACTTCAAAACCCAAGGGGGTAATTACGTCAAGAAGCACGAAATATTCGCAAACGTTTCATTCTTCTTGTTTACTTGTACATGGTGAGTAAATTTTTAAATCTGCTTTTTGGATGCATGTAATTAAGTGTACCTAGGTTTATTTGCCTGTCAATATTTGATGTTTTTTCCCTGTTTTGAAATATCTGTAGTTTACTTAAAATTTAAGTTCATACTTTTTATATTAGAATATAGATCAGTTCTATTCAAAAGGTATACTCAATACTGTTATATTTTTTTGATGTATTTGGGCTTTGGATACTGGTTCCAAATGTAATAATGAAAAATATAATCATTAATAACTGAGCCATTGCCCATCTTAGTGTTGGAAAAAAGTTATTAATTTTAAATAAAAGGGTGATTTTCTGGATTCTTAGTAATCCATATTTATTACATGATATTTAATTGAAAATGGAGTCTTAATATAAGAGAAAGGTCTATGTTGTTCTACTATGTTCTATATGCTACTTATCTGGGGTAACTCAGTTTTTTAACTGCATGAATTCTGGGTTTTATCAAAATTTTATGTGTTAACAAGAAAGCCCAAAATTAGGTTCAATTTAAAAATGAATGCAAGGCTGCAGTATTAACAACATCTTTTATAATGAATCCAGTCCCACCTAAGCGGGATTACATAATAGCTACGTCAGTCTGAAATTTTTTCTGTCTGCATTGCGTTTACATACAGCTGTAGTTAAAACATTCATGGCAACTTTGACTCATCAGTTCATAAGGTGTGTTGTATGTTTGGTGAGAAAAATACTTTCAGAAGTAACAAGAATTTAAAAAAAAAAATCTGTAAACTTTCCGGATTTTGGAGCATTCTGTATAAAAGGTTCGTTATTTTTGTAGTTTTCCCCAGATTTTGAGTGGAAGGCAGTAGCACCCCTGAAAAGGGAGGGTTATAATTGAATTCGTACATAAATAAATATTAAATTGGAAAAAAATTCTGAGTAAATTTTACCTAGTTGCTAAAAACTTGCATAGTGATCCCAATAAAGCTTTAAAAATGTGTTTTTTTCCTTAGTTGTGGTAGTTGGTAGTTTATCTTTGCACAGTAGTATTGTGCTGATGTAAATGCACCATTCAAAATTAGCCCATATTTGTGAATAGCAATTTTTCAGTACCACTCTGACAGATTTTAGGTTCTTCCTTTACCAAGCCTCTGTATGCTACTCTGCTAGAGGAAAGCATTCATTCAACTAATTGGTTATAAAAATTTTGGATGTAAGTATGCATTTCTGGTGCACAGATGCATATGCATGGTGGAATGGTATCAAAGTATTTCTTGGGTTGTCCAACACTTCATATTTCTATTTAATTTATTCTTGATATAAGACAATATAAACTATTATTCAGGTTGAATGGCATGGTTTTAGGCAGATGTTATCTTTGGTGATAGTATAACAGTGCAACTTAGATAACTCTAGCATCTTTTTCTCTTGGTCCTTTCCTTCTCTGTAATGCAGAAAAGGCAATGAAAAAGTGACATAAAATGTTCAGATTGATTGGATGTTTCAGATGGGGAAATTTTAAAAATCTAGCTATTTGTTTATATGCTCTTAAAAACAAAATTTGTATTAAAATTATTTGTTTTGTGGCATATAAAAAAATCAGTAATTAGCTTATCTTTTTCATGAATTGAATTAAACATCCATAATATCCAGAATAGAATAAAATTTACTCTTATTAAATTTAGTTTTCTGGTTATTTGAACATTTAACTCCTTATAATTTGTGTTGGAAAGCTCTGTTTGACCCTATAGCTATAGCTTCTGCATCTGTTAGTTGATAAATGAGGTAATAGTTCAATTTACCCAGGTAATCCTCTTTACACATTGCAGCATCTTATGTATGCTTTGTTCTATGGCACTTTTAGAGAATGTTTTGAAGGTTCTTGTGTTTCCATGCTTGAGTGTGTTTGTTGCAAATGCAGATTACTGGCGCGGTATGGCCGAATAGGGCCCTTGCGCCATAAAACCCCACCAACCAAATGCAGATTACAAATTATACTTTATAACAAATTGGGAAAAAGTTATTAAGTTAAAATTTGTGATGTAAAATGTTCAAAGTAGGTAATACATAAAGCACACATGGTCCTAGTTTTTATCAATCTACACATTCATTAAAATGTGAAAATCTTTCTGTGTATTGTAATTGGTTTTAACTTTGGGATATTGTACTTTCGATCAGGAGATTGTAATAGATCAGGATGTGTCCATATTTATACTTCATTAAATCAAAGTCAGTTCACAAACCCTTTGTTGGATTTTTAAAAAAACATTTTCAAACCAAAAACCAGTGGTATAATTTTATTTGCTACGCATCAATGGCCATGTACTTCTTTGTGTTCTATCGTATTTATTATGAAATTTTAAGTTATAAGGAATTTTTGTGCCTTACAATGGTTTTTACATTAAAAAATTGCCACATTATTTTCGAGTAACACTCAAGTTATATCCGAACATCTTTAAGGATATATTTAAACAAGTATACATCTGTAAAAAAATATTTTCTACCAACAATTGTTTTCAGGCATAGGTGTGTTTTTCTAATATTTCTAAATTTCAAGTTTGATAGTGCAATCTCTAGAAGTAGTCGTTTTCCCCAGAATTTTTCAGATGACTTTTTGATACCAATAGAATACACAACTTTTGCCACCCCAGTGCCAAGAGATTAAATTTTTTGGTCCACCCTACTCTACATAAAACAATAGAGCTTAAGTGAATGTCAAACGTTCATTCTTGCATTATTGTTACTTAAATAAAGCACCCTCTTCACTGACACTGACATGCAGTTATAACACATCTGACAATGCTCTTCAGGCAATGATTGCTCACTTGAACCACTTTCACATCACTAATTGTTGAATTCACTATTGCAAAAGTTTACTGTGTCAAAATTTCTGTTGGGATTCATTGCAAATGAGTTAGTTTTAATAATTTAATTTACAATTAGTAAACATAGTATTTTATAAGATTAGACTAAAAATTTATGCATCAATTTTTGTTGTGCCTTTATTTAAATTGAAAGCTTTATTTTTTATGAATACATAATATAATTTATAACTTAATAAACAATTTTCTTTTTTCTTAAGTTACTGTATTCTCAAACTTCTGGAATGGATTTTCATGGGCAGTCTAGTGTGGAATTTCATTGGTTATTATATCATAAATACTTTATTATATTTGATTTTCATTTGGAAAAAAGAGATCTCTGCAAATTTTTTTTTATAAAATTGTAAAGTTAAGTTAGTTTCACGTTTAATTTTTGCTTTGTGTAAAGTTACTAGTATTTTAAATTCACTTGCAAAATTTGAAACATTGTATTAGATAATTATTTGGGCAAGTCTTTTAAACATTTTGAATTATAGCAGTATTTTAGTCTTCTCCTGTGTGTTCTCATGTGTTCTAACAATCAATTCCATTTTATCTATTGCAAAGCTTACTCTGAAATTTTAAATCTTGCAGGTTTGTGACTCGACTTAATTGGTATCCTCTGAGAGTTTTGCACACTGCTACTGCTGTTGTGCAAAGAATGCAGTTTATCCTTCCATGTGCTTTGCTCATGAACAGTTTACTGTGGCTTTTACAAATCTTAAACCTGTATTGGTTTCTAGTATGTACTTTAATTTAATGTTACATTTATATAATTAAAATCAGACAATTCACTAGTTCTAATTCTCTTCTTACCTTTTAAATGCATTTAAGTACTGTTTTTTTATTGCTAATATTGAAAAGATCTTATCGAAAATATTTATGATAATTTCTTTATTTCAGTTTATTTTAAAATTCCTGTATCGAGTTGCAACTGGGCAAGTCCAAGAAGTAGATGATACTAGGGAATATGATGTTGAAGAAAAATTTAATCAAAGAACAAAGATTCATGCAAATGGTTTGCAAAATGGGTAAGAAGTGTACTTCTTATTATCTTATCTTATTGTAACCAGGTGTCATTTCTTACTGGATTGATTTTGATATTTCCTAAATGTACTAATAAACATTAATTATTTGATGCAAATCTTGATAATTTTGAGTTCAGTTGGAAAGCACCTAGTTTTAGGAATACCATTCATTTTAATTTGTTCTTTTCTACCTATTTCCTGAGTAACAAAGTAGTTTGAGTCGGATTATATTTTGAATTCTTTTAATTTTTGTAACTCTTCTGATTTGTTAAATGATATTTTATGTATTCCAAACGAAATTTATTTAATAATTATTAATTGGCTTAGCATATATTTCTTTCATTATGAAATCTTGATATCATTTTCTAATTTTTTAAAAAAAATTTCATCATTGGAATTATTTTGATGACTAAAAGTGTTGTTCTTACTCATTTTTTCACTAAAAACTGCTGATTAAATAATATTTAATTAAATTTTCCCAGTGCCATTATTGTATCCAATTAGGATTTTTCAAGTTTGTTTTGCTAAATTTTATTTTTATTTTATAGAAATGCCAAGGCTAATGGCAGCTATGATGACACATCAATGTCAAATGGCGATTTGGCTGAAAATTTGAGGAACAGAAGCAAAAAGGAATAGTTAGGGCAAATTCTGAACCTTCCATTGTAATCAATTTTATAATGCTGATTTCCTTTGATAAATCCACTTGTGGCATTGGCTTTAAGATAGTTTATTTTTTGTGTCATTCTCATAGAAGCATCTTTGTGTCACTTATTCATGGATACACTACTTATTGGAAAGACATAATCTTCCCTAGATTCAAAACATTCTTTTTTATACAAGAATGTTGTATCATTACAGATGGACATTTATATTTTTGGAACTAAAACATTAATTCGTAATGATTAACTAAAATTCTGATACACACATTTTTAACAATTTATGTAATAAAAAAACAGCTGCTTTGAAAAAGTGTACATACCCAAGTTTTTAAATGCTTTTGAAAGCAATCTGTATAATAAATATCTTTCAGTCTTATTTTATAAAAAGTTTTCATATTTTGTTGTGTTTGTCTGCATATTTATTGTCTAAACTATTAATGATGAAGGTCATGGCTGTGCTATTTAGTTTAGATATTAATTTATAAAATTCAAGATAAAAATAAGTATTGTGGAAATTGTAAATTCTTTTTGTTTGCTAGTTTTAGGTAAAATTGTTAAGAAAGTCTTATTTCAACTTTTAATTCCGTTGTTAAGTTCTGCTATTTATTTTTGTTGAACATTTGTATTATATTATAATTTTCTTCGTAGTCCTTGTTAATTTTTGTTTTTGTATAAACTGAAGTGGGAACACTTTACAACACTTATTAAGATTCTTCACTTCCCTTTTTGTAGCTGCGTTTATAAAAACACAATTTCCCTGTACTTATGATGAAAATATTTTCCAGGATTTACTTCTTACTGTAATTCATAACAGATGTAATTTCTTTTTTTGATGAAAAATGTTTATAGTTGTATTCTGCTGTTTTCTCGGTTCATTCTATATGCTTTTGAATTATCAAATTTTATATTTAAATTTAATGTATTTAGAATAGGCATCACTTTTGTATGTAATTTGAAGGAAGTCAAACTGAAACTGAAGGTTGTTGTTTGTTGTATCGAGCAGATTGGTGTCTTATTGAATATCCAATGAAAAAGGCAGCTGGAATTTTTTTTTGTTACACTTGTGTCTAAGACACAATCTAAAACTAACTAGATTCATAATTTTAAATTATAAAATTCTTTAAAAGTAAACTTAAGATTTTATTGTTTGTAATTTCAGCTATTTTTTGTTTGCTTATAAGTTTGTTAAGCTCTAACATCATAGATTTAGAGCTTATAGTGCCAAATGAAATGGTAACGATGTTTGTAGCTTGAAGAGTGAG
This sequence comes from Tetragnatha montana, assembly GCA_963680715.1. Lineage (NCBI taxonomy): Eukaryota > Metazoa > Arthropoda > Arachnida > Araneae > Tetragnathidae > Tetragnatha > Tetragnatha montana. Next base: position 52,559,444 of record OY796675.1, read on the forward strand.
AAATGTATATGGAAATTTTGTGAGTTTTAGGTTTCTTGAATTTATTAAGTTATTTTTGAAAATGCTTCTTTCTGCCAGTTGTCTGCTTGTCTGTTTTCTTCATAAATTATTTCAGTTCAACTATTTAAGTTTAAATCTCAGTATTTATTTAGATGTTTCATGATTGCATATAAAGCATTAGAATGCAGATTATTGAGAATAATTGCTATTTGCTTACTGCAATTGCATCAAATGTGAGATTGGTAAGGGTTGAAACTGTGATAATGAATTTTGAAAATAAATTTTGTATCTTTATATTTGCTCTATTTAGCATTAGATTGTAGGTTTTTTTTAAAGATTAGTCTGGTTTTATGATTTTCCTGTACCTTAAATTAGGCTCTTCAAAATAAACTTTTTTTTGTCATCTGTAGTATTATTTCTCCAAAAATATTATTCAAGGTTGGATGTAGACATGCAATGAGCTGATATATTTGTTTCAAACTCTTAGTAGTTTGAATTGACTTAAAGTGTAATTCTGATATATGTTAATATCTATGCTTTTTTCATAGCATGTATATAAGCGTGTAAAAGACTATTTTTGACTCTGTGTACAGATTTATTTTATGTTATACTTGTTATTGTTGTGCAGACTTGGATTGCCCATTCTTAAAAAGGTGGAACAATATTTTTTATTTTCCAATAGTTCATGGGTTGTGGTATTGATACTTTCCTTTTCAGTACTTTGTATTGATACAATTTTTACTCAAAAGGTGGATTTCTATTAATTGTACTTTTAATGGTTTTTTGATTTCCTTCAATTTTCTGTTTGTATGATTAAAATCAAATTATAAGATTCCTTTGTTAAATTGATTAAATTTTACTAAGTGAATGCTGGGAAAATACCTGAATTTAAGTTTAGTGTTCAGTAACCAGCTGAAGTGAAGAGTTAATTTTTACTTAAAATAATATGTTTCTAACATACTGAAGACATCCTTTGCTTTCATTAGATATACTTGATTACATAGGAATTGGGTAGATTTATACATTTAAAATTTATAACATCATTTAATTTTTACACATATCTTTAACATAAATCTTTTATTGTTTAAAGAAATTTTTTGCAGTCCGTATTTTGAGTCTGGATGTTTTTTCCTCCAACTAAACCATTAAGCATCTTGTATTTATACATCTCACTTTTATGATGTTCAACTAACTGTACTAAATTTTATGCCGCAGTTTTTATAATGATGGCATAAGTGAAAATGCATAAGAGTTCCAAAATATACTCGTGTAAATTGGATTTAATAACAATGTTTTTATCCATTAAATTTTGTAAAACCTTATCCAGGAACTAAGAAACAGCTCATGTGCGCACACATTGTGTAATTTTGTTGAGTTAGTAGCAATGGAAAAAAGTAATGTTCTTCCCTTAAAAGATGTATAAATTCATCTATTTTTATACGTATGTGTGTTGTGGCATTTTATCATTTTGATACATGTACTCAGATTTTCATTTGGTTTTATTTTGTATCTCTTAGTAGCTTGATTACATTACTTTCTATTGTTTCAGATGAACTTTCACATTTAAAACAGCTCTTTAACATTTTTAATTGGTCTTTAAATTGTATTAAATTATTTAAATTCTTAATGTAGCATGAGAAAGAAGACTATTGTTCCCAGGGAGAAGAATTAATGTAATGTGTTGCTCATGTACTTGTAGTACATTTTTGCTAACATTTTGTCATTGCTAATATAAAATTTGAGGTGTATTTTATTCATGAATCATCACTTTGAATGGTATGTCCTGTGAATAAATTATGTATAATGCAAAAATTGTTCTTTTGAAATTCTAATTTTTGTCAGTTTATCCTTTTAATTTTGTACTCTTAAATAAATTAAGTGTAGTGGGGTAGTTTAGGCCCCATGACCAAAATTTAATACTATTTATTATCACTTGGAAAGGGATAAATAAAGCACAAATTTTGGAGAAAATCACGATTTAAAAATTTCACATGTGGATGTATATCTGATAAATTTTGCTATTTGCAAGCAGAGCGTAGTCTAGCAGTAAGAGCTCTATCATACAACCCAGAGGTCCCAAGATCAGTTTCACTGCATGACTTTTTTTATTTTAACTTTTAACGCAATAGGAAGCAAAAATATGGAATGAAGCAAAAATTAATTATATTTAATTATCAAATTAAAAATAAATAGAATTTGTTTTCTTCTGTGGTTAAGTTAATTTTTTTGCAAAATATACATGGATATCTGGTGTTGAAGTTTTATTGTGTGGTTAAGGAATTCACCCATAAATAAGTGCTAATCCATTCAAAGAAAAAGTGTTGGACTTACTTTGTTTTTGTTAAACCTACAAAAAAGTAAAACATTGTTTTCTTACTTAGTATTTAGTTCTCTAATGGAGAAAAATTTTACAACACATAGAAGTAAGAGAATATTTTATTTTAATCAAACCAATTTTACTATCACAGTCATTTTGTTTTTAATTTTCAGAAAAGCTTCCCTTTCTACTGTTTTTGATAATAATTTTTATTATTTTGGATAACAAACACACCATTTACCACTTACCACATCTTACTCTTGCTTTTTTGCACCATTATTTCAAATGGGAGTTTAGTAAATTGAATTAAAAATTATGTCTAATGTTCTTATGAACACTGAATCTGATTTACTTGTATTCAGCCCTAATTATCTACATTTCTGTTAAGGTTTCATTTACTATTTTAAGGTTCATTATTTTGAAAATTTTTGCTAAATTAGCATCCTGGGCAGTGATTCTTAGCAAGTGTTCCAAAAGAAATAACTTTTTTTTAAATCATCACAAGTATGCAAAGCAAAACTTTTGATACTGTATCATAAAATTCAATACCCCTGCGCAAATGCCAAGTGTTTAATATTTCTGCACCTGTAATGGTTAATAGTCATGGTTTTAATCTGTCTTTCTTTTTATTGATCGAAAGACAGTAGTCCTCAAAATTTTTAATCAAAAGGCAAATTTAAATGTATTTCGAAAAAACTTAAAATATCCACTATATTTAACTTTTAAAAGGTTATAGTACTGCTTACATATTTTTGTTCCAAGTTTGAATCTTCAGTACCACGCTTGGGCTATTTAGGAAAGAACTCCTGGCATCGTTGAGTGATGCTGTATAGCCCCACAGAAATCCTCACTTTCGGACAATTTTTTGGCTCTCAAAACGTGGCAACGCCCATCTAGCTGAATTCGTCGTTCTTTTATTTAGAGAAAACTATGATTGATGGACTCTAGCGCATTCTACCACAGCCGATTACCCTCCAAGATCCACGCAAGAGGTCATCGGGACCGTTTATCCTCAATTTGTGTCCAGCTCCGCCTTTTTTGAGCGCTCTCCAACAGAATCGAGTGTCCACATCATAGAGGTATGTGTAATACAAAGGCAGCGTTTTGGCACGGTAACCCTAAGTGCCCACCTATCGAGTGGCAAAAAAGAAATCCGCAACTCCCACGTTGGGTGGATTTCAGAGAGAGTATCGCTATCTGATCTCTCCCGGGAAAAAGATCAGGAAGAGGGGCGGTTGTTTGGTTTGGTTTTTGGTTACATATATTTTCCGGTATGTGTGCTTGATCTCAAGGATCCGCTTATACACCTTCGTCAAGTAAGACAGACACAACAGAATTTTTACTGGCACAAAGAAGGAAAATACACCCAGGGGCGAGGTGAGAATCGAACTCACGACGGAGCGGGCGGTTGTTATAGCGGGGGGATGATGCTGAAATGATTTTATACTGAAATGATGCATATAAACTCTCTTAGTTAAATTCGAACCATCTCCGATAAGTTTTGAAAACTTTTGTTTCAGTGATCAAGATTGAAAAAAGATCATACGCATGTTTCAGGGGGTTTACGCCCCCCCCCTCTCTCTCATTGTGCTGTCACTTATTTGAAACGTCATTGAAGATTAGTTAGTGACTTTTTTTATTAACTTGTTCAATCAAAACTTTCTCTTTAAGCATTTACCATTACAGAAAAAAATATCGAGGTATACGTTGTCGCAAATTTTTGAATCCCGTCACCCTCTTTCGATACCCTGTTTTTGGGTCTTGCGCCATTTAAACCCAACCCTCACCCTTTTTGTCACATTGTGCACACTTACAGGAGCACCTCCTCCCTCTTATGATCATTCTGGATTCTTGCGCCATAAAACAATAACCAAACCAAACTCTCCTCCCCCTAAACTTTTGACGATTTGTTTCAGATTAAGTCGGTTTCCTGAATAGCTTTGAATATAAGAGCAAACGCCAATGAAGGAATGAAGCAATTTAATCGCCAGGACCACGCTCGCTACAGAGACAACCCATCATTGTTAAAAAGCCCTCTCCACATAATAACTATACGATAACGTTATATCTGGTGCGCATTTGCCCGGCTCGCCTATTACATTTTCTTTCAGCACCTAATCTATGAGCGGAAACACTTCACGGGAAGTTCGAGTGGGTTAATTCGGGACATCTTTTCCTCTTTTTTTTTCGCCTTTAAGTTGTCCCTAGACTTGGTGAGGAGATGGATATCTGGTTTTAGTCGCAATGAGTTGGGTCATTGGCAGATAATTTTATTTTTCTGTTAATTTCGCTTTAAGTGCAGCTGTAACTCAATGATAGAGGTTTTGGGGGTGATGTCAGTTACATTTAAAGCCCTAGTGCGTTAGGTAGAAGAAATGACTTGGTTTCGAAATCGCATTAAGGTCTTGGAAATGATTTTATCCTAAGCTCGTTTTAATGCTCTCGTTTTGGCATAAAATGTGCCTTTGTGATTAAAATCTGAGTCATGGTCAGTCACTTGAAGATGTATTTCGCATTTGACATCGTTTGATCAGCCGGAGTCTTAAGGAAGGATTTTAAAAAATATGTATAAAACAGCTTATTTTTACTGAAGTAAAGTTTTAAAACTTTGTACTTCGAAAAATGTATTATTTGAGCTGAAATATGTAAAATAAATTTCGTCAAAACTTAAATATTTCACTCATTTCAAAATAATTACTACTGCTACTTTTTTCTTTTACTTTTAACACTTAAAATAATTTTGGTATTCTTGCAGTATGCGATCTACCAGTTTAGTTAGCTGGATTTAGGGTAGATGGTGACACCGCAACTGATGTCTTTTTAATCCTAATGAGCTAACTAATGTTCATGAGCAGTGGCGTAGCCAGAAAAAAATTTCGGAGGGGGATATTGATATTTTGGGGGGGGGGGATATGGGGTATTTTAAGTGGTTTTCTATGGTCAAAAAAAGAAAATTTTCAAGTTTCGGGGGGGATATATTTCCAAATCCCCCCCTCTGGCTACGCGCCTGTTCATGAGCTAACTAAAATCTGTAACTAATCCTAATTAACTAACTTACCTTCATGAGCTCACTAAACTGGTGCATCGCATACTGCAAGAATACCATAATTTTCTTCACCTAAATTACCTCATGCCAAATATATCAAATCATAACACTACATTTTTATTAATCGAACCTATTTCCCATTTACCCTCACACCAAAAGCTCGTACAAATTTCTACCTACCTCATGTTATTAAAATGTACATTAAATGCAGGTACTTTTTATGCTATCATCTTACTGTGAGATAAATACAATTAGGAACCTTTTATGAAATCTCACTAAAACGATTTTATAAAAAAAATTCTACAAACCCGAATAATATAGTGTTTAGATGTTTTCCTGCATACTATGTAATATGAAGGAAAAATAGTTGTACAGGTAGCAAATACTTAAGGGGCCATTTCCAATGCTACGTCACCTAAATATTATGAGGTTTTATCACCTCTTCATGTAATTTTTATACTTTTATCTCACTGTTGGACAAATATAGTAGGAGATGTAATTCGGGATAATAAAATTTATTTTAGGAAAAAAAAAATAAAAGCTTAATGTAGATTTTTTCCTGCATATAGTCATACCAAGGAAAAATTCGTTTTACAGGTATCAAATACTGACCATTTCCAAACCCCGTCATACAAGTTTGAAAATGACCCAGAAAAGGGAAGAAGTAAACACTAGTTCTCATGCAGAAACCCCCTCAATTTAAAAAGTGCAGGGACTTACACATCACTTTGGCCTATCCTTTTGCTTAGAGTGGTGGTAAGTCACTAATTTTCCCGTTTCTGTGTGCTTTAAATACATCAGAAAACTTTACAGATTCCTAGAAAGTTTTTTGTTTTATTCTGAAATAAAATAGGAAAAATATTCGAATCAGGAATTTTACGGGGGGCCGTATAACTATATTAGTTTCTACATCTTCTCAAAATATCTCTATGGAGTTGTAGTAAACAACTATGTAACCTTTTTTTAAGTAATTTGATTTTCAGAAATCCGCGTGTGTGTAAGGCATATATTTTATAGAGTTCTGAAAGAATCTTATATTTTAGTATGTTGTAGCTGAGTTTTTATTTTCATCCAAGCCTTTATTTTGTTTCTTTAATCTTATCTCATACTGTTTGTCGGATAACGGATGAGTAACTTCCTACTCAACAAATCTATCTTTTTATATCAGTTGTTTTTATGTAAGTTATGCTTGTCTTTGGAAACGTAGTAACAAACTCCTTTAAAGAAAGGTTTAAAATGATTATATATTTATGACAATTTTCGATTGTAAGATGAAATTATCAGTTTATCTATTCATTTATCAAGTTTCAATTTAAAATGCCTATTCTTTTTTACTGCATGTAGAAGATATGCACAGAAAGAAAAAGAAGAGAATTAAAGAGATTAAAGAATTTTTAATTTTACACCAATTTATTAAAGTTTAAATTCGATTTTGTTTAACAAGAGCCTTCAAAAGCTACCGGATATGTCAATTAGCATTTTTGCATGTTTTTAGCTGAGATATTTATATCAATGTATTGTAAGTTTAAGTGTTTTTAACAGCTGTATCATATGTGGTTTATGAACACGTTAGTCTTGAATGACCCTAACAAATAAAAATATGGTTAAAACCGAAATCCTGATAAAGTACTTACTTTTGCGTCATTCATTGTATTGTGCAAAATTTCAATCTACTTTTCGATATAATACGAGTAATTTTTTTATTTCCACGATGACAAAACAGGTGTCAATATATGCACGACACATGAAATGTACGCGATAAATGATAAACCTCTATTTTGTTTCAATGGGAACCGCAGTTCCTTACATTAAAGTTAAGTGAAGGGGCGTGGCCTGCTGTATTAAGAATTCATACCGTGTGCTTTTCGCGAAACTCTTATTCTCAGTGAATCGATGGAAGAAAAGAAACCTGGGTGTAACCTCTTGCACGATTTTAAAAGGTTAGAAATAGTATTTTTGGGGAAAAGGTTTATTCATTTAAACGCAAAACGGACCTTGAATCGATTGATAGATTTGTAAGGTGTCTTGCAAACTATGTGGCTAGCAGGGCCGTATCCAAGAGGGGGTTAGTGGTTCAACCCCCCTCCGAAATTTCGACGAAAATTTTTATTCCATTTCATCCCCTTGAAAATTCTGTATAAATTACAAAGAGCAATCCCTTTCCAATGTTCCCCAAAGATATAATTTCTAGAGATAAATTACTAGTTTAAAAGGGCAAATTTCCAAAAAATTTCTATGGGAGAACCCCCAGCCCCCCCTTGAAATTTTGATGTCTATTTATAATTTTTTACTTGAAAATTCTGTGGTTTAATAGGAGCTATTCTCTTTGGATGTAACCCAAAGGGTGTCAAAATGGGGAGGAAACACTACTTTTAGGAGGCAAATTTTTAAAATTTTTCTGGGAGATTTCCTTTTCCTTTGAGATCAGATTGAAAAATTTTGACTTCATGTACAACAGAATTCAAATACTATTTTTAAGTGATCTAAAACTTAACTTTAACGTATAAATATGAAAAATATGAATGTACTCGTTCGGGGTACCTTAGAAATAACGTTGAGGTACCCCCCCCCCGAAACAAAAGTCTGGTTACGGCTCTGCTAGAAAAAAAATTTATTGAAATAGAAATTTTCTAAATTATTGTTTTATAAAAGTGATTTTTGCAGTGGTATTTACAAGTGAGTGAAAGAAGAATGAAAATTGCGACCCTTCACTTTTTATACCTTTCTATGACAAATACAGAATAGGAATATTTTTTTTTTGCAGTAGTACCTAATGAGAGGCATATTTTACCAATGCACAAAAATGTTTTAAAGTGCTTAAAATTCTTGAAAAGGGATTACTTATTCTCATAGGAAAAAATATTTTAAAATACGAAAGCACAACATCACTGCATAACTATTCAAATTTTCCAATAAAGTACCTAATTTTTAAAACGATTTTCAGATGAAACATAGGAAGTAGTCCAAAAAGTTCGAGAAAATACTATCAACTTTCGAAACAAACTCTTGGGATGCTGAAATTTTAAGTTATATTTACTATGTAACATTCAAAATAAACAAAATTTCATGAGTATGAGATAAAGGTACTACAATACAATGAGTAAGCGTAACATTTAAAGAATCAAGAATCAACAAAGTCAATGTGATTGATTAAGCCTATCTTCTCTTTGACCGATAATCATTGAAAAAAGGTTTCAATAACAACTAAATTAATCTTCTACCTATCTTATCCGAAGTCTTTTAATATAAAAAAAACACTGAAGATAGCAGAGTAAGTCGGTAGTAAGAGTAAATGGACCTGTTTATAAGGACTATTAAGTATACCAAGTGGCCAAGGGGAAAGTAGGATGATTATGTAAAGAAGTGGACTTAACTGGAAATGCAATCCCTGATGTTCAATTTTCTTAACGTTTTAGTTCCACACTCAAAGAAATAAAATAATCTTTTTAACTATGTAACCCTGCAGAATTTGCTTTTAATTTAATAAAACTTGGGATGCTTTAAACATTAAGAGGTAACACAGTTGCTATTTAAAGCATTTTGGATGAATAAAAATAATTTGCCTTCATGAACCTCCTCAAATGAAGGGTTTGGAGCACAAGGGGCACATGGCGACATTGAGTTAGAACTTTACTGTTTGTGCGATAAGTCACTCAATCTACGCGGGTCGGCAATTTTCAAGCAGCTCTTCGTTGACATCTTTTTGAAGTCCATTTGTTTCCGTAATTCATAATTTCAGGATCAGAAGTATTTATTACCTTTTTAGTGAAATCTCGTTTTATTCATGGTGTTTATAATAAATATTTCTTGATTATTAATTAGCTGTGAATAATTGAAATAACAGGGATTTCAAAATAATATGAGAACTACACAGAATCTATAACAACTTCCGATCCTGAGTCCTACGTAGTAGCTGATATTTGATGAGCAATCACAGTTTTTGGACCATACCGCAGTCCAACGCCATATAGCTGATTTTGAGATGTTTTTAATTGTAATGTAAATCTTTTTTTCCGGTCCTTATTTGCCTCAATATTTTCTTCAAATGCATATAATATTTTATGCTTACATTTGAAGTTCTGGAATATTTTATTGTGCACTTTAACTTTGTCGTATTTAAAAGTCTTTCAAAATCGGGGAAAGTTCTTATCAAGAACATATCGCAGGATATAACTCACCAACAAGGGGCCGAGTGACCTAGTGTAGTTATGTACAGCCCACTACGCCAGCAATCTACTCACTGTACCTGGTGTCGAGTTCGATTCTCGGCCTTGTCGTGGGTGTATTTTCTCTCTCTCTATGCCAGTAAAAGTTCTGTTATATTACTATGTCTACTAACTAGGAGTAACTTCTATGTTACTGTGTCTATCTTACTTGTCGAAGGTATATAAGTGAATACTTGAGATCAAGCACACAAGCCGGAGAACATACGTGACCAATCCAAAATTAAAAAAAGACTCGCCAACAAAACTCCTATACAAAAGTTAATATGAAATGTCACTTGTTCCCCTTGTGCTCCAGACCCTTCGAATAACATTCACTAAACAGCTTAACAGGTATTTTGAGTATTACCTAAGGTTGCAACAAGAATCCCGTACGTGAAAAGTGTACCGAGTGCGCTGAATATCAAAGATCTTTCAATGACATAAACCCTCCACAAGGTAAGCTGATTCTTCTGCTTATAGTTCCTCCTCAACAGTAAATCCAGTTCGTGGTAACGGGACGGCATGGCGCTGGGTAAACAGTATAGCGATTCCCTTGCCTGAGCCGCCGATTCCGTTGCAGCCGAGGCTGACAGCAGAATCTTCAATGCGATGCAGAAATTCACCAGACCGATGAAACTCCTGCTGACGAGATTGAGGTAGTTGGACTTGACGAAAGCGAAGGTGTATCCCGACCAGAACATGAACCACATGCAGCTCAAGATGGTGGCGAAAGCCGCGAAGCAGAACGCGTCGTTGACCGCCGTCAGGACATTGCTGGCGTCCCCGTAGAGTGCGACGAGTCGCTTGTAAGACGCTTCGACATCCGGACCCTTGAGTCTGTCGGCTATGGTCCGGAAGCACAGCTTCACGTGCTCGCACACGAAGCTGTACACGACGCAGAACAGGATGGCGTGGGTGATGCACACGATCCAGTAGACGCTGTACACGACGTTCAGGAAGTGGGCGAGTGCCGTTGGCGCGATGAAGGAAGAGTTGTTGGCGAACGTCGTCGAGTTCTGCAAGACTGCCTCGATCCCCACCCGATCGCCTAAGAACAGTTGAATGCTGTTGTGGGTTATGGCCAGAGCGAACATCGCCAAGAAGTGGACCGCGATGGAACGGTGTATGCCTTTAGAGTTGGCATGCAGATCCAGAGCCGAATGCACGTAAGATAATTTCTTGAGGATCAAATTTATCTTGGAAAGGTTCATGGACAAGTAAACAGCAGTGAGAAGGAAGGTGATGCACAAGCTGGCGGTTTGGATCTTCTTATCGGGTATGATTATCATTAAAGTCATCTGGTATATTATAATCAACACAATGAGAGAGCGTATGATAAATTTAGGTAACTTGTGCAGGAAGTAAATAAATTTACTTCTATCACTTGGGTTCAATCCAGTTCCAGACTCGATTCCAAAAACTTCCATGAGAGTCAACACCGGTTGAAACACTTTTTGAAGTGAGTTTCCAAAGTCATTTTTCATTGCAAATTGATTCCTTTTTCGGAAATCGTTCATTTTTAATGGTACTACAGTTTTCACCATAGACTTAGATCTTCTGCTAAATATTGCTCTGTCTCCATCGAAATCAGTTCCTTGATGGTTCCAAAGCATGGAGTATTTCTTCAGGTTTAAAAAACAAAATAAATCCCTACTAGATTTTACTGTGTTTTTTTTTGAGTATCTTCTTTTAGATAGTCTCGGTAAGAACAAAATCTTTAACGTCCTTTTTTATCGAGCTTAGAGCGTTTTATGAGGTGCCGTTTTGTCATGACAGCCAGTTTAACGAATGTACCTGTCGATACTTTTGTAGATAGTAACAAAGATCAATTAGCACTTAACCAGTACTGTCTCACACCATACTATCTCCGACTATCTCTTTGGTTTATATTATAATTAAGTCAAAGGTTAAAGTGCGTGTCTTATTTGATCGATTATAGGCCTGCAAGATTGTTTTCCGAAACGATATCTTTTTATGCAAATGAGTAGGTGATGAGGTTTCTATATTCATTGCTGAGATAAAACTGAAAGTGGTTGCTTTTGTGAGCTAAGGAAAATGGAATAATAACACTCAATTAAGCCGAAAATGTGAAAATCTTTCAATATCTATGAAAGTGTCGTGATGCCTTTATTCTGTGCTGTGTCACTCTATAACTTGTCTTTTCTTAATCTTTTATTCCGATTTGCTATAATGAAATTATCAAAGAAACTGTTTGCAAAATAACGGTAAAAAAACGAATAACAAGAATAAATTGGTAATTTTCTCTGATAATGTAACTTTTATGCCTTTCTTAGTACTTCGTTTATTCCACAGATAAATAACTGTATAAAAGATTTTATTTTTATTGAGATCTTTTGAAAAGAGTGCCATTAACATTGCATGTAAGTGGTCTTAAAAACAATTAACGACAACAATTGAAAAAAATCGAGTTAATCGATCTTTGAACAGCGCGTTTTATCTTTATTAAAGTATCATTAGTTTTTTCTTTATAAATGGTTATTATCTTACGAAATAAAAACTTTAATTGATTATTAAACAGATTCAAATTTAAAAAATATCATGATTCTGTCTCTCTGGTTTTCTTTAATAGCCTTATGCTTATTTACTCAAAAACAAAGAAAAATGCATTTAGCAGGTTTTGGGCTAGTGACTGATAAACTATTAACGCTTTTGTTTTTTCCTATGAAAAAGTTGTTTGCAAAAGGGTTATAAGGGATTTATGATTAAAAAAAAGCTAATAAAAATTAGGAGGCAGCAAGCAACTGGATAAGATAAGAGCTTACAAATCTGGTCTATGTAATTTGCTGCAAATGATCAAGTAACATTTTGAGCAAGTGAGCACTTTACAAAAGCTGAGTAGTTTTGAGGAGAAAATTTTTTTACGGGTAACAATTTTGAAACTTTATGGATGCAAAGATGTGTCATGAAAATATCAGCAAGTATTTTGAGTATTTCCCAAAGTAGCCACTAGAATGCCATAAGTGCACAGTGTACCGAGCACACTGAACATCATCGACCTCTTAATGGTCCACACCCTCCACAATGTGAGACTGTCGTCCAGGTAATCGTACTTCTTCAAAAGCACCTCGAGTTCTCGATACTTCGACGGGATGATTCCAGGCAAACACATCACCGCTCGCCTCGTCGCAGTGGCAGCTTCCGTAGCCGACGAGGCGGCGAATATTATCTTCACGATGGTCAAAAGATTCACGAGTCCGATCAGGCTTCGGCTGAGGACGTTCAAGAAATGCGGGTTGGTGAAAGCCAAGATGTACCCCGACCAAAACACGGAACACATGCAACTCAGGATGGTTCCGAAAACCGGAAAGCCGAAAGTGTCGTCTGCGAAGGTCAAGACTTCCCGCAGGTTGTCGTGGAGATGGATAAGCCGTTTGTAGTCCCTTTCCACGTTCGGATGATCTCTGATCCTTTTCAGCAACTCCTGGTGGCACAGCTTGATGTGATCGCACACGAAGATGTAGAGGACGGAGAACAGGATGGCGTGGTTTATGGATATGAACCAGTACACGCTGTAAATGAGGTTGAGGGTGTAGGTTATCGACATTGGGCTGGTTCTGGTGGAGGATTTTAACGTGGCGGATCCGGACAGGACTTTTTCGATGCCCACCCTGTCGCCCAAGACCATCTGGATGACGTTGTGTGTCATCGCGAAGCTGATCTGGAGGATGAAGTAAATCCACATGCGGCGTTGTATCTTGGTGAAGTCAACAGGAAGCTGCAGCCTAGAGTGAATGTCCGACAGCGTTTCGAGAATCCGAGTCGTTTTCTTGCTCGCTTGGTTGATGGAGAAGTACACCGCGGAAAGGAGGAATGTTATGCAAAGGCTGGACGTCTGGACTTTCGTGTCGGGTATGATGATGAAGAGCATGAACTGGTAAACGACAATCAGCACGATGAACGTTCGCATGACGTATCTAGAATAAAAATGGCGAAGGGTTTTCCACCTGCTCAAGTCATCATCATCAGAACGAGCGATGCATTGAAGTCCAAAGACTTCCATCACTAGTATCATAGGTTTGAAGACTTTTACTAGCGAAACAAATCTTGGTTTTTCCGTACCGATTTTTGTCGAAACGTCCGATGGATTTAAGTTAAGAATGACTTCAAGGGGGCGACTGTGCTTCATTTGTGCAAAATTTGTAAAATTAATTAAATTTGGATAGTTATCAGCATCCAATCTGTCTGATTCGCTACATCAAAAAACTTGAAGAAAGTTAGTGAATCAAATATTTTAATGTCTCATGATTACACCAGCCGATCACCATTTTTCTCTATTGGTTGGTATTTCTGAAAGCCATATATTTTGCAAATGTCAACGTCCATTGAACCATTTCTATATAGTTTCGATAATAACATCCTAAAAATCTATATTGTAGTTCTTAATTTCCTTTAATGGATATTCATCAATCATGAAAGTTTTTGAAGTATTTGATAGGTTTTAAGAAGCAGAAACATATTTTCATCGGTATTGCTTTATTGATTTTTCAATGAAATAGAGTATTTTCCTTCTTTTTCACTAATTAAATTAAAGCATAGCCAGCCAAAGCCACTTTTATAAAAGATAATATTTTTTTTTTATTGTACATCATCTTTTTTCTTTTTAAGTAACGAGTTTTTATGGTACAAAATCAGCATTTTGTTCTAGTCTGGAGAACGCATCAATGTATTTTACACGTATTTTCTTTTCGAAAAGTAAAATACATTTTATTCCTTTTGAAATCAATTTATCGTCACTTACGTATAAATCATAAATAAAAAAAAAGCAGCATATAAATGTAAATTGGACGGTAAGCGTTTTGGGTGTTTAAAACTGCTAACTATTTTTCTATGGATGTTGGATGGGAAAATATTACGGTAAAGACACAGATAAAAACCTCAAATGCGAATAATAATAATATTCTCATGCAATAATACATTTTCTGAAAAAGTGTCAATTACTGGTACGTTTACTTTTCAAACTAATTTAAAGTAGATGTTAAAAAGCTGGGAAGGAAAACAAATCCCCCCGCCTTAAAAATATATTAAGAAAAATTGTCACACTTTTAATTGGAAAACTTGTAAAGAAAGATCTAAGATTCAAATTTAGATGCTGGTTGTAGTATAGTAGAAATTCTTGTCGTAGGTGTGTGGAACTTTTTTGTTCAATATAAAAGTTAATGAATATTTTTCTACTCTATTCGAGTGATATAGGATGCAAAGAAACCATATAAAAATTTAATTTTTTTTATGTAATTTTTTTTGATTAACAAACCATCAAACATGATGGTTTACATCATTAAATTTTTGTCGGTGGAAGTATGCATCTTTGAAGAACGGTTTAGGGGTAAACTATATTGGGCCATTATGACTCTTTGTCTATAAAATTTATCGAAAAGCATGACTCATATTTTCAGTAGTTACGAAAATACATAGTTTTTCATATTTCAATTAAACTATAAAATTTTGCACGCATAAAATTCTTTCAATAAAATTTTACTCCTGATTTTTAACAAAAAATTAAAATGAAAAAAGGTTTTAAAAAGGCTTTCCTTTAGGATTTCTTTCAATAAATTAAACCCTAGAAATAAAAGAACATAATGGAAATTGAACTTCTTGTGTTGAAAATTTAACATTGTTGCAAATAACCAGATAATTTAAACAAGATTTGCGTGATTTCAAGAACAGTTAAGTATTTTTACAAAGAGTTCATTAAAGTTTTCATAGACGGCAGCACCACATTGCACTACTCTATTTTCTCTATATCATGACGTTGCTTTTAATGCGGTGAAAAAAACTTCGTTTAAAAATCTTCTAATCTTTTCAGAAGAAGAAAGTGACGGGGACGGGGGCCAACAGGACTGCCCCTTTCCCCCTGTTTTAAAAAGCCCCGAATACAATCAGCTGTTGAAAAAAATAATATAGATATAATTTTGAAAAATAACATTTTAATATTTATTACAAAAATTCAGTTTAAGCACAACGCACAAACAAAAATTGACTTTGAATTGACTTTTTGAAAATTAACTAACTGTTCTTATATTTTATAATTGTTAAAACATGTTACGAAAAATAGCATAGCTGATTAGATATTAGAATGCTACATATGAATGAATTTCCAATCCAATTGTAAATTCAATGTAATTTTAATTTAATTGTTCAATTTCAAATGAATTTTCAATTCATTTACAATTATGCATGAATTTCAAATTCAAGTTTGGTGTAAATAGGTCTGTTTTAAGATTTAATATAGGATGAAGCAAAGTTTACTTACGCTTTTAAGAGTAAAGAAATTTTAATAAGTTTTAAAAATGTCACATTAGGGTTTAAAAGAAAGGAAAAAAATTATAACTTATTGCTTCTGAAAAAGTGCTTTTATTGAGTTGAATAAAGTAAGACATTTTGCTTAACTAGTAATTACGTTCATTAAAAAATTTTATTATTATAAAATGGCTAAAAATAGACAATATTTATACTGAATAGAAAACTCATAAAAAAGATCCTGGCATAATCTCCTAGCTTTTATTGTTTAGTACTTTAAAAATAAATTTGCTTCACTATTAAGATATTATATCTTAATAGTGAAGCAAATTTTAGAAAAACCGTAAGAATATTTAATATAAATTTGAACATTAATTTTTTTTTATAAAAACATACCAAGTTATGTTGATTTAGCATTAGGGGAGAGTGGGGTGGGGCATTTGGGACACATCACTTTTCAGACGCAGTATAAATGAATCTAAAATATACTGTTCAACGTGTTTTGGAATGTTTGGTGCGTCTGTTTAATTATTTAATCAGTGTTCTTGTTTTGCGTGAAGCATAGTTACAACTTGTTTGTACAATAGTTTGAAAAGCATTTTTTATTAAAATAATTGTGTTTATGTTATTTTAATTATGTTTAGATTAAAATACGTGTAAACATTAATATTTTAGGAGAAAAAAGGAACATGTTTTGCTACACCTAAAAGAGTAATTAAGTTTAATATCCAAAAGCCTCAAACCTTGGGACATGTCCAAAGATACCCCAAACATATCATGGGTAGTAAAAAAGCTTTTAATAAAAAACTTAATAATTCAAGAATTTAGAGGATTATAATTTAGAGATAATGTGCAAAAAAGTATCTGTAAGGAATTAAAAATTAGTGACTTATATCGTGACAGAAATGAGGAAATCGGGGACAAATTTTGAATGTAAAATATGTTTGATGTCAAATTTAAGGTTATTAAACATAGCTTTTTTATTATTTAGTGTTACTTTTGTATTTTTCTAAAATATTTATAACTTTTATGCTATATTGAAATTTTTCCAAGGTGGGCCACTAGTGGGGCACCTTGGGAGACTTTGTGAGTATTTTTTAAATTTGCTGAATTCCCTAAAAGAGATAATTGGTTTGAAACAATTTTATTAGATGCGCCAAGGAGAATATTTAATACATTAGCTGTGTTGGAATAAATTTAATTGTAAGAAAAATAGAAAAATAATTTAGTAAAAAAAGTGTCCCAAATGCTCCACTCTCCCCTACCATAGAATAAACAAACCATGGTATTAACATTTATATAAATATAGAGTTAAAGGGATTGAAAAAAGTAAAAACCTTACAAATTATATAAAAACAGGAAGCACCGAAATAGAAACGGTTTGGGAGATTAACGTTGCTATGTTGCAAAATTGTTTTTGAAAAAAGTTGTTTACAAAATTTTTAATTTAATTAAATTGCTAATTAGTTTTTGTGAGAGGTGAAAAAGGTATTTTATAAAATATTGATACGTAGTTCATACAACTTCGATAAAGCAAAGAAAAGACAAATGGAATAATTCAAAATAGTTTATTACACAAATATGGGTTGCTTGTGACTCCTCCTTTAAAGGTATAAAAATTGGTAGCAAATCCAATCCAATGAAACTGCAGAATGAGTTGGAATTCAGAATGAGCAAGTGAGTTGGAATTTCGGCAAAAGTTATAGAAAATATAATATGCTACTAATATTATATTTTTGACTGAACCAAAGTTGCAAGTATATGTTTAGTCATGACCGAGGGTTTATTTTAAAGGGAAACTTTCATTATTCCATTCTAATTTCTATTTACAATTTTTGCATCTAACCAAAAATGAAAGATATTGTTTTAACGACTTAGGCTTCCCATTTGCATGACATTATGAAAGTTATTATTTTTAATTTAAATATTTAAAGGAAATTTTTTAATAACAATAATTACGATAAAATCTTATCTCAAAATTTCAATCAAGTAACATTTTCAAATATCAATAGGTTTTTTATGGTTTACTTAAAAAATATTCCATTGTTCCCAACGAGATAAAAAGATGTCCGCTTCGGCACGTGATCTTTCTTAGCTTTTAGGAATAAAAGGGTGAAGGGGAGGGAGGGGAACAAACCGTTTATTCTTATGGCTGCACAAAATTGATGGCATACCCAACACAGAAAAACCCAAAGAATGGCATCTGGTGACGAATATCAAAACTAAATAGGCCTCCGCGATCCAGTTACAAATGGAAGTCATGAATCGACAAATCTATTATTTTTCCTTTCCCCCTCTTTGCATATATAACTCCGGGGTGCGATTCGGCGACTGCAGCTGAATTCTTTAATGACATCAAATGGGCCTGCTTAACGACTGCCAATCTTTGCGACGACGTGTGCAAATGTCACCGGGAAGAAAGTCAGTCGAATGTTTTTCTTTTCTTCCGTTTTTCGGGAAGGAAAAAAAAAGGAGAGAAGGAATCGTTTTTGGAGAGAATAAAAAAGAAAAATGCGTTTTTGAAAGACTTCTATCAATTCTTGCAGTTTCGAAGCTGACGACGAAGTATTCGGGAGAGTAAATATGGATTAAAAATGGTCGTCTGAGGAATCTTTTGATTCTTATGTAAGTTGGAAAAAGATTTTCGGGACTTTTTTTTTTTTTATAAAAACGCTGAAATTTCATGTTTTTTTTATGTAAGTGGAATATACATGTAGAAGACGAAAAAGTAGTAGAGAGAAATATTGGAATATTCGTATATTTTTTGGAATTATGTCTTATACGATTAAGAAGATTATCACGCAAGGATATTATTGCAAGAACAAAAAGTTCTAAAAAAAAAAACATATTATTTTTCCACTAGCTTATGGTTCAATACTGTTCTCATTTTCTTAACACATTTTCAAAAAATAGTGATTAATGTTTAAGTTTTATCAAAGTGTTTTTTTATAAATCGTATGAATAAAATTTTTTTAGTTAGATTAATGTAAAGGAGATTTTTCCGAGTGGAATACTAACGTAGTACTAAATTTAGTTTACATATGGAAGTTGAACATCAAGTATATTACATGTAATTAATGATAATAATAAATCTATTTGTGAGTAATTTTTCAACATACATTGAAAGAGGTTTAGAATGTTATCATCGTGTATTTTATAAAACATGATTTTCAGATAATATAAAAAAAACCTTTCCATTGTACATTGTAGATTCTGTAGTTAAATTTTAGATACTAATTATTATCTAATAAAATTTTTCTCAATTTTTTATCCGTTGTTTTATACGATTTGTTAACATAGTGGAATAGTGATAATGTTACGCTTATTACCAGATGTTTAATACCATATTAAGTTTTTTAGTAAATAAGTCGAGTCTGATATTGGGAAACAGGTTTTCATTAAACAAATTTAGTGGTTGTTTGGTACTTTTTATCGTTCATATTATAAGAAAAATTTCCCCCTTTACTCTTCCATTGTCTTTGATCATATATTTATTTTAATTTAATCCGTTACCTATGGACGAGCAGTTGATCCTTTGGGATGAATGTGTATTTATTTTTTTCCCTGTCATATGTTTTTATCATTAGTATAGTATACTTATGTATTTTTTTCTTGTTGTTTATAATAAATTTGATTTAAAGTTGAACTTAAAACAACTATTTCTACCAAGGAAGCTTTGATATAAATGATCTTTAAAGTCTTTTAAAGAGGTAGATAGTATACAGCAAATAAAATTTCTGGCAGTACCTATGCTAAAATGATGTGGAGCAATTTCCTGGATGTTCCTGTTATTTTATTAAGGGAAAAATATCAAATTATGTTTTATGAAAAGAGGAAAGAATAATCGTAATTATAACTTTATTAATAAAATTTTTTAACATGACAACTTTTAAATTTTATTGCTAATTGAGTCATCTAGTTTCAAAACCAGATAAGTAACTTTTTCCTAATTTTTCAGGAACAACAAAAAACTAAATATTCAAGCATAATTATGCACTTACAACCCCCCCTTACTTTTTATTTAAGATGGTAGGAGATGGTTACATTATCAACATTTATAGATTTAGTTGCAACAAGCTTATAGATTTAGTTGGAGCACTTTTCAGCATAAAAGTTTTAAAACACTGTTTTTTTGTCACAAAATTATAGATTTCCCACAAAATTAGTGTTAGTTATGAAACATTAGATCTATATTTTTTAAAGTTTAAAACTTGGCTATTTGCTAGATCTGTATTTTAACAATCAGAACATAACATAAACTGAAAATTGAAAAAATTAATCTACCTGGTTTTGAAACAAGACGACTCATTTAAAAGTTTAATGTAAATTCTTGGCTAATTTAATTTATTCTATGCAATTTGAGCATATCTGTTCAAGAATTAGTGAAAGTTAAATTGTCAATTATTATTACCTTAAATTAAAACTAAATGCTGTAATTAAAAACTGAACTTTTCCAATGTAGATAGTATTACTTACTGGTTTTAATAAAATATTTTTAAAGAACAATTTTAAATAACGATTTAAAGAAATTATAATTGAGTGCAATAGATAAATACAATGAACAAATAGGATTTTAAATTAAATTTTAAGTATTTTTAGTTTAATTGTAAACTTTTCACTCACATCGTTGCTTGTATATAAATTGGTTTCACGCCCCTTCAATCATTATGTTTTTCAACCATATTAAACAATCCCATAATAAACTATTCAGTGATATTTAGTATGGAATATACTTGATATAAAAAAAAACATAAATTCCTTCGAAAAAAGAAACCCCACACACAAATCGGTTTCCCCGAATACCACATAATACCCCTCTCGGCGAAGATTCTTGTCCGGCTATTCCTGCAAAATCCGGCCCTTCTCCCGAATATATCTATTATGCCGGATCGGGGAATGTTTGACGAATGAGGGAAAAATACGCCATTCAAAATCCTAGTTCTTTATCTCAATTTGTGCGCGATCTCTCCGCTCTCTTTCCATCAATTTCCCCCTCCCCCCTCGGTCTCACCCCCTTCCCCCATGAATGGGAAAAGTTTCTCGGGGAGGAAGAAGAAAAAGAGGAGGGAAGAAGAAGAAGAAAAAAAAGAGGGATTTTCTTCCCTAAGAGAGAAATCAAAGGAGCCCGAAGATGAAAACTCGGTACTCAAATGAGTAGGAGAAATTAGTCATTATGTCTCTTCTTCTGGATCGTTCCACATAGGGTTGGGTTTTAATTATCAAAGCATCCAGCGCCATCTAGTGGGAGATGGATTGGGTTTCAGGGGGTTTTTGCAGGGCGTGTGTGAATCGATGTCTCTTCTTCTCGCAATTTGGTGACTTAATGATAAGATGTCAAGATTTATATTAAAACAAGCGAAATGTGAAGGGTCATTAAATATTAAGGTGGATGATATTTGCCAGACGGGATTTTGTTTTTCTATGAGTGGGTAATTAAGGGGGTTTCGGAGGGAGAGTGGTCTGTGTGTTATTGCGTAAGTCATGCAGATGGAGTCACCTGCTTTTTGTGTTTGTTGAAGGATTTGAGATAGTACGGGAGACTGTTGGTACTTTTGTACAAAATTCAGGCTTTTATTTTTCTAAGGCAGATGTAAAATCACATTTCGACTATTTAAAGTGCCAAACCTATAGTCACAACCTTAGTAAATAAGTTGATATTTTTTGTTGAGCTCAAATTTAAACTTTAAAGCAAATTTTTAAAGAAAAATATTTTTACGCATAAAAGGTGAAAAATCAGGGAGAAATTGTAAGCATATTTATTTTATTAAGCATAAAAAACACGTTACTGAGACATTTTAGTATTGATAATACGATTGTACAATTAACAAACTATAGAACAATAATTTAAGGTAATCAAATTTATATATTTTTATTACGGTTTATAGATTTTAAATAAATGAACACTTTTAACACTTCAAACTAACTCAAATCAGAATTACACATGCAAATCCTTAACTTTACTTTCTAGGGGGAACTGGATAAAAGTTAAGGAATGATGCACAGGGTAAATCGCCGAATATTCCACTTCAAATCTATTTAAATAATATAATAATTTCAATATGTAAAACTAGGTTCTTTAATATAAAAAAAAGTAATATAGTTGAAACGCAATTTTTGAATGTTAAATCGTAATTTTAAATCATTAAGAAAAATATTTTCATCCTACCATACCAATAATAAACTATAAAAAATTCGCACATTCTGGGATAGTGTAAAATTTTGCATTTTAAATTCCACATAATTTCTCTTAAATTTTAATAATTCGAAGGCAACATGCTTTGAGAACAGTTTTCCCCCTACAATTTGTCTTTATTAAAGGGTAATGATAAACGTAGTAAAGTATGAATTTATTTTTTATACTTAATTGTTTTAAACTAATACAAAATTAAAATATTTATACGAACGGTACAACAAATTTGAATAAAAACTGTAGTATGAAAAATCTTCGAAGGAAGTTTTAATTTTTATTATTAAAAGGGAAATTTTTGAAGAAACAATAAGGAACATATTACACAACATTAAAACTTCAGTTAGAATTTTCAATTCAGTCTCTTTGATTATCAGAAGAATAACTCTGTATTTATAGTTCCCATAAAAAAAATTTACAACAGCACAATACCCTCAATAGGTATGCTAAATAAAATACATTTTGTGAACTATGTAGTATTCTATTTCCCCTTATACGTTTTTATCTATTTTCTTTTAAAAGAAATAATAAAATTTTTCAAAACTGTATTAGACAAACAGGGCATTCATTTTCATTTAAAAAAGCTTCAATTCCTGCTGCAAAGAGTGTTTCAGGTTTAGAAAATACTATTTTTAAAGTAGACAAACTACCTTCTGAGTAAAAACGGATGTGACAAACAGTAAGACTAGACGAGAAAATATTTTCTTTGATTACTGACATTTGATTTTTACCCACGCTTACTTGAAAGTAAAAGCCTTTTCATTCCATAGATTTTACTTTTAGGGTGTATGACAAGCATTGAGTGATTCTTCAACATTTGGTTTTAGCCAATACAGAACTTATTTTATTTGCACGTGTATTCATAACATCAATAAATTATCATTTGAAATATTATAATCTATAGCAGTTAATAAAGCCAGACATATACTATTTTCACATGAATAGTACTGATATTATGAGTGTGGGTGTGTTATAAATTTTAAAACGCACGCAATGAATAATGATGAAGTTCGTTGAAAAGAAACTTGAAACATGTAGTCCTATCCACTCAGCAAAGAAGTACCTATAGTAAAAAATTTTGGGAAAGTATTTCGCTGAAATTAACATAATTTGAAAACTTAGTTTCAAATAATACTTTTTATTGTTTTCTTACCATCTTTTATCAATTAATAAATTTATTTAATCAAAATTATATGATAAAATGTTTACTTTACAATAAAAGGACATATTGATGAAATACAATTTTTTAAAAATTTAAATTTAGTAAAAACTCTCACACTGATCTCAAACGTCTTTATGATTTAAAAAAAGTAGTGAATGTTTTTTAAAATTTATTTGAGACTGTTGTAAATACTTATTTTATTGATCAAAGCGTTTGAAACTGGTTTCCTTAGAACTACGTGAATGAAACATTTTTATTACTTTTATATAAAGAAGTTGTTTAATCTTCAAAATAAAAACAGGCAAATTTTAGTTAGAAAGATAAATAATTACCATGGATTACTTTCAGTTTGGTTTCGACATTACTAACATAAGCGTCATTCTCATGTTTGTAAACTTGCACTTTTGATGAATAAAACGCCCTTTAAAAATGTTTGTGCTGTATTACAATAACATTTCTGGTTAAGACAGCTTCTTTCCGGGAATTCGACAATTAATTCTTAATCTCTATCAAAACAAAGAATCGAAAAATTCATTTAAAGTTTACAAAAAAAAACTATCCAAACATTCAAACACCGTCACTTACGGAGAAAAATATTCACTTAAAATAACTTAAAAGCGCTAGAAAACATTTGCACTTTTCCCCAGGAAAAAATACTTTCAAAATGGCACACAAACCAAAACCCACATAAAGGCCTAACACCATCTATCGATTTCCAAACACCTCTTTCCAAGAATCCTATTAATCCCCAGCAAACAACACTATTCCTACCTTTCAATTATATTTTATCAACAAACGCAAACCGAACAAAACCCAAGAAAAAGGAAAAAACACACCACACTGAAAAAAAAAAGAGATGGAAGTTCACACTGAGAATAAGCTTTTCAACCGATTTCGAGTAAGTACAGCAGTTTTGAATGCTACTCTACTCCCATCGCCCACACAGTACCACACATTAGGGGAGAGAGCGGTGCGTAGGGCAATCAATACGAAGCACCATTAAACGCTTTGTTTCGTTTCAAAGTCAGAAGCAACAGGTGGAAAGCCTTTGCTGAAAGGAACCTTTTATCGGCTTTTTTGGGCTGTTATCCCCGGAATCAGGAAAATGTCACGCAAATGGAATCACCTGGGGGTTCGCATAGGGAGATGACCGCCGTTGCTTTTTTTTTTTTTTTGGAGGGAATCGATTAAATAATTGAACCATTGATGTGTTGTTTTCGTTCAACTATCTTTTAATACTTCTTTCCGTTGTGAAGAAATCGATGGAAATCTTCCCTCTTCGCTTTTAAATTGATGGTAAAAAAAGAGAAGTATAGAAGAAGGAGCAGTAAGGACACTTGACCTTATAAGTAAGGTTGCTATTTGATGTTTTTATTATCTACATCATAAATGCTTAAGGCAAAAACCTCTCTTTGAAGAAACAGTAATAGTTTTATGACAGACTGTTATGGATAAATAAAAAATCGCGGACATATCCTATTTTTCAGTATACTTCAGGGTGAGGGTTAATATTATAAGTTACGAAAAATTCCTTTTTGTGAGAAAAATCTAAGATAATTTTTTTTCAGAAGAATCGAAAATTGAAATTGATGCTTGGTTACAAGCAAAACGGAGTTTCTTACATAGGTGTGACAAGGATAGTCAAGAAGGGCCAGTTAGTTGCATTATTTTATAAATTTTAATATTTAATATTGTTATACTAAGTTTTAATATTAAGCAATGTCCTCAGGGATTCTGGATTTTAGGGTCGAGTAAATGAATAAAAAATGAAAAGTGGTTAATTTTTCAATGCGCACCAATTTTAAAATGTGATTTCTGGAAAATAATAATCAATGCTTAAGTCTCTTCTCCCATAGAAGTAAATCAGGCGTCTACTCAGTTATTGGTTCCAACACACTGAATCGAAATGGTGTAGTAGAAATCATACGAACTCAAACGTATCGATTGATTTTTACTGCAATTTTTTCCACTTCATGTGAAAATATGATAAGTTTAAACCCCCTTTTTCTTCATATTACTCTTAAAAGTTTGTTATCTATAAGATATCCGAAAAGAGTATTTGAATCAATCATCTACGATAAACATTCTAAAGTCAGTAGTGAAAAAAATAAAATATATTTAAAGAAAAAGGACTGAGAATTTTCAAATTGAAACTTAGTGTCTAAACACGTATTCAACCGTCCCAAATCGATCAAACAGGAAGCAATTCTTCAGCGCAAAAGTCAACCCCGTTTAATTTTATGGAGATATTTTGAGTTCTAAATTCCCTTACGTGATATTTTCATCCGACCTACCGAAAATATATACGCAAGCTTGACATGTGTCGCGCTACCAGACCGGACTATTAATCTTGTAGACGTAAAAGTTGCTTTTCTGCAGCGCTCATTTATTCTCTGTAAAAGTGGTTTCCTTGCAACAGGACAGCCCGCGCAGGAAAGCGGAGATGACAAATTTCATCTGTTGCGCAACGTCTGTCAGCTTCATCGATGAAATTCACGTGGGAGCGGATGCCCTGGGAAAATTCTGTGCCTTTCATCTTCTTCTTTGGGATGGCGTTTCGGAGAATCTTGTTTTTAGGCTTTGTTGTTTAGTGTTCTTGGAAGTGAATCATGTCATAAATTACTCTTGCTCAGTTTCAAAAGAATTGATTTTATATTAATTTTAAAGATAATTTCAGTACTTTTTTTTGCTATAACCATGTCATTTCTTTAGTTTGAAAGCGTTATTCTATTCAAGAGCATGTTTATTAATTTTTTTCTCCAGTATTCTAGAACAAAGATTAAAATACAAAAATAAAGATAATTATTTATGGATTAATTTTTTTCATCACTTAAATTCTGACCAGTCAAGGAAAGAACATATAAAGTTGAAACACAATGAGATGGTTTTATATCAATACAATGGAAAACTGGTGCAATATTTTAGGGAATTAAATTAGGTAGAATATTTTTTATTGATTCTTAGTCATTTAAATATTATATGTATTAAATAATTGGAACCCATTAGATTATTTTGAATTTTAAAAGAAAAAAAAAGCTTAAAAAAGATAAAAATTTATAAATAATAGTTTTATAATTTTTATCCCGAAGAAAGGTAAAATAATAGTTTAAAAACTATTAGTAATCAACTATTAATTACTTCATAAGTGCTTTATAAGATAAGGATATCAATACAATTTTTTGTAGAAAATTCAAAGCTTAAGGCTGATACGATGGAAAGGCATATAAAGGCTTAATAAATGATTAAAGTGAAATTTGTATGTTTAGACAAAGGTTCGTATTTATGACATCATCCAATTAAACTGCTAATAGAAAAAATTATATATAAAAGCCTTTTAATTTATATTTACATACCACACCTTTGCATAAGATTACTTCTCATTATTGATATAACAATATGATTCCTCCCACTAAAAATGGAAGTTCACTATTTTAAAAATTCTTGATTTACTGATTAGTTATCATCACAAATTATAAATTTAAGCAATTATAAAATGCCTTCTAAAATGTCAAAAATATATTAAACCAGAATAATACTAAGTAAATGCCCATCTACTTAGGTCTTTTTTAACACCTAGAGAACTTCGAAATACCAGCAAACAAATAAAAGCTATAATTTCAAGTCGTGATAACAGAAGATTATTTTAAAAGCAATTCAACACAAAGAGCTCTTTTCATACAAATTACATGATCTACCTTTTCCCGAAAAAAAAAAAGAGATTAAACTCCAACAAAGCGCACTTTTTGCTCCATTTCATAATCAAACCCAAACCTCTGTTCCGTACTACAACAATAAATTGATCATTAAAACACAACTACGGGGTAATTTCTCTCTCGAAAAAAGCGCCCAAACCTCTCTATATCTAATCGAAAGAATAACAATTTCAATCCATGGGACTTTGATAGAATAATGGGAAAGAAATTTGAAAAATTTCCATTAGAGGCTAAATGATTTCTAAGAAATGCATTCATTTAAGCTCGATACGATAACGGCGGTTGGATTGGGGTGATTTTTGTCGGGGACTCTAAATAGGCAGTACGATGAAAAATGCATTAAATAAAATTAGCATTTTCTTTGTCCCCGTCATAATTTCCTTTTAGCGTGATGGGTTAATAGTTGTAAACACGTACACTGGAATGTAAATATTGCAGGTAGCTTTTAAAAAGCTTTTTCTCGGATCGCGTCGTCAGGTTTGAAATGGGATGAGTCAGAGTTCAGGGGTAGACCTCTAACCTTTAGGAATCGAAAAGTTCCTTTTATTCTTTCATAAAGTATGATGAAATAGAAAAGGGAGGTTTTATAATTGTTAGAAACCAAATAGATTGTTTATGGAAATAATTTCAAGAGAAATGCACCGCATTTTTTTATGGCGAAGCAAAAATTAAAGAAGAACGGAGTTAATTTTTATTTTTTAGAGACTTTTTTTCAAGCAATTGAAAAGTTAGACGAGGAACAATATTTTATAAGAGGAATATATCCTGTGATGATAACTATTTTTGAGAATTAAATAAGTAAAACTGTTTTATAAAATTATAAGAAATTACTTTTTTTTCCTATAAAGCAAAATTTATCAAAAGATGGAATTCGAAAAGTTTATATTTTAATACATAAACCTGTAAGCATTCGTGTTGCATTTTGGATACATAATCCTTTTAATTTTATTATTATCATAGAAAGAATATAGGATTAAATGTAAATATAATAATACAATGTAAGGAACTTATAAAAATTACCATAAAATGAATAAAAACAAAGATTTTATGTTATAAATGGCATTAGGTAAATGGAAGTAAATACGTAACCATTCTCTAACTATTCTTTATGATTATTTAATTATCTCTTGCTCTAACTTAATTAGTAAGAATTAATTCAATAGTTTTCGTAAGTTTTCTCTAACCTTATAAACATGCTGCTTTTTATCAACCAATAGGAATTTGAAAGCGCTTTGTGACAGCATATTACAAAATAAGTTTTCGTAGTTTTCCTCAATGTTAGGAGTCGCTATTGTTTTATCACATTATTTTGCTGTTTTAAAAAAACAGCAAAACTGTCAAATTTATTACAGCTGAATTGAGTTAAATTTATTTTTAAGTTTCTTGTAGATTGTATATAATTTATATATACTATATATAAACAATTTTTTTATGTTTGTTTCTCTATTTTCAACCATCCATCCTTTTAAACGAGGTCCCATCCACTACAGTAATTTTTTTCTAGTTATTTCCAAATCGTGGTTTTGAACTTTAAATATTCTTGAAATGCATAACAGAAAAAATTCACCAACTAAATTATCATATGAATAATAAAGATTCTCACGGTGTAATGATTAATTATAATCTATTCCAGGGGTCGACAAGTAATTTTGCTTATGGTCCAAATATTTTTAAAATTTTTTTACTGAGGTCCGGAGAAAAATATACGTACCAACTTATTACCACTTTGAATTCTTATCTTCAGACAAATATTTTTTTTTCAAAGATGTAATTTTAGTACGCTACCTGCTTAATTAAATGTTAAATTTAAAAAAAAAATGTTGTTGATTGCTATTAAATCAGTTTCAAATCGCAATTACACTATTTAAAAATCTAGTTACTCATGACATATTTTAGAAGCATTGATAAGGCTATCGCTCAACCGAATGGCCCACCTTTAAACAAGAAAGTGTTGAGGGTGGTAAAAAATAATGTGATATGACAAAATTAGGAATAACATTCTAAAAATTAGTCTGATTATAAGTCTGATCGGGCTATATTACGATATTGGAAAGCTGCTCTTTCTTGCATGCTTCGTTACTGATGATCTTGTGTTGGATGTTGAATTGATAAAATTCTCATCACCAGACTTATCCTCTGACGATTCTTCTCCCCCACGATCCCCCAAAGATCCATCAATCCAACTAATCAAGCAAGATTCTTGTACTCAGCAGACGCCAAAACTCGAAATAAACCCGGCCTTCTCGATTCAATCTCCGAGAATCGGTATGACAAATGAATCGAGTGCATAAAAGGCCGCGCATTCGGTCACACGCCAATAAATCGCAAGCTGCCGACCCTCCGCCGACCATGACAAATGGCCGGTCCAGGAAGAGGGATGGACGAGCCCCTGTTGTTGACACGGCCGCCTTTCTAATCAGAAATAAGTTATGGTCGCGTTTTCCTCCGAGTATCATTTTATGCGGGATGTGTTAATGGGCGAAGGAGTTGTTGAGGATTTCGAAATGGAGGGATTGCTCTTGCGGTTCCTGTGTGAATGGGAGGGATATTCACAAGGTGGATGGATTGCTTGGTATGTGAAGTCCGATATGATATGGAGGGACGGGATTTTGGATTTTTATTGAACGACTAGTTGTTTAGTGCAACAAATGAGTAGAATAAAGAAGAAAATTTTAGGTGGAGGGATTGCTTGTGATATGAAAGACGCATATGTAGTATGAGGTACGTTGATATAGAATTGTGTTTTGGATTTTGATAGGATGAAGAGGGATTAAGGTGCAAAAAAGTGAATGAAGAAAAGAATTTACAGCTAGACATAGAGTTAAAGGGGTGAGCGAGAGACATAATTTGATAGATTAACTCCTAGTTGTAAAATTATTTGTTAAAATAATGTTCAATAGGTGTTTCTATAGATATTAGGTCAAATATGCACTGTGAATATCGTAAAATGGAGAAAGTGAGAGAAAAAGAACACTTTTTAAATTTCTACGTTTAAAAAGGGTATTTTGGTAATTTTTTCTGATTAGAATATTCGGTTCTGTTCTTGCAATTTCGAGCAAAAACAATGGATTTCCCCGTTTTTTAATACATTTTTAGCATTTAAATACAGTATTTAAAATGCTGGAAAAATCAGATATGTCTATAAAATTTAGATCAGATTTGCTCTATGAGTGAAATTTTTGAATGAATTTCCTGCATATCCTTTGTTAAAACACCACAAATTTGATAGAACCATGTTTCTCTCTGATAAAAATGTCAAAGATTAGAGTTTGATTCTTGTTTAATGGGCCAGAATGTAAATATGTGAATTGTTTAGCTGTTTTATTATTATTCACATTATACATATTTAAGTTATTATAAACCACATTACATAGGACTGTAAAAATCATTTTAAAGACTATAATTTAAAAACAATATTTTAAGGCTTTATAATTTCATATAGTTCTTGTTCATATTATTCATAAATAAGTTATGCTATTCAAGCATCAGTTTATGTGCATTTGGGTTGGTTTATGACTTGACCAATTTTAAACTAAGCTCAAATAATAACTCGTTTTTAACTCGCGAAACTTGAAAATGCCTAGCAGAAAGTGATAACAAAACTAAGTATTTACGCGCTTATCTCTATAAAGAGCTACCGAAAAATACTTCCGAAAACTATTTATTCCAAATCAAATAATATTCACGACCATTAAAAAATATCAATTTGTTTCTAACCCATTTTTTCCAAACAAAGTATTTCACACTAGGATATCATTTAAATCTTCTCTCAACAACCAGAAGAAAAAAAAAACTCAACGCTTAAAATGCCTCCCCTTGCAAAAACGAAGCGATTTACCAATTAGCAAAAAACTGGAAAACGCGAAAATTTTAAACGTGACTGCCCCCGAAAAAGCAACTCATCGAAAGCGGGTTTTTACTGCCGATTAAAGCACTAATTCTTTTTTTTAGTGACGAAAGCCGAAACGTAAGATTCGCGTTGCGATACTTTGTTTTAGGGTTTTCTTTTTTCACTTTATAATGTATTTTTATTGAAGTAAGGTACTTAAGACACACGCTATAGGCTCATTACGAGAACTCAACAGAGTGGGGTACGTGACATAGGAGTTTGAATCTCTTTGCTGTAGTGCCCATCCTTTTTCTAACTGTCGTCGAGGGTCTTTTTTTTAACCATTAGCGAGCAAGAAATGAACGGGAGGCATGTTTTGTTGAGCGATGATAGGGATATTTCCGTCTATCAGCCTTGTGTTGAAGTTGTTATTAGAAAGAGGAACAAGTGACTGTAACTAGTAAATGCCTGTTAAGCCCGAATATAAATCTTATAGCTTTATGGATAACGTCAATGGAATTCTGACATATAATCTTTAAGCTCATAAGAGAATTCTCAATGTTATCCTTTTATCTAAAAGGGTTATTTATATTAATGTGTTTATATGTTGTATGTCTTTTAGAATTTCTAAACTTTTTTACTTTTATCTTTGGAAGAAGGAGCAAGCAATCTTGGGAGGATGGGTTTATGTGTTTCCAAAAAGTTTTTAAAAAATATTTAGCTACATAGTGAAAATTAAGTATTTTAATAATTTAAAATGATGAAAAATTTTACTGAATATGTTCCGAAACTTTCTACTGAATAGTACCTTGTTTATAAAATATTTGAAATACTAAAAAATATAAAAGCAATCCTCAAAAATAAAAAACGTTAATATCTATATTACGGAATTATTTTACGAAAAATAATAATAATTTTATTACTTTAATTTTTTTCATATAATATAAATTTTGAATTATATTATTTAGAATTTATAATTTTTTTTTCCAAGCGATGGAAAAATATCAAGACATAACAGATGGTAAGATTAATTACTTTGAAACCCCTGAAACACAAACTGGGCGAACCAAAACTCTTTAACTGTAGCGAATTTACTTTATATTTTCCAGTTTGTCCAGAATGTTTAATAATGTATACTTTTATAAATTTATGTCTTGTGTTCATTTCCTAGTTCTAAATCCTTATTTGTTTTTTATCATTTGTGTTTTGATTTTTGTAAACTATATTTTTTTCCTATGTCATGCAAGTAGTCACCAATACTGGCTCTGTTGCCTCTTGGTGACCAATTTTTATTTTGTAAATTGTATTTAAAAAAAAAAAAGATAAATAAAAATTATTATTATTATTATTATTAACTGTACTGAGCCTGTTCTCTGTAATAATGTTAAGTACAAAAAGTTAGTTGCCATGAGTAAACAGAAACTTTAAATTCAGTTTATTCGCCTTGTTTTGATTTTAATCCTGAATTCTGAAGATAAATATTGCAAGATCAAATTATTCCAAGGTTTACAGTAAGTCAAGTAAAACGAAAAGTATATGAATACTTCATTTTAACTCCTTTTACAATTTTATTCGTACCTGTTGAGTTGCTTTGTATTTTTAAAGTGTTCCTAGGCAACAAGTATAGACAAATACTACAGATTTTAAACCAATGAAAATCCAGTGCAATGCAGTGGATAATTCGAAGCTGAAGGAACCATTACAAAACTTCGAATTATCCAATACTTCGCATTAAGGAAGATACCTCTATTAATCCTGGTCCACATGATCCGAATGATTAAGATGATTACCTATTTTTTCTACTCCATCATGAATTATCGCCATAGTTTTTATTCTACAATTATCAAATTCTTGTTTTGATGCGTGATTTACTCAAACACGTGGTAGAATGTACATTATAGAAACTATCGCAATTCTGATAGATACAGAAGATTAATTCTCATAGTTCTTGGATAACGTGGTATATAATTTCTTATTGTCGCAAAAAGAACAACAACCTGGATTGACATAATAACGAAACAAAACCTAACCCCCCTTTCAAAGTCGCAATTCCATTTTTTTGTCATTCCGATGACGATTTTTTAACGAAGGAATGCCACTAATTCTACTAATTATGATTTGAAAGTTTTATCAAAAAACTTCAAAGGGAACTTCGAATTATCTACGATTTTTTAACATTGGTTTAATAGGGAATAACCAAGAGAAAACTTCGAATTATCCACGATTTTTTTTATCATGGATTTAATAGGGAGTATGTAACCAAGAGAAAACTTCGAATTCTTACAATTTTTAACATTGATTTAATAGAGAATTCATGCGACCAAGAGAAAACTTCGAACTATCCACGATTTCATATTAAAGATGTTCGAGTAATACAAGTTGCTCTGTTTGTATCAAAATTAAAACATCATTCTCAGAACTTTTCCTAAAACTCCACGCCCACCTGACTTACCCTCCTCTCCCCCACAACCCCTCTTCCGCAGGGATGCAGTCCCCCGGGAACCCTCCCGCCTTTAAAACACAAGCAAAAAGATAAAAACGGAGGGAAATATTTTGGATATCAGATTTTTCCCTAAAACGAAAAAGAGAAAAAAAAAATCCTCCTTTATTGAAAAGAAGAGTCTTTTCGGAAACTCTTAAGAGTGCTCTGAAGTGAAGTGAGGTTATTAAAGGCGCGCGCGTGTGTTAATTGAAGGAAAAACCGACGGATTTTTGATACCGCCCTCTTTTACTTTGTGGTTTGCAGGTGCGACAGACAAGCCCTCCAGGGGAAAGAAGGCAGTTCGGATCGATCTGGAAAAGATATTCTAATTTTTCGACTCCTCCTCTCGTATGGACTCCCCTCAGAAAGGGGGATTCTGGGAGGGTTTCCCCTGGAAATGAGGTATTTTTCGTGCTTAGCTGTGCTGTGACACGGGTGGGTAGACACACTAAGTACGTTCACGCTTGGAAAGATTTTTCCTAATTTGAAATGTAACTGTTTTAAATCGTCAGTGTTCGTAACTATACTATATTCGTAGTTTAGTTTAAAAAAAATGGAACGTTTGCTTTAAAAATAATGTACTTTTACATTACCGCAGACGATATTATTTGTAACTCTTATTGTTTTGTGGATGTGAGTTTGCAGAGTATATCTATTATCTTGAAAACTCTGTGTACAAAAAAGGGTTTGATAGTTTCTATTTTTGGGTTGTTGAGATAATCCTCTGGATAATAGTTTAGAGGAATTTATTGATGCGTAAAAAAGTGAATATTCGTGCCATTTTTAAGTATCAAAATTCTGTTACTATTTATTTAGGGGTTAAATTTTATTTGTATAAGTGAAAAGGTACCTAATGAATAATTTTAAAAATTTATTTCCCTTTTTCTAGCGAAATCTTTGCGTATAAATACCATTTTAAGACTAAATTTTGCCAAATCATTGGTTTTACGCATTTTTTAACCCGTTAGTAGCATAGAAAAATTAAATTATTATGAAATTTAGTTTAATTTTGTATTTTCTAAAACTCAGTGAAATCTTCTGAATTTTTTAATATTATTTTTTAGAATCTATGATCAATGACTGCAATCAGCTTAAACACTAAAAATTAGAAATATCTCCGAAAACTGCAAACCAACCGATTAAAATATACACTTTAATTGACGAAAAAAGAAAACGCGATTTGACGATATTTGAATACATGGCGTCTAAAAGAAACTTGCAAGTTTTTCGCGGGATAGATAACGGAATTGTACCTCAAATCCAAACCCACACCCGTCATAATAGACCCCACCTTCTGGACTTTTGACAAAAATCACCATCCTCCCGAAAGTCGTCGTATGGGGACCAAAACTGCCTCGCCTCCCTTATCTGCACTTGACTCTTCTCGAACAAAGGCCCATCTCCCTTTTTATGTGTGTGTGTTCCAACTCTCCCCATCCCCTATTAGCCCCCATCAAAAACGCACACACGCTATCTGGCGGCGTGCCTGCAAACCACCAGAAGAAAAAGCCGCGGCGAGCAATTTCTGGGATTGCGAGCAGATAGGAAGAAGAGGAGAAGGTACGTCCAAATCTAAGTTCCCCCGAGGGACGGCATGTAATAACATGTGTAAGGTTATTGTTATGGAAGCAGGGGGTGTTATTTATCTCTGGGAATGCCTATGTGTGGGTGGGTGGCAGCTTTTTTCTCGCTTCTTCTTTCCTTAGCGATTGTTTGAGCCAGAATGGGCGCTCTTTGTACCAGAAGAGGAGGATTTTTTGTAGGGGGGGGGAGATTTTTTTCTGGAGGGTGCATTCTTGGGGAGTGGAATTATGAAATTCGAAAGGTACGTGGTGGGGAATGAAAATTTCATGCGGGAGATTAACCCCTTGGAGGGGTCAGAGTAAACATTCTTTCCGAACCATTGAGGAGAGTTTTTAGGGTGTGCTTATGGCGGTGCGGGTGTGGGTTCTTTCTTGTTTAAAGTGACATCTATTTTTGAGGTTCTGTGAGAATACCTTTCAAGCGTTACTTGAAGTTTAAAGTGTGTTGTGTGGAAACGGGAGGCTTTTTATGAAATTGCGTTGGTGTCACGTTTTAATGGTTTTGTGATTAATTTTTAAGGTTATATTTTACTTTAAAGCGTGCGTAAAGCAAGAAAACCTCAAGGAACGCAGGAGTTTACTATATTTATCTTTTATTATCTGGTCAGGTGGTTGAATTTGAATTAATAATTTAACGAATAAGGAAAATATGTTTTAATTGAACCTATATTAAGAAATAATACTTATGGAATTTTATTTTTGGTGCTTTATCTGATTTATCTCCAATTCAAAAAATAATTACCCCCCCCCCCAACAAAATAAAGATTTACTAATAGAATTAACCTGAGAAGCTATGAAACACGTGGCTTATGTATAAGCTAAGGGGAATTAAGGTCAACCAGGATTAACAAGGCGCGCTTGCTGTTATAATCGTTTGAAAGAGTAATTAATCTTTGCAAATAGTTTGAAATTAATTTCTAAGCCTTTAAAACCTTAAAATACTATTCGATTCATTTTCTATAACTCTCTGTTAAACTTTTAAGTCTCATGAAACTGTATCTTGAGAATATATTGGTATAAATTGTATCATGAGCTATATTTGGCAGGTTATAACAGATAGAAAGCCAAATTAATCCCGAAACAGGACAATCAAGCAAAACACTCGCCATACTTCTCGGCAACCACAACAATTGACAGTGTATCGCAGGACCGTAACCAGACTTTTGTTTCGGGGGGAGTGACTCAACTTTACTTCTAAAGTACTCTTGTTAAGTTTGAGATGATCTTCAGGTAGGATTTATATTTTGGTGCACTAAATTTTAAAATTTTGGGTTTGCAATGGGAATCCCAAATAAAATTGTATAAGGAGTCCTCTCCAATAAAAAAAATTTGGAAATTTCCCCGTGAAACAGTGTTTTTTTTAGTCCTTTTAGATTACACCCAAATATCACAGCTCATTGTAAGCGACAGAATTTTCCAGGAAAAATAGTTTAATAAACGGCACAATTTCAAGTTCGGGGGCTAACTAAAAAAAATCAAGAAATAACCCCCTGAAAGTAGTGTTTTAACTCATTTGAGACCCAAAGATGACCACTCCTTGTAAATCACAGTAATTTTAAAGAAAAACAGTACATCACAGATTTTGAAGTTTCGAGGGGGGGGCTTGGGGGTCCTTCCCCTAAACGTTTTGCAATTTTTATCCTTAAAAAAATTTGACTAATTTTTAGACCAGAAAAGGACCGCTCCTTGTAAGTCGCATAATTATAAAAAAAACAGTATAACAATTTTAGTAAAAATTTCAGGGGGGTTGAACTCCTAATACCCCCTTGGATACGGCTCTGGTGTATCGCTAAATTGGCGCTGGTCACACAACTCAGAACCCCATCCCAAAGGCGAACAAACACCTGAATTCTGGCCAAAGACAAATCACAAGGACAGCGCCTGCGATAAAACACAGCGGCGTGCTATTGACTCCCGCAAGACAAACACCCCCATCCATTACAGCCGGGTAATTACCATTTTTTAACTCCTGTCAACTTTTAATTTATGCCGGCGCCCTCTTCGTCCCTTTTTCGTCCAAATCTCGGCCGCCCCGAGTAATAATAACAGAGGGCGGCGGGAGGGGAGAGAGGAAGAGAGGGCTAAGTCAAGTTCCTGATGATCGAAAATGGCGTGGCCACACACTCGCCACTCAAAAAGTCAAGTCTCCAAAAATGAAGGATAATTTAATTTTTTGAGAATAATAACACAAAATTTAGTTTCTTATCAATGAAATTTAGGCCATAAGATCTTCTACGAGTGGAAATATCAAATTTTACAGTAACAATAGTTTAAAAGGGGGTACAGAGGCGCTTCATTGATAGTAGAATTCCACAGACATTCAGGACGGTAGCAGATCTCCTCAATCTTCTTTTTGGGTGGATTTTAGCTCTTGGATCCTTTAATGGTGGGTGTTAACCGTATTTTTAAGCTCGCATATGTGTTTGTTTTGACCTATGTCAGGGGACCCTTAAAATTTCATTAAAGATACGTTTTTTTTTGCCAATATTTCCAAAAGATCAAATTATCCTTAATTTTTGGACGTGAGCCCAAAATGGTTGTCTAGTAAAATCTCACCAAATCTCTTCAAAAAGAAGGGGGACGAAAAAATATCAAATAGAAACTTTTTATTCAGAAAATATAGTACATTTAAGAAATACTTTAAAAGAGAAGATCAGATCTGTAAAGTTTTTATTAGTAAAATTATATTTAATAAATAGCTATAAAACTACATGCATAAACTTTTCAATTTCCTTAAATTATAGAATGATAATTCAACTAGTTATATTTGGGAAGTTATCACGTATAAAAAGCCAAATTAGATCCAAAACAGCCCAAGCTAGAAAGCACTCATTGCATTTTAAGGCAACAATAATTGGCAGTGTATTGCTAAATTGGCATTGGGGGTTGCCCCATAACTCTCAGTTGTTTTAATAACAATAAATGTTACATAATTCTTATTATTTTATAGATGATATCAGTTATGTTTATGTATTAAGAGGCATTATTCAGTTTAATTATCTAAAAATTATACGGTAAGTGAGTCTCAAATGAGGATAAAGAGGTCAAACGACATCTCTCTAAATCTCATCATGGGGAGGGGATCCAATTTTTTGAAAAAACCTCTTACATAATCAACGTACGTCCCCTAAGTTGACAGTACCAGCTGCACTTTCGAAGTATTCTTTTGAATAATAAGACGTTCTTGGCTCCCTTCCAAATTACCAGCATCTCCCGATCACTGATGTATATACTCATTAGAGAATGAAGGTTAAGTAAGGCCCCATTTGTGTGCTGAATAGGGGATTTTACTGAAGGTGGAGTTCAAGTTCACGCGAAAACCGTTATGTCCCATTTATCCTTCAAACCCAAGCCTAGGTCCCACAAAAAATAACTTAATTCGTAAGGCATATGAGGATCGTTATTAGAAAAGACTGTTTTTCCTTACCTATGTCGTACTTACATCGTTACTAGGCTATATGGAACGGACAATAGGAGGTTCGATCAGGTTTCTGAATTTATAGGTATCTCTCTATTCTAAACAAAAGTTTTCATGGAACGGTTTCTGGAGAAAACTTTTTAATTACTGTTCCATATAACACATTTCTGATCAAAATGTCCGGATTTGAGAAATTTGAAGGGGGGGGTGACTTTTGAAGTACCTACCTCTTTACGAGTACTTTTATACTTTATTACTCATAACATATTTAATGTTTGTTGTATTCCCATTTGTGAATCCCAAAAAAATTTAGTGGGTCTAGGGGTCCTTTCCCATAAAAAATTTCGAAATATCCCCCAATAATATAAGTATAAAGAAATAAATTAATCTTTATATTTATGTTGGTAAGTTATTTTGATGGAGGTATTCGATTTAGTGTAAAATCGACCTCGGTGTAAAATTTGATGATGGAAACTTTTATTACTTTAAAATCATAGTTACCACGAAAGTTTAATAAAACTCCTTAGAAACAAAAAAAGCTTTAAAAAATTTCTTCTATACTCAGGATAATAGAAATAGAGAGGAGGAAAATTAAAACATGTTAAGGATTATAGAAAGAAAGGTGGCGAAATTTTTTTTATTTTTTCAAATGAATAATATAAAGTTGTGCAGGCCTGAACTAAGAGATAAAAATAGCTCACATTAAAAATCCCGTTTCTGTTAAGATTTTCAAATTGAAATTCAGTCATTCTACAGATCACAGAATCAACTCGCAATATACTACACTATAATAGCCCCAGCTTCCCATACAGCGTAGACAGCGTTTACTCCATTAATGCAATATCACACGATTTCAATATGCTAAATCAGAACCGGCTGATACCACTGGGGGCAGAGATACTCTCCGGGCGCGCGTGCCATCACAGCAGACTTTCGTTAGCATTTTGCGTCACAGACGTACTACCTGATATCCCTCCAGGACCGAAGCCGGCCTTTCTCAGATTTGCATACTTTCGAGTCAAATGAGTTTCACGTTTGAAGATGATTAACATGCGAGACGGGTGTATTACTGGGAGCTTGATTCTGTCTAGTGGACATATTGGGAGTCTTCTAGCAGCGTGTTTTGGGATACTTGAGTTTCTGTAGTTTATTTCACAATGCCAATGTCCCTTTTGGGAAAAGGTACAGGTTGCATCAAATTTTGGATGAGGGAATCTGATGAATATTCCAGTCGAATTTTGTCAGTTGTTGATTTCAGATTTATCATTGAGTGTAGAGATGGTTTGGCAGAGCTTTGAAGCATTTAAAAAAATACATTGGATGA
Organism: Tetragnatha montana; assembly: GCA_963680715.1. Taxonomy (NCBI): domain Eukaryota; kingdom Metazoa; phylum Arthropoda; class Arachnida; order Araneae; family Tetragnathidae; genus Tetragnatha; species Tetragnatha montana. Next base: position 52,598,968 of record OY796675.1, read on the forward strand.
TATTGATGTATTTTAGTTTGTAGTGGATATTTTAACAAAAAAAAAGTTCTAATAATGAGTAAAAGACTCAAAAGAATAAAAAAACTTGGATGATTAAACTCTAAAATGTATTAAAAAATACCCTACAACCTTAATTTGTCTTTATTTTCTTATTCTTTATGCTGTAAACAAAGCCAAAAATAAATTAGTTTTTTATTTAATTTTTTGAAAACCTTTTTTACACAGTGAATATTTGACATAATTGATATTCACTTACTCCATTGACACTGCCTTAATGACTCAGTTTCCAAATACTTTTTTAATTTATTTGTCTTAGTCTTTCTTTTTTCCCTTTTGTGCTGTAAACTAAGCATGAATTTAATTTAATTGTCGATTAAAGGGGGTTTTAAGACTTTTTCAGCTGATATTTCATAAGTTTGAAAAAGGGAATAAGTCCATCAACTTTTTCAAATGTAAAATTATACTTATATATATTTTTCGAAGATATATATTCTAAATAGGGTCCTGAATTTACAGTAAAAATTCAATGTTTACACACGAAAATCCCCTTACTTACACAGCCCCTTTTCAATTTTTCTCGAACCTTAGTTTTTGAACTTATTCCCTTTTTCAAACTGACAATTCAATTAAAGCCCAGAGAACCCTTCTCTTTTCACTCAATGAAAACAATTGCGTCTCAATAGCCTGGTCAGTCCCCCGACTTGCACCACTCTGGCCGGAATCATCGGTGCCTGGCACCATTTATCTAAAGAGTCGATTTAAAAGCGGGCTCTATTAGCTCCGACAAAACCTCGTCATTGTCAACAAGGGGGGCCTTTATCAGCCGCCTGACATCCTTCGATGGGTGTTGAGGGCGGGTAAAAATTTATTAAGCGCCTGCCTGTGTTGCTCGTTACCGCAAACACTTTCCGTAATTAGATCTCGAGTAATTGCGGTAAGCAGAAGGGGACCAAGGATCCCCCATCCATATATTGATGTGGAAGAAATGGATTTTTTATTAATATTTGAGTTTTCTTTTTTTTGTGTAGGAGAATGAATGAATTGAGGAAGTCGAACAGTAATTGAGTTTTTTTTTGGTTCGGCGTCTTTTTATTGGCTGAGAGGGAAGGGTGAAGAGGAATCTGTAGGGTTGGTACAGATGTTGTGCTTGGAATGTTTCTCTTGTAATGAATAAAAAAGATTGTTAGTATGATGAAGGATAATTTAAAAATTCCTAATAGTATATTCTAAACGTTTATTTTAAGATGTAATCTTTCTAACCGATATAAACCTTTCTGCGAATAATAAAATTCAATGTTCTAGTAAAATGGTAGAAGAAAGTAGTAATACAAACAATCAACTAAAATGAAGACCACGGAGGTAAAAAGTGATAACCCATATAATTTTAGTTTTGAGAACTGAATCATATGAGGTTCGTAAATTTTATTGACTAGTTCAGTATTTAACTGAAAAAACCTCTTGCCAAACATTTTTTACAAAATATCCTCCTCCAACTTGGATAAAATGACAGCTCTTGTTGGATATAAATTTTCAGAATAGAAAAGTTATTTCTTTTTATAAAATGTGGGTTATCATTGTCTGCCCTCGGGGTCTTCAAATAGCCATTCAAACTATATACAAAACATTAGGTAATTTATTTATCTTTTTATTGCAAATGCATTTTTAAAACTTAAATTAAAGAAATACAACTATAGCCATTTTTAGTATCCACCTAACCTAAATATTTTTTTTTATTACAATATTCAAGTTTCATTTACTTTGGCAAGTTTATAATTGGTTAATAATAAGCATAATTGGTTCAATAACTTCCGTATGTTATATCGAGTTTAACTTTGCTACCACCTGATATCCATACCATTAACAATGCTGGACGTGTTCACACGGATTTATGTGCAGAGCTAACCAGTTATATACATATATGAATTTATACTAAGAAATTTCTTATTTGATAAACTATCACAGAAGTGATTTCAATAAAACGTAGCAATAATTTTTTTCTAAAGAGTACATCAAAATGTATCAATTGCATTAAAAATATCTTAAGTTATTTATGGAAAAAATGTGCAATGCATAGGTCAGTTGATCAATATGGATTAAAAACTAATAAAACATATTAATATAATTTATTAGACGTTATTAAAAGTAAATATTTTTCACTATAAAACTTAAATACTTAATACAAAAAATACTTAAACATGAATACTGAGGAAAAATTATGTTTTAAAGACTTCGAAAAAAGAGTTTTAAATGATTGTAACGTTGTAGAATTTTTTTTACTTTAGTTACATGCACAAAATTGAAAGGGGATGAGTTTACGTAGATTTTTACACATAAGAAACTAGGTTAAAAAGTGCTTGGGACACTAGGATAATAAAGGTGGTGGGGAAATCGGGGTGATAGGTAACTGAAAATACAGAAAGGAAAAAGGGCTAATCTGAAAACTGTTAAAGAATAAAGTAAAAATCTCAACCCGTGCAAGGCTGGAAAAATCAGCTAGTAAATTAATAAAACACTCTAAAACTCATTAAATTTAATGTTTTTGTATTTAGATTTTATCTATGTAGTTTCTATAACCAAAAATAAATGAATGATACTAATAAAAGTAACCTGAACATTATTTCCTTTTTTCATGTTTATTTAATTTTTTCCAAGTCCATCATGAATCCGGATTTAAACATAAGATAATTAATAACACTTTTACTACCAATTCAACCATGATTACGACCATTAACAACTACAAAATTAAAAACTCTTTCAATTTATTCAAAGCCATAGCGCAACGCAGTTAATAATAGTTTCTCATCACAAATGAGAGCTCCATTTTAACAAATGAAAGGCAAAACAGTTTTGACAGGCCCGGACTCTGAATAACAGCCAGAACAGATAGGGAAATCCGCAAATGGACTACAAAAGACAATATAATCATGTTTCCTGCCCAAAAAATCCCACCAAGTCTTGATGAATCTTTGGCTCGAGGAAGAACAAAAGACTCGGTTGAGATGAAGTAAGGCTAGGAACTCATTTATGACTTACACCCTTGGAACTGAATTTGTTTTTCGCGGTCAGAGATAACGATTTCTGTTGAGAAGATGAGAAGAATGTCATTTGTTGCCTCATCGAGGGATTTCTTCAGGATTAGATAAAGCTGCGTTTAATGTTGTATATCTAGGGTCATATTTTAGGTTTAAATAGAATAAATCGGAAATAACTTTTCGGATTTTTTCTAAACTATTGATGAATTAAGAGTTAAATGGTTGTTTTTCAAAAACCATACAACATAAAACGTGATTTAATTGTTTATACTTCGAAAAAATTTTGAAGATTGGTTTTTCTAAAAATTTCCTAAGGATTTGTGGTAAGAAAACGCATATACCTACTGTTTCAGTTCACTTTTGAAGAGCAACAAGTTGATTTATCGATAATTAATTTTCTTTAACACAAATGCTTAGTTCTAGTTGTATTAGAAATATAAGAATTTTTAAAACATCTCTCCATGACCTTTACAAACCTGAAAGAATAATTTATATTTCAAGACTTGTGTTTATTTTTTTCCTGAAAGTCTGAAGTCAACAAGTATCTAATCAAATATTTAGAAAGTTTTTTCTCCCTTTTTTTAATCTAAACAACGTTTTTCTAATCGGCTTTTTCTAATTGACTATGCCTTAAAAAATCTGCCATGAATACAAAATTGTTGAAAGAGCAAGGATTTGTTTTTGAAAACCCTTTTCCAATGCTCCCCGTTCTAAATTTCTAGAAACGTTCGAAAAACGTTCTTTTTTTCAATTAGAAGTCCTTTAAAACGCATTTAATCTACCAACTTCAGAGTTAAATAAACCCGAAAATCTCCCTCCAAACAACGCCATTAAAAAAAGAGCAAATTTGCTTTGATTCCATCAGCACTTTTGAATCGTTTTTCCACCCTCAGAAAAACGAAATAATTGCGTTTAAATCATTACTGTACTTCATTTACCCGGAAGGAACGCTCCTTTAAACGAACGCACATTAACTGTATCACTTATTTTGCTGCTAATATTCAAATAAACGCAACTCTTCACTGCTCACAAAATGGAGATTCAAAAAGCAAACAAAAAAAGGGTTCATTAGGCTTCAGCTGCTTTTATGCCCCGAGTTTTTATCTTATAACGAATCAGCGCGAAAAGTAAAACTCGCAAAGCACCTGCCGAGGAGAGACCTTATTATGCAAATTAAATTACACAAAACTTCGTTAATTTTTTACTAATTAATCTGGAAGGTTCTTCTGAAGAACAATTTTTTAATTGAAGCGTTTTTCCCTCGTTTCGAAAAGATCATTAGAAAGAATGCCTAAGTGGGCGGCTATGGGCGCAAGGAGGATTCTTATAATCGTAATTGAATTTGTAAATCAGTACTGGCCGAATCTTCGCCCTGTAAGTGCTTTTTCACACGCACCCTGAAAGAGGCTGTTTCTATGAAAAGGAATTGTTTTTTTTTCTGCGTCATTTTGTGATCAGGACGCTTCCGTGCCGGTTTAAATTAGATTAAATATCGAGAATAATGTTTTTCCATACCTCGCATGAAAAACCTCGTGATCTGCATTTAAGGATCATTTATTTTTTATCGGGATATTTTTTGCGAGGGAGATCATTAATTAATTCATTCATTTTGAACTAATAATTTTTTCCCAATTTCACGTGATTCTGGCTCCAGTATGAAATCTTGCTGTATACTTTGAATAGCAACGAAACCGTATTAGAGCGATAGTTTTACAACTATATATTGAAACTCCTTTTATATATCACGCCATGCATTCATTCTTCACAAGATTCCACTCGTATTTTGTCACTTTGAGCAGAGTCTACTCTGAGTGGTTAGTTGAAATTTCTTTTGGAAAAATGTAATTTTTTTTATAAAATAATAACAGGGGATAGAACCCAGGAACTACCGCATGCTACGCAAACATCCTACCACTGCTCTAGCGGGAATTCAGTAACTTTAAAACTTATTATAACATCTCCTTTATTAGATTAATTTTTGACGCAGGTGCAGTGTTGCAGATTGCGAAAAGTGACAGGTTGAGATTAGAGTCTAATTGCATACTTCTACTATACTTGACAGCAACGTTTCCTGACCCTATGACGTCAATAACAAACAAAGTAGTTCCCAACGCGGTTGAGTGAAAGGAAGAACTTTAATTTAAAAATGTGATTAGTTTCGTAAGCCCATGTTGTATAGCGCGTCTTTTTAACACGATTTTCGTACCGAAACTCCTTTGAAATATTGTACTACCATATAAACAGTACAAAATAGTACTACCATATAAGAGTTTAATAGTAAAACCTAGAGTTTAATAGTAAAATTTTAAGGTGCTTGTCAATTTAATTTGAATCAAATAATAGGTAATGAGGATTGAAAAAGGGTTAATAGTTATAAAATTCAAATTCAAAATACCTAAAAGTAACACTCTAATTTTTATCTTATCAATTTTTATCTTCGTCCTAATTAAGTCTTTATCGGCGAGTTATTCTGTACTTCCTCACATTAACCTTTTATATTTATTATACTTTTCAATTAGTTGTTTAATAGAGGGACAGTACAATTTAATCTGGCTTTAGGCGAGTTTGTCTGGACTTCTCTGAAATTAACCTTCTATATTTATCTTTCTCAATATATCGATTAAAATAGAAAAAGTTCTATCCAAGTTCGCTATAGGCGAGTCCGTCTGTACATCCACCAGAGTAACGGTGATTCTACTTATAACTCAGAAGTAAGAAAGAAAATTCATTCTCAAAAAACGTAATGAAAGGTGACATTTTATGAAAACCATTACCCATTTCTTTCAAAAATTATTCAAATGAACCTTTCCCTATCCAGGAAACGGAAGGGGTGCATCAGGTAAGGAAAAACCATATGAATATAAAAAAATAAAGTTTAAAACCAAAAACCATCATAAATAAAAATAACAGTCAAAAACGTTAAGAAAAACACTTCCGCTCATTAGTATTTCTTTAAAAATGCATGCACGCACACAATTAAAATTGCTTGCGTTTATTTGATACGAACTTTGTTCTTAATTTATCTGAAGTGTACTTAACAAAAAGTATTCAAAAATCACTTGATAGAGAATTTATAAAAACATCGATGTACATAATTATTTGACTGCATGAAAAAATAAGTAGGAAGAATCAGCTATTGGAAAGGAAACTCGATTAACAGATGTGCGACGTTAGAAGAAAGCTTCTTATTAATAAACAAGAATCGTGTTTTTTTTAGTTCAAAATACTTTTCTAAGGAAACCAGCTCGCTGAATGACAGGAAAGAACATCTTTTATCAATTTTGAAAGTACCATTTGACGGAAACAATTTCCATTGTATAAAAAAAGTTTTAAAACCCATATATCAAAACTCTTCATTCAGTTAACAAAAAAAGTTTCATTTTTTACCCATTGAGGACAAAAATAAAAGCTGGAATTGTTTTCCCAGGTCCTGACATGATTGGATCAAAACAGATCGTGATTTTGATTACTGTAGAAGAATGTCTAGAAACAACCCTAAAAAATTTCTTGTTGCGCTAGAATATGTGATATTAAAAAGAAATCTTATTACCAACGTATAAAAATCGTGGATACAATTTGTTTAGAAAGAGCATATGAGGGAGTGTTCCTCCCCGAAAAACAATGGTACACAGCATTTCTCTGACAATATAAAAGTTTGTTTTCCATGCATCTAATAAACAAGGGAGTTCTTTATTGCACGTGTCTTGTGATGAATCAAGTATATTTTTCATTCTAAAGAAAATATTCTAGGATTACGTTTTGAATCCTTTCTAACAATATTTCTTGGAATCTTAGTGTAATGAAAGTTTGTTTTGGTATTAAATTTCTCGGCCTCCCTCGGTGCTTTTATATGATTCTAGAAGAATAAAACCTAAGAAAAATTATAACAATAATACCGATTTCGTTTGCTAAAAAAACAATGCAGAAAAATAAATAAACCTAAACTGTATTTTGTATTTGAGTGTACAAAAAGCTAAATATTTATGAATTTTAGGGTAAAACATTTAATGGTGTTTTTAATGTTTAATTATTATTCATTTTCATCTTTTGGATTTCATATTTATTATATATTCTATAATAAAGTCCTTTATAGAAGAAAAAAAAAATTACAGAACTGAATTTATATTATCTTTAATTCTGAAATATTTTTATCTCGTATATAGAAAAAAGATAAAAGAAAATATCACTAGTCACATATACTTACTGCAATATCAAAAGTTTAAAAATCATTTATTAATCACTTAAAGTTTATTGTATCAGTTGTATCACACACATTTTACTTTTTATGAGATAGAAATACGCACTTAAACAATATTAAAATTATTGATTGATTGGGCAAAAGAAATACCCCGATGATAATTTAAAAAGTTCGAGTAAAGAGTTCAGTTGAAAAGTGTGGTTTAAAAATTAAAAATATAGTTCATTAATTTGTATAGTTTATAAGGGAATTGTAATGCATGCGAAATAAACGAGTTTCAAGACTAGTTTAAATTACCATAATTTATTAATTAAGGATAGTTATACATATTAATTCTCATATTTTACAGACAGAGCTACCCTACTTCCTCTTTCATGAAACAACGACGAGATTGACACACAATCCCAACACATACTATACACCCTCCCCTCAACATCTTTTTTATTACAGAAAATTCCCACCTAGTACGTAATTAAGATAATCGAAAAGTTTAATCCGAAGCCTTTGAAAACAATCAATGAACGAAAAGAAAAGGACAAACTAACAAACAAAAAGAAAAAAAAAGAGAAACACCCTTCCCGCCTGTCGAATGTTAATCGAACAGAGCGGAAATGACGACATACCAACAACCGGAAGCCACCAGCACCATACCCCTATCTATTTGTTCTCCTAGTTAATTAAAAGCGATCGAGTCATGATTGGATGTCCCTTAACTGTCAGTGCACAAAAAGATAACAAGGGAGCCCCGTGCTTTCGGAACCCACTCCACTGCCCCCCCTTTGTGTCACTCCATTTCTAATTATCTCCTTCATCAATCTGCACAGTTTGAAATTTCCTTTTAACACTGAGGGTGACTTTTTTTTTTACACAGTAGAGATTTTTTCTCCCTTTTGTTTAGAGTGATGGGTTTGGTTGGCGATTTCGTTTCGCGGTTTGGCGAAATGCCTTCCTTGTAAGGACTGCTGTCGAGTGCTTAATGGATCTTGTTATGTTACATCTAAAGAAATAAAATACTTGTACATTTCCCCCACCCCTTTATCTATTATTATAGTTACAGCTATACTAATGCATAATTTTTTATCTTTTCAAGTAGAATATTTTTAAAATTAAACTTAAATTTTCGCCACATACAATAATCCAAATTATCCATTCACATGACAAGAGAGAATTAAAAAACACCAAAAGGCAAAGAGAAGTAAAAGTAAAAAAAAAAAAAAATACAGATCATAATAAAAAGTATCATAGCACTTTCTGAAATTTTTTAAAAGAGTAAAAAAAAATATATAATTATTGAGAAGATTATTGACTAGTATTTTGATGAATGGACTCTAACCGCCTATCTGGTTCGAGACTTCACGGAACCAACACGTGACCTACAACTGAGCTTGCAATGGACTCTAACCGTCTGACGTCACACGGAACCAACACGTGACCTACTGAGCTTGCGATTGGTTACCACAGATACTACACTAGTAGATCTACTAGTGTAGTATCTGTGGTAACCAATTGCAAGCTCAGTTGTAGGTCACGTGTTGGTTCCGTGAAGTCTCGAACCAGATAGGCGGTTAGAGTCCATTGGTTACCACAGATACTACACTAGTAGATCTACTAGTGTAGTATCTGTGGTAACCAATCGCAAGCTCAGTAGGTCACGTGTTGGTTCCGTGTGACGTCAGACGGTTAGAGTCCATTGTGTAAACGTTTGGTTCTGTAGGTATTGATTGGAGTATAATTGATTAGGTATACGTTATAGATTTGTATACGGATCTGATTATAGGAAATATTTTTCTTATCTATTAATAGCATGATTTCTTAAAAAATATGAAAGGGAATTTTTTAAACTAAATGTATTAAACTACCACTTTGAGAAGGGTTTGAAACAGAACTTATGATCTTAATCATGAAATTATGATTTATGAGTATCCTATTTATCTTTATGCAAGGATTTTATAAAGTTGCCTGATACGTATGATGAGTGAGTTATAAAAGCTTGGAAAAGTTAAGCTTACAAAATAATTAAAATTTGAAGTTGAGGTATATTTTGATAATTTAAAAATAACGGCAGCTTTACGCCGAGAAAATTTACACATTTTCAATAAAATCTATTCTAACCTCAAGTTTTCTATTTAGTAGTGTAACTAATGCCTATATCTACTTAAATGTATATATTTATACAAATTTTATTTAGTAGAAAACCTATGTTCAGGCGAATGTTAATTTTTGAAACACATGTTAAACTATCTTAAACAATTCTTAGAAAGAGTTTCTTATAAACTGTCTAAGGTTCGTAGAAAAATAAATATATGAAAAGTTATGCAATTTTTTTTTTAAATTTAAGCTCGTATGTTCTCTTAATAGTTGAGAGTGATTTTAAAGTCTCATAGGTTGAAAAAGGTTCCTTGAAGAAACAAGGCAGTTTTCCTCTTTCTTCGTTAAATAAATAGCACATTAAACTTTCGTTTTATTTTTATACTGTTACTCTCCTTGTCGTTCAACCGTTACTTTAGGAGCGCCAAAGCATATAACTTCAGGCTTTTAACTTTCATCCCCAACTTCAACAAATTTGAAACTTGATGCCAAACCATTTTTTCCAAACTTTTCTCCTATCTCTCGAGAAAAAAAAAAGAAAAGGAGGGAAACCCGGCAATTAATACCCACCTTATTCCCAGCAGTGGGAGAACCACTGAACAAAAAAAAAATGGCGAATAACCCCTAAAAAGCAAAAAGAAGCGACGTCCATTTTGAAATAGTTACGGATACGATTAAGCAAAATTTCGGGCCGCAGTCTTGAGAACATCTGCCGCGTCTGGGATGAAGCAGCCCGGAAGCCGAGCCAACAGCTGAGCGAACAATAACACATAAACCGGAAGTTTCGAAAGCGCACCTTTCTTTCGGCCATTCTTTTCTTTGATCTTAGGGGATCTGGGGAACGTACACACATTGAATTACGGATTCGACTGACTGACAATTGAATCTGAGGTGTTCTTTCCTGTTATGTAACAGGTTGGAACTTGTTTCTTAACTGAAGTGAGTGAAAGTAACCCGAAGTATTATCCCTGAGCTTTTTTCCTCAAGAGGGTGAGGTGACTTGTAGTGGGGTAGCAGAAACAAAACTAAAATTTATTTTGAATTTCTTTTAATGTAACAAAAATTAATGTAAATTACTTACTTTGATTTTTTATTATGTCTGCATAGGATTACTTCCTCTAGGTTATATACATAGTTCACAACTTATTAATTTTTCTTTCATCCTTTTGACACCATAGATAAATAATAGTGTAATTTGAAAGATAAAGGAAAAGCATTAACTTCGAATAGATTGATTTTTGAATGATCTACGTCAGGTATGGGCAACCTTTTCGAATCCGCGGGCCGGACTCAAAGATTATAATGACGTGGAGGGCCAAAGAGTAGATAATAGGTAATATTTTTTAAGTAAAAAAATGAGGCTTTTTATTATATATATTTATGAAGTTTAATCCTAAAGTTAAAAATTAATCTGTACTTGTACAATATCTAGATTACATAAAATAATTATAATGAAGTTACATTAATCTGGACTAGAATAATATTAGTACATACAATAATTATAAAGTTAGTTACATTAATCTATACTAGATTAATATTACACGTAGATTCTACGTGATTCAAATAGATTATTCTGTAATCATTTAGATATTAATGAAACAACAACCTTCATCTTGAAAAAATCCCTGTCCAATAATTTATGCGCACTGCTTTACATACGATAAAGTCATATTAAATGCTATCTGAATTCGCGATTAACACTGTAAGAACGTTTTAAAATTTAAAAGGAAAGTTACTTAAAATAATGTTTTAGAAATTATAGTAAAAGCTCTATTATCCGAGCTCCGATCATCAGAGTTTTCTCTTCAACTGATATTTCTAGAACCCATTTATTCTTTAAAAAATGGCAAAACATTGCATCAAAGTAACGTAAAACAGCGAACAATTAAGGGCTTTTTTTAAAAGTAAAAGACTTCTTTAATTATCTTAACAGTATGAATTATATGGGGTGTATGTTTATAATTTCTTGCTTAAAATTACATTTTATATTAGGTATTTTTAATTATCTCCGTTTTAACCGAGTTTTTTTTTAATATATAATAACCTGGAGGACAAACTCAGCGTGCCAAAATGAAAATGTATCATGACGCCAAGGGAGCAAAGGTTCAAGTCCCCCCTATTGCTTTCATATCCATAGAATGAAGACAACTTCAAGCGTTTATTTACTTGATTAAATAGAGCGAAAAGCTATATAACGATATTTTACAAAATTTCTTTTAAAAACTATGAAAAAAACCAACAGAGTTAATTAAAGTTTTTTAGGAAACTACTTTCAGTAAAAGCTTTCTTTGTCTTAGCATTAATGTTTTGCTCTTTTAGCAGATTTGTATCTCTACGCCGTGGCAAATAAATAACGCACAAAAAACGGTACTATTTTTTTTTCTTAAAAAATATCCAGCACGCCTATTAATAACTGTTGTTGATCAACATTCTGGGAAAAAAACCGTACACCGAATGAATCTTTCAAATTCAATATGGCACCTAGCAACTCGTTAGTATACCTGTGTTTTATCATTCATATTTTTGCTACAACAAGCTTGTACCTTTTAAGCTATTGAAAATAATAAGAGACAAAACCAACATGACATTCAATGTTTAGTTTACAATTAATCTCGATTACCTGACTAAAAATTATAAATTTCAGACAAAATGTGTGAAATTTTAGTAGTAAAAAGCTTATATGTAAGTTTTTAGAATACTCTTTTCAGTCTTTGAACGATATTTAATTTGGAAAGGACTTTAAAGTACATTTTTAAAATTTGAAAAAAAAAAAAAAACCCTTGTTTCATCATAAAATATGGCATCAATTGGTCGTTGTGATTGGATGTGTAATAAGTTGTTTGACAGTAGTACTTGCTTTGTACCTGCGACCTTATCGTAATTTAAAAAATGGAAATATTTTAAAATTGAATTGTTTTAAAAAGAATCCAACAGCTTACTGCAAATCCTCGAAAGAATCCGAATATTTTGATACCAGATATTTGTCCTTCGGTTTACTAATTAATTCACCAAAACCTTTTTTTTTTAAATAGAGAGATACCTACTAAAGAATTTATTAAGCTGGATCAACTCTTTGAAAAAAAAAAAAATCACATTTTTTTCCAAGTATTTATTTTATTCTTTTTATTCTCTTTGTGTTATACTTGTAAAAAATAATGTTTAATTTAAGATTTCACTTTCTTTAATATTTCCTTGAACTTATTTAACGTTTTTTCTTAAACTGAAACACATAAAATATAACTCAAGAATAAGGCAAATTTCGTTGTTTTATTCCTCAAGAACCATTAATTCAAGTTACGGAACATTTAACTTGCATTTCCTCCACTTAACTCACAAAGGAAAAATTAAGAACCATAATCTTCTGAAACTTTCTTCATCAATCCACTCTCAAAATTCAAAGAAAAATAGTTTTTATGTGTAGAATTAAAAAAAAAGAGACAGGAACACTTGTGTTACTATGAATAAAATAATAAGCTATTATTCATAAAAATATGGCACCTAAAATGATATGGTTATACAGTTTATCCTGAAAAAAAAGCAGGGTATTAATATTATCATTATTAAAATGTCAGATCAATTTTCAATCCTACAAATATCGAAAAGAATAATATAAGTTTAGTGTAACATTACAAAAATTGAGCGACATAGAAAAAAAAACCGGAAAAAAAAAATAAGAATTTTTTATCACATTATTAAAATAGTATTTTATTAGTAATAATTTTAAAATAATAATAAATACAGTTTAGATATTTATATTTAGTCAGTTAATAAAATTTAAAGTATGGAAATAATCATCAATGGAAAATATTTCAATTTTTCTCCTTGGTAAATTTATTTGGAATGATATACCTATATAAACTTTAATGACTTCTGAATAGGTTTTTCTCGAACAATTGTTTTTCAATGAATGAATAAAAAAGGTATACTAATGAGACTAGAAAATTTATTTTCTTGTTAGTAAAATTCAAGCATTCAAAAACGAAAATTAATAGAGCTAAATCGATCGTGTCAGGACTTAATGAATAAAAACGATTAGCAAAATTAAATGGAGTGAAATATTTCGCTTTACTCATTTAGTTTCAAAATTTAAAAATACGCTTTCATAAAAAATCTTATATAATCTCATTTTCTTTTTACTTCATTAGAATATTTTATTTATTCTTCGTAAGCCCTTTAAATGGTTGATTCGATAACTAATGTATTTAGCTTTGTTTAAAAAGAAATTCAGAGATATTGTGTGTGTTTTTTATAGTGAAACTTATAAAGATAAATGCTTTTAATGCTGAAATCATTAATGTATTTTCTAAAATTTCTGTGAGAGTTAGCATAAAGAGGACAAAAAATTCTAATAAATAGGAGACTAAAAGTCAGATATTATTATTTGTAAATTTAAATGTCTGCATTATTTGTGTTTTGATGCGAATGACCTTACAATGAAAATTTAATTAAAAGTACATGTACTAAGAATTGGAATTAGTTATAATTCAATTATAAAATATGAGATCACAAATCAATTTATTTTATTACATAATTATATAATTGATTTTTAACATAATATAAAAATACTTATCAACAAATAATTACCAAAATATTAAAATACATAACATATAGGATACTATATTTAATATTTATTGATATATCATATATTCTATGTATTCGTTTTATTAATGCCTTTTTTTATTTGATTTGTACCTTAACATTATTATATGTTGTCAATTATATACCATCAAATTACCCTATGTTATAAAAAAATGTTTCATTACTTTATTTTTGCTGTTTAATGCATATTAATATTCTATATACTTATTATTAACGTCAGTAGTATTTTAATAATTTAATTTATTAAAGGATATTATTAAATAAGAAATATGTATGTCTTTTAATTTGTGAAGTTTGATAGAAAGATTTAAAATAAATATGTATCGTTGAAGAAGCAAAAAAAAAAAAAAGAATGCCAGTATTAATAACTCTCATTCTACTTTACAGTCAAATCTAATTACTTATTTTTTTTTCCAGAAAAGATAACCACATAAGTATAACCTGAAAATTTTGTTTCGAAAAAATAGCATTTTTTTATCATTGATTATCTAAATCACTTCAACGTGTATTAAATGTTTGCTCTTCTAGTTTATTCACTGCAAATTAAATAAAGCTCTAAAAAAGCAATATCTGGGAATAATCAGAAACAAAATACGAAGGGGAGGATATTTTCTATAAGGAGGCTATGAGACGCTTTCCTTTTTAGAAAGGTAACATGTTAGGAGACTGAATGTTAGATTAGCTAATATATTATGCTAACAAAATAAATTTTTGTTGAGGGTGTTATTTGGTCCTTTCCTTAAAAAGAAGGTATGAGAATATTAATTGATCCAAGTTATGAGCTTGTTGGTTGGATTGTATCTTTTTAAAGGGCAATGAAAAAGAAAAACAAGATGTAATAAATATTAAATAGCATTTTTTTTTTATCAAAAATTTTAAATATTTTTACTTAAAAAACATTACACTCGAATTCAATTGATAGTACAAAAATTGAATTTAAATTTTACACCTATAATAATGTAATATCGTGTCTTAAGGCTAAAAATTGATCTTGAGATAAACCATTATCTTGTTTGGTTTAAATAAATAAATAAATAAAGGAAATTTTTATTGATAATATTTTTAATTTGCTAGGAGCTTATGTATATTTTTATTTTTTAATTTGCATTTTTTGAACAGGATAAAATTATGGTGATTTAATTATTTGATAAAAATAATCAATAAGACCCACTCCTTGACGTTTTTTCTCCCTTCAAAACTTAGAACCCAGAAAACTAAAAAAGGTATCTTTCTCAAAATTGAACTACTATCAAAATTTAGAAATTTAAAGATGGATGATTTTTTAACTAAAAAAAAATGAAAACAGAAAGCCTGTTGTGTTGCTAGGAGGAGTTTCGGTACTCAAATCGTGATAGAAAGACGCTATATATACATGGGTTTAACAAACTAATAATATTTCTAAATTGTAGTTCCTAATTTCACTCAAAACTCAGATACCGCGCTGGGAACTACTTTCTTTATTTACTCTCAGCTTGTTTCTCCAGGGTCAAGTAAGAAGTAACGTTGCAGTCTAGTTTAGCATAGATACATAAATATAGTTTAGAATGTTTCTTTTAAAGCAAATACTATTTTAAATCCTTATGTAATTCATTTCATACATAAGCAAGAAATTTTGAAGTGCTACTCTTACTCCCTTTGCTACTCCGTCGACTTATATTCATGCTTTCCATAAGTGTCTGTGAGAAGCTGCATGACTTGGGATCTCCTCCCTACATCTCAAAACTAGATTACCTCTCTTTACTTACCCGTCACTCATAATCAGACAACGCACGAAACAAAAACTACTCCAAACCGAGAGATAACGAACGCACCAACCCAATCATCCCACCCCAAAATTCAAAACCCGACACGAATAGCACGCGCCCCGCTTGTCAATACGCCTCCAATCCCTGACGGTTTCCTTTGGCAAATAACTCGCTACTACAATGACAAAAGCAATTTATATTAATGCTCGGGCTGGGGGGGGCTGGATTACTTCACTTCGGCATCCCCCTTGCATTCAATTTGGAGAAGGAGACACCGACTTCCCCTTTTTCCCCTGACACACACTCACTCCTTTGGCAAGATTCTCCCCTATAATCGCTACGCGAGTCAGTCAATCTCTCATTCCCCCTCCGCGCCGGGCTCCCCTCTGGGCGAGTGGACTGCGCCTCGTTTCGTGTCCATGGCAACCGCAGGTAAGGCCAGGTGGAAAAGCAGCTAAGGTGTGTGAGCAGCTGGCTTCACGCACTTCCGGTCTGAAACGCCGAGTTGTGTGGTAACCCTGGTCGCCATGGCAACGCACGGCACGCCAAACAGGAGAGAGCGTTGCTGGGAAAACCACCTTGCTGCTTGAATCATGCAGAGAAACGGCGGCTGTCTTGATGAAGGGCGAGGAATGATTGCAAAGGAGAGAACTTTGAATCAACCTTTAAGAATTACATAATAAATACTGAGAAATTAAGAATGCTTTATGAGTAATGACAAACAAAAGTATACTATTCAATTCGTTTATAATTTATAGTGTTGTTTTTCAAAGAGTGAGCATCGTATCTGATAGGAGAGCATGTGAAAGAAAATTTAAAAGGAAAATTTTTAAAATGAGTTTGTCTGAAATTTTTAGGAAAAGAATTTCCTTTATAGTCTTAGCATATAATAGCAAATGTTATTACTTTGTTGAACTCCTTCAAAACACAGTTTTAACAACACTCCTGATAATCAAATATAAATACTTGGGTAAAGAACTATTAAAAGTTCTAAGGATATTTATTCATAGAAGAAATTAAAGCTGTTTTGGGCTAAGAGGCTTGCATAATTTTTTAAGTGAAATTCCTCCTTTACTGATTGCTTTTCTATGAATTTCAACTTTTATAAATTAAAATTAAAATTTATTAACAATAAAACACCACAAAATACACAAAAAACAGAAAGCATCACACAAAATGAACAAAAGTGAAAAGAAATTGCTTGTAATATCCCAAAAGAGCCAAAAGCTCTTCTACGGGCTCATAGATTATTATTACGAGAAATTGAAAAACAAAAATAAAATAAATAATAAAATGAAACATAAAATGACTTTTTTAATGGAAATTAGTTTGCAAAACATAAGTTTTCTTTAGTTTTTAATATTATTTACAGAAAGAATTCAGGAATTATAACTGAAAACTTAGTATATGTGCTGTAATTTTTTTAAAGAATTAAAAAGTGTATTATTAGTTGTTGTTTATTTCAGTTAAACTCAAAACTCTTGGGAAATTCTATATTTTTTTAACATTTTCTGTCAAACGCAGATAATAATATATTTGATTACAACTTATATTAAATTTTAGGTAGCTATCGAGAAGATAAATCAAGTCAAGATATTTATTTCATTTTATTTCACTTTTTATTTTTTAAACAAAAATGTTAGAGAAAATTCCTGCATATATAAAGTTTCAGATTAACTGAAATCAGTTTCTGTGAGGTTTAATTCGTAAAGTTTTATACAAAGAAATGTACATCTTTCAGGCATATACTGAACATCATGAGAGGATAATTAGATAATTTAGTTATAGTGCTGTCCTTTAAAAACAACCCACTGTTTCATATTTTCTTCATTAAAAGCTTAATAAAAAGGATAATTAAATCGAACAAAAACTATACTAGCGGCTCATCCTCCCTAACATTTTAGTGCTTTGAATGTTTAATTCCATGTATCCATTACAAATTGGCAGTCAATTAAGTAAGAATTTGAAAAAAACCCACTTTTTCCTAAAAGGACTCTAATTGGCGGACTGAGCTAAAAATTTAATATTTTATTCTCATAGTAATGGGATAACATAAAAACGCGCGAAAACTGCTCTAAAGTCTTTATAACCTACATTTTTACAAAATCTGTAAATCTGATACACATTTTTTGCCAAAAATCTACATTATCTCAGCTTGTTTAAAAAATAAGTAAATAAACCGTTCATTGACCAGTTTTTACATCCCTGACACTCTAAAGGGCATAGAAAGACAGGGTATATGAGATGGTAAAATTATTTTAATTATTTAGTTAAAAAATCTCAATGGGTTGTTTTTAGGGTACAATTTGGAGTGGGTTTGTTTTTAAAGGACAGCACACACTATACATGTTTGAAAGTGCATTACTTTCCTATTCGATGTTAAGATGAAAAATAAAAATCTTTCCTGTAGTATAAAAAGACAAAAGCAATATGGTAAAACACATGGTGTTCATACCAATAATTTATCATTAAATAGTAGTTTATTAAAAATTTAATTCAATTGGGATGTTACTGAACATAAATTTTTGTTTAAAAGAAAAAATAAGGTAAAATGTTTCAATGATCTTGGAAAAAATATGTGTTATGCCCAAATAAAAGTTTTACAATATTTGGTCACAGGTTTTTTCTATTAGGTTGAGTTGAATGCCTTAGAAGTTGCAACAAGTTGCACTTGTGAAAAAGTTTTAGCCATAAATATTCTTATACATTTAGTGTCCTATTTAGGCTTTTCTATATTATATAAATATTTTTATGCAAACTGAATATGTAAACTATTAGGTTTAATAATTTATTGTAACTAATATATTTATTAATACTATTATTTCCTATTATAAATATTTATTAATAGGGAATAATTAACGATTGGAAACTGGTTCAGAAGCATATGATAAGTTACTTAAACTTAAAAAAAAGTTTCATTTCAACGTTTTTAATGTAATAGATTGTTATTTTTAAAACAATTATACAGGGTGTTTCAAAAGTCCGATTCACGGCTTTTATTTGAAACCAACGCCTCCTTGGGTCATGGAAGTAAGGTCTACCCCTAGGTAAGTGACCCTGGAGAATCCATTGAGATGACTTACAGCGCTCCTAGGGGCGAAATAGAAAAGTTAAAGGAAATTAATTTAAAAAGTAAAGAGAACGAAAACTTCAGTACAAAATTTGTTGGCTAAATCATAAAAAAACACAGAAAAAAAATTCAACGAAAATATCTTGAATGTTTGAGACATTAACGACCAAAGTTGGTACTTTTTTGAGCCTTGAAAAAGGGGTAAAAAAGGGTTTCTACAAATTTAGAAACTTCTCTGATTTCATGTCAACGAATTTCTACGACTTTGAATTCAAACATAAAAGAAATCCTATTTTTAAACTGGAGATTATTTTTAATTTTGGGCGGTCCCTTTTTCAAGTTTAAAAAAGTACTAACTTTGATCGTTAATATCCTCGAATATTTAAGTTATTTTCATGAATTTTTTTACTGTGTGTTCTTTATTACTTTGCCAACAATTTTTGTACTGAAATTTTCGTTCTATCTCCTATCTTTTTAATTTTTTTTTTATTTCGCCGTAAGGGCGCTGTAAGTTATCTCAATGGATTCTCCTAGCTCACTTACCTAAGGGTAGACCTTACTTCCATGACCCTAGGGGAGCTTGGTTCCAAATACGTGAAATGGACTTTTGAAACACCCTGTATACTAACACTTTATTTTGAATTATAAGTCATTCAAATCAAAAAACAAGTACCTATACAAAAATTATTCTACAAATTACCTATTAAATAGTAATGAAATGGTAGTATTTTTCAATCTTTAAAGCATCATTTTATATTTTAAAAAATTTCGCAGTACCTGTTCTTTGACTTTTTACAGCGAGGAAAGATTAATACTTTATTATTGAAAATAAGTATAAAGATCAGAGCGTAATTGAATTAATTTATAAATAAATTAAAGAATAGAAACGCAAGAATCTAGAAGACAACTGAAAGACCGAGTTTTGTGCTTGGCACAAAGCCAGATTTGGAGATCATCTAAAAATTTTACATTCTGGAGTTATAATAGAGTTTGTTGCGGAAAATGAAGGAAAACAAAGAACATCTTTCCCATTCGAACGAAATAAATAATTAAATTACAGGGAATAAATTTCGAAATAAAAACTCCCCTGCAATTCCTACACGCGAGTTCCTTTTGTAGTTCAATTTTCATCGCGAATTTTATTTTATCTATTTTTTAACAAACTGTTGCGCAGTGCGTTAAAGGAGAAGAAGACAAACAGCAAAACTCGATGATGGTGTTTTTTTTATAATTCCTCGCTTTTGTGTGTTTTTCATTCTACAACAAGAATTAAAATAAAATTATTTTTCCACTCCGCCAGACGGTTTCGAGCAAATTGGAATAAAAAAAGGTAACAGAAAAGCTGATACAGTAATCTGATGAATACCTCGCGGCAAAACTTACGACTAATTAGTTAGCCGTGAACTGTGACTCCATTGAGTGTTATTCAGTGTTCATTAAAACTAGAATTTGGATCATCAAAAGACTGGGAAAAAATGTTAGCTTTTGAAGAGTAGAAAAAAAAAGTTTATCATCGAGTCTGCATGGCTTATGGAACTCTTAAAAATGCATAAAACGTTGAACGTAAATTAAGCTTCATTTAACTTTAGTTCACGCTTAACAATGTGGAATGGAAAGCTTGTGGATGATGTTTTAAAAGTATGCAAATTTAATTTCGATATTTTTAAGTTTACTTCAAGTGATATGCTTAAATACTTTTAATAAGATGCTGATTAACTTAGATTTTTAAAATATTAATTTGCGTTTATGTTAGCAAAGGAGTAATATACTTTTTGTGAAAGCATGCTAAATGTTATTTTTTCTTAGATATTTGCCTTATTAAATTAGATTCCTTTAAGTCTCCAATCGCATTCAGTCTTTAGATAATATGCTTTCTAAGACTTTTGAAGAGAAGTACTGAAAGAAGTATTAGTTACTTGGGTACAAATTTGAAATTACAAATTATATGTGTTTGATTTAAATACGAATAAATAATAATAATAGTAGTAGAAATAATAATGATTTAAATACGAATAAATAATAATAATAGTAGTAGAATAATAATAAAAGTAGAAATACGAATTGAGGTTTATACCTATTACATTAATATGCAACTTATTTCTTGGTATTGAATAATAATTAATTAAATAATTGTAACATAACTTATGCATATGATTACTTATTATTTTAAATGAGTGGATGAGAAGACAAGGAGTAATTCGCTTTCTATGCGTGGCAGCAAAAACTAAACATAAATTATTGTAAATTTAATTTAAAAATTACTTTAATTAAATGTACTGTGATTTAACAACCATTGAAAGCAAATTAATGGTAAAACTACCTATCAAGAATATGCTAGGCTAGTTTCTCAACCAACATCATATACAGAAATTACCCCGTACTTTACTTCAACTCCTTGGCTTCTAATCCACTTAAATACTCTTTTATAAAATAAAGGGATTTTTACGATATTGTGAATTTTATGGTTGGTACTTTCAATTTTTAATAATTAATGTCTATGTTTTATCATCACTTTAAATGATACAAGATTCTTATTCATTTTTTTTTTCGGGAATATAGTGTAGATTTTTTGTTGTGAATCATCATATTATTTTATCTTTTTTTGTTCCTTTAAATGTTTTTGTATAAATTTCATTCGTATTATAATTATACCAGGATAATCAATCATAAATATCAAAAGTTGTTTTTAAGTTAATTCCAGGATAGTTATGAAAAATAATATTCAGATATAAATTAAAACTTAAGATTTAAAATTTCAAAAATTAACTTTAAAGTTTAGTCAGTTTAGAAAGATGGGAGTAGGTGAAAAAAGTCTAAGAGACATAAAGAAATATTTAAGTTTTGAGGTACTTCACCACACGTACTTTCCTTGAAATTTTTAGAACAAAATGTACTCTAGTGCTGTAAAGACAGACAGACTACTTTAAAAACTAACCCCTTCAACCAAAAAACACTCTTGATCAAATTATTTTTTCCCTGCCGGTTTCGCTTCCATTCTTTGAAAAAAATCTCAATTCCCCCACTGCTAAGTCACGAAATATCTCGATTTTGCTATAAAAAAAATCCCAGAAACACTTGGTATACATTTTCCCCTGAACTTTTATTTATTTGCTTATTTTCCTCCACCTTTTTCGATATTTTACGCAGCAATGAAAACCGGGAAGCCTGTTTCAAAACTGAAGCAGGAGAGAGACACTTCAACTCCGGCTTCAAGAAATCGCACACACACATTGTATAAGACATGCGCGTACGGGCTATCATGTAAATACTCTATTGGGAAAAATCGGCTAAAAATTCTCCACACTCATCTCTTTCATGGGCTCGCGGATTTGATCTCAGACAGAGGAAGTGTGACTCCACATGGAACTGTGCTAAGGGCTTGGAAGCTTTTTCTAGTTTTCAGGAACTGTTCCTTTTCCAGTTCATGGTTTTATTGTATTTCATGTTTGCACACTTCGACGATTGTGTCCTAGAGCACAAAGGGGACAAGGGATTTGGAGTTTTACTTTCGGGTTTTTTTTTTGTGTAGTTTTGTGTCAGTATCAGCAAAAGGTTTTTTAGTAAAAATGGATGGTTGTAGAGGACGAGTTTTCAGTTCCCAGGGATAGAATTTATAAAAGTATGTCGGTGGTGCCAAATAATTTTTACGTTGGGATTATTAGTTTTCAAGGCAGAAAAAAATGTTATAAAATATTTTGTACATTGCACAGTATTTTTTTGTGCGAGTTAAAAAGATGTAAATAAATGGAATATAATCAATTTTTAATACAAAAGGTTTTAGTTTTCTAGCAGAAAGTTGTTTCATAAAAGGGAAAAAATCATAGATAACTTGACAACTGATAACTTATTAAAAGATTGATTTTTCTGCTTTTATATATAATCTTAAGATTTTTGTAAATTTTACTTAATTAAGTTAAAAATGCAATAACATCCAAATATTTAATGAACATTATGACATATGAAAAAAAAATTTAACAATACTTTTAAATGCCTCTTCTATATTTGAAAGAACAAATTTCTTAGCGATTTACACAAAAGTAACAAACTTTTTAAAAACAATTGTACCATTAACTGAAATATTTTGTCTTGCTTCTCAAATATTTTTATTTCATTCCATTTATACAAATATTTTATATTAATTCTGACTGAGGATTTCTGTAGCAATAAAATTGGAAAGTAGTTCATACAAGTATGAGAAGCTTATATCTAGAAATCTAGAATCGCATATTAAATTTATTGATATAGTCTTTTAAAACATTCAAATATAAATTAATTTTAATAAATTGTTTCAATTGTTTAATAATTAATATAAACCATATCTTTGAACGAAAAAATTACTGTTAAAAGGGTTCGGTAGAGTAAATATATAAGAGTTTTTGCTTAGTAATTTAATTTTTCTTTTTTTCTTTTCTTGATTTAATAAAAGCAAAGCTTTTTGTGTGTCTTCTTGCATAAGTACAAAGAGTTTGACTTGATATGTACTGCCTCATAAGTGATACCTACGTGAATCAAACATACACAAAGAAAGATCACAACAAAACGTTTAATTTGCGTTTCTAGTGACAATAACTGCGCCTGAAAAGTTTGAGATATACCAGTTATTTCTTCAAAAAAAGTTGCTAACAACGGTATAATCTGCTTAATTAAAACTAAATTGCAAGAGCCTTCGAATTGCAGATAAGATTTTTGAACGCTGTTTGAGAAATCCTATCTATTAAGCGGAATCCCTTGTGCAAAAGAATTCCTTATTAAAAAAGCATTATCACTTTTAAAAAATAAATCTCATTTAATGGCTTTTAAAGAAGGAGCTGCAATTGAAAGCAATTGTATTATAATAGCAAATAGAAAAATGGGCCCGGAGAAAAAAATTTATTTCCATAATGAGATTTCAAAAAGAAGGGCTTTAATTTAATCTTTAAGAACAGGGAACAGCTTAATGCAAAATATTCAATCTCGTTCACGAAATTCAAGTTTTTGAGACTGCTTCGATAATTTTTGCTAGTTTTCATGAGAAATTAAGTTTCAAAAAGCTTTGAAAAATCGGAAGTTTCTTTCTCAAATGCAACAAGTTTTATTTCCTTACTATTGTTTTAATTAACAGTGTAAAATTAATAGGTATTTTTATTAATGTCCATATGTGCTTTAAACAATGCACTAGTTTTTAAGAATATTATGAAAACAAATGTAATACACTTATGGTCCCTTTTACTCGTTAGTAATTATTGTAATGCATACGTATTTCTAAAATGATAAAAAGTAACGCCAAAACCAAGTAGTCTGTCGTTTTAAGGTTTTAAATTTTCAAAATGCGACAAAGTTTCTCCTCCCCTTCTTGCCAGAAATTAGGATTTGGCTTCAACACACATGTAATTTATACACATTCGTACTTTTAGATATAGTAAAACTCCTAATACACTTTGGAGTAGAAAAAGTTCTTACTTTTAATTAAGAAGCAAATAACTACTAATAGAAGCAAATAATACTATTTTAACCTCGATATTGGAGTATCTATCCGGTACTCTTAATTGGTTGGGGAATTTATCTTTTCCCTCCGTATTCGTTGGAATTCGGAAAATATTTATTTGTTCTGTTTTTTATCTGCTTACTTTAATAACTTTAGTACATGTATTCAGTTTATTTCTTGGGTATAATCCTAATTATTAGCACCCTAAACGGTTTATGTTTATCATAAAACATTCCATCCAAGTGTAACCAACTACCCAACTACCATATTACAACCCAACTTCTCAACAAAAACTAATTTCCCATTGAAACAACACTAGTCCACGGTCCTATTCATATAAAAAACAAAGCTACACTAAACATTTTATTTCACCGAGAATACACCAAGACTATTCCTTGATCAATAAAACAAGGCAACCAGCATAGAAAAAAGGACTCCTGTCTGGGATCTAATCTCCTACAACAATATTAAAAAAAACCCAAGAACCGTAACTCAGAGACTTCGTAATTACAAAGCGTTACATATTCAGTCGAAATAGCTGGGTAGGATGGGCAACGCCAGGCCACATAAAAAGAGCTAGCTGCCCTATTAATATCTAATTAATATGAATGGAACGACTAGTACAATCTAGTTAATTGATATGGAGCTATTTTGATACTCTGGGCTGAAGTATATGGGGGCTTCTGGGATAGAATGATGATTCAGGTGAATCTGCTTTGGTTGCTAGATTTTTTAGGTAAGCAAGTTATTAAAAATTTGTTTAGGCCTCTATAACTTAAATTTATACCAGGGTTGTTTTATTATCCTTATTACTTTCACATGAAAGTCACATTTATGTTGTAAAATGGTAAAGGGGAAAGGAATAAAGTACTAGTAAGAAGGAGTAAAGTTTAATACTTCATTAAAGAAGGGACTGAGAAGTTCAAAATGGTTATGTTTGTGTTTTGTCAAAGAGTATTTGAACAAAATTAATCAAATAAATGTTTAGATCTTCGAAGTCTTCATTCCAAGTCGTAGAAAATTCGAATATAATTTGTCTTAGTCCCTTGAACTTACATCAATCGAATTTTATATTTTTTAACGCGTAGTTTTGGATGATTCAAACATATTTGGGGGCCCCTTCAGTTTTGAATTATCAAAGTTGCTACGTTTGAGCTTTTGATTTGACAAAAAAAAAGTTCACGAATAATTACAATTAAAATTAAGCTAGACTAAAACATGCGATGTATTTTGTAGGTCTTGTATTAGAACTATCTTAATAAATAAATAGATTGTGAATACCTTCCAATCATCCATTTAAAATGCTCCCCAGATAAGAAAAAGAAATCATCTCAATTTCAACAAAAAACCAGCAAACACAAAATATTTAACACCCTAAAATATCACTGGCAAAAAAAATCCCTAATAGACTTTGCGAAGAACTGAATCCCACAGAATCGAACTTATCACCGAATAACAAATCCCCCCCTTTAAACTCCCCTGCATAAAACTATCACCTGTTAGAAAAGCAGTCGCCAAAAAGCGGAATTAAATAGTGCGGGGGTCTATCGGCCTCGAAAATCCGAGCTCCCCCCACCTCGACGACAAATTGCACGCTGAGGACAACAGCCAACTCTTCCCCAAACCTTGTTAGGTGGAATAAATTCTTAACGTATCTCGCAAGCCACGGAAAAAAGCATGAAAGAGCCAGGGCGCCCGTATGAAATGTTTATTACTTCGCTCTCGGTCTCGGAAGTTTCCGTTTTATTGGCGCGGCCTAGGGTATACGCATTACGGATTTTTATTCTCTCGAACAAGACGGAGTATAAACAGTGCGTTCCATTTTCGCACACGATAATTTGTTCCTTTTGTGCAGCGCGCGGTGAGGGGGGGGGTTCGAGTTTAAATATTTTTAGATACAATTTATCTGCGTTGTGTGCGCTGGTTTTATGCCGCTTTGAGCGTTTATATCGCATGC
Organism: Tetragnatha montana; assembly: GCA_963680715.1. NCBI lineage: Eukaryota > Metazoa > Arthropoda > Arachnida > Araneae > Tetragnathidae > Tetragnatha > Tetragnatha montana. The sequence goes on from OY796675.1 coordinate 52,625,121, forward strand.
ATGTAAAGAGGGGTTCGCTGTTTTGGGGATTAGGGAGAGTTGGGGAATTTTAGTTAGCGTTTAAGAAAAACTATGTTGTTGTTGTTTTGAAAGATTGGAAGATTAAGGATGTGATGTTAGCACGTATAGTTTTACTGATAAATTCTTAGTTAGATTACATAAATATTTTTCAAGTTAGTATTTGAAGGATTCTTTTGCGAATCTGTTTTAAGATTGTAATCATGGCTTTTAACTGTTTCTTTGTTGTTTTAACTTTAGGGAACATATTCTCTGGAACTGAATCAATAGATGTAAGTATAGAGCTTAAAATAATTGGAATTATTCCTCCCCACACTTACAATGCAGGTTACTAATACTAGTACAAAATTTTCGAGCTCAACCATTTTATGTCAAGTTCTCCTTATTTATTTCTAGTTTCAGTTCTAGTTACTAGAACTTATAAAAAAAGCAATTGAATTGGAAAATTTAAAACTATTTAAAAGCATAATTTAAAGTGAAAAATAAATGTCAATAAAAATATTCTTAAATAAAATTAGCTCATTAGCTTAAGTATCCGACCATGCACAAAGCATTTAAAAACACAACTGAGAATGAGAAATCTTGGAAAAAAATTTTAAGGTATAAAAAAAGCTTGTTCAGAGCACATTTTCACTTAATTGAGGGGAAAAAAAGAAACACATTAATACTCCCTACTTTGGAAATCATATTCGGCCTTCAGCGTGACCCGATATCTTACAAAGTAAAATAATAATGTTAGTATTTTTAACATATATGAAAATTTACCTTAAAATTAACTATTTGTCTTCAGAAATTATAAAAAAATATAGAATACATATAAAATGCATTCTAACATTCGAAAGTTAATTATTGTATAATCATGAATATTATCTATTAGCTGTAAAGTTCGCCAAATAATTCACCCCTTAATGACCCAAAAGATCACAAATCCATTCACCATACTAATGTTTTAGAATTTAATAGGTTCACATTGATAACGATGAGTGGCTAAATATTTCTATAATATTTTTCAAACTCGACTTTTAGGTAAGAAATTTAGCTATTAGATATGAAACCACGTAAACGTATTAACGAACTTAAAATAGAGATAACTATCTATATAAATACCTATCAGATATCCAGTTACATACTACTCTTTCTACCACAAGGCAAACTCCTTTATTTTAAAACTTTAAACAGTGCCCTCTAAAGGACTGTTTCGTTTTCTGAATTTTTAACCTTTCCAAAAGGTTATCCCTTGAAATTTAAAGAGAGCACATTCAATGTAAAACAGCACGCAATATAGTACGCTCAAGTGACTCCAGAAACCACCTGCATAACAACCGGTGTTATGACCCCGTGCCCGTGAACTCATAAAAATCTACCCTCTTCGGGCTGAAATATAGATTCAAGGTCGGTGATATATTAACCCTGCTCTCCCTTACTCTTTGAGAAAGTACCCCTGGAGTACTGGAAAAGAGGCCTTTCTCACTCAGGCGGATGCAGGAGTTCCTCTATGTAGAACAGGGGCGATTCCCGTCCCTATTTCTAGAGAGAGGTGCACCTATCTTTATAACCTGCCTACTCCCGTGACACCCTTATACTCGAAAGTAACGGGCTCGTGGATGCCTTGAGATTAGCAGAGAAGACCCCCGAGTGAAAAGGGGGTTAAGTGTTCTGAGGTAGTTGGAAGGAGGATGGTGTGTTTGGGGGGAAATACTGTTCACAACTCATTTAAGAATACATTTAGCAACACTTCAGTTTGTGTGTTATTAACTAGAACACTTTATTCTCTATTGTGTTGTGATAGTGTTCTGGATATGTTGCACAGTGTTGCTATCCAGAAATGTGTTCTAAAATATTTGTACTTGAATCTGAACGTGTTCTTAAATTTAGATCGAAACACTATAAGAACACACTTTCTGTCTCTGTAATTTTTAGGGAAACTTATACAGCAGTTTTAATTTATACATATTCAGAAGACTTCGTGTTCTAGCTACTAACCCAAACTGAAGTATTGTTAATTTGAGGACAAAAAAGTGTTTTTAAATGTGTTGTATTAACGTTTGCAGTGTTGGATATGTTTCAAAGTTATTATAATGGATAAATAAGCTTAGGATTTAGGTTTATTTCTTTAAAAAATTCATTCGAATTTTAGGATACAGAAAATTGAATATATATTCAGGGATGGATAATTTATGTTGTCTCCTGTTGAACCACAATGTTTTTAATTTGTTTAGGTCTGTGGGTTACTAAACTTTATTATAAACTTATGCTGTAGGCTTTTCCTAAGCCTGTGCAATACTGTTTGTCAGCGTTAGAAATTGGGGGGAAAAACCACTGGTCCTGCGGACCAGTGCTTTGTCAATCTTACTGGTCCGCAAAAAAAATCACTGGTCCGAAAATCAAAAAGGACCGGTTTAAATATTAGGTATTATAAATTAATTATTGCATTGAATGTGAGTACCAAAGAGTAATGTTAAAAATTAATACATATTCAATAATTTTTTTTCACTTTTGCCAAGGGCTCCCTTATCCCATATCGCCATATTTCAGGTTCTGTCAAAAATATGTACTTGCTTCACCAAATGCAATCATCAAACGCACTTTTTTTACCGCTAGAACTGCGGAGGGTGTGATATTTTTTCACTACACACACTGGTCCGAGCCGTTTTTTAGTTGTCCCGGACCAGCAAACCACCCCGATTTCGAACGCTGCTGTTTGTTATAAGAGTTCAAATCGTCGCGCCGTAGTGTTATTTCGGGGTTAAACGGAACAAATGGTTGGGAGACGCGTGTTTGGAACAGTTCAAAATCCCGTCGAACAACTGAACGTCAAGATCATGTTTTTTTATGTTTTATCTTTTTATGGGGATAAAATAACGTACTAAAATGAGATGCATTTTATGAAGTTTCAAGTGAAGTTTAAAAACTGAGTGAATCGAAGAGCTTCTAAGGAAGATCTTTAATAGATCGAAGAAAAACTCGATAAAGATTATGTGAAGTTAATAAAGTTTATCAGGCATCAAAATAGCATTTTAAAGTTATCGTTATATTTAAATATTCAAATTTAGCTATGAAGATTTTAAAAATTTAGAAGTAACTAACCCAGATAGCACAGTAAGATTGAAGTATGATTGAATCAAGCTGACGCGCTCAAGCTTGTTGAACTTGTATCAAACTTGAAAAACACTGTAGTTTAGCTAGATTTAAAGTAGAAAGTTGTACCACGTCCAGCTTGAATCCTATCTTGAATAATGGTCATCTTTAAGCCTAAGAATTCAACCCAATTTTAACTGGAAATTTCAATAATTTTCCAAGTTTGAAATTTCGAGCGAAAACGCTGTAATTAAGCTGGATTTAAAGTAGAAAGTTGCCCGTAATCCAGCTTGAATCCTATGTTGGCTTTAAGCTTGAAAAATTCAACCCCTTTTTTAGCTGGAAAAAACGCCTTGTTGAATTTGACCTTACCTTTTGAACATGGGGGGATTTAGGTGGTAGACCCTGGGGGAGGGCAAGATGTCCTTGATGGCTTCGTAAACATGATTTTCCCTCATAAAAACACAATTTTCTCAAAAAAGAAATTTCATTCATGACCCCCCATGAATCCGCCCATGCATTTGACAGTAACAATAGGATAAAATTATTAATTTCAAACAATATGTTATAGAAAATCAACTTTTAACAACTTTTTAATCGTAAGGATTAGAATTATATATAGTGGACATACTCCTGAACCACTCAGACTTGGAAAGTAAGGGGGTTTATGTATACCATCCCCCAGATGTATGGTATCAGACACCACATTGGGTGATAAATGTTTCTGGTACCCAATGTTCCATCAGAAAAACTTCGTTTCTTTACCCGAAAACTACCTGACGGCAGCAAATGCGTTGCACAACCATTGGACGGGTGCTCTTTTTACCCCTGACAGCCCATGGCCCGCTAGAAATATATAAATAGCCAAGAGAAGTGGACTATCCGCTACACATCAGTAATAACCATTTTGTCATGAAAAAGTATGAAACTGGTTTCCCTTCGAGATCCATTTGTTATCTGCCTGGACGCTGGCAGCATAACATTTTGAATCTGCAGACCGTAGATGATGCATTGGCGAAAGGGGATCACATTTTCCCTTCTCTTTTGATCGGCAAGGGCGCTCAGTAGCTATTTAGCACCTACGCTACTGACATGTTTTCTACTACCGAGGTTTTTTCTCCCCCTGATTGTTAATCTATTTTATCCAGTTTCGCTCTCTCTCTGATACGAAATTGTTCTTTTGTTTTTCAGGGGAGTTGGTCATTTTGATATAGTACAGTTTTTTCCAGTTAATCCTTGCCGTTTGTCCCTTTACAACTACCAGAGCTACTAGGTAGCAAGATTGCACTTATATTAAAAAGCCAAAAAAGAAAAAGAGTCCCTTTTAAAAATAGTTGAAATATAGAAAATTGTGTAAAGGATAAAAAAAAATCAAATAACTGATAAAAGTTACGTAACTCTATATTTAACTTTACCTAGAATCCCATATTGAAAAAAAGTCCAAAAGAAAAAAGATGTGAAAACCAATATAGAAGAATGAGGGCAACTTTTGCAAAGTTCTCATAAATCCTTCTACTAGCTTGTCTTTACTCATTTTTTAAATGAAAAATGTGATTAAAACAATAAAGTATCAAAACGACAATAAAACTCCGGAAATATGTACCTAGATACTAATTAAAATTTCCATTTATTTATTTCCATGACATAATGATTATATAGCAATACTAAAATAAATATTGAAATTTTGTCACTACGATTTTAAAGTTTTATGTCATGTTAAAAGAATCTTGGAATATTGTATGGAGATATTTTTTTAAAATTATCATGGTCATTAATTTTTTCTAAAATTTTTTAGGATAATATATTTAAATTTTAAACTAGGTGATTTTAAACTATTTAAATTCAGAATAAGTTTATACTAACAAAAAAAAGGAGATTGAAATTTTTACAATCTCTCATTTGAAATCTACTTTTAATATTTGGTATACAGTAAAGTTTTTTTTAACGTAAAAATTGAATGAAAAAAAATCCAAATCGTAAAAAGTTGAAAAGACTAATTAAATGATTTAAAATGAAAGCTATGATTAAAATGTTTGGTATTCTTTCTATGTTTTATTGATATTTTTTAAACCAGAATAAAGAAAGTGAAATTCTTTTAATTTTTTTTTAACCAAATAGACTTTTTTTAAATACAATTTCTAAGCATTAATGATATTAACACTTATTTAAAAAAAAATACTTGACCTCTTAAAAAACCTGAAACCAGAAAAAACATTAATATCTCATTTCGTGTATCATGTGAAACCAAAATAAAAAAAAAATGAGATAACTATTTTCCTTAATAAAAGAGAGAGGGATCAAAGATGCGATAGGGGAATTTTCCTTCCATCGCACCGTCTATCCCCTACCTTTTCCCACCTGGCTGAATGGTTCCACCTGAACCCCAACCTAACGGTACAAACCTCATCGCCAAACGTGGCGATAACCGTCGCCAAGCAGCCAACCCTCCAAGGTGAGTCCTTCCTCTCAGGTATACAGGCAGGGAGCAAGCGAGGGAAGGTGGATTCCATCACGTGGTCCTGACGTCACTTCCTCCTCGTGCGGGGGGAACGCGGGGCGAAGGGGGCCGGGCTCTGCCGCGTGGGAACAACAAAAGGTAGCACACACGACCAGGTAACTTCGCGGACAGGTAACTCTCTCTCTCCCTGTCTCTTCTTCGCCTCCGATGCGAGCCGCTGACTGACCGCCAGCTCCCGTCGTTCTCGTTGTTGTTGTTGTTTTTGTTGGTGTGTGTGCTGCTAGAGTTTGGAGGAGGTTCGAGTCCCTGCCTAGTCATTCCGGTAATACTAGACTCGAGGCGGCCGGTCATCATGTCGACCGCAGTGTCCGAATCGTCGATGACCATGAGTCAGAGCATGGATTCCGTCAGCACCATCACAGAGGAAGAGGTAAGGATCCTCCCCTTCTCTAAACCACCCCCTTCCTCCTTTTATTATTCCATCCCCTCATCCTCTCCAGATAGTTTTACGGCATCACTTACCTGAGGTCATCCTTCTCCTCTATCTTCACCTGATCTTCAATTATCATTTAAGTCTCGATCAAATCAGCTCGCATTGTAGATAGTTTATTTTAAGGTTAAACAGGGGAGTAGGGAAAAGGTACTTAGAGATTGGAGAATTTAAATTTTTTAAAATTATTTATCGACGACTTGTGCAATATTTTTAGACCTAGGATGGTGATTTAAAGAGTCTTTCGTTCAAACATTCTCTATGAAGATTAAGTTTTCATTGTAAGTAGTTAATACAAGTTCATACAAATAGTTAATATACTTTTAAGGTAGAGGATTCAAACAAGCATTGACATTTTGATCAAGAACTCATTTATTTTGTATTACTAAAAAGTATTGAATGATTGGACAAAGTATGAGGTATTATCATCGTTATACTATAAATATAACTTAAAGATTAACTTTGGGTATGAAATTACATGATCTTTATTATAACTTTGAGGTTTAGAAATTATAATGAATTTACCGAATTCGATTAAAATTCGAACGAAATAGGTTTCTCAAATAAAGACAAAAGACCTTAAGACAAAATATTTATTTCAAATATTTTTTAAACTTTAATTTCAGAAAAATAATCACATGCTTAAGTATACTATTTTAAACATACTTAAGGTTATAAAATAAGAACTTACAAGTCCTTTTATACTTTACATTTTTAATAATTCTTTGATGCTTCGCTTTAACGGAAACTGTTATAATCTTCTTAGAATCTTTCTAAAACATTTATACAGGTATATTATTTTATACAATATTTTATTTTTTTAACTTCCAAAGTTTCTTTTACTCACTCAATTTTTGGGTACAAGATTTTATTTTAAGTTTCCAAAAACCATAAATTACTGTAAGAAAATAAGTTCTTTTAAGAGACTTCATTGAGCATTAGGTGCTTTGTCTATTAAAAGTAGATCTTAGATCGTAACGACTCAAAACTAATGGGAAATATATTACATATGAATATTAATTACATTTTAAATTTATATTTATTTTAAAAATTTAGAACTATTTTTAAATTGTGTTCTCATTTTTTTTCTTCCTTCTTCTTATGATACTTTCTACACATCCCTGTAGTATTTACTTAAAAGCTTTAGAATAATCTGATTAATGACTAATTTAAAAACAGTTGACGTTTTATTCTTTTCTTTACAGTTTTAAAACATTCCGAGATTAATTTTAAAAAGCAAATAAATCAAACAATTCTAAGTAGTTCTTTTCCTATTAATTTACATTTTAAGTGTACTCGTTTCTTAATGTTTACCTTTGAGTAACAATTAATCATTTTTATTATTTGTTAAAATTTTCTTGAATTTAAAATGACGACTTTTTGGGGAGTTACTGACAGTTTATCTAGAAAACAAATTACTTCAACGAAAATAATATCTTGAATAATATTAAACGTTATACATTTAAGGTGGTTGTGAAGAAAGTCAAAGTTGCATTTAATAAGTTTTTTTTTATAGGCGAGGTACTTTATTATTCATTTGTGTACCATTTTATTTTGCTTGAATCCGTTCCCACACTTCAGAAACAGCTTAAGTCTAATGAGCGGACTTTTATAAATCGGTTATCCTTTAGTAGAAAATAACTCTCATAAAAGAGAATATTAAGAATTAACTCCTACTTCATATAAGTTCATTATTTATTTTTGATTCTTCGAAAACACACAAATTATAAGAAATAGGCCATCAAAGCCTAAAGCTTTATTAAAAGTACGATTTTTGCTTAAGAAGCATGATTAAGCATTATTATTTGGAAAAAGGATATTTCACTAAAACAGATGATTATATTAAAAGGATCCCTTCTTTTAATACTTACATAAAATTTAGGTATTTATATCCGGAGATTTATTTTAATATTTTGGGATTATAGTTTGAATTGTCAATTTTATATTTATTTTTATAACTGTTGTTATTTTTATTACTGTTACGCTTGATTAAAGGGCTTTATAAAATTCCTAACACTATATTTTAAGAATTTTATGCTAAGCTTTCTGCAAAAACAAGTAAAAGAAGAGCAATGGTCAACCGCATGGCACGAAACAACAAAATTCCGATAAGCCTTTCGAACCATATCTAATCCTTCTATCTGAAGCCGCAATGGTCGCTTTCACTCGCATTGGACCATGTCCATGATTATAAATAAACGTACATGAAGACCTTCTGCAAGCGAACCCCGTACCCCTGCAGCTACCATGTTGATACACTGTAAATAACGCTTCTCTGGAGAAACAGAAGAGATGTCAAAGTGCGTTTTTGGGAATGAGTTGTGATCTCCCATCCGTAAAAAAACAGGATGTTTGACGGAAGAGGTTCGTGATGTGATTATAAATACGTTGACGATCAGAATTTCTGAAGTTTTTGGCGTATGATATGTCATTATAGCTGAATTATAACGGATACATCCATCAACTTTTTATTAGTTGATGCTTTAAACAAGAAAATGCTTATTCCCAGAAGGACTTTGGTTTTACCTTGCGGTCGGAAACCTTTTATGGCGGCTTTCGGTATTATTAATATCAATTGTTTGGATAGCAGTTTCTTTTGAATTTCTACTTTTAGATATAAATAATGAAAAGGTATGCACACAAAATAAGGACAAGGAATAGAGTGATATTTAGAAATGTTGTTTGAGATTAACAACATACCTGGACCAATAGTGTGAAAAAATCTTCTTAATTGAAACTCGATTATTTTATTCCATATAGTATGTTAAAATCAAATGAACCCATTACGTATGGCCATCTATACAATAATGGTTAGCTTTTGAATGTTAATATCCAGCGTAGCTCTTTACAGAACATAGGGGAATTCCCTTTTCAAGAAGATTTTTACACAGAAAAGATTTTAGAGCAGTTAGGAATAGTTATTAACTCCCATGAATCCATGGATCTGAGACCAACCAAAAAACCAATCAACCGGTCAACCAACTTTTGTACCATTCCTTTAGAAAATGTTTCTGGGTACACTCGAGCACCGGGATTTCGAAATGTTTTTCAACGCTCTGTGATTAGGGGCCATGTACAAACTATGCCATACTTCACACAATTTTCAATGATTTTAAATACCTCCCCCTGTCACAAGGAGTCACAAATCAGTGACAGTTTTTTTGATTATTGACTGTCGTGAATGAAGTCATTGAACCTTCTCTTTGATTCTCACATTCTAAAGCGTGAGTGGTCCTCTTTGGGTGTAAATTAAACGGTCTCAAAATACTATTAAGGTTAAAAATTCCAAAAATTTTCTGGGGGATGATCCCTTCCAAAAAATTTTAAAATTATTATGTGCGGATTTTCCTTGAAAATTTTGTGACTAACAAGGTCTCTTTGGGTGTAACCTAAAGTGTCTCATAATATGTAACATAAAGGGTTAAAAAATGAGCTAAAACACTATTTTGAGGGAGCATTTTCAAACATTTTATGAGGGACGACCCCAGACCCCCCATTCTACGAGGGATTCAAATTATTTTCTCAACTTGAAATTTAATGCCCCAAAATTAAAAGTGTGAGTTATCTAAAGCGTATCGTGTGAAAGTACCCTTAAGGAGGTACCTTTGAAGTGACGTTGAGTCAACCTCCCCTTCTGAAAAAAAAAGTATAGTTACGGCCCTGCTTCACCTCATGGCTGTATTCACCTCTATGATGACCTAAGGTTAACCTGGAATCAAGCTCTTTCATCAACTCTGATTGGCTTAAAACTTGTTTCCCTTTTTCAACTAACCAATCAGAACTTATGATTCCAATTTAAACTAAGGTTATGTTAGTGGTGAATACGGCCGTGACTTGACCTAATGTTAACCAGGAATCACCAGCTTCTTCGCCAACTCTGACTGGCTTAAAACTTGTTTCCCTTTTCAACTACCGATTCCAGGTTAACCTTAGCTTAGGTTAGTGGCGAATACGGCCGTCAATCGATTCCCAACCGAACCCGAAAACAAGCCCAATTAACGCACACACGCGCTTCCTTTCCGTCCACCTGACAATCACGTTGCATCACAAGAGAGCGAGCGTTTCCCAATTTTCCAACAGGTGGTGGCTCAAGAGGGAGCGAGCGGCGGGAAAAGTTGTCAAAAACAGCCCATCTGCCGGTTGCACACCTGCTGGCTCGGAGGGAGCGACAACTAACCCACAAAAGACGCCTTTTGTCGCACACTCCGCCCCACCGCTCTCCGTCTTCCGAGGGTTTGCGAAGAACGATCGCAATTAACCGCTGTGGTTTCGGAAGAGGTCGATAATTCTTGGTGCTGTTGTGTTTCACCTTGATGTCGAGTATCACTGTGACCGAGGCTGGATGTATTGGAAATGACAATCCTTCGTTATTGCGTTGTAGATTGTATAATTGTAATCTTAACGTGGCTCACAGTCCCACTTTGTATCATACTACTAATACATCGAAATAGCCGTGAAACTGGTTTTAGTATACTCTGTATTAGTATTAACTGTAGTATGTAGTATTTAATAGTTACGAAATCCTCAAAAATAATTCTTCCACTTTGTATCATACTACTAATACATCGAATGAGCCATGAAACTGGTATTAGTATTAACTGTAGTATGTACATTTACATTTATCATGTTGTATTTAATAGTTACGAAATCCTCAAAAATAGTTCTTATCACATTCTAGAAGTAGTGGGGTTATACATTTAATTTTCCAATAATTAATTGGGTTTGTTATGACCATTTTGAGCATAGGGACTTTATATGATTAAAGAAAACTTGATTTTTGGCTTTCTTCAAGTAATATTTAGTACCATTTAAGAAGAAAAAAACCCAATACATTACATTTTGCTTCATGATGAAAATGTCAAAACGCCTCTTAATTTATAACTGCATCTGATTTTAAAAATATGTAATTTTAGTAAAGAAGATTGAAGTTAGTATTGTCACATAAAAAGAGTATTTAAATCAAGTCACAGTGTAGGAATTCACTGAACACAAAAAATATCTTGTTTTATTACCATATAGTTTTCTAATAATATACGGACGACTTTATCAGGTCTTTTTAAAGAAGTAAATTTAGGTTAAAAGTAGAAATTCTAAAAATATACATTATTTTTGTTAAAGTGTAAAATATTTGCTAAAAGTTTTCCATCGAGAATTCAAGGTAAAATTATTGTTCTAACTAAGCAGCATCATTACAAAACCTGACATTTAACTACAGAAATTTCAGTAACTTTTAAAATTTAAACCTCACAGCTAGCTGTAAAAAAAACCCTTATTCCATGATTGTAAAATACATTCCTGTACACAATAGGTAATAATAAAATCACATCTGTCTTCCATGAAACTATTTAAATACGTGATATAACCACTTAAACAAAACCGATAAGTTTATTAGCTCCAATGAGCAATTTTTTGATATAAAGTCCTTAAACAATGGCAACCCGACAAGAGAGCGCCGTGCAAACAAACCGGCCAAACCCTTTACTACAAAGAACTAGCTTAATGAGCACTTGAAGAGAACATTCCGAGCTGCTTTACCTCTTCAGGACCACCATTCCAGAAGAAGATATGCTAACGAGTCCTGAATGTTCTTGATTTATTTACTTTTAATATTGTTAAGGAGTGATTAATTGCTGCTGCATGAAGTATGCGAGGCTGAACTTGAAGATAGCACAGTCTCCTCTATATTTCACGTAAGGCATTGAGAAGAAGAGGGAATAAATGCTTGCAATGAATCAAGTTGACAGTTGTCTGGGTACTTCAAGTTCGAAATGGAAGTATATTTTTTTTTCTTTTAAGTTTGAGGGATTTTTAATGTAAATACTTCAAGTTTAAACTGTTGAAAGAGAGTGGCTGTGATCCACTAAATTAATTATCTCTTCCATGCTGCCAAATTTGGCTTTTTTTGTGAGAGTGGAGCGTGATATATTTTGTCTGAGTCGGGTCTACAATTTAGAGTTAAATTTATATGTAAAAACACCTACACTTTTTTTTTATGAAATAATAGTGAAGGGAGTAGTAGTAATAGAGAAGCTTTAAACTTTTCGTAATTTTTCCGTCAATGATTTATTTTTAAGTATGCATTATTTTCATGGGGCTTTATAGCACGAAATATTATGCTTGTATTTAACTTACTCTCCTTCTAGTTCATTTTACACACACTGGTGGCGTTATAGAGATAAATATTTTTACTTACTTCTTTTGCTTCATTTCTTTTAAACTTTACATAGTCTTATACTGCAATGTTAAGCTCAGCTAACTCATATATCTATTGGAGAATTTTACGGTATTTGTGTAGCGGTATATGGTTTGTAGCAGTTTGTAGCATGTTATGAATGTTAGAGATTTACAGAGTTTTGTAACGGATTCTAACAAGTACATAAATATTATTAATAAATAATACCAAAAAAAATGTAAATAATTCAAATCTATATAAAATATTACACTTTATGTGCTAAGTACCATGCTATGGCAAAAATATCGTGAAATCCTTCTGCCATTAGGATCCTGTACTGTATTTTTGTTGGTGCTAAACGGACGTAGTATTTTAAAATAATGAGATACAGTATATTTTAATGTGATTTTTCTTTGAATTGTGAACAAATTCGAATTTTCGATGCAACGTAAAACCATTGATTGTTAATAGGATAAGTTGTTGATTTTACGTTGATAAAAAAAGTTGTGAAAAGTGTGCCAATTTAGTTTATATTAGAAATTTATTTCCCGCAATATATCATCCAATACGGGTTTCAGCCGTGTGCTGACTTAAAAGGCTGTTCACTTAAGCAAAACGTGAGTCTTTAGGACCTATTAATGTCACGAATACATCCGTCTGGAACAAACAGGATGACTTGTTTAAACAGAAGTACTTGAGCAAAGCTGCATGCGCCGTTCACTATTCGAAAGTACGCGTTTCTTACTCTGTAACAGTCACAACGTTTTATTTTGCTAAGTGTAATAGTGAGAAGGAATTTTATCGATATTTTTAGTTATGTTTTTATCTTGATATACTCTTTATTTCACATTTCCTCGTTGGTTTCAAACATTTTACTCGTACATAGTGTGTAAGGGATTTTATGACCCAAAATCATTGGACGAAAAGACTTATTTCGTAAACTGAAAGGATATTGGTATTTGATTCATATCTATAGTACATATTCGATTTTGTTCATATCAAATTTTAAGAGTAGACATAAACATCAGTTAGTAATATGTAGCTTAGAAATTTAAAAATACCAATGATACACATAAGGAATTGATTTAGTTTGAGATTAAAAACAAATTTGGAATTATTTTCGAAAGTTTTTTTTGTGTTCCTGGAATTTTATTGGAATGTAAGAGTGTTTAACATTGATAATGTTCCGTATTGTAGAGGTTGCCAAGTGAAATTTAGAAACTATTTTAGAAAAAATGGTAAACAGAACTACTTTTCAATTTTAATGGATGTAAAGTACATAGTTCTCGAGTTGTATCCATTTTTTTTTGACACGAAGGAAAGTATAACATTCAGTAGATAGTTCAGTTACTGTTCTTAAAAACAGGAAAACTCAATTGAAATTTAGAAAAAATTACAATTTAAAATATTAATTTTATGAATCTGCCATTTAATTTATTTTTGAAATAAAGTAATACAAATCAGTACAATTTTATCCATGAAGAAAACCAAATTTACTAAGAATTCAGGATGCATTGGAACAGTTCTAGGAAATTTATATTACCTTTAATCCAAAAATAAAGTGAAATAAAAATGGATTATACCGAATTTACTAAGAATTAAGGATGCATTGGAACAGTTCTAGGAAATTTATATTACCTTTAATCCAAAAATAGAAATAAAAATGGATTAAACACTAATTTCATATAACCTGCCTTTGAATAATAAAATCAGCTGCTTCAGTGTTTTCAAACATTTGAAAATAGTAGTATTCAGAATTCTATTTTAGAACCTTCTATAATAATCAATCAATAAATCAATCAATCACCTATCAAGTTGCCATTAAAAAAAATGGTAGATTTATTAATGTACGCAATTTTTTTTTAGCTAGGAAGAAGACCAATATATTCTTTTTAACATTTTAACTACTAGTAAGTTTCAGACTATTTTTTACTATGGAACAAAACTTTTCATTCGTATATAACTACTACAATCTACCCAGTCTGTGAGATTATTATTCCTGAGTAGTCTGCAGTTCTCTGAACCGAAATTCCACGTAATAGAGGATATTAGATCCAAAGAGCGCCCTCATATCTATCCTATAAGCACTTGAATCAAATCTCAAACAGTAGACCACTGATGACTAACCCTATCGATTCGAAATGAGCGATAGGAGTAATTTGACGAGACCTTACTATCTCTACAACATCTATCTGTAATACCCCATCTATTTTTAATCAGGGATTCATATCCCTTCTGGGCTTAATAACACGGAAAAAAAGGGAATTGAAGCAGCAGCGGCTTAAGGGAGCAATCTAAGCAGCGGTGCGTGAACTAGCCAGTTATATAACTTTAATAATAATAAGCGGGTCACGCGTTATATCGATCCCCAGTTGACATCCAGCGTCCACCAGACACAACGACGAAAGTTCCTGTCAGTGAGTGATGGCGGGCCTGTTTTTCCCCCCGTCATATTCCACTTGTCCGTTCTTCCGTGCTAACCCCCCCCGGAGAAGAAGGGCACCCAACCAATTATTCCAAAACCCACTAGGAGGAGAAGGAAGACAAGAAAAAAAAGGGCGATCGATGTTTTCAACGATATAATCCAATCTCTTCTTCTACCTCCTCCCCTTGTTTCTGTTGTTACCTGCCTTGCTGCCTGGAGGTTTTTTTTTTCCTTATCGTCCACTTCGATTTCGGTCTATTTCGAGAGATCTGGAAGACCCACCCGTGCGGACACGGTCATGTTGGGGCCCCCTCAGGAAATATGTCTTTGCATCTGAGATGGATGGGGAATCGCACGAGGAATAGTCGTCTCGTGCTTATGGAGTAAAACAAGGACTTGTTCCGGAGAACATTTTTATCGAGGAATAGTTGATAGATGGCTTAGTAATACTTTTTTCTGCCCCCCCCCAAAAAAGGAAATGACAGTGGTGATGGGTTTCTGTCTCAATTTCATGCATTTCGAACAAGAGAAAATCAGCGAATCCTTATAAAGGCACTTTTGTAGTCTTTTTTTTCTGCCATTTATGACTCGATTATAGAGTTTTGCTTTTAACATATTGAAATTAATTACTGAAAATAAAAATGATACATTCGTTTTTACTTTGCTGAATATGTGCTCAAAATTTCATCCAATGATTTGGGTGGGGGAGAAAATTGTATCACATGTGTTTGAATGAACATTAATTAATTAATTAATTAATCACCAATTGAATTTTATTATTTCCTGTTATTATTTCATTTTATTATTTCCTGTTATTTTATTATTATTTATTGCATCCTGTTTATGATCTCGACTTTTTAGGTAATAGGAGATTGGAAAGATTTGTAATTCTTTCTTTCTTTCTTGGCCCCCAAAAGTCCTTTTTCTCTAAAGAAAACAATAAGTAGAAGTTTAATTAATGAAATATTAATATTTTATTTAATATTATGATTAGATCCAGTAATTTTACCCATTAAATTAATAACAACAAAAGTAACTATTTGTCCTTTCAAACTAATTGATTTTAATTGGATTAATTTAGTCTGTTATTTCCCAAGTTAAATGCTGAACTGTTCTTAAAGAAATCCATAATCAAAGAAGAGGCGAAATTATTACAGAGATTAACATTCGATATTTCTATAACTTATTGGATTTTCTCCAAACACAATCTTCTAGCATTCACTTTCAATGTCCAACAATTATGAAATATTCCCAGGATTAGCTTGCTGTATATATATATTGAATTAAAGGAAATTAAAACAAAATATCTGCTCCAATAAGTAATTACTTTGAAGATTTTCAAATAATTCACCATCAAATCAAAAATCTTCTCACCGCTGATGATAAATTACTCGATTCTCAGCGAAGCACTCCGATTGCTGTTAGCAGAGTAATTAAAGGAATCTCAAAGTCTCGGTGAAACAAGAACAAAGTTTAAAGTTCTTAATGAATACCGAGAGTGTTAAAACAGAAATTTCCCTGTCTGTGCCCCTATTAATCCATAGAGTAGGAGTCCAGGTTGTTTCTATTTGCAAGACGGTTAGTATTAAACGAAGTGAACTGCGTTTACCTCTACCATTTCCACGGCGCAGATTAGTTAGGCAAACATTCCCAAATGGGTAAAGAATAAGTCTCGCCATGCAGGGCATTTTTCTAACTGGAGACAGCTGTTCTCTTGACGACGAGGTAACTAATTGTCGCGTTGAAAGGCCGAGAGAAACTTTCGGAAAGGGCATTTTTCGAGAGGAGGACAGGAAAAGTGAAAAAGTTCTTCTTTGCTGATTAGGATATTGAAGCAAGTTTTTGAATGAAGAAGACGACCTGGTTGAACAAAAAAAAAAAAAATATCCTTCAACCGTGTTGGAGGAATCGTAGTTTTAACTTCAATTTAACCGGTGCAATGTTTAATGTTCACGAAGATTAAACAAGATTTTAAGTAGTTTTAACATGGGGATTTGTTTAAGTATAATGGTACACTCTGCGTGTTTTAAGTTACAATTAAAAACGGTCTTACTGAAACTATACTATTCAGCCCCCCCACACAATATTGATGTAATGAATTGTCTTCAGTTTTGGTGATACTGCTTTTAAAGTTAATTAGAATTTTCTTCATAATTTGTATAAACTAAAATGCTTATGCTATAAACTATAAAGGATTAGTAACAAGTGAACCTTTTTCTGCAATTTTCTTTTTTTGAATCAAGGCTTTTTGTTTGCACGCACATGAATCAATCTAATTTTTTCACATCTCATTACAGAGTTGAAGTTCTTTTTTTAAGTAAAATTTCACGAAGTTTAAGGCACCAAAAAAAAAAAGCTTCACCTAAAGAATATATACTCTTCTGAAAATAAAAAACAAATCACCAATAGACACTGTAATTTTTTATTACAATATTTTACTTTTATCTCTTTAATTGAATGTTACACTATTTATAAAGAATTAACCAAAGGATTAACTATAGCTTGAAGCTTCTTTTTTATACACTAGTTGACTAAAGCTGTTTTTGTCCCAAGAATGATCCTGTAACATAAAAATATGTGTAACAGAATAAGGAGATGAGCTTAAACTTTATATTTATTACATAAATAATCTTGCTATTTTTACGTAATATAACGGGAACTTCAACAGATACAACGGAACAAGCCGTTATAAAAAGTACTCAAGTTGAGCCGACCTACATATAACTTTTAAAAACTGCATTTTTAATAGATATATATCCGGTGCTAGTAGAATTCACACTAAAAACATAGTAAATTGAAAAGTTTTAGAAAATCTTAAGAACTCCTGCCATTTTTTATCATCATCATCATCCTGAGTTTATATAAAAAATTAAGCCCAAAATATAACGACATTGGTAACCCTAACAGAGAAGGAATCCAGCTCATCCCAAGTCAACCATAAATAGCGATGACGAAACAAATAGCTTCCTTCTCCTCCATAAACACCGGTGACTCTTCCTTTTTTCTATCTCAAGCTGAAGAATCCTTTTCGATTTTTCCTTTGTCACTAGCATTAATTAATTGGCTAAAAATAAGAGGTTCCGAGCTAGGAGGAGTTATTGGCGGGTTTTTTTTCTCCTCCGCCTCCCCGAGTATTTTGTAGTAGAGCTTTTATTTCCGCGTAAGTCGGTCTGGATATTTTGGATTAAGTTCTCCCCATAAGTACAGCAGGGTGTGTGGGGAATTGATTTCAGGTCCGGTTCTTTTTTTGTTTCGGGATGAAAATGGGATAGAAATTTCATCGGTGGAGTTTCTCTCGCTCGTAAATCCAATTTTCGGAACACTCGTAGTAGTAGCAACTTTTCCGCAGTTTTTGTACAATGCTATTGAGCGTTAGTTTTGCTTAATCTTTTTTTCTCTACAAAGGCAGAAGTGGAATCTCACGTGTAGTGCTTCTGTTTTGCGAAATGCGATTTGGTTGTTTCGGGTGGTGAAAAATGTTTTGGACTTGTGTGGAGATAGTTCCTTAATTTTTGAAACAGGCGGGAGTTTATTATATTACTTTTATATAAAGGGCGAAACATGCGTGGGTCTTTTAGATGTAAAATAAGTTTATTTTTTAAAAAATATCTAGCCGTGTCGTAGAAGATTGCTTCTTTGAATAAATTCTGATGATATAAACTAAAATACCTGCAATGTTCTTTTGTATAAAAATAACTAAAATTGTAAAAAATATTGAAAGCATTTTTAATGAACTTGATGCTAAAAAATAAAATAATTAAGTTTCAAGAGTGTATTTTAGATTTTCTAGCATATTATGTCATCCCTTCATGTTGAAATGTTTCTAAATTCCCATTATTATTTAACCAGTTTCTTGCAAAGTTATAACTGTCTCTGAGGATGTAAACATACTTTTATTAAGAACAAGGTTTACATGTAAGTTTAAAAAGAACAAACGAAAAATATATATGCACATGAATTTATTAAAAGCCATACGGCGTTTCGGGGATTCCTTGGATCCCCTTTGTCAATGGTACATGACAACAAGCAAACACAGTTTATATAAAAAAGCAAAAGACGAAATCAGAAATCATTAATCCCTTCTATTGCAAATTGTGCCCGTTTATATGCTCTGCCAAAAGTACACAAACCTGAGATTCCATTTAGACCGATAGTTTCCAATATTGGCACTGCTTCTTATAAATTAGCAAAATACTTAGTTGGAATATTTTCTCCTTTGTCCGTGAGTAATTCTTTTACAACCAAAAACTCTCTTGAATTTGTTTCTAAACTTCGCGGTATTTCCCCTGACAGCCACACCATGGTTTCTTTTGACGTAAAGTCCTTGTTTACTAATGTTCCCATTAAGGGTTCTTTGCAGTGTTTAGAAACTAGATTACTTGAACATCACTTTTCTCAATTTGAAATTAATGAATTAATTTGTCTCACCAAGACCTGTCTAAAACAGAGTACTTTTGTTTTCAATAATAATTATTATTACATGTCTGATGGCTTAGCCATGGGAAACCCCCTTAGTCCAATTTTAGCCGATTTATACATGCATTATTTTGAAGTAAAATTGTTTAACCTCATACAATTTCCTTTTTATGTCAGATATGTTGATGATTCTTTTGTTCTCTTAAGTGCTGATCAGAATGTCGATATTGTTCTTTCCCTCATTAATTCTATTGACCCTTGCATACAATTTACTTTTGAAGTTGAAATTAATCAGCAACTACCTTTTTTGGATGTTCTTGTTATTCGCACTGATTTGGATTTTCTAACAACTGTATACCGTAAACCTTTTGCTGTTTCCTTACCCCCTCATTTTAAATCATGTCACCCTTATAATCAAAAGTTAGCTGCTTTCAATACCTTAGTTTTTCGTGCCATTAGTATTTGCAGCAATAGTGAGTTTTTGGAAACTGAGATTAATTATATCAAGGCTGTGGCCATTGATCGCGGATTCTGCCACACTTTGATAGATTGCATTTTTGGCAAATTTGTGAAAAAACGTAACAATGAAAAAACTAAACAGGAATTAACAAACTTAATTGTTTTACCCTTTTTTCCAAAAATTACTTTTAAAATTTCTTATATTCTGAAAAAATTTGACTTTTCGGTAGTTTTATCTCCAATCAACAAAATTTCTTTTTCTAATCTTAAAGACCCTATTGATACGGGCAACAAATGGGGTATTTACAGGATTTTTTGCAGTTGTGGTTTATCCTATATTGGACAGACAAGACGTGCACTAAAATTTAGGCTGAAAGAGCATGCTAATTATATTAAAAAACAGGAATTTTATAAGTCTTCCATAGCTAGACACGTTTGGGACAATGACCATAGTTTTGATTTTTCTTCTGCCGGAATCATAAAAACTTGTAATTCAGCCCTTGATCTTGATTTTTTCGAAGGCTTTCTAATAAATAAATTGGCAAATCTTTTAGTTAATGATTTAACAAGTACCCCTTTTCTTTCCCCGATTTGGAGTGAATAATTTTCATTTTGTTTTTGATGTTGCATTTTGGTGATATTTTGGTAATTTGTCGGTGGCCTTCTATGTACATTTTTCTCTTTTGCCCTGTGGCATCGCTTGTTTCGTCTTTTGCTTTTTTATATAAACTGTGTTTGCTTGTTGTCATGTACCATTGACAAAGGGGATCCAAGGAATCCCCGAAACGCCGTATGGCTTTTAATAAATTCATGTGCATATATATTTTTCGTTTGTTCTTTTTAAACTTATAAGTTTTTGCACAGACTGTGGCCCTTTCGTCAAGGTTTACATGGCTGCTTTTAAATCTAGAGTAGTCATTTAAAATGGTCATGAATTTAAATTGGGTGAGTAATGTTTTATTAATAAAAACACTTGTAAAGAAGTTTTATAATCCTAATAATTTTATATGGGATAAAGAGTTTGCTTGATAAAATCCTTATAGATAGATATTTTTCATTCTTATAATAAGGGATTTTTTAAATCTTCTATATACCTATTTCCAAATGGGTTTACTATTCGTAGAAGAATAATATTATCCAGTTTTATAGGATTAACCCTGCATTAGCTTCTTTTTTCTTGGTTTTTAAAACCAAGTCCGACATAATTTCCTTTAAAATATGTAAATGTGACTAGCGTTATATTATCCAAAAAGGCTTTTAAAGCATTTAGAACGCAATGCGGTACTTTTGGTTCATTTCAGCCCTTAAGTCGCTTCCAGAACACGAAAGAAAAACGTATACCCTCAGTTAACCCGACTAGAGTATAGCAGCATCGAAGATAACGAAACCTTTAAGAAAAAAAGTTTCTCAAGAAAGAACCTCCCTTCTGATCCTCACGAGAAAAATATATTTCCGTAAATGCGAAATATTGGATTTTTCATTCGAATCCAATTCTAAGGTTTCCGGTGAACTAATGGAACCCTCGTACGGTGCGCGGCGCATCGAGAATAAAAATACTCTTCCATGCCTTCCTAACTTTGAATGGGAAATAATAATGCAGAAAGGAAACTCCGCTCTTTTAAACTTTAAATGCGGGTTCTGCGTACTTCACTCAGAAAATTTATCATTTCCTATCCGCAACATTTTTTTTTACTATCGCAAGCTAAGCTCTTAACTGCTGGGAGTAATGACGGTTCATAAGTGGATATGGATAATCCTGCGCCGAGCACTGGATTAATTTCGCAGCATCCCTTTGTGCACCTCCGAAATACGCAGAGAGTTTTTTCCCCTACGCCATCTGTAAAAGGGATATAATGTTTTCACAGGGGGGATTTAAAATGCAGAGAGCCGGGCTCTGCCTTTGTGCACGGGAGGTGATTTTTTTCTAAGATTAAAAGTTATGAAAAAGGATAATAATAGGAGCAGCTTTTTTCCCTCTTATCGAATAGTTGGGGGGGGGTATTTTTAACCACGTGTCTGTTTTCAGGTTTCCATGCAAATCAATACTTAGATTTAAATTATCTGATGGTTTTGATTTAGTTCTTGAGCAGTGAGTTTATGAGGCATTATATTTGTATATTTATATCTTCTTCAGTATTCGTTTTGCCATTTTTATTCTGTGTTATCTTCATCTAAACCAGTATTACTTGGAGTGAATAAAGAATTAATGATACCCTCTGAAATACTTAATTCTTTCTGTATTTTAATAACTTCATTGTACTGAAAGAATCTTTATTGTATGTTTCATAGATATTTTTAGTCAATATAATACTTTATGGGGTCTTTCCCTCCTACTCTTTTTTAGATTCTGTAACCAGTTATACGAAAAAACCCGGTAAATGTAAAAAAAAACCGGTCAGTAAAAATAAAATTTATTACATGGGTAAAGTAATTTTTTTGACTGGGTTTTACTGACCGATTTTTACATTGACTGGTATTTTCGCGAAACCAATAATAGACTCTCCCAAATATTTTCTTGAAACATGAATTTTAATACATTTTATTACACAGTATCTAATTTTAAACTAGGAATTAAGAAGAGATTTAAGTTACATCTACCCTTCTCTCTATGATTAAAGCTTAAAGAAAACAACATGGTTATTTTATGAGTGAAAGTTAATTTTCTATAAAAATTAAGAAGTCGATCTACTTTTATATTAAAATATTAATTTCAAGTTTCTCAAGGGATTTTCGTGAGATATTGAATCATCAGCTCATCATTAAAATATCAAAGAAAGGAAGAAACCACTTTTTTCAAAAAGCCACCCGTGCACATAATATGAATGACATCCACCCACAAATTGCTTTTATATCAGAATCCATTATCATCATTTCTTTAAAACTGCAGAAGCTAGTGTGGTAAATTCATCATCGTTAATTTATACTTTCATTAGAGCGACTGCTTAATCTTCATTAATCCATTCATTAATTTCGAGAGAACGCATTTCATATTCTGTTGGGTTAATTAATTCCCCCCCCCCCCAAGACCGAACGTTCATCAATATCCAAAATGAAATTAAGTGAGGGAAGGTGGAGATTTGGACAGACCGTGTGAGAGCGATGTCACATGGAAGTAATCCTTCAGTAATTTGCAGTTTTAACCGTGTTATTTCATATCGAACTCTTGCTTGTGTGTGTGGAGATGTTTTCCAACATACAATGGAAAGGTATTAACAGAACTTCTTGTTATTTACCTCGTTGATAGAATTAGTTATCCAGAAGTGTCAGCTTGTTCCCTTATCTGTCAAATCTCTGGCACGTTTAAAACATTATAAGATAAAAAAAGGAGAGATTATTAACTTATTTAGCTTATCTTGGTGTATATCTATACCGAGTCAAATTAACTTTATGCAGAGTTAATTTTCTGTGATGAGGGAGTTGTTGAGATGGGAGTGGGATGTTGAGATAAATTTTGAGACTGATAATTCATTCTAAATACCAATAAGAAAGCAATCCCAGATGTCCATTAACTTCTTTTTTCTATCAATTAATAAATGAAAGGGTTCTTCCCTTCTTTTCCCCCCACTAATACTCGTTATTGTGGTCATATACTCACTACTTGATACTGCTATCTCTGTAAATCAGGGTTCTAGAGAGAGGGGGTTTATGGCTATAATGTAAATAAAAAATACACTGTATTCATCATACATATAAATAACTTGTTTTTCTAAAGTGTCACACGCCTCTTACTTCACTCACCCCTACAATTGCTTTGAGGTTCAATCTATACAAAGAAAATTGTTTTTTTTTATCCTCACACCAGATACATACTTGGAAATCTTTTGATAAATATAACATTGCTTTTAATTTAAAGTATAGAGCCTTTTCAATCACATGACTCGGACCTAACAACGGCCTTAGCAACAGAAGATGTTACAGTTTTTTGCCCTACAGAGGTTAACAGTTACAGAAAATGACTACCCGTGGAATTTTTCTATTGGAGCATTTGCGATCACGTGATCCCATACCTAAAAACCGCCTTAGCAACATATAAACAACGGCCTTAGCAACAGTTAAAAGCCCTACAGAAGGTACACAGTTAAAAGAAAATAACCGGTTGTGACGTCACCTGAAAACACTATACAAATACAAATAATGTGATGCCTCTAAAACTTCGTTATTGAAACTTTTTTGTTTGAGTACCTATAGGTCATACATCTCCTTCATAATTCCTAAAGGCATTATGTACTACACTATTATGAGACTCCAATGACCCTTATTAATTCGTGCAAGTATTATATAGTCCAATCAAATCTCTTCATTTACCCATGATTGCGTCGTCAATATCTAAAACTTCACAAATGACCTTTCTCCCCCTGGATGATCCCATCAACTCCATTTCAACAGAAATCATGCTGGGGAACACGAAAGGCATCCAGACCAGTATTCGATCCAAGATTTGGCCGAAAGCCCATGGATCGGCTTTGGGTCCGGATCGTTGCCAAACGCCAATAATTAATTCATAAGAATTTTGTACAGAATGGAGCTGGGGTGGGCGTTGTTGCATACCACTCCACGAGGCAGAGACCCAGTTACCTATTTGTTCGAAACGTCCTTTGGTCATATCTATTATCGCGAGAACTAACTATTTTAAATGGATTCGGCAATTTGGATATTATTTATTAACGAAACTTGCCATCCTCTATTATGGAACCGATAGATCATTTTGGAGCTTTTCAAATTGTTTATACTTGAAATATTGTGTAACATCCATGAAAACAATTGAATGTATTTTGATATTTAAAATATTCTTGAAAATAAGACTTTAAAAAGTAATTAAATGTAAAATAGATTTCAAAGTTTAAAAAGGAAATATAAATTAGAGTTAGTAATGAATACCAAAACGTATAGTTCATCAAAGTATAAAAATTTATTAGGTAATTGTTAAAAAATCTGTATACGTTAATTTAGTATAGGGCTTTAAATTGTTAACTCGTATTTCTCGTTTTAGTAACTTGTATAGGGTATAGACATTTCAAATGTGACATTTAAGTAATAACTTTTTGCGTTACTCTGCTCACTGAAAATAAATCATTTTAAGTAAGAAAACGGAATTTGTTTCTGAAGTTGAAAAAGTTTCGAAAAATGTTTTCACCTTTAAAAGTAGATTCAGCATAAAATTTAAGATTCATGTTCTTGAATAGTTGCAATTCATGTTATGATGAATAACGAAAATGTTAAATTATTATTATTACCGAGTAATCAAAACGTTTTGCAACTCATACTTTTGAATGAAATGCGTATCTATGTGTATATTTTAAAACAGTAATTTAAAGTTAAATAAATTTTACGAAATGTTGTATTTTTATCAGTAATCTTGAATATGGTTATAATTAATCTATTTAAAAACTCAAGTTAAAATAATTTTTCAAGATTTAAAAAAAATATACTGAATAGTATATTGTATTACATTTTTATAATTATTTTTGAATGTTCTAATTTTATTATAACGCGTAAAATTAAACACTTAGATTGATAACTAACATCTTCAATTCTGAAAGCAAGATTCTATATACGTACTACAGCTATTTTTGATACAGGCAAAAAATGATTGATAGTGTTATAAATTAAAATTTTTGAATTTTTAAACAATTTTTGTGTGATTTGTAAATATGCATTGTAAAGCACGTAAGGGTTAAATACTAACCCTATAAGTAGGCACAGCATATGTGAAGAAACATTCTTCTCAGCTCAAAAACTAAATTTTCATTTGAAAAACAATGCATTCAAGTTCTTGGTAAAACACAACTCCCTCTCTTCTTTCATTAACTTGATTAAGAATGTCCAAATTAATTTTTTGTCTCCTCCGGCTGACTTGGTCGAGATTTCGTATTTTTTCCCTGCCTTTCTATTTTTAACTTCTTATGTCATAAGAGATTTAATTTTTGAGTATTTTTTTCATCACACCGGAGTAATTTTACATCATTAATTCCTTTTGCCGACCTTAACGGTTTTCCCCTCGTTACGTACCTTTGGCTTTGATTCATCCGCCATTTTTTTTTCAAAATTCATATCCACTGTTAATTGAAATTCGAGAAAACGGGGTGGCTGGCGGGGGAAACCCCTAAAGGGGGAGACAGCCCCCCGCTAGAAGCAGGGGAGGAAAAGGCGCATATGACAAAATACCGAGCTAGCTGAGGAATTTCATATTTTTTAAAAAACGCTTTTAATTTTTGCTGTAGCTCGTACCGTGGCTTTTTGGAATTCTTTTCTCCAGAGAGGAGGAACGGGTATTTTTGTTTCTTGGGGGGTTTGTTTGCTTTTTGGCGCGTTAGGGTTTTGTTTTACACGGGAAAGAGGCTGCTTCTTCCACTCCAGACAATCTATGGAGACACTGGAATGATGAAAAAAATTAGCTGCAGAAATGGAATTGCGTTCGCTTTGTCAACCATAAATGCATCATTATGCCCCTCGTGGAATGCATTCGCGACAGTTCTCGTTGGAATTCGCTGGGAAAAATAAAAATAAATTCTACAGTTTTATTTCTATGGACCGAATTTAATCCGATGGGGTTGATAATGAAATTCTAAGTTCTCAAATATGATGACAAAAGTTGTTTATTGAAACGAATTTTTCCCTGTTTTTAAGGATTTCAAGAGTGCTTTGAGCATGCATTATGCATTTTATGCATCGTTTTGGTATAAATTCTACAGTTTTATTTCTATGGACCGAATTTAATCCGATGGGGTTGATAATGAAATTCTAAGTTCTCAAATATGATGACAAAAGTTGTTTATTGAAACGAATTTTTCCCTGTTTTTAAGGATTTCAAGAGTGCTTTGAGCATGCATTATGCATTTTATGCATCGTTTTGGTATAATTTCTGTCACCTATTTAGCCGATTTATGAAAGTGGTTTAATTCCATTTCATTAAGCAAGAGGCGAAAAATGAAGTTTATGAATTAAAATTTATATTTTTTATGGAAAAATTCTTGTCTTGTGGGAATGCATGATTATTGTAGTTTTGTGATGGAAGTCTGCTGCGAAAAAAAAAAGAAAAGTAGGAGTAATTTGTGAAAAGTGGTCAGTAAATGAAAGATGCAAGTTATTACGATTAATTCTATATTTCTAATACAGATGAAAGCAATTATCTCTGTTATCATTATCTTTAACAGCATGTTATCTCACTTCTAAAAAAAGGTACCTTCTACAAAATACGTCTGAAATACCTAAATTACTAAATGAATTCCAATACTTTATTATAAAGAAATATCTTCGATATAAAAGACATTCTCATTTCCCTGTAAATGATTTGCAGAACTTAAAATGATGTTGAGTTCCTACCATGATGAAATGCAATTACTAAGCAAATACCTGTTCCAATACTTGGCTTCGAAAACATCCAAAACTTGCAGTGGCAAATACGCAATATTCCTTACTCACACAACATTATGCCAATTAAGGTAGTAATAAAAAAGATTCTGCATACCACGCTATTTATTCTGATAATAATACGAGTAACAGCAGATGATTTATGTGGCGCACAAAACAACAGCTTTCTCTTTGGTTACTTCGCACATAGCCAAATGAATCGAAAAGCAAAGTTCGTCTTCGGGCGATTCTTATCTTCTATCTTTGCGCATTCTTCAGTTTTGTTCGAACTCGAACGGCGGAACTAATTAAAGAGGGATTTTTCTGTTATGATGCTGCTTTTGGTAGTAGCTGAGGAATTTGAGGCTTATATGATTAGTTTCGTTAATGGAATATTCCCTCTCTGCCCAGGATTTTCGCAGCATTAATTCTTCGGAAGGTATATAGTAGATTATGATGGGGAAGGGTGTGTGATGGGCATTTAGTTAAGCGTTTAATAGCCCGGATTATACATCGTTCTTGAATAAGGTATGGCTCCAGAATATTATTTCCAAGTTTTCGAGGACCCTATTTATGCAGTCATGTTTCTGCTGAAGCATTTTTACTCCCTCTGATGCGACCTTCAAATTTAGAATGATGAGTTGAGGCATTATGGAAGGAAATTTTAGCAGCTTAGGAAATTACTTAGAATACGTTGTTCAAAAATCCTTCACGTTTTATTAAAAGCTTAAGTTGATGTTTTAAGTTGACAAAAATCTTTTTTTTTTTTAAATCTTTATATCTCTCTTGTACAAAGTACGCATACTGTAAATATAAAGATTTGATAGATTTTTTACTTTAAGAAAATGTACAGGCCGTTTTTATATTATTTTCGTTTATTCCTTCTAATTAGATTTAAAGGAAATGCGTAATTTTTCTTACATTATTTAACCGAAAAATATCATTGAGCCCAGGTAGTACCGGAGCATCCGAGCACCCGAGCTTCACAAAAACGTTCAAGATTCATCCAATTTTTTTCATGTGTGTTGTTTTGACAAAGACCGATATTGACAGAACGAAATTTACCAATGTTTTTTCGCTATCTTGGAGGAAAGCTATTTATTATGAACCACTCTTTAATTGGATCTCTCACGTTCCTCCTTAAGTAAAGGAATATAGTTTTTTATAGTTACTGCAAGAAAGAGGTATACCCTTTTTTATTCACGAGCGAAGTTTTACGTGGTAAGTGTAAGTATAAACTATTCAAATATCGTGGTTAAAAA
This sequence comes from Tetragnatha montana, assembly GCA_963680715.1. Lineage (NCBI taxonomy): Eukaryota > Metazoa > Arthropoda > Arachnida > Araneae > Tetragnathidae > Tetragnatha > Tetragnatha montana. The sequence continues at coordinate 52,653,249 of OY796675.1, forward strand.
ATATATATAGTTACCTAGAAAAGCGTTTATCATATCCAACCAAAAGCTGCTCCACGAAAGTCACGTTTTCCAAATGAATATGCATCAACAAACCTTACAGGGCTCTATCCACTTTTTGACACTCCGAAGACCAAGACGATAAAATATTCACAACCCGTTAAAAAAGCACGCTGTCTTTTCATTAAACATTGATCCATCCCAACTTCCATTACGGACGACCACCGAAATTATAACTCCCTTAAAAAATTACTAACTTTCACCGTGACGGATACCCGAAAATAAAAGAAAGCGGGGAAATAATAATTTTTATCTTCTGCTGCATTATCCCAGATAAGCAAATATAACAGACAGAAAAAAAAGACGCCGTAAAAAGTCTCGATGGTAGCCTATCTCCGTTAGAATGACACCGACTTTTCCGCACAATTATGTCATAACCCTAAACCAACTACAAGCCAAGCTGCGGAATTATTAATAACACGCCAGCTATTAAAGTCCCCCACGTCCCCCGCTATAGCAAGTGCGGAGGAGAAGATATATCCAAGGAAACATTCAAATAACCGTTGGATTGAGGATCAGGCGCCTTGAGTTCCTGCTGAGGTACAGCTTAATGTTCTGTATCAGGAGAGTTGTCGAGGTGTATTGCAGGAAATAATTTTCGCCCGTAAGTGCGCCCTGGTGTTTCGTTAATTTGGTCACGTAAAAGTTTAATAGGCGCTCTACCAGGGCCGACTGTAGGACGCCGGAATGTGTAATTTGCAGGAGAGGTAATTACCGAACCTGGCCGGAGAAAAAAGTGCGCTTATTTTGGGTCGTTTGTTTGAGAAGGAATATGTTCTTTTTCCCCCAGGATCTTGTGGTCTAGGTGAGAGAGTTTATGACGAATGCTTACGAATTTATGCACAAAAATAAACGATATTTAAGTCATCATTGGAAGGTTTATCAAACTCACCAGTAGAATAGTTAGCGATGTTATATGACTACATAAAGGACTTGAGTTGGAGTCTTTTGTGAGCATTAATATTTTAGGAGATCTACATATGTGTGGTTGGATCTCGTTTTAAGAACTAAACATTCCCATTTATTGTTGCACATAAATCTTTATAATGCCAATGGATATTGTATGATCTTGTTGAAACAAGAAGCGTTTTAAAAACACTGATACGTAACCAGACCGATATACTATAGCAGTAAAATGAGAAAAAATTACCTGTATAGTATGATAATTAAGTAACTTTATTTTAAATATTTGTTGTAATTGAATTTTAGAGTAAGGCCAACCACAGGAGAAAGAAAAATGGTAATAGTTTTTATACTGCAATGAAAATAACACACGTGCAAGCAAAACCTTTTTTAAAAACAGTTTTTTCAGTATAACCATTCTAAACGTTTTTATAAGTGTATCTGGCAAAAAACAAAAAGATAAATACAATACACAATAATGGAATATTTTTTTTTGCAGGAAACACTAAAATATTCATCAAATATCCACTAAAACTGGAAGAACTTAAATTTCTTACTTCAAAGAAACATTTTCGATTAAATGATTACCTTTTCGAGGAAGTATCTGTGAAGTAAAATTTTTCAGCGAATTATATGAATTTACGAGGAGATTGAGGATTACCTGGCTTACCTTTGGAAAAACATACTCCACCTGGAATTCCGATACGTTCTCGAAATTCAAGTTTAAAAAAAGTTACTTCAAATTTTATTATAAATATTTCATCAATATTTAATTTCGTTCATAAAACGGAAAGAAAAGAATATTTCTCAAGAAAAATATGTTAGCAAATTTAATCTAATTTGATAGATAATTTTTGACCGTGTTTTAAAATTAAACTTCATCGAAGAAAATCGTGTTTTTCTAGAAAGGAAATTCTGATAACAGCCTTTAAAAAGAATCACAAGAAAATATTTTATAGGCTCCCTGATTTAAATCTCATTATGGCAACTTGAAAATATCCTCACATTAAGTATGCTTTATTAATTTTTCTAACTCGTTAGGTTGTGAACTGGGATGTTAATTTATGCAGTAAAGATTCTTCTTTTGAAGGGTTTTTGGATGGATAGTTTTCAAAACTTTCGAGGTTTTTTCTTGGAATAAGTTACTTTGAGGATTCACTAACGCGTTCCTGCATGTGATACTATCGGATAAATCTTTCTTGTTGAAACAAGATGCGCTTTCAAAAAAAGATGCAGATTTTTAGATGAAAATAACTTCTCAAGTCACTTTTTTGTGTAGTGCAAGATTATTTATTTCGAAAATAATATTTTTCTCGGTATTTATTGGAATAGTGCTTTATTTTAAAACGTCTATTTTTAATAATCACTTTCTTCTTTAATTTTTACCTTCCTATCGAAAAGTTCCCACAGCGACTGGCAATCCCATATTTAGAATGACATTTATCAGGACAAACTATAATCAGCCATCAATTTTTTCTAACGATGTGGAATTAGGAATTTTTCTTGTATTTTTTTATTTTGCACACTATACTACTAGACAGAAACGTTAGTTGACCCTATGAAGTCGCTTACAATCAAAGTAATTCCCATGGCGGTGTCTGAATTTTGATTTAAATGAGGAAAGTCAGTATAAAAATATGATTTATTTGTTAAACCCATGTTAATTTCGAATATAGTAAAGCTTTTGGACAAATGCAATACAAATGTGGTATTACATATAAAATTATAGGGTTTTGTTTCATTTCATAATACAAATTAAATTATTATCTCTGGGAAAATAATATGTTGCACCCCTAAAATTGAAAATATTTTTATGTGAATGAATTAAAAATTTAATGGTTATATACCATAACATATTGTAAGACTAAAATACGAAGTTTTCTAAGGTCTCAAAATTAAACCACCCACGAAACAAACACTTTAGCATAAAAAAAATCTTTCCCTTCTTTATTCTAACCTTAAAAATGTTTTTTTTTCCTACTCACCTCGGAAAAAGCAAAGCCCAACTCAGAAGAGAAAGTGGGAGAAAAATTAAATCGCATCTACTCAGAATAAAAAAAAAATGTATTCGCTTTCTCTAGATGGCAACAGAAAGATAAATAGAGTTAAGGGAGGAAGCACAGGGAAAAATTAAGCAAAGCTCGAAAGAAAAAGATAAATTAAATCTTCAGTTATACTTGATAATCCGATCAGTTAAGTGACGCAGATTTAAGTTTTGAATAATTGAGATGGCATCGGCATGAAAATGCAGTTTTTCAAGACTCGATTAGCTTCTTTTTATTCGTTTTCTGCCTTCTTCGAGTTGAGGTGACTGCTGTTGCTGTTTATTTTGACTAATTGTCTACATCAACAAGATTAAAGAGTGGAAAACAGCTGTACGGAGGAAGAAAAAGCAAGATCCGAGGTAGTAATTATGATCTTGTCGAAAGCAGCTTGAGTACCGAGAAAATTCCTTTAATCTGTTGTTTTTTCTTTGTGTTAAAAATTTATATTTTGTTCATTGTTTGAGAATGAGATTGCGGTATGTACTAGAGAATACATTATTTCTCCGGATAACTTAGAGCTGTTTAATGATTACTTTAACACGATTAAAGCATATTAAATTTCATGATCTTATGACCTTTTAATAACGTGTTAAAATGTCAAGTCTTAAGACCTGGATTATTTAGGTATTAGAAATTATTTTTACACTGAAAATTACAACAGATTTAATACAATTACACACTTTTTTAATGTTTGATTATGGATTGAATATAAAAATCTTTTTATGCATAACATTTTCACATATAAAATTTAGATAGTATTTTTCTTTGTAGTTTAGTTAGTTTGGTTATAACAGATTTATATTGGTTTAACTACCTTCACTTCTTCATTAATGCTTAAAATTACAGAACAAACCATGTTTCACACTATACTTTTATTTAATCATGCTCTACATATAGTAGTTAGTTTCAAAACTTAAAATTACTTTCTTGATGGAATTTATTAAAAATATAGCGTTTTAGCAAACTTCCAAAAAGTTTTAATCCGGTATTTAAATTGGTAAACCAACAAGAAGTCAAAAGACGTATATTTCTACTATTTTATTTGTTTTATTTCTCTAAATATGTTCAGTAAACTTCAAAAATAACATGCTAAAACCAACCATTAAATAACACGTATACAATATTAAAGTCATGACACAATAACAGCCGCACTCACAGCCATCAGCGTTGGTGTTAAATCCTTGGTCAAAGAATCACGAATCAGAGTAAGCGACATGGGCGGATTTAAGGGGGGCACTGATTTTAGAAAATCCCGTTTTTGTAAGGGAAATCATGTTTCCAAAGCCATCAGAGACCGCTTGCCGCCCCCAAGAAGGTTACCAGTTTGTCCCCCCCCAGGGTCCACCACCTAAATCCGCCCATGATAAGCGAAAAGCTAATTTCTTTCTTTAGTTGCCTGGTTAACACCGACGCTGATGGCTATGAATATGGCTATTAGGCTCCTGATAGCTAATGGATCAGTATTGACCCAATTCATCTACATGTCTCCGGAGAACGGACGAATCCTTTCACTAGTACCTGTTCCTCTGTGCACTCCGCCAAACAAAGCCTCTCCGGAAGTGACGCTAGGCCGGGCGGGAGGGGGGCGGTGTTTCCTGCGGCACGGTTCGATACATACTCATAATAGCCGCGACTTTTTCTGCCGCGATTGTTGTTCTGCTGCTGATGCCTTTTTACTCCATTCATTCACAAAGTCCCAGCAGAAACGGAGATGCCGATGGTGGGAGTGCTTTTTTTCATCCCCTCAGCTTCCGGGAGTGTTTACGTTTTAATTGTTTGGGGGGGGGGAAGCCCGGGTTGTTCAACTCCATCCGAGGTGTGGATGATGCGGGCAAGGTCACTTTAGTGTGCGTGTCGCTGGGATTTTTATTACGATTATTTCCACTTTTGCGCAAGGTGAATCGCTCGCTCCCATTGAATTTATTTGTGCCTCGTTGTTGTATGTTCTGGATATCTGGGTACACGAGTTTGTGAAAGCATGTTTTATGAGGGATGAGGATGTTCTGAAATGGTGGTTTTGGAGCTGGTGCAACAGTGGGTCAAAGACCCTATAGAAAAGGGGGATGAAAGAGTTAATATGATCATTGTCTCCTGATATTATTTGGTCGGAAATTCAAATAGGAAGCATGCTGCAACACTTGTCACAGGATGAAAGAGGTGTATGGAGAGCATCGTCTTGCTCCATATCTTAAAAATATGGAAGATATTTACTTAAGACAAGGAAATGCAGAAAATGTGAAAAACTAGATCCATCAGTAATCCAGGAGTTCCTATACTCGACTTTAAAGCCCTCCTCTCTCTGCCTACGCGATGGAATCAGAAGCGTGTCAATAACAATTTATCTACATACTAGTTGTACTGTAACACGTGCGAATTGCAATTGCAATATCACTAAAGGAATTCTTTTAACCTTAAGTTGAGTCTTCTTTTCATATATGACCGTATTCACCATTAACATGACCTAAGGTTAGCTAAGAATAAAACAATTTCGCCATCTTAAAACGCGGCTTAAAACTTGTTTTCCATCTTAAACAACCAATCAATAGTTTAACTCCAGGTTAACCTTAGGTCAGGTTAGTGCTGAATACGGCCGTTAGGCACACTGTGTAACTGTCATTTCTAGAATTTCGTATTAAATTTTCTCCACAGATTTCCAACAAGTAGGGAGCGCTTCTTCTACTGACACCCTAACGTGTATTCGACCCCCTTAACCTAGTCCCAACCCTAACCGCACCTGAGGTATTATTTCGCTTGAAGGTGAAAAGTTCAAGCGAGGGATCCTTTCACACGGGAGACGACCCCTTCTTTCTCTGGGGGGAGATATTCTCACGAGCTTGAAATCGATGATGTTCCGGCGGCGGATGTTACTTCCGCCTCGAGATACCCCCTCCCCTCTCCGCTGCCAGTGGGAACTTTATCTTTTACAAATGGAGAACTCTATTGAAAGGAACCACAGGCTTGTTTGATAACTTTCCCTAAGGTCCGGAGTCTCAGGTGGGAGATTTGATATAGTTCTGCATGAGGTGTTAGTTGGGACACGAAATATAACGTGGTTAGAGATATTATTGAACTTCTTTTGGGGGTGCATAAGAATATTTTCATAGTGGTTTTGGATTCTAGAAATTGTCTAATAATAGAGAAAATCTATCAGTATATAAAAATCATTGAAATTACCTTGAAAACCTTGTCTAAAATTAAACAGTTAAAAATAAGAACAGACACCTCTATGGTGAAAGCCTTTAAACCCTTGTGCACTCGCTCAAAAGAGAGAATTCTTAAATGTCCTCTGACAAACTTCTGAAGCCCTCTAACGGTAGTATTCACCGGTAACTTGACCAGTGGTTAAACTGTAGTCAAACTTCTGATTGGTAGTCAAAGAAGGAAAACTGGTTCTCCGCCAATCAGGTGTTTGACTACTGGTTAACCTGTACCTGTTAACAAGTTACCTGTGAATACGGCCGTAAAAGGTGGATCACTACTGCTATTTCTCGAATCCAGACTCAGAGACCATTAAGTGTTTTCTGGTGCTCAGGAAATAAGAAAATGAAGTTTCTAGTGATTAGGTTTCATTTTCAATTGCCAATTAGTTTTGTAGGTATAGAGAATTTTACTTAAGCTTGTATAACTTAAAAAAGTGAAGCAGAATTGAAGGGGAATAAATTATTTTTTAAGCCAAACTAAATTTTGTAGAATATTAATGTTCTTCTTTAATTATACGAGCATTTTAAAGATTTAGAAAGAAAACCAATTCTTTAGACAAGAATAAAAAAAATAAAAAGATATTATTTTTTAGTATTACTAAATAGAGTTTAACCATAAATGGATCTTTTCTCATAAACCACAAAACATGTTTGCTTTGTTAAGGTTAACGAAATTTGATAGGTCCCATTTTATTTCTTTAGATAAATGTTTCCATAAAAACCTTCTTAAGAAGGTTAAGAAGGTATAAATTTATAAAATATTCTCCGTAATATTTTTATTTTCACATTCATTTACCCGCATTTCCCCCTATAAGTACATCATAGATCTTTACAAATATACCTTACTGAAAAGCCTTCCCCTCTTATATGAACTTCTAACAAGTTTATTGGAAAAGCTTAGATCTTTTCAGATTGCCTCCATTCACAGTATTGAAAAGAGCTAATAGATATAAACCCGGGAGAGGTTTAAAGTAAAACCCCACTTAAGTTGGAGAAATAGAAGGGGTGGGTAAGTTATTCAGTTCACAATTTTAAATAAGCTTTTAGCATTTACATGCTTTTATGTGAGGAACTCTTTTATTGAGTTATATTTAAAAAAAAGATTCTACCGCAAATCCTATTCGTAGACTGTTTAATAAACAGACTGTATTGACCCCATTCAAATATATGTAGAGATATAAAGCTTTTTACCAATACCAGACTAAACTACTTCACGGGAATTTTTATTTCTCATGAAAAAAACTCCTTCCGCGTAAACAAACCACCGAACGTTCTGTTTTTTAATTACCCCTCCCATTCGAAAAACAAGATTCGATTTCCCCTCAAAGTAGCTCATTATTTCCCTTTATAAGATACCTTCCCGAGGACCCGAAAACTTTTTAAAGGGGGCCCTCTTTTGATCCCAAGCCCCGACGGCATTCGTTAAAATTAGCTTAATTATAGCGGCAACCTCCGTTTGGAGTGGTACAAATAGCTCATTATATTAGTGATCCGTATCCTATTTTTCCGCTATTTAGCTTTCATAACGAAGCTCTCCAACGTCTGGGAGAATGATGTTGAAGCACGTCAGGCCGCGCTTCGAAAACGGGAGAATATTTATCCCTTTATAGGCTCTGAAGTTGGCAGCGGACGTCGGAGCCGAATTCATTATTGAAGGATGTAAGATGATGTTGTTAGACATCATATTACATCAATTTAAAACTCTTGATGGTATAGACGTGGATGTGAATGTTTAATGATGGACTTTGAGCTGTTTTGGGATGCTTGTCCCGATGTTAATGATCTTTGTTTTCATCTGGAGCGGTGATGTCAGATGGTGTGGGTCTCTGATGAATATCAAGAGTATGAGTTTTCTTTAATGAATGGGGAAAGATCGAGGTTCGAAGAGTTTCTGAATTTTAATTTGGCTGTCCCGAGAAATAATTAGGAACTTCCCTTTGTATTTTGTTCAGCTAGTTTTTTACCATTTTGTTCAAAATTTTACGACGTTGTAGCCATTTGTTGGAAAATAAATATATAATTTTGGTTAAATTTTCTCTATACTGGACTGCAACTTTTCTTAACCCTATGACATCAATACGCGAGAGGAAAGGCAGAGTAAACAGAAAGCCTGTTGAGTTGCTAGGAGGAATTTCGGTACGCAAATCGTGATAAAAAGACGCTATATATACATGGGTTTAACAAACTAACCATACTTCTAAATTGAAGTTCTTTATTTGACTCAAAATTCAGACACCCCGCTGGGAACTACTTTCTTTGTTTGCTCTCAGCTTGTTTCTCCAGGGTCAAGTAACGGTGTAGTCCAGTATAGATGTGTATTTAGCTTGTGAATAATGTACATACTTAAGTTTAAAAATGTGCTTATAATGCTAAATTTTATTTGTAAGGTTGATTGATCGTATATAGTAGTGCAAAATAATTTGATTTCATGAAAATCCAGGGAATCAATGTCTTTCCACGCGCGAACCTCGTTAATTTACAATGAATTAAAGTAATAGATAGAATTCTATAAGCGTTCACCTTTTTCATTTCTGTTTTTATTTTCAATAAGCTTTAAAAACAACTTTACAGGCGTTGAAACAATTAATAAAAACATTGTAAAGGAAATAATTTATTTGACTCATTTGCATTAGTACATAAAATACATTCTAGAATATTGTGTATTAGAACATCCTATATTATCCATATATATAAGCATTTAAAACATAAGTGATTTTGAAAATAACTCTAAGAGTTCTTTTCTATACGAAGTACCTAAAATCATGTGAATTTGATGGATATTATGAAACTAACATTCGGCACTGCCTTACACTGTGGTTACAATATCACAAGAATTTATTACTCAGTGGAGGATGTGCATTACAGAAATCATCCACCCACAAAACCCCCTCTATATACATCCTCCCCCTCAAAAAAGGAACTTCCTAAACCCTTTCTTAAGACCTATTAGATAAAGAAACGTCAGATTGAGTAATCAGCAGAGTCAGTGGGTAACCTAGTATTTATTATAATACTCTTAACTTGTACATAAAAGGACAACACATGTGTGGATCGGATCAGACAGCATCGAGATCATCACAGAGCATAATCCACAAACATAACACACAGTCCAACATATATACTGACAGAGATATGACGCAGAAGCCTTCTACGTAAGAACGTAATACAGTTCAGTTCCTTTCTTCCTCTTGTATTGATTTGCATATTCCAACAAGACCCTTTCAAGACCATCAGCCCAGAGATGCCTCTGCCATTTTTATGAAGCCGAAAAAAAAAACAAGAATAAATCTCAGCAGCAAAGCCTACTCTAAAGCATCCCTACCAGAGTTTTATTAACTCTCGAAGCGCCTTTGTTCACACGCGCCCAATCTCTATGAAAGACCTAAAGACAAACAAACCGATAAACACAACGGCAGCAGAGTGGAGTTGTCGGGGAGAGACCCAATATTTCCTTCCCGGGCCCTAATGCTATAAAGACCGGACATAATAGCCGCTGCAGTCTCCGGTGTCCAGTAGTTGTGTCCACACGGGGAAATGTTTGCCCCGTCGTTTGGCCAGTGGTAACTGCGGGGACGAGGGTACTTTGATACAAAGGGCTCGAGAAGTGGCTGGATGAGGTGATAGATGGAGAGTTATGAGTTGCGTTGCGTTGTTTTTGTACTGATCTGAACTTTATTTATAATTTGCAAAATTGGAGCTTTGGAGGAGTTTATTCACAATTTACCCTTTTTACCCTATGATATTATTAATATATTGATACGATAATTTTATTTAATGATAATTTTATGATAAATAACTCAAATTTCTATTTATTCTTCAACAAATTTCATTATAAGTCATGTAACCTAATTAAGGCTCTTACATCAGACATTTTTATTCAATCTGGTAGTCAGTCGGGCATTGCCAGTCAGAATTCAAGGTTTTAGGCATCAAATACTCATAATACTTTCTTCAAGTATGAATAAAACTTGATGGACCTTAGAGGATTAGTACTACTGTTTTTAGTTTACAAATAGTACTACTTTTGTATTTATGTAGAACAAAGGTTCATGATCATCAATTTTCATCATTTCCCCCTCGTATTACCCAAATTTAAATTCTTTCCAACAAGTATTAGGTTGATTTAAAGTCTAAGTTGCATCCCATGTTGTTTTCCAGTTTTTAGATACATTAAAAGTACTTGTTGTGCAAAGATGTGTAGGTAATGGAAATGAATATAAATCATGCTATGAATTATTAACATCAAAGTGACATGTGTGGATACATAAACCCATAAATGACGAGAATAGCAAATGGATGTTGTGTTTGGATGACGATAGAATGTTGGCATAGATTTGTGTACATATGTTTTGTTCTGTTTGAACAGCAGAAAACACGTGCTGAAGCTATGTAAATATACTTGCAATTCACAAACATTTTTTATAAACGCAGAAATCTGTGTCAATACGCTTTTGGGCTAGAACAAATACATTTGAAGGATTTTTTTTACCCCCAAAAAGAAATATAAACGAGAAAGTAATATTCAAGAGTCTAACTAATAAAAAATAATGATTCTAGCCAATGCATTGCTAACGATGTTTAATTGTTGTAGATAAATAAGAAATAAAAAATAAACTGACAACCTCTTATCGTAAATCAAGTTATTTTTCGCAATCAGTTTCTTTTAAAAATTCAATGCGTAAAAATGAGAGGCTTAGTATATAAATGCACAAATATAGTTATAATGATTCGTGAAATGATGAAACGGGACTTATTTCTAACTCTTTTTAATGAATAAATTTTACACATTGTGCTTTGAACAATAAATTTAATTTACCCCAATTTGAAAAAGGTAAAGTAAATCAGCATTTTTAAACTTTAATTCTATTTAATATTTAAATTCAATAATAATGTTGTATATCAACGTCACGTCATTTTAGTTTAATGTATTAAATTTAAATTGTGTATAGATGAACGTAGTATCCGAAATTTCCTCTTTATTGTAGAAATGAAAATTAGTTGAACTCAATTGGGTATTAAACTGAAATAAATACCTAAATTACTTCAACACAGTTTTAATAATAATTACAAGAATATATCCAACCTTAAACTCTTTGAAGGTCGACAGTGCAAATTTCAAAAACTTTTCCCACTTCCATTCACTCAAACTATCTCTAAAACTAGAAGTTAGCACCGTCTGAAGAGAGGAAGGATATCAGAATGGCACCCATATCTCAGTCTGAGGAAGCAGCTAAATTCCATTTTCCTGTCTAGGTCCATCCAGAAAGCAGCAGATCGCATTTCACCGCTCCCCTGCATCGATTCCTTATGTATGGCTAAAATTTTAATCGATTCCGTCTAGCTTTGGGGGGCAATAATGCAAAATATTCCTTCAATATGCTCTACGTGACGACGCCTGGAGTGAGAAGATGTAAGCAAATCTCTCAGCTGTAAATAAATTCTTCGCTTGGAACTTTCTTGATGAAGTCGTTCGGTTGGGTCTTCTGAGGTGACTTTAGGTGTTTTTTTTTCTTTTAGTTGGGAGGGGGGGGGGCTGTCTGGGAAAGAAGTTCTTTATGTCTCGATTGGGACCATCAGGAAACGAATATGGTGTAGTTTGGCTTTCGTGGTTGTGAAGGTATTAATGTTTGCTTAGTTGGGTTGTTGTAGAGAATTTTTTTGATGCCTCCACTTTTATTAAAATTTCTATTGAAGGGAAGTTTCCGAATTTATTTATTTCTAACCTAGAAAACCTAAGTTCTGTTGGGCACGAGGACTGATATTTTAAAGATTTATAAAAATGTTGCTGAGAGTTTGAGTCTATGAGCAATTGAAAGAGCTTACAACTTCCAGCAGCGTAGTTATTGCCTCACCCATAGTGGTTGTGAAAATTTTGCCTGAACAACTCAGCATTACAAAAGTAAAGTCCAAGACAGTTTTGAAGGAAGTAAGGTTTATAGTTAGAAGAGATATAAATATAGAGAGGTAGGGATTTTTGCAATAGTATGATGATTAATATTGGCGCCTTTTCGTCCTATACAAGTACATTAAATTACGTTTTATGTAACAAAATTTATAATAGGCAGTACAGCCCTTATTTCTAAACAGTTTCGAACCCTTCTTAATTTGGTTTAATTGATTAGTAAAAGTAAGTTTGTTCTTTTCCAATCGTCCGCTGTTTGTTATCCCCTTGTTGACAATATCCTGATGTTTTTACAGAAAAAAAAAAACAAATTGTAATGTAACAAAAAAGTTTCAAATTGAAAGAAATTTTTTTTCCTTATTTGTTGTTGGAGGGCGTACTTAATTGGTGTAGCGTTCTAAAAACCAGACAAAATGCATCAATCACTAAAAAAAAATCCCCAGCACATAGATATCATCATAACCACTCCACTAACGAAATAAATGAATGGGGCACTTAAAATTAAAACAGCCACTCAATAAATAACTCTTTCCACAAACAATATAACGAGTCTTAATTCCAGCCACAATGTCGTGGTATCTGCTCTTTTTGCTCAAGGCCACCATAAGCAACAGACGATAATTACAGAGCTCAACCTTGAAGAGGACAATTCACCTCTCATACACGAGAGCCCAGTCTACTTCTACTTGTTCGCGCTTCACTCCCCGACAATGGGAGGGGCCCCCGTTGATTGAGTGCCGCACGCGCGAGGGTCCGGAGTTCGATACTGGGTCCGGTCGCGATGTTCTTTTCTCCGCATGAGTTCGCATGATCTTGATCGGTATTTGGGATGATTGTGGGTCTTTAAATGTTTAGCTGTGTGCTGTTATGTTCTCTTTCTCCCCTTTTATTAATACATCTGTAAAGTATACTTTTTATCTCACATAACTTTTTTCATGGTACCCTCTGGTTTTCTCTGGCTGTAAACTCAAAGGTAAAGGCGGGATAAATGAACACGATTCAATGTTAGACACTTGGTTGCATTAGTGTAAATACTAGTAAGATTTGAGAGGCATGAAATAATGTTGAAATAGACTTAACGATGTTTTAGAGTATTTATAGTCGTAATCGCTATAAATTTCAACGCTATGCCTGTCATATATTATGTCTAATATTTATATGGTTCTTTTATAAAAATTTGTATAACTTGATTCGACTTCGTTAAACACCTTGATTACTTTTATAATTTGATTCTTCTTACTATTGGTAAGCATGAAGAAAGAAGCGCTTTTCAGATATCTAATCGGAAAAAGTATTTTATTTACCACAACGCCTCTTAGAACGCATCCTAAAATAACTGTTTTTGTTCTCTCTTTTAGTTTTGTATCAGTCTTTATCTAACATTTTAAGTCAAAGTCTCACCTAAAGTAAACAGTTTGAAAAAACCCTACCAAAACAATTGGGCTACTACAGCCAGCTTTCGTATGGAAAGTTTTTTACGTCCTCTAAAAGATGGAATTAATGAGTAACGTCATAATGTGACCTGAAGGAGATTATACTCAATTTTACTCCCCTTTAAATCCATGTGGTTGTTTTTTTATTCATGATGTGATGCTTTATATACATCAGCCTTTTATTATAGATTAAAAATATAGAATACCATTTGCCACTTACACCGCAAATGCTCCACACACAAAACTAAACACATTTAAAAACACTATTTAGTCCCCAAATTAACAGCAGATCGGTTGTGCTGTTAGGTATATAGAACATTTTTTTACCTTATTGCGTTGTGATATTGTTCTGGATATGTCTGAAAATTTTTGGAAATGTGTTCTATCTAGGGAATGAGTTCTAAAAATAGTGTTGTAAAATATGTTAAGAATCTGAAAGTGTTCTTAAATTTGGATCGCAGCACCAAAAGAACACATTTTCTCTCACTAGCAACACTTTCAGAACACACCATCTTTTTCTCAAACAATACAATCGCAACACTTTTGTGTAGAAGCGTTAATTATTGTGTTTACACTACGTTGAGAGTGTTGCAAAAGTGTTTCGCGCGCATTTACAGTGTACCCTTCTCGATTGCGAGTATTTTAACACACTCTTCGAGAAAAGGAAATTCTGTTAGAATTGATCTTTCATCTCTATAATAGCAGTGGGTAAAAAACCTCACAAAATTTAAACTCTTTTTCGCAGATTACCCAACCTCCTCCCTTTCCCATTCTGCGGAGTTACGCCACCGGAACCCAGATGACATAAACCCAAACGACATAAACCACCGTCCCGTTCCAGCGGAAGGTCATAACTACGCATTTCGACCATGAAGCGGGCACGCCTCTTTTTCCCCATTGTTTGTTGGCCCCATCCTCCATGTCCTTTTATTTATATTAATCCTCGGACCAATGCGCAGAAAAAGGCGATACCATCCCGTTATATGCCTGGACGCTATCATGCCTCCTTATAAAAGAGATTTCTTACTCCAGGCCGATGGTATGGGGAGGGGGGTCCTCGATAGGGGGCACAATGAGGTCATTCGAGCCTTATTTACGATTACGTCCGATCTCTAGTCCAGCCAGCCAGCGGTATTTACTGCTCTGAGGAGAAAGGCATCTATAGCTTTCGGTTTCTAGGCACTTTTCGACAGTAGCACTTTTTCCCTCAAAAGAATCGATATGCTGGTAAAGATCGAATAAAATTCACTTTTATGTAGTATACTGATTCAAATCAAATCAAGGAATCGATGTTTTTTGTATATTTTTATCATAGTAGCTCAATATCGATTATTTAGAGAATTGATTGTTCGGACTCGATTCTTGGTCACTTTTGAATCGATTCATCGGATCGATCTATGAGGGGAGTAACTGAAAGAGTACCCTCTTTGGTTGTGTTCCTTGTTTTATTTGAGGGTGTGTGGTTATCGGGAGTTGGACGGTCCGGAAACTGGGATGGGGTGTCCGGTTTTATGTCAGGGTTGAGTGTCCAGCAGAGAGGTCCAAGAGGTGACTTTTATGAGTAGAAAGAGTTTATTGGTGTTTAGACTCTGTTTTACTATAGTTGTACTCCTTGTTAACAGAAATTTAGCGGAAACTTTTTCAGAGTGAAGGAAATGTGGACACTATATTATAGTTTGGGGATAAACAAATAAGTTGTTCATCAGGCACCAATTTAAACCTTCTTTTCCGAGTGTTATTTAGGATAGAAGATAAACAGAAACTCAATAATTAATTAGAGACTTTTTAAGAATGGACTATTCGCACAAATTGGACACAAATTTATGTATGTATACTCTGTAAGACAGCACTCTTAAACGTTATTGTCAAATTTTCTTGTTTATTAACATCAAATTAGACCAAATTCTATCAGGAATGCAAAGAATGATTTAATAAAGTTTTTTTTTTGTGTTTTCCCCTTACAAAAATAAACTAATTGAATTTAGGTGTTAAAATATTTACATGTTCCCCTTTTTAAAAGTTAGAATGCGTAGCAATACTAATCAAAATATAAACGGGATCTCCTTGACTTATTTTAATTGTAATAAACTCTAAAATATGCAAACATATAATTATAAAACAGTTTATCCAACTTTCATTTCTGCTAGAACAGTAGGATATACATATTTAAAAGGAATCTTACATTGAAATTTAACGAAATTTTATTGGACGGAACAGCCATACCAACTCGCAAAAAATACAATATCCAACTAATACCACTTACAACAAAATTCAACTTATGAATTAAATCTAAAGTATGTATATTCTTCATAGCAGCCAATTCTTCCATATTGCCTTGCAGTAAATACGATCCAGAAGATATGAGAATCGTGTTATTATACAATCGACCTTACAATTCCCTTTTCATTTTTCGTCTACTTCGAAAGGTATTCATAAGGACGTAAATACGCCGTAGAAGTTTCCAGAGTTGCGTCTACGTAAAAATTCTATCAATTTTGTCTAGACTTCTTAATCCTCTTCAGAGTTGAAGAGTGCTTTGTGATCTGAAATTGCTATGAACTCAGCAAACTTAAAAAGGAGTTATTTGGAATTCCTCTCATAACTGTTCAGCATTAGGCGATTAGTTCAAAAAGACCTAAGCAAATTAACTTTAGCGAGATATAAAAACTATCCTATTTCTCTTCTCAAATAGTTAATAATAGTTTGTGAAATCTCTTCAGGATCCTTTAGGAATTTTACTGCTGCCTTTAGATTCCCTAATTTCCCTAATATTAATTTATTTGCCCTTAGAAAGCTATAAGAGATAAAATCATTATGTAATTTAGATAAATTCTTTATTGTAATACTGCTTGCTGTAACTGGGAAAAAAGCCTGAAAAAATATGTTTAGTTTTTTTTTAATACGTTATACTACATACTAAATTTCTCTTGCAAGCACTTTAATGCTTTTTTCTATTTAACGCAGATTGTTAATGCAAAAATAACTACCCCCTATTGGCAGACATAGCCCCTTGCGGCTATGGCCATTCATTGTATGTTTTGATTAAATTTGATTTTAATTTAAAAGTGTTTTTTCCTTTTTTACACAATGAATGTTTGACTCCATTTGTATTCACTTATTCCATTGATAGTTTCTTAATTACTCAGTTTCATAATAATTTTGAATTTTATTTGTCTTAGTATTTCTATTTTTCACTTTTGTGCTGTGAACTAAGCAGATAACTCAGCTGTCGATTAAAGTGGTTTCAAGATTTTTTTCATCTGAAATTTCGTAAGGTTGAAAAAGGGATAAGTCCATCAACTTTAAAAATATTTTTGAATATACCTATTTATATTTTTTTCGATGATTATTCTGTACTCTAAATAGGGTCCTGAACTTTCCGTACAAATTTTGTGGTTATATGATGAAAATTCCATTACTTTTACGGTTTGTTTTTTCGATTTTTATCAAAACTTAGTTTTTGGACTTATTCCCTTTTCCAAATTGATGATTCAAATGAGCTATAGAATTTTTAATTCGTTTATTGAAATGTTCACTTGAAACACATATAAAACATTTAATTAGCTTAACATTCTTTGTGTTATCCGATATTCCACATAGTTCCTAATGTAAAATTGTTCTTTCTCTTTTAGGTAAGTCCATCTCCCTTTATGTCGATCTTTTGACTGCTTGAATAACATATCTGTTGGAGTCATCTTGTGGTGATTATCGCCAAACCATCTCGAACGCTCCATAAGCCGGTAAGCTCTAATTGAAAACTATCTGGTGTCACTGGAATCAAACACTGCTTCCCAATCGAGCAGCTTAACAATCTGCAATATCTGGCAGCATATCGCCTTATCCAGTCCTTCAACTTTGATCATCGGTCCCCTTTCGGTTAATTACGTCCAGTGAAGGTTCGGATGCCTTTGACTTAATTGCTGACAGAAGGCGAAGGGATGCCGAGGGGAATATGTGCGGAATAACATAGCGCGAATATGTACGATATATATAGTTTATAAAGATGATATTTTTATCGTAGTTATAAAGTGAAAATTTTTATTAAAATATTAGCAGCTTGCAGTAAAGCGATATGATGTGAAGAATTAAAAAAATACGCCAAATACTGATGCCCAAAAAGTTTTTCATACGAAACAAAATTTCAACAACTAACAAAATACAAAAATTCCTTTGATTTCAAATGTAGTTAAGTGTTTTAACTACCTACCTGTTTAATTACCTACCAAGTGTATCCGCCATTGCAAAAAAATTATACATAGTACTTATCAATACTACTTCCCTGGGAAAAAAGGGACTGTAAGGGCCGATGATAGGTTTAGGAAAACTAGTAATAGTCGTGCATCAACCAAAACAAACGTTCCATGTTTTAAAATACGTATTAAAAACGAGGAACTAATTTAGAATAAGGTGTAAACAAACCACTGTAGGTTGACTTCTCAGTTGGTAGTAAAATGATTGCTTGGTTTCTTACGCCACATTTATTTGGTTGGCACGTTTCATACTTGGTTGACACAATTTTCAAGTTGTATCTGGCTCTAAAGTACATTGATTATCCCCTAAGGTCTTCAGAAACCTATGCCACTGGTTATTTTTATTTTCATTTCTGTATTCTTTGCCTTTTGTATTAGGAAGTCACTTTGACTACTTCACTGGTTCTATTCTATGTGCACTAGGGGGTGTGGTCATGATGACTGTCATATGTATTATGTCAACCTTTGCTCTCCAGCTTTTAAAGTTTTATGGATGAGTGATTTAGTTGTGGAGTACTTTTGTTGATCTCTAAGTCATTCAGTTCTTTTATATTTCAGTGCTTTTTCATTTTTAGTCATACGAACATAAACGGATACATTAATCAGTCACCTTTTGTTAACTTAATTAGACAATTAAAATAAGTTAATGCTTATTGTTAGAAATAAGTAACTACTTAAAAAATAATCTATATAGGGAATAATTTCCCATCTCTCTACTACATCAGAAACAATCACGTATATCATGAGTATACATTGATGCAGATAGTAGTATACAGAACAAAATGTGAATATGTAAAGGACACATTTGATAAGAAACTGCATTATTGAAAGTATAGATCCTAAAGCTAAAACAGCTTTTTGTAGGAATAGGGTTGAACTCATTCCAAGGTTAGAGGAATATGTAGGTAAACTGAAAGGGAATATGGGAGAGTAATATCGAATTCTGGATATAGTATGTTTGGTATTTCAGTTTCTACTATAAAATTCCAAATAACCTTTATCGATATTCTAATCTTGAGAGTTTGTGCTTTCAAAATGATATTTGAAATGAATTTTTATCTACAAAATTTATAAAATTTTTATGTTCGTTAGTGTGTACAGAAATATTTTTGTATATATTTGTACGATGTTTTCGACAGTTCATAGTATTTATTTCTTCATTATTCATAATTTATTACGTATGGGGTAAACGGGTTTTATGTTCTATAATAGAAATAACAGGCTAGCTGAAAATTAAATATGAAATGTGAGGCTCTAAGAATAAAACAATTTACAACTTGGAAAATGTTCCAATAAAACTTCTGTGTAAAATACAAGAAATAGAAAATAAATGCAACTTTATAAGTAAAACTTGCTTACAACTGACCTGTAGTATATTCACTTACCTTCACCGAAAAATCGACAATTTTTATATCAAATGAAAAAGATGTCGATTAATGTCGTTTTTTATCTTATTTTACCTTTGTATTTTAAACGAAGAAAATTATATCGTGTGAGAGGAAAGAAATTAGTTTGGTTAAGATTTTTTTTTTAAAAAATCAAGACTATTTTCCTATAGCAACTTTCCCATTTTTTTTTTTTTTTTTTTTTTTGAACCAGCCAGGATTAAAACGGGAATTTCGGCTTCACAAACTCTTAATTTTGCCAGCCTTTCCAATCCTTTTCTTTTGCCTTTTCGGAAGCAGACGGAAAAAACTAATCAAAATCGCATTCCGAAATATTAACCAACCAAAACTACCTGTCAGGTCTCGTTCGTCGCGCGCATAAATCACGATTACTCCCCGGAACCCACCCTAATTAAAGCCAAATCGAACACTCCTCATCGACGCTAACCATCCCCAGTGATGATTTAACGTCTGCGCTTTCCCAAATTAGCCCCAGCAGCACCGATCGAAATTCAGTTACGCAACGGAGTCAAAAACCCCAGCAAAACACAAAAACGAATTAAAAACCCTTTCCTCCTGGTAATTCCACCCCTGAGGCCGAAAAACCCGGGCACAACCAAATCTGGGCCATAACTCAAGGCGAAAACTTGAAATATTAAAACTGATGATAACGCGTTCGTAAATTTTCCTCAAGGGGTGGGCTGCTGCGTCCCTTTACAAAACAGGTGTTTTAAGAGCCTTTTAACGGTGGAGGGAAGAAATGATGTAAAAATGAGGGCGAGGAGCAGTTTTAAGTTATGGCGGGCGCATAAAATTTATCATTTTGTGAGGAAATGAAGGCAAACAGTTAATGACTGTCCCGGGCTATATAAATAGGGGGGGGATGTTTTGAAAATATATATCCCCCTCAAAAAACACCTAATGGAGGGTTGAGTATAAGTGGAGCTGGAAGTAATAACCCAAAATGCACTGGGGACAGGCCGTAAATAATTAGGACTTCAAATTGTGTAGTGAATTACCCGGACGGTATTGCTAATTGGCTATTAGGCGTTAAATGCCTACCAGGACTTGGGGATGGACTTGATTGTTATTATTTTTTTGCGGGGAGGGGTTGAGTTCTTAATTTTTTGTTATTGTTATGGTTATTATTATTGTCGCCTTGTGCTAATGTAGGGGGAGGGAATCCTCGGTTTGCTGCGGTTTATTTGAACGGGTGTATATAGAGAAGTATCGTCGAGGAGAGATTTGGGAGTAATGGAGTCATGAATAATGCAATCTAATGCGGGTTGGGATGCGAGTTATGGTGGTTGGGGGATGTGGGTTCATATAATTGTTTCTTTGGGGGGTTGAGGTTGTTTCTTCGATGTGGGATGTTTTGGGCGTTATTTCTTAATAAGGACCGTTAAGTGTTTTCTGAAATGTGTTCAAGAGACCGAATAACCATTTTATGGTAAAGTTTTAGGGTAAGCAAAATTGGTATAGGATGGTGGGTTAGTTGGTTGTATTTAAGGAGTTAAATATTCAACGCAATGCTAGGTAGAAATGTCGAGTTATTGAGTTTAGTTTGTGATTAAAGTGCCCACTATGACTTTACTCTAACTATTGTATTCCCATTCTTATTATGAAAACATAACTGATTCTGTAATTATGAAATTTGATGTGAATGAAAAATTAACTTCTATCCTCAGAAAAATAACGATTGGATATCCTCAATAATATTAACTTTTCTTGTAGAAAAAGTTTGCAGACTATTAATTGAAACAAATAAAAACTCCAAATTCTAAATGTGCCTCGGTGTTTTGATATTAGAGTTATTTAGTCTACACAACTTTTACCTACCTTTAAATTATGCTGTGTTAGTAAATTTAATTCTCAGATTTGTTATCGCAGTATCAAATAAAATTTCTATTTTAACCCTTGCTTAGCTTTGCCCTTAACTTAAAGAGTTATCATAGCAGATCTAAGTGCTATGAAATAATAATTTTATGGGATATTTTATCAGCATTTAAATAAAAAAGCGATTGGTATTTAATATTTTCTAGGTTTTTTTTAATTAAATTCGGTGATAAACCTAGTGTTAGAACAAAAAGTAGAACTATTTTAGAAATGATTGGGAAAAGAAGATAGTCGTGCAGACACGAATTTAGAGTTTCTGCTGCGTTTATTTGAAATCAGTTTACTTACCTGACAGGTAATAAGAATGACGTAGTTTTTTCTCCATATCCTGTTATGTTTGTGTAGCAGGTGTTCCAGGGTAAATAGACTTCCCCAGATGGCCCTTTCATTAGAAAACCAAACAAGGTTGTCTGGCTCTTGAACCCTTGCTTTTTTATGTATAATAATGATGCAAAAATAAGGTAGTATTTGAAAAAAAAATCTAACAAGACAGTCGTATTTCACTAATAACTTCAGATTTAACAGGACAAAGCGAGGATAGTAAATAAGATTAAAATTGAAATAAGGTTTGAACTTTGAATGTCAGTGAAAATTATAAATATGTTTTCATAATAGTGTGGACACAGATTAACTGTGTGATTTTCTGAGTTGCGCAACACATTCTTCGAAATACAGGTTGGGTATTAACCCTATGTTACTGGGAAAAACATTCAATAAAAAAGATTAAAGTAAAACTAGAGGGAAAGATTGGCCAACACTTTTCAACTTTTTTCTCTTCCACAAATTCTCAAAGTAAAAACTAAATAAAAAAGGAATGATTGATATAACCTCAGAGTAGTATCCCCCAAACAAAATTAGAGGTGCATTCCGCATTATTTTAAAACCATTTAAATACTGCCAAATTTTCGTAGTAGCCATCGATAAAACCGATATTTCAATGGCTCGAATATTTATTTTTGGTGAATTTTCAAATCTTTGTCCTACTTCAACGGGATTATAGAAAAGCACGAATAAAATAGATTTCGCTTCCATCAATACGGCTTCCTGCACATAGTTAGCACTGCTGAAACGCAATACTAGGTAGGAAAGCACATATGCATGCAGCGCATTAAACAGAGCCGGATGGCAGATGTCAGCATCAGCGGTGGTCGGCAGCTGGCGATCGCTTGCCGCTGACCCCGCGTGGTGGGGGCCGCGTACGCACCAGGTGAATGTGGACGCAGATGTGTGTGGGGCGTATATATTGTGTCCCGCTTTAGTGCTTCGGAATCCCACCGTATAAGTGTAGTAATAATAATTTATATTGCTATTTCCTCCTTACAATTATTATTTTTGTAACGAATAAAGATATATCAATAGGATAAATAGGGGAAGTAAATGTAGAGAGTTACTTTTTATAAGGAATATTGTTGCTCAGAATATCTCTCATATAAAAGCCCACGTCACTCACTGACTCACTGACTCACTGACTCACTGATTCACTGACTCACTGATTCTGGAACGCTCGCACACTATGATGCCATCTCGCAATAATAATCATAATCATCAGAAAAATATAAAAGCCCACGTCACTCACTGACTCGATGCCATCTCGCAATAATCAGAAAAATAAATAAATAAAAGTAATTAAAATTTTAAAATAATATAATAGCTTTTAAATAAATATCTTTCAAGAAAGTTGGTTTACTTAATAAAGGTTAAAAAGTTACTTTTAGGGAAGTTGGTTTCTAATTCAACAATTTGAAGTAGTAACGAGCGAAGCTCGCATAAAAGGCTAGCCTAGCTGTAAGACCCGGCTTTGCCGGGTCGTAACAGCTAGTAATGATATAATTGTCCTAATTATGTATTTGAATGAATAATATAGACATTAAATCGAACTATTTTTATTAAATTTTAAGGACGTTTTAATGAGGAATTACCTACTCTTTCTTCTATGTTGATTTATTTTTAAATTCACATTGTAACTGAATTCTATCAGATTTTTCTCTGTAAAAGTATTGTGATTTGTTTATTCAAGCAATTTCGCAGTTTTTACTTTAATTCCATTGTTCAAAGATATCTATAAAATTGGTCTTTAGTGGATTAAAAGTAAATTCTTTTATGGCAGCGCTTCGACCTAATTTTCTAACAAATACATTTCTTACTTCTTAGAAAGTTTCTTAAAACTCTCGAAAACTCAGATAAAAACAACCAATGTCTGCATACAAATCAGAAGCGAATTCCTCGGTTTTTCTCACGTCTTTCGTTTAAATTTAAAAACTAACTCTCAAAGGTTTAATTCATGGCAAAATAGTTAAGATACTAGCTAATACTTCCTCAAACATTAACCCCTTTCTACTAGTTAATGAATCAAACAACTCTTCTCGTCAGCATTTCCCTACTACGCTTGCATTCATCGCGGTCTCCCATCTTTTGCATTAATTACCTCATATACTTTTCAAAAACCCGCACACAAACCACCCAACACTTTCCACTTCACCCCCACACGCAAAACCCGCCTTAAAATATTCACATCCACACACCCCAACCGCAGAGATTTTTAAAAAGCCTCTCACGAAAACCCCAGCATCCACTCCTTTCGCTCCACAGCAAAAACTATCTGCAGCAGCAGGAGCGGCGATAACTAACAACTCACGTCGCGGCACGAAAGCTCCAAAACAGAAGGCGGGCGGAAGCGTCACGAAACCGGCCTGGATGGCCCGGGGGCCCCCGATGGCGCGTGCCGGCCCGGGCCCCCACCTGCCGCCGGTCACGCGCGGATGGCCGGCCCGCACGCGCCAGCTGTCCCGTTCCCGCTCCCTCGATTGGATGGA
Organism: Tetragnatha montana; assembly: GCA_963680715.1. Taxonomy (NCBI): domain Eukaryota; kingdom Metazoa; phylum Arthropoda; class Arachnida; order Araneae; family Tetragnathidae; genus Tetragnatha; species Tetragnatha montana. The sequence continues at coordinate 52,677,133 of OY796675.1, forward strand.
GGTAGCAGCACCTGCTTGGTGGTGACAGAGACGCTTTTTTATTTTTGAGGTGTGTGTTTGTCTATTGGGGGTGTTGAAGGGGCAGGTCATGCGGGGGATGTGGGTTGAGGGTGTTGATGTGAGGGAATGGGCAATTCCCGCATTTTTTTAATACAAGAGAAAAGGCATTTTCCAGTAAAAAAATAGTTATATATATTCAAAAAAGCAAATTTAATTACACAGTAAATTATATTTATTGCGTATTTAAATTGGAAAATTGATCTGTCACCTAAACGGCATATGTTTTTCCTTCATAAATTTCGGTAATTAATTTGTTATGTTAATAAAACATTATTATTAAAAACCGACACGAAAAGTTTCACAAAATTTTAGTTAATTCAGTACTTTATAATAAAAATCAGACAATCGTTTTAAATCCTAACACTATTGTTTCTGATTAAATGACGTCAGATCTTTTTTCGTGCCTTTTTCCAATAATGTAAAGTAAAAATGAACGATTGCTTTGAATCTAGACTGCAAATACTCGAAAGATTCTTACAGGATGAACCTAAGAAAACTTGAATAAGAAAAAAAAAGATGAAAGTACATAATTTATAAACGAACTGGAGACTATGGCAAAAAAACCCCCTTCCCTAAACTACAATAAATCTCGCTACAATAAATCTCGCTAAACGAGCGTAATTTTATCATCAGACATCCCAAGTCTTCATTACAATCCACCATCACTTGAACCCAGTCCAAACGCAGATGCGAAGCTTCCAGGCGCCAGCTTTTGAGATTAAGCATCGATTTAGGATGAGGTCCCCACCCTGCCAGATGGATTCACCTTGTTCCTTCAAGGTATCACCTGCCGAGGGAAATAAATATGACGTCGCGGAACAGGGAAGCGGGCGGCAAATACAGCGATAAACAACTGGAGAGTGTGCCGCTCATTGACTATGGGTTTGGCCATGCATCCCAGCGAATGGCTTGTGCCATGGAGATGGATGGGAATTATTTTGAGGGGCGTTTAGGCCCTATGTCTTTTGGGTTCGCTTTAAGACTGGGGCGCCTTTCCTTTAGGGGGATTATGCTGCGAATAAAATGGGCTTTGGTGGAGGGTAGAATTGGAGTCTGGGCTGAAATAGTGCGTGTTGTAGAGATTTCTTTATGTTTAGATGTACGCTTTTTAAAAGTTTTTTTTTTATAATTGTTATTTGTGTTTTTTAATAACTTTTCGCAATGCGTTTGAATGATAGGTAAGAGAATGAGTTCAGGAACAAACCATTTACACTCAGTTTAATAGGGTTTTATTATACAAAACAAAAGACAAAAACTTAAGTCGAAAATATACGGGATTTTTGAATGATGTAATCTGGAATAAAGTTAGTTAAAAGTGATAAAAACTATTATTGATGTCCACCAAGAAATATTTGAATTGCTGTCAACGAAGTATTCATTTTGTTGCCCTTTTTGTAAAATAATATGAATATGAATACCTTAATTTCTCTATTCAAGAGAAAAAACAAGTGTTTGTTAAAATTAAAGTGAAAAGGTTGTTTATTGCAGTAAGATGCATGAAAGTGTTCGCTGAAAAACCTTGTTCACTTTAGTTTCTTAGGCTTATTTGTGTTACACTTATAAACCAAACGTATAATTTTTTATAAATAACCAAAATAAAGTTACTAAAAATTTGAACATAATCTACCTTTTGGTACACTAGACTTATAAATTATTTATTGCTTATCTACTTTGAGTTTTGCACTTCAGTTGAATTAACTTAAAAATTTAAATTCCGTAACTATAAATATAATCATCGATGCATTCAACTGAACCCACACTGCCGTCCGCGCGTATTCTTAGAAAATGCGTCCAGAATCCCCGAAATACTCAAACCAGCAGCATCATCCTAACCCAACCTTATCCCCGTTTCATTACTTATCCTTTATCCCCTCCAAGAAGCTTCTCTCTCGCACAACTACCTCCGAGCCTTATCATTTATTCATCCCGAGACCTCAAACCCGGCCGATCCTGTATCGATTCTGGATCCCAAACACCCTTCCACCCGCTACAGAAAAACAATCCAATCAGCAAGCCCCTACCGCTGCCACCTTCTCGTTAGAAACTCCCACCCTTCAGAAAACCAACCTCCTCTAAACGCTGCTTAATCATCAGTCTTCCTTTACTGATGGAAATTAATAATGAGCAAAAATCTGTCACGGTCAATTTTGAAGCAGTGGCTACAGAGAGGATGAATCCCCGTGGCTAATTCCAGGTAATGATTAGGAAAAGCCGATTATTTTGAATTCCCGGGAATAATTCTGAGAGGGCCTACTGGTAATCGGCCTTTCCCGATTAATCCTAATAATTGGCATTAAGGCTGGAGATTGGAGCCGATGTTGATTACAGACAGCGGAGGAGATGCTTCTTTGAAAGGGGTCTTCAATTCAGGGGATGAGGGGGTTAGGGGGCTTTTAGAATCTGAGCTGCGACTGGGGGTTTTAATCCAATCATTGAAAGATCAGTTCTGTGAATTCCAGTTTTAAGGCTCACTCTATAGTTTTGATACAATACGCTTCATTCATAAAAGTTATTTTCAGTTGTGAAATCTCTTTTATCCATACATTTATGACTATGTTGGGAATGAAACTTCAAAAATAACTCGTTATGTTATGACGAAATTCATAATAAGCCTTGACACAGATTAAATTAGACTAACAAGATTTATCTTTTGAAAGGTATAAAATCCAACACAAGGTGACATGTTACCTAAATCTATCAAATTTAAGGTTTTCATATTTTTCCTTGCCTGTTTCAAATGCATTGTTAAAACCTACTTAGAGTTGCTTGAAAATTTTTTTAACAAGTTTTAATAAGAGTAATAAGTTTTTAATAAGTATGTAAAAGTTTTAATAAGATTTTTTAGGACATGTGAAATGTTCCTATGGTTCTTTGAGTTAGTAAAACTTTTATGTTCATGTTTTGGAAATGCTAATACAAATTTAGTGTTAACTGGGCAAAGGGTAAGGTATTTGTATTTTATTTTTATCTTTTTTGAATCCTTGAAATTGTTTAGTGGTGTAAAAATTGTTTAGTGTGTGGCAATTTCCTCATGACCAGCAATATCTTTAAATATTGCAAAAATTAATCTTTTTTATTTTTGGAAATAAAATAGCAGACAAGGGTCTTAAAATTCAAAATATAAAGTTACTTGGATACTGATTAATCCATGTATAATTTTTTAAGGGGATACAGTACCCTAAAAATCATAAAAATATCAAAAATATTTTTATTGGCTTAATCCATACCATGGATCCTTCTAAATGTGTCTTCAAAATTTCAAAGCTCTATCTTATTAATTTATAGAGTTATATCCTTTTTTATGATGCGAGTCCGGGGTGTAAACAGAAGGAACACAAACTTTAAGTTTAATTTTCTCCATGTTGTATTTTTGTGCATTTACAATACTTTGAATCCCTAAGGCTTTTTGTATAAATGAGATATAAGTCTGAAAATTTGTATATATGTTCTGAAATATATGTATTATAGAACTGTGCATGGGTTTAGCTCCAACAAGGTTAGATTTTTTTAAAAATAATATTAAAGTCAAAAATGTTGAATTTTTCAGGTTTTTTTTGGTTTTTAGTACATAAAAACTTCTACAAAATAAAGTAATAATACTAAAAATAAATCCATGCACAGTTTTACGTAGTATGATATAACGAATCTAAAAATGAAAAAAAATTATAAAAATATGCACAATTAAAAAAGCCTTAGGGATTTAAAAAATGGTCAAAAATTAATAAAAAATTGATTTTTTAAAATTCTGGATTTCAAAATCCAACTTTTTTTTAGGGGAAAGGTCCTACTTTATAAGCTCACCAAATATGCAATTAAAGTCAAAACAATAATATTAAAAATAAAAAAAATATTCTCATGGTACTGTATCCCCTTAAATTTAATTATCCTGTCAAACTAGTAGCTTTTAAATACATCGAAGCTTGACTGCTCTTTCAGAAAATAGGCGGGTCTGTACGTCTCAAAATATCAAACTCAAATACAAGATTGAATTCACATATCAATCATAGAATATTTGAACCTTGTAACATAGTTTACATCAAGGTTCAAAGAGAAAGTCAGCAACGATGTTCCCTTTTAAGAAATAACCTTTCCGTGTATACCCCCCCCCCACACACGCATTCATTCTCAAAAGAACATGCGAGTGATTACCTAATTCATGTATTGGCTCTGATGGATGGTGGGGAGGCTCTGCTGTTCATTAATAACCATTCGTCTGATTCTGGGTAGATTAGGTAGTAGATAGCGATTCATCCATCTTGTTTCGAGTCTTCTTCATATTGATGAAGCAAGTTTGGATACGTATCGTTAAGGGTTTAAACAAGGATTGATTTTACATTAAAATAATTATGTTATCAAATACTAATTTGGAATAAAGTAATTAGAGTCATGATTTTAATAGTTTCGTAATTTTATAATAATAATTATAATATAAGAACAAATATTTACTAGGTTTGATTAATAGGAAGACATTATTCGTGTAGTAGTTTGAGATTCTGAATTGACTTTTAATTGGTAGTATATTATTCTGTAATTCTGTACGTATCACAGATATGTCTAATTGTCAATATAATTTTATTCAAATGTTGTTATGCATTCTTTATTTTATCAAGGGTTTAATAATACAATTTTACTTTTTTTTCTGAATTTCGTTATTTATTTATGAAATTATAATATTCTACTCATAAAGATTGTTATTCATATCTAATTTGAACGAATTGGAACGATCTACAGAAAATTTTTCTTTAGGGAAAATTGTGTTTGCTTTTACTCAGTAAATTGCTTTTATCTGAAAAGGTAATACTGAAGATAATTTTAAAGCATATTTAAAGTATAATATTAGTTGCTCCATTAAATTTTTTACTCCTTCTATTCAATCTTCAAAGATGAAAATAAATTTTACCTTCAATAAGCTTTAAAAGGACGATAAATTGCTGCAATATATACCTCAGTTCACTCCAAAAGAAACAAACCAAATTTTTTCCCTGAAATATCATATATCCTCCTTCTTAAAAGACGCAACAGACGGCCATATCTGACGTAGACGATATAAACAACCCGGAGAAAACCACTCAACAGGTAAATTGATTGAGTAAACAAACGGCTAGGCCTAATCTCCCCTTTTCTAAACCTACCCTGACAAACAACAAAATAATTTTGCATCGGGAAATATTTCCTTCCACAAATAAAACAGTTACTTTCCGGGAACAACGGCATTTGAAGAAGAGTTTCCCGCTTCGATAATTCATCATAATCAACTCCAGTCCTATGGGAAGGAGCATGTGTTCGAAAAGAGATCCTATACATCCCTCTCTCTCTCCCGTTCCAAATCCCCATAAGAACAATTTTCAGACGATTTCGTTTGCGTTCGTTCGCGGCGCTTTCTTTGTTTTTAAACGAGCAATTAAATTATAAGGTTTCTTTTTTTTTCTTTGCGAACGGACCCACTTTTCATCCGAGGAAACGTTTTTGGAGGGGGAGAAGGGGAGAAAGAAAATTAGTAGGGAAGGATGGAAATGCGAAGAAGAAAGTGAGGGAAAAAAAATAATCGGAAGGAAGTTGCGCGTGGGGAAAAAATGGGTGAGCTTCGCATTTTTCATGTTTTATGAGTAGGAATAATTGTGAAAACTTTTCGAAGTGGTAATTGTAATCGTATATTTCCAGGGGATTCGCATGGTTGCTTTGGTATTTATTGCGGATTCCATTTTCACGTTCGAATGGAAGTAAATATTTTACATTTAAGATTATTAATGAGTATCCCAATTGTTCCTTTCCCTTATTTCAAACTTTTAAACGCTTATGATATTTAATAAGTGTTTGGGAAACTTGTATTTTTAATGAGAGCTCTGAAATACTTATTTAATTCAAAAGAAATAGTTTGTATAGAAATTAATTTTTGTCTACTTTTATTTTAACTCATAACAAAAAAAATCCGGATACTACAGTGTATCTTTAACATCCAAGATTGTAATGATTGAGTTTTCGTAAAAAAAAGTTTTGGGAATTACCTGATAATAGGCGTATAGTGTTACTATGATGATAATAAGCAAACGGTATCAAATTTAAAAATATAAAATTAATTCTGCCTTTCAACACTAGAAATTTTAAGAATAGAATAGTTATAAAATAAGGAACTTACAGAAAATTTCACTTTAAGTTATTGTTTTATCTTCTAGTGTGTTTATTATAGAAAAATTTTAGGATAAACTCTTTTTGCAATTATTTATGTCTTAAGACCAATATCAATTATGGGTCTTGTTAATAATTTCAGTAGTAAACTTAAATGGGATAAATTTTTCAAATAACATTACGATAAATTGAGAATGTAATATGTTAATCTTATTTCTCGGATACATCACACTATTTACCTTTGTATTATATTCAAAACAAACTCCTTTTTCTTCCTGTAAAAAATGAACTGTCGGTAAAGCTGATTTTACACCATTCTTTCGGATACCTAAGTTAAAATCTACTTAAAAAATCCAAGTTGGTTTTTCCGTTAAATAATTGAATCACCAGCTTAGAACAGGGAATTAGTCCAAAAAATGGAAATTTACTTTTCGTCCTCAAATAATCTCCATACACATGAGTATGAAGAGGAAAAAAATAACTACCCCTATCAGCAGATATAGCATGGCCACCTAGACTCATAAGGCCCGAGAAGCTCAAATTCGTGACGCGAAAGAGTAGGCAAGACGTCACTTTTCATAGCTCTTTTGGACAACAGCGCAACTCCGGTCTGAAATCTTGTACCTTGTGCTGTTGAAAAGTGGCGTCTTTCCTACTATTTCGCGTCACAATTTCGAGCTTCTATGGCCTTATGAGTCTAGATTGCTATAGTCTTTCTATTTTTCACTTTTGTGCAGTAAACTAATATGAAATATCATTAAATGTCGATTAAAGTGTTTTTTAAGATTTTTTTCTTCATCTGAAATTTCATAAGGTTGAAAAAATGGAATAAGTACTTCAACTTTTTTTTAAATTGTAAAATATTTTTATCTTTTTCTCGATGATTATTATGAACTCTACATATGGTCCTGAATTTCCGGAATAAAATTTGAGGTATACAATCAAAATTACAATACTTATAGTACATTTTTTTTTTCGATTTTCTCAAAACTTGGCGTTTGGGTTTATTCCTTTTTTTCAAACTGACGATTCAATTGGCAACAAACCCAACATTTTGGTCATCGGTTCAAGCTCGAAAAGTGTCTTCATCGAGATCAAACCGTTCATTTCTTCCCGTTTCTTTACAACGCTGCAAATTACCAGCAAGGAGGCAAACAAAGACTCCTCCTCACCCAGCAAAAACACTTCCTGCCCGCAACAGCAACATTTAACTTTTGTGTTTGCAGCGACGGCCCTGTCGCCCAGGGCTACCGGACGACACGTGACATTCCTCCCCCCCGCTATTTATTTCATTTCTTTTCGCTGCAGAAGAGAGAGGGGATCAACAAAACAACAAATAACACGCGGCTCAAACACTATTTCTCCCTCCCTGTTTTTATTATTTTGAGCTTTTGTTTTCTCGTACATTTTATCCGGCAGACGTCCTTTTGACAGCGTCCCTTTTTTTTTCCGGACCACAGAGGGCAGAAGAAAAACGCGGGGCACACACATATTAAGAAATGAAATGCCCCTCGGCATATTAAGTTTGGGGAGGGGACAAAGGGACCAAAAGAGGAGGAGAAACAAAGTTGTTCTCTTTTTTTTCTCTCTCTCCTTTCTCGCAGGTGAATCGGAAAGGATTTTTCGCAGTTACGACACAAAAGATCGAATCCTTTCGCTGGAGTGAGATCGGTTACTTTCTATTTATCACTGCTTCTTTTTTTCTCTATCCCTCCCAGCGAATGCATTCCGAAGAGTTCTTGCGGGTGTAATTCCTTGTCAACGGAAGTCGCAATGAAAGAAATTCTCCTTTATGGTCTGATAAGAATTACTTAGGACTTTATTTCACAGTGTTTTGAACTTGAAATAGCGTATTAATTCGGGTCCTCATTGTTTCTTTTTTAGTTTGTTTTCTTTGCTATAATATTTGAAATTTATTTGTGATAACATTTCTGTTATAATTATATTTCTTTTCATTTTCCTTTCTTTTATACGAAGCTTAAGCCCTGAGTTATATATTTCGAAAACTCAGCGATAATGTATTGAAAAGAGTAGGGTTAGATAAGTTTTAGAGTGTCGTGAAAAAGGTTTACGTTAAGTATGGATATATTTACCGTATGGATATTTTTACATTTGTTGTTAAAACTAAGCATTTGAAGCTAAATGCTGTCATAATAAGCTGTTTAAATAAAAAAGTCACTAGGATTTAAAGAACTTACTTAAAAACATAATTAATAACCCCATTTAATTTAATCCCCAATAATATTTGTGTGGACAATAATTTCATCTGGATGAACAATTGGAGTTTTTGTTAAGAACCACAGAAAAAATAAGCTTTATAAAGTTTCCTTTTACAAAAAAATAAAGGACAGAGTTGTTCGGATTGATTACTTTTAAATATCTTAATAACGAGCAATTCAAAAGAAAACAAAAATATTTTTCTTAAGAGATTCATAAAGTCATGCATTGCTTTAATTGTGAATTAAGATTACTACTTCCATTGCAGCACACGATATCAAACATTATTTATCTAATACGTACCAGACGAAATATCGTCAATTTATTAATATCAAAATCATCGTGAGTCACTAGGATTTAAAGAAATTTATTTTTTCTGTGAAAACAGAATTAATTCCCCCATGAAAACTTAATCAGCATTTGTTATATTTGAAACTTACGTTTCAATGAGAAAATGAAAAAATTCCATCCGACACCTCAAGAAGAAACCCTCTGTAGTAGCAGTTGCAGAAATAAGCGAAACTCGATAAACACAATTAGAACGAATAACAAACCTTCCACGAAACCTCTCGAAAAACTAATTCGATTTTCCAGAGATTCTTCTTCGACGATTTTCAAACCCAAGCTTTGCGCCGGAGGGCAAAAAAAAAAGAAAGAAACCCACCCAACCCGACCCGACTGAATCGAATCCCCCCCCCCCCTTTTACAAGGCAAACCAACCAACCAACATCACTATTTTTGAATGCGGGGGGGGGGCGTGACGACGGTCGAGTTTACATAGATCGTCGGGACCCTCAACAAGTTAGCATTTCGCATTCCTGGCTTATTAAATCGTGGAAGTTTTAATGATCCAGGCGAATCGCAGCCTCCCTTCTGTCCTTCGAGAGGTTTCCTCCTCTCCCCAGGATTAATTGAACAAGTACTTGAACATGATTTTGGAGCACCGGTTGAAAATCCTAACAACCTACTTCAATAGGCCTCTGTTGCTAGGCAACGAAACGGGTGATGCCCAATTGAAATGGGGTTGTTGAATGAGATACTGCTGGATTATTATCCGCTATTTGTACATTAAGTACGGGTGGATTTTTTTATTTGAGATTTTTTTTGTGCGGAATGAATAGGATATTTAGGCTCGGAGATCTTTTCAAGAAACCCACTTGTGACGCAAAGAAAGGGGGTAATGAGTGTAGAGTTCATTTTTGAGCTTGTTACTTTTGTAATTTGATTAAAAACGTATGAATAGGGACGCTTGTCTAATTGGATCAAAATAACTCGAGAGAGAGAGAGCTAATTTGCGTGGAGTTTTTCAAAAACGGAATGCCGATATCTTTTTTGAGGGACTAGAATGACCATTTAGGATATATGCCCAATTATTTTTGGGGTATGAATTGCGTAAGTTTAAAAGAAAACAAACTTAGGTCTTGGTTTTGAATGTTCAAAAAGATTAGAGGATACCAATATAGTAGTTTGTAAGGTTGCTTTCTTCCTTGACTCGAGTGGTTGAAAAGATTTGAAAATTTGAAAACTCTATTACAAAAGTAAATTTTGTAACTGCTTTGTATATTTTGCATTGCTACAAATTTTGATTTTACTTCAGAACCATTTTTTATTTTTTAAAATTTGTCTTTTTTAATATTCAGTCTCTCTGTATACAATATCCTTTTTAGGAATTAGCTTTTTTAGGAATACATTTTCAATTCTAGTTAATAAAGAAGTTCTAAGTTAATAAAGAATAATAATCTAAGTAATACTCTAATAAAGGCTTTGAATGCGTACTATGTATAAAAGGATATTTCAAAACCATTTATGAAAAATAAAGTTAAAGATGCTAGAGATTTCGTCAATTATTTTTAAAAAAAGTATTTATTTTCGTTAACTGTCTTAGATACACTTCTTTTTAAAAAGTCCCAATCTTTTAGTACCACAAACTGTTGAAAGTATATATTTGAATAGTCAGATCATAAAAAAAATCTGGTAGTGGCATTTATATTTCAATTTTATGTAAGAAAAAAGTATTCCTCCCTTGAAAAAGTAAACACTACTATTAAGGGTTTTTTATAGACTAGTTAGATTATTAACAAAACCCAAATCCCACACTGATTTTTTGGAGAAAAAAAAGTACTCCAAATCAGGCATAAAAATAGAAAAAAAAATGCATTACCATAAGGATCTTATAAGAGTAGATTTTTATTATTTTTCCCCTCGAAAAAAAATCGGGCTCCATCACCGTAAAGCAACGGCTCCATATCTAGTTAAAAAAGAGCCACATTATAAGCATTATAATTGTATCAATTTCATTTAATGGGCTTCGGTATCATTTTCTTGACCCGGGTCTCACTCCACTTTATTTATGAGGGAAGTAGGGTTAAGGGGGGAAAACGGTGCACTAAAAATTAACTGCGCAAGTTCCGCTATACGCATGTACTTCTACGAAGTTATTCTCCACCTTTTTTATACCCGTACTCTCGTCGCGTTTATCGCCCCTTTATAATCTTTATTTTTTAGAGGTTAGAGTGAACTCTTTGTCGTTAATTCTGAGACATTACCTCCGCCCGTGCAGATTGGCGATTTTTTACTGGCGACCTGGGAGCACTTGGCGGGGTGGCAATCGCGTCGTAAACTTGTTGTCACACTGCTGATCTTGTAGTTTTAATCCTGGATTTCTTCTTCTGGGGGATTTCTTCCGGGTTTCTGCTGTGGGCTTGCTTACAAGTTGTTTGGTTCAGAATAGTTTTGGCGGTAAATTTCGGGGTGATGTAAGAGAAATACTATGTTTAAGTTTATTACCTTTTAATATCCATATCATGTTAACAAATACTGTCAAAGTTAAAGAATCATAAAATGTCTAATTTTCCACATCTTTATGCAAAAAAAAACCATTAAAAAGGGCTTTAAAATTGATACTGATAAAATTGAAAATTGATGAGTTATTAAATTTACGATAATTGGGAATATTAAATATTCCAAAATGGCGAAGTTACCAGATAATGAGCCATTTGGAGGCAATGTAGTCTAACGCGAAAATTTTAAGGTTGTTATTTAATCGAAGAAAATATGATGTATATTTTTAGTTTATACTTTATACTTTACATACTTAAGTATGATTTATACTTTTGTGTGCTATAAATACAGAATTATTACACTTCAAACGCTCACAGCACAGTTAATTAATTTTATTATAATTAATTTTCTCCTCAAATTAACGATTTAGTTTAGGACACTTTATATTGTATTGGGTTGTGAATGAAAGTGTTCTGAATATGTTTGAAAATTGTTGCCGTCCTGAAATTTGTTCTAAAAATAGTGCTGTAAAGTGATGCTAAAACTTTGCAGTGGCAGAAAATCCGTTCTTGTAGTGTTTCGATGTAAATTTAAGAACACGTTCAGATTCTAAACATATTTTGCAATACAATTTTAGAATATATTTATGGATAGCAACATTTTTCAAATATATTCAGAACATTATTGTCTGCAGTGAAAACTAGAAAGTAGGTAAATCTTTGCTTTATATTGTCTATTAAAATGCAACACTTATTTCCCAAAAACTAATTTTAATGAGTTCCTCCTTGCATCCAAATGTAATTTTTAGATGTTTATTTTTTAGTTTTGACACTCATTTCCAGTTTTCTTAACGTATTTTATTCACAATACATAGGTTTATTCAGAACTTATTAATTTTAAAATTTGAATAATTTTTTTTTTATTTTAAATATAACGACTAGTACCTATCATTTTCATATACGTATTATGCGAATAAATTTAAACGTAGCTGAATGAAATTAAGACATAACTCTTATTATTTTTTCGTAACATTAAATTAACACTGAATAAAAGTAATTTGAAGCTCCTTTGCTAAGCATATTCAAATTTTAGGAGTTAAACAAAATGTCTCTGGAAATCATATTAAAAAAAGGTTAACTATCTTAAATTTGTTTAAAACCCCTTGCTTACAACTTTCATGGTCAAACAGATTTTCAATCACGAAATTGCTTACTTTAATACCTATTATGTACCTGCCATACTTTTAACTTTCTAACAATGGAAAGTTTTGGAACTTTTAGATCTGTATTTTTGTTTTCCCTTTGGAAAACAACATGGATGTGAAATATTTTATCCCGAACACCCAAAAGAAATCAAATTTATTTTTATTTGCTTACCCCCCTACACTTCCTTTTTTGTGCACCCGTAACGCTAGAGTTATTGCCAAGTGCAGCACTTTTTGAAATAAACACTCAAAAAAAAATATAGTGGAATAAAAGTCTAAATTTCTTCAACCTTGTATTTTTAAAGGAATAAAATATTTCAGTAGAAAACATAGCTGGATGTTCTTTATGTTATAGTGTGTAATACATAGGAGTTGCCTTTATGTTTTGGATTGTAGGTCTCACATTTGTTTATTCCTATTTATAATGTAATATATCATTTCTATAGTTTTAGGAAGTTTCTAGTTTCATTTAATTATACTGATAGGAATTTCTAAAGGAATTAGAAATTCTTGGATAGTCTTTTATTGTTTTAAAATGTATTTTCTTTTAAAGTTAAGAAGTAAAAAAGTATTTCAAATAACAACATAAAGCTTGGGTTTTACTGAGAAAATATTACTGTAAGTTTTAATCTAATTTTAAACTTATAATTTTATATAATATTTTAGAATAATCTATGATCATTAATTATGGAAGGGTATTAAAAATGTTTTTGATATTTGTAGGATTTCACTAACTATTTTTAACTAATTAAATTTTACTAACTGAAGCGTTGAATGAAAAATTAAATACTATATTTTCAATAAAGTGAAAATTTTTATTTTGGGAACATACTGTTTAAAATTACAATGGAAGTAAAAAGTGATAAAGATTATGATGACTCATAGGCGGTAATGTTAACTGAAAAATAATTTCTTTCAGGTTTAATTTTTAATCAAATTGGGTAAAAAAAAAAGAACAACTAACCTAACTAAGTTTTTCTGGTAAGAATAACTGTTGATTCTCTTTTGATAAAAGATCATAAAAGTTACAGGCAATGCAGCCTTTCGAGAACGGAAGCATAAAACTGTTCGGGTCAGGGGAAAAAACCCTTCAGAACCATTCAAAATGTTTTTCATCTGCTTACCATGCAAGACATGTCCCGTCCTCAATTAATCAACAAAGTGCGCCCTCTGATGCAAAAAAAGATTACCGATGGAGCTTAGTGCCTTCGCCGCAGTACGTAATCAGCAGTCGAACAAAAGCGATAACAGGAGTTGACAGTTCAAACGGAAGAAAGAAACAAAGCGGAGTAAAAAACCGTGTCATTTCCCTCTCAAAATTAACACGTTCTTCTGCTCTCTCTCTCCTTTTGGAACGCTTTTTTTACTGTTCTTTTACTGGGCCAGATCCCCTCTTCTACCTTTAAAAAAAATAAGGACTCGGCAACAAAAACATAGTTGTTCTGCGGTGGGGAGAATGCAAAAAAATGAAATCATTTCACCATCTTTGGAAAAGAACGATAAACATAAAAGAAGGTTTAAAACAAAGAGATCGAAATGACAAGGCTGCCTCGTTTCACCCCTGTCTCTTTTTTTGTGTCGCTGTTTTTTTAGTGTCTCATTTGTTTGATTCTTTGGTCGTCGTTTGCATGAACTGCTTTTTGGGCCAATCGGATGAGCTAAGCTGTTGAACATTCATTAGTGCTATCGGGAAATTATGGAAACTATAAAGGATTTCAATGAATTTGTATATGTTTTTTTTTATCTGGTTTTCTTGTTTCATTGTTGAGTACATATAATTTTCTTTGTTTTAATTTCGATATCTTTAAACCTCATTAGATCTGTGTGACAAAATTATTGAAAATTGTATGTTTATGCAATGTCATATGTACGGAACAAGAAGGGAATTCAGGTATAGGATAACCAAGTTTGAAAGAATGGATCAAATAAAATAAAATTTATTTTACTGAAAGTACCTATACAATACTGAGGTCAAATAAATCAAAAGAGAAAAAACCCCGACAAAATATACAGTTATCAAGGAGTCATTTGACTCGTACAGATGGCCAGCTATGATACATGATATGAGTTCTAAAAAAACCATCTGTTCAACCCAACCAAGCACTGTAATGAATTCAATTGGATTTTTTCCCCCGAAGGTATCAGTGTCATCTTTTGCTAGTGTCTTAATCAGATACAATACAGCAAAGCAATTTCTAGTTTAATATTTACCCGAGTTTGAACATCAAACAACTACCACTCTGTAATTTCTACGAAAAGATGTGCCATATTGTACAATAGATATGTGAAATATAGGCAGAAAAGGAAATCCAGAAAAATAATTTAAAATACAATGATAAAACTTAGTGAGCATCAAACTTCGCATTCCCCTTATGTAGATTTGGAAAGATAAGTATAAATGAAATAGGCATTCTCTAGTTTGTTTTATTTCAGACTGATTTATTACATGAAATTTGGATCAAGCAAATTACCCCTCCCAATATATTTAAATTACTCTATTTTATTAAAATCGAATGATAAATGTTTGCTGAAAAACGGCCTGTTTTCCCATGACAATTCAATTGAAAGTGTAAAAACACTATAAGCGAATTATCTCATTTTTCTGAACTGAAAACTTGCCGGGTCGCCATTTTGAATGTAAATTGGAAAAGAAAGTACTGCAAGCGGATATTCCCAAACAAGATGGAAGAAAACCTTCATTTGGGAAATAAATTGCTGAGATATTCCTGTTTTTGCTAATGATTATCTGGCGCGTATTTTGCAGTGTCATCAGAAGTGAGTTATTATAATGACTCTCAAAGATTAGGACGGGAATGCTACTGGATAAGGCAGGGCATGTGTGTGCTAAGGCGTCGCCTGCCATTTTTAAAGCCATAATGAGCGATTCTAAAAATAAGGCCGTTCCGTCTGATCAAGAGTTGAGCACATCGTTTTTGAGTTCATGGGAGGGAAATAAAATGCTTTGAATATTAAATTCGAATGCGGTTTGCGAGTTTTATAAAGATTGCATTGTGAGTTGAATTATTCGATCTTTTATTTTGCGTGCGAATGATTCTCTAAAGATTATTTATGCGCTTTAGTTTAGAGAGAATTTTAGCATACGACTTGATTTTAAAGGTCATGATTAAAATGAGTTGGCTATGAGGTAAAATTTGCTTAGAAAACTGGTTAAAAACATATTTAAGTGTTTTACTATTCAATATAGTATAAATAAACCTAATAATTCGGAACCTTTAAGTGTCTACGAAACTCCCCTCAACATGAATGAACCCACGTCTAGGTTTCTTAAGGTTTCATTCAATACTCACGTAAAGTTTCAAGATTGTGACCACAGAGTATAGAGCTTAACAGAGTGTCCAAAAGGCAGTTTTCCTCTTTTAGTTCCGTTGCCACTTCAGGCTGAAACTCCACCAGCTAATCACCTCTTCCAATCAGGAGAAGGCGAAACCTTCAAACTGATTCCTCATTGGATATGTAACTTATATAGGGCGTTGCATTTTAATTACGACAGAGCTGCTTTCTTTTCCCCAGATTGTAGACTTTTTCCCTAAAGTAGTAAAATTATCCCTGGCTAGAATTAAAATATCCCTCTCTTTTTAAACTTTGATTGTTTTTTTTTTTTGTTTTAATTGTAATCTAGCATCTTGCCGATAATTTCACATCAGAGCGGAAGAAATGGCGAAATTTCTACAAGAAAGAATACAAATAATCGGCAAGTTTCGTAGTTTATTTAAGTATATTTTCTACTCTTAAAATGTTAAGTTTTTAAATGAATGAACTCAGAAAACTTTTTAATGAACTTTCTTAAAAACTACAATAATATGATCATCTTTGGATTTTACATTCTCGTTTCCATGGAGACTGTTTTAACAACAATGCTATTCCATGAATATTTTCATTTGAAAATTAAACTCTCAAATAAAATATTTTAAAGTAGTTATTTATTAATTTTTTAGATTGTTGATATGATTTTTAAATAGACTTAAACATCTAGTTTTTCTTTTAAAACTTGTTATTTTGCATTATGTTTATTTTTGAAACAATGGGGTAAGCAGATTTTGTTTATCATTTATCGTTGTATCATTTTTAAAAATCTCTTATTGTAGTTAAAAGCTCTTGATTTGTCACACTTCATTAATTTAATTGTTGAACTTATGTTAAACATGAATTTAATTTTGTGCCATGTTATAAGTTATAAATTAACTAATGTAAACAATCAGTTAATCCTAATTTATGTAAAGAGAATATGAGTGCAAAGTATTGTAATACAGTGTAACTTGGATAATTCAAAACTCTAGATACCAACAAAAAGTTATAATTATCCATAAACTCTAATAAAAAAACTATAAAAACTCTAAACTGATATAAAATAGAGTTCAAGGGATCAATAAAAATGCATGAATTTAGAGATATTTGAGTCACTTAAGTTGCACTGTAAATAACACAAATATAATTGTGAAATGCAAAATTCATAGTTTAAGTAAGTTTTGTAGAAAAAAAAATTATATGAAGTGTAAAAGTTCAAATTAATGTGTGAAAATAATGTCTTTAATAAAAATGATTACTTTCTCTAAATGTTTTTGTACTTTTTGCTTTCTTAATATTTAATATTTTCAAGCCTATTCAATTTTTAAATGTAGGCATAAAGTTTTAATATATGCATCAATAAATTAGCCATTTGGATGATAAAAAAAAATCTCAGTCAGTGAACTAAATACAGTCAGTGAACATTATAGAAACTTGTAATCTCTTTGGAAATGTTTAAGAAAATCGCTGTAGTGCTTTGAAAAACTGAGATTCAAAAATTCAAAGTCCAAGATTGAATCATGGCCAGAAGACCGACAAAACTATTTTAAATTTAGGGAAATATAAGAAAGCTTTTTCCCCTCTTCCGATTTGAGTGAAAGGCGAGCGGGAGAGGGTGGGCGGTGACGATGGAGCTAAGGAGGCGGAGCTTATTCAGCCAGTTGAGGGGGTGACACTTTCTATGGGAAAAACCATGCTTTAAAAGTTACCATTAGCGTCTATGGAGATGAGACCTCTGTTAAGCTCTATACTCTGTGATTGTGACCATCTTATTTTCCGAGATAAGTGATTTTACTTTTGCATTTGAATAAAAAAAAACTCGGTAAATGAAACCGTTTGGCTAGTGTTTGATATTTTTAAATTACATAAATTTGGTTATACCAGTTTTTACCATTAAACAGAACACATGAAATTGCATTAAAATTTTTAATTTCATATTTCTTACAATTTTAAGTGATTCTTAAAAAAAAGTCTAATATTTGCATTATTTACTTCCAAATCTAAAATTTCTTCGTTTAGAAAATTATTTTATCTGCATTATTGTTTCTACAGCAACTTTTAATGATTAATTTTTAAGTTATTTATTTCTTTTCATACAAATTTTCCCATTTACTTCATTTTTTGGGGAGGGGAAACGGAGGCCCGGTGCGCATTCCTTGAAACTAGTAGCGCGCTCCTTCCCAGGATAGTGTTATAGCAGATAAATGTATAAAGGGAAACCCCGTTCAAAATGAGTTCAATGGCATATTCCTATAGATTGAATTTAATTTACATTGTAAGAAATATGATATTTGATTTAACTATCAATCATTTAAATATGGAGTGAAGTTGTGTTCCTTCTTTAAATGGACATAGAAATAAAAAACAACTCTAATTGTCAAGTTTTTATAATCCTCCCTTTAAATTGGTGGTTATAAAAATCTTGAGGAATCAATATGGATTTTTATGGATCAGAATTTGTAACTCATACAAGCTAAGAATACTAATCACTGTACTTTGAAACGAAAAATACAGCGATTTCTCTGATACTCTGACTGCAATGCCCCATTTCGTTCTTACATCCTAGAAAACAACTGTTTCAAAAACTTCTAGTAGAAAGATTTAGATCTTCGAGCTTCAGTTTAAATCCTGACCACTTACTAAAGTGGAATATAAATGCGCACCAAAAACTCTCCAAAGCAGCCATGCCTCACCCCGGCCAAAACACTGTAGGAGCGTCTTCTCCCCAATCCATACATCCTCCCAATCTTCTCGAAAACTCAAATCATTTCCTGTTTCCATTTTTTCATTCATCCTCGTCCTCCCATTCATTTTATTTGTTGTTGCAGTTTTTCCGTCCGATTCGGACTGCGCTCTTCAATCTTTCACTACGTGATCAAACGACAGCTGCTTTCTAAGAAAAAAAATAAAAACCCCGGATGCACCAGAAGAGGGTAGGAGAGGATTTCGAACACAAAAGCCTCCGCTCTTGCCCAGCTTATTCGACCAGACCACCTGTTGTAACGGCAAACACTTGGCAATGCTTCTTGGTGGAGAGGGTAGTGCAGGAATCGGCCTTTCCAAGTGCTGCCGCTACTAGGGGGAAAAGGATGCAATTCGGGGGTTTAATATCTATGCATCCGTTGTTTTCTTTTTCCTGTATCTCGTGATTTTTCCGACATTATTGCGGTTCGGATTTCGATTGAGCAGGATTGTTTCGGTTATTATTAACCGAGGAAGGATATTTGGATTGTTTTCTTTGAGATGTTTTATTTTTAGGGAAACGTTCAACAATGTTATAATTTGTAAAAGGAGGGAGAAAAGTCTTGAGATTTTACCCTATATTTGATTTTAAATGAGTTATTTATTACAGCAGGGGGGTCCGGGGCGCTTAGATTTTTCGGTCTTTTATCTCCATCCTAAAATCTAAAACTTAACTCACTATTAAAAATTCCTCTATTTCTTTTCTTAAATTTGCCCTTTAATTAAAATTTATGAATTTAAAAACTTAAAATAAAAATAAGATGAAAAAGAGAATTACAATACATAAAAAAATGTCAGAATGATAAATTAAAATAGAATGTTAGTTAAAAATTTTAATTTTTTATTCTTTTAGTAGTAAATTATTTTACGATCTTGCATCCATGCGTTACGCTTCTGAACTCCCGTGGCAACTGAGTATTGTATTGATTAAAAACTAAAAATATACACACTTCAGCACATGCTGTAATAAATTAAAAAAAAGAAGATTTAATACACATATGAGAATAAAATAGGCAATGAAAGGAACATTAAAAACAATTTTTAAATGAGTTAAGGGATCCTGAGGTTGTTCACCGCGTTAATGTAACTTTTAATCATAAAAAAAATAACAGATACAGTATATAAATCAAATTTATATGGTACAAAATTTTCGCAAAACATTTAATTTCTAAAGCTGTATAGATAAAAGTGTTTTCTTTAATTCAAACATTGAAGAGCAGCTTAGCGTTAAGATAAAATTAAATGATGTCTAAATTAAATAAAAATCAACTCAAGTTTTCAAAAACAAATAAATACATTAATCACACAAACAAGGGTTTAAAATACGAATTGTTAATGCTTATCTTCATTTGTGTACCTGCAAAAAACAAAACAAAACATGAGTCAAAAGCATCTGAAATAATATAGGTATGTTAGGTAACAAGAATCAAAGTTTTAAATATCAATTACTAAAAACTCAAATGCTTGGCATAAGTAGTCAATTTTAAGTCTCTGGATTTATATCTATACCTGCTTGTCTTAAGCCTCCATTTAAGCTGACATAAAATAAAACAGTTCCATCAAACTGCAAATGAAATAAAAACTGTCATACACTAATAGGCAGAGTTTGAGGACAGGAGAAGCACAAATTACTGAGTCGTAAGGAAAAGGAAAGACATTGTTCAAATTAAATAACGTTTACTTAAGCTATTTCCATACATGAATTGTTGTCGCAGGAAATGAAAATAGGAAGATATAAAAATAGAAAAAGGCGAGTCAGGATATTGTCTTATAAAAGAACAAATAATAGAATTTTGGAAGATGCTGACATTTTGTGTTTCGCGAGTTGCTAATGGATTTGTTCTAAATGAAACCAGAATGTTTGACTTTTCAGTGTTACGATTGATATTTATTTCCATTATCTTTTGCTATAAGTTATTTAAAGTAAGAAATAATCTTGTGTCTATTGTTTTTGATGGTTATAACATGTATTTATGTGTTGTTAAAAGCAACCAGTATTTTTTGTTACATAAAAACGGTAGTTATTTTTTTAAAGGTATCTAACGTGTACTTTTTCTTTTTTAGGTAAGTGTCAAATGTTATGAATTCTCTCAATGAATAAAAACCAGGTAAATTATTGCTCAAATATTTCTTTACTTACCTTACCTTTCTGTTTTAATGTTATTAATACAAAAGTAATTATTCTAAATTTTGTGTTGAAGGAAAGTTGTTTAGAAATAAGCTTAGTTATTGAGAAATGCTTATGAACTTGGCCTTGAATCTGTACTGAGAATTTAAGATTACAAAATTTTAATCCCCTTCAACCATTCATACACAACTAACAGACTAAATGTGGTTAATGAAATATAACTAAATTAAAATAATAATTTTTGCGAGTGCACAACATTCATAGCTCCAAGTAGCTATACGAGTACGTACTAGACTGCAACGTTACTTGACCTTGTAGAAACAAAACTAAGTAGTTACCAGCGAGGTGTCTGAATTTTGAGTGAAATTAAGAACGTCACTTTAAAAATATGATTAGATTGTTAAACCTATGTTTACTTTATAGCGTCTTTTTATCACGATTTGCGTACTGAAACACCTCGTAGCAACCCAACATACTTTTTGTTTACACAGTTTTTCCTCCGGTGTAGTGACGCCATAGGGTCAAGAAACGTTGCTGTTTATATTGTTCTCGACAGCAACGTTTCCTGAACCCAGTACGTCAATACGCGGAAGGAGAAAATGGGTAAATACAAAACCTGTTGGGTTGCTAGGAGGAGTTTCGGTACGCAAATCGTGATAAAAAGACACTATAAATACATGGGTTCCATAAAATTATCATATATTTAAATTTAAGTTCTTCATTTCACTCAAAACTCAGACACCACGATGGGAACTACGTTGTTTGTTAGTGACGTCATAGGGTCAACTAACGTTGCTGTCTAGTATAGTACAGTGTTGATCTAACACAAAACAAAGAGAAAAGCCCAAAAAGACTATTGTTTTCAAAACCTAAGACAGTGCCAAGACTTTCTTTTTGGCCTTATAATTTCCCTAAACTATTCCCACTCGTCGACGATACAGCCACCCCATTGCAGCTACTTAATTTTAATCTACAAGCGATTAGTTATCCTCGAACACTTCAGAAACTCCGTCACGTCTCTGCAGACTGATGCATTGGATGCATACAGTTGTTAATTCTGAGGTAGATTAGTGGAATTCGCCCCTCTGCATTCGGCTAACAGGGCTCTTATTCCCAAAGTCTGGTCTCGATCGCTCCGATTGCACTGGCTGATTATCTTGCGGTTATGGGGGATTACAGTTTAGAGCCCCGTGCTTTGGAGTAACATTTACTTCAATTCCAGTATATTTGGAAAGGGAGTTTGGGGGTATTTGATTTATTATGCCTTAAATGTATTTTGTTTTCTGATTCGATCTTTTATGTTTTATTTTATTTTGAAAAGTGATGGAAATGGAATTTTTTTTGCTCAAGTTTGTGAGTCACAAAAAGTATAAAGCATTTTCAATCACATGACTCGGACCTAACAACGGCCTTAGCAACGTTGTTTTTGTCCTCCAGTGACGTCATGTGCGAATATTTCTATTGGATGCTTCTTATTTCCCGTATCTAACAACAGCCTTAGCAACGTTGATTTTGTCCTCCACGTCGTCAAGTGTGACGTCATGTGCGAATGCTCTATTTTTCGCATTTAGTAGTTCACACGGTCGCGTTTGATATTGTGGCTGTAAGTGGGTTCATTAAACTTTTCACTGCTTGCCTGAAATTAAAAAATTTACAAACTATTCAATTAATAAAATACACGTTTGTTTAAAAAAGGATCAATCTTAATAATTTTAGTATGCGCAATTTTTTTATGTAACTTTTACTGGGGATCCTGGTGCATGGGTCAACTGTAAATGATTAAATTAGGTTGTAAATAAACAAAATTTGTGGGAGGTGCTAAAGTTTCGTTTCATGACTAGTTAATATTAATATAGTGTTTTCAGATGACGTCACAACCGGTTATTTTCTTTTAACTGTGTATCTTCTGTAGGGCTTTTAACTGTTGCTAATGCCTTTGTTTATCTGTTGCTAAGGCGGTTTTTAGGTATGGGATCACGTGATTGCAAATGCTCCAATAGAAGAATTCCACGGCTAGTCATTTTCTGTAACTGTTGACCTCTGTAGGGCAAAAAACTGTAACACTTCTGTTGCTAAGGCCGTTGTTAGGTCCGAGTCATGTGATTGAAAATGCTCTATATTCAAATAATAATTAATATAATCAAAAACTAACCATCACTGGTCTTCGAAGCATTCTAAATAGTTAAACTCTGAATTGATATATTTTCAGAAGATATATTTTTTTGATGCTTTAAATTCCCTTTTCAGTCCATAATATTTGTCATATTATTTGAGAAGGACTGAATTAATAAGAAAAAAATATAGCAGGGAGAAAACCGAGAAACACCTAAGATTTTAGAAGCAAACCAACAAAAATGGAGATTAAAACCTGGGAGAGAAGTATACCAATATCTTGAAAACTATTTACCCTTATTTTGAAAGAAAGGAAACGTGCGTATTTAACTTGAAAAAGACGGCTGAATAAAAAAAAATTATGCAAGTACTACTATGCCTCACCTTTAGTATAGATTGATTCCACACACAGAACCCACCATTTTTCATGCTCCTCAGTTTCACCAACTGCTAACATCTTTCAAACCCTATCTGCGGCGATACATCAGAGAAAACAGCCATCTCCAGTTAAAAAAAAATTAAACCGCGAGAAAAACTTGGCCCCGACACTATTGGAAACAGGTATCGTTCCCACTTACGGGTTCTAACTGATTGCATTGTGCCATGGAGGAACAATAAATCACTCCCACCATATACCACTTCCAGTTCTCGGATTTCAAACATAACTGACGAAGAGCGAGAGAAAATCCATTTATCTTCGACTACTCCTTTTTAGTAATAGCACTTTTCAGAGATTAGGTCAGAAAACGGTGTTTTGCGTCCATTTTTTTAAAAGTTTTTCTCGGCCATGCTCTTTTGATGTCAGTGGGTTCTCCCGAGAAAAATAGGCCCGGTAGTGTCATTTTGGGATGGACGAGTCACGTGGTTGTGTTAAATGAAATGATATACTAGAAATACACACACTATTCATTTAGTTTTTTACATAGACTTTAAAAACACTCTTTTTTTTGAAAATTTTACTGTATATGTATTAATTTTGAACATATACTAGTTAAACAAGTGTTTTCTACGTTATTTCAATACATCTTTCATTATTAAAGGGACATTCTCTATCCATTTTATATGGAATTTGATTTTTTAAAAATATATTTATAAACCTGGATCCCGCTGATTTGTTCAATATATCAATTTAACACAAATCTAACCTGTGGAACCTAATTTGTTGAATATATTAATACTTGTTCTATGTATCAGTAAAATACAAATCTAAACCTGGAATTCTATTTTTTCAATATAATCATAAAATTTAAATCTAAATAAGGAATCTAATTTGTTCAATAAATAAATAAATGATATACATAACTAATACTTTTTTCAAATGTGTTGTTGAATATGTAAGATAGATAAAACCATATTAAATATTTTAAGTTATAAATTCTGACACTATTTAACCATTTTCTGAAGAAAGAAAATATACTATAATGGAATACATATTAACCTCTTATAAAGATGAGTGTAGGGACAATTTCCCCTCTTTAGTGACTGTCTTTATAGTATTGCCCTATTAAAAAATGATGCATCCCTTTATAAAATTTTCGCATAAAATCTACCCTTGAAACTTTGAATTAGATAAGCCTCGCCAATATCAAGGTAGCCTGTAAATTCCCCGAAAACGTTTTCCAATATCAAGTTTAACAGGGACACTCTACATGTAAATATGATACATCAACTGCTTTTTAACACAGCTATTACTTTTGCTAAAGAGAACACCTTAAAAATCAATACTCCAACCGCTCATACTCTACTAGGGATAAAAAGTTTGGGAAATTAGCAACACACAGAATAACGGATAAGTATCAGGTAAAAGCCCCTCTCTTCCCTGCACGGTGAAAAACTGCATCACCTATTCATCGGCAGGCGGATTACAGGGGGTTGGGAAATACTTTAAAAGACCATGTGTGATAGGAAAAGTCATCTTCCTGATAGAGCGTATGGAAAACGTTTATGTACACTTTCAATAGTTTCCATGGTTACCGGCGACACTTTGGACAATCAATGGCCAGCCAATCATACAACAAGAGGCCTGCAATCAATAAAAAATGAATTTTGTCCTGTAGCTGTCCTTTCTATCCCCTTTTCTCCTTTATTTGGACATGTTTTTCGATGGACACAATTTTCTCTTTTTTGGGTGCTTGCAAATATAAGGGCGGCTGATGGGGCAGTTTATTTCCCATTTGGAGGTGGGACGGCCATTGTGGAATAACTTTTCTTTTTTGACTCCTGCTGTTACTTTGCGTTAGGATAGGTGATTGTGATGCATTTTGAAAATTTTTATTAGCGAAACTGTTCATTTAAAGTAAAGTATGGGGCATTGTTGAAAAGATTGTTATGGCTAAAGCTTAATTCAGCATACATGGACCGATTCATTTCATATGCAGTACTAAAGAAAGGAATTTAAATAAAAATCGTAAGGGATTATTTCTTTTTAAAGAAGATGAATCCATCAATAACTTTTTATGTCTTTCTTTTATCGTTTGGTTGAATCCAAAAATGAGTTTAATCCTTAGTTTTTTTTAAGGGAAATTAGTTTTGTAAATCTATCGGTTAACAATTGCGTGCTTGTTATTATTTGAATAAGTCTATTAGTAACTGCGTCAAGAACGGCACGTTTTATGTAATGAAATACAGATGGAAGATGGTTGGGCTAAAATTTTTGTCTTTTCTTGATTTTATTTTACGTAATGCATAAATGATTTCGTTTTGGGTAAGAAAGGGTTGTTTTTTTTCCAATATTTTTTACAATTTGAGGAACTTAAAAACTACAATTATAAAGTATCCTTGAAATGTTAGTGTCCAAGTTTTTGCAAAGGTTTTTGGCTGGTTTTATTGCATATTGATCACCATGAAGGTGTAATAATTTCACAGAATCCTAAAAAAACCGTCAACTTCTAAACTAAAGGATTACTGATTCTCAAATTTGATAGCTAGAGATGACCATGAATAAAAAAAGTCTTTTTACAGAATCAAAAAACTTAAAGTTTAGCTTTCAATTTATCACTAATTTGATGTATAAATTTTTATAAGATTTCATAGAAATATTTTTATTTAATTAGTTTTTGGGATGATTTACTTGATAAAATAATTTTATGTCATTTGCTATAAAATTAGATTTAGTTGTGGTTCTACTGCAAAATAATGACCATACAGGAAAAAGCCATTTTACAGGATTATAAAAACCTAAATAACGTCCAACTCCCAATTAACTGATCATTCCCAGATTTGGCACCAAAAAAGCAGAGCAACACAAACAAAGGAGGGTCTGACCTCCTCACTCCAATGAGCGTTAGTGACAGATGGAGAAATAAAAACTCTAATCCAGAATTATCACAGCCCGTTATCATCTCGCGAAAGCTCTCCAAATAATGGCTCTAATAACAATGAGTAACAATACGGGTCGCGTGACGCACACATGGCGTTGTTATGAATTATATAAACCTTGATCAGGGAGAGCACGCGAGAAATAGAGCCCTTCCTATTATTTCACCCTCTCCTATTATTATTATTGTTATTTTTTTCTTCTTGTGGACACGTATACTGCTTGATAAACCCCTGCAAATAAACGGGCAAGGATTGTGTGTTTAGATGTGGCGTTATGGCGTATTTTTTTTTCTTTTGGTGGAAGGTTGTGGAGGTATGGAGGGCTTGGTTACTGGGCTGTTAGCGAGATGGCTGTTTTTGTGGGATGTTAAGTTTTGAAGGGATTGTGAAGAATGGATATTAGTTCATTTATTGCGTTTAGTAGATGGAAACATCTGTTTTAAGAATTTATTTTAAAAATAGTTTTCTTATGTATAAGTAGTCTTCGCTTTATATTCAGTTTGTTGATAAAGAAAACGTATCATCCTCAATTTTATTAATTTATAAATGGAATTTTAATTTTTTAAATGTAAGTTTAATAAAAAAGCACAATGCTCGTGTGATTTAGTCATTGCATACTTGCATAGTGAATATATCTTCATATGAGCAACTTTAAAAATAGTAACGGGAATATGGAAATTAAAAAAGCATGGAAAATAACAAATTAAATTTTATGGACGATTTTTTACTTAAGTGTTGTTATATATTTTATTTTTTATTTACGAAAAACGTAAAAGAGTTCAATAAAATATTTAAAAAGAAATAAGCTGAGAATGATGAAACAAACAAAAAGTAAATACAAGACGTCATTAAAAGAGGTTTTATTATGTAAATTGTAAGGAAATACCAATTCAAATTTCAATCAACTCAGTTGCTTTAAATTTGAAATATCAATGAATGAAATTTAATTTCCATGCAAAGTAAGAAATAAGGTACTATAAACAATACAAATCGTTTTGTGCAAAAAAGACTTTATAAATTAAAATTCAGGGAATATGTAATTAAACACACGTTTGCATTTATTTCTATAGGTTTTAATAATAATATAATCAAAAATTTAATTTAAATTATAGGTATTTTATGGTATTAAGAACTAAGTTTAGATTTAAACTATTTTTTTTGGCAATGTTTAAACTTTGATTTCAAATATATGAACAAAAGTTGATTAAATAATTAATTTTCTTCTTTTAACTAATTCTTAAAGTTTTCAAATTCACCTTCTGAGAAAAAGTTCATTTTAAAACTAATGTAAAACTAAAGCTAAAGGTAAATTAGATTAAACTACCGGGCCATAAAAAAGCTAGTCTTGATGTGCCACTCAAAGAATGACATTTATCTCAGAGATTTCTCAAATTAGGCGATTAAACTTAGTTGAAAATGATGGCATCAAAAGGGCGGTTGAGGATAAACGAAAGAATGTGTCGCTTTTTAGCTTAATGTAAAGATTTTAATCTCGACATTTATTTGACGTAAAGTCCTTTCCATTTACGTAATTAAACGTTTAAATTATGCTAATAAATGTAAAAAAAATAACTCGTAGTTTCAGACACTTGTTGATTCGATCAAAACTAAACATTGTCATTCATTTTAATCTGCATTCAGGAAAAGATATTAAAAGCGAAGGAAAAAGGGGGAAACATATTCATGGATTGTTCAACATCTCCTTTATCAATCTTTACAAAATAAGTTAATTATCTACATATACACAAATTCGTAGATGATTTTATTTTTCTTTGATAAATGAGTGGAAATCAGTTACTACAGTCTAATAATAATCGACAACTCAAGTTTGCTCTAAACTCTAAACTGTATGATGGAGGGCAAAGAAATTCTTCTGGGGGTTAACTTGGTTTAAATTTCTGATGGCTCAGTTGTTGTTTTAAATCCTTTTTAATTTCTCATTACTACTAATTGTTCATTTGTGATTGATTGGAAAATATCTATTAGCTATTGAATAGGAATTTGACATTACTTTATTTCAAAGTAGAATGAAGTTTAGATGCCTATTTGAAATTCATTTTATTCCTTACAGTACTAAATAGGGTACCATACAAAAGTATCAGCTTGACCCGCAATTATTGATTTAAATCATTGTAAAAATTCGTTAAAAACAGAACTAGATGTACTGTACTGTGCCTATATAGAAGCAAAAAGAAGTTTCATTATAATTACACCCCCATAATTACTGTATAAAAAATATTCTTTGGACAGGTGGGAGAACTAGATGGCTCTCCACAAAAACTGGTTCCTAAACCAAACGATAATGTTTCGACCGAACGAGTCACGGAATAAAAAAAGCAATGGCCTCAACATAGGGGCTAAAAAAGGTAGGTGAAGGCACATAAAAAGGAATGGGGGGAGCGAAAATATTAGAGCAGTGATACGAACACGCTCACAGTTAAATTATTGAATGACATTAGTCAGGGGAACGCTGGTATGTTTGACTGATGACGTCATACACCATTACGCCGTTCCCATGGAAACTCGCTGAGCGCCAAAACAAACGAAAGCTTCTCGGCCATATTTGGCTTTGTAGCACGGGACAGGGAATACGAGATTAAACTTTCGACAGGCAGAAAAAAAAATTTCACCATCACACTTTTTATTTCCAAATGTGAGGTAACAGACGGGTTCTGTCAAACTTTATATACGAGTGAAAAGCTAATTTTTACTTCAAAACGCTTAGCCACGACAATTTTCCATCGATGAAATTTTGAGGCTCGAATTATTTTATTTTATAGCGAAAGAAGAAAAATTCGGTCTCGTCCGCGTTTTTCTCTTCAGGGTCTCTCAAGGGGAAGTTATTTGGAAAAGGCTGTAAAAAGCCGACTTTAATTATGCTGACAGTGATGTATTGCTCTTCTGGTTTTGCACAAGTTGGGATGAGGATTTCTTTGCTTAGGATGCAATGAATCTTAATGAACTAGTGATCTTCGTCCTGATGAAGAAAATGACATAAAAATATGCATCGCGTTAAAGTTAGCTTTTAAACAACCATCACTAATGTTCTATACGTAAAGATTGAAATGCCCTTAAAAATATTTTTATTGATTAACAATTATGTTAAATTTAAAAGGTAAAAAGACCCACACATACTTTTAAAAAGTTATACAGTTATGCATAAACATCTATACATTTTGTAAGTTTCCTTATTAATATAAACAATTTTTAATCAATGTTTAACGTTTTTATATTTTCTAGTGATAATAAAGTGATTAATTCATTAAAAAATATTTTTTTTTCGTTTTCATTGTTCTTAAAGCTACAGAAAGTAAAGGTAAAAATTGATTAAAAGATATTATAACTATAGCCTAATATTTTTGAATTTAAGTCAGTCCTTAGCTGTTTAAGGAAGAAGATTAATTTAATTAATAAGTTCTAGAATGAGAGTTTAAGTACGAACGTTTCTTATCATTTTATTTGTGAAATATTTAAATTAAAAAAAAGAAGGGACAAGATTATGAATTAGTTAGTAAATAACAATTTAAATTGATACATACAATTTTGTCTTGGCGATTATTAGCTTAGGGTATTGTCATGGTTTTCGGAAATTCAGTTCTACTTGATGTATGGTTTCTCCTTTATAAAAACGCAGTCATTTTTGAACCGAGACATACATTCGTAGCTCGGTCCCTTAGAGCTTTAACGTCACTCAAAAAAAGCAATATGTGAAAAGTACATGAACCCCTCATCCTCCAGATGAAGCTTACACATCAAAGAAACAAAACTTGGAAGGGTACAGCTATAAATGTTCTCTCTCTCTCTGCTTCTCCATTCTTTTTTTACATCTTATCCGAAGTAAACACATGCAAATGGCTGAAAAGAAAACACATTTGTTTTGGAGAAAAAATATACATTCCACTTTCTCTCAAAAACCAAAAAAGCAATGCTGAGAATAAAGTAACGGCCAAATAAGTAAATCAGAAACAAAAGCAGAGCGTCGTGTTACACTATTTCGGTGAATATTTACCTATGCAGGGCAAGTAAGGAAATGGGTTAATATCTTTTCCTTTTTTTTTCCTTCTCGACGCCGGAATTTCCCGATTTCTTTTTATGACCGCCATGTTTTCCAGGAGTTTTGGTCGTCTTTTATGGATTCTTAGCTCCCGATGATTTTGTTTTTATGGACTTGCCTCGAAACTCATCTTGTTCGGAATTATATTCCTGGAGTGTTTAAAACATCGGAGTAAATTAAAATAAATGATTCGAGGCTTCTTTATGTCGGAGTTGGTTTTATTACTGGGAGAAATTGAACAGTGAACCGGTTTTTTTCTCTCCAGCTTTTTGCTTGCGGAGAGGGCTATTTGCGTTGGGGGTTTTTATTTCATGATTTGTTTATGTTGCGGCGGTAATGATGAAATTTCTTAACTAATAGGTGCTTTTTTTACCATGGGTGTATTAGCTAGTTTTCTTAAGTGTTAAGATGCTTTAACTTAATTTAGATACTTTTGTGTCGTTTTTTAGGGTATTGATTTTTTATGCACTGCTGGTTTCTTTAATTTTCGGTTTATCAAATATTAGCGTCTTCAGTAGAGTCATTAATACAAAAAACACCCTAACGAACGATATCGATTAGAATGACATATTATAACTTAAAATTAACTATAAGTACTCAATAAAGAGAAATATTTAAAACATTTTTATGTAAGGGGGTAAGAATGACTTTTTAAGAATATGCCACTTTAGTTTTGAAGAAATAATTTTATAGCTCAAATAATTTGAAAGGTTTTAAGTTTTAGATAATTTTTCAATAATTTTCAATTTAATATCCAATCAGTTAAAGGAGAAATAAGAGTTTTGTTCTTTAAAATATATTTCAAACAATTCTCCTTAAGTAAAAAAGTTAATATCTAGTACAGTTTTTTATATTATTATATTTTATATATAAATTGATTTTCTTTCAAAAGGAAGTAGGTAGTAGCTTTATTTAGGGGTCGTTTGAAATTACATGCACTATCTTGATGCAAAAAAATGATGTAACTCTTTGCTAGTTCTTGTCTTTTCTTCAATTATTTTCCATTTATTTGTCGTAAAATTTTGGGTAGATTGGTAAATTTTCTGGTTGATGCTAGTATGTCTCCCTTTTACTGCAAATCGTTCTATTGCTTAATTAATAGTTTTGTATAACAACTATGGCCAAAAGTAGTATATCGGAACTTTTTTTCTATTTTGACGGATGGAACAAATGGTATATTCCTTTAATCAATATATAAACACCAATTTCTTTTAGATGCCAAAAATGAGAAATGTATCAACAAAAATTGCAAACTAACTAATAAAAATTATATTGAACGACACTGAAAATTTGATGATATTTGAGGCGTTCATAATAGGCAGGTGGTTTTTACCGGGAAATAAAACTAAAGTTTACCGAACAAATCCAGGCCTACAAAGCCAATCAAGCCCTTCACTT
The DNA here is from genome assembly GCA_963680715.1 of Tetragnatha montana. Taxonomy (NCBI): domain Eukaryota; kingdom Metazoa; phylum Arthropoda; class Arachnida; order Araneae; family Tetragnathidae; genus Tetragnatha; species Tetragnatha montana. The sequence goes on from OY796675.1 coordinate 52,708,579, forward strand.
AAGGCCACAGGACCGGGCAAGAACGTCAAATCCAGTTGTTCCATAGCTCCTCCAAACCCTCAATCCATTCCGCTAATCTATGGCCGCCAAACGCAATTTGCCAGAAAGCAAGCCAAATGACGGCGAGCAACAAAAACCCCCTCAGACACATTGTTCCTCTAATAGAATAGCAAATCCGGCCCAAATAAACAACAGCGGTTAGGACTGAAAGTTCCGCGGCGGGAAGCGAAAAAGCGTCATTGGATAAGACGGAGATGGTCCTATGCCCAATGAGCGACGGGAATGAGTCCTATATATAGCCGCGCGGGCCATAAGCGTAAGTGCATAGAAATCGATGGAGAGGTTTGTATGCTAGGGGGTCTGCCAATTACTAGGACAGTGGAATGAAACTTGGGAAGGAACAGATTAAGGGGATGGCTCCCCCCCCGTGAGGAGTCGGCTGAAGAGTTGAGTGAGTGACGGCTGCTGGAGAGAGAGAAGCCACTTTGCATATGGCACAGGCCGAGCGAGTGATGCCGTTTCGGAATTAGAGGCAGGGTTTATTGTGGTTGCATGTTAGGGGGAGAATTTCACTGGTATGCGGTGTGTGGTTAATTGATTCTTATGAGGCATTTTGAAGTATTCGTGTGTCAGTTATAGGGAGGGGCGTATCTAAGAGGAGGTTTAGGGGTTTCAAGCCCATACTTAGGACTGTTCAGTTGTTTCTTCGAAAATTCTGTGATGTACAAGGAGCAGTATTTTTCGAGTGCCACACAAAGGATAACTAGTGGCAACAATAAGTACCCCAAAGCAACGTAAGGTTTAAAGAACCTTCTTGTAACTTCATTGCCTAACCCATTTAAGGTTTTTGTAAGGTTGTCATTGACACCCTGTAACCTGGTGTAAAGGTAAAAACAACCTGCTCTAGTTGACACTTGTAAGATTAGCGGTAACTTCACACGGAGAAACTTTAAAACAAAGTTAGAAACTGAGGTGAAAAGGGTTTTGTGAAGGTTTTTCAATTATTTTTTTATATGAAACTTGTCATGAAACCTTGTCATGTAATATTGTATTACGGAAAGGTTTTTCGGGAAACCCAATAACGATTAAAAGAGAAGGTTAACCATACGGTTTTTACTCTTAGTAATAAGGTGCACATACTACAATAAATAATGACAAAGATGATAATTGAATACATAACTACTACTTTTTAGGGTCAAGCTCCTAAACTTTTCGTGAGAGCCTTCCCAGACATGAATTTCATTGTACATTCAAATATTTCAAAAATATTTTTTCAAGGAAGGCGCCCGCTTTCTTTTGCTAGTTCATTATTATTTTTATAAATTCGTTTATCACCCAATTTGTGGTGGTAAGGGGAAAAAATTCTCCAGCATGTTTTAGGAACAACCATAAATGATCAGTTAAAATTCTAAAAATAAAAATTCGCCTTCCCCCTACTCACTTCATGCTTGGAATGCGTTTGATTCTTTAAAATTCATTCTCAACTCTCTTCAAAACAGTGTTATTTCGAAAGGTGCTTGAAAACAGTTCCCATTTCATTCTACTCGCGCATTATTGTTGTGAATCACAGAAAATTTCACAAACGTCCTCAACATTTTCTTCTCATCAAAAAGCAACTCGAGATCCTCAATATTCAGATAATTCAGCCCCATCGCTCTCCGAAACTCAACACACAGCACCCCCTTATTCTAGCGTTCCCGCGAAAACAAATTCTTTTCCTTCACCATCAGATCGCAAAAGTACGGGTATTGATTGCCCACGGTCGGAATAGTCCTTAACTTACCCTTGATGGGGTAAACTCGTTTCAGAGAAGTTTTTGTTGATATCGGCATTGTTTTTGCCCGCTCCTTCTCTTCACCCTTTTGTATCGTTTTCCGTTTCCTGATTGAGCGGGTGGTGGGTGGATCTGGTTTCAGCTGGTGTGTGAGGATGCGTTTGTGTTCTTTTTGGTCCCGTTCGAGTGTCATTGCAGTCTTTTGTTTCGTGTTGTAGTTTCTAGTGAGAATACAAAGGGCATTCCGTCGTTATATTTGGGGTTTGGATTTATGTTCGTATTTAAGTTAACTCCTTGAATGATTATTTTTGTTGAATCTAGAGACTATACAGATATAAATAAACCCACACAAAACTGGAGTAGTATAGTGGAGTGTTATTCATTATTTAACCTTTGAAAGATGAATGTTTCAGTTTTCTAACCTAAATTTCGAATGTAATGTTAGAAAAATAATTTTTCATAAAGAGCATGTCTTTATTTAAACAAAACTTTTCGAAATATTTACATGCTTAAATCTGGGTTGTAATTGTTTTGTGATATTATTTATTGTTTGTGTTTGATTCAATCTTGTTTTATAAGGATTTATACTTTTTTTTTTCATAAAAGGATATTCTTAAATAATCGTGAATTATTCATAATACTGAGGCAAGAGTAATCTGATAGTGATTGATTGCTCTTTACAAAAATATTAAATCAAACTTAGTCTAAGGAACGAATACTAAATTTGCCACTACAACTCTAATTTTTTGTGTTTAATTTTTTCCATACGTTATTTTTCAACCCGTTTCCCTTCATTGATTATGAATGTATTTATAGTTTTAGTGCATAAACACAGAATTTTACTATTGATATGTATAAGTTAATAAACAAGCTAAAAATACAGATGTTTACCCACTAAAATCCTGGTTCATTTGAAGGCCACATTACAAAAAAATAATATAGTACGGATAAAGAGGATTACTATGTCAATGGGTATTTTATTAAATAAAACACTGAAGAATTATTATTTGATAAAGAGTATTCCCTAAAAAAATTGTTTTTAATCCAAAGAACAACATCCTCGTGTAATCGACTACTTTCATTTCATTATCATTGTTTTCCAACATTTTGTTTTCGACTCAGGTATTTAATATAATCAACCAGTAAAACAACCAACCGAAAAGAAGAAGCTCGCTTTTTCGTTCGATTGCGAGAGATTCCGAATCGCTGAGCACAAAAGTTTAATGTCTGAGAGATTATGTACGCAATATAAAAAGCGCTTTTCTAAATTTCAATTTCTTTTCATCGTTCACGGAATGTAGTAATGCCGAAAATATTACGTTATTATTTTCACCCCAACGAATTCTAAACATCCTGGAAAGTGTCTCTTCAATGCGATGTTTTTCTGTTGTTTAATCATTCCTTCCCCCCTAACCCTCCCCCCTTTTAAAAAGCGGCAGATGTTCAAAAAATGTCAATTATCGAGGATAAGAAGAAAGGAATCCTTCTCCGATTTTAGGAATTCGAAGCATGTTATCTATTTCAAGAGATTATGATGTTCGGTTGAGAATGGAAACAATTGAGAAATGTTTTTATCATCCGAAGGACAAACAGACAAAATAAACTCAAATCGATTTTGAACATTCGAAAGAACACAAAAATGGAAAAGGATTCGCTCGGGGAAGAATAAAAACGTATTCCAAAGACGACATTCCAGACTTATGGATGGATCCCATTAGGAATTCTTTACGATAATACCCGGGTAATTTCAAATCATTCTGGAATCACCTTTACATTTAATTGACCATAATTTTATCCTTTTTTATGAAGCTATGCGAGTGCCATTGCAACACAGGTTTTGATCTGGATTTTGTCAATAATGGAATGGAAAAGAAGGTTAAAGTTTCTGGTGGTCAAATCTTTGCGGAAAAATAAGAATCTTTATTTTTTAGAGATTGAGCTTACACTTGGATGATTTAAATTACCCCGATACTCCAAAATGAACTCGGGTGAAAATTACGAGAAAAAAAAAACAGATTGGCAATTTCGCCACAAGTAACATCATAAAGGGTGACCACTGATAAAAATGTTCAAAATGAAGTAAAGACTCATATTTAATGTTTTTTTTGGTCGAAAAAAATACATATTATTAATACGAAATTTAAATTTTATTTTTTTACTGGTCCTATTAATTATATTGTGTAAAAAATATTCATTAACTTTTATGTTGAACAAAAAAGTTTCAAACTACTTCTACAACAAGAATTGACAGAGTAATATCAATTTGAATATCGTTGATTTTGGAACAAAAAGCTCTAATTTAAATTTAGAATAGAGTTTTTTGCTCTAATCAACAAAATTCAAAGTGGTATGACTTGGTCAATTCTTGTTCCATTAAACATGCTTCTTTACTTCATTTTAAGCATTTTTGTCATTGGACATAACAAACAGTTTAGGAGATAGCTATTGGGACACTTTTTAAGAGTGGAAACCCTGTATAAAAAGATGACGATGTGTGTAGTGTCTTCCTGCCCCAAGTTGAGCTCCCTCCAAGTTGGATGGTTGTGGCGGTTGTAATAGAAACAAGACCGGTTAATTTTCAATAGGGATGAACCGTAGTGTTATGATTTGGCTGGGATTAAAGCCGACGGAGGATTATTGGCAGACTTTTTGGTGATTACAAGCACGGTCATCTCAGAATTGATGCAGTTGCAAGCATATGTTAGTTAGAGGCTGGGATTAGTGAACTGTTAAAATAATAAACAAAGAGGACTAGTGAAAACCCCATGTTGAAAATGAGGAGAGCCTTGGCAACATAAATGTAAACGATCGAGCTCAACTTGTGATAGACAAACGGTATTTGAAAGTAAACTGATAATTTTATTGTTAACAACAAAAATCCCTATTTCAAAACTTACTGCACTCAACACTCCAGTGTAATTCCAGAAACCCTTTACAGCAGCCCTTATACGCGACACTTCAACAACTCTTCCATGACCACCGTTACACCATCCCCCCCCGCCCACATCGCACGTTCTTCTTCTTATTAAACCTCTCCACCAAAAAGTGGAGTCCCGGGCAACTCAACGCTTGGCCCCACAAGCGTGACCGGGCCATCAGTCCCGGGCCGGCCCGGGAATTCATAAGTCACGCAAGGCCCGGCTTCCATTTTCCATCAGGACTTTTAACTTTCTTTCGCCCCACAGAGTTAATAAGACTCATCGCGTTATGAGGTTCCTGGGTATGAATAAGTAAGGATGCGCTGGAATAATAATAATGGTGCGAGGGTTCTCTCTGTCTTTTTTTTAAGTTCTCTCTTGCGTTGTTCTTTTTTCTAGAGGTGTCGTGATGAGGGGAGAGTTGGGTTAGGTTGTTTTGGGTAATGTGGTTTTGTGTGTGGGTGGAGTTTTTTATTTTCTTGTTTGGGGACACATGTGCGACTTGAGAAAGTTTGGGTTGTCACGACACTAGTGATGTGGGGTAGTTAGACTTGTGTTTCCAGCTTTCGGTACGTTTGCATTTCTCAAGGAAGAAGTTTTTGTGAAATAGCAAGTTTGAGACGATTTTATAATGTAAGTTTTTAATTAATGCCTACTTCACTACTTTGAGAAAAAAAAATCGTACAGAAAAATGTTTAAAAGAACTAATATAACTAATAATATGTTTATCTCTAGTTTTCAAAATAACTTATAATTCATTTTATAACTAAGAATTAAAAAAACAAACACTACACACATTTCTAGGATAGTACATTTATTTAAGATGCATTTGGAGAACTTATAAAATCGTCTGTGACTCGTTGTCTTTCTGATATGATTGTATTCACTTTCGTTATAGTGCAATGTATTGAAACTTTACCTATAAGTGGTCATAGAAACATAGTGGAAAAATTTTGGTTAATTTTTGTATCAGTATGTTATCTAATCGTATTTGAGAATTTTCATTCAACGTAGATATAGAAAATTAGAGAGATTAGATTTGAGAATTTGAAAAACAACCCTTCTTAGCCGAAAAATGGGTAGATTTGATGTAAACTATTTTTATCACAGGACTACATTTGTGCTAACGTACGAAGTAATGTTCCTAAACTTATAAACGCCCTTTTAATCCCCATTTAAAACTCATAGACTTTGAGGAAAACTTGATGTATGAAACTAATTGTGTTTACTGTGTAAATTTGATCACTAAATTAACTGCTACACAAACCCACTCAGGTGATCCTTCCCGTACATTGTAATTTTCCCTGAACCTGGCAGGTCAACAAAGTATCTCAAACGAGAAAAAGTCATCAAAACGTTCGATCGGGGGGTGGAAGGCCCTTTCTCACACACCAACCCTATCCGTTTTCTTTCGTCCATTATGTTAATGGATCTTTGACGAGAGTTTTATTCAAATGCGGGAATTACAAAGTGACGTGTTTGTTGGCATGTTGTAATTGAGGTTTTTGCCACCGCGATCTCGGGGGGCCGGCCCCTTGCCATCACTCTCCGGAGACGGATCTGTCGAGGGGGTGATGCATTAGAGGATAGGGGTGAGGTATTAATGGGTTGGGGAGGAAGTTTGGAGGGGAGTGATTTTGGAATCGATGGTGGGAAGTTATTTCGAGGATATGACTTGAATGATGCGGGGGTAATATCTAATTAGTAAAATATAATATAAGTATCCATGTAAAAAGTTTAGTAATGTTTATGCTTAAAATTCTAAATGTTTAAAAATTAACATAGTAAAATGATTCCAAAAAAAAAAAAAGTTATGAAATTGATTGCTGCAAAAGTATTGCTTAAAAGTCTAATTTTTTTTTTTAGAAAAATAATTTGATATTATTCTCTTGACTATGCTTTAAAACTGCAAACTTAAAGTTTATTGACCAGTCTTTTAAGAGCAATAGGTTTAGAAATAGCCGGATTATGAAATATGGCTGTTTTAATCTTTAGATAGCAATAATATGTCTTTTTAAAACCCTTCTTTTTTAAAACATAATTTCTTAACTTAGAATCAACTGAGATTAGTTTTAAAGTTTATCGCGTTTATAAATAGTGCTTTTTTAAAAAATTTTCTTACTTTTAAAATCGCTAATTTGTAGATTTTGAAACCAGTAAGTTTTCGTATTTTATTAAGTTTAAGAGAAAATTTATATAAAGATTTAGAGTTATGCTATAGGATGAAATATACGATTTCTAACAAAAGTGTTATATTAGAATAAATTTTTCCATTAAAGAAATGAAAGTTCATAAAAATACTGATCTGTAAAACCAGTTTCATTGCTAGAGTACTTGCCTAACAGAGAAGCTCAAACAAAGCGCAAGACTTCATGGTGAAAAAACTTGCATCAATCCAATTATTAAATTATAAGGTACTTTAGTTTATTTTAATGAAACGAAAAATGTAGTCCTTCACTTGTTAATGCAATCTCCCTTCAAACGAATATTTATCCAAAGAGTAATGTTTATAAACATTTTGCATAATTTAAAGGTAGACTGTTTGTAAAACCTTTCATGTTAAGATATAAGTATTTCAGACAGATTCTTCACTCATCTCAATAATTTTAATTTAGCTGATTTATTCAATCTTATAAGAAATTTACTTAGTGCTTTTTTTTTCTCTCTTTTTTTTTACGACACTAGGGAATTTAGCTTGATACATGTTTCAGATTCTACATTATTTGGCTTTCTGGTTTGTGAACATTAGAGGAAAGAATACATAAATTAATTATAGATAATATGAAGTGAAGTTATGTGTCTTGTTGTATATTTTTCGATCACAATAAATCATTTCAAACACGCTACATATTTTAAACGGGAAAAACATTTTGCCAACAAGTGTAAAAATTAAGCCCTGTTTGAAAAATTACATTTTACGTTTAATTAAAAAACACTGTAGTAGGTAATTCAATAATTGGATTGATGCAAATTTTTTTCATTATGAAGTCTTGCACTTTATTTGAGCTTCTCTGTTAGGCAGGTCCTCTAGCAGTGAAACTGGTTTTACAGATCAGTATTTTATGAGCTTTTCTCCCAATGAAGATTTCTTCAATGGAAAAATATATTCTAGAATATATGTTTATTGAATTATTCTTTTTCTTAAAAAAACAAAGTTTTCAACTCTGAATACTTATCATAGCGCAATTGAAATTTACATAATCATCGATAAAGGTTTTCGATGCTAATGCTTTGAAAGGACAGTGATTCTATTTTTATCATAAACGTTCAACGCATATAACTGTCTCATTTCATTGCTATAAAAATTAAGGTTCAAAATAGGTATTGAGTGATGTAATGAATGACCCCTCCCCATCAGTGTATATGTTATGGGCAAAGTGATTAGTCGGGCATTATTAATAATGCCCGAAGTGGAGGCGGGCAAAGTGATAAATTTCATTCATAAATTCCACTGAATTTATCACATTGCCCGGGCATTATTAATAATGCCCGGATTTATCACATTGCCCGTAACATATATAACACACAGATTTACAAATGAAGCCACCAAGCAGAAAAACCCCATCACCCGATCAAATCTCCCGCTAACAGCATTACGACCGCAGAAACACCCGTTACGGCAAGCAAAAGGCCCATTCAATCCTTCATAAGCGATGATGATGATCCCACCACGATCAGCGACAACACGCTGTCCCCTCCCTGCCGGACACCCGTCCCCGGGGGCCACTCTTTTGCATCCCCCGCAACAAAAGCAGGGGGGGGGCTAAAAGATGAAGAGGAAGAGCCTCCTTCCATCAGGTAGAGGAGCGATACCGTACGTGTATTCCCTTGATGGAAGGACATTAAGAGGCAGGCACGTCTCTCTTGGCTGCGAAGGTTGCCCGCCTTGGCGACCGCCAAAAGGAGGGTCCCCCGTGGGAATCGGGTTCATGGATTAATTCGAAATCGATGGCGAGTAACTCGTTGTTGAAAGTCGCCTCCCTTTGCTTTAAATTGATGGGATGATTTGATTTTTTCGTCGTGTTTAGCATGGTGGGAGTTTTAAGATGCAGAAAGAGGGTTTTTTTTTTTCTTCGAGGAGGAGTCTTTGGAAGAAGGTTTATTGATGCGATTCGAGTTTGGATTCGATTTTTGAGCTGTAGGAACAGATATTCTGTCGTGTTCCTGCAGGTTTACAGCAAGTGGGGCGGAATTTAAACGAGTGGTTTTGCTTTTGATCTCTGCGAACACTTGTTAATCGGGGTGGAAATGTTCTTGAGAGTTTTATTTTAAGCCGTTCCCCTATATAATCCGGTTGATGTCAAAGGATATATAAATTTGTTTGAACCTTGAAGAGAATATGATCGTTAGTGATTTTTTTTGCATGAAATGTCCTTCAGATTGCTTTTTAAGAGTCAATTTTTCGCGAAAAAATAATTTAATGTCATTTAGCGGTTTTCAAACCACTGTATATGGTAACCTTGAAAAACTTCTTAATATTTGAAATATTTTTTGGTTTTTTGTTTCAAATATGGATTTAGATTTTCAAAAGAATGCCTCTTATTTCTTGGTTGATTTCTCCGCATACAGTGCTTGGAGGGCACTTTCTAACAGTGTATTAAGCTTTAATTCACACGAAATAGATAAAAGTTTATTATAAGTTTCTTACATCATTACATTATGGTACTTTCCTGTTACCTACCCCGCCAGAAATTGCCAAGCAGTTTTTAACTCCAAATCTAGAAATATCACCAAAAACTGCAAACCAACCCAGTGAAATATACAATTATATTGATAAAAACTACGAAAATTCAGCGATATTTAAATATTTTGCATTCAAAATAGCTTAGCACTTTTTATCGGGATGTATAACGGATTTAAGGCGCCTTCAGCCCCAAAGAGCTAACTTCAATAGCTTTACATTGAAGATGATAGCTTATTGCAGTTGAAAGCGCTTCAATAGTATATTTATCATTAGCACTTTGATTGTGAACACATTTATTAAAAAACGCATAATATAACCCCAGAAAATATTATTCACTTCATAGACAAATTCACACTTAAATAAAAGTACCAGCGATCCCCCATTCAACCCACCCAATATACTCAGAACAAACCATTCCTCTCAGCAACACGCAACTCACCTCAACCTTCCCTCTTCGCTTTAAATCTAGGGATTTTTCCCCTCCTCCCCGCTGACACATTTGCAGGGGGCGATAATCTCTCACCGAAACTTCCCCTCGCTAATCTCTGGAGCAGCCCCCGCCGTCATTTAAAAGGATTTTTGCCCCTGCTAAATGCGGACTGGGGTTTTAGTTTTAAAATGGCGAAAGGAATTCTGGGCGCTATATCCGCAGAATTTGTTAAGTATTATCCTCTTGGATGCGCGCCGCTTCAATTAAGTCTGTTCTTGAGCAGTGCGGTTATTGCAAGTTTGGGGGGGGGGGGGGGTTAGGGGTTATGTATCGTTTTGAGAAGAGGTGACTTGAGCAATATGTAATTTGAGGATCTTGAAATTTCGAAGAAAAGGAAAGGGATTCCTATGAGGATATTTCTTTGTTTTCAGCTATTTTGAATGTTATTGTAGTTGTAGAAAGAGAAAAGTTTACTCGAGGAAAATCTACAGAGAGCGATTTAAAGGAAAATTTTTAGCATTTTGATATTAATTTTTGTCTTAGTGATATTTTAAACTGATTCGAACAGATAATTTGCTTTTATTTTATTAATAACAGTATGGGGCAAAATTAGTATTAATATTGTTTAACTATTTTTGGTACTTTTTTGAAGGGTTTTAATTCTGGTATCTGAAATATTGATTCCTTTTTTTTTATTTTCAAATGAAAAGTTTGATTTGCTGGATGCTTAAAAAAATGTTTGTTTATAAAGTACTTATAATTACATCTTTAAGCATGCTTCACAGTTGTCTGTTAGAATAAGTAGCAAACTTCGTATGTTTTATTTATTAGTATATTGGTAAATGATAATATATTACTGTAATAATAATTGGCTTTTAGTATGAAAAATTATAATAGAATCAACCAGCCGAATTTCTTTTCCGGTAGTAAAGAATTCAAGCACTTAAAATACTCATTATTTTACTTACTGAACTTAACATTCGTCTTGGACATGTTGCAAAAAAAATATAGAATATGTTACTCAAACTATCAAACTAAGAGACAGCTAATGAAGGCAGAGTTTTCGTTACACAGTAGAATGTCTTGTATTTTTTGTTTTACCACTCCCCCTAAAAATCTACCTACTTATTACCGGAAGCAGAGTTAGCCGTCAATTTTTAAATAAAATATAAAATATTTAACTTATACGAAAGCATTGAGACGACACAGGAATGGCGATTCATTCCTTCCTGCATTTAATATCATGAATAAAGGAAGGCTTTGCGCGTATTTAAATAAAACGTAATTTAAAATACACGTAAAAAGCATTATCTACCCTTATCAAGAAAATTTTTAATCCCACCTTCTAATTAATTGCCCATTATTAATTAAGGCCCACAGATCTGGCAACGCGGTCCCCAGAGGCCTCTCGTAAACGTCGTTAGTCGGAGGGAAACAGCTAATTAGGGGGCATTAGCGATCGCCCGACAAACAGTCGTACAAACGGGTCGCATTTCGAATCAACAAAAGAGCGCTGTTTGCTCTCTAGCCACGGAAGAAAAAACCTCCATCCTCAAAAACGGACCCAAATTAAAACGCAGCCGCGGAGTAAAAATCCTCCCCTTTACCGGGGCGGCCCCGTTTAATAAGCCTTTAGATCTTCGTTAAGCGGAGCCGCTGAAAAATGCAAAAAAGAGGGATGGCGGAAAACGAGAAAATTAGCGACATCAACAATTTTTCCCTCCTTCTTCGCTTCGGGGAGACGTAATGAAAATAATAATGAACGAAGGAGGAGAGCAAAAAGTTGGAAAGTCTGATGTATCCAGTCGGCGGATTGTCTGATGTGCGGGCGGGCTTGTAGAATCTCTTTTAAGCCCCTTGATGGGGGGTTTGACTCCCTTTTGTGGGGGCTTGATTACTTTGGAATGAGCGGAGTCTTACCTGTAGCCTCGGGTTTCATCAGGGAATGGGTTGGGTGAGATTGAGGGGGTCCTCTCTCTCTCCCTGTGCTTAACGGACGGGAGGAGCGGGGTTTCTGTGGAAATTAAAGTGTTGAGGGTACTATTGATTTTTGTTCTTGGTTCGTGCTAAAATGAGTGAGACATACTAGAGTCTACTTACATGGATGTTTAAATAAGTTTCTTTCTGCAAGTAAGGAATAGTATATTTTACTATTGTTTTTAAAAGGTTGATTTAACACCATTAGAGATTATAATTAAAAGCATTTCGAGATTACCAATAGAAGAATGCTTGAATTTTTCACTTTCATGTATTATGTTTTTAATTCGTTAGGTCCTTTACTGGAAAAGCAAGAGGATTCCCAGTCAGTGAAAACGGCAAAATACTTAACTCAGAAATAAATGTTTTATGAAAGTGATAATAGGGGGGGGGGTAGACATAGAATATACCGCTATAAAGATCAAGGACATCTTTTCCCTTGTAATAGCGTTTATTAATAGGAATTTCTACCTATCCACATCTCATACATTATTAGTTATTTACAATTCAAAACAAATATACAAACACTTTGAAAACCCAAAGTACTTCTAAAAGAACTACCCAAGTCCTTCAATCGCCTCCTTGTACCTGAAACCACTATCTAACTTCTCCACCCGCTTAGTTTTGTTTCTTTTGTACAGTGCTTCACAGAGGGCTTCAGAGGGACAGACCCTAGGTGGAGCGAGCGTTCATTAGTACAATTATACCAGACATTAGAAGTATTATAGGATTATTATCAATTAATGGTAAAAAGTAATAGAAGGTATAGACATCCTAAATATTAATCGTATCATTCAGAAAAGTTAGATTGCAAGCGCAATTCTAAGGTTCTAGAGTGAAGAGAAACACCAGAAGCCATTAGAGATGCTATTATGGATAAAATGTTTATTAATTGTTGTATTGTGTTTTGAGAAACAATTAAACAAGTATCCTTCCTCAATAAAATTCAAGCGAAATTGTAAACAGGATTATAGTATACATTTCCAACTAACTCCTCCATGAAAGATGACATAAAATCCAATGAATCCAGTTAGTGGTTTACTGTAAGGCATTCAATATGGTCATGCAACTTCCCCTTTGTCCGTCCACGTGTCCGCCCTATTTTGTATTTAAATGGGCATACAGAAATCCTCGGATCATATACGCTCAATTCAAAAGCCTCTTTTCTACACACGATGATCCATTGAGCAACTTCATTGTCAACAAAGCAGATCCCATATCCCTCTACATCGCCCATTCAAACACCCGGTGACTTAACTCGACACAAAAGCCACGAGTTGAGTCCAGCAGAATCGCCATTAGACTAATACCCATCACCACGTGCATTGTTTAACACATCCAACTATCCGCTCAATATTGCATTGCGAAAAGGCGCCCTTTCGAGATTGAATAAATAAGCGCGACACAGCGTCCCCCTCTAAACCGGATCCCCATTGGCATATGGTGCGCTAATTTCGGGGACCGGGGTAGTTTAATTATAAAACGACTTTGCCGAGCCATTAACGGTGTCCACTGTTTGACATGGACGAGGCTGTGCAATGTCGCGCCGTTTAGGAGGGCATTAATATTGCAAAAATGACCCGAGTTGGGTTGACCATCGGGAGTCTGATGCCGATGGTGTTTTGGTTGGTTTGTGGAAGTGTTAAATGGTTAATTTTAAGATTCTGGTCAGTGAGAGAGGGGATTTGTTGGAGTGGAGAATTTCAGGTTTAGATGTTGGTAATGAAACAGTAATGATTTCGCAGAGATGTAGAACTCAAGGCAGAGCCTACTGTTTGTCCATTAAGTTGATGAAGGGATTTAAAGCTGTTATGAACTACTGTATCGCTTGAAGAGTTTCAAGGCTTGGTTTAACTTGACCACGGCCCATCTACTTGGAAACTTAATTTTATTACTACTGTATCGTTATTAACTGTTTATGATAATTAATTGTATTTTTTAAAGAGATTGCAATTTAAAGAATGTTTAAGTTGAAAACAAATTTGTATTGACATTAAATTATTCAAGTAGAACTCAAGGCAGTGATTTGTCAAATAAGTTGATGAAGAAATTTAAGTACTGTTTGCCCCACTCTATCATTGCTAAAGTTTATGATAACTCTATATATTTTTAAACAGATAAGCAATTTAAAGAGTGTCTGACATAGAACTTTTATAAATAAGGAATTTAAATGTAATCCTAATTTAAGTATTCCCATTTTATTTTTATCATATAAATATTTAGGAACTAGAAATGTAATAAATATATATTTGGGGAGGGATTCAAAAATTGCAGAAAATGCAATTATACTACATTGGAATTTTAAGCATATTTAATTGATCTAATGAAATAATAGTTTTAAAAATAATATGTAAACAAAATAATGTTTAGAATGTAAACTTAAAAGTCTAGGATTAAAAATTAATATTTTTCAACGCCATGCTGCAACTTTTAACAGAAAAGAACAGATTTTTTCTAAAATCCCACAAATGTATTTTAAGTTTTTTTCAGCGACTAAACATAACTAAACGTATAATATTTTATGCATGTATCGTACAAAACTTACATATGGCCTATTCAGATCCCTCACACCCTCCCTTTTCCCATAGCGATCCATCCATGAATACATTCCGACATCCCAGTTTCTAAACCCTTTCTAACCACTCCGAAACAACCCCCACGACCGAGATAAATCAACAGCATCCTTCTCTCCCGAAACCACATCCTAACTCATCTTCCACCTCCAACCCCAGGCACGTCAATCCCCCAGCAAGAAGGAAAAAAAAAATAGAACGGCAACGACCGCACCGCAAACTCGCATCAACAAACAACAACAAAAACCGCAAACTCTCTCCAAAACGCAACAGCAGCCGGAGAGTTTGCGGTCATAAATCAGAAGAAGAAGAAGAAGCAAGGCGGCGGATTTTAAAGTTAATCTAGCACTTCCGTGGTCCGTGGAAGTACCCGTGAGGGACCCGGAGAGCACTACCCGGGAGGACGGTTGCGGAATTAAAGAACGCTCGGGGTGGTCCCTCGCACGCGGATTTTTTGGCGACGGCGGGATGTCGCCAAGTGGAGACGGCTCTGTTTCGGCCATGAAAGAAAAACGTGACTTGGAGAGTCTGAGAGGGCTAGTATGCTGCCGGAGTAATCTGGGTAAATGTGGTTAAGAGGGTGATATATGTTGTCAGGGTGCGGTAATGGAATTGCTTGTTTTATGACTGTTTTTCGAGGGATGAAAAATCGAAGAGGGGGCCGAACTTGGGTGCCATGTTATGTTATTTGGATAACATCGTAATGTACATCTGATCCTAGTAGGAGTATATACTGTTAAGAAAAAAACCGATCGATTAAAGCTAATTTTTCAGATTAAGTATTACCCTAGGAGCACAGTTCATACTAATTATTCCAAGTGAACGTAACTGCAACTAAAAGTAAACGAAATTTAGCCATTCATTATTGAACGAATCTTGAACGTTTGAGCTGATTTGGTATATGAAAAATTTTCTGTGAAAAGTTTTTTTTTCTGAAAACATGCAGCTGAGAAGATTTCTCTCACATTATGAGGTCATTCTCATATTATAATAAAAAAATACTTTGTTCTTTAGGAATTTTTAAGTTAGTGCTGTAGATTGATTATTAAACCAGAAGTATTATACACGAATAAACTGTTTAGAATTAATAAAATAATTAAAATTAAAATTTTAACCAATACTCAAATAAAAATTTATTTTTCAATCTCTTACAATAATTTCATTTATGTATTTATTAGAAAAGTAATTACTTTTCTAAATTACTCAACCGCATTTTAGTTCACGATTAGATTGCAATTTATGGTAAAAAAAAACATACAACATTTACGATTTTTTGTTGTAAGATGTAAAAATGAAAATGTTCACTGTGGTTGATGAAGTTTAATTAATTTAAAATGTTACGGTATACAATTTAATTTACATAATAGTACTTCAAATAAATTTTTAAACTTGGTGTAAAAGTTTTTTGTTTGTATCTTTTTCTGAATTCATATTTGGTTAAATGAAAGTTTTGTGTGTAGGTATATTCTGATTACGTTTTATAGGATTTTTGGTTACTTAAAAGTGGTTTGATATTTTACATTCAGAAAGCAGTGAGATACCTTAATGTTTTTTGGGAGTGAAATAGTTCAACAGAGGATCAGATAAATAAAAGCGTCATTAAAAATTTCACTAAATATAATTTGATCTTACAAATTAAAATTAAGAATGTGTGTAAACAATGTTTAAATGTGAAGAATAAGAACTTTTTCAAACTGCAAAAAGTTTTTAAACAATTTATGATTAGGAAGTAAGTAACTAATATTTTATGCGAAAAGAAATGCATGCATTGTTTGTTTTAAAATTTGATGTTTAACTTTGTTATTATTGAAACTTTTATGTTTTTTTTTTTGCCGGAAAGTATATTCATAAATTAAAATATCATCAGTATTTCTAAGACAAGCTCATTTAATTTCCTTCTTACACAGAGCCAAATGAAAGATTTCTATCTAAATATTGCACCCCTGCTCCCCGAGCCAAAGAGTGATGTTTAGAATGGTAAACAAACTACCGGGTTGCCACACGGCAGGTAGACTTTGATAAATTGTTGAATCACGCCCGCTTTTAAAAACTCTTGAGCCATTACCTCGCGAGTTGGCGTCCTGATGGAAGAGATCACTCCACCCTCTCTCTCTAATATATTTCGCATAAAACGGTTCTCTTCCGTTTTCGCGTGATTGATTTCTTTAATTGAAAAGTGAGGAACTCTTTTCTGCAATGATTTTTGGAGAGGAGGGGCCTCGATACCCTTTTACCGCTGCTCGCATTGTTTTGCTAACTTTGAGTGAGTGGTTTGGAGCGAGAGAGGATATTGAGGAAGGGAGGGGGTTGTTTGAGGAGGGGGATTATTGAGGAGGCTCTTGCTGAAAGGTTTAGAGGGGCTAATTGTTTCGTTATATTTTGAAGAGAGATAGTTATAAAGATTTAAGCTTGAATGAGATACAGTGTTTGTTGGTAATTCAAAAGGGGCTTAGACAAAATGGCCGAGGATTAAATAAGGTGATTATTTAGTGGGTATGAAGATAAATTTAGCTAATAAACATTTAGACATGTAGGTTATTTTCCGTGTTTTATGCAGTTGCTTGATACCTTTAGATGAGTAAATAGACATTCCTAACTTGTTAAATTATTATTAAAAAATAGCTGAATAATAAATCCACATTAATTTGTTTAAGAATTTAATTAATATCCGTATGGAGATTTTCGTTGGGTTATTAGATAGTAATATTATAACCCTCCTTTTATTTTTTCAAATGCTGTGTTAAAAATAAAAAAATGAAGATTGAACTTAAACAAGTTTTTATGTACAGTTAAAAAATGCTTGTATTTGGTATTAATATTATTTATAAGCATAAATAAAAAAGGTTATACTCGCACCTAGCTACTCTAAGATATATATATTTTTTTTTGCATATTAGAAGTGAAAAGGTACGATTAAGTTTAAATGTCAAAATATCACCCGATGAAAATGGCTACAAAATCATATTTTCTTCCAGCGAATGTACCAAATTTATATTAAAACTGTTTGCGGATTTACGTACTGGCTCCTTCCTTTTGTGTGTTTAGGTTGTATTTCCCGCATAGCAATGCATTACTGTAAAACTAGTTTCTTTACTAGAGTTCATATGTTGCAGTGAAGCAAACCTCTGCAAAGCGCTTTCAAACACCGTGCCAGTTAGTAATCTTGTAGGACGAATTCAGGTTATAAATTAAGCACTAACTATTAGTTAATAATTACCTTTTGTAATTTTTCGTAAACAATTATAACGCGAGCGATGCATTAAAACTTATTAGTAATAATAATTAATAACAATAAGTAATTTTTATGAATTTTTAATTTTACTATCACCTTTTTAAACTGTTTCTTTTGAAATATAATATGAATAGAATACAATAATTTTATTTATATGGATTTTTTCTGCATTTTATGACTTTGGGTCTTGAGAAAATTTTTAGAAAGTTAGTCAGAGGATATATATTATTGTATGATTGCAATATAATAAAGGTTTTGGTTGTTCTCATTTTGGAAACTCCAACTCTCAAGCGTCACCTCCAGCCATGGACCGGTTTCGTCCTTGTTAGGACTCATCAGCACGGCATAGGAAGGTAACGCGTGATGAGTCCTAACAAGGACGAAACCGGTCCATGGCTGGAGGTGACGCTTGAGAGTTGGAGTTTCCAAACCTTTCCCGAACCAGTGGTTATGGTGAAAAATACTCCTGTTCTCATTTTGTTCATAAATTTACTTTAAAAAACCCTACTAGAACTGAATAGAATAGTTTTAAAATGTTAAGGAAAAAGTTAAAATAGTTTTTACTTTTTGTATAAGGCACATAATCGCAACCCTTCACTTTTGAGATAAAATAAAGACAGAGCTAAAAACAAATAAACTATGAAGAGGGAGACTGAATTTAAATAAAAGATTCCCCCGAAACGTTATTTAAGTCGGAAAGTTTTCCAAGAAAAGCTCAAATTTAAAATGTTTGTGTAGAAAAACTTTTAGCTCTCAAAAATCAAACAAGAGTTTATACTCCATTCCATATACATTCCAAATCAGCCTAGACAAAACTTTTTCCTACTTTAAAATGCTTTAAGTCTCTAAAGAAGCTTTCCTTTAACAATTAAGTATTTTTGAATACAAACCATTAGCAAATGGATAACTGTTTTATTTGACTTTTTAAAAGGTAATTAAATATAAATATCGAAATATTTCATGTGACTACATTTATTGTGAACATCAGGATATTCAATTCTTTAAGTTTAAATCATTTTTTTTTCTGAAATTTCTTTTGAAACTAACAATTGGGGAAAAAAATTGACCGTTTACTGTTACTGTTTTAATTTATATTTCCCCTGTTAAAAACATTATTGAAAATGAACAGGAAGAATATACATCTGCCTTTTCCCTCTATTTCGAAATACGTTTTCCTCCGTCACAAAATGAAGTTAGACTCCAAGTAGTATAGGGTTTCGCGTTCTTTTGAGAATTCTTGGCCCACTGGAAAATAAACTTCGGGATCAAATTTTATTACATATCTCTTTCTATATATATATTAAGGACGAGGAAAACGAGGACTAACATCAGTGGACGGGGAAATTTATTTACGCCGTTTTCCCCCAGAGACTGGAAAGGGGAAAAGCTAAGGAGGGAAAACAAAGAAAACGTAACTTTGATAGAATGAAAAGAGAAATCGAATAAAAAAATCAAAATGCAATAAGTAAGGCTACGAAAGACATCGCAGCAAGAAGCTAAGAAAAAAAAAGAAGGGAATAGTACAGCAAATTCTACTCGAACTCGACGACTAATGCCTTCTCTCTCACGCGAAATAACGCCACTTACGAGATTTCCCGAGATCCCCGCTGAGGATTAAAGACGGAGTAACTTTATCTTGTTCTTGCCTTCCTTTTTGGTCTGGTCTAATGAAATTTGCAAGAAAAGGCAGTTGTGAGGGGTGTAGATTTGGTTTGTTTTTATTTATAAACTTCTTTACTCGGCTATTACCTCGGGAAGGCCACTGGCGTGTAGTTTCGGACGGAATTAAATGCTATTTCGGTGTACGGTCATTCGAAAAATTTGCCTGGCTTTCGTTCAAATGGGTTTTTCAAAACTTTTTGACTTAGAGATCTAGAGGTGGAAGTAAAGTGGTTTACTTATGGGATTGAAGTTTTATGTTATGTATCATGTAACATTCAGTATTGTGTTGATTATATTTAAAAAGGTACACATATCTTAAGATAATTGAATTTTTGTGTTATACAAAAAAAGTATATTTTATTTACGTTCTAAATAACGATAAAAGTTCACTTTCTTGATGGAATAATCTATGATTAAAATTGTTGTGCCGTTATAGAATTATATTGTTTTTCTCTGTTTTAAAGTATATTTTTAATATGTAAAAAAATGAAAGATTCTGTGTTTTGGTAATTAAAAAAAACTTACAACAACTTCTTACTTCCTAATTAGAATACCTACTTAATGTTTTAATTTTTTCTTGTGTTGACTGATTTTTTTAAGCTAAAATTTTCTTTTGTTCCAGGTAAGAATATTTCATGCATCCTTTGAGTTCTATGTGAATTTTCTGATTCTGCTTTAGGGGGTAAGTTAATTATAGCAATAATAGTATTTTTAAAAAAAAAATATGTAGTAAAATTTAAGTATAGTAAATCGCTTCATGCATTACTAGGAATTAAATCCCCTCATTAAATAAGAAGAACATAAGTTTGCGTTTTTAAAACAACCTACGTTTTATATATAACCGAAATTTCGGAAGCTAAAAACACATCGTTTTAAAGAAAACTCTACTACGACGTATTGCAATATTAAATCAATAACTGTTTTTATGGAAATATGAATTACAATTTAGATATCTACCTACATTCTGCTGTTCACGGAGTTCTTAAGTTTGGTTAATTTAATTAAAATTTGCTTTTAGTTTTGAAGATCCTAATATTTAGTTAAATATGCATTTCTTTATTAAATCACCTTTTTAAAATAAGAATGAAAGAAAATAGTTTTTTTTTTTAAATACTGATGTTGCTTTTGAATCTCCCGAACCTCTCTTTTTTTTCGGGTCATTAACAACCATCTTTTTTACGATAATCCATTTTTAGAATTGGATTTTAAAAATGGAAAAAAAGTCCTTACTTAAATTGAATGAATGGTTTTCGTTGTATCCAAACATGGGTGTGGATAACGAATAAAATGTACATGAAAAAAGTCCTCAAAATATCAGTTTTAGAGTTAAAATACATTTTTTAACTTTTTAAATTTGCATTTTTGGAAGTAAGTGTTATTTCAGATAAAAACGTAAAATGTATCTTTCTTTTTTCCTACAATTCATTTATATTCCCCTTAAACTGGGACACCGTAAAATTAATTTCTTTGTAGACTTTTTTGGAGTGGATTGAATGTTAGATTACCTAAATCACATCGGGCTAAAAAATGTGTGCCACTTTTCCGAAATGCATCCTTATTTATGTTTTTAATAAACGGTTTTTTTACTTAATATTAAACAGTTATATGAAAAAACTATTAATATCGCATACCTAGAAAGAAAATAAAAATTTTCTGTAAATATATATATTTTTTTATTTATTTACTTTGCAAAGTGAATGCAACTCAATCTTCATAAAAACAATCATGTATTTCACGATGAAAAAAGTGAAATGGAAAATTTAATACTTAATTAATTCGAAACAAAACTGGGTAGGAAAAATATTAGCTCTTTATTTAAAAGGCATAATCCTTAGCATAAAAAACAACTATAAACGTTTGAGTTTTTATTAAGTTGAACTTAAGAAAAAAAACTTTTGAGATGGAAAATGTAATCTAAATTTTTCTTAAACACCATGATTTCGCAATTTAATACTTTTTTAAGGATTGAAAAGTTTTTGTTTTCCCTAGTCCTTTGCGTTAGTGTTCTTCGACCAACATTTTCATTTCTTTAATTCAAAAAGAGAGAACAAGCTACAAATACATCTAATTCAGATACTTTTTTTCCTATTTGAAAAATAGGTTTGAATGTATATTTGTATGATTTATAAATATTATTTAAAAATTATTTTGAAAAATGATTGTATATTACAAAACTTAATTATTACAAAGTAAGTTTTTAGTCTACCTTATGAGAAAAAAATGCTTTTTAGATGAACACAGAAGAAAGACATGAGTTATATTTTACTTTTTTTAAGATAGATATAATGAATTACAAATTATAAAACAAAACTATAATAAAGAAAATTAAATCTAAAAATGTTATTAAATATCTTTTACATTATTTTGGGACTTAAATTGACTTGATTTCTTTTTACGTTACGTTTTTTTTACGTTTTTTACGTTTTTTTTTTAAATATTTATTCATATTTTATCGATCACAGCTTTACATTTGTTAATTGATCACGAAAATCTCCATTCCGATTTTTAAATGGCAATAGATTCAATAAAAGAGCTACATCATAGCCATAACAAGGGATACTCCCCATTCCTTTCCATCCAATTTCAAGACAATTACATTCACCCCTACTGCATAACTCCATACGAATCACACCTGACTAGTCAAATTATACCCGGAACCCCCTAATACCCAAGCAGGGGACCCACCCCCCGTGGGCGACACCAGACCCCCAGGGGACGAAATGTTCTCAGCAGATTTCTAAATAATCGACTTAGGAATATCCGACAACCGGCCGAATGGTCGGATAAGCATGTTAACGTAGCTGCCGGGCCTGATTCGCACAAATTGCTGCAGACATGATCAGGAGCATTTGGGACTGGTGTCTCGATGTTGTGGAGGCTATGCGTGAAAAAGCTTGATTCTGCTGATTCGGCATTGCTTTTTAAATTTTTCTTTTGTTGAAACCAAATTGCGGAGCGTCAAAAGAGAATTCTTAACATTTTTTTACCATAAGTTTTATTATTTTGATTTTTATTCGGGAAAGGTTTATTAGATTACGTTTTAGATCCTGGAAAATCTTTTTACGTTAATTGTACTGCCAATTGTCCGTAATTGAATTTATATTTTTATTTTTTATTCTTATTGTAATGAAACTTATGTTGCAGAGCTTTTAAAATTTGTTTCATACATTTCAAAATAATTTGTTTGAATTTCTAAAAACATAATTTCATTTTAGAACACATTTCTTAAATTTTGCTAAAAAGATGTACATATGAGTTTTATTTAAGTGTTAAAGATATACTAAACTATAGTATCAGAATAATTTGAATTTTAAGATATTTTAAAGAAATATGTATGGAATTAAAATTTTTCTTTGTTTATTTTATTCCTTTTTTAACTTTGCATGAATCTTGCAAATTGATACCTTTTGTTTTCACCAAGTTTTGTTGTTAGTGGCAAATTCCCTTATTTCTTTACAAAGAATTCGATGATTTCCACAAATACTTCTCTGCTTGAAAATTTCACATATATCCTTGATCATATTGGAATAACTAAATATATTTACAAAAGCACGAATAAGAGTATACTTGTTTTAGATGTATTTAAAATGTAAAAGTAACCATAAGTTAGGTAAAATATTAAGAATGGAAATATCTTCTGATGAAATTGAACAACATAGAAAGCAAAAATCTTGATATTACGACACGCATGTTTTCTAATGGCATGAAGGAATAGCTTTTATCAAAATATTTTACCCTACAAATGATTCAACAACTCTTAAGCTAAGAAATACGTTTAACACCGGCTCTAATAAGATCTTGCAGATAAGACCCGAAGAACCCTCATCGGCAAAACAACCAATCATCCAATCATTCATTTCCCCAGTTATCACTGATCACACCACATTGAGCGGTAATGCAAAAACATTACCATCTCGTAAGTCCATGTCCCTCCCAAATGAACCGATTACATTAAGAGCCCAATTAGTCCGAACTAGCGAGTGTGTGTGTGGATTATGGCTGGAAATAAATGCAGGGGCCGCGGTTTCATTCTTTTAAGTAGGAAAACGTTAGAAGCTGTTTAATCTTCCCTCTGTAGAGCGGGAAATCTCTTAATCCTCTTGATGAGGCTCCATTTAGAGATGACTTTTGCGGTCGATTTAAAAGCTGACTTGTTGTTGAACAACCTCTTGAAAGGGTTGTCTTTAATTTCCTCTTTAGAGGTCCTCTGGGGACTGGACCGGGTAAAAAGGTTTTCCAGGGGCAATGGGTTTTATGGAGAGGGAGCGTATCCGTGTGCTTAGAGAACATGCGTCCCTCTTGTATGCTGTTGAGTGGGCGGATAGACCTTTTTAGTAGATGCAAAAGTAAAGGTTATTATTTGAAGCAATGATTGATTTATATTTAAACTGGTTAGAACGAAAGAGGTGTAAGTCCACTGAACGTAGTTTTGAGTAATTGAAGGTTTTCTCTAACGGCACCTGTGTTACCCTTATGTAAAAATATTTTTAGGCAGCCCTTACAGGCCAATCATTGATATTTTGACTTAGGTGACTTCCACACTACAATCTTAAAAGGAATCCAAATCCATGTTTTTCTGAAATTTTGTATTTTTGGGCTTATACTACCACTTTCATCCTTTACAGCTCATTTTAATACGAACGATACACTGCAAATGCGTGAAATACTTTTGCAAGGCTGAGTAAACACAATAATAAAAATTCTAACTCAAAGCGTTTTGTTTGCCTTTGACAAAGCCTTTCTATTTCAATCATTATTTGGTAAATTATTAAAATAGAAGAGAGATATTACTAGTAATAATTATTTCATAATATTAGCAAAAGGGAATATATTTTTCAATATTGAATGTTTATAACAAGTACTTTAGAACAAAATTTAAAAATTTATGCAAGGGAAAGATGTAAGCGTGTTGTGTTTGAAACAGTGTATTCAATATTACCTTCCATAATCTTAGTATACAATCCCGATATGCTGTTTACTCTCACTAACTATACAGATACAGATAAGAGTAATCACATTATTATAAAGGTAATTGGATAAGATTCACTTTCAGAAGATCCGTAATTCAAGTATCGATACAGAATTTATGCCTATTCACATGACTGACCATGTGTTAAATTGAAATGGATAAATGGGCTGATACGGCGTTTAAAGATTCTACACACGTATTTCAATCGGAATATGACAAGCAATGAATATGTAGAGAAGAAGTGTCTCTTTACGTGCGGAATAGATTTACTTTTTGTAGATAAAAATGCAATTGATTTAAAAGCATACTAAACTATTGATTATAATTATGACAGTGAATCAGGGAGAGCACTTTTTCTGTGCTTTGTTGTAAAAAACATGAATGTAGAACTAGCTATACCTGAAATTAGTGCAACACTCAGAAATTCATATCTAAAATACAATGCCTTTAATCCCTGTTTTTTGTACTTCTTTAAGCTGTATATACAGCTTAAAGAAGTCAGAATCAGATATCTGATTATACGTATAACTTAAAAAAGAACTTTATAAATTTGAAGACATATAAATTTGAAATTACTTTAGAAAAAAAGCATTTACAATTTTGTTAACAAGGGCAGTTTAGAAAAAAAGTGATGTATGAAACATTTTACCATAATCCCTGTTTTTCTGAGTTGATAGGGTAAGGAGGTATAACCTTTTGCAGTGAAAATCCTGCGCAGGCTTACCGAAGGCTTTACCCTATTAAATATTTTTCACATTATTAAAAAATACAATCTGTGGATGCATTTCTATTCTTCAAATTTATCTAGGAATAAGCTAAAGTCATGTTTCTAGTTTTATGATTTGGTAATGCAAAGGAATTAAATAAAAACAAAAGAAAAGACCGTAGGAAAGTTTCTTACTGTCAAAAGTAAAAATGCTTATTTATTTGTGCTAGAAATTCTTTAATAACTCTTCCTCGAAAATATCATCTTCGAATACCATTATGAAAATTGGAAAAAAAAATCCCCAAAGCTCGCGAAATCCGCACTACATTTTCCCCAAATTCAAATTATTAATTTATCTTTTTCAAGGAAATTGAAACCCCAACTTTTCAATTTTCCCTACAGTAGAAAAACTCCTTCCTCTCCGAACCCTTTTTCATTCATAATTTCCCCCAGAACTCTTACCAAACAATAACAGCAACAGCAACAAAGCGAAGAATCTACCTGGGAGGGGGAGGATATTATTCCGTTTTTCTTTACGCTCTCGTCCCGAAGACTCTTTTTTTTTTACCTCCGAGTCCGAACTTCCACAGTGAATGGCTTGATAGGGCGGGGAGGAGGGAAACACATTTTTAAAATTTTTATTTCTCCTCTGATAAAACGCATGAAAAGCTAAATAAGCAAATAAATAAAACTCGGACCGAGTGCGTTTCCCCTCCCCAATAACGAAAAGTGGAGATTCAATAAAAATGGAGAACAGTTAATACATATTCCCTATCTATTTTGGTAGTATCATTCCGACGCTGCCGGACCGGAGGAGGAAGAAGTAATGGAAAAATGAAAAACTTGCTTCGTCTCCTCTCCGAATTGATAGAGAGAAGTCGCGTAGACGCTGCGCGGGCGTGTAAAGGGGGCTTTTGTGCCCGCGTGCGTCTTTATTTTGCATGTGCTGGAAGTCACCGGTTCGAACCGATGAATACCCGTCGTTTTTTTTAAGTGCAAATCGGGGAGTAATTGTGGCGTTTTGCGTGGGGAGATCTTAACCTCTCTTGTTAAATAGCTTGTTGATGTGGAAGGAGGTGTAGAGGGAATACACCTACTTGAGGTATGATGTGTGTCGGGATTTGATAATTTACGGTTTCATGAAGGATTGATGCATTTATAAAGGCGGTAACAAAAGAAACACCTACATACCGTTGGAGAGTTTATTTTTAATGCTTGTCTTCAAAACTTTCATTTTCATGAAATTGATCAATTTTCTTCCTACATCTGCTTTAAAGATTTATGGTGGTTAGTGATAGTTAACATTGATATATTGCTGATTCAGCTAATGATAATATGTTTCGAAAATTAATTTCTTTATAGATAGATAGGTAATATACTAACCAAACAGTTAAATGTTTTTTTTATAAAGTAAGCCAGCTCCTAAATATTTTTTTTAAGGAATGAATAAAATCTTATATTATCCGTGTCTGTTTGTTAGTGTTGTCATAGGGTCAGGAAACGTTGCTGTCGAATATAGTAACAGCTGTAGAGGAATTACATACATAAAATATAATAGGAGTTATCACTATCGATCAAATATGTAAAGATGAAACATAATCAATGCCAAAATATCAATATATTATGCAATTAGATATTACTATGCAATTATATTATGAAATCATTAATGTATTCACCAGGACAACAGGTGCTATGCTTTTCAGTGGAAAACTAACATTATATAAGACTAAGGTGACTAAGCTCCACACTCTTCATAGGTATAAATTATTTATGAAAGAGAAAACGGCACATCACAGAGATAACTAGAAAAATATAATCGTCGGCACGCATATGCCTTGTTCCATTTCTATCTATATTTATGCGTCGAATATCTCCACGAAAACATCGCATGGTAAGGAGAAAAATTAAATTTCCTGGGAATGGATTCACCCTGCAATTTGATCCGTGAAACGATGAATAGGATTACGATGAAAAGGAATTCGAATGCATATCAAATCGTTTCGTTTCCTGTTTGCCGAGCATTTGATTTTTTGCAGGCGACTGTTTTCGAACGCCACTTTGAGTGTGCGAGAGACGAGATGGAATAGTGAATCGGGAGTTAACTGTTATCCGCGACGACTGAAAATTTATTCCGAATTGAAGTGAAGAGATGTTCGATTTTATTTAGTGGTAGTATAATGTGTAGTGGATTCGTTTGATTTGTAGTGAAGTGGAAAACTTCCAATCTGAGTTTTTGAAGGGGTGTTATTATTATATATTGGAATTTAAAAATGTAATATGCGTATTACGGTATCAAAATTCCTCCACACATTTTTTTTCGACAGAAATTGAATTGGAAAATCTGATTTTGAAAGGTTTTACAGGTGAGAATAATATTTTTTAGATGCAGAAGAAAGTACGGAATAAAAGTTTTGCCTTGATAAATATCTAAGAAAATATGCAAACACCATTTGCATTAAATGTTTCAGCTAATACTTTCATACCCAGTTCTTAATTTTTGTTTGTGTTATAAATTCCCATACTTGTTATTTTTTAAATTTATTAGTAGTCTTCTTTTCACTTCCCATATTATATAATATATTCAAATAATTTCATGTACACTTGAAATCATGCTTAAATGTATTTATGTACATACTTCGCTCGTTTATATTTTTTTTCTTTTACACATTTTTCATTAATAACGTAAAGCTGAATCCCATAACACGATTTAAAACTGTCTGGAAAAGGCCATCACAGCTCAGACCATCCATCGCGAAAGATATTCCATACTTTTTATTAACAAATCGATGGCATCTCCTCCCTACCTTCGGGGCGTCACACTTATATCCGCCTAACGATCAAATAATCGAAGAGAACGGAGTTGTTATAATGATCTACGGCGTCCACCACCGCATCGTTTTTTCGAACGGAAACACCTGCAGGAAATAGTTATCTGGGGGGATACATTCACCTCTTCCTCTTCTCTATATGAGATGAAGCTTCTTTTAATTAGCACTTGCAATGAATCTTCTCGTACATGAAGTAGGCCAGATGCTGGGAGAAGTATTGGTGCCGTTCGGAAGAAATTTATTCACTGCCAGCTGGTGAGGTGTTTAGCCGATTCAGATGAACTTTTTTTTCATGATTGTTTTTGAGGTTTATTTTTTAAAGACAGACTAAATAATAATGAGTTTGGGATGATCATTTCTATTTTTTAGTAACTTAAAAGCAAAATTGTAATAAATGTACAACAATGAAAAGTCGAATAGTTTTCAGTTATGTAAAAATGGATGAAATATTACTTATTAAATGACAAACAATTTACAAATGTTAACTACCTAGCATAATTATTATTCCATATCTTCACATTAGACACATTCTATAATAGATTTCAGTGAATATAAAAAGAACCTTTATAGTTTTTTCGAGTACCATAATTAAAAGTATAAGTAGATATATTATGGCTAAAAATAATGATTAATTTTTAAAGATTAAGCAAAGTTATAAGATTTTATTCTGCTGTATAAAATGGCACTTCTCATTTTTCCCATCAAACTGATTTTTATTTCAAATACTAACACTTCAAAAGTTTGTTTTATGCAATATTTACATTCAGTAATTAACATCTTTTATCCATCTTTAGATCCCTCTTTTTACTTTGTATTAGTTAAAAGATGGAAAGAAACAAAGAAATCGCTGTAAAACATGTCTATTCAGTTTTCATTTACCTAAATGTGTACATGTTTAAAACTATATCTAGCTTTCCACTAACTTCATATAGTTAAAATTGGTTATTATATTAAACGATAACCATCAGATCTTTCTGAAACAGCTTATACAGAAAAATATATTTGTTGCTTTTTGAAATTTTATGCTTTATCGTAACAAGCTATATTAAAAACCTTAGGAAATTAAATTTATGTTTGTTTTCTTTGCATAAAGGGTCTGTTATTGATGCATGAAATAAAGTTTAAAGCAAATCCAAAGAGTGTAAATTTCGATTAGATTTTGATTTAAAAGGATAAAAAAGGAGGTAGTATAAATTAATGGATTTGAGGAGAAATTCCTTTTAACTTTGAGGACATTCTTTCTCAAAGTTTAATGAGTTTTCCTAAGAATTTTTCAAATCCAGTTTCTAATTTGCCCAAGAATTTCTAGTCATGCGTTCAATATATTTTGAATAAATTACTTTTATAAAAAGTATATCGGTATAAACGATACAAAGAATTGATTTAAACAACTATAAGACTAAATATATGCCAGGAAGCTTTTATCTTAAATTACTTATATTTTACTTACTTATTACTATTTACTATTTGCTATTACTATTTAATTACTTAAATTACTAATTTATTAATTTATTACTAATTTATTAATTTATTACTAATTTATCACTGATAAAATTTATAAAAGGTATATCGGTATAAACGATACAAAGAATTGATTTAAACAACTATAAGACATATGTCAGGAAGCTTTTTCATAAGTTTAAATAAAGTATTATTAATTCCTGTATATGCATAATTAGCTTGATATACATTAATTCATATACATTTATATACTAGATTTAAGTATTCATTTATTACATTTATATACATTTTAATATATTATGATATGCATTTTAAGTATTCACAATATAAAAATATTATTTGTTAAAACCCAGTTATCAGTATAACCAAAAATTTAATCCAAAGTACACCTAGTTGTTTGGAATTAAAAGTGATTTTTTTTATAAATATTTGTTTTGAGAAAATACTTAAACTTTGCTTGTTGTGTATAACACGTGACGAAATATGAAGACAACATAACTTAGACATCAAAATGCTCACAAAGTTTAAAATAAGAATTAAAAACTGCCGGGGAAAAGTAATAAATTGGTACTACATTTTAAGATCTCTGCACGACGTTTATATTTTAAAAAATTAGGTATAAAAACTAGTCCTAATAATTAAAAAAAATGTTCTAGTGTTCTTTTGAAGAAGCTTGTTCGTTTTCTTTCACGATCCTCACTGATTCTGAGAAATTATTGATAAATTTAAATACATTTTTGGAAAACAGACTGGAAAAAATCATACAAACATATATGTGAGGGATGCAAAATGATAGAAATACACATAATTTTATTCAAAATTCCATTTCAGAAATTTAAATTCTCAAAATTAAATAAGTTGAGTTTCAATTCTTTTATTTCTACAGTTTGACTATATCTTTAAAAAATTTTATATTTTTTGTACGTTTTTAAAGATATCTACATCAAAGTATCATGTAGGTTTAAAACTGATATTGGAATTCTAAATTACGTAACAATACTGAACGAAGTACTGCATCTGAGCAACGCCAATAAGCTTTACAAGAAAGTTATATTGGCTGGTGTCATTTCTCAAAACATCTTTTTTTTCTGGAACACATCCAAACCTATAGATGTAGTTTTTACCAAACCCAAGAACTTTTATCCCCATGAAATACACTTGGAACAGTCTTGTGAGTCAGCTGGATCGAATCTATTTCTGAAGGAGGGCGGAAAACCAAACATTTTTATTCCTGGTATTTGTTTTCTTTCATATGTCACCATGGTAATGATAAAACATGGATATTACATTCGCTCGAAACTGCAACCGTTTCATGTTTGCAGCAGATGTTGGAGATCCCGGGTTATTCCTACACATCGGAATTAAATGACGCATTGGGAAGAGTATTTCGCTGACGTCTATATTTCCCTATTCCGAAAAAGATTGCCCAAACTATGACGCTCAAAGATTTTGAGTGGCTTGCCATAAATTTTGGGGTGTCCGGAAAAAGTATTGGAAGAGATATTTTTGGGTATGTATTTGTTTAGGTTTTAAAATGACTCAAGATGATTTTGAAACCACGAGAAATAATTGTTTATTTAAAACCAGCCCAACCCGGGGACAGAACTCGGGCCTGGCAGCGAGATGAACTACGCCACTGGGCTTTTCACATTAAGTAATGAAATTTAGAAAATGTATTAAATCTATGTTTAAACCATCTTTATAATGATTTATCAATGAATCTTGAAAACTATTCTATCACAAATATTTGAAACAGTTTACAAACCTGCTACAACAAACTACTACCATAATGTATGTTCAGCTTCCCATTTGATAAGCATTTCGTCATTAAAAATAAACACTACTCTGTACGTTTAAATGTAAAAGATTCATCCAAAATGTATCCACTCTAACTACTACTCTTAAAACCAACTATATAGCTCCAACACCCGCAAACTCAACCTAACTTAAGCAATCTGCGCTAATGATCCCGACTCATTATTACTTTTAAATCGCCGATACATTACCTAATTGCATTTCGATTCCCAATCCCGACCGATACATTCTTGGTCGGCGGCAAATTACCCGCGACTTTCCCATTAGAATAAATTCCGAGACAAATTAAATCAACCACCGCCAAAGACAATCCCTGCAGACTTTCGCCTCTCCATAAAACGTGCCGCGTTTTCTCCGCACGATTCAATAACTGCCTTTATTTTGGGGCAGGTCCATAATACAACGTTCGTCGTGACAGAACGCAAGATGACGTTCGCATGGGGACCAATTAGCAATCGTTTGTGTGGGGGGGGAGGGGGGGGGGTTGGAACGGATTTCCAATGGGTTGTTTCGACGCCTCGGTGTTGGCTTACTGCTGGGAACATCATTCATCATGGCGATACCTGATGGCCTTCGCGCCTCCCGAACGTCGATAATTTCGCCGGGATGTGATTTTTGGAGGGGTTTGGGGTGGGTAAAAACTGAGGGATCGATTTGGTGGGTTTATCGACGGTGAACATTTGTTGCGAAAAGTGTTGTAGTTTTAAATTTCGGATTGGATTTAGGTATACTTCATTAGAATTAATATTTATTGTCGTGTTAGCATTTGTTTTCATCATCAAAACTTCCCGGAACGGAATAAATTAGAGTGGTTTAGAAGTCAAAGGGTATCAATTCAAGGGACTCAAATGACAATCAATGAGGCATAAATTCTTATTTAAGGGATTTTTTCACTATGTGTCATTTAGATAAGGGGAAGTTTCACTTTTTCTTAGATTTCAAAGATAAGGATTTTAAGAAAAGTTGTTAAATCAAAGTACAGGATATAAAACCTACAAGAAGTTTGTTGAATTAACTTTCCAGTACCTATTTACATTCAGTGGCGTAGCCATATATAAAATTTTGCTGGGGATATTGTTATTTTTTTAGTCGTTTTCTAGATTCAAAAAATGAACATTTTTTCTGTGTTTTGGGGAGAATACATCCTCAAATCCTCCACTTGGCTTTGACACTGTTTATATTTATCCTTAATTTATTCCAGGATCTACAATTTTATCCACTACGAAATCAGTTTTGACCCTTGGTTTTTCACCCACTCATTTATGATTTGAACCTTCGATCGACTGATATTTACTTGACTTAAAAAACGAATAAAGTTTTGTGAATGAAAAATTAAGTTCTTTATTATAATTTATATAAGCACCGGTTCCCCATCACCTCAATTTCACGACCTTGAATTTTTTTAAAATGATCTGAAATTTCATGACGAACACATGCATGGCAAAGTAATACATACATTTAAAAAACTAAATTGATATATTTAATGCATATATGTTTGCATGGTTCGGTAATTCGAGCAATGGAGCATTTACCCTATACACAGTATCAACCCTCAAAAAGTACCCACAAATACGGTAACGGGATAAGGCGAGAAGTGAAGGAAAATCGGCTACTGAAAAATCCCCAGCCTCGCTGAAGCGCATCAAAATAATGCCTTAAAGCTAACCACAGCAGAAAAAGATTGACTGATAGTGGCAACCACCGTCAACACAAATTAAGCCGTTCGCGAGGAGGCGATAACTTAATTACCCCGCCCTCCAGAAAATTCATCACCACCTGTCCCGCCATTATTACTTTGCATCTCCACACACTCTCCGCAGCCCCCGCCATCCATCCACCAGCAGAGAAAAAACCGCGATGGTGTTTCCGAAATGGCCTATTACACATCGCGCCACCCCCCATCGTTCCACGTCCAATCCCTGATCGTGCCGGAGCGGAACAGAACCATCAGCTTGACGCCGAGAGATGACGATACCAATAAATATAAAAAAAGCCTTCGGTTTATACGGCATCACGTTCATCATACCTCCCCCTGGTTCTTATGTATCACCGTTCATTTGTCAAGTGCCTCACGTAAAGCGTGTTACGGTGGAGAGGCCTTATTTTCGGCGAAGAGGGGGGGGGGAGGGTTTATTTTTTATTCAGGAGTCGATGGAATTAACTAATAGAGGTCAAGTTTTCAAGTGTGTGGAGGTGGGTTTTTTGTGTGCGCGTGAGGGTTTTGTGTAATCAACTCTGTGGGTTCGTTACGGTTGATAAGTGGAAGGTAACGGAGGGAGGGCGGGTGAATTATGAATGAGTTGTTTAGAGTGAAAATGGTGCAAGTCCAAAATTAAAAAAAAAAAACAAAATTGAGAAAAGTATTTGCACTCGTGTCCACAACTTAAGGATCCATTTTTATTGTTGGGGGAATAGACACAAATCTTATTTCCTTATCAATGAAATTCATACCATAGGATCTTCTAAGAGTGAAATTATGTGGTCCGGGATTAAATTATTCTAACATTAGCTTAAGCGGATACAGAGACCCTCTACCGATAATGGAGTTTCATGCACATTCGGGATGGTATCAGAAATGATCATGAGAAAGTCATTAAGCAAAAAATACCGTTATTTGTAAAGGATATGATACTCTTGTACACCATACATGATTTTAAGTGGATGGATGGGATACCTTTAAGTATGATTTTTTGGCAATATTAAGTGACCTCCTCAATCTTCTTTTCGGGGGGATTTGTTGGGCTCTTGGGTCTTTTTTTTTTTGGTTTGTGGTAACCTTATTTTTTGAAGCTCTCATTTGTCTTTGTTTTGATTTATGTCTAGGGAGCTTAAAAATTACATTACAGGAATTATTCCCAACTATCCAAAAATTATCCTTAATTTTTGGACTCCAGTGTATTTGCATTTCTAAATGGTAGAGAGTCCAATGTTTAGTAATTACGCTTTATAAGCCCTAAAAATGTGTTCATTTGAAAACCTCACACGCATCGTAGCAAGAAAACTTCAAGCAATCAAAACTGAGAGTTGACGTACGTCACTCTCTTTCTGAACTGATTACATTGAGATGAGCCGAACTGTATTTGGAGGAGCCTTGCTTGAATCAGAAGTGGTTTATGTTGTTTCGGTGGAATGCGGTTTGAAGAGGTTTCTATCGGGTTAAAGAGTTTAGTGGGGGAGACTGGTAAAGCGAAGAATGACTGGTTGAAGTTTTAGAATGTGTTGGTTGGTTGTGGAGTGTTTTGTTTGAGGTGAAAATTGCTTTTTGTGTAGGTTTCGGGGTTAGGATTGTACTTGGGAAAAATAAACTAGTTTCAACTCAAGGCATTTGGAAAAACTTGTCAAGTTGTTAACCCAAAACTTTTCCCCAAGTTAGGATTGTTTGAGATACTCAAGAATGAGTTTCGTTTCGTTAGTTCAAAGTTTCTAGAAACTACTTGGTGAACCAAGTTTAATGCTATTTAAACAATGTTAAAGGATTTTTTTCTAAAAATATTATAAAACCTCAACTCTATATCTACATCACCGTGTTAGATAGTCACTAGAGCAACTGAAACTTCAAAGTTATTTTAGATTAATCTTTTAATAGATATGTTTCAATATTTTTCTTTGGTTTTATCCTACTGGTCTAAAAATATTTTTTTTTTTTAAATTATGTCGATCGATTTAAATAATTTATTCCGTGTTTATTATTATATTAACGTTAGTCTCTGTGTATGTTTTATACGGTTTTATACGTACCTTCGCCATCAATTTTTACATTCCTGAAATCTCATTTAAATCGTTGCAAAGTCGTTTTTCCCACTCAAATCTCAGAAACCACTATTACATGCGATACGGTATTTAGTAAAAACCTCATCATGACCAGAAATCACGAAAACTCACATACCCCCAAAAAATACCAAAAGTCGAAAGAAACCCGATGATGTTCGAATGACTGCAAACACTCCTCATCCCCCCATTGCATTCCTAGGGAACCCGAGAATCAGTCATTAAAGCTTCTTTCTAAATACCCCAACTCTCCATCGGGGCTGGCACGCAGAGAACCGCTTTGTTTGAATGCTCCATCAGATGCGTTTCGGTTTCTCTCTCTTTTTTCTCCCTCTCTCTCTCCCCGTCGGAAGATCGACAAAAGAGAGAGAGAGAGAGAGCTCCTTTCTCTCTTTCGGAAACACGTTTTAGCTATCGAAAGCTATTAAAAGAGTCATTAATAAGTTGGCGGATGAGAAATCTGGGGAATGGATTCAGCAGGAATTCCCCCCACACAAAACTAGCTGAGGGGAAAAAAAAATCATCAGCTGAGATGAAGTTGGAGGTCTCTCTGACAGAGAAATAGTTTCAGCTGCTGCTTCTATGTTGCTGCATTAGGAAATTGAAGTTTGAGAAGTCCCCTGTTGACTGAAATGCTTTGTTTCATACGGTGTATTTTTCAAAGGGGTTGTTTGAAGGTAGATGGGGGAAAATTGTTTATTGGACGGGACCTTGCGTTATAAGTTGAAAATTAATGAAGTTTTCGTGAACGTTAGCTTTCAGTGAAAGAAGATACTATTGGCATTCAGTCAGAGTTTTTTTTAAGACATAAGACCAGGAAATGAGTATGATTACATTTTATGTTCTAAGTGGGAAAAAAATCATACCTAAAAATGTTTGCATTCGCCCTATAGTTCTAAAGCTTTTTTCTTACGTTTTTAAATAAATATAGCTTGTTTTTAAATGATTAAAGCCTTGTAGGTTTTAAAATATAAATGTTATAGTTGATACATATTTCTTTACTGTATAGTTTTGAGAAAATCTCTAAGTACTTTTTTATATTTGAATTGATTAAAAATGATGGGTTATATAAAGCGTTTAAAATTGTCAAATAATTCTTTACATAGCAAAGCTTGGAGAAATTCTAAAATTTAAACCTTACAAATGAAGAAAATATATGCTCCATTCAATTTAAATTCGTTTTATTTCAGACAAAATGCCCGGTATTAAATTCAATATTTAGCTGATATGAGTAAAAAAATATGCACCAACAGATGAGAAACAGAATGAAAATGTCTTATTATATTTGAATTTTCTGTGTCTTTATATAACTTACTGGGTCTATTTCATTATTTTTAGTTATCTTTACATAATCTGTCTATAATGGATCTAGAAATCTTCTCTGAAAAGCTTAACTTAAAAGCAGGCTTAATGTAGTTTCAATGTATCAAAAAAATACTTGGAAACCTTACTTTACTTGATTCTTATAAAATGAGCCAAATAGCCTTAGAAATGTTACTGGATATTCTCTGTTTAACTGAACTGGTCCAATTACTACGATAGCATATTAAAATCTGTTTCTAGATATCTTGGATAAAACTTCGTTTTTCTTATTTATCTGTCCCAAAAATGTAACATATTGGAATTTGTTACAGCTTTAGTTTAAACCTTTAAAGGGATATTAGGGTATAACAGAGTGACTTTTATTTAAACATTTTAAGGAAAATAAATTTGAAAGTATGGAGAATAGTTTCTCAATTTAACATCCACTACTACCACTATACGTACTAGTAAGAATTATAATTATAAATAGAAGAAATTATTTTCATAAAAAGTTTAATATAAATTCAAATGAGTTACTATCCTACTTCAATTCAAAGATGTAATACTGCATGTGAGATAGCTAATTATAGTACCCCAATACTAAACAATTAAAATACTTACAAATGAAGCAACAATTTTTTCCGACATAAGTCAAGAGATACCATTGTAAAATATAGGTACAAACTTCTTCCTAGACCGCCTACTAGACTGCCAAAATAAAGTAATAAAGTAAAGGTTACTTTTCTGCTATCTGAGGCTTTGGAAATTAATAGAAAACTAAAGTAATTAGAAGATTCGGTATGTTGTGTCTTTTATTCATTAGTTACCAACAAATAGAATTTTATATGCCCGAAAAGAGGTCCAGTTCTTGACACATCTCCCCACACCATAATCCAATTTAACAGATTCCGAATTCTTCAAGAAGAGGGGGGGGTGGCTAATCTATAGAAACTCGGCGGCGGCAACTTCCAATCGCATTTCTTTCCATTAAAAACCCGACAACGAGAACAAAGTCTTCAAAAGCTACAACAGATAATGCGACTTTAATCCCCCCAGGACGAAATTCAATTAAATAAACTTTCGGAGGGTGAGGAGCGACACCCAAGATTAGCCGCTGCCACCCCCTCCCGTTATTAATAATTTATCCCTTGATTACTGCCAGGCACAAAAAGGCCGCAGTTATTGATGAAATTTATAGCGCGTGCAGTAAACTTTAATAGCTTCGCATTAAATCCATTTGGCGGTACCCCCCTCGGTCTAACGATCTCATTTTAAGGGATGGCGCTACTCCGATAAAGTCGTAATAATTCCGGGATAAAGACTTTTCAAATCGATGCTCGATAAATCGATAGTTCTGAAGGACTCCGAGGTGCCTCTTGAGGACGAAGGGTTTTTCTCCCTTTGCGCGGACTTCTTAACTCGAAGAACTTGTTTTAAATCCTCTCTCTCTCGCTTTGGTGCGGATTCAGTTAGTTTCAAATTAGTGCCTTCGAAAGGAAAAGAACTATCTTTAGATTATTTGATGTTTAAGTGACGGTTGTATATCTAACCACTATCTAAATCGTGTTTTTCGGAAAAGTTGATTTGGGAATATGAAGAACTGCATTTGTTTGAGTTTTAGATAAATTTTTAAATAACTATGATACACGTATGAAGTGTCGAGGGTAGAAAACTACGTAACATAAATTCAGAAGAGCTAATACTTTAAACCCAGTTCCATTTTATATTTCTCTTCCTCAGGTTATTATTAAAGTTAGACAATTAGGTTCAAAAAAATTACCTTACAAATAAGTTTTTTAACTCTTCAATTAAATTATTAGAATTTTAAATGTTTAATTATGTTTCAGGGCTTGGGGATAGCGAATTATTAATTTTCACTACACGAGAGCACGTTCAGTTTTAATAGGATATGTTTTACGAATAAAATTTATTGCAGTTTTTCGTCAATATTTGAACGAAAGGATCCTGTGGAATCTTTTGAAAATATATTTCTACTTAATAATAGCTTAATGAATACAGTGTTAAATATATAGATCACGAAAACACACACACACAATAAAATATAAATATAGCTTTACGTATTTCAAAATAATTTTTATGACTGAGTATCGTTTTTTTAAATAATTCATAACGCGGAATATAAATTTTATTACAAATTTTAAAAGTTCTACTTTACGAATTTTTGGAATTACAAGAAGATGGTTAATTAATCATACCCCCTCCATCCTTTCGGATAAGACTTTTCGCAATATTCTATTAAGAACTCTTTCGCCCCACCGTCTTCCTTCCTTCCCACTCCGTCTGGGATCCTGATCTCATTCCAGGAAAGAACCCCGCAAATCAAAACAAAACCATATTTTGCCGCCGGATTCCCCGTAACTCCTGTGACGTGACCCATCCGGCAAATGGCCTGATGGAACGCCGGACCTGGATCTCGAAGGAGCATTTGTTAAAAGGTGCATCTCAACTCTCCTCGAAATCCATTTCCGGAGCTGCCCGGTTGCGTGGCGTCACTTCCGCCGCTGGGGAGTCACGTCACTTCCGCCGAGTCCCTTGCCAGATAACGATAAAGGAATGCTTTGCTTTGCACGGATATATACATACGTGCTGGTTGGAATGAAAGCGGTGTAAGTCAAGAAATTTAAAAAAAAAAGTTGAACTGGCATTTGGATTACCTTTCATAACTCCCTTGTCCAGCATGGAAGAATTTTTAATACACATAACATAATAGGCTTGAACATTAACTAGAAGCATATTAAAATGTTTCCTTGAACTTGAACACTACATTGTTAAATCTTAATATTAGTAAATTAGTGTTCTCATTTTTGAACCGTTTTCACCATTAGCTGGACCGGCGGATAACCGCCAGTCAAAATTCTGATTGGCAGTTGGAAAAAAAACTAGTAGTTCTCCGCCAATCAGAAGTTTGACTCCCGGTTAATCGTCAATCAGGTTAATACGTTCCTCATATAAATTAAAAGACCCATATAATATTATACTCATAAAATTAAAGTATCAGAAAATTAAAGCAATTTTACATCTCGGTAAATGTGAAACTATAAATCCATTTCCGAAAGTTAAAACTTAGGATGCTCATATTCAAGCCAAAATTACTCTACTTGGACTTATTTTAAGCACGAATTTTTAACAGGGCTTCGACACTGGTGTTGATATGACTTACGCTCCTGTCATTCTAACCAGCTCATATATACTGTACTCAATAAGGAACTATCACTTGGAGTAGGATTGGGTTTGCATATGCGCCAGAATTTATTCAATGCTTTTAAATGTTTGAAAAGCCATGAAAGGAAAGGTGACTGACGAATAGTTGTTTCTTTCAATAACTTTCTTGGGAAACTCTAATGAAATTTATCTTACCTAAAGCATTTGAGGCAATTCGGTGTAGACCAAATTGTAATAAATTCCTAAATTAAACGCTTGAAATTCCAGTTTTTTATTTAATTTAATTTTATTAGATCGTCAAAGCAAAATGATTTTTTTCACTTATATTTTTTTTGTGTAAAATATTTATTTATAAAAGAAAATATTCTTCTATAACTGTCAAAATATATAAAATTTAATAAAGATAACGAAAAAATACAGAGAAATACAATATGAGTACCTTGATTAGCAAGTTATTAAATATTTAAAAAATATTAATAGTTAAAATTATTAATTGAACAATTAATAAAACATATTCAAGAATGTGCTTATTCAAATATAGTTTTATGTCTCTCATAATTAATAATTAAGTAGAACAATATTTACAAATTATTAGGTAAAATGTTTCAAATGTACAACTATAAATACTTTGTTAAAAAAAGTTTTTTGAAGATATATTTATTGAAAGTTTAGAGAAATGTTGCATAACATATGTATAGTGTTACACCTTAATGTATATCTACGCATTATTATTTTAAATAGCGTATGCATAATATAATATCCGTATTTTAACCGTTACTTTTAAAATGAAGTCAAACATTTGTAGAAATTCATTTAAATGTAAACCTATATTCAATCAAGTACGTACATGAAGCTTTCTGCAGAAACCTTCGCATTCAAATAACACTTTTACTTATATTACAGCTCATGACAGTTTCGAAAATTAAATAATGCTCATTCCACTTTTAAAGGTTTCATTTAGTGCATCCAAAAGTAATCTAATATCGGTTCTGTGAATATTTCAGAAGTTAGCATCGTTGGGTAACTCAACTTTCTCGTATTACATACATACTTAAGTTGGAAAGCTTCTTTAAAATTAATGCCTTGGTTTGCTGCACGTGTAATATTTTAAGTTTATTTGTGAAGTAAATGTCTGAACTAATATGTTGTCTGAAAATATGGAACGTCTAAAAATGTAATTAGTATTTCATAATTTATTGTTAAGATGATAAAAGAATAAGAAGTTTGTCGCAAGAAGTAGTGCAGTTTATAATTATCTGCATTACTTATTATTACTCGTACTTACGAAAACAAACTGTTTACGGTGAAGAAAATTTTTGACGCAAGTTGCGCATTATTATTGAATCACGTAAGGTTATTAAGGAAAATAAATCGCATAAAGTTTTTTTTTTCAGTTTATCGTATGCATAAATGCATTATTCCTAAGTGAATGTGTTTTTACAAATCTTGGATATTAAATTTTTATCAATAGAGCTAACCTTAAAAATATTTGTTAAATGTGCACAAAATATACTTTTGGTAAATTATAAATATAATAAATGCAGATTGATAAAATGATTATTACATTTGGTCCCTTTCCTTAACATTATTTAAATGGTGGGGAATTAGTTGGTATAATTTTTTAGGTTCAGTATAATCTCTATACTTTGAACCGAATTGCCTCAAAACCTTCACTATGATAAAAATATTTTCCCCTTAAATTTTATGTTACACTTCTTACTCTTGTTACTCTTCTGAAGTGTTCTTATTAGTTTTCTATATTTATCTTACCTTATTATAATGAAAGATAAAAAAACTACACGAACACACATCATTATTTGATTCACAGTGGAACAACGTAACGTTAATCAATCCTTATACCTCTCAATCAGGTGTAACACGAACACACCTCTATCTACCAACTTTATCAACTCTTTCACCCAATCAAATCCCAAGGTTCATTTCTCCCGCGGAAAATAATAACTCCCTAATCTCGCCTTATACAAGTCCCTAAAAATTAATTTCTCACAGAGAAAGCCAATCGGGCCCACGATCGGTCCTCTCTCCCATAATGGTCGCGGCTGGACACAGGCCAAACGGCGAAATTAACCCTCGCGTGTGACTCAGGTTTTTGAGGAGGAAATTCGTTATTACTCTTTCGGAGACTTATTTCGAGACGGCTAATTTTTCGGGTCGCCGTCTGGGTTCACCGAAGCTCACCCCCCTTTAGAATCGTCTGTGGAGAGGGGTTTGATAGTGTGCGGCACGCTACCTGCTAGGGCCCAGGAAATAATTAACGGTTTCCTTTTGTGTTGTTTTTTGCTGCCTGTTAACCTCTTGAGTCACTGTGATTAGTCTCGTGTCCTTCTGATGTGAGTATTTTGGGTTTGTTCGTTTTTTGGTTGTAATTAACATTTCTTCTTTCCGTTTTCAGATTCTGAAGAGAGTCCTTAGCTTGATAAAGTAACTATATGGTTTTAAATTTTTTAATTGAGGGTTTCAGTCGTCTGCCGAGTGTCAGATTTTAGATTGACTGAGTAAGCTTGGATTTTTTGAGGTATTTATGAAGAAAACTTCGGATTCCTATATCCAGTTTTGAAAAAGTGAATAAGGATTATAATTTTTTAATAACATTTTGGCAGAAATTTGGTGTAAAAATGTAAAAT
Source organism: Tetragnatha montana (assembly GCA_963680715.1). Lineage (NCBI taxonomy): Eukaryota > Metazoa > Arthropoda > Arachnida > Araneae > Tetragnathidae > Tetragnatha > Tetragnatha montana. Next base: position 52,750,506 of record OY796675.1, read on the forward strand.
TATTCAGTCATTTATTTTTTTAATCTTTTGAACTCTTCTAACGTTTTTAGTGGTACTAGTTTGGTAAAGAAATAATAATGGATGGGATCATTAGTTAGAGGATTCTAAATTTTAAAACAAAAACTCCCTTAATATATTTGAAGAATAATATAAACTTTAACATTGATGACGATTTATGGTAGAAAATTTACGTATACCTCTAGTACTAGGTGGATTTTGCACCGTAAAATGACAAGTTGTATGATTTTTTTTCTATGACATTCAGCAATAAAGTAAGAGAATCTTTCAAGCGCCTTGAACAAAATGTTCACTATTATTTTTATAATTTAACTATATAATCAACAATAAAGTAAAGGAATCTTTCAAGCGACTTGACCAATGTTCAATATATTTATGCTATTTCAACTCTCCATATCCAAGTTATAGATAAACCATATCAGAATACACTTCCATCCATAATATTTGAGTCACGCAGACTCTAACCCAACTTAGAACCCTAACTTGCTCTGCATGCCGTTTTCATGCATTGAATAATGCATTAAAAATGTATATCAGCCAAGAAAAGTAAATATTCTGTCATTATGTCGAACACTTCTCTAATGAATTCAGTACTAAAATCCTAACTTCCCTCCCGCTCATTTAAAATTCCCATTTTGAACCAACCTACAACAATAATTCAACAACATCCAACGCATGTCAATATATACGCATTATTAAAACCAACACACAGCGGGCCTTATCCTTTGTATCAAAGTAACACGCTAGCAACGCAACAGCGCGCTCTCAAAATTCCGCATACCAGAAAGCGAGAAAGCATAATGAAGGGAACCACCTCCCTCCCATTCATGCCTCCTCATCTCATTCATAAGTAGTAGTACTCCATTTAAAACTCGAGTCCAGCATGCTAATTCCTCTGCAAGCCCTCTCGTCTTTTATTAATTTAGGCAGGTGATGCAGATCCAGCGAGTTCTCAGACCCCTTAACGAGTTATAATCAGGGGTTGGGTTGAGGGGTCCTGATGCTGCGGATATCATTCTCGGGGGGGGGGGGCGGTGGTATCTAATTGCGAGTAGGAGTCCATTAGAGCGATTGAGCTGAAGATGGTAGGAGGAAATTGACATCGGGATTATGGAGTAATTATGTGAAAGAGTGATTGTGTGAGTCGGTAGTATCATTGTTGAATGTGCGTGGATCATACATTTCATAGGTAGTTCTGAAAATTATATGGAATACTAGGTATTGGATCCATAGACATTCGTATGCATTAATACTATATTCCTGTTCAGGGAGAAATTCCTATACTTGTTATCACCTAGTTTTTGTTGGAGATTGAATATCATGTTTAAAGGATAATAATAAATGTACTTTATAAATTAAATTACTACATTCAGATTTGTATTATCTATTTGTTAGTAGAGTCATTTAAAAAAGAACGTTGGACTTTGTGAAATATTTGAGTTTTTGGTTAAGTTCATATTATCGAATATATTTTTAAAGAGAGGACTCGTGTCAGATATGAAAAATACGTCAGTTAATATCACTAATAGTTTTATCAATTTAATATGCCTTCTGTCGTGAAATTAGCTTACATGATAAAAAAAAAGCCTGTAATTTAATAATTTGATGAAACTTAAACGGTCTTTAAGTGAGTTTTTTTAGAATATTTTTTATACCTAAATTGAAGGCGAAATCTATTTTTATACCTTTTGGGAAAAAACATATTTAATACTGAAGTTATCTTACGTTGATTGTTTCAAAATTTTTTCACCTTTTTTATTCACTCTTTTGAAAATGAACTCTCTCTATATAACTTGCTATGCTTACAAAAACCACTTAAAAGCTTTACACGATACATCACCTCTTAAGAAAGTAAAATGAAACGATAAAAACTCCCACCATCTGCAAAGAAGTCTCAGACCATAAGAAGCTATAAATACCCCTCTCCCTTTTATGACATAAAATTTTCTGGTTACGTAATTTTGCTATTGCGTCACGAAATAAAGTACATACACCCTAAAAATAAAACTCCAATGAATTACATTCTAGCAAAGAATTTCGCCTCTTACGTCACCGGCATATCTATAGGTATGATGTGGAAACGGTATAAAAATTAAACACCTGTTCCTTTTCCAGGGAAAATACTGGAATAAATACGAACTCTGGGGAGTCCACGGGAATCCCGAAGAAAAAGCGGGCGAATAAAGAAAATCGAACTTTGAAAAAAAATAATCAAACACCGAGTCTTCCGAACGTAATCCTCTCGCCCCTTGCATGCGAGAACTTTCGCCACTCAACAGGATAGAGGTTCCCACTCCAAAAACAAACGATCGCCATCTCCGCACCGGCTTGAAACAAGGGGGGAATAAAGTGACGATAAATAAAAATCGCCCAAACGGACTTTAAAACTAAAGGAAGAGAAATAACGAAAGACGGACTCCCTCTCTCTCTACAAAACAATGATATAAAAGACGCGGGAGAATAATAAAAAGGGTGAAAAGGAGAGCGGCAGGAAAAAAAACTATAATAAATAAACGGAAAGAACAGAAGAAGAGGTTTTGATTCTCTTTTCCCCGAGATCTTATTTTTGTAGGGCTGAAAGATTTTCTCTGTAAATGTCCATCGCTCAGGGAACCCCTGAGTATTAGGGAGTGACAGGGGAGGGGTGGGGAATCCTCGGTCCCTTAGTTTTAGGGGGGTAGGATGGAAAAAAAAGATCCGATAGAGCCACTAACACGGGCTCGATTGACAGATGGAAAAATCTCCTCCGTTCAAGCCTTTAGTCTTCATTCGGCGTGCCAGAAAGAATAGTCAATCACCATTGGTGAAAAAGGCCTTTCATTTAATTTCAGGCTGCGTTGGTTAAGGCGGAGGGGGTATTTTTAGCCGAGGGGTTCTCTTTCCCCGATTTTATTTATCGGGTGTAATGCGGAAATCATGTCGATATCGTTCGGATATCGTTAAGAAGGGAATTAGAGCGGTTTTTAAAGTCTCGGGGTGTTTTTTCTATTCCTTTTAAGGGATGGAATGCGGTTATGGTAAAGCCTAATGCCTTAATTTGGGACTTGCAGTAGGGGGTTCGGATTTTTAAAAAATGATTGCTAAAAGATTTTAATTACGATAAAGTTGTAGGAATGTAATTTATTCGAAGAATCGTTGGAGGTAATGGAAGTGTTGGTAAAAAAAAGTAGAACTCGTCAAAAGCTGGTTTTGAGAAGAACGTGTTTTAGGAGTTTCCTCATACAAGCAAAAACTCGATAACTTGAAGTAGGGCCAAATGCGTGAAACATGAAAAATATATTATTTTTCAACATCCACTTAACGTCTACGACTCACCGATTTCATAAATACCCCTAAGTTTAGATGTCAACTTTTCAAAGGTTTCTCAAAGGTCTTATTAAAGTATCGAAAAATATCAAATATGTTTTAATAAATTGATTTGTAGGGTTTTGAGATTTTTTTTTTCAGAAATTTAGTATTATTTAACCCCTTTTTTGCCAAAGAATCTCTGTTGTTAGATTGTAGGAATTCATGGTAAAATTTTAGGGATTGTCATGGGAAAACTTTAACCAATATCACCAAACTTAAAAAATAATGAAAAATAGTAATTGATTTTAATGCTAGAGCGATAGAAAATTTCCAATTTTTGAGTTAAATTTCAAAAGCAACGATGTTTCTGTATCCCTTATCTATTACAATATAACCAGCGTTCAATGTAATTTAAAAAGTATATAGATAATTTAATTTTTGAAATAGAAGTCTTCCGTTGTAACATTTTCCTCAAAGTTGCGAGGACTAATTTAAATAATTATACAGTGTCTGTTTATTTGAGTTCTTAAGATCACCTTTTTAAAAAATTATTCTATTTATTCCAATTAAAAAGGAGTGTGCAAATAGCTGAATATTCAGTAAACAAGAGTTATATAAACGCGAATAAAAGAGGATTTAAAACCTGCTTCCAATTACGTTGAATATTTAGTTAGTGAACTAATGAACGCATTTATTACATAAACTTTCATTGCGAATTCAATTATTCTCACAAAATAGATTGATTAAAATTGTTCTCTATATTATTAGCATTCTTCTTTAAAGATTAATTACAAGTATGTATTGTTCTAGTAATAAAGTGGATTACAATATTTGATTATGTATTTTAAATATATTGTTTGTTAAAGGAGTTTAATTAGAAATTGACAATTATGTTTCTTTTTTTTTTTTAGGTAAGTGATATTTGAAACCTAAATCCCTGAAATTTGAAAGAAGTTAAAAAAGTATGTCTTTTACATTTATTTGATCTAGATCTTTGAAAGATTTGTAATAACTCTTATTTGAGCATTTCAGATTATGATTTCAATTAAAAAATAAATTAACAATATAATTAATTGGGAGTAAAGTATAACGAGAAAATTTTTCAAAGCGTTTGATTGCTTCTCAAAATTAATTTAGCTATAAAACGAAGGAAGGGATGGAATGCTTTGGCGATGTTCAAGATTCAATTCATATTACATTGGAAGATCATTTTTGTTGAAAGTAAAACTAAATTGGTTTTATAATAAGGCTCTAGCACGTTCACATCACACGAGAAAAATCTACTTGTTGCTTGATCCATAGTTTTAGTGTCTTGAAACTTACAGTAAAGTTTTAAAGTTATCGTTATAACTCAGAAAGCATCTTAGATAGTTATTCTAATCATATCATTGATTCTCTAACGCTCGTTAAGCCAAACTCTTTCAAAGAGAATCGTAAATTATTTCATTATTTTAACTGTGTAGGTTTCATTTTCTTTCTTTAAAAGACCTCTTCGATCTATTCCTGAAAATTTTCCCTTAAAACAACCTCTCCTTTTAAAAAAATTATGACAGAATTTTTACAAAGTAGGCACTTTTGTTGTTTGAAATTTTCCTACATTTGAACGTGGGAACGTAGAATGTAAGATAAGATTGAAAATAGTGTGAGCCCAAGATGAGGAAGAAAAGTTTTTTCAATAAGCAACATAGTTTTCACGAAAGTTTTATTGTATAGAGGAGAGGAGGACCGAAAGGGTTAAAAGAATGTCCCATCGAAGTATATAGTATGAGCCAAGATTCTTGATATGAAACTGCAAGACCGAAATAACTATGATGAATATCCCTTCTATTATTTCCTTAAATAAATACAATTCGAAGTTTTCTTTTTCAATTCACTAATTTTCTATGTGTTTTCTGGAATTAAGCCACTTTAAACATAAAGGTTAAAGGACTTTGAGTTTTAGCACAGACCCATTTGAAATTGAAAAATCAAAATGCCCGAGACCGAAAAAAATTGGAGGCATAAAGGTTTGGTGATTGGTCACATTTTTTTTGGACTTTGAATTCCTTTCATTTCAGAAAAGTTTGAAGAGGAAAACTTCACGACTAATATCTTTCATATCTCCCGATCTTTTTCAGCCCGAAATTCCCCTCTACAACAAATGCCTTATTCCTCTATCACACAATTAATTACCACCAACAACAAAACCTTTACCTTTCTTCTTTCGCCGAGTGAATCAATTTTCCAGTCTGTCGACAATACATCCATTCCCTTCGCACAACCTTAATATTCGGGCATTTGTCATTGTCGAAATGCGCAGGGCATATTTGAACAGGTTTGACAGGCCATTTATAACCAGAAAAATACCGCCAACAAGCCGAATTGAAAATCCAGAGGCCACGAAAAACAACAAGCCACAGGGCTGTCAAAGCCGCTGTCCTCTTTAGCGCTGAAAAATTAAGCAATATTATTATGTAAATGGTTTTCATTTCTTCAGACAAATCCGGCTGATTCTGGGAAGCGGGTTATTATTTTTCACGCGTGGAATTAAATTACCCGGTACAAAAGACGTGCCCGTTTTGGATAGCTACTCTAGGACTAATTTCGGATTGGCGTGAATGAGATATTAAAGTGAAAAATGAGCTGAATTTTAGATTCGATGGGATGTGTCTCTTGCTTTTTTTCTGTCCCCTAATTAAATGGCGTTCGTGGAAGTTTCAAATTGGATCGAAAGAATTTACTCGCTAAGAACAGTAAGGTAGGGATTTCAGTTATATTTTCGTTAATTGATAGATTGCCTAATATTTAGTTGCCCTGCATAAAGTAGCAACCATAAGAAGTTCTTTGTAATTGTTTTTTATACATTTTATAACGCGTCGTTAACCTTAGTTTTACATAAACTCAACAAATACTTAAAAACTATTATTTCAATTAACTTTATTTAAATATTTAAATTGAAAATATACTTTCTGAGAAAAATATGTACATAGCATTTATTTTTTGATTGACCTGGATAATTTAAAAAAAAATAACCAATAGTACAATTTCTTTAAATGATTTCTTTTTGTTTAGTACAACCTCGATCCATGTTCTTGTGGCTCCTAGTAAAGTAAAGCTGTTTTAGATTACAAAATCATTTAAAAAAAGGCTTTTGTTTAGATAAATGTAATACACCTATATTTTGACAGAAAGCAACAATTCCAGAGTCTATCTTTTAAAAATATACATACATATGTAACAATAGATTATAATGACAATTCGAATATTTTTACCATAACACCAAAAGAGTATTTTTACTGCTATTTTTCCCAATGACTTCCCCTTTTAAAGAACTTTCATCGATGAAAGATTAATCCTAAAATTTGAATTGTTATCATCTCCGAAAAAAGCTCGGAAATAAATTTCACACACGGGGAAAAAAATATCGATTTCGAGAGGCAACCATTTAAAGCTACAGCAGCGAAAGAAAATCTAGAAGAAGAAGAAGAAGAAGAAAACGACGCAATATTGGCGCTGCCAAGACGCGAAATTAAATATAATTTCTCTTCCGAAAACGAGATTGCGGGCACGACAGAAAGAAACCAAAGGCTGCGATATTTCTTTATTAGCGCCAGACACTTCTGAAGCCCACCTGATAGAGAGTTAAATTCGAAGGAAAAAAACCGCCTGTATATCCCCGTCGCTTTAATAATAAAGAAATTGAATATAAATAAGAGAGAGAGAGAAGAGGATAGGGAGGTCCCCTAACAAAAAACGTTTCATCAAACGGGCTGTATTCTAACCCTCTGAGATCTCCCAAGCCTCTGCGATAAGCTGGCAAAGGAACAATAGTCTTCAATATCTCTTGGAAGTCAAAAGAACCTGGATCAAAACCTGGATTTAGACTCTCCACTGAAGGGGGCAAAAGGGAGAATCCTTAATTGGCATAGAACCCTAAGGGGAGTCGTTGCCTAGCAACGGTCTGGAGTGGGGTCCTGCTGCGAAAGCAAAGGTCGCTCTGTTCCCTTGTCCTGGGGGAGATTTGCATGCTGCGACGAACAATGGGGTTTTGCAGAGCAATCCGATATCACAAATGGACTGTTTTTACAGGTCTTACGCGCAGTTGTTGTGAATATAGCTGGGAAATAAGTTCATTATATTTTTCCATCAGCCTTTTCGGGATGGAACTGTAAACGGATCTCGGAGGTCTTAGAACGGAATGGGGCTTTTATTCTATTAGCAACAGGTGTGTGTTTATAGGATTTGGTAAAGTGAGCCCTGCATGAAATCCATTCAGTTGGGTGGATCTGAAAACGTATTTTCTGGGAAGGGTGCTTTATCTTAGCTTCGAATAAGTTTTCACCTGAATGAGCTGATTTATTTTCCTTTTAAAAACGTTTTTTCTAGAGTTAGAACCCTGTACCATTTAAAATTGACTTATTTGAATGATAAACTGATGCTATAAAGGTGTTAAAGTTAATAATCTTGAAACACACTTGCCTATTTTATTTTATGATATTTATTTTTAATGCTGCTTCGAAAGATTCGTGCCTAAAAATATATCCGGAAAGAAAAATACACTTTCTTCCAAATGCCCACGGGGTTACTTGGAGGAATAGCTCGTATGGAGTGACCAGTGTACTCGGTCGACCTTGATTTTATAAAAACCTTCGAGGTCTTCTGAGGCATGCTATATATCCAGTACATGTTTTTCATTCCCATTCATTCTTAAAAATGTTTGAAACTGCTACATACTAGAGAAATGGTAATTACACGTTTTGTGGTTATTAGAAAAAACACTGAACACATCCTAAACACTAGAAGTGGTTACAACACTGTGCCTGTTATTATAATTTTCGGTTATTCTTGTTTCAAGATTTTATACACGATTTTGTTTATAGCTCTATCACGAATTAATCCTAAATTTATAAAAAAATAACGCAACACTTTTCAGTATTTTCTATTTTTTTTAAAATTTATAAACAACTTTTGTGTACTTTCCTTCGACATTTCTCATCGACTAAATCTTTACTAAACTACAACACTCTGCCCTTAACTTTTGAAAATGAGCATTATCATCATACCCTATCCTCATCTCAACAAAAAAAAATATTTACTCGCTCTTTGACAACTTTTCCTTGACTTTGATGTACTTTCTACATCTGCAGTAGGTATTGAGGCCCTCCATGAAATTAGCCAGAAGTTCAAGAGGGATGAACCTGGCCAAATAATTATAGTTCACACCTACAAAGCATTCCTTTCAATGGCTTCGCAACCCATATCTCACTGACTCCCGCCCTATCTCGGTCCCCACTCCAAACCCAGATTACCCGGGACATATCCCGGGCACTTTATGCCTGACCACTGTGATCCCTCTACACGGCACCGTTGATAAGGGGGGCGGATTATCAGTATTGTATTGTCGACACTTATTATCCAGGCCAGTTGAATATAGTGTTTGGATTGTATCAGCCCATACGTTGGGTAAGCTATGATTGAATTTCGCCAGGGACCACCGCTGGATTATGATACGAAGGCTTGATGATGAAGGATTTGTGTGCGGGGAGATGGGACAATTTAGTTAGCGGGGATTGTCGTCCGACTGTGTCTATATTTAGGGTTGAGCACTTGTTGAGCCGGTTGATTGTAAGGTTGGGGCTCTTCAAGCGACGCCAGAGTTCGAAATTAAGGTTCTGTGTGGTGATGGGATCGGGATCTTGTCAATTGCTGGGGATCGGGTTTGTAGGCTTCATTAGGTTAATGCGATCCTAACATTTAAATCTTGTAGATGTTATTATGCGATTTGGGCGTTTTGGTCGGTTTGGTGTTACATGCGTTTGATTAGAGGCTTCACCAGTACCATGTAGGACAATATACTATATAATGGATTTTACAGATTGCAGAGTGTAATGAGAGAGAGAGAGTACCTCGTGTAAAGCTAATTAAAATTAAGATGTTTTTTACCTTCACGATGCTTTTCTTTAGGTATCAAAACATCATATGCGTCTTAGAAAAGGTTTTTTCACCGTTTGATAACATTATAAATGATTTTTTTTTTGTCTTAACTCGTAATAATATATTTTTCATGTAATTATTAATTTAATTTTTCAATGATTCAAATGTTTTAAAATTATCAGTTTTCGAATTTCACATACAGAATTATATCCTTTTACTAAACAACCACAAAAGTTCTTTTGGTGAGTTTGTTTGGTGCATTATAATAACAAGAAATAGGTAATAAAAAAGTTAGTTTTTAACTCTGAATCAACCACTAAAGTGATTTTCCTTTCATTATAGAGTATCTGTTTAAAAAAATGCCTTACTTCACTCAGTACCATTGTTCATCACCGAAAGATGAAAGATTCCAAGATATGCAGTGCGCAACACAAATTCAATATCTTCCTATACTATGTTCCAAAATGCGATACACTTAAATGATTTCGAACATTATTCACCGTCTGCTGCTTCCTTCTCGATGTTTATACAGTCCCCCGTCTTGTCAATACCCCCAAACAAGGGATCTCGGAGACTGTCGCTGACACCTTGAAAAGCCTTCAAACCCCCAAATCCCTTTGTCTGCCAGAGATATACCCCGGCAACGATTTAACCCTATTGTCTCACCGCCCGAAACAGGGATATTTGCTCGACTTTTTTCCCCCACTAATTCCCTTTTCAACTCCTTTTAATAAAATCGGAAACTTCTGACAGTCTTTTAAAAGAGAGAGAACGTCGACCCTTCGTTCGTTTGTTCCAACAACCGCCGATATCGGCCGATCTCGACGAAGAAATGAATCGGAATGACAAACGATTCCAGAGAGGGGGCTTCTGGAATTTTAATGAAAGTGTTCCAAAAGGCGGTCTGTCAAGGGAAAGGGAGTTTCATTTCGAACGTACATACAGGTGTTTTGTTATAGACTTTCGAATTAGTTTCCGTGAATCCTCCTTGTCATTGTTTGAAGCCGGTTGCTTCTGTGATCAAAGGCGTGGGGTAAACGCATAATTTATTCAAGATTCAGTTCCCTTGAAAGAGTTGCGGGCCATCAAAAATTCCGAGAAGGGAGGATTCTCTGGAATTATTCTCATCGCTGAAGATACGCTTTTGTGTTTGCGCATTGGGAATATACAAACTGGGTTTCGTGGGATTCGTTACGTATGGTTCTAAGGCGAGAGAAAATTATTTTAAAGGTTCCGATGAAGTTAGAGGTATAAATTATTCTTTCTACACATAGTGGGCTGCGAAGTAAATAATTGCTGAATTATCTTAAATTTATGATTCATAATATGTTTACAACGTGTATAAATTCTAAAGCTTTTCGCTGATAATATTAAAAAAAAATTAGCTTCAAAATGTAATTCATGGTTGTTTTCAATAATCATGGTTTTATCATCTGTGGGTATTGTTATAATTATAATTTCATAAATACAGTGCTGAATAAATATTTAATTCATAATTGTTAAGAAATTAAATTTGCTTATGCTGATTTCACAGTATTTGGAGCGCGTTTTGCTGATAAAGAAAATAAAATTTAGTTTTACCTTTAGGGGATAAAATTTTCCTCTATAAAAAGAAAAAGAGCTGAGGTTTGTTTATAAGTAGTTCTATAGTAATTGTTTCCGTTAGTTTAGGGAATGATGATAATCATAACATATAATTTAAAAATATGAATAGAATGTTAATTCAACATGCAATATCAATAATTATTAGAGGAAACGTTATTTTTATTTTGTTTTAGGAAATAATTAATGTATTCATAATTTGTTTACATCTCTAATGAAAGATCTATACTCTCCTATCAAATATCTCGCTTGGATTTCTGAAAACTAAAGTAATAATAAATTTACATTTTAACATTTTTATTAACCTTCCACGATATTTAGTTTTTCTTTGAAAACCTGTTTAGATACGCGTTTATCATCCATTTTTAATGGGATTTTGTTATTTATATTTCTAATATCAATGCTTCATAAAACAATTTATAAAAGTTGTTTCTGCTACTTTTCGGTGAATGCATTAAACTGAGGTTTATTCTCTCAGTCTCAAAAATAAACTTAATAAAAAGAAACGTTATTAAAATATGAATTTGTATTGTTTACGCTAATAGATTTATTTTACTCTTTCTAACTCAATTGATTTTGAACTCTGAAACAAAAGAGATCTGTTATAACAATTTTGCATTTATTTGCTTTTATGTTTTTTTCTAAAAGACATTTCGTTTATGATAACCGTATCTATTTTAGATATCTGCGAAATGTATATTAAACACGCTAAAAATCCATTATAATTTTCCTCAACAGCTAATTTTGTTTCGATATTGTTATAAAGTATTTGAAACGATGTAGGTACCTATTACTGTAAAATAATAGGTACAAAAACATGAAAAGAAGAAACGGATTTAAAATACATTTACGTCTAAAACTATTTTTAACTTCTTTTAAGCTTAGTTTAAGATTTGCTTTGAAAGAATAAAGTGGAATTCTAGGGATATATAGTTTTAGTTATCCGATTACGATAAATGGAATAAATTTTTGAAATAAAAAAGTTCAGAAGTAGGGAAAAATTTCTCTCGCATTTTTTAAAGGAATATTGTTTGCTTCTATCAGATCTATTTCATACTATGAATCTGACTGAGTTTAAAGATTTAAAATATCAATCCCAAAATCTTCGATTGTGAATAAACTTTAATTTTACGGATATTTCAGATAATTGATACATGAAAGGGTAAAAGATTATTACATTAATAAAGACATTTCAGCGGTCTTAAAAAAAAAGCTGTAGATTTTCTAAAGAAACAGCAGATGAAGTGTTTCAATTCCCTTCACTTTTTTAAAGCAATTTTTCAGAATTTTTTGGCTGGGCTGTACCTCCAAAGAGTGATAAGTAGTGGATACACCTCACAGTTAGTTCATAAAAATGCAACTTGGGAAAATTCAAAGCTGAAGGGCACCAAAAAGTTAGTGTAAAATTTTATTGATGGTTTAAGAATCACAAACATCGCCAAAAATTGCGAGCCAACTGATTAAAATTTACCATGAAAAATGGGGATATTTGAATATTTGGAGTAATAATTTGGCCTTTTTTTACGAAATGAATTAGATATATCCGATTAAACATACCGTTATATTGTGTAAATTTAACTTGTCGATTTTTAGCGGAATAGACAACAGAATTAAACCAACAATTCGACATAGTTCGGATTTTTCCCACCACCTGTCCCACCTGAAACAATCAACCTCCACTTCTCCGACCCATTAACCCAAGTCCGCCACCCCTAAAATTAACCCCAGACCCCCGTCACCCGCTGCGACAACGGACATTTCGACCCATTTAACCCAGCCAGCGCATCTTTGAGAGCGGGTCAACTCATTAGGCGAAAGGTCCCCTAATCACCGGCAAACAAGGACCCGCCATTATGCGGACCGTCTTTCTGGAAAGGCGCTGAAAGATATTACAGGCTAATTGGATGGGCTGGAAGAAGAGGTATTGGGGCCGCTTCGAATAATGAGTGGCGACGGGTAATTGCGGAGTGGGTTGACTTTGGTTTCGGTCGGGGGAGGTTGCCCCCTAATAGGGAAGGCTCGTGTTAATAGGGGATTGCTGACTAATTTTTAACCGTGCCGCTGCGTTCGTCGATAGTTATTGGACTGCTACTTGTTGAGTGTGCAGATTCGGTTGGTTGTGTTTCGTTCGGTTTTGCTAATGATGTGTAGTGGGCGGAGGTTGGTGTATGTTGTTCCGCGCATTGGATTTATTCGTCAAAGGTATCGTTTGAGCTCGGAATGGAAGTGGAGTGAGTCCGAATTCATAAAATTTGAGATGGATTTGTTTTTTTTAAAGATATTTTGCTTATATACGGTATTTGGTATTAGTACATTAGTTGAATACACTACAAACATCCACACAAAAAATAATGCTATGTATATAATTTTATAATTAATGCTATGTATATTTATTAATCTTATTAATCTTTCGAGATTTTATGGAAAATAATTAAGCTTTAGTTTTTGAAAAGCTATTTACTAATGCTACAAAAATACTTAAAGTGAAATTATTGTAAAATGCTTTTATGGAACTAATATCTTTAAATAAAACTTAGTTCATCAAGTAAGAATTTTAAGACATTCTTGTATCTATTTTTCTATTTTAAGGATAAAAGTAAACTTTTTATTTGCATCATGCTTTTGGCAACTGATTAATATATATATCAAAACAATACAAATTATAATAATATATCAAATTTGGCATTATAATAATATATTAATTATAATATAATAATATAATATTATTAATATAATATAATAATAATATAATATAATAATATAATATTATGGCATTATAAATAATATATTAATTTGGCATTAATATATCAAAACAATGCAAATGTATGTATGATGTAAAATATTACTTTACGTAATAAACTTATTTGATTAAATATTAAGGCATCAGTGATTCGAATAAATTATAATCAATGTAAAAGTGTAATCTTTGTGTAATGTGTATTTGACACGCGTGGTATGAAAACATACGAAAAAAGTTATTAATGTACTTTATGTATAAAAGGGCATGTTAATTATATTTAAGTTTAAAACAAACATGAAAAAAAACCCTTATGAATATTATATGTCGCAGTATCTGATTAATAAAGAAATTAACGCCAAATTTGATAGGAAATTAATAAGGAAGAAGATATTCTATATCAAATGAGGAAGAGTAAATTTTATACTAGGTTTCATTTATATTTATCTTTATAAGGTAAAAGAAGTTTCTCAAGATAAGAAATCTCTTAGGAATGAATGGATAAAATCAATAGAATACTTTTCTTTATAAAAAATTTAATGAAATGGCGAACTTTAATGGAATTTTTCCATCATTCTCAGGTAATTTGATTTCTTTTCATGACTGAACGTGTTATCAGTAATTCTTATCACCGAAGTACAATAAAAATGCTGATAAAAAGTTTCACCATAAGAAGTATCCCTTTAAAAGTTACTTTAAAAAAGTCATTAACAGTAGGCAGGCAGTCTTATAGTATAAATAACTCTATACTCGATATATTCGTTATGACATTAACATTTATAGATTAAAAATTAATATAACAATATATCTAATAGTATAAAGTTATTACCTGAATAACTAAAAATATTTTATGACCCCTTACTTGAATAACGTTTTAGTGGCTGAATTGATGGGATACTTTATATTTTGGTCTATCACACCAAACCGCTTTCTTATTTTACATTGAATATTTAGAATAATAAATACTCTCAAATGGTTTTTAAATATCTTTATTGATTTCTCCTTTTAAACATTTTTTATCTTTAGAAGATATGAAAGAAGTAATTAATTTCTTTTGCGTACATTAATATATCATTAAGTGTTAAGCTTATTACATATAAGTTAAAAAGTTAATTAATTCTCGGAAAAAAGCTCATTTAAATGTTTTTTACAATTTATCCATTTACCCCCTACTTTACAAGTATCTCCTCCTTTCCGGTTGAGAAAAATTAAGTAATTGACAAAATTATAACAAAAGAAATCATTACTTGTATTGTGATGGAAAATATGAAGTAATTTAAAAGTATTTAACCGACACTGCACAAATTCATACCATACATCCACACATGCAGATTAAAATGTATCACATTTTTTAAGAAAAAAAAACGTAATTATGTTACATTTTAATTACAGACAATGAAGGCAATAAAATGATACATAGTCGAACCTGGATATAAGTGGAATTCTCGATTATTGGAACAGAAGTGTCGGTAACGAACATTTGAAGGCCAAAGAGGAATTTAGGAACCTGTTTATATGAATCTAAAAATTGCAAGAAAGAAGAATGCAATTAATCCTTTTATTCCTAGACCGCCCGAGGTTCTCTTTAAATCATATAAAACATCTGGGGCGTTAAGGACTGAAAAGGTTAAAATAATTAAGTATCAATCAGTGCTAAATGAAAGAAAAAAAAATTTAAAATCTTAACAATCAACACATTGGCTGGTTTTGACCTGAAGCACAGCATTAAAATGTTTGGATATACTTAGAAAGGTCAGCATAATTGGTTGGGTTTTATATTATTTGTTCATACAGATCTCATAATGTAAGTAAAGCGTCCATTTTGTTTATTCATAATGTTCTCCATCATTTGTTTTTGCCTTGAATGGATATCAACAACAAATATCTACGTTTAATACCGGATGAGTGGAATACATGGATAATGGATAAGTGGAATTGAAACATCGATTCCCGGCGTTATACGCCCTACTTGTGTACAGCTTATTAACAGAATTCTGTTCTGATAAGTAACCCTTCATCAAGTTCATCTTCATCCCAATCCCTCATCTTCAAATAAAACTCACCATCCAAAAAGATCCACACTATCCCGCCCTACATCCTTTCTCCAAATCGAGCACCCCAACAAAACAACTCCACCCTTCGCATATAACAGCCGAGTATCCCTCTTTTCGCACCGGCGTTGGGGAGGGAGCCAGCAAGTGTGTTTATGGTGTCGCAACTCAGGATTAATTAGGCGGAAGTAAGGTGCGTTTACGACTCCCGGAAGATGCAGGACCCCGGTTGTTTCTCAATCGTATATGCCTTGTTTAGGATGCGCCTATTGTGCCACTGATTGCAATGGACCTAGTATGAGGTGTCGTGGATTTAAGTGGGGAGAGAGTTGTTGAGAGATATGATTCTTAAGATTTAAGATGTCGGCAGGGGGATAGGAATATATTCTGAGTTGTATTGGAGGCTGGAAATAACCGATAGAAATATATTTAAGTGTCTGATGTTGAAATAATAAACTCTGTTGGTTCTGTAGAGCTATTAGCCAAGCGGCACAAACGTTCAAGTTTCTTCCAATTTTTGTCATGTATGGCCAAATTCCGTTTACTTCTAGTAGCAGTTACGTAAACTTGACATATTTGGTATGAACTAGGGTTTATGTGGAGTATAGGCTTTGTGAATGTGTGGATTGTGGAATGTAGTTTTTATTATGTCGCATATAAAGGTATTTTCTGTAAGTTTAAAAGACAAATCGTAGTGATGACGTAGTACTCCTCTTGATTTTAGAGGAATAAAATTCTGAATTTTAAGCATTTTATTCATGTTGTCTTTGGGCCAGTATGCTTTCAAGAGGACTATAGTCCGTGTCAATAAAATTGGTGGCTCATCACCATGGCAACGACGTGGGAGTGCAATAAAAATGCATTGTGATTAGTGGGAAATGACTAGTAGTGAACCGCCGTTTATTTACACAGACTACCTATAGAGCATTCGCACATGACGTCACTTGGAGGACAAAAACAACGTTGCTAAGGCCGTTGTTAGGGGTGGGAACTAGAAGCATCCAATAGCAGCATTCGCACATGATGTCACTGGCGGGCAAAAACAACGTTGCTAAGGCCGTTGTTAGGCCGAGTCATGTGATTGAAAATGCTCTATAGTATAGTCCACCCGAACAGTAGTACTTTTATCTATACTAAAGGATAATTTTTTAGGCATATTTTCATTAGCTGGAGTTCACATACTTATGCAAATAATAGATTATACCAATTGACCAAGAAAGTGAATATTTTCAGAGACGTATAATGATTGCAAAGAATGTATTTCAAATCATTTTCGCTGCAGAAAATGACAACAATAACGAATATTTTACACAAACCTACAGGTTCATAGTTTGGATAAAGTGAATGATTTACCCAATATTTTGAAACCCCAATAAAGCACACCGTAAGAAAGATTCATTAAATGAAGTCTCTTCTAAAGAATTAAAACACCAATCCCCGGTTACAATAACGGCACGTGCTAAGCTGGGATAAACACTCAGAAACTCTCTATATCAACGTATCTCAAAACCCTTCCTCCCCAACCCTTCCAATCGTCTCAGGAGTCGATTATCCGGGCATTCTTCTCCCATTTTTAGCTCCGGACAACCGTAAATTAATATTAAGCATTCCCCTTCCCTGTTTGAATTCAATTACCTTCTGTCTGTAAACAGGAGCGGATAATCTCGAAACTTCAGCCTTCGCTGTGCAGCGCTTTATTTAATCAAAACCATTAGCAAAGGGGGGTAGGGCCTGTGCAGGGTCACCCCCCGACAGGGAAGGGTCAATATTGACACCGGGGAATGGAAGGATTAGCAGCCTGTGCGTGTTTTATGTCCGAGGTGTGTGACAAGGTTCCCCGCCGTGTGATGGTCTGGATGCCAAATGTGAAATCTGTTCTGTGTTGGGTTTTGGAGTTTATTGAATTAGCGGGGTTGTATTAATTGGAATGGATGCGAAGTGGGGAATTGGATATTCTGGTTTTTGTTTACCGTGGTGCTTGATTTGATATTTGGTATTTACGTTTAAGTTTCATTAATGTGGAAGTTAATTTTTCTGAAGACCTTTGACTGAGCATTTCGCATCAATGCTATTGTTGTGACTGCCTCAATCTATTAGTGTTTGAAGTATTCTGCGTCTATTTGTTTTTGTTATTTAGTTACAAGGGTGTTAAGGGTGTCTTTTAACTTAAAAATGTAAGCGTTTTATAACGTTCAAACTAAAAAAATTAATTCAATATTATTATATTGAATATATTTACTTTATTTATTTTTCATAGTTTATAAACAAAAAATAAATTAAAACTATTAAAAAATTTAAAACTTTTAAAATATAAACTAGTAACTGTTGCAATATATTAAACGTCTCAAACACTCCATTAAGTTTTTTGGATGTCTTTTAAATTAAGTATTTTTTTTCAGGAAAAGTGTCTTTTCACTTGTGTCAATTTTGTGTTGACAAAGGTTGACAAAAAGTTGACCTTTGACAAAAAAAACCCAAAGTGTCAACTTTTAAAAACTAGTATTTATGCATAGAAAATACATATTTTTAAAAATTGTGATCTCAATTAGCTAAATTTATCATTCATATTATTTTTAATTCAAACTACCATTATCACTTGTTATTTAAAATTTCTACCTGTTAAAATATATTGGATTTCTAACAAAAGATAATTGAATTCATTTATTGAAAACAACATCAAATCAAGACACACCCTTTAATCCTCGAAAAAGAAACACCACTTTTAGAAATTGATAAAAGTTAAAGATAAACATTCAAAAACCGATAAGTCCCCTCCAAACAAACACACAGCTAATTCCAAAAGCCCTCAACCGCACCCAAAAATAGAAGCCAAGATTGATCTCCCTCTCCACGCATCCGGCAGGCTTTATTGAAATCAAAATTAGGAATCCGCAACTCGGACACACACATCCCCCGGTAATGTGGCAGTCAATCCCCAAACATCAATCCGCCGAGGGGGGAGAAGAGAAAGGGGGGCCTTGATTTATGCTAATGCCCCTCGAAAAGTTTCGCGAAAGCCCCCCCCCCTCCACGATCGATAATTAAAGCACGCGTTAAAGCTGCAGAGAGATGTTTCGTTGGTATAGTAAGAGAGTGAAGAGGTGATACATGGAAGAAGTCAATAGGCACCTATCGATTGGATGTATCGGGTCTATGTATCGGGTTCTGATGATGAAAAGTTGTCGGATGTTATTTTTTTTTATCTCTCGCCGTTGTTTAATTATTTTGAAGGGTAATCGGGTGAGTTATGCGGGCAGCCGATATTTTGCGGGGTGGATGGAGTGCACCTCGGGGTGGGGAATTAATTGGGAAGGCGTGAGGCTAATTCATCAAGATGGGGAGTTATGAAGTTGCGGGGGGGGGGTTTGGTGGTAACGAAAGAATGGTTTGGTGGAAGTGTGGGATGAATTTAGTAGTGGAAGTTTCAAATTTGGAGTTGGAAATATGGTGGTAAATATTGTAGCATTTTAAATTATGTTGTTTCTACAAATGTTAATACCAAATTATCTGTTGTTAGGATGTATAATAATTATGATACATAGAGAAATCCTTCATGAAAGAAGGAGGAGCAATTTAAGTTTATAAAAATCAAGTCAAAATCCATTTTACTAAGCACATTATTTTGATTTATAAAATAGATGTAAACACAAGCTGAAATACGATGATGGGCACAATTTATTGGGAAACAGAACGACAAATTTTAATTACTTTTGAACTTATTGTTTCCTAATTATCTACGTTTATTTATGTATTCATTACTTCCCAAGCAAATGTTAAGTATATTTGATAAAATGTTAGGTTAAAAAAGTATATTTGATAGATTTCTTTATTGCTTTTAATATGCATTAAACTTTCTCTGAAATAAAAATTTCAGCTCTACGAGATGCATTAGTTAGGAACCAGATGTTTATTGAAAGTTACTTCAAAAAGATGTAATATATGATGTTTATAAACGTGTGACATCAAGTATTTAAAATCAATTGGATTTTAAAAGTGACCAATTAATGTATCTTCCCACTGGTTTTTAGATTTTCTTCAATTGAGTAGTGATCATGGAAAAATAATAATTTAAATGTGATTAGAACTTGAAAACTTTTTATGTTAAGTGGTTGCTTTAATAATTAATTAATCATCCATCAGATAGTATTCACTACATATGATGCGAGGTAGACTATGAAAGATAATTTGCATAGTAATATAATGAGAAAATAATTTGTTTGCAAAAGAGATAGGTATAATCACGGCTTACTAGATACTTATCTAGTAAGTAGTAGTAGTTATATAAGTATCTAGTAAGCCGTGGTATAATGATACAAGTAGTACCTTTTTTAACGTTTTACGTGCATAAGTATAATGACAACCAATTTATAAAATCGTTGCTTTTGTAATAAAATAAAACACGAAGTTTCTAGTAGATGAATTAAACTAACAAAAGAATTTAGATTATTTTTATCTTTAGAGTAGGAAAAATGGAATATGATACAACGGAAATACTTGGCTAGTTTTGAGCTCGAAACAAAGCGATAAGACCGCCAAAAAGATAACACTTCCGACCCATAAAAACCTCCATTCGTGCCTGAAACGGCACGCTATCTAAACGCTGTGAGAGGGCGTGGGCAAGAAAATAAAAACTCCACAAAAGGAAGAACCAGGAATCTTCAAAGCACAAAACGTGTTTCCTTATTCTGCGAGAACCCTATTACGAACCTCGGTGTTCCAGGGCGGTTTACCAACAGTCGTTACCATGCATCCAGAATTTCGGTGAACTTTCCATTCCATTTGGGGGGCTTTATTTGTTTTCCCTCACTCTACAACAGCAGATAACTGTTGCGGAATTCTGCTCCACAATCAAATTCCGATATACTATATGAAGTTGGAATGAGGTATGCAGTAGTGTGAGGGAATGGGGAATGACTGGCGGAGTGTGGGATGTGTCCGAAGCAGAAACTGAGTTTTCGTTCTCTGGGGTGGAGTTTTTGAGATGTGAGGTGGTTTGGATTTGACAGATGGAGTATGAGGGTTTTTTTTGTTACTTTTTTGGAGAATTGAGGGAAACGGTTTTTGGGGTTCATTAGAGATTTCCCATTCCTTTCAAACCAAAACTCTCCCTTTGAACTGTATTAGTAAATAATACTTTTAACGACAGAAAGAAGATTATTCATGACAGAGGTTGAATTTAAAAAATATATATATATCAGATTTTTATATATCCATTAACAATTTACACATCTTTACCTCATATGTGTGCTGTACATCCCCCGAATATAGTTTATATCGTTCAATAAGACGAAGCATGACATCTCAATTTACTCACAAGAGAAAAAACTTCTATCTCTCCGCATTTCTATGAAGGGGTAACAGAACTAAATGGGGAATAGCAGCTATTCTATGAAATCTTTTTCTTTACTAAAACATTTATTTCAGGTGATCCGGAGAAAAGTTCTGAATAAAAATTCATGAATAACTAAAAATGCTCAAACATTTCTGATGTGTACACCTCAAAGCTAATTTTTATTAAAAATCTTGATCGATCTATTATAATTTTTAATAAGCTTTTACTTTTAGTTTAAATAAAACTATGTTATACTGTTATTTAAAGTCCTGATAAAGGTTTTCTTTCAGCTATTCATTTTTCCGCTGTTTTCACACAGTTTACTTATCTTGACACTACACGATGCCTATTTGTCATTTTTGACAACAGTGTTTATAAAAATATGTATCATACTTTATGAATTTCTTCGGGAGATATTCGTAAAGTTTTCCAGATCATTGAAATCAACTGAACAAGTTGTTAAACTAAAAAGTATAATAGGCAGTGTTTATAATAATCACTCTCAGTACTTTTCTTTCTGATTTTTTAAAAATATATATAGGTAACAGGCAAATGCTTTTTGGTTTCGTTAGAATTGAAAGTACAGTAGCCTTTATTTCATCGTTAATTCTTTAACCGGGGATATGCCTGTTAAATGTTATTAATTACGGCTAAAGCGGAAAATAAAAAAAAAATATATTTATGAATGATGAAAGTGCTGTTTTTTATAATTCAGAAAAGCATTTAATAAATCCGTTAATTTATCATTAATTTTTTATTTAACATTACATAAAGTATGTAAAAAAATAATCCTTCATTTTCTTCTGAATTTTGCTTAACACTCTCTAAAATACAAATTAAAAAAAAGGTAACACCATCAATCAACCACAGCATTAATTGTGTTTTTAATACATTAACAGATATAATGATTATTCACAATTTCCTTTTAATTTAAACTCTCTTTTCTGGTATAAAAACTTGGGTTATCAAAAAATATATTACGAACATATGTTCATGAATATGTGAGTCAACCTATTATAGTTTTAATTCATTGAAGCTCCTTTTCAATGGTACCTGTGTTTTTCCTATAGAAAAGGCATTTTCTTGGTTGCTCTTTAAGGCTAATTAGTGAACTTTTAATTTAGGCAATTAACACACTAAGTAACCAGGTACACTAAGTACAACTAAGTAACCAACTACGCATTTAATACAAAACCCAAACCCATGCGTACCTTAAACTTTATAATTTTGGACTTCCCCACTGCCATTGTCATGTACTTTTACTAGACTCAACTTCTAAAATTATATGAATAATTAAACTACACACATGGATTACATTTTAAATATTCACACTACATCACGCGAAGTTCCAACCCACCCTTAAAATTCAAACATAACAGACTTCTCACTCAAAAACTGTCTCCCTTCCCTAGAGATCCCACGATACATCTCCTCCCCCACTACCATTTTTTTTTTTTTTTGGAGAAATTTTTCTCGCCTAAACCCCTTGTTTCCGGCCGACTGGAAACCCAACATCCATCTTCCCATTGTGAGGAAGTGTTCAACCGTCCGCCGCGTATTCGGAAGGAAAACACACATTAATAATGCAATAATAACGGACGCTGTTGAAAAGGAGATGAACTCCCTCCCCCTCCAAAAAATATCCACATCACCCGCTTTCTCCCGGGCCTCTCGGAGCACAATGGGGGAGATTCTGGATCCCATTTATCCGGGGGTGTAAGAAGTGAGGGGTTGGCCAGGTGCCCCCTGAAAGACGTGTGAGGTTCTGTTGGTTTCATATATATGAAAGATTTGATTTATAGACCATTTAAAGTGGAAAAAGGGAGGGAAATTGCTCAAGAAGTAGAGAGGAGGGTCATTAATCCTTGTTTGGGCAAAGTTTCTTTTAATGAAACGGGGGCGAGGGTGGTTAATATTCGGGTTTTAAAAGGAACTGGGCAATATTGTGCTTATTTTAAAGATTTATAGTTTCAATCGAGATGTATAGTAGTTTTTGGCAATGTTGGGTGTATCTTTCTTCGTATCCTGCACTCTCTATGGTGAAAATTGTTTGGTATAATAAAATACCATCGAAAAAGTTTAAAAATGTTTCAAGTTTTTAATTAATATAGAGATTTAAAATATATTCCTTTCATTGCTCATATTTACTTTAAATTAGTGAGAAAGTGTGGCTCTCTGTGTTTATTTCCATTCATGAGGTTAAAAAATAAAAAAGAAAGAAGTTGCCTCTATGGTTTCAGTTGGATTTCAGCCTCTAGTTTCATAAGTAAACTAGACTATCGAATTTTGTAGCCTTTTTAGTTATCTCTATCTACCCAAAATTTTATCAGGTCTGCTTAACATTGTTCTACCAAAATTAGAATTAACGGGTTTAAAATCAAAGAATTGAAATGAACATAAAGCTTTATCTAATTAAATTTAATGTGTTTATTTTGAATGAATCCTTTATGGTTTTCACATTTTGAGACCGACGTTTCTTATAATGAGCTATAACTATTATAAACATATTGTACTAAAATAGATATGAGAGGATGCAATGTTAGTTTGAAAGCTTTTTTACTGCGAAAAATTGTACTCGGTTTCGTGAGCTTAAAATACTTTCGATTTCCAGAATGTCTTTCATTTCGCCTTACATAAATATACTTCAAAACATTTGCATGATCGATTCAAGACAATTTCAAAAACAAAGTGTGAGTTTGATCGATAACTCTGCAGAAATCTCTTCAAACCTTATTTTCCTAAACTTGTTGCGTGCTTGTCACCAAAACAACACAGCAATCACACCCAGTAAACAACAACAACAACAGTGAGGCTCAGAAACAAAGATAAACAAGGAATGTCTTGATATACACCCCCACAAAAACCACCTCCTCATCTTACCCCAACAACCCCCGAATCAATAAATACCGCCACCCACCACAAAAACAAAAGCACCATCCGCATCGTGACAGGCCCCAATCTCGGGGTGGTCCCCCCCCTCTTGGAAAGTTTCCACAACACCTGTTCCAAGGAGATTCTTTCGATGAAAATGGAATCAGGGGAAGAGAGAGAACGCAATTGTTTCCACGGGTTCGTTTGGGTGGAATCATCCCCATCGATTCGGGGAGGGGTTTTATTTAGTGGGGTCCGGGGATCGTTGTTCCTGGCACGCACGTGAGGAGGTGCTCTTCAGGGGTTATTGAGGGTGGTTTTGGGTTTTGGAATGAGGGTGTTTCTTGGAGTTTTTTTGGGGGGTGGGGATGATGGGTAGTAGGATGATGTGGAAGATGAAGAAGGGGAGAGGATCCTATTTGAGGGTTGGAGTATGTGTTTGAGGGATGGGAATGTGTTTTAACTGTCCAGGAAAGGGACTCTCATGATAGTATATATTTTTTAAAAATTCTTTTTGATGTAAAAAACACTGTAGTGCATTTTAGCCTTATTATGAGATTTTGTTTCCAAGTGTCACACGATATTAAATGATATTGCTTGAAATTGTAACCATATCGTTGTCATCACGATAAAGATGCCATTCTACTTTTTGGTCAATTTTACCAAAGTATTTTTGGGTGATGCTCCACACTCATCATGAGAGAGCCCACTATCAAAATTTCCGATAGATTTTGTTGAATATTAGAGAATGTGTTTTTCTTTAAAACTAGGGGAAAATCTAATAAACGTGTTTGGCATTGGGGTGACGATATTATATCCGCGAAATAATATTAATTCATATCAGAGAAGTATCAATTAATATCATGTAAGAACTAGGATTACACCAGTGTTATTGTTTGAAAAAATATGGCTTAAATAAGAAGAAATCAGTAAGGAATTTAACGTTGGAAATAGGCGAGATTAAAACTGTAGTAATATAGTGTGAAAAATTTAATTTGTCTTGAAACCCAGGCAGTAATTATTTGAACTGTATTTTTCGTTTAACACATAATATTTGGTCGCATTAACGATAAATGATGTAATGATTTTTTAAAATGTGTTAGCTATTAGTCATAAGAGTCCCATTAAGGAGGTTTTAAAGAATTAAATATGTAACTTACATATTTTTTTTTTGCAAATTTGAAATACATTTTACTCTATAGATTTTGTGTTCTGATTGTGAGCACCTATTTCTCTTTTAATAAACTCTTTCCTGTAGTTTTATGCCACATTAAAACTTTTTAAATACCTATTCTGATGTATCAACTTATATTTAACTTGTTTGAAAACAATTTCTAAAACAAGTCCAATAACTGATTGACTAAAAAGTTATTTAAAAAATATTATTTATTAATTTATTATTTAATTCTATAAAGAACTAAATCTAAAGGTGTGTATTAAATCTCCAAGCATAAAAAATATCTAGTTTGTAAATTCCACCTAGTAATTTAGTATTTTTTGTGTAATAATTTATTTTACTTTTGCTTATTAATTATTTTGATTAATTATTTTTTTTTTCTTTTAGGTAAGTTCTGTTGAGATGATTTATTAAAAATGTGAAATCATTGAAGTAAGGTGAATTATATTCTTTTATATAAGTTTTTGTATACGCAGTAGATAATATACTCAACCTTGTGAGTGTAACACAATTAACTTACAATTTCTATCAAGATGCCAGTTTTCCCAACCTTTTTTACGCTTTTTACAAATATTTCTCAATAAAGCCGTATTTAGCACTTTTTTTATTTAAGGGCACACGGAACACCTCGATGGCCAAAACATGGCAAAAGTAAAGCATAGTTTAGGTGCGTGCGTTTCACTTTCAAATTTAGATTTTTTTAAAGTTTTCATACACAAGCTAAAACACATATTTTTTTATACAGTTATAACAAAATTTTTCAAAATAGTCAAAAATTTAATAAATTATAGCCATTTTAAAAAAATTGAAAATTTTTGAATGCTCGACACTATATGTCAGTTTGGTACACATTTTAAGAAAACTATTGAATATATCTTTCCAAAACTTGGTGTGATCATAAATAACATGTCAATGAACAATAATAAGAAGGGGTTTAATCATGGATCAAATAAAAAAAATTTAAAAAAAAAACTTGTGAGATGTTTAAAAAACAAGTAACTTTTACAACACATTTTGGTTAATAACATAAATTCTACAACAGGCATGTCTTATATCCTTCTTATTATTAAAGAAAATAGGTAGTTCAATAATTGTGGAAAGTTTGAAGAGTGTACCTGAAATAGTTTTTTAAAAATGTGTACCTAAAGGCATGAAAATCATGTTTCGAGAAAAATGGAAAAAACAGAAAAATGTCACAAACCTGCTATAAATGTTATTTTATAATACATCTCAGGACTAGAGTGTGCTTTATATCTTATTTCAGCATTACATTTAACATATTTAACAAGTTTTTATTTAATTTGTGTTGATATAGGGGGTTTGGAATGAGAAATACAACTTTTCGAAGACGAAGGCAGTCGTTGCATTACAGTACCAAAATGCAACTTAAAATAGCCTGTTATTATTATAAACACTAATTTATGTTATAAAATGTTAGATTGTTTAATGTTTGTCTTAGATTGTTAGAATTGAAGTTAAATAACATGAATTATTCTTATATAAAATGGAAAATACTGCGTGACACTTCGAAGACGTAACATCCTGCGGTCAGTTATTTTCCCCTCTTTTGAAACACAACCAAACATTACTAAAAACGCAAAAAAACATTTAGAAAACATTATTTTATTACTTAAAAGGTGTAATTTAATTCTAGATTTAACTAAATCCAAAAATGTTTACCAAGATAGCCTTTACGAGTCGTTTCGCAGAATTTCGCATTTTTTCTCATTAAGTCAAAAAATATTAAACAAAATTAAAATTTGCAAAATATATTCATTGAATATTATATTTATGATTAACAAATAACTTAATTTTAATTCTTTGGATTGTTTTAGAGGGGAAAATATCGGCCACAAGTTCATTCTACAACAATAACACGACGTCAACAATGCATTCACATTCTTTAAACTAAAGTTACACAGCTTGGGAAAAAATAATGTTGCCACATAGGTGAAATAAGTATATACTTAGTCACAGAGTAAGAAAATCTAAAGTTTTAGTCCAGTTAATAAGGTTTAGATCGGTTTATTTGTAAACAGAAAGCATCTGGGCAAACGCGTGGTGGGCGTGTCATGCTTGTTAACAAACATTCAAACCGGATTTTAAGGTAATTAAATTTTTGAAACCTACACAAACTATATATTTTTGAAATCGTCTTAAATTGCTTTATTTTTTACGAACAAAATTGAAAAATCGAAAATTTGAACCGTTTTATGTTCTGTGTGCCCTTAAATTACCCATTTATACCGTTAAACAAAAATTAAACATCAATTACAGAAAATGTTCTAATTTCCTTTTGATTTTGTTAACTTTTTTTGTTTTCTAAATTACAAATTTTGTTAAGTTTACAAGTATCAATGTACGAAATGTAAAGAGTATATAAGGTTAACTTCCTTAAAAGTAGGTACGAATAAATAGCTTTCCTCCTTACCCTGGATAAAAGTCGTCATCACATTTAAATAGAAAATTTCTTTTTAATATCACACGAACATAATTTACAAAAGTAAAACAAAGAAGATGTATTTTTTTTGTGTGCAAGCTTTTGAATGATTCGTCCCAGTGCAAACTATTACTAAAGGAAATATTAAGCAGTAATCCAAAAGATATTATTGTACCCTTTAATCGTACATTATTTTCGCTAGTCAAGTGTTTAAGTTATCTTCGGAATTTTGTTAAAAGCCGTTGAACTGCTTTTACGTAAACACTTTTATCCGGTTTAATTTTTTTTTACTTTGTATTTTTCCTACAAATGGATTGTATGTTTAACAAAAGACTCTTCGGAAACTTGAAAATTTTCCATAGTTCAGTTCTCATTAGGAAAGAACTACGAAGTTGTTTGTCACGTAAGTAAACAAACGCCATGGTAACGAAAGTTTACAAATAAACCCAACACGAAATAGGAGGTTCCAACGGCTGGTACCATAATGTACAAGAACTCGAACGCCTTTCATATTCACGAATGCAAACCTAATGATGATAATACCTTTAAATTGATCCGATACTTCTCGACGCAGCTATAGCATAGTCACGAAATACTGGACATTCAGTTTTAAGGAAGTAAATAAACAAGGTATTGGTTGCTAGGATACCAGTTTGTTTTTTTCCGTTACGTCAATAAATGTGACAAGTGCCAATGTCCAATGTGTCTAAAAATGGAGAAATGTTGTTTGGTTGAATGTTCGATCCATGTTTCTGAAATACAGTAAGGAGATTAGTATACATATAAAGGGCTTTCAAAAATGGATGGATTTTATTTCGAATTGTTTTGTATAAATGCATACAAAGACTATTTTTAAATCAATATGAGTAATACAAAATATTTGTATCATTAAAGAATGTTGTATGCATCAATTGCATTCATTGAAAGAGTTTCAAAAGTATCATAAAAAGCCGATAATTATGTTTTTTGTGAAAATTAGTTTTCATTTCTAACTTGAAAAACATTATTCTGTAATATACATGCAATTACATTGATAGACAATTTTTTCTTTGAGGTATGGATACTTTGATATTGATCGCTTTTAGGTATGAAAATATTAAGGTTATTTATATCTATGAATTTATGTAATTTTTTAATAATAATTCGATATTCAAGTATTGATTATGCTCATCGTAAATTCTATTTTATGTTCGGTTGTTAAACTAAAAAACAAGTTATTTTAACGATTTTATTAGAACCAATTAATGTTGAGAAGATATTAAATGCTAGTATAGCACAGTGAAATTTCTAAATTGGCAAAATTAAAGCTACTAATAGCAACCAAATTAAATTTTAAGTACCCAAGCTATTATAATAAATTTAGTTTCTAAAAGAACATTTCTGTTTAAAAACATTAAAAATACGTATTAAAGTATAACATTTTGAGAAATTCCAATGGACTCTTAATTTAGAAGATATTCTTAACCAAACAAAATTTCATATTTTTTTAATATTATATAGAGGAAATATTATCAAAATTCCACAAATCTGTTAAGAATTAAAAAAAAAACCACCTCAAACCACCTCTTATAAATTTGTATTGTGACTGACCATAATTATGTCCTCCATATGAAAAAAATAGTGTAAAAGTTCAAACAGTGAGTGCATTGTTTTTATTTTAATGATGCTTTCTCAAATTTTTAAGTTTATTATTTTATATAATCTCATTTTATTCTAAAGGTTCCTCAAGCTTAAGAGTACCTAATGCATTTCAGATACAGTCATATCTTTGTGGAACAAATACCTTTAAATATTTTTTTCTACGTACTTTTGAGGGTTCTAATAGACAGCCGAGTCTGCGGATACTTTAGTTAAAACTAAAATAGAATATTTTGAACAATTTTTATTTGTTTGTTGTAGCCTCTCTCTGAATGGTTCTTAAATTAACCCTAGTATTTTAAATAAGTCAATAAAATAATTTATAGCTTATTAAAATTAATAATTACGAGCAAATAACTAAGTGAAATAAATTCTAACTTATTATTAAATTAAAAGTTATGATAAATGAGAAGATAAAACTTCTTCCTAATGAACAATTTCCTGATCCTATAAAACTTTTTTTTTTATCAGCCTACTGTTTTAATTCTCACTCCCTTGCAGTACTCTTCCCAATACCAACTCATCGAAATATCGTACCATGACCGAACAAAGATAATTTTAATCCCTCAGAACCAGATTGAAATTCAAATCGAAGCCTATTCGGAACATCCATGCCTGAATCCTACTATCCAGGCGGACGCAGCGGAGATTTTAAATAACATCCCTTGCACTGCGAGCCCTTGATCCCCGCGTTCTCCGTCTTTTTCAACAAACGGAGGGATCCTCATTCGGCGACTCTATTAGTCTCGTCGGATTCCATTGTTGGTACCGTTGTTTGCGTTCGAAAATTACAAACTGTGCAAACAGCTCGTCGGACGTTGACGTCATATTTTGCCTGTGCAAACAGCGCTGCGTGGATCAGTGGGCAAAAGCTAGCTTTGTGTCAAACAATGCTTTTATTGGTATGCTGCAAGGACGGGAAAATAAAATGTTAATGGGGACGGGTCAATATGCGTGCCAGCCATTTTGGTTATTAGCTTTATGTGGAAGAGAAAATTGACTCTTCCAAACTTTCCTTGATGATTTAGCGAAGTTGGACTCTCAAACACGAAAAGCCTAGGTTCATAGGATTAAAAGTGAAATTACTAAAGTATTTCAAAGGTAAATATACATATCCACCTTTGGATAAGTCTTGAAACTATGAATGAGATTCTTGGAAATTATCATCCAAAGATTTTATCCTTAGCTTCTTAAATGTTTAGTAAGATACTATACTGAGGAAATCATGATACACTGTATATATTTTGTCAAAGTTTTACTCTTGAAAAATCTATCAGTTTCATTTTATAATATCTGAATTACATATTATGTATGGGATGTTTCCTGAAACATAAATCTTTCGTTTTGGTTAGTTACACTATATAACACTTTATAACATAGCAAACTTTTACATTGTATATGCTTTTACTATGATAAATTCGTTTAATTATTAAAATTGTTTAATATTAATATTCCCAATATTTTATTCTATATTTATTTCTTTTTTCAAGGTAACTGTTAACATAAGTCAGATGCTTTGAAATCTATGTGATATAGGGTAAAACTGAATAGCTTAAATTTACTTCTACTGTAAATTTTAAGTACATTGATAATTCATAAAAAGTACGAGAAATACTAATTTTCATTCATATGTGAGGTATCTTACAAAAAACTAATTAAAATCATATTGAACTGTTCTGAATAAAAATTAAATTTCTTCAATCAAACGTCTATTAAACTTTTTAATGTTAAATACAAATATCGCAAAATTATTTTCTTATGACATGCACGTTTATGTGTATGATATTCAAGAAAATTTAATGTAAATGGGATGATCTGATGTATAAAGAATTTATATTTTTCCGTAGAAATAGACTTGTGATGTTATTGAAAACAAATGTGTAAAAGGCGACTAAATTATCTCTAGACAAGCCCACTTAAAAACAATCACGACGTTTCTTTTCTTTGCTTTTGAATTCCATTTCCTCCCATCTGATTCTTCTCAAAACTCAATTTCCACATTGCGAGTTATCATTAAAGGCAAAAAGTCCGCATCGTCGCTTCCTTTAATCATATTTTCAATATTCAGTCCTCAGCCGACGATAAAAAAATAAACAGGAGCACTCTACCTAAATAAGTAGCTACAATAAAACCCGGCAGCATCCTATTGGTTTTTCGCGAAGAAAGACCATCCCCAGAGAACTGAATAAGCGAGAGAAAACTAAAGGTGGAGGAAAATCCCTACTCGAATTCCCCATATTTTCGACGACACCGAGTTCAACTTCTCGATTCTAAGGTAACACGAGTCTGGCCCATATCCCGCTCCCATAGGGCGAGATATTACCCGCAAAAACACAAGAATAGGGGGAAAAAAGTTTCAGTGAACAAAAATAAAAAAGAGGAATGAAGAGGAGGGGAAGAATAAAAAGATGGGGAGAACTGTCCATCGAAGAATAAGATAGTCTTTCGGGATAGTCAGATGGAGGGAGTGAAAAGGGAAAAGTTCTCAGGGAAGAGAGAGAGAGAGAAGGAGATAAATACAGGGTTGCAATGCATACAATCAATTCCAGTTAGAAAGACATTTTTCATCCGACTTAGCTTAGGCGCGCGGGGACCGGGGTACAAATTGAGTGAGGGAAGAGTTCGAGATTGATTCCTTTTTGGAGGGAGTTTTTCCCTTTGGATGGACGGAGGAATGAGAATTCGATAAGTTTAAAATAAGTGGGGATGGAGTTTTCTGTTGGGGAATATAATCTGCTTGTATCTTTATGAAAGAGAAGTTAGTTGGGTTCCCGAAGTGGGTATTTATTAGATTTGATATTATTTAAACGTTCCGTAAGACTTGAAAGTTTTACTCGATTTGATTATTGTTATTAGAATTTATTTTTACATCTTGGTAAACTCATTTTCATGTTTCTGTTTTTACCATATTTTGTATTTTGCGTTATTTTTTAAAATAAAGATTGCCCTATGCTTATAATAATAATGATTATTACATTATTTCCTTTATGTTATTCATACTTTAATTTCTTGAAATCGTGTTACTTAAAAAGGAAATCTTTCTGTTATTTAGCTTAACTTTCATAAAAATATCCTCTATTAGATATATTAATATGTATCTAATATATTAGATATTATATTAGATATTTTTATTTGAAAGATGCTTGGTATTTAACAAACTTTAACATACATAACATGTGTATAAAAAATTAACATAGTTAAAAGTTCTTTGCGTGAAATTTTTAGTCATTTTTTCAATGAATTTTAGTCAGTCAAATTTTAAAATTAAAAAATGCTTTGAAAATTAAAATTTGCTAGACTATAACAAATGTAGTAATTACGAAATTTCAAAAAAAAAACTTTAATGTTTTAACTAAATTTCTCTTACTACCTGTTGGTTTGAAGAGTTCATCTGTATGTATCAGATTATACTATGAGTATTAAAAAATAATCAAAAAATGGTCTTAATTTTAATTAAAAATAAAAAAAAAACAGTTTAAAACTAAAATTAAACTTAACAGAAAGCAATGGAGAGATAGAAGGAGCTGATTTTATTATTCAACTCTACTTAACTAATATTCACCCAGAAAATTATTTGTTACTGAAATTAAAGAAGTGACTCAATTAGTCAACAATAAACTCCCAGTTTTCTGTGGAGAGATCACCTTCCTTCAATAACATCGTAATAAATCCACTGACAGCGCACATTAAAACTTCTTCCTTCCCCAAAAAGTGGCAAAGTTGTCCCCGACCAGACTCTCATGCCTTATTCAAACTCAGTTGCCAGCCGGCCCCTCGAAACCCGCAGGTAATTTCCTCAATTTTTTTTTCTCTCTGGCGCGTGTTTAGGTGGAAATGAAAGTCGTCGTCCACCCCACCCATCGTCCCGGGGTCCTTCCCCCCTTCCAGCAGAAGAAAAAGACGTCGAGAAAGAAAGAACCGGGTGTGGCCCTATTGATCCAATTAATTAACGATGAGGGATTGAGTGGCAAAAACGGTGCAGATGGGGACTCGATGGAGACAGCAGGGAAGGGAGGGTTTCGACTTGGTTTAGAGACGAATTAATTGAAGTCGGGGTGAAAACCTTTAGAGCAGTCACCTGCGAATAAATTTAGATTTATTTGACATAGGAGTTCCATATTTGTTTATCACATATTCTCTGTTCATAGAAAAATAATTTTCAGTTTGAACTCACTAAACTGTTTTTAATTGCCGAATATTTTCCCAAAATTTAAAACTAAATAAACTGAATTTCATTGGCAGCCTGTTGCTGGTTATAATTTTATAGAGCCTAATTGCTATTGTAACATCAACGGCATGTATATTATGCACTTGGCTAATGGAAAGTTGGCTTTGTTTTAACTTGACGATTACGAACAATTATACTGGATCAGGCTCGATAAAGTTATAAAACTGAAGGTTTTGACATTTGTTTTCATCTCAAAATATGTGGTATTAGAAGTTATTCAAATTCTTCGATCTGGGGTGGTTAACACATATAATCAGGAATTAGAGGGACGTTCCTCGCTTTCCTGAATTCCTAGGGCAGGGTGGTTGGAGAGCGGAAATGTTTGAGGTGGCCTACTTCAATTTTAAAGGCAGACATACTTTCTCTTTATAATAATTAAAAACTTAACTTCCCTCTCCAATCACAACAAGTTTTCATGCTTAAAGATGCATCCTGATTTCAAAGATTATTTCAAACTGATTTTGTTGCATTTATAGATGAAAGTATGACTTTAAATAAGTTGTGTGAAGAAAACGTTTTTAAATTAAAATAGAAAAACGGTTAGGGTTTTTAAAAGTATTATAGTAATATTGGAATTTCTCGTTTTTCACATCTTGAAGCTGAATACATCTTGAATCACACCAGCATGACCATGCGTGCACTTACAATCGTAAAGAAAACATTTAGAAATCCGCATTATCAATTCTCGCTTTTAAGTAATCCCAACTCTTCTCGAAATCAATGCCGGAGTTTGGAGCGCACAACCCGCCCAACACTCAAGTTCTTCATTACCCCCCCCTCCTTCTAATCCAATAAACCGATAGCAGCTCCCGAGACAAAAAACAATCCATCACACCTCTTCTTTCCGGGAAGAAACTTAACGGGGAAACTCCCTCGGAAATCACCGCTCATCCCTATCATCGCATTACGAAACAAACTTAAAACCGAAACGGGCCTCTCAATTAATTCAGACCCTCTCTCTCTCTAGACAATTAGCGTATCTAAGAAACCCGGAGGAAGGAAGGAAAAAAGGATTGCTCCTAATCGAAGAGCAGCAATCCTTTCCATTTGCGCCATTGGAAAAATGCGTCTTTAATTGCTTTAGTTCAGCAGGACGGGCAGTGTGTCGACGGGAATGCTTGTTTTCAATTATTCCGTGTTAAATTACTTATGGAAAGAAGGGAAGCAATTACCTCGGGTTGCAGATAGACGGGATAATTTTGCCTGTCACTTTCCCGATGTGTTGGAATTGGGGTTTTTTCTCCTTACTTGAGGGAGGGGGGGGGGCTTTAATCTTTTGGGGCGAAATCCTTTTGGTGGTGGTGAAAAATGATGTGTGCTGGGGGAGTTTAATTTTCGCGATGTGTGACGGTTTCGCGAGCTGGATCCATTAAGATGAATTGCTTGTCAGTGGTCTCAGAAGAACGCAGGTGGGGATGATCGAGGATGGAGGTGGTGATCTGTATGAATTCTAATTATCGGTTCTTTGATATTTTGTCCGATTCTATTTCATGAGCTGTAGAGATCGTCTATATATCACGCGGGGATGAAAAATAAGTGTTATCAAAATGTGTAAGTAATGGTGGGTGTGGGATACAGAAAGCAACACACATTCGATAAAATGATTTTGTGTGGGTATTTACTTCGGTATTTGGTTCAAGCTAGGAATACCTTTTTAACAACGTATTGAATCTACTTATTTCTGATTATATTCTTCCGGAGAAATACATTGAGAGAGAAAAAATAAAGGAAAGTTAAAGAGGGAGAGATATAATTTGGGGAGAAATGTGAGGAAGAGTGAATGATGAAGAGGGGGTATTAAGAATTGTGAGAAAAGGTTAGATAGAAACATAGAGGGAATTTTGAAGGGTAGAGAGAGTGATAGAGGAAGTAATGACGAAAAGTTCTTAATTCGTTACCACATTGGAATATTAAAACATGATTTAAAAGAGTATTGCATTATTTGTATATTATTAATGCTTTTTTATGTATTAAAAGAACTGTATTGCTACAAAAACTGAAAATTGGGTCACAAATATTTATTTTCAAAATTTGTTTAAAAAATATGTTAAAAAAACATTTTGCGCAGGGAAAGTAAATAAGTTGTTTTGTACTATTGCAGTGTTTCTCTGCGTACTAGGTCTATTTGCAGTAAACCTGTTTTACAGAGATGTATCCAACCCAACCCATCCAATCAAACTGTTGTTACTATGATAACCTAAATATAAACAATTTTGACCTTTCAATGTGTTACATTTTCTAAAAAAATTTAACGATTAATGAAAAACCAGTAATTATTTTAACAACCCGTTTCATTCTTATATCAATGTTATTAAAATTCTATTTTCGAAACATAGTTTCTTAAGTTGTTTTCACTGCCGAAATCCGACTCATTCAAATGTATGAACAAAATATACTTAGTATCAAACTTCCTGAAAATTAACCAATACTTAGAAACCGATTCGTCTCACTAAATGGATAAAACTAAATCAAGTTAAAACCGGTTCATTTTAAGTTGCCCTTATCTCCTTCGCTAGAATATAAATCGGTTGGTAGATCACAAATTTACATTCTGGGGCCATTCATTATCCCTCATCCAGAATATTATAATTCAGGAAGCGGAATCTAATTACATATGCACATTAACCGCTAAATCTATTAATTCAATCCTTCATGGGCCGTAAAATTATTTAAAATGCGCTTCCAGTGCCCTAATGGCTGCCGCTTCAAGGTGAAGGGTTCGCGTGCTTGCTTTCCTGTAGAACTCCTTTTCCTGCCAATGGACTTAGTATGCGGGAAAGCTCTAGTGTAGGGATGCATCATGTGTGTTCGTTCCATCATTTGTGTTGTTGAGTATTGAATTCTAGTTTGATCATAATGATTTTATTTGCATTTATAATTACATCTCGATGTTTCAATTAGGTTAATTTTGTTGTTAAATACTATGTTGGGAATGGTTTGGAAAATAAATTTTAAATAATTAAAAAAAGTAAATTAAAAGGTTATTGGTGTTAGCATGAGATAAAATGTTTAAAACCATTGTCATGGAATTAATAAAATATATTCAAATCGGTTATTCTTCCGTTTTAAAAAATATCAGTACGTTTCTATATTAAAGTTAACGTTTAATAAATGACGGGCGTTTACTAGGGCTAGTAAGTACGGAATGATTGAAAAATTAAAAGTTAGGAATGGCTTCCTATGGACTCTAACCGTCTGACGTCACACGGAACCAACACGTGACCTACTGAGCTTGCAATTGGTTACCACAGATACTACACTAGTAGCGTTTGTAGTGAGATATGATGATAATGAGATATGATTTGATATTGAGAGTTTGTTTACCACCGACACGTGACTTTTTATAGTCTCGAACCAGATAGGCGGTTAGAGTCCATTATGTATGTTACGGGCAAAGTGATAAACCGGGCATTATTAATAATGCCCGAAGATGAGCCCGGCAATGTGATTTCAATGGAATTTATCAATGTGTATTTATCACTTTGCCCGAAATACGCGGGCATTATTAATAATGCCCGGGCAATGTGATAAATTCAGTGAAATTTATGAATGAATTTTATCACTTTGCCCGCCTCCACTTCGGGCATTATTAATAATGCCCGATTAATCACTTTGCCCATAACATATATACTGATAGAACTATTTTTGGGGTAACACTTATTTTAGAGAGAAAATGTGTCTATTGAATCCGTTGCAACCAAACAAATAAAGATTTAAGTTCAATATTTTTAAGAAAAAATTTGATAGAGATTGTTAAATTTACCTAAATAGTATTTAGTTATCCAGCCACCCAAATGCTACAATTTAAAGGGCAATTGAAATTACTATTCGAGTATTATCTACCTCTATTGTAAGTTCCCCTGATTAGAACCGAAAGTTTCTTTCAAATTTCTAACCCATTTCGCTCACCTGAACGATTTCTGAAACTACTCCATAGAACTCAAGCAACCCTCACTCCCAAAAACTGCGAGAGGAGGGGGGAGGTGCACACGGCAGCTGTTCCATTCCTCCCTCCCTCCCTCCATGGTTATAACCACTACCGAAAATATCAAAAATCAAACCATCTTTTTCAGGCTTCAATGCACTTTTCACTTGCAAGAGATGAAAAGCTGTGACAAAATTAGTTTTGCCCTTGCGACCGCCTTACGCGGTACTGACACTTTCAATATTTGTGACCCCGTATCCATGGAAACGGTTTTTAAGCCTCGGGAACTTCGTGTCCGTCCTCTATATATAAACTTCCTTTCTTTCTAGTATTTCTGTTTCGTTGGAGACTTGACTTAGGCCGAGTTATTGAGAAGTCACGGAATTTGGAGGAAAACATTTGAATATAGCGCGCGAGATTTTTTTTTTTTCGGGAGGCAGGAGTTTTGCTTTGCAGCTTGATGCTTCGTGTAATAGATTTCTTTTGAAGGAAATATGGATGCTTCAAGGATTTTCGGGTAATTTTAGAGACGTTGTTATCCGTAGACCAGCGACCTGTAAAAATGCATTGCACGACGTTGTATGTTAATGTTTAGTTAAACGTCGTGGCTTTGAAGAAGGAAAGCTTAAAATAAATCTTTAGGATAAGAAACTGTTGTGAGGAAACTTATCGATATTTTTCATTCAAGTTGAATCCTTTAAAAGGGGTTCAATTATGGATTTATTTTTGGTTTCGTTATTATTATATTAACGTTTATATTTGCATGCTTTAGGAACATCTTCGGAGGTTTATATTTTCTGTAAAGTGTTAAACAACTTTTCATTGGTTTTAATCTTTTTTTCTAAAACAATAAAGTATAGCAAAAACAGACTAATGTTGGCTTTAATTTTCAAGTTGTAGGAGTTGTTGAAACTAGAAGAGTTATAACTTATTTGCGATAATGAAATTTAAATAGAATAAAAAAAACACATTGTTTTAATTACGAGTTAATGAGATTTGCTAAGACTTAAAGTACCTATAAATTTTAATGATGTTTTCTTAAAATTAATGTCTCCAGCCAACTCGAATAAACGTGATAGATTAAACTTTAGAAAACCGTTTAATGCCGAGACAATTAGCAAAAACAAATGATGTTTGACGCATAATAATTTCCCCCTTCAAAATTAGAAAACCTACAGAACATCACAACTTTTTTCCGTTCCCTTCTAAATCGAAAACATTAGCGTCACACCTGATAAATGATGTTTACATCACAATTCCGGAACGAACCCCTCCGAAAAAGTCCACATTTTAAACGCTTCGAAAACATTCAATGAACACTTAATTAATGACGCCTAATAATTCTCCCCGCTTTAAAACGACTAAAAACCACCAGTAGATATATTAATTAAAGATGTCTCACAAAAACACAGGAATGCCCCCTTCTGACGGATAGCAGGCGAAAAAGCTTTTGGAAAATCTGAATCCCCCTCAAGGGGCTTACGAAAAGGTTCTCGCCAGGGCATAATAACCCTGGGAACGTCCCCGTCTGTTCCCCTTTAAAACTTCGATTCTCCTCGAATTATCCTGCGCGCGAAATGCCAGTGCCGAACAATTAAAAGCAGACTGGGCCGGTGTTGCGGCCGATGTAATGGTCGTAGTTTGAGTCAAGTTTGAGGCACGGAATACTCGCATTAGTGGCCATTTTCACTTGTTTTCTTGCGGCGAGAGGCGGGAGGCTGGGCTCAGGGGAAGCCATTTTTGGACTGGTAATGGGACGGGTGAATAGGGTGGTTGTGACGGAAAGATGGTGGTTTATGGGGGGAGGGGGTGTTATTTTTGGGAAAGGCTGGTTAACGACGGTGTGTTGGGAATGCAATTATTTAATGATGATGATTGCGAGAATTGTATTGAAATGTAATTCTAGGTCGGGATGTCTCTTTGTATACGATCGTAGACTGTGGGGTGTTTTCCGAGTTTATTATTGTTGTAAATGATAAATGTGGTTTCGGTATGGAGGTATATTTCGCTCTCTTTATGGAGGGCTTTAATCACTTTGGTATTGTTGATCTTGTATCTTTATTTTATTTAGTTTTCTAAGAACTTAAAAACGAAACAGTTAAATGTGAAATAAATATATATATATACAGGGTGTTTCAAAATTGCGTTGCACGGCTTTTATTCGGAACCAGCGCCTCCTAGGGTCATGGAAGTAAGGTCTACCCCTAGGTTAGTGACCCTGGAGAATCTAATGAGATGACTTACAGCGCTCCTAGCGGCGAAATTAAAAAGTTAAAAAAATTAATTTAAAAACTAAAAGAGATAGAGTAAAAAGTTCAATACAAAAGTTGTTGCCAAGATCATAACGAACTCAAGTAAAAAAAAATTCATCAAAATAGCTTAATTATTCGAGGAGATATTCACTGTTGAAAATGGCACTTTTTTGAGTGGCGAAAAAGGGCCCGGCCACAAATTTAGAAACGCTTTCTCCGTCATTATCGTGCGGGAGTTTTAAGCTTGACAGTGACTGATTTGATGGATCAATCGAAAATAATGCTTCAAATTTTTTTAAAAAGGAAAGTCCAAGCTTGGACATTTAAGAACTACCACGATCAGAAATCGTTACTTTTGCGAGATAAATGTTTACTAAAACGGGTATTAACGATCAATCGCTAATCGAAGATTAATTAGAAATAAATATTTCGAAAACAGTTGACTTTTTAATGTTTTGCATATTGGTAGGACACAAAGTAGGAGAAAAGGAAGAAATTCACAGTGCAAAATTATAATTTATTGAGCTTGCTCAAAAAGATTACCATGGGCAACAATACACTTTTGTGTCCTTTCAACCATGTTAGAAAGCACATTTTGGACCATATGGGGTGTGACAGTTGCGCAACTGTCGATGATGCGGTTTTTTAAGTCCTGGAGACTCGTAGATGGCGTTTCGTAAACTTGATTTTTCAAGTGACCCCAAAGGAAAAAGTCGAGTGGATTAAGATCAGGAGATCTTGGAGGCCATTCAATACTCCCACCATACCCAATTATCTTATTGCCAAATGTGTCTTTGAGGAACTTTTGAACCAGATGTGGCTTGTGCGGTGGAGCGCCGTCATGTTGGAACCAAAGTGATGGTAACAGTGAGAGAGGAATGTCTTCCAAGAAATCAGGCAAGATATCCTGCAAATTCTGAAGGTACTTGTTTCCATCCAGCGAACCAACGAAGAAAATTGGTCCAACTAGACGGTCCCTCCAAACACCGCACCACACATTTACTGACCACTGTACTTGATGTCTAACACTAACTCCCCATGCAGGATTTTGAAGAGCCCAAACATGAGTGTTATGCCTGTTAAAGATTCCATTGCGATGAAATTTTGCCTCATCGGACCAAATGATATTTTTAAAAAAGTTTGGGTCACTTTCCAATTCATTAAGTGCCCAATTGCACCAATCGAAACGTCGTTCCTCATCTCCTTGTAGCAATCCTTGCTGTGGTGTAACATGGTAAGGATGCGCTCCATTCTTGTTCAAAACCCTCCAAATTCGACTTACTGGTAAGCCAGTCAGATCGCTCATTTCTCTAATACTGGTGTGAGGATGGGATAAAGCGTATGCCAGTAAGTCTTCATCTGGTATGCGATTAGTAGAACGTTGTCTCATCGAATAGTGTCTCCTAAGAACGCTTCCTGTATCTTTAAGGCGCTGCACAACTTTCCTGATAGTCGCTGATGTAGGATGAGGATCATTTGGAAAGCGATCAGCAAATACACGTGCAGCTCGAACCGAATTCCGTAGAGTTTCTCCATAGATGAGAACCATTTCTAAATACTGAGATTTACTAAAAGTCGTCATGTTTGAAAAATAAATGACGTGAAATTGCTTTATAATTGAGAAAGAAATCAACTTCAGATTTAAGAACTATAATTTCCTTTCTCTCATCTGAAATAATCAGCACGCTTGTCAAATTCAAGTGACGTTTTCCCCTCAGGCCAATCTAAGCGCTCGCTGACTGAATAACCATATTCGAAATTATACTACCTTGCGGCAAACAAATCAGATCCCTCAACGACAATCCCTATCAATATGCAAAACATTAAAAAGTCAACAGATTTCGAAATATTTAATTCTAATTAACCTTCGATTAGCCATTGATCGTTAATACTTTTTTTATTAAAAATAATTTTCGATTGATCCATCAAATCAGTCACTGTAAAGCTTAAAACTCCCGCACGATAATGACGAGAAAGCGTTTCTAAATTTGTGGCCGGGCCCTTTTTCGCCACTCAAAAAAGTGCCATTTTCAACAGTGAATATCTCCTCGAATAATTAAGCTATTTTGATGAATTTTTTTTACTTGAGTTCGTTATGATCTTGGCAACAACTTTTGTACTGAACTTTTTACTCTATCTCTTTTAGTTTTTAAATTAATTTTTTTAACTTTTTAATTTCGCCGCTAGGAGCGCTGTAAGTCATCTCATTAGATTCTCCAGGGTCACTAACCTAGGGGTAGACCTTACTTCCATGACCCTAGGAGGCGCTGGTTCCGAATAAAAGCCGTGCAACGCAATTTTGAAACACCCTGTATATAAAAATGTACTAGAAAATTTATTTAAATACACAATAATCCATAAAGGAGATTTAATGATGCGATCAGAATTATGTCATATTTAGGAGGCCTCCACAACCCGACCACCATCAACCCCATTCTTTAATATTTCATATTTTCTTTTCTTAGAAAACTAATAAAATATAAGGAAATATAAATATTGTATTTTGATAGTACCTAATTATAATTTTAAGAAACAAAAATTTAATGCTAATCTTTCATGTCTTTAAGGGAAGATATTTTCTCTAATATTAAGTCATGGTTCAAACTATCAGATTTGAGATATAAAATGTTCGAAATAAAGTCATTTTTAAGCACCTATACACAATAAAGGGGAAATGCTATTATATTATATTACAATTAATTAATATTCTCTTTAAAATAAACCCCAAAGACAA
The DNA here is from genome assembly GCA_963680715.1 of Tetragnatha montana. Taxonomy (NCBI): domain Eukaryota; kingdom Metazoa; phylum Arthropoda; class Arachnida; order Araneae; family Tetragnathidae; genus Tetragnatha; species Tetragnatha montana. The sequence continues at coordinate 52,792,712 of OY796675.1, forward strand.
ATGCAAATATTGTAATATGGACGAACCAGAATCATGGGAACACGTATTTTTATATTGTCCTATGTATCGTTTTTACAGATTAAAGTATCTTTCCTCTTTTATTGGGTATCAAAATAACTTTAATGGTTTCCTCACTTACAATCATAAGAATTTTTTTGCAATAGTAAATTTTATTAAATCAGCTCAAAAGTTGAACCAGTTCCTGTTGGCAAATTGTTCTTTAGACTCCTGAGGGTTTTTTTTCCTTTTTTTTTGGAAATTGTATTTTGGTTCTATTTATTCTATTTATATGCTTTGTTTTTATCATGCACTTATTTGTATGCTCTGATATTTTTGTATTTTGGTGTATGGGCCAGCTGGCCTTTTTTGCCAATAAACTTATTTATTTATTTATTATTTACAATTAATTAATATTATGTTTTAAAAAAAGTTAAAGGGGATAAGTAAGTTTGAAATTTACATTATTCCAGACTGAAATTTATCAGAAATTTTTAAAAGATACGCAGAATAAAAACAAATTATTTAGCCTAAAAGTATTAGAATAGCTTATATCCAGAATTAAAATGACATGATACAAAATTTTCTTTTTATATAATTTTGGATTTCTCGGTACCTACTATTTTTAAAACTTGTAGTATCGAAATTGCTCTTCGTGTTTTTTTATATTTAATAAAATATTGAGCAAAAAAAAAAGTGTATAATGTATATCCTTTAATATTTTCTCTTTAAGTTAGAGCCTCTAATTTTACAATAAGTAATACGCTTCTAATATTATTGGGTTTTCTGATATAGAAAAGACAACAGTGTCTACACTCATCTTTCCATGTCAAACTTGTGTCTATATGAAATATCTGATCAGATAATTTTAAAATATCTGATTAGATAATTTGTGTTTCGGGAAGCTGTTTCTGTCAATTCAAATGATTTTTGAAAACGTTCCTACAAATAAAAACAGTTTGATGGTGGATCAAAGTCATCTTAACTCGCAACCATTTCAGCCCTTCAAATTTTCTATAAGATTTGATGAAAATCTCAAGCTGTCTTGGTTTACAAGAGTTAAAAAGTGTTTAATTTTTAACTTTAAAAAATTAACGAATAAAAATATTATAATTAAATCATAACTTAATATAAATAATTTTATTATGCACTATCCCCTTCAGAGCTACTTTATCATGAAAATGCACGTGTTTTCATTAGTTGGTAATTGAATTCAACCAATACGTGTTTAACTAGAAATAGCATTTTAGATGAATCAATCGAGTAAAATGATATGCGGTCACATTCTTCACTACATTTTACTCCATCATTGTGACCAAACATGGCGCCTCCCCACCCACCTTGCCCGCCAACGTACCCGAGCAGTCGGTTGCAGTGGCAGAGTACTTGCTCCTGATTATATCGCTCTTTTATTTTCCCGCCGTCCGACTTAAAACATCATAAAGGAAACTGGAAACTTCAAATGTTTGTTTTCGGGAAAGAAAGAAGAAGAAGAAATCTTTTAAAACCGGCCGTAATGTTTTTGAGGCGTGCACGCTTCTTGATTATCCCGAGGAGTTATAAATCCGTAATACCCCTCGCGGAAGTGGTGGGGGTGGCGTGTAGTAATTGATTTCCGCGGATCTAATGACGAACTGCTCCCGATGTCTTCATCTTAATGACCGAAAGCACTCGTTGGAAATTAAAGGTGCGTGTGGCCGGGAATTGAAGGTGCCCTTGTTGTGCGATTTTAGGTGATCTTGTTGTAGTAAGCATCAGTTGTGTAGTTTGGAACGTTTTTGTGGTGGTTTACTTGGTAGGAATTTCCCTAGTAGCACAGGTAATAATATGTCAAGTTAGCGTAACTGCAACTAGAAGAAAACTAAATTTAGCCTTACATGGCAAAAATTGGCAGAATCTGCTGAGTTTGTGAAAATCCAATACGATTGTCTATTTTATCTAAAGTTACCTTAATTAAGATTATATTTATATAGACCCCTACCCAAACAGCACAAACGTTCCAAATTTGTCAAATTTTTGTCACGTATGGCCATATTCTGTTTACTTCTAGTTACAGTTACGTAAACTTGACGTATTTGGTATGAGGTGTGTTACTAAGGTAAGAAAACATTATTTTCCTATTATTTTCCCCTTATCATATTTTGCTTGCATTTTACATAAAAAACACAGAAACTTAACCTATTTTGAAATCTTCAAAATTGATTCACTCTTCTAAATTTTCATAATAATAACCTTTTTAAACTGAAAAAAAAATTCAAATTCGAGTAAAAACGATGTATGCAATGAATGAACGAATATATGCAATGCTGTTAAAGATCAGTAAGACCGATGAGACTATCAATTAATTTTATCCATCTGAACAATAAATTTTTATACCCTAAATATCCTTATGTCAGTGCAAACTTCATTACCATCAATATTAACTCCTTCCTTAAAGATTCTTTAAGCCCTCCTGAAAATTATGAATGTTTTAAATATTATTTTCAGCCTTTCAGTCCTAGAGCGCTCGAGATTTTGAGTTAATCCTATGAAAAACCTAGGGCATCTAGGTCTGAAAGGGTTAAAGGTATTTAAAATTATACACTATATTATAAGCAGGTAGATTTTACTGACGCATATTTTTGTAACGAGATAAGCATCAAATGTAGTCTTTCAAATTTTGTTTAAGTTCTCACTTATCTTGCCTTGACCGAAGCCTAGCCAAATTATACTTACAAGGTGTAAAGTGATTACCTTACTCAGAAAGCATAATATTTTATTTCAACTAAAGAGCTTCTGAAAAGCGATAAACCCACTCACCCCACAAACACATTACCTCCGAAATGAAATGGGACAACGCTCTCGCAGACCAACCTATCCCATTACAACCTCAAGTAGACCTTCAATCCCTCATTACAGCTCTCATCGCCGATTACAACCTCCCCTCAGGACGAAATCCAGGCCAATGACAAAAAGATGAGAGCCGGGCAGACGTTACAAATGAACCTCCGGTCGACCTCTGGGGACAGAACCCCTTGTCCGTTTGGTCGGCGGCCAATTGATCCAATACTTCATATCATTTCCGTGCCCCAGCGTCATTATTACCCATTTCCCAACTGGCAACAGCGCGGCCACCGTGATTGTTTTGAATTGACGCGGTAGCCATGGTGACGGTGGGACGCTGGATGGGTCTTGTTTTCCTGTTGCACCGTGCGTCATCAGTGTAATGGGGCCGTATTTTGATCCTGGGCTGCTAATGATGCGAGGTATAGGGTTCAAGGGTTCAAGGGGAGACGAATAATGAAATATAGGGTATGTGAGGTTGAATCTTGTTTTTAAGTTTTCTCTTGCTTCCAATTTCTGTATCAACCTTCGTTTCACAAATTAGGCATGCTATATCCCCACCATTAGATGTTACAGATTTGGGGGTACGGTAATTCTAGTATTTAAAGGAAAAGTTATCTTTTCAAAAGAACTTTTAAGTTAAAGAAACTTTTGTACGTCATACAATAACAGCCATATTCATAGCCATCATCGTCGGTGTTAAATTATTGGTCAAAGAAGGATTCCACCAATCAGAGTAAGCGAAAAGCTAATTTTTCTTTTTTTAGCTGCTGGGTAACACCGACGCTAATGACTATGAATATGGCTATAATAGTATTATGTCTATACATTTTGTTGATAACTAAAACCTTTTGGATCTAAAATATAATTTTTAACCTTAACTTTCCAAAAAGTACATTTTATGGGCATCCTTTGAAATAAAAACTCCAAATAGAAAGGATTTTTTTTATGTATTTATTTCTGATTTTAAATTTTTTCTTTACGTTTTTAAATGGACAGAAATCTAATTCTGAGGCTTTAGGGTTTTTTATATATTTAAGAGAATACTAAGGGCTATCGCCCCTAGTTTCACCCCCTTTCCTGTTGCATTTAATATTTTTTTTGTCATTAATCTGTGTATTATATTGCAGACAAACAATTGTCAGTACTTAAAAAAAATTAAAAATATAACTTTACTCTTGATTAAAAATAAGTCTTAACATGATATTTTTAGCTTTAAAAGTAGGAGGACTTTATTACTACATCAAATTATTAACGAGCTTAGAATTACCAGCATGCCTGAATGGTTCGGATGTAATTTCTAGTAGGCATTCTTTATTACTAATTTTTAAATATTTATTTTATTTAGCTATCTTTTGTACTATTTAAACAAAATAACCGACGTTTCATACTTTTTTGAAAGAAAATTTATTTTTATACTTTATTTTGAAATTAATGAAAACTATAATTGTCATAATTAAAATTAATTTTCTTAATCTTTTCAGTCAAAAAATATTTCCAAGTTAGTCACAAACTTCCCAAAATAATTAATTCTCCGTAGAATTTTTTTGTGGCGAAATATTTAATTTAACCACATTTCTTTAGAACAATAAACAAAAACCAAATGTGCTCCAAACTCTAACTTTTAATAAAAAAAATAACAAATAAAAGTGTTGTACAATAACAAAAACTAGTTTATTTTTGCCCCAATATTCCACCCAAAGACATATTTTAAAGAACTTCGCGATTAAAAGTAATAAACTTTCATTTAAAATCTTTTTCATTTCTCCTTTTTATTTATTTAATACTGTTTCACCATTTCAAAAATGCATTTTTTTTCTATTCAGTGCCTCACTAATTAAAATTCTACTTCAAACGCCACAAAAAAAAAATATTCTCTAAATTCCACGCATTCAAAATTTATAAAGCAAAGTCACAAATATTTAATCAAAGTCGTGTGTATTTTTATAAAAAAGAATGAACATGACGAGGAAAAACCTGTTGACGACTGAAGATTTTTTACTTTCAATTCCACGAAAAAAAATCTTCCAGTTTGCATTTTTCTCTGTTTCATTCTACGGAACAAAAGATTGAAGACACAATGACCCCATCAGAACAAGACCTTTCGCAACATGACATTTAAAGTCCTAATTTAAATCTCATACATTCATTTATTTGTGCGAGAGAGGAAGAAAAAAATAAGCCCTCCAACCCCCACAGATTACTTTTTCTCCTCCATTAAAAATTTCCCTTCATTATTTCCGAGACAACAAAGCCAGAGCCGGCTTGATTACTTGCGAAAGCAGATTTTTAATCCGTGATTAAAAGAGGAAATAGACCAAACACACGAAGAAGCATCGGGAGTTTAGTTTCCCTTCCATTCGCCATTTTTTTTTTATTCTTCGAGAGAAAAAAAAACGACTGCCGCACGTAATTAAAGATGACAAAAGACGATGCTACTGGAACGGGGTAAAGAAAAATAATAATAACAACTTTCTAGTCGTTGGTCTGTCTTGCCCGTTTTTGCCCCTCGGTGTTCCCCCGAATGTTTTTCCCCCTTCCCCCATTCAATTTTACGCTAATCAATTTCCGAGAATGAGATATTAATGAATATAAGTTTTCGTGGCTTAATTGCTTCCAGTAGCAGCTTTCTATAAAAGGCACGTTGAGTCGGACGGCCAGATGTTGCTGAAGAGACAGCCATCCTTAATTGTTGTTTCAATGTTCGTCCGGACAAATAGCTTTTTTTAGCCCCCCTCGAAACAGTCGGTGCATAATTATTGGGATACTTTCAGTGAGAGTTAGTTGTACTTGAGCTTTTTTTTTATGTTTCGCAATGAGGTTTTGAAGGGAAGGAAGTTGAAAATGAAAGATAAATGAATGTTGTTTGAAATGCCCGATGAGGGTATTTCTAAAGCTAAATGAGGCCGTTAAAATTGTTTTTGGTTTATTCTTAGACTAGGGCCTTTATTATACTTAATATCTAACTTTTTTTGCTGTGTTTTATTTAGAAATGGGAAAAATTGCAGAGTATTTATAAGTCATCACTTTGTTGCAATATTTTAGTTTTTGAGTCTTTATTGAGATAAAAATTTCCATTGGGAAAACTGAGTGACCTTCTAAAATTAACTACTTTGAAAGTTGTTTAAAAATATTTTATGCATCGAGATTAAAATTACAATGTTTTGAATGGCATCATTTATCTACCTAATGCTCGTAAATTTGCTTTCATTGTCAAGGTAGAGTTTATGTTATGCGTGTGGACTTAAAATCCCGTGTAATTTAAATTCCCAAAATTAAAGCAGGTTAAATAAATATATAATTTTTATTATATACATATATCGCTTAAAAACCTGATTTAACGTTTTCTCAGATATATATTCCCCCTCCCTTCAAAAACCTTAATACACAGTTATAACTCTAAAATCTTTAAATTTTTTAAGAGGGAAAAATAAGAAAAAATATATATCTGTATTCAAACCACTACGGTTACATTCATTAATTTTCTTCTTTACTAATTAGGTATATATTTAGTTTTTTGATTCACTAACAATACTTTAAAGAATTTCATAACATTTAAAAAAAATGCCACTGCTTGTGTAAAAGTGATAAGAAAATGTTTCTTTATACAATTGCTAACAAATTATTTCATCTCCGTAGTGGATGATAGAAGTCACAAACAACACATAAAAATGTTTACGAACTTTAATCCCACTAAGCAATTCTATTTTTTAAAAAAATATTTCTTACGAAACACCTGCACAGTAAAAACCCAAACCTGGCCTCCATTTCATACCCGCAAGAAGCCAAGTTTCTGAGAGAGAGGGAGAGAAAGAGAAAAAAAAACCTCAGACCAAATCTCTTCGCCAACTTCCCACAAGGAAAAAAAAACTTCCTTCCCAATATATCGAAATAAATACGGAACCCCTCCCGTCTGCCGGCGAATAAAAAACCCATCGCCTCAGACAGAAACAGATAGAGGATACGGGAATAAAAGAGAAACGAAACTCAAGTGAAAACACTTAAAATACATCGACGAAAAATGTTAAACCATCCCTTAGATCTAAAACCGTGAAAATAGCTATAAGTGCACGCCGATAAATCGGATTTCTCGTGAGACGAACACCACAACGGGCGAACCTGTTGGGAAAAAACTGTTGAAAGGGGGAAAATACTTTTTTTCTTAAATTCTCAGGGGATTTCCTCGGGAACGAATTCTCCTTCTGTGTACATATATCCTGGGTAGAATTTTATTTACTCATATCTATTTCCCTGAATGTATCAATTGGAATTGAAAGAAGCGCGGATTTTGCATGCTAGGGAAAACGCGTTTGTTGGTTTCCTTAATGCGGGTTTGCGAAGTGGAGACGGCTGTTTTCAACGCAGTGATGAAATTTGAAATTTTTAAATTTGCATTTCTGAGATTGAGTTAAATTTGTGCGATGATTTTAAAGCCTTGAATCCCTAAGAAGGAAAAGGTTATGATTCCATATTTATAATTATGTAATTCAGAAAGTATATGTTCTGAGTGTCCTAATTAATGAGGTGCTCTCTGAAATCCACCGACTTGTATGCAATAATTGGCATACTTCATATATCTGAGAAACTTTTCTCATTCTTTTACTTAACTTTAAAAAAATTTAAACGATAACTAGTTTTAAGAAGGAGATACACCAAAACCATTAGGACCATGACTTTTAGGCTTTAAGGAATCGCCAAGTTTTGATCTATACACACACGTCAGTGGTATAAGATTAAAAAAAAGTACCAACCCATACAATCAGGTATAGAGCTTTGAAAATTGAAGTCTATACTACGATTTTCATAAATTAAAAGTTACTCCATTTATCCAAACCTTCTTATAATGTCTTATTCCTCCTATATTTCATGTTTGTGCTATAAACTAAGAGAATTTATACATTTTAATATTTGTATATTACATACAGGAGATGATATTCTTCATTGACAAACAAACTTAAAGACTGGCATTTATGCTTTAGTAATTTGTCATTTTCTTTCTATCTCTTTCATTTTTCCAACATACACTCATAATTTCAATTTGAAAATATCTTATAATTTTTTTTATCCTTTTGAAGAAGAAAATAAGCATCACAACTTCTTCAACTCTTTAAACTTTTCGACATAGTCATATTTGTTAGGAATGAATTTTACGATTTTCCACTGTTGCCTCATTCTTAGGTGTTTTTCCTTGTTCTCCAAGAATTTTGTCTACACCGAATGAAAAATGGGTTCCTTACATAAACCTCCCTTTAACCAAAGTTATTGACATTCCATCAACCACTTTCAGACCAAGATATTAAATAAAACCTTTCAGACGAAAAGCGTCATACATGACAAAAAAAAACCTAGAGGGATTTGGAAATATAGTTAAACCTTTCGTCGCGGCGCATATGAATAAATCAAAAAATTTTCTCACAAACAGAAAAATAAAAGTCTCCTTCGGAAATCTCCCCAACCCTTTTCTACGTCCCAACACCCCCTCATGAATACCTAGACACGACACACAACCCAGCAGAAATCGCATTACTTCGCACGAGAGACTTAATGTCTCTGTTACCCCTCCCAAATGTTTTACAGCCCATACAACAGCAGCAGCAGAAATCTCACTTGTTACCAGCGAAAAAAAAAATGCAGCAAATACCCCTATAAATAACAGTCTCCTCCTTCATGACTCGTTTGGCATCTACGTTTTTGATTTATAAACTGTGAAATGTATGTAAATTCGTGTGAAAGTGCGGACCTCTCTGTCTTTTTACGAGCGCCTTTTAGTGTTATTCGAGCCGTGCCTTTGTTTTTAAGACGCACTCCCGGTGTTTTAGAGAGTCGCTTTCATTGTTTTTGGAAAGTGTCGTCGTCTTGCGAAATGCCTTAAGGGGTGTGGCGGGGGGATTCGAATCTCGATGTGGGAATCTCGTGATCCATTAGCTTTGTCGTAGGAGGATGGTCGCGGTGATGGGCCAGATCGTAAAGTATGGTTTAAGGGTCGTCTTAAACGCAGTCCGAAGGTGGTGATGATGTTATTTACAAGAGGTGTATTTGAAGTGTCGTATATGGGGAAAGGCGGGTAAGAGTGCGCTGTCGAATAAGAATACGCAGAGGTTTTTTTTTCACTAGTTGGCAACATTCAACTATCTCAAAATACTGTCGTTAATAATTTCATCATTTTATCAGGCACAATATGGTTTGTAATGTTAGCATTTATAAATTTTCTTTTTGAAGGAATCTTAATTTTTTTGTTATTGCCGTAATGTAATAATAATGAATGAATATGTAATAGCATATGATTTGGACTTTTATGCTCAAGAGATCCATACTTAAAAGCGGCTGAAGTATTAAAAATTAATATTTAACAATATTTCGTTTGGTCTTCTATTGGAAATTTCTTTTTTATGTACACAAGTATTTTTATTATTGTATAAAAAGAGATAATCATGTGGAAAAAAGAGTTGTGCCGTAAAGATAGAAATTTTAAATCTTGATAATTAGAAGGGCGTTGAGATTTTAAATTTAGAATTTTAAAGCATTTGTTTTGAAGAGAAAGTAATGGTTTTAAATTACTTTTGTATTCACCACCCCAAAATTACAACTCCGTAATTTAGCAAAGAATAAAACCAGGAATAATATAATGTATTTTAAAATGAGCTATTTACCTTGTTCTTTAAATAATAAAATCTAATTAAAATACTCTAATTATCTAATTTCATGAAACATTTCCCCTTTTTTAAGAATTCCTAACATGTAAAAAGGCATAATCTTTCTTAATAAATATTGAAAATTTAATTACTTAAAATTAACTAGTGAATAAACAACTTGAGTTCAAAAGTTCATACCATCACTTGATTTAAGCCAAGATGCATAAATACAATACATAACAAAACAGTTTTGGGAATTTCATATAAACTTTACACTTTTATTTTTGAAAAATCCCGCTTCATATTTCCAAACGTCTGCAATATCTCTTCTGACTCTAACGGCAATACAGAGTTTAATATGGCTCCAATTTAAGGAAGTCTAGAAATATTTTCTTGTGACATTCACATACCGGATAATACTAAAAACAAATACTAAAATAACAAAAATATTTTGTCTGAGCTTGGGGAAGTAAATTTTAAAACGCATTTCATGAAACAATTCCCTTTTTTTAATAATTCCTAGCATGTAAAAAGGCATCATCTTTCTTAAGCTTGTTCTTTTACATGTGTACTACATTTCAACGCTTTGTAAAATGTTATGAATAGCTTTAGCTTTATCATAATGAATACTATACTTTCACTAAATTTATAATTTACAGCTTAAATAAACTACATCAAAGCGATGAACAGGTTCTCTCTTGACATTTCATAACTAGACAAAGTTTAGAATTTTACCAGTTAATTTTTAGACAGTATCTTTAAAACTTATTCAAGCAGTAAATACATTTAAAGGTATTATTTTAGAGATATTCGTGCTTATTTGATCCTATGGGAAAATAAATAATAAAAGATCAAATAAATTTAAAGCTATGATTACGAAAGCTAAACAAAGGATCTGTGCTTCTAGTTTATTTTTATTTGAATTTTGATACTTTCACAAATTTTACATAATTGTATTTTTAGAGCCCCAGTCATCGCTGCGTTTATAGTTGTTATACAATGTTTTTAATTTGTCAATGAATTGAATTCTATAAGTGTATATCGTATAAATTTTATAGCTATTAAAATATTTTATGTAAATTAACTTGAAAATAAAGATGATTTAAATGTTAAACTTTGATTATTTTAATACTTGACCCCACCAGACTTATTTTATTTTTTTTTTTTTTTGTTTTCGTATATTTTATTGACTAATTTTAAGAATCATTTTGGTTTAAATTAATATATTTGAAATATTATTTTTGTGAGGAAGTTTCTACTTTAGTGAAAATAATCTTCAGAAATACATAACAATCTGAAAATAAAGAAACCCACGATAATATTTTGATTACTATAATAAGTTTGCATTACCTAACTTTATTTATTTGGGATTTTTTACTCAAGGTTCTTATATATAAACCTCAATTCTCAAAAATCAACTAAAACCGCATAAGCTCTTTAATTAGGCATTAAATACTTTTTAAATAAGGATTGTGATTAGTTATATTTGATGCATCCATTTTTCCACTCCGAAAGCGACCTACCCGAGTAGATTCGCTTGTAAAAATAGTGAGCAACACCCAGTCAAGCTCACATTACATTACGGTATTCGAATGAAGCTCCATCCTAAAGGAGAAAAAAGGGGAGAGAAGAGAAACGAGAAAAAAAAGACACTGCTTCCTACCCAAACTCAATTTAAATTTCGTTCTGGCACCATGTATATATCTGGCGACGATCAAATACCAGCCGCATTTATAGGATCAGAAAGAAGTTGTCGTGAATCAATAACGCGACCGGGAAATACACGGGGAGCAAAAGCGCATCGCACGAGAAAAAGAAGAACCAACCTACCCGGGCAGCCAGCGAATTTAGAAGGGAGGAGGTGGCCGTGGGGTATATCGGGTTTCATGACAGGTACAGCCGGGCAGATTGCCGGCACACTTGTCAATCGCACTTTCGAAATGCAATATCTGGCCCGAACCTGAATCGCTGATCTCTTAGAAATGGGCTCCTGCTTGAGGATCAGTTTTGCATGGGAGAGTCGGCCGGAGGATTCTTGGTTGTTTGGTTGCTTGTTGTGTCGTTTGTGTTTGGAGGGTGGTTTTTTTTTCGGTGGGCGTTTGGGTGTTTCTGAATGCGTTCAGACCTGAGGCTGGGTGCTGGAGAATCGTTAGGGGGTGTTTAGCAAATTTTTTTGACGTGCTTCTAATTATGGAATTAAACTGCCTCATAGAATAGGTATGAAGTTCTAAGATACACCTTTTTAAATCAAAGTGGTTGTGTTTGAGCTGAAGAACAGAATGGGAATTTAATAAACAATAAGTCTAAGGATTAAATTTTTTAAGAGTTGAAACTACCGTGTGTTAATTAGTGTGTTAAAAGAAATAGTATACATGGGATGAAGTGATTGAAGTAGGTTTAGATAATCCAAAATATTAAATGCTTTAAAATGTAATACCTAAGGGATTGAATAAAACTTGAAATGAAAAACGCATGTAAATGAATTATGTAAAAAACTTTAATTCTTCCTAATCAAATTTCATCATTTAAGAAATAAAGCCCACAGGTCGTTTATTTAATACATTGCATTACTCTTATGGTTTTATTCATTTATAAATTATACAGAATTATTGTTTGGGTCAGTGAATACAAATCTAGTTTATTACTTTAATATCTATCAAAAATAATTTTTTAAACTTTTAAATTCTCAATCACTTCATCCCTGTAATTTTCCCCGGTAATTAAAATTTTTTATCCATCTGCCATATTGGTTTTTATCGCATGATACTTTTTTAAGCCATGATAACAATATTTGTAATTTAAAAATTAATATTTCTAAAAGAATACATACAAATCAAACATTATATTTTTAAATGAAAAATTTAAGACATTATTTCATTTGTTTAATCTATAAAAATTGCTCATTGTAAATTTTTTGAATTGTATCTGTTCAACTAAATAATAATGTTAATTTTCTTTCAATGTACGGGTTTGTCTCCTTGATGGCGAATTATAATTTATTTTTTACTGCCTGTTTTATTCACAAAGTATAGTAATAATAAAATGATTGATTAAAAGGTGTCTAAAAATTGGCACAAACTCCCCCAGGTGTAGTGATATAGACCTTGCAGAAATATTTTACATCCTGTAAGGATAAAATGCCAAAATCTTGATTATAAAAAGTAAAACAATAAAAGAAACCTTATGTACTCCGTCAATTTCGAGGGTACATGACACGAGGGAATACTCGGATGACGTGACATCAGATACGGACTCGGCACTATAGCGACCCGTCTCCAATGCACAGAACGTAATTTTCCCTCCACCCTCCAAAAAACACCCGATAAGCGGCGAAAAGGAGCGAGGCAAAACAAAATTCCTTATCCTCATACCGAGCCGAAAAAGTTTCCACCAAATGAGAATATATGACACCGAAGGATTCCATCCAGACTCGGCCTCTGCCGCTTAACCCGGACTTAAAATCCTCGGATCTGTCAACTTATGAGGTCGTATTTCATAGTTCGCGGACCTCTCCCCCCATAAATATCGCCAGAATTCCCGAGACTGTGAAGAGAAAAAAAAACCAGGGCGAGATCATAAGAGCAACGGAGGTGCTTTGCAGAGATTTCTGTTCGCGATGCGGGTTTCGGATCTCTCCTTTTTTTTATTATTATTATATGCCCTTGTTGTTTTTGAGCGCCGCGTAGTACCGCTGCTGTTTTATATTCTATTTTCGTAGCAGCGCGGGTCGCAGTTACAAATCAAAGTACTGGAAGTGGAGTTTTCGTTTCCATATTTTTACGGGGCCGCGTGAAAAATGCATCGCTCGCCGGGAAGTAATAAAAACGGCATATATCCCGCGTTGTGTATCATTTTTCTGCTGCATTTGTACGGCGTATTTGAACAGCGGTTCGAGGTGTATTGATCACGTGCATCTCTAGGGCTTCCCCATTGTGTCAGGCTGCTTTGATGCGTCAGAGGTGCTTGGGGATCCCGCGGCAATCAAAGTGTCGTTAGGATGTGTCTCCAGTGAGTTGCCTTTATTTCAAAGTTGTCGTCGTTCGGACGTTTTAAGTTTCAAAGAGTAATTGGGGTGGGGAACTGAGAATTAGTTTGAGAGATGATTGGAGAGGGTTTTCTCTTATCTAATAAGTAGGAATTATGGAAATATTATTTTTGGTGCGTAATAGGAATTCTGGAAATATCCATTTCATTGGTTTTATGGGAAGTATCCCGAATTTAAAATACAAATATTAAAATTATAAAAGATTCATTCAGACTTTTAGTTACATGTAAATATAAGGACTTGTTCAAGTATTCAAACAAATCTAGCTGGTAAAAAAGTAGGTACATTTTGTTAAAAGTTACGTCACTGAAGGGGAAGAAAAAAATTAATTAAAAGTCGATTTAGAAACATTTCTTTTCTGAAATTGTGTACTAATGTAAATTTGAGATTTTTGTACCGTCAACAACTTATCATACATTATTCTTAAAACGTGTTGTCGTCGATTATTTTGAAACAAATTTTAAAAAACAACAATAGTAAAAGGTAAGGTGTTAAAGAAAGTAACCTGGAGAATCCGGAAGAAAATTTAATTGCGTTTTTAAATCGACCAAATTTATCCAAACAATAATGAGTGAATAAGAAGCCTCCTAAAATATGATACATTTGAAAATATATGAGTAAAAATATATTCTCATTTCTTAAATTTATAACTTTTACTTTGCATATCCATCAAAATAGTATTTTCAATTTTAGATAACCAAGAAAAAGCTACAGTTTTAATGAAAATGAAAAGCAGATTGTATAAGAGGAATTTCTTACAATTCCTACAGTCAATTACAATCTTTCATTACAATTACTACTAAGCCCCATTTATTACTCTTATATTTATTACTCTTTCCCGCTAAGCTAAATACTATTTTGAAGAAAAAAAAAACATTGAATACATGTCAATAATCGTTTAAAATTTCTCAGAAACACTTTCTAATTCCTTTGAATCATTCGAATTCAAAGAAAGCATTTCTCATCTCCGAAATTTATGAAACTATGTAATCAACCTTTTTTGTCTACTTAATGACTCCATAAACCTTCAGATGTAATTCTCGACGGAGTCAGAGGTTGTTAAATTTCAGATTCAATTCAACATAACCAACTCAAAAATAGTTTCTCCTCTCCTTCCTCAACCTGAAAGAAAAAAAAAACATTCTGGATTCTCCGAATCGAGGACGAAACCCGGGAAAAGTATCAGTTGCAAACTGCTTCCATTACATAACTCTCTGCTCCTAATAGCGTTTCGATTTTTGGATTCCTCTCTCCTTTGTGGCAGCACATGTTACGAAAAAGTAGTTTTTCATTCATATTTAATATTTATTTCTGGATTAGCTTCAGAAATGGATTTTTTTCGCCCTTCGCGCAGGAATTCGGGAAATGGGTTTTTAAGGATAATTTCGGGAATTTGCGGCGCTTATGTTCTGTGTGATTGCGAGAGGTTTTAGTTTTGGTTATATAGAAGATTGTACCTGTGATCCGCGTTTATTTTAAGGTTGGTCGGTAGAATTTATGAGGGAGGTTTCGTTTTATTCTTTATTTTCTTTGAAAAGATTGAAATACATTCGTGGGACATTTGTAGGTTATATGCCCACATTAGCAGATATTTTTGTTCAAGTAAATACTCAAGTGTTTAAATTTGTTATACCTCCAGTATAACTCCAATTATCCGAATGTTGCCTTTGCATTTAATTAATTAAAAGCTATCTTTCTTTAAAAACAATTTTTGTCCCCCATTTTCAACATACATGCAGTAATTATTAAAATGGACCTTTTTCGGAAAAAATCCAATTATCCGAACTTTTGATTATACGTATGGAGTCCGGTCCCAATTGGTTATTGGAGTTGTACTGTATAATAATTTATTTTCGAACGGTATTTTTTCTATTTAATGACTATTTTTATTCGAATTTTCTACTAATATCAAAATTACTCTACATTAACTCCAATTTCTTTTAATAAATAGATATAATACACAAATATTGCTTTATTACATTAATGAAAAATATTTTTCAGAGCTAAGAATTTAAATTGTAAATAAAAAGCATCATAGAACGTATTAGTATACTTTTTGGAAAGAGGTAAAGGACCCAACACTGTGACTTTAAGAAAATTAATTTTTTAATACTTCCCCAAATAAACTTACTTACGAGTAAATTATTAACAATGACTATTTTTTAAACTTTTGCACTCTTTTATGCGAATTAAAAAATAAATATATTTTTTAATACACGTTCTTTAAAAAAAACAGTAATGTATAGCTTAAAAAATATAATTTTAAAATGTATAACCCAATCTAGCCTTCTATAAGAAAAAAAAGTTTCATGTTTTAGGGATCTGGACTTAGTTTAATGACCTACAAAAAAGACGGAATGATACTTTTAGCGAGGATAAAAGAGCTTTAGATCCCTGTAACAAGTTCCATGTCCCCGAACAAAACTTTGCATGGTACAGAATATGAACAGAACATTTTGCCATCCCTATAAAAGTAATAAAAAAGAAATCCCCGCCAAAGATTCCACCAAGATGATATTTCGAAAAATCTTTTATCTCCGTTTTGACTACAACTCCCTCTCTCTCTTGCTGATTTTATTCCTTTGCCTTTTCGGAGGAATTTTTCTCGTTTCCTTTCACTTTTTTTTTCATAAAGGCTGGAAATCTCATTTTGTTGCTTATTCATAATAAACCTTGCAGAAAAATGGAATATCTCGACTCTACTTTTTTTTCTGCCGTTCTCTCTTCCTTTTTTCGCTCGGAGAGGAGAAAATCGGCTTTTTCTTAATTTGTAGAACAAAGAAATATCTTCCCTTTGATGTTTTCACCAGTTGTTTTTTCAAAGTTACTGTATTTCGATAAAATGTTATACCTTCGGTGTGATTCGCCTTTTCTTCCTTTGTCTAACCTCAGGTTTGCTTTTCCCCACGTTTGTGCATTTGGAATTAGATTTCTTTTCTTTCTTTTGAAATCAATGCAGTGATAAGGAATCAGATGGAATTTTCACATTTGAAAGTAAATCTGAATTGTTTGAAGATAATTTAGTATTAAACAAACTTTTTATTTCGTTTGCTATTTATAATTTTTTATATTACAGGCCAATCTCTCTGCTTTCTATCTTTCACCAAATCCCATAAATTTTCATAGCAAAGCTTTTTTTAGACATTCATTTAAATACATTCTATATGAAAACTTTGTTTTAAAATAATTTCAATTTATAGATAAAGTGCATTTTTTCTAATGAATTTAAGAAAGTACATAAAATTTAACTATATGTTAACTCATTTTAACATATGGATCAAATCAATATTTTACTTGAGAAGTCATTGAAATTATATCACGCAGAGATGCTAAAAATAATGGAAATCTAAGCCCTCCCCCCCAAAAAAAAAATTCGATAAAAGCATGATTTTGAGTATTTTAGATCCTTTATTAAGTGCAGTTGCCAGAGACAAAAGATAAATAATTTTCCTGTAAGAGCCACCCCAAAAGTGATAACTGTCTGCATATAAATGTTGAAATTTGATTAAAAATGTTTTTTTAATTCATAGCCTTTGCAACTGATTTTAATACGAATAATAATTAAAAATTATTTTTATCTAAAATGCATTTATTTTATTTATTAACTGATCTAGTCTTAAGATGTAAAATTTAACGGTATACTGGTTTGGGGAATTAATATTGAACAACATTTCATATCTTTATAAAAGCAACATTCCAACTTTATGAAATCATATTTTTTTATTATTTATCTATACAACATAACAACATTACGGATCATTTCCTTATTCCTTGTTACTCCATACCTAAAAATAAAAACTATATAGTTCTTTGATTCTTAGCTAATTACTACTATAATAGAAATATTAAATAGCATTATCAAACCCAATAATTAGCGTCGCATATGGTAGTTTCTTTTCAGACGGGAACAAAACAGAAAAGCAATTACTGCAATATCGTCCACACCCTTCTAATACATCGCTTTATCTCTAGCTTTTCAGCGATTTAAATGGCATTATCAATTGTAACGAGTCAGACGAAAGCCAACGTAAAAAAAATCATTTTTTGGTTACCCGAATTCGCTTTATTAGTCTTACCCCCAGTAAAAGAGACCATTTCCCCTTAAAAGAGTTTTAACTGCCGAAAGGAAAGTAATTTTCCCTACATCGGGGGATAAGATTCATTTATTTATCCCCAGCGGGAAAATGGCTTTTGTCTGAGTCCGTAATGAAGTGTTTTAGGGAGGATACGCATATTTAGAGAAATGGAAAAGCAGGATTGGATTAAACAATGGAAAAACTTGGTTTTGTCTTGAAGAAGTAAAGGAAAAAGGATTTTTTGAAGAAAAGGAAATATAGTTAGGGATTTTTAGCGCTAGATATATTATGCGGCAGTTTCTATTTCTAGAGTATTAAGCATAGTTTCAAACTTTTAAAGACATTTAAGAGTTACTATAAGTTTGAGATAAATGCGTCATTTTTTCTATCCTTGTATGATAGATTTAAATTTTCCTATTCATATTTCCAATAACTACAATCACTATGTTTTTATTGTGTTAAAATTGTTTAGCTTTTTACTAAATTTATTGGGAGTTCGATAGTTACAAATACTATAAGTCTTTTAATGTGATGACTTTCTTACTTATTGGCATATAAGACGCAGTTATATAATTACTAATAAATTGATTTTGTATAATTCCAGTCACAACATGAAATGCAAAAATGTGATAATTATGAGAGTGTACTATTACATGCATTTAGTACAAAATGTAAACTATTAAGAGTCTTTCTCTTCAAAAATAGTGTTAAAAATATATTTAAATTTATGTGTATAGAATAAGAGAGGGTATGTGTAAGAGAGGGTAATTTAATTATATCCTGAAACAGATAGTTTCACTAGACAATTGTGCATTTTTTGTGCCTGATGGGGTGTTTTTTTTTCTCGTAGAAGATGCTGAAAAATGAGAGTAAAGACAGTTTCACAACTAAAATATATAGTTAATAACTTTAGGTTCCATACATAACCTTTATTTTATTACCAACTACGATTCTTTTTTCCCTTTGTTTCCCTTTAAAAGTACCTTTTTATAAATATTAAGAAGAAATGTATTTTTCCACAGATTAATTTTCAATTAAATTCATTTTTACTTGATTGCGGGCTTAAAACTTGGAATTAAGTGAAAAACTATGCAAACAAAACTTGCTCAGTTCTTAAACAAATTTACGTAAGTCTTTTAATGTGTGAATGAATTTGTTACATTGTGTTAATGAATTTAAAAATTATATTATACAATACCTATAAGATCTTTCTATGAAACAGGTTTAAAAATTTAAATAGCAATAAAGGTGACACAAAATCCAAAACAACGCGTCTCCTATTAATTATTCACTAAACTTTATAATATTTTGTAGGGTTTGTAAAAAAATATTATTAGCATTAGGTACTTACATATTTTGATTTTTAATGAAAATTAATCACTGCTTATTCCTAGATCTAAATAAACGAACTGTTAAAATGTAAAACATTATGTCTAAATCAAACATTAAGAAAACAATTAAAAATATGTGTGGTTCTTTCAAAAAGACAAATTTCAAGATTCCATATGTTGTAGCCGCACTGGAGTAAGCGTGTCTTCTCGTGAGTGAAGTATGTAGTTTCTAGGGCAACGTGGTTTCCATAGCAACACTATAATAGCTTCCAAAACGATTTTATTCAAGCAATTTTTTCCCCGCGGATGAACGAAAGGAAAGAATTTTTTTTTTACATTTCTTTCAGGTTTACGTTTTTTTTTTCCGCTTGCCACCTTGCGTGTTTTTTTCTTAATTTTTTTCTCCCGTACAAAATGAATTAAAACGAGACATTTCATTTAAGTTGAACCCTCGCTGAGATCCATAATTCTCTTTTTTTTTTTTCGCCCGCTTGTTGCTCTCATTTTTCTTAATGCATTTTAAAGCGCATTTATTCTCAGCCTAGCCGAGAGATTCTATCGACGTTTTTGCTCCTATAAACACTGCTTTTCTAACCAGTGTTTTGCTTGGCGTGATTTTTAAGACTGGAGAGAAAAAAAGACACTGGGAGTTTTAAATTGAAAAAGTAGTCTCCAGTTTTAAAGCGAGGCATTTACATTTCCAATTAAATTCAATATTTTTCCCGGGAAATCTCGCGTGATGCGTGCTTTTTGGACTCGAGTTAACTTTTCTGTGAATTAAAGTTCTTTCCGAAATTCATTAATCATACCAAAAAGCCATTTTAAAATGCCCAT
Source organism: Tetragnatha montana (assembly GCA_963680715.1). Lineage (NCBI taxonomy): Eukaryota > Metazoa > Arthropoda > Arachnida > Araneae > Tetragnathidae > Tetragnatha > Tetragnatha montana. Next base: position 52,812,450 of record OY796675.1, read on the forward strand.
CGCAGCTAGAAAGAGGTTGTTTAAATACGTTTTCCTTCAGCCTGATCTCCCTTTTAATGGAGGACTTGGCAAGAACAATTTATTCATACTCAGAATTTCGCAGCCCACCTTTTGAAAGGCTCTTTGATCCGAAGTATTTACTTTGGATTTTCAAGCTAAATCAGTTTGTTATCAATAACAAAGCCTTTTGCCTCATACTTCAACCAGAATAATTACCTTTTAAAAAGGAAGGTATGAAACACTAACAGTGGATTTTTTAAAAAAAAGTCGCGTGATTTTCTTTTTTGAATGTATAGGTACTTATAAAATAAAACTTATCTTAAATGTATTGAAAAATTTTATCGTGTGATATTCTTTTCGAGTTCAATTCTAATTTGTTTATTTCATAAAAACACATCTAAAAATGTTACAGTAAGAATAACCTTTAAATTCAAAACAAATCCATGCATTTTTCCATGCAAAGCATTCTTTACTAAATTTTTATTATTTCCTTGTTTGTAAGGATAAACTTTTTATTATCGTTATTTAGCTTACTTTTTAAAATTAATAATTGGAAATCTAATTCTTGCCATTTATGTTTTAGGTGAGGACTCTATTTGTAAGTGGTCTACCCATGGATGCTAAACCAAGAGAGCTGTATCTATTATTTAGGGCTTATAAAGTAAGTATTTTTTAAATCTTATTTATGAATAATAATTACACTATTAGAAATCTGTGTTTAGAAAAATAAGTATAAATTTTATTATTACAGTTGCAATACTATAGCTGTATCATCTAATAAAAAACTTTAAATAAATATGCCATTAGAATTTAGAAGTTTATGAACCGTTTAAAATTAGTTTAGGTTTAGAAAATAATTAAAGTTGTACTGAAAACTTAATTTAAGTTATTTTATAATTTCGAATTAAACATAATGATTTGATGAATAACACATATTTTTCATTGATTTATTAAACCATATTTCATGATAAATAGATTTCACATAGTTGTAATATTTCTTACATTTAATTAGTAACAGGATTCAAGAACTTTTATGCATTTAAAAAACATCTGACAAAAAAAAACACGAAAGCTTAATTATTCTACTCAACTAGTACAAAAACTATCCATCAAAACAACAAAACGCCGGAACTCGATATATCATTAAATTCCCAGCCTCCAAGCACAAATCCACATGATTTCTCCTTAAAATAAATTTAGAACTCGGGTAGAAAAAAATTATAAAAAAAAAAAAATCTTCGATAAAAACAAAACAAGTGATCGACCCCCCAAAAAAGCGACGTAATTTGCCCGTAAACTAGACCGAAAATCTCTTGTTGTAATTTTCAAATGATGCATAAAATTGAAATAACGCACCTATGCTCCCGTGCACATGACGTAAAAATGAAGCCCTATCGAATGCTACACCCCCCTGAGAAAAAAAAAAACTAGAAAGACAATAACGGCAGTAAGTCATTTCGAAATTTTATTCTTTTTTTCTCCCAGTAATGATCTCGATACTTATCTCATTTCCCTTTTCTCCCTGTTTTTATTTTTTATTCTTGTTTAATCAAGGCGTATACCGAGGGTGTGTATATATATATAGCCCCCACCAGACAGAAAATGAGATATTAAAGCATTTTAATTACAGGGACGTCGGGTCCTGATGTTATCAGATTTCTTGTTTCTTAGACTTGGTCGGAGGAAGACTTCTTCCCCCTTATTTCTTATCAGTGTTTTGTCGTATTGGAAAACGGATTTCTTTTCGGTGGAGGGGGGGAGAGGAGAAAAGAAAGGTATATTAAGTCCTAAAGAACTTTTACCCAGAGTAAGGGTTTTTAATTATTTGTTATTTTTTCCTCTCTCTCTCTCTCCGAAACGAAAGAAGAGGAGGGAAATACTAACCTCTGCCCGAAATTGATTTTCTTTTCTTTCTTTATTTTTTTGTTTTGAGGCTTTTGTGGCTGTTTCTGCGGAAAGTTGTTGCGTGCCGCGGTGCAGTGTGGGAAGACTGAGACCTTGTTGCCAGGTTCTAATTCTTTATGTGGTTCCCTATGAATTAAAATGCAGTTAGATGGATTAGAGCTCTTTCAAAGCGCGACAAAACTTTTGAGTTGGAGTTTTCAGGAATGTTGTCTATTTAGAATCTGTCATTATTAGTTTTTTATTTAGCTCTAACACTGCAAATTTTTAAGCACCCTCTGTTAAAACTAATTCTATAATAAAGTAACAATGTGAGGGCTGTTTGAACTGGAAGAAAAAAAACACGGTTTAAATTATATTCTCATGTTTTAGTTTAGCCTTAAGTAAATACCTACATTTATAATTTCAAAAATAAATATTGCTCTATAGAAACTAAAGTTATATGAACAAAATTCATGAATTTATAATTGAAATTTGTTTTAATTAGTCAATAGAGTTATATCATTTTTAGTAGTATAACGGACCCTGATTCCCTGAAAAAGTACTAAGGCAGAAATTACTAAAACAACTTTATTAAAATATCTAACATTTTAAAAACTTTAAAAACTGATAACAAGAGCCAAAAGGGCTCGCTGCAGCAAAGCCAGTGAAAGAAGAAAAGTAAACAAGTTAGTTGGCAGACTAACTAAAGCAGAACTTTGCTCCGAGGTGTTGCCACTAGTAAAATCTTGGCCACCTTGAGGGCTCACATAGAAGCATCGATATTAAGAGGAGAATGGCTGGAGTCCGCCACAGTAGTATTTTTATGACTGTATTATATTAGTATTAATCTATTTAAAAAGTTTACCCAAGCTTTACCTTTCCTAAAAAAAAATTAAAATTTAACATGTATATGGTATCTTATTCGCTTTTTTTAAAGTGTATTATCATGTATGATGTACTTGAAGTATTGACTATTAAAGAAACATGTAGCTTATAAAATTAAAATTATGAAGAGTGAAATTACACAATCTATCTAAAAATATTATCCTAGTAGTAGTAGTCATGCATCATAAATTTTTATCTTGGTAATTGATGAAAAAAATAGGTGGTTTGAATAAATTTCATCTTATCTTTGAAACATGCACGCTTTGTATGAAATCCTTCGTGATTTTTATAAAACAATCCGGATAAAAGAAATCTAAGAAACTAGAAGCTGAATAAATAACAATATCTATCATTACTAAATTAATGTAAAACAACACAAAAATGTCCATTAAATTTATCCAGACATCTATGTAGTTATCGCAAAAAGATTTTAAAATAAATTAACAGAAGTAAAATACATACGAACCGTAGTTTGAATTTGAAAGAAAATGCATATACTAACATTTTAAGCGTGTGTATTCAACCAAGTTATCAGTTAAACAAAAAGACTTTAGATAACGAATTCACGCAATTTAGTATAAAAATAAATAATGCATTTGAAACGTTTATCCCTGCTCAGTTCAAAACTATCAGACTACAAAAGCAAGTAAACTTGATTCAATATCAAATAAGGTATATAAAGCAGAAAACAACAGGTTGATTATAAAAGAAAAGCAGTTAAAGACCCTCTTCAAATGAAATAATTGCACCAAAGGACTTGATTAGGTTTCCTAGAAAAGTGTTTCATAAGCTAAATAAAACTTTTTTCCTTTATAAAACTCTCTTACCCAACAAACTGAACTAAAAATAAAGTTTGGATTTCCCGAGAATAAAAGTGATAAAAGTAAAAAGCGTTCATCAACATATCATTCCTTTTTTTTCTGATTCGCGATACTAATGTCGTTCTTTTTTTTCCTTTAGGGTTACGAAGGATCACTTCTCAAAGTCACCAGTAAAAATGGCAAAACATCATCAGTAAGTATCGATTCCACCAACCTTTATAAAAAAAACTCTGCTATGAATAGAGCAAAAACAAACTCCAAATCAAAAACTAAATCCACCGTCTTAATTTGTTAAGTTCGATGTTTAATGTCCCGTTCATGATAACGAATGGGGGATATAAGCACGCAATTTGAAATTAATTAATTAGTTAATACATCCCTGTGTGTTTTTCTACCTCCCCCTACATCCTCTTTTCGCTGTTTTGCAATTTTCTAAATTAATTAGTGATCTTCTCGGCCGGCTGTTTCGGAATTCCTCCAACCCAAAGCAGCGAAGACTGTAAATATTTAATACTTTAATCACTTTCTTTGCTATTACGCAGTGCATGGGCTTTTCGGGAGAAAATGGTAGCATCAGTTAGTGCTTGCTATATAAAAAGCGAAGATAAAATAAAATCTTAATTTTTAAGGCAATTATTTCGTCGTCTTGAATTGGGTTTTTGTTTCTTTGCAGCCCGTTGGATTCGTGACATTCACAACCAGAGCCGGAGCCGAAGCGGCAAAACAAGATCTACAGGTAAATATGATTTTTTTCACCGTCTTGAATGTAATTGGATTTTGTTGAATCTACAAACAATGTGGTAGGATTTATTTATTCTTTTTTTGGAGAATTTTATAAGCTCGGATGAATGTTTTCAAGAAATGTAAATTATTTTTTCGCTTCTTTTTTACAGTTATATTCCCTTTGGGCCTTTCATTTTTACTTTAAATGAAGTTTCTACACTATTTATATACCCATTTCTTTGTTGATAATTTATGCATCAAATTAGCTCTTAACAGTACAAGTATTTGTTTAATGAAAAACGGTGAAATTTGGTCTTTTGTTTAATTCGTGGATGTAGTGTTGTCTGATTCTTTCAAATCTTTCTGTTTTGATTTTTTAAAAGTGATATGCTCTTTTAAGGTTTGGAAATTCATAACAAAATATGAATAGCCCCCAAATATATTCACTATAAATATTTATTAAGTTGTATAGTAAAAAAAATATTAACACAACACACGTTTTTGAAAATGTACTGATAATAAAAGCAATTTTAAAAGTATTGTGGCGACTGGCGGGTAAAAGATGTTTTAAAAATTACATACAACTGAATTTACTATTGAGGAATACTAAAATTTCGAAAGGGAACAACAGATAAAAGCATGGGTCGTTAACACTTATAATTGAACATTAGATAATCATAATTTCATTTTTTAATATATGTATAGTGTCATAAAACTGCGTGTTAATCATTAGAATACTATCACTAATTATATTTTCTGAACAATCGAAATGAAATATTTTGGAGGTGCTCTTCTATGTTCTTTTTGTGAAGTTAGGTTAAATCAACTTCCGACCTTTAAAATAAGTAACTTCATTATAAACAGGGAATATTATACTCTAGTCCGCTCTTCAGCGTTAATCATACATTCACCCAAGAAAGAGATCAGCTTTAAAAAAAAGAAACCGAAATACCCTACGGGGATTTAAAAGATGTTAAATTAAAAACAGATCGGGTATTAACTTCTATCGCATTAAAACACACTTAAGTACACGAAACTGCAAATTCGGAGTGATTTTGACTTGTTGCCGCTAGGATCCATCACTCCATTTCTGCTAATTAATTATTCATACCGCGTTTTTCCAGGAATCTCTCACAACCGAATTTGACTTCGTTAATTCCGCGAAGAAGACATTAACTTAATGGATTTAAATCATTTTCCTCGCTCTCAGTGACTCTGAGCGAAAATTTGGATTCGATTATAACGCATCTTTCACCCATCACCCTTCATGAAAAGCCACTCAACTTTTGAGAAACTCTTTCTAAGAACTGCATGCGATTAAATTACGATGGACCGACATCGAAAACGATACGGGGCAAAAACGAATTAGCTTAATTCGGAGACGGTTACAGTGACTTATTACACACATACGAAAAAAAAGGTACCGCGCACAGCTTTCTATCGCCCAAACGCACAAAGAGTTCAAGCATGTCCGGACGAGCCCGGACATGAATATTCCGAGGTTCATTTGCCAAAAGCCCCGCGCAACAATGGCAAATCCGGCATTTTTCCCTTCCATCGTTTTGCATATAATTTATACGGCGCCGGGGCCTTGTTCTAGCGCGTTCACGTGAACTCGTGCAGCAGGCTCTGACACAATGACAAAATGGAGGCGCGGGTCACACGCAATAATAGCGCTGAGAGGGAGAGAGATACTCCGGGGTAAGTAAAAATCCTGACATATCTATACGCCACAGCTAATTAAGACCGTAATTAAAACTTATGCCCAAGGCTTGTGGGTCTTGTCTTAATTGAATTTTAAACGCGCCTGGGGGGTAGTGAAGTGAAGTGATAAGAGCCCACTTCTGGGAGCGAGGGGAGTTGAGTGGTGGGGATGCTGATAGCGTCTTTCCCTTTCCTCCCTCGTCTCTCCTTGTCAGGAGGAGGGATTTCCCTAGAATTTTCCCTTTTCGCTCCCTAGGGCAAGACTTTGAGGAATTTTTCACTTTTTTCGCCGGGGCTCATGGCGTAACTCTTTTTGGAGCGTCTCAGTGTTCCTGGCGTTCTTCTGATGTGCTTTTTGCTTACAGGCATATCGTTATTGTTCCTAAACTCTTTACGGAAATTTCGGGAAGGTATAGAAATAGGGGGTGTTGCGTATTAAATTTCTGTGGAATACCCGATGGGACTGCTTCAGTGGTGTAATCGATTGAGTTTTATGTAAACATTTTTTTTTTAAATGTGGAACAATGTATCTAACTATTGCCAAATTTATTGATTACTCTAACAGCTTGACCTGAAAGTTATTTTAAAGTGTCCTTGTTGTAAAGCCGAAATGGTCTCGCCACGCATACTAAAACTAATAATGTAATAATAATAATATAAAATACATGATACTAAATGTTTAGGTTTTAAGAAGGACTGAAGGACCTTGTATTACTCTAAATCTTTGTTTTTATGGAGATTATAGTTTTATGTTAGACCCTAAATTGTTTTATTTATTAAGTTTTTCGAAATCTGTTGATTTGTTGAGATGGCCCTGATGTTGAGCTAGACTAGAAGATGGGATCAGCAACACTAAAAAACTATATTTAAAATTACATTTTAAAATGTTTGTAGTATTTTTAAGAATAGGTTTATTCAATTGCTAAAATTGTTTTGAAATTGAAGGACAAATATTTAAAACGTTGATACTATTATTTGAATGAAAAATTCCAAACATAGTTTGTTTTCCCAATTGTTAGTTAAAATGTAACTTGTATGCTGAAAAATATCTAACGAAATTGTGCATTTAATAAAATTTAATAAAAGAAAATATTTTGAAGTAGAGTTTTTAAAGTAATACATTTATTTCTAGGTTTTATAAAGTTTTGCCATATATTGATATACAATACTTATTATACACAATATTGTAGTACTTATATTTATAATACTTCAAAAATATTTCCACATTACTCTACTAGATTCTAGAATACCCATACAAATTGTAATACTTAAAGTACTGGAGTTGGGTTTGCTTAAACTGTATAAAATATTATATTTTCTTCATAGAACTAAATAAATTGATATTTTTTTAAAGACTATTCATAAGCATTACTTCCTTAATTTTAAATCGTAAACCTACAATAAACTTAATTAATAGCAAATTTTAGAGAAGGATAATTGCTAAAATCGGAAGCAGTAAATTTGATTCTTCTCTATTAAATAAAATCGATGTTAATAACTAATTACGTTTTACAACACTTAAATTAAAAACTAAGATGGCGCTAAAAGCACCTTCCATCTTCATTTTTTTGCTAATAAAAATTAAGCAAATATCTAATTAGCTTATTAATCCCGTAAGTCGCTGTCATAAGCGGTTCTTATAGAAGTCATTAGAAGCCGCCGTAATCAGCTTACGAAAACTGAACTTCGGAAGCCATATGACCCCTACCAGGCCAAAGCTAGACAAATCGGGGCTCGCCGCCAAAATCCACATCAAATAAATCGGCAGTGTAATTGCATTTCACTTCGAATTCTCGACGAAATATTTCGAACGAAAAAGGGGGAGGAGAAGAGAGAGAACAATAAGTTTCCAAATCCTTTCGAAAGATAATTTAGCTCCAATAAAAATGTACCCTTTTGGCGGTAGGGCTGTTTAAAACGCATTTTCCCTTGTCTTAAGACGCGAGGGGGGGGGAGTTGCCATGACGACGACGCAACAGGTATGACGTATTCCGATGTGACTATGCAGTCGTCGATTTTCAAAAGCGTGGGGGGGAGGAGGAGGGGATTCGTTTGAAACAAATACTTCGCCGGCATCGTACAAGTGGTGTATGTCGAGCACACTTGGGTGAAAAGTAATGAGGATAATCTGGAGACGTCCTCTCTAAATGTGTTAGTCTGCAAGTCGAGGATGTTTTAATGAGAGTTGTAATGTGGCGGGATTATGTGAATTTAGCATAGAGTTGTTTCGGCACGCTTTTGAAAGTCAAGATGTTTGGTGTCTTGCATTGATTGTGTGCTTCGTCTCTTTCAATACATAAGTAAGACTTGGTACTTATTGAAATGGGATATGTGCTTCTGTAGTTTAATTTTAATCCAAATATTTTGATACTTCCTTAATAACACTTGAGATATTGCGATGTAGGTATTCATCTGTCTTTTCAAATCCCTGAGAGGTAATTTTATGTGATATTCTTATTAATAAGAGTTTGTATAAGCCTTAAGAATCTTTAAGTCATAGTTAATTAAAGGGTTATTAATTTTCCGAGATGTATTTATCAAGATCCTTTAAAGATCTGATTAAAATTTTGAAGCTCGGATTACATTCAAATTATAAGCCTTTGCATAGAAATATGTGATTTAGTTAGGTATAGTATATTAATGTAAGGAATAAAGCTATTTAATTTCATTAACACAAAGTATGTATAAAACTGTTTTAAATTAAATTTTATAAAATGCGCTAAATATTTTTCATAGCTGAAGGTATTTTTTAAAATTATTTTATGGGTTATTGAATGTTCCTCTTACTGGGATATGCACAAAAATAAAATTACTAAAATATTTTCCAAGAATATCTGCTTACTTAACAAATACTCTTATTTGTAATTTACAAACCACTGTAATTCACTATAGACTTTACAACCTACACATTGTGGAAAAATATTCCATCCTTTTTTTTTACATTTTTCTATTCTTGGCCGACTTAAATTTAAACGTCTTTGTTCTTTTTTTATTTCATGCGAATGAAAGATACAATTTTTGAAGAGATTCCTTTTGTCATTTAAATTTGATTTTTCTCAGGCATTTGGAATTATAATAAGTCTCAAAAGACATTCTTGGTTTGAAAGAATCTTATACAACGCAAAATAGGCTTAGTACTCACATCATTCGAAAAAAAAACCCTCAAGAAAGTATTTTCTCTTTCTTATCAGTAAAAAGTGTTTTTTTCTGTCAACTAGTCATTATTTATTAAGTTTGCATACATGCATGTTAGCTGATAGTTTTTAGGATAAAATTATTACGTATTTTCAAAAAAAGGATTTAAGATATTTTCTAAGCAAATGTTATTTTATTTTCGCTCTCAAGCATATTTAATAAACCATTTGCATCATAAAGCAAGCTTATAACCAATAAAACTTCAACTCTTTGTCTAAACTTTCCAATTTAAATACACTCTCTCCATACTCCTACCCGAGCTGCTTAAATCAAAGTGCATCGCCAACTTCTTCATTTGATTGAACCCCGAAATGCACCACCTTTGAAAATTTCACAAAACAATATTTTTTTTGCATCCCAACTCCAGTCTTCCCTTCGTTTGAATAATAACTCAGCCTCGGGCGAATTTCCCCGTTGCCACGAAAGGGATAAGAATTCTCTCCGCTAATTATGGTTGTAAACAGAGAGAAAACCTACAAATCTGACTTCGGAGACTCCTTAATGCAACTTCAAAGAGCGAGCTCAAAGGATGTCCGAAATACCTTGAAACGACTTCGAAACGAAAAATATTCGAATACGGGATTGTTCACCTCATATTATCCTTCTTTTCTCTTATGCAAATAAAGGTTATTGGATATCTGGGATCCTTCTAAATCGGAAAGTTCTGTTTTCTTTGAGATCTTTTGTTATTGATTAACGCTTCAGAGAAAACTAACTTATTGAACCGGTGAAACATTTTGAAGTGGTGTATTTGTACTTTATTTCAAACTTATTATAGTTATAAGAGATAATACCTTCTGTATTCACAAAATTTCCTACTACAGTGATTTTATAATTTGATATTATATAAGAGTTATTGCTATGAACCCATATTTATAATTTTCTGTTTTAAATTTTAAGTTACTTTTCAATACATTTATCGTCCTATTCAATTCTAGAAATTATTGTATTTCTTCATATCTGAAACATATCTGCAAATTTCTGCGTATATCCTCACTTCCCTACATCACAATAATAAAGTTGCACTATATCACTTAAATTACATTATCATTAAAAATTGAATGTGATATAGGATAGCCAACAATTTTATGTTGTTATGGTAATAATAGTTGCCCTACATTTTAGCTGTAAAACATTTTAGGAAATACAATAAAAATACTAGACTAGAGAATAGAAACACAAGAATTGGCTAGAAGGGAAATAAAATGCACCTCTGAATTTTAAAACCTTTTAATTTTTAAAAATTATGTTCATAAATATGTAATTCTAAAGTTTAATAATAAAGAAAACTAAAATTTTTTTTAAATTTTATTTTTAAGTTTCATCACTACAGCAAATCGAATTTAAGATTTTAGTAATTGACCTGGAGTTGATTCCTATTACAGGAATTACAGAATATTACAAGAACAGTCCTTATAAAAAAATGCACTTTTCCATAGTAAAAATTTACTTCACAAAAAAACGGGATTCCGATTACTGATAATATCAATTTCCGTAAAAACACAAAGGATCAGAAAATGCATGTTTAGATTTTATTTCTCAAAGATTTCCAAGAGCGTTCAATGCTCAGTTAGTTCTATTGTGATACGCCTATCAAATCCTCCTGCAAACTGAATAAATTGAGAAGAGTATTTACTCTTATCAAGCAAGGCAAATATGAATTCGTACTCTCAATAATTCAGCTCAACTACTAGACACACATTCGAAAAATAGAAACGAATCTTATTGAAGTATAGAATGAATTATTTGAATGTATTTTTAGGAGATACACGCTAACTCAATTTTTATAGAAATGAGATCATGCGTTATCATGTATGGTAATTATTTATTTTATTTTACGAATTTATTTCTTAAATAACAACAAACATAAATACTGAAGCATGCGTTTTTAAAAAGCGAACGAGATTGATTTCAATGCGATATGTATTGTGTACCCTGAATTGTTATTTAGTGCTTATTTGTTTAAGATTTATAAACAAGGTTTTTGAGTGTCTAGACATGTTTAAATTCAATAGAATAGAAATTTGGGCTCTCGATCTTGGCTGAATGGATACTTTATTATATTCAATATATGTATATTTTATAAGTATTTATCTAGGAAGTCGTATATCTATTAACAGAATAAATATTATTAGAACTAATATATTTAAGACAACTAAAATATTCTATGTTTTTTACACTCCTGATGAATAAAAAATAATTACACTAAAAATTGAATTAAAGTTATTGCTCCAAATGCTCAAAACATTGATACCATAGCAATATGAAATTTCTTCCTGAAAATTCATTTTTTATTTTTTCTGCCAAGATAAAGCTGGGCTAGATAGGTGTAGCTTGGCTGGGAAAAATCTATTATTTTTTTACTTTAATTGGTGTTAAACATAAATAATGTTGCAAATGAATGGAAAATATATTTGAAGTATAATACGATACTTACATCGATAAGTACAAAATTTTGTACAAGATCAGAATGATAGCAATATCCGGTTGATAATAATAAGCGGTTTTATACTAAAAAGTGGCAAACAGTGCATTAAAAATACGACTGTGTAGTCCAGATTGAAATACTTAAAATTATTTTCTAGTTTGCATTTTGCATCAACAACATTCTTATACAAAATATAAGAATGATCATATAACACTACTAAATTAATCACTCATTTTGTATACTTATGTATTAAAATTGGAGATTTGAGGGGATTTCATCAAATTTTAATAACACTAAACGATATTTTGATCACATAAAACGATACATTTTGTGATCGGGCACATAGGAGTGATCGGGACATATCAATTTCGATAACATTATCCGATTGATAACATTAACCGTGATCATATTAAGCGGAGTCGACTTCTCACCATAACCACCCTCCAAACCACTACTTTACCAAACATTACCATATGGTATAGGAAAAAAATAATTAACCTGAAAGGGTAATACAGATTATTTAATTTTCGGTATTTATGTCATATGTGGTATAATAGGTGAATTTTTATTATTGAAAGACTCCGAAAACACTGAAGGAGAGGAAGAATTCGAGCAATAAAAGGCTTAAGTCATCTCCTCCTGAATAGTAATTCTCTTTTGACACAGAAGCAGTTCATTCCATTGACGCTTCGTCCATATTCCATCCCGAAAACGTCTCCCCACCAGTGACATTCCAGTCAGTCAGAACAAAGCAGGGAGGCGTGTTCCGCTCGTCACTCCTCACAACAAAAGCCAATCTCCGCGACAGAAAGCGACGACAAAAAACAACAAGACAGCTTCATTTCCCGAAGGCAGCTGACGCTTCCATGTTCTTGTCTAATTTTCCCCCGCGAAAACGAATTTCCCGCACTTGCCAGCGCAAAATGGCGAGGGTTTTTTCCCCCAGGAGAGCAAACATCGCCTTCTTATTTAACGGTCCCACAAGATCGAACGGTGTTCGAATTCCATAAACGGAATGCCATTGTTTGGCGCTCTTTTCTCTTCGGAATGTTTACCTAAGCGTGCTTTAATTTCTTGTTCTTGTACAATGGGAGAGAAAGAAAGTGTCTCTGGGCCTTAGAGGAGAGGACATTATGAATATACACAACAGAGACGCAAGGACATTTGCATGTCTGTTGATTAGAATCGTCTATTAATCTGGGGTTTGCGTCTTCTGATTTGTTTACTTTGACGGAAGAGGCGCTTTTTTTTTCAAATATTTGATCGCGATTACACGGAGTAAAGGGTTTTGAACTGTACAGGGAGAAGGTTGTTAAATATTCTCTTATTATTAATGTGTACAAGAGTTGAAAATGGGTCTTTTTAAATATTTGTTTTAACGCTGCATCTTAAAACTGGTTTGTAATTATTTCCAGTCTAAAGCTTGTTGAATTTTAAAACTTTTCAAGGGATGTCGAAACATTTCTTTTGGATTGAAAAATTTGCAAAGAAAATTTATCTTAGTTTTTCTTTGGGTTTGTGTAGACGTAGAGTGTAGATCAATTCCTCTTTAAACACAGGCCATAACGAATTTGTCTTTAATACTTCTTGTATAAGATGTTTGTGAAATGCTTTCGTTCATGACTTGGTCTATCAAAATCGTTCATCGGCATTTGCTTTCATGCATGGGAATAAAATCTATGGATTCAGAAAACAAATAAACTAAACCCCTGTTCTACAACTTTCCAGAAATTAAAGAATTTTTAAGAATTTTTTCATCATCATTTTCTGTATAGTAACAATCTTCATCGCTTTAATCACTCCAAAGCACCAGGGTTAGAAAAAAAACCTCTCAAAGCACCCCTTTAACGCGCTTTCCCTGCATAACCATTCCCCAATCATCCACGGTCATCCTAAATCACCATTTTTCCATTCCCGTCGCTAATACGCCGCAAAATTATTACTTTTTTCCCACTCACTTCAGAATAAACGTCCCGCTAAATGATTAATTGTTTCCCTAGGCCCCGATTTGAAAAATTAATAAATCCCGCGAAAATCGAGTAAAAAAATCTCGACCGCCGCCAAAACTATACCGCTTCCCATTAATCAATTAAAAGAGCCCAACTTGGGTGTTAAAAGTCCGAACGAGCAATTAATCGCCATTAATTCCTGGTGGGATTACGCTATTGGAAACGAATTCAATTTTAAGGCAACCTTTTGGTATTCGGAGTTGTCGGTCTCTTTCTGCAGTCCTAGTTTTATCTTTGCTTTGCCGAGTCGCAGACATTTTAAATTGATGATGAATAATAGCTTCATGTGGAAACACTGATGAATAACTGCGTTAATTAGGGTCTCCGGAGTTGTTCTCCACAGAGTAAAATGAGCGGCGGTTGCGGGGTGAAAAATGCGGGGATTTAGAGTTCCGCAGTTGCGTATGTTTGAATACAATATTCTCAGGATATTCTTGTACCATCTTGGAATTCTAAAGCATTTAGAAGTGTACATGAAAGGTTTAAGTGGTGGTGATTATATGTTTCCATAGTTTATAATCCGTCCGCTTAAAATGGTTAAATGTGAAATGCCATATTATGTTATTCACTAAGTAAAATATGTACAGTTGGGGAAATAAAAAACGACTCAGTTGAGTTTTCTGACAAACCACTTGGGTTAGGAAGACAAATAAGGTGTCATTTTTCATGTCATGAAGTATTCTTTAAATGGAAAAAATTTCGAGTCCTTAGGGGGTCGTCTTCATATTAAACGAAACACTAACTTTTGTTTTTCCTATGGGGACCCCCAATTATTATGCGTTTTTCTGAAAGAACATCCCCATAAACCCCCAAATACCAAGTTTCATCCATGTAAGTATCCAAATAGAAGCATAATAAATTTTTGAAATGTCAACCATTCAATGTGAAATTTATCAAAATGTTTTCGGTGTAAAAATATGAAACTTTGAATTTAGATCAAATTTGTGTCCCCAAACAAAATAATAATGCTTTTATAGCGATATTTAATGGTTAATAGATAGATAATTAACATCTAATTTTGACCCAAAAATTAAATTTTGAAATCTTTTAATATTTTTATGGTAATCGATTCTGGTAGTAATTTTACGAGGAAAACCAAAATTTCAGTCGATTTCATTTAATAGTTTTTGAAAAAACCGAATTAAACTAAATTCCCACTCTTTAAGGGACCATATACCGCTGCCAAATGTATACCGGCGAATGTTTTTTCTGGAAACAGTCGCCTTATTTTAATCACCATAACTTGAATTAAAACTTAAATTTGATATAACATTTCATTGAATTACTTATAAACTTTTTAATAAACATTAAAGTGGTGAGTAAAAGTCTTGCTATCCCACCGTTTTTCAGAAATAGTGTTCACAGAAAAGTAACCCTTCTCACTCAGGAGACGACCCCCAAAACCTAAAAGCTTTATTTACCGCACGATTTGAATGAAACTTGGTATTTGGGGGTTTATGAGGATGCTCTTTCAGAAAATCGCATAATAATTGGGGGTCCCCATAGGAAAAAAAAAGTTAGTGTTTCGTTTAATATGAAGACGACCCCCTAAGGACTCGAAATTTTTCTCATTTAAAGAATACTTTATGACATGAAAAATGACACCTTGTTTGTCTTCCTAACCCAAGTGGTTCGTCAGAAATCTCAACTGAGTCGTTTTTTATTTCCCCAACTGTACGTGATTAGAAGTTATATTAAGGATTAGCAAGATTTAGGATAGCCCATAAATTGTGTTCTTAATACTGTCGAAGTTATTTGAGTTGCTGGATAATTTATTGAAACTAGGCTAGTTAACTTTGAAATGTGTTATAAGCAACTAAAATATCTTGTTTTCCAATAAAGGAAAAGTGTAGTTATACAATGGTTTTCAGGTTGCAGTTACTGCTGTCTTAAGTGTAAAAAGGCTACCTCAAAAAAGTTAAGCAAAAACAAAACTGGTGGGGGGCCAATTACTTTGAATTTTGCAAGAGATTTTGATGCATAATTTATTTTTCCAATAATTATTATATAATTTCTGGATAAAGGCCTTCTTTGCCTAGGAATAGTGTCGAGTAGTTTACAAACATTACTAATCGAATAAATTAATTTTTAACAAAAAAGAGACCGACTTCAAAAATGCGCCTAAAAGTGAGAAATAATTTTTATCCTAAAAACAACAATACTACTTTTTAACATAATTTTTGAAGTCGAAACACTTTCACAATAAATTAACATTCCTCGCTAACATTAAAAAAAGAACATGTTATTAGCATATAACATAAGATAAAAGAAGATTTACAATTAAAGGAACAATATATTATTTTCTGTTTAACGAATGACGAAATGAATGACGAATGACATGACGAAAAGAGTGCAGTTAAGACCTCTCTACTAGTAATATGTATTGTATTTAGAATTACGATCAAACATTTGGTTTCGTCACTTATTGTGAAAGTGTTTCGACTTCAAAAATTATGTTAAAAAGTAGTATTGTTGTTTTTTGGATAAAAATTATTTCTCACCTTTAGGCGCATTTTTGAAGTCGGTCTCTAAATTAATTTATTTCATTCTTTTTATATCAAGTCGCCTGCAGCTCCAGAAATTTCATGCCAAAAGAAAAAAAATTATCCGCCCGACCCACGACGCCTTCGGCGTCGTTTAAATCAAGTTTTCTTTTTAAGAAACAGATTATTTACTTCAGAGTTTTGTAAGGTTCAGTCGGTATTTATTCCCCGTTTCAATAATCTGACTCTTATAGTGGTGAGTAAGCTTGCCACAAGTTTTTGATTTATTTATCATAACTCCTCTGGTATCCGCTAGAGGGCGTTTAAATATAAATGGGACCAACTTGAAAACAATTCTAATCTAATGCAACAAACCGCGTCCAAATCGGTCCAGTAGAACATACCAAAAGGGCCTGGCAAAGATTCAACATTTATATTCGACGAATTGATAACCTCCTCCTTTTAGAACTTTTACGCTTAAGATATCATTACATATCGTCGGCTTATGGTCAAACGGCCATATTCAACACTAACCTAAGGTTAACCTGGAATCAAAACTTTACATCATAACAAAAACTGGGAAAAATTGGTAGTTGAAAAAGGGAAATAAGTTTTAAGTCAATCCGAGTGTTTGGTTCCAGGTTAACCTCAGGTCGAGTTAGTGGTGAATACAGCCGTTATTCACCGCTGCCTGACCAGCGGTTAACCAGCGGTCAAAGAAGGATTCCACCAATCAAATTCAGCGAAAATCTCATTTCCTTTCTTTAGCTGCTGGTGAACCGCTGATCAAGTAGCACAGTAGCAGTGAAGAAGGCCGTTACAGGAGAAAGGCACTAAGCCTCGTTTGGCCTAAATTTAGCGTATAACCTCGTACTGAATAGTTGATCCAGAAATGATGTAGCCATCAGTGTTAACCAGTTGCTAAAGAGAGAAAATTAGCTTTTCGATTACTCCGATCGGTGGAATCCTTCTTTTACCAAGGATTTAACACGACGCTGATGGGCTGATGGCTTTGAATATGACTGTTAATGCCCTTTTCCTATAAGCTGACGGTATATTGCTTTATGAAATTGCAAAAGTGCTGAAATGATATATGTTTTGAGTGTCTGTGTGTAGTGACCGTGTTTTGTGTTGCAGCAAGGCGTCCGCTTCGACCCCGACTTGCCGCAGACGATCCGGCTGGAGTTCGCCAAGAGCAACACAAAGGTTAGCAAACCGAAACAGCAGTCACCCCCCGCCGCCGCCACGCACCCTACACTCCTGCACCCTCTGGCCGGACGTAAGTCTCACCCTTTCCACCCACTCGCACAACACTCCACGCCCCACGAAGGCCTTCGAGACACGATGGCTCCAAATAGTGACGTCACGATTGCCCAACTTCTTTGTGAAACCTTCCAAAGTCCCAATCCTTCAAAAATTCTGGAATGCTCTGGAAGCCAACTATAGACCTAGTTCATGCTTTACCAAATATAGGATCCGCATTATGCCCTGCATGGCTCCTCAGGGAACACAGATGATTTCAGAGTGAAGTTGAGTTGTTGTCAAAGAATTACAATAGTGACGTCACGATTTCGAGCTTTTCTGGCTCTATTAGTTTAGTTGGTTTAGTCACAGAACATAGTTTTGATTATTTGAAAGTTTTCTGTTAGGACTCTTATGGAGAAGGCATTTTGTGGTCTGCTCTTAGAAGAAAACTATTGACTTAGGCAGCTACCACTCTAAATAATCGATCTAAAAAGGACCCCTCATCACAAAAATTTATAGTTTTTGCTTCAGGTGACTGTTATTCTGAATAGCTCATACAAATCCTCTGAATAACTTTCTTTGTCCGTGTTTTATAAATTAGATGCTGTCGTTACTCCTCAGATGAATAGCTCTTTAACTCATATAATTTCTTAATATCTTAATATCATGTTTAACCTGAACCTGATCATGGTTAAATCGAACCTGAAAAAATATTATTTTGATCTTAAAATCAAAATCTTACCTCTGAAACACTTTGTCACTGTAATCCTCTAAAAATATGGCCAAAAACGTCATTAATGGTACTAGGAGGCCAAATTTCACAATTCAAAATCACCGAAATCCACTGGAAAATTTCCTAAGCTTGCTCCAATATGCCCTAAAGATTTTCAAAATATTTAGGTTATCAGCAGTTATTGTAGATTGGCTTATTGGCATTCAGTAACGTAGTAAGTACTCTGGGTATTTGGATATAAGTGGAGGTGATATTTTAATTACTTATGTTATAAGTAATGATTTTTCTGATACACAATCAAAAATTTCTGCTCCATTTCACCAATTTATATCGAAAATTTAACACATGTTACGAGTTTAAGTATTCCTTCCACTGAAGATAATCACTTCTTATTTTCTATTGATAATTTTGATCCACTTCAAAAAAAGGACTTCTTGATCATAGACTGTAATATTAAACTTTAAAACAAATTATTTTTGATCACTTTTAAATCAATTTATCCCTTACGAAAATATTACTATTTTCTTATTATCAAGAAAGCATTTCCTACTTCTCTTATAGATAAAATTTTTGAAAGCCATTAATTAATTTTTAATAAATTTTAAATATTACATCTTTATTTCCTTCAAATATATTCTTCGTAAATTTTCTTCTCCTTTTTGTTATTTCTACGAAGAAAATAAATTAATTGTTTCCAGTTTTTAAGAGATACACACATAGAAAAAAGTACTGAATAATATCTTCTCATATTTCAACTCGAAGGCCTTCAGTTGTTCATGGGTTATTTATATACCAAGCATGGAGATGAGACCTAGTAATTATAAACCCTTCTAATATATTTTATTGGATATGTTTCCCCATATCCATTACACATTTCTTCAACCTCGAAGTTTTAGATAAATGCTAAAGGAAATAAATTTTGTTCCTCAGGATCTCATCTCATGTACTATATTGTTACTCATTTAGCTTCTCTGCATTTCTAATAATATCGTAGTTCAGTTCTAAAGCTAGATAATTAAGTATTCAGTTTTAACATAATAAAGCTATAAAGTGTTTTGAAGAACAGTCTTAAGTAAATAAATTTACAGTTTACAAGTTTTTATTTTTTTAAAAACCAAAGAGTTTCAACACTATAACGGTATTTTTAATATAAAACCCACACACTTTTAATCAAACAAAAATAATAATAGCTTTTATGTAATTTGTTTCATTTAATACTTCAAGCATAACACATAACATTTAGCATAACATAATAGCATAGCATAGCATAACATCAGCATAGCATAACATTTTACAAAATCTGTTAAATGGTAAGAATATTTTAAACACCACTTTTAACCTTCAACATTGATATTTTTTTGAGTAATTAACTTTCCATAACAATTAAAAACGTTTTATATTGGCTTTAAATAATATAGTAAGAAGTAAGAGGTAATATTAATGAAAACCCAACTCGTTAGCATTTAAAACACACTTTTAACTCTTTATTTCACAAATTATTTCACCCATGCAACCCAGTACCACATAAGTTAGTAAGCAGCCTGTTGAATGTCATATATGCCTTCCCATTATATTAACAACCAACTACCCCCTCACCCATCACATTATGAGCACTCTCACGATCCAGCAACACCTCATCTCAAAAATAACCTCATTACCAACCCCCACGACGTTTTGTTCTTTAATCACTAACGAAAAATCACTCTAAATAACATCTAATAATACATCACTAATTTCCATCTCCCAAAGTATTAAATGGAAACCCATACAAGATCAAACGAAAGAACGTGACTGATTTTCGAATACCCATATTTCCTTCCATTCCCTCCCACCCCTGTTAGAACAAGAACCGCTGCACGCGAAGGTTTAGGTTTGACAAATCTGGTCGGTTTCGGCCAGGCGGCGGAGAATATTAAGAGCATACCTTAGAGGCCTTTTCTCTTAGCAAGTGTTACGGAGTTTCCTTGAGTTGATGAATGCCCAACACCCTTTATTCTTCTCTTGGAGAAACACTTAATTGTAGGGTTAAGGCTTTTAGTTAAAGCCTGCTACTCGTGGATAGGACTAGCGTAGTTGCGGGCTGAAAGTAAATTAATTATCAATGTATAATTTTCTTCTTTCCTTAGTTGGTTAACCATCAGTGAAATCGTTTCTAAAATATTAATACAATAGACTCCGCTTATTGTGATCACGGTTAATGTTATCAACCAAAGTCCCGATCACTCCTATTTAACTTAACGCTCAATGTATCGTTTTATGTGATATTGTATCGCTTAATTTTATCAAAATTTAAAATCTTCCTTTTTCCTTTTGAACGCCAATTTTAATACATAATCATACAAAAAATGAGTCATTAATTATTAGAGTTATATGTTCCACTCATGTTTTTCTTTAAGAGTGTAAAAGTTGCAAAATACATACATACTATAGGTGATCATTTTAAATACTTCAATTAGGACTACAAAGTTGTGATTTTAAAGCAAACACTTGAGTTAAAATGTTTGAAGCTTTCTCGTATCAAATCGATTATTATTATAACTGGGATATTGTTAATAGTGATCACATTTAGCGGAGTCGACTGTAATCGAATATATTGGTGTCCGTGTTATTTACGTAGCTAATTTTGAGCATTGAATTACTTGATGGGTCTTGAGATATGGAAGTGAAATAATAGGATATAATTTCAAATTAATATGATTTGTTCATATTACTCATATCAGGTTTGCCTTTTGTAGTTCATTCGTACAACATTACATTTGAAATGTCATAGAGTTCAAAAAAGTTTAGTGATGGAATAAAAGAAAATCCTGTGCATAAAAACTTCTAACTATATTAATTTTTCATGCATAGAAAGACATATATCCTCCATTGATCTTCAGTTCTTTGAAGCAAAATAACAGAAACCTTAAAGTTTTCCAGTCAACTTATTCATCTTCAATCAATATAATGAAGTTTGACCGTCCCCTTTTGATGTTCTTTCATAAAGGCATATTAAATTTAGTAAACCTCGGCTAAGAATTTTCAGCTCAACTTTTCCCTTAACTATCTCCCATTAATTCAAACTATTTCCAACTAAAAGGAGAATTTTATCTTATTCCTAGTGCTACTTGATTATAAATAGCTACACACACGAGACTGGTTGGTTTAATTTTTTGTGGTAGGGTACTTTTATTGGTAATTAAGAGTTCTCCAGACCACATAAAATTGGTTTTATAAGTGAATAATAAATCATTATACATTGGATGTACTCAAGAGCAGTAAAATTCAAAATGGTCATATAAAACTATTCACAATGGCTTATTTCATTTTATTTAGTGATTTCTTAATTATTCCTTTTGCCACCCTTTAAACTTCATTAAGCACCACTAGCATTTTTAAACACTTCACTCCCCCCCCCCCCAACTGAACCTCTTCATATTCTTTATTTAATATAGCTTGTATTTTATACTATCCGAACAAGATTGGTAAACTGAAAAAAAATCTAACTAATAAGTTTTTAAGAACATTTACTATGCTAACTTGGAACGTAGTTACTATATGATGAAAATGTATCAAAACTTTTTTCAAACTAAAACACTCAATGCAAAGTGGAAAGATTTATTACAAACTACAAAATAACTCTTTCTTCTTTAAAATAAATACAAATGGAGGTAAATAATTCACAATTTTAGTAAAAAATATCCAGACTCATCCCTGAAACACTGATATATGATTAATTGAATGATCATGTAAATTAAAAACTACTATTACACTTTTTTGATAGTAGGTTACAACCTATCCCACCTAGAACTCTTTTTTTATCAGAAAAAACTAATTTATTTTAATTATTGTTTTTAAAACATTGATTACATAAGAAAAGCTTCATGCTTAAAAATATCATTAAAATTGCAATACATTAAATTTATGGACACAGACACACACTTTAGACACTATTCCACATATATAAAACACATATTTTTCAGTCTCAAATCTCATGTAGACACGTTAGCATCCTCTCTTCTTAGTTTTGTTTTTAGTTTTGCATTTCTCCTCAAGAGAAAAATATCTGAACACCGAAATATGTTGACTTAAAAATCAATTTATTTCCTTTAAATTTACCTGGTAAATAAAATTAACAGTAGCACCTGTAGAAAGTCAAGTTCTGCTTTTATGAAAAGCTTGGATTTCCTCTTTTAAATATGTCAATGATTTTATACTTTTTAGTCGTCCCCTCTTTGATCTATATTATGAAGAGAATGCAACTTAAAAAACGTAAACGTAAGCGAGATTTTTTAAGCATACGTAAAAAAAAACAAAAACGTGTGATTTGAGGAGTGAGGTCCCAAGCTCATGCTTTTGAAAAAGGTTTTGATGTGAAAACCCTGCAACTATACTATGAAATTTACTTTTATAATAAATAATTAATGACCAAAGAGTTCTTTGATTAGTATCCGTTGAAAGGTTTGAATGGAACATCTAAAAATGTAAGCAAACTGCCCATTGATGAAGCAGAGTTTATTTTTAGTCAACCAAAACAACAACAAAAACAAGCTTGAGCTTTGGACATGCCGTTTTAAATCATACTTTTTTACGTATACTTAAAACATCTCTCCCGCTTTTGTTTACCATTCATTAAAGCTCCATCCAACCCACATAAAATTTGCACAATTAGATTCCCTTCAAGTTCGTGAAACACTTTTGCCAACGCTAAGTAAACACGATATTGAACACTTCTAATCAAACGTGTTTTGATTGAATTGTGATTCTCTTATGAGAGAAAAATATGGTGTTGTAAAGAGTTGCTAAAGATTACGGAGACAGAAAATGTTTTTTTTTATAGAGTTTCTATCTAAATTTAAGAACACTTTCAGATTCTAAACATATTTTGTAACACTCTTTTTAGAGCTCATTCTGGATAGCAATAGTTTTCAAATATGTTCTGAGCACTATCAAAACACGATAGAGAACATCCATAAATTACGCGAGGCGTTTTTTCCAAAATCTGGACCCCCCCTCCTCCCTTGGTGAGATTTAGTGAGATTTTGCTGGACCCTCCCCTCCCCCCACGTGAGATTTACCCCTACAACTTTTTAAAAAAAATTCCTTTCTCATACTTAAAAAACAACGAAAATCGTATAATTTCTAACTTCAAAAGTTGACGCGAGATTTTAATCGACCCCCCTCCCCCCTTGGTGAGATTTGGTGAGATTTTTCCAAACCACTCCCCCCCTTTTTGACTTCACGTAATTTATGGATGTCCCCTAAGGTGTTAAAGTGCTCTATCTAAAACACAACTAAAGTTGTGTTATAGCTGGAACACTTTTTAACACCATATTTTCTTTTGATAGTGTTCTGAACATGATTGAAAAGTGTTCTAAAAATAGTGTTTTAAAATATGTTCTAAATGTAATAGTTCTGTTCTAGTGTTGTAAAAAGAATCCGAACGTGATCTTAAATTTAGATAAAATCTCTATAAGAACACATTTTATGCCTCCGTAATTTTTAGCAACACTTCTACAGCACCAACTTTTTCTCACACAAGACAATCGCTACAACATCAAAATACATTCGCCAGGGTTTGAATTTAATGATCGCACTTGATCACCAAAACCAGGTTTAACTATTTAATTTTGAGTAAAATCGTAAAAATCGGGCCTGGTTTGAAGCGAAAAACTCATAATCCGGTTTTTATCTTTTTTCTCCGCCTCCATAATGATCAATTTCAAACCCTGTCAATTGCAATACAATCCAAACGCTTTTGATTAAAAGTGTTCTTTGTTGTATTTACTCGGCGTTGCTAAAGAGTTTTATGCATTTGCATGTACCAATGTAAAGTACAAGGTATGGTAGCGAACCTTCCCACTCAATAGGTTCTTTTATCTTCTCTTGAGGGGTGCATTGCATTCCTTGGAGTTGGTTGCGCGTAGCATACTAAGTGAGTGATTGGTTGTCTCCTCAGCAGAAATCGGAGCTGCGCTCCTGCCCGCGACCCACGAAGGCTGGCCTCATCTGTCTCTGTCCTACGCAGAAGTACCCGTTTCCACAGCGCTCCACACGGCAGCTCTGATGCATCCCGCCTTACATGCACAACTACCGGTGAGTACTTATCCCTCTCTCTACATCCGACTATTAGCGAGTTTGCGTGGACATGCATCTCCCGGACAGTTGCTTTACTAATTCTACAGGAGGCAAGATTTAATGGCGGTATAGGGAGTCAGGAAGGGAAGTCGGGGTTCCTATCAAGTAACATAGATAGTTTTGATGAGATGTCGTGGAGAGGTTATCAAATGAAATAGGTATTTGGACGAATAAAGGTTGTGAAAATAAACAGATATGTTAATTTATTGGATAGAGGATGGTATTAACAACTAATTGATATGGTATGAAAAGACTTAATGCAATCATCTTGGAGAGAAGGAACCAGATTCTTTGGAATTCTTGATAGGTTCTCCGGGAGATTTTTAAGGGACACCTCGAGAGAATGGAAGAAGATAGGAGCACTAGAAAGATTTTCAAGGGCCAGTGCCAGGGACAAAGGAAAAGAGGAAGGCCAGTTAAAAGATGGTTGGATGAGGATGAAAAAGACATTAAAATTCTAAAAGTCCGTAATTGGAAATAAAAGGAAAAGACAGGGATTTTGGGGAAAATTGTTAGAGAGGCCATAGTCCAGCATTGTCTGTAATACCAAGGAGTGATGTGAAGCTGGGGTTCCTATTAAGTAAAATATATTGTTTTGAATAATTAATGTTGTAGATAGTTTTATGAGAAGTCATGCAGGTTATCAAATAAAATAGGTAGTAAGTAGGAGATTAAAGGTTGTTCAAATAAGCAGATAATTTAAAGTATTTGATAGATAAGGACAATGATGATGTCTACTTGGGTATGGTATGAAAGGGAATCTCTTAGGGAGGAGGAGACACGACAGTTGCTGTGAAATTGTAGAAGGGATAAGGCAGATTTATGGCGGTGTAGATTGTTAGGATGTGAGTGACATCGGTGTTCTTTTAAAGCAATAGGTATAAGTAGTTTTTATGTATACTATAAAAGCTTTTTTATATATAGCAGATATATTAATGTAATTAATGTATAATAGATATAGATATAAACAGAACAAATTTATTTATTGACAAAGAAGAAATAAGGATATTACAATTGTACATATATAACCTAGAGGAAATAATCCTGTGCAGGTATAATAGAAATACAATGAGATATAATAAACAAACATAAAATTACTAGCAAAATTGATACTTAGAATTGAAATACGAAATAATGAAAAATGTGAAAGGAAAACAAAACGAATAAATATGTATTGAAAAAAAAAAAGGTGTACTAAGCGTTGGCAAGACGGTACGGTGTCGGGGAGTTATCAATTAATTTCAGTCAGTTTAAAAAAAGTTGTTCAATATCAGTAATTGTTAGTAAATATAATTTTAGATGTTTTTTGAAGGTTTTACTGGTTACACTATTTTGTATATTTAGTGGTAGGCTATTGAAAAACTTTGGGCCAAGATAAGAAAATATTTTGCGCATGATTTCTTTAGTGGGATATGGAATTTTGTAGATTTCATTACTTCTTCTTACTTCTTCTTCTTCTTATAATGGTATAGATATATTAATGTAATTAATGTATAATAGATATAGATATAATGGTATAGATATATTAATGTAATTAATGTGTAATAGATATAGATATAATGGTATAGATATATTAATGTAATTAATGTATATTAATGTATAATTATATACAAAGAATGGTAATAATAATTACATGAAGTGGTATGAAAGGGTTTTAAGGCTCAATACAATTGTCTTAGAGAGAAGGAACTAGTTGCTTTGGAATTCTTGATGGAATATGTTCTCCGCTAATAGTAGTTTTTGTATTTGTAGTATTATATCGCTATTAATAGTTTAAATGTGTAGTTAGGGTTCCTATCAAGTAAAACCTGTGATTTTGATAAAGAAAGGTTATGGAAATTAAATTATTAGAGAGGGTAGGGGAAGGGTATAAAGGTCTCTTACAATTTTCTTTGAATTAAAGTAAAGACTGTATTTTTATTGAAAAATATTAAAATCGGATTGATTTTTAAAAAATTTCACCCACGTAATTTAAAAAAAAGAAGTTTGTGAGTAATATGGAATTGCTGATAATTTATTAAAAACTTGATCACAGTTTCACTATCAAAGGCTGTAAGTAATTACAAAAAACGTCAAGATCAATGTAATTAAAAGAATGTCATCTGTAAAATGTCCCTTTTAAAAACGTTTCTGATCTATAAATGTATAATCTCATATTCATAAAATAAAACATGACATTCATAACTAATCTTAATTATAGATCAGGAGAAGAATTTATCAGTGGTATCTTGATTTACATTGAGAGAAAGACTAAAATTCAAATGCTTTCATCAGTTAAAAAATAACTATTAACCAATTCATTTAGTACATTAATTAATAAGTTACTATTATAAATAATTATTATCAGATAAATTAATTTTTTTTCCTCGGCATTCATTCCATTTTGCAACTTTTCTAAAAAGTTTTTTTTTTATAATTCTATAGCTCACATAAATATCCCTTTAAATTCACAATTTTATTTGGATTCACTAAACTTTATGAATCTCTTATGTAAATAAGAAGTCAAAATTCAATGCGTGACACATGTATGCGAAATAATTTGAAAAAGCAACACTCACAAATTTAACGATAAACAGTTGCGTCACATTTTACTTTTGTAACACCTTGCAAAAATATTTCCAG
Organism: Tetragnatha montana; assembly: GCA_963680715.1. Taxonomy (NCBI): domain Eukaryota; kingdom Metazoa; phylum Arthropoda; class Arachnida; order Araneae; family Tetragnathidae; genus Tetragnatha; species Tetragnatha montana. The sequence goes on from OY796675.1 coordinate 52,839,299, forward strand.
GAAACGAATTAAATTTGAAATACGCAGTATCCAAAAATGTTGCGGGAAATACGAATATCGGATTCGCAGAAATAAAAGTGCAGATATATAATTTTTCCTTTCCTCTCTCTCTCTCTCTTTTACAATCCAAGATATTTAATTTCCCCAACAGATTATCTTTATTTTATCTGTGGTATAAGTATCGGAAAATCAATTACCTTGGCGCAATCAGACTATTAATGTCCTAGAAAAGTTAACAGCAAGTAAAATATTAGGAAATGGGGAAATGAAATTGAATCCCACAACGGCAAAAGCACTAAATCTCATACTAGCAAACTTACAATTGGAGCAAACCGAAGAATTTATCAGTTTTACGTGAACTTATATTGGTTTTTCTTAATTCTGATTTTGTGAAATGAGCTTTTATTTGGTAAATAAAATAAAGAGGAGTTATGGAATGCTGTTTTCTTAATGCTGTTGTTGTTGTTCATATTTAAATTGATATTGAAATGAAGTTTGTACTTTTGTTTTAAATTGTTCTATGAAATTTGATACATAGTTTATACGCAGTATATTTGGATAGTAAGATAATCCATGTTTTGAATATTTAACTCATGAGTATTACATTATAGGTACAATAATTTGCATTTAGTACTCTATACTTTAGTTAATCTCTATTGCAAATAACAACTAAACTCTGGATCTTCTTTGGATTATTTTTCACATACCAATATGGTTCTTGAGCATTACTTTTTTAATTCATATTTTTAAAGAAAATATAACCGCTTTTTTCAAGACTCTTTCTTGAATTCAAAGGTAGAGCACGGTTTTTAGTTGTACAACACTGAGATTCATTGGATTTCTCATAGGTGGCAGGTAGTTTCACATTTTTAGAGTTTTGCCTTAACCTCGTTTCCGTTAATAACATCTCAAAATAAAAATATATCTTCCTTAGGTCAAAATACTCTAGAATTACTTTGACCAAAATAGAGAAACTAGATATATTAGGGCAAGTAGACCTTAATTACCTGAAATTATATGAGAATATTTAATACTCTTTCAAAAAAACCTTCCGTCATAATAGAATGTTAAATTATGATATTAATTAGATAAATTTTTAATAATGGTCAATATCAAAAATGCTTAACTTTTTATTTGAAAATTTAAAGTTGTTAAACGTTAAAAGAATGAAGAAGTTATGGAAATTTATACTTTAAACTTCTTTGCCATATTTTTCCTGGGTTTTGTCTTAATTTTTCAAAGTACGAAATTTAATTTAAAAATTATTATTAGTATAACTCTTTACTTAATAATATACATAATACACATGTGCGAAAGTGAATCTTCTTTCTTTGGCAAACGTAAAAAGATTAAAAGATAATCAGCATTCAAATTTGATATGTCAAGTTTTGAATAATTAGAAACCCTTAAAGGATCCCCAAAAACTGGTACCTTCAGATTTAGATTCAAGTTTAAAATATTATTCTCTATCTCTCTTGGAGCCTATTAAGTCATTAAAATCAAGTAGGTAATTTGTGGGCTTTTAGTGAAAGTGGGAAAATGACCCCATATTGAATATTGGTGCTCTATTAAAAAGTATTAAAAATTATTTATATTATTATTATATTATGAAATTATTTTTATTATTATTATATTATAAAATTATTTATATTATTATTATATTATAAAATTATTTATATTATTATTATATTATAAAATTATTTATTTTATATTAAAAAGTATTTAAAAGTATTCCGATAGAGACTTAAGTACTTAAAAGTTTACGATACTTTTATTTATCTGGTATTCACAATTGTCACCTCTGAGCTAAATATCTATTTTAATAAATTATTTTAGAACTATTTTATGAACTAAATTTTTTTCGAACATCTTGAAAACTTCTTTAGAACGCACTTAAAACTTTTATTCTATTATTAAGTAGGTATATATGAACGATTTTGACAAAGTATTTTAAGTTGTTGATTAACAATGTGTATTGTGTAATACTTTTTCCAATATTGAATGACGATAATTAACATATTAAAACGTATTTTAATTCATTTACCAAATAATGTTTTAAGATATTTCTTAATATAAACAATTGGTTTCTTGTGAGTAAACAGACTGACATAACTTATACAGCTCTAAGTTGTTATTAAGGTTATATTTTTTAAAAGGTGCATTTTGTTTGGGGGTATTTTTAAATCACCATAACAAAATTTTATAGTAATACAACTAAAACTTTATTTATAGAGTATATGCCAAAAATTTTTGAGTGGTAATTAAATAACGAAATGGGTCTTTTATTTAAAATATCATTTTCTTTCTAAAATTTCAATTTAGTGTACTATTTTCATGTTCATCCCTCAAAAAATAATCTTATGTTTGACTTCACTTTATAAAGACCTTCCTTAATTTTTTTTGCATCCTTTAAGTAGTATATTTTAAGTAAGTTTTTTTTTATCTCCCAAAGGGACGAGGTATCGATGACTACTATCTGTGTTCCGTAAGTTTTTGCAACTCTTGATAACAATGAATAAAATGCCCAGCCAAAAAAAAAAACCTCTGCACAATTGCTCCAAAATGAAAATGAAATGAAGGGAAATTAAACACTCTTTTTACTCAATAGAGGTATCTAAGTAAGGAACATACGCACAAAAAATTTTTAATTGCGATGCTTATTTACTTTTAAATTTAATTTTAAAGTTTGACTTTTATAAAGGGCGCGAAAACAGTATGTGACGTCACATTTCCCAAAAATTATTTTGAACAATGGTTTAGGATTCAAAGCCACACTGTTGATTTTTATTTCAAAGTAGGATCGACACAGATCTGACGTCATTCAATCGAGAACAAGTGTTAAGAAAGCGATTTTCGATTTTTATTTTAAAACATTGAATTGAGTAAATTTTTTTTTGAAACTTTTCGTGTCGATTTTTGAATTTGAAATCATTTTAATACTGGAGAAATGCTTTTTTTTTCTGTTTTCAAAAAAATGCGGGAACTGTCCATTGTCCATTACACGCTGAAAGGCTTATAAATCCCAAATTGTAAATATTTTTGAAGCAACTTAGCAGATTTTTTTTTTTTTGGCTGGGTGTTATCCACTTTCTCACAACTTGCTAATCACTTCTCCCGACTGCCATAAAGAGAGTGTTTCGTTGCAGCCTCCGCTGACGATGCCCCACCCGCTGTCTCACGCGGCGCTGGCGGGCAGCGCGGCTCTGCACGCGACGCTGCCGCCGCCCCACCTGGTGGCCAGCCCCGCACTCGCCAGCCCCGTCGGCTCCACCTCCTCCGCATCCGGGACCCTGCCCTGCTCCACCCTCTTCGTCGCCAACCTCGGACAGTACGTCTCGGAGCAGGAGCTCAAGGACCTCTTCGGAAGGTACTAACTACAGAGCTCTCTAGCACTGCCACTCTTTGAAACCGATTAGTATATTGGGACCAATAATTAGGAATTTATTTCATGATACAATAAATTAGCCGTTCAGAAGAACAGTGGCGTAAGTCTAATTACAAAAGACAACCACTAACACATAGGTAATCTTGAAACCAATTAGTACTGGGGCCAATAATTAGGAATTTATTTCCTGATACATTAAATTATCCCTTCAGAAGAATAGTGGCGTAAGTCTAATAATATGAAATTACTAAAGGCAACACACTAACCTAACACAAAATCTTGAAACCGATTAGTGTCATATTGGGATTGGTTAGTAATAAATTATTTTATGATATTAAATGAGCTGTTCAGAAGAAAATGGCGTAAGTCTAATAATATATTACAAAAGACAACGCATCAACACATAATCTTGAAACCTTTTAGTACTGGGAGCAATAATTAGGAATTTATTTCATGATACATTTAATTAGCCGTTCAGAGGAGCAGTGGCGTAAGTCTAATAATATATTTCAAAAGACATCGCAATAAAACATAATCTTAAAACCTGTTAGCATTGGAACCAATAATAAGGAATTTATTTCATGATATTAAATGAGCTGTTCAGGAGAGTAATGGTGTAAGTCAAATAATATGAAATTACAAAAAAACAACGCTCGAACACATAAACTTGAAAACAGTTAGTATTGGGACCAGTAATTAGGAATTTAATTCATGATATATTAAATTAGCTGTTCAGAAAAACAGTGGTGTAAGTCTGATAATTTGAAATTTCAAAAGACAAGACACTATCACATAATAATGAAACAGATTAGTATTGGGACCAATAATTAGGAATTTATCTTATCATAATAAATTAGTTATTCAGTGGTGTAAATCTAATAATATAAAATTACAAAAGGAACTCAAATAATTTCTTTTGAAGTGTAGGGTTGCTCTTATTTTTAGTTCTATGTTCTATATTACAACCAAAATAGTATTTCTTTATTTAACAAATCATTTATGTGAAACTGTATTTACTTTTTTTTTGTTTGTTCGTATGAATAACGAGTAAAAGGTATTAGAATTTTTATTATTTTCTCCATTTTGAAGGTCAGGCAATTCAGTATGTTAGTTACCTTTATGTTTGGCTATTTTCTGAGACGGATGTACGTAATTAATTTTAAATTCCATGCTGTAAACTAAAAAAAAACATTCCCGAAAAGAAATCACACTTTGTACTACTTAGAACGTAAGCTTTTATATTTTTCATCCCCTAGTAAATGTTTTTTCCCATATTTTCCTTTATGACCGGACTACATTTTGGTGTTTTCGTTGGTAATTAGGACTGGATCCGCGCCTCTTATTTCAAGTACGCAGTGAAGCTCAGAACGCTAGAGATCTATCTCCTCTTTCCGTGTTCCCCAGAAGATCCGTAACAGTGGACTGTCTCATACATCACCCAAAAATTCCGAATGTCAAAACATGTGGTGCGATTTTATATCAATCGTTTCGGCTGTAATGAAATTTTTTTTGTAATTAAAAATTTTAAAAACTAAAAACCTGAAGCACTGTTTTCGTTCTTATAATAAGCACACATACTTGGAATACATACATAGAACAGTAAACATGTAGTGCGTCAATCATGTCTTCATGGATTTTCTTTACACAGACGGGTTTGATTTGAGTCCTGAAAACAGACACAAACGTAATTCATAATATCAAAGATTTGGGGTTTTTTAATTACAGATGACTTTAAAAACCAATACCAACCAAGAACATTTAAAAACGTGAAGCAATTGTTCTGCATTTTTTTTTATTGATAGACCTGCCAAAACCTACAAGCACCTATTTTTCTGAGACACACTTTGAATTGAACACAATAAGAAAATGGTTTTAGTATATTATCTATATTTAAAATAAAAATCAAGAACTAACCTACATAATTATTCTGCTAAGAGCAATAAGGGGGTTATAGTGGGTAAAAGGGGATAAATTCGTATCCTAGGCAGTCTCGAACAGCATTAATTTTTCTCATTATAATTACACTGAATCCTCTATTGTTAGAATTAAAATCAACTCAAACCCTTTAAAATCTATGTTCATACAATTATTATCTTTACAATTATAAGATTGTAATCCAATGATTCATCTCTGAAAATAGCCAAACGTAGAACGGTACTTAAAATATTGTAGCTTGGTAAAATTTGTTTTAAAGTTGTTAAGGATTTTTCAAGTAATAATTGGCACATAAATTATTTAATTATTGTAAAAGAGACTAATGTGTTTTTAATTTGTAATTAGAAGGTACAGGTCATTTTGATAATTTAGTTGAGGCACTCTTAAAATGTATAAAATTGTCATTTAACTTATAAAATGTCACTAAGAACCATATCAAGAAAAAGTGTTTAACCAACAGACACAACGAAATAAAAAGTTTAAATATTTTTATGATGAAAACTAATCCCATAACCAAAGAGATTCCTGAAAAAATTTACTATTAGGATATGTTTAAAAAAATTCAATAAATATTTAAAACAAATTCTTTTCTAAGGGTTTTTCCTTTCAATTGTAAAATCCTGAGCATTTTTAATGAGTATATTTTAATTGTTTATTTTATCGTATTAGTTAAACTTTTGAATGATACCTTTGATTTGGAAAATTAATTAGAAATTACTTTAAATCTGTTTAAGAAATTATATATTTACGAATACGAATTCACGATAATTTAACTACATTTCACAATGTCCTTCTATATGAATTTAAACACATACTTACAAATGTAAATTATTTCATTTCTGTTAAATATCTACAAAGTGTAAAGTATTCAAATATTTCAAAACTGGATAATTTAATCTATTAGTTTACAATACTTTTGGAATGTTTTTAATCTTTGGAGTCTAAATCAGCTTGGTGATTTTCAACAAGGTAGATAACGGGGAAGTACCCAAATGTTTTACCCAATGCAATTCCACTTAACTTTACTTCTTTCAATCCTACCGTAAATTAAAACTGTAAAGAAGCTAATTTTCTTTAAAATATCTAAAGGATTATAAGTAAAATAGTATACTTTCATTGAATTTTATTCAAACACGCATTACGTTATCAAATAATGACGAAGTAGGCACACAAACATTGAAACTTGTATCTGAACTTAGAATACACCCTTGTATTTCCTTCAAATTCATATCATTTCCTAACCCACCCGATATTACCATTGAATCCTATGGAAAATTTTGGGGTGGTTAGGACTGAAATGGTTAAATCTACCTCTCGCAAAACAGATCTGCCCCGCCATCCCTAACAAAAGAGACAACCCATCCTCAAATAGATTTCCAAACACAATCCAACCTCCACTTTAGAACTCACTGGTGCCGGTGATTCGCCCTCTCATCCCGTGATTTTTGGGCACCTGTTCCCCTGTCAATTGTCACTGGCGTCCCTTCCAACTGGTCATTAGCGGGCGATCCTTAATCAAGGAGGACGGGCGTTCTGGCAAATTGGCTTCTGTCTGCCTCCTGACGCTTTAACACGCTATTCCCATCAGCCTTCCTTGAAACGCCCCCTCCATGACACCTGCCTGACAGGAACGCACTACACTCACTGGATGTTGCTGTAAAGGAGTGATAGGGATGCCCTCCTGTTTTTTGATGGAGGGATTTTAACTATTTTCAAAGCAATATTCTAGTAAACCTTTGTGAGGCGTTTGGAGAAATATTCGGTATTCAACTGTCCCGTTGAATATCACCAAGTTGTTATTTGGGCGCCAAATATTAGAAACATCGCCAAACGATCCCAAAAAATCTATGGTTATTTCAATGAAAACCGTAAAAATTTGCCGATATTTGAATATTTGCGTCCGATACAACTTGGCAATATGTAACGGAACACTTAATGGAATTGAACCGAATATTCAATGCCGTATATCAGAGTGAATAACTGGATCAGATACATACAATTGGCCTGTTAGGAAATCTTTGGGAACGTCAGTGGACAGGAGTGGAATTTGGGATACTTCCCTCATTCAAAATTTCCATTTTTTACCGTTGTTTTCTGTAAAAGATTATCTCACAGCCACCTCCTTTCTTTTTCAACAAATACTCTTACTTATTGGAGAGGAAGGTTTAGCTGAAAATAAAAGAGCTATTGAAAAGTTATACATGAACTGTTTACCCCAATCCATTAAACTTGAAAAGAGTAGAAGATGTCTAAATCTTTCTAAAACTATGTTAATAGGCATAATCCTAAATCATAGTTTGGTGCACATTCCTCTTTCGTCTTTATATCCCTTTTTCCCTCAACTTAAACTACTAATTTGTCACCATAGTTGACATAAGTTTAAGATACTTTGTTTTTATGTTTTAATCTCCATTTCATTAACTTCTGTTTGGTTCCTTCTAGTGAAAAGGGTTGTTTCAAATACTACTAAGAGATGAATAGACGTTTGGATTGAACAAGTAAAACAAACAAAATTATTTTACTAATGAAGTAGAGATAATTTCAGTAACTCATTTTACATAAATTCTATTCAAATATACTTGCAGAATAGGAACTAATGGCATGGTTTAATTGGGTATAGCATATTAAGAAAGACTGAGGGCTATGTATGAAGAAAAATTAATTGATGTAGAGAAAAATCAACACGTTAGTTAAACATTCTTGATTTACAGTTTTCCAGGTTTTTGTCGCTTAAGGATGCATCATAAAGGCGGAGCCCCTGTAGCATTTGTTGAATATCAGGTAAGAACCTTCTTTTCTATAAAATTCAGAAAACAAGAAAAATAGGATTCCACATTGAAAAATACCTAATGTGATGTTAATTTATTTATCTAAATGTTGTCTCTATAACAAAGGCTTTTTGCCAAGTTCCAGAGTCAGGTTTAAGGTTCCAGAGTATAATTTTAGTTCGTAAACATGCTACATCAAATTTTGAATAAAGAACTCAATATCACTGCAAAAATTTTTGCTGTAATATATTTTGGAATACACGCAAGGATGGTGTGGTCTAGTGTATTAGTAAGAAAATAAACTAACATCTGAAAACAAAGTCACGCCAAATTTAGCATTTTTGCCGCTTGTATTATTAATATTAACATTACTAGACTATCGCTAAACTTAAAAAGACCTCATATACAAAATTTCGTTCATTTTTACCTTATTGCTTTTATCTTGTAAACTAATAATACGGAAGTGTAATAGTATACCCAAAATGGACTAATCGAAAATGAAGTTCAGTTGTATTTTTAAAAACTAAGGCATTATATGAACAACTTCAAGATTAAGACTGTAGAAAATTGTTTCTTCAAGTAACTGAAATTAACAGTGAGTACTTTTGCCTGTTAATTTCTTTGCTTTGAGGAAATCTCTCTGTTTTCTTTCTTTTTCTGTCAAATTAGAGGAACTTCTTGTTATTTGAAGAAACTTCAGAGCTATTTTAATATTAGTTACAGGAGGCGGCCTTTATAGCAATAGCCCGCCCGTTCGTTGGCATCGTTTTGCCGATTTCAAAAGACTCTCAAAAACGTAGTACTACCTTTCTCCTGTAAGCCAACGATATTACACACCTAGCTATAGTCTGTTCATTTAGAATTGGCGCCTGAAACAGGATCAAAAACGCTCAATAATGCTTCACAACGGTCATCACACAACATCAGTGACCGATTTTTTTGCAGTATTTTAACTACTTCTGTTTCGGCTGCCTTCTCATTGCAGAAGAAAATGCTTTCGATGACAATTACAATAGTAACTGCTTCTAATACATTTCGTCTCAGGCGCCAGTTCTAAATGGACAGACTATAAAATAAGATCGATTTGTACTTATTTATTATTAAAATGTATTCTTTTAGTGGTGATTTTACTAAATCTTGAATGATTAACAACCACGTTTTCTAAGCATACGGAAAATGTTCGTTAAAAAGCAATGAAAAAATTAGTGCTAAAAAGACGATTTTTTACAGTGTGATTTATTTTGTTTCCCTCCTTCAGGATATCCGACTGGCCACTCATGCTCTGAGTGGCCTTCAAGGCTACGTCCTGTTCTCTTCGGACAGAGGGGGCATTCGGATAGAGTACGCCAAGAACAAGATGGGGGAGGTCAACTGCCAGATGGTGAACGCTCTTCTTACCCATCAGAATGGAAACTGCATACCGAACGGAGTCAACTGAAAAGTGAGCAGAATGTTTCTTTCTTCGATCTTTAACTTTAAACTAATGGTGAATGTTCTCGGAGATGAGTCCCATACAAGAAATGACTGAGACCATAAGGGAACGTACCCATACTACGTGACCTACATTTTACTATTTTTGACCCCCCTCCCCCCCCTTGGTGACCACCCGTAGTATATGCCAAGACCGTCACGTAGTAGTTCATAAATACGGTTTTCAATCATTTTTAGCAAACTGATAGTTAAAAAGAGTTAATTTGGCTTAATTTGTCTTTATTAATACAACGCTTGCCTCGTGACGCCAAGAGTGCGTGCATACAAGATTAAAATATATTATCAAGAAGAAAAAACTTATGTAAAAGTTATTGTAACAGTATCTTAATTTACAAAAGCAAGGATTTTTTTCTTTATTTTTTGACTACGTGACGAAACCCTAAGCCCCCCCCCTCCCCCCTAAACAGGTCACGTAGTATGGGTACGTTCCCTAACACTAAATAGAAGCCAATAATTGTTTTTATGCTTGCAAAATGCAATAAGATAATAATACAGAATGGTGTGAATAAGTTTTTCTATTTTTTCCTTTGATTTATTTACAATAGATTTATGTGTAAAGCAATCAAATTTGCTCCGCCGAGTTACAAGTAGACGTTTACAAAAGTCATACCCAACATGTAGCTTCCGGTTTTTTACGTATAATAGTAAATGTATATTTACAATTCCTTCGTGTTTTTCAAAGACATGATCATTCTAGTTATATTAAGAAGTCACAATTCTATATGTATGAGCTGCTTAGATTGACAGCTGATGCATATGTCAACTGAACTTACTTTTGCGTAATTGAAAGGGTGTTTATTTTCGGGATTATTCTTACAGATTGGACTTACAGTTAGTTTGGAATGACGGGAACTACCACACAAAAAATATTTTAAAAGAAACCCAAATGTATGCTTATTTAGGCCTATAATTCCTAAAAGCTCAAATATCTACATTCCTATGTTTTTGTATAAGCGTAAAATTTCATCGTTCGCCTCGCTCATCCAAACATTCATTTTTCTAGGTGTTCGGTACTAGCGACGACGGAAGGAAAATTTCCCAACATTCCCTGTTTCAACAGGGCTGGATGACAAACTCAACAGAAGGTCTATAATTACCAACAATTAAATTAAATCATTTTTTCCTAGAAATTTTTTATAAATATATCTTGCAGTACCTCTCATTTTTGTTTTTCATTCAAACAATAAGTAAACTAACAAATGTTCATAATTTAAGAAAAGTGTTGGTGTTTTTTTTTAAATGGGCGTAATTGTTTTTACCATGCATTTGTTACTTTGATCACCGTTGGACTGTTTCTAATCTATGCTTACTATGTAATGCAGATTTATCAGCGTACTTGTTAAGTGTGCGACGTCTTTTTTCTCATATAACCTCTAATTAAATGGACTAGAAATTTTCGATACCCGCCGATTTGCAGTACTGACGATTGTTTGATTCCAGCCTACATTCCAGTCGCTGTGTTTTTATTATTAATATTATTATTACTATTATTATTATTATTATTATTGAAATTACGTTTGAGCGCTGAAAAACTCACGTTGTTTTTTAACACTTGGATGTTTTGTGAGATCGTCTGTTTATTTATTTATTTGATCCGTACCTTTTGTACAATTTGTTTCTTCTTAATGAATGATATTTACTATGTTCTATTAGCTTAATTTATTGAAAGTATTACCTTTTGTATTTAAGATCATTTTAGAGTTCTGATGCGTAGTATGAAAAAGTTAACAACATAGTTGTTCGCGGGTGCTATATTTTTGAGATTTTCTGTTAATACCAGCAAAAACCTAACTCTAGAGCTAAGAACTTAAAATTGCCTTTAAATAAAAAATTAAAAGGGTACTATTTTTGAGATCTATAAACTAAAAAAAACTATCTTACATCACTTCTTTTGATTATTAAATTTATTCTTATAATTCGAAATCAAATTTATCCGAAATTTTAAAGTGTAAATTTTAGTTTTAATTTAATTTCAAAAGTTGTACACCTGTTTTATCCAAACATTGCATAAAAATAAAATTATAAAATTGTTTTTAAATGTCGCTTGCAACAACTATGTGTTTTTGTGAATTTTATTCTTTATATATAAATTGAAACTTTATTTATGTGTTCTCTATAAGGTATTGGATGCTCTTAAACTTACTCAATAACATGATTATGATTACTTTTCTATCCCTGAAATGTTGCATATTAAAAATACTTTAAATAATAAATACTACTTATAATACTTATTTTTGAATACCGAAATTGTCGCTATTCCCAACTTTTCCGTAAATCAATTCTATTGTAAAAGCTATATTTCTCCTTCATTCAATTATAGTTTTCGTTTCAAAATTTATTCCATTGCATTGCACTTCTTACAATCACGTATTTTATAAAATATTGAACCATTCCATATTTAAAAGACATACACTAAGATTTAAAAGACAAATACTAAGTTTAAAACTACATCGTATTTGAGACCTCTTTAAAATTCCTTATAAGACGTTTGAATAAGTAAAGTATGTTTTTTTACTACATTGTTAGTTTTTCAGATGGTTTTAACACGAATTTACGCCTTCAAAATAGTTTTAATAAAATCTTATCCTTATTTATACTCAAAAAGTAAAACGTTTAACAATTAAGTTTTAATTTTAAGTTTGTAAGAAGTTGCATTGATGCAATGGAGTAAACAATGAGTTCACCGTTCCCCCAATCTCACACAATACACGAACTGTGCCTTATGACGATATCACGCAATCCCAGTGTTCGCTGAGAGTGAATCGTTCAATGTTAATCTAGGTGTTGTGGAAGCTTCTTCAAGAGTCTCATCTATGCTGATTGTGATATCAAATAGGTAAGATTTTCAGAGTTGTCGTCGTCATACACTTTTCATACTTTTCTATGAAGTCTTTTTGTATGCGTATTTTTCCACAGTGAATCACTCTCTCTCTGGTTCCTTTTCATGCTTTATCAACCAAAAATCCTTTATAACATTCCGTTTATGTTAACTTCGATTACCTGTGTTCACTATTAAAAAAACCTTACCCTCCTTTCTCTAAGCTTATGACAATTTTCCCTGATTACACATATCACTGTCAAAATGTGCCAACAACTTAAAGCACTTTTGACACAAAGCTTAAAGCCAAAGCAACTATTTCTCTCTAATTGTCTGCAATACAGATTTAATGTGTTCTTTAAGCATGTACAAATACCGTTAAATTACGGATTAAGGTATTTAATCTTAAAGTAATATGTATAAATAATATCGGTGTAAACCCTGAAGGGTATATGCGAAATATTTTTTTAATGTTTTGCACACATTTGTAACATTGATGTTTCACATTGTAAAGCATTCTACGTCACATGTTAACCTCTCACTAAAATTTTCTACATCAATACTGAAGCATTTTTTTTTCTTTCGTTCAAATATTAGGCATGGAAAATCAATTGAGGTAATAAATAATAGTATAGTAAAAACTTTTCTCTATAAGTATATTCTTTTTTTATTTACATCCGAGAAGTTTTACAAGTATTTCTTTTTTTTTAAATTTTATTAAAAGAACACTAGATAGTACCTATATAGTAAATTATTTATTCAATCTACTATAATTTAAATAATTAATTCATATACTTTTTATAAAACAAATATTAATATATTTTTATACAGTTTAACTTCACAAGGCGAGTTTTATGGGAAGATTTTGTATAGACTCACTTAAGAAATAAAATATTTAAAACGAGTATGCTTACTTTTTATTTAATTTTTCACTAAAAGAAAAAGATCTCTAAATTATATTTAGTTTCTTACTTTTCCTATGATTTATTTAATTGAAATTTCACGTAATCTCTTTTTACTACAAACCTTCTATGTGCTTTAATTATACTTTTCTCGGTAAAATATATCTCTTGAAACAATTTTGGCACGATAATATATGTGTGCATGTGAGATATGTAAATAGGTGTCATTTGGAACAAGCACTGTAACATCAAAGAAAATGAAACAAAACCGAAGAACCTTAATGATCAATGTTAATTTTAAAATCATTATTATCTTCTAATTGTATTTCTTCATCAAAGATTTCAGTTCATAAACATCCTACTAGCTGTTTTAATTAATTTGGAAAATAAACAAATAAATTAAAATTTGTATTACAATTTATAAACTTAGTCATTTTTTATGAACTGTGTTTTTATTGTGTTGCTAAACCATTTCGGAAAATCAGTTGGCCAATCTTTGAGAAAAATGAAATCTATTGAAATAATCTTCATTGTTTTCACTAAGCTCTCATTTAGTTTTAGATATTTTTTAAAAATTATTATTACCAAATAAAATTTTATCTAGCATCTTTTCTCTTTAAATTTGAAGTTAAATCTTATTACATATAAAGCAAGTTTCTTAAAATTTTCTTCCTAATTGTTTCGTTTTCTCATGGTTGTTAGCAGTGCTTAAACGTTTGTACTGCTTGTAAGCATTAGATAATTGCCAGACAATCACAACTAATCTCGACTCAAGCGGGAAATGTCTTGTCCTAAGAAAGAATCTCCCTTCCCTTTCTATATGTTTTATTCAGAGGTCAAATATAGCTTTTATGAAGATTGTGTGTTATATTTACGTAACTAGGTAAAAACAATATTTTGCAAGGTTTTCGGGCTTTACCAAAAACCTTTTTCAGTTATTCATTATTTTATAGGCAGAGATCTTAAATTCGTTATAAATGTACTTACCATAGTAAAAATTTTAAGTGGGCTAATTTATTTGGTCATCGTTATAAAAATCTCATCATTTAAGTTTCACATTTACATTTACTTTTAATTTAAATGAGTAATATTTGAGTATTTTAAAAGATTAAATATGTTTTGAACAACTGTTTTCGAGCATCCATCGTAAGAGCACACATTTTGTAGTTCAGTTCATTACTTTTTCGTGAATTTATAAATTTTTAATATTATCTTATCATAAAAAGTGTACATTTTGTGCAGAAGAAGTTAATTTAATACGATATTTTTCTTATTATTACTTATTTATGTATAAAAATGTTATAAGTCGGTTTTCTTTTTTAAATCGAACAAAAGCCATTTTGTGGATAAAAACAATTTTTTGAAACATGTGAGACTGTAAATAGATTAAAATATACTGTTTTAAACATGCATTTGCTACTCTATGAGCTGTGAAAAAAAGGCTGTTCTGTGATTACGAAAATAATATGATTTAACATGTATGATCCGCTATAATTGTTCATATACTCTGCATGATGTTTTTGGAATGTAACATGTAAGTGTGAAAAAAGTAGCTACTATATTTACTTTCAGAACTCATCCATTCTGAGGCATTTGTAAAAATATCCATTCGTCCACAGTCAAATAGTTTCATTCCTTTGCCATGCTTCTATTCTACCTGAGGTTATTTCAGGTTAAACTCTGCTGTATTCATAACCTATAATTAACTGTCTTGTTGATTCAGCAAACTATAGTTTGTGTAAATAGAATAGGCTACTCAAGGCCACAGCTTTTATCTCGTCACCATGGCAACAACGTGGCATTACAATAGAAATGTAATGTGAGAAGTAGAAAATTGCGTGACCTTGAGCCGCCTATTCTATTAACATACACTATAAATGCACCCGAAATAACTGCCGAAAAGGGCATAAAAAATGGTAAATGTATTAAAACTTAATAAATTTATATATTTTTGGAAACATATCATATCAACTATTGAGATATTGATACACAAATTCAAATATTGAAATGATCGATATTTTATACTATTTTACTGTGGAACGCATATACTCCCATTTGCCTCCTTTTCAAGCATTCTATGTAAAGATGTACCAAAGTAGAGAATCTCCCATTCCTTGGCATGATGTTAAGTAGTTATTGGCATTACAACATATCCCCTGGCAGTTTGGTTTTACTTATGTTTGTACCAGTCCAAATGCCTGATAATCAGATTACTATCTATGCAAGACCAATGTCTCTTTGAATGAGTGCCTCTTTGCTTCACATACAATCGTTTATACGCATAAGAAAGGTTATGAATATTAAGAGTCGGGTGTGTGGAAAAACTGAGTGAATGTATTGTTCATTTCAAAGATTTTCATCTATCAATATTGTAATTCTACTTAAAGAAAAGAGGCTTACTCTGAATGTGCATTACATGGAACTAAATATGAATTCGAGCATAATCTTTATGAATTTATTGCTTTATTGGTTAATAAAAAATTATATAAATTGATAGCATTCAAACAAAATTATAAACTTAGGCTGTATACGTTGTTTCCTTTCAGTAATTAACCACAAGAAAAATATTTTTAAGTGTTACTGGACCAATAAAACAAGAGTTATCAAGAAAAATATTTTCGTCCTTATTTAAATGTCACCTCTAAATTTAACAATATTGCGAAATTTCTCAATCCCCCAAATTGAAATTTCTGAAACTCAAATATACCTCTACTGCATGTATCAAATATTTCGATTACCATAAATCAGAAATCTTGTGCTAATCTACAAACAATGATTTTGTATTTTTCATGTAGTGTAAATTGTGGAAATTACTAGAATAGGAAAATATTTAAATGTTCAGTGGCAGAGTGTGACTCTCTTTTGATTGTACTTAATGTCAACAAATGAGTAATTGACGTGTCGTCTTTTGTCAAGTTTAAGATTCGCGACCTGTTCAACAACCCCCAATGTTTTAACTAGGCGCTATTGGGGTTTCGAGAGCTCTCATGACATCAGCTTTGGAGGTGAATTCTTTTCATGCCTACTCTAATGTGTATTAGCAAAGTGTAATTAATGCATAGCTTTCAAAATTGTGAAGTAGACTGATGTAAAACTTCTCATGTCATGAAATAGTTGAAAATGTCGTATATATTTAATCCACACTTATCATTGAGACTCCAGGAGAAGTACTTACTTTTCGTAATAAAAAAATTTAATATTATGCAATGTGTTACTTGAGCTGGAAATGGTGTCTCTGGAAGTCTCAAAAGTGGACTATATCTATGTATGTGTGTTTAAACTTACTGTAAGTAACATGCGTTTGATTTTGGGAAGAAAGATTTTAATTTGTGCTTAAAACTGTTGTTATGAAATAGTTTATAATATGAAAATACGCATGCATCTTTAAACGGAGCATAGTACACTTGACAATCTATCAAGGCCTTCTAACACTTTTATCAAGAATTTGTTATCTACCTGATTTATTGAAAAATATTTAGTTTGTTTCGTTTAATAAGTATCTTATTATGTATAAAATATTTCGACTTATGCTAAATGGTCAGTCAAACTTCTAGAGAAAATTTCTTGATTACTGTAATCCAATTTGATTTGAAATGTTATAAAGAAAGAAAGCATGATGATATTTAAATTATATGCAAGTAAAGGAAATGTCGTGGTTTATCCTGTGAAAACTACAGCTGTTATGTGATGTTGTACTTTTAACAGTTCAATTTGATGTTCCATTGCTATGTCATTTTAAACTATGTAGACTTGCAAATGTGATGCTTTCAGCTTTTTGTGTACTTCTGTGCGCTGCATATGTAAAATTATGGCATCTTCGCCATGGCAATCAATATGTCTTTTCGTATTAACCTTAGAAAGGAAGTATCTCGTGTAATTATTCAAAATATAAGAATCCAATTGATTAAGACCCAAAGTATCTTAAAAAGTATCGCATTACAAATTTCGTTCTTTGTATACCTGATGGAGATCATTAACTGTGCATTCTAGTCTTTTTACCTGTACTCTGAACGAAGCAAACTGAAAAAAAAACTAGCATTAGTGTTACAAATGTGGAAAAAGTAATTTTAGAATAAGTGAACTGTATCTACTAGTAATATTTAGATATTTTACCTGAATCATAGAAGATACTTCCTTTTTCAATTCATGTGCTTGTTATATTATTATCATGTAGTATATAATGTTTGCCATTACATTATCCTTTGAATAGAATTAGGTTTATTTTTTGGTACTCAGATGATTATTTACCGATTGCAAAAGTGAGTTCAATTCTTCATAACTTCATATCGTCGTGCTATTTTGAACTAGACGTTGCGTCTGATAGCTTAAAAGCTGTTTCAACACCAGATACTGTGCTTTTGTTTCTCAAAAGTCGCGATGTGTTCACAAACGAGTTGTAAATACAAGCAACTTAAGTTCATATTTCGAAGAATCCTTGGTTAATAATGCAAGCCTCAAGTCGGGATCCCTACAAACGCTATAAGAGTCTCCAGTCAACGTATTCATATTAACTGCTTAAAGAGCTTGGGAAGGAACATATAAAACTAGTTGTTGGACTCAAAAAGGGGTAACCCATATGTTGCCTCAGTGAGAAGTTTGGAAGTGCATTTTTGAGAGTTATACTTCGCCGGAATTTACAATTAATCTGATACATATCATAAACGTGTTGCATGTTCGAAACCTGCATCTCAATATCGTGTATTTGGAATTTTGTGTCCAGCTTTCAAAAACCAAGACGCCACATATCAAGGTATTGCTTCTGAGTGTGTGACATTCATGTACACACTCGACTTTTCGGTGACAAAGGCTTTTTGACTCTGGCAGTTTAAGCATTCTTGGACATTGAAACCACTTCTATCATACAAGCTCAGTTAAAAAAAAAATGCTTGATTTTGTCAACAGCATTCAATAGTGAGGTTAAAAGTAATTCAGTCTGATTGCATAAATGACTGTATTTAAAAAAGTCAATACATATATGGTCCGTCTAGTGTTTTAAGGGTTAAAATGTGATAAAATTAAACCTAAATAACTGTTATTAAATTCTTACACTTTCTTTAAATTAGTTTTGTTTCCTGATTGATTTTATAGTATTGGCATTTAGAAACTCTTAAAGCATTGTTTCTTGGTATCCTAAATTGAATACTGCTAGTAAGACTAAGATTGCTAAATTAATGATCAAAATTCGTTGATTAAAAAGATCTTTACATGGAATTGAATATACGGTGAGTCAAAACAAGTTGTTTTGGGCTAAAACTAACCAACTGTCCCTTAAAATTTACCTCAGTTAAAAATTAAGGCGTTAAAGCTTTAGGAAGTGCTAGTTATGTTTAGTTGAATAGTTTCCAAATTATAGAAAAAATGTGTTATTATATGGAATGTTTGAATCGTATTATATTTAAATGAATCCGTACTCAAAGCCATTAACCACTTAATGCGCTTTGCCGGAAAATCAAAAATTCGAATTCAGTTACGTATTAAATCTACCTGTTGTATATCTATCTGTGGCACTGGTAAAAGAAACAATTTCACTCGACTAAATATTTATTTTCCTACATTCTCTCTGATACTGTAATCAACATTTCATAAAGGTTTTAAAAGTCTGTAGACGTTTTGATACAAAAAGGACGTGTTTAGAGAAAATTTGGATTGCTCATATATAATGTAACACACTCGCGTATATACCTGGTGCATATCTTTGGCTTTAACTGAAATAAAGGAAAAGGATAGGGTTCCATTGAAACCCCTTCGTCGTGGTGTCCTCGTTTTCATTAACAATATGGGGAATGAATGAGTATAAAATTGGTTTGCATGTGTGCTTCACTCGCAGAAAAGTCCAGAGTGAATTGATGAAAATTTTATGATTGGCTGACATTAATATTAACCATTTATAAACTGCTTTGGGAGAATTGCAAATTAATCTAATTCTATCAATACTAATAATACTACCAAACTCTAACCTTCTTGGCTGTTCAGCCATTTGGTGACGTGGTAACCGGTTTAATCGAATTTATTTGCAGAGAATGTGTCATCCTGATGGGATTAAACAAATGTATATATAATTTTAATTGATTTTTTGAGGTCTACATGGTTTTTATTTTTAACCCCGCAGTTTTACTAACTTTTCTGGTTTTTCCTCAAAAGGCGTGTTTGATAACATCTAGTGGAGAGGGTTAATTTTTGAGAACTTCGAATAGAAAATTCTTCATTGGGCAGTTCTGATTTACTCAAAATTTAATCTTAGCTGAACATGTTCACCTTAGATCCAAAATAGACTTTCTTTACTTATGATTTACTTCAAAAATTCCGGTTGTTTTAGGGAGGAAAGGAGCACACAAGTTATTTATATATGTTTCTAAACCTACAGACATTTTCCATTAGATTGATAAAAATCTATCAAATTTTTTTTTCATAATGTGTTTAAGTTTAATTATCAACCCCATTCAAATATAATAAATACTAAAACAATTTTTAAATTTAAGTAAAATTTAAGAAATACCATACTAATTTGAGTAGTTTTATTTTATTACTTTTGATGTTGGATTCATTCCTTTAAATAAATTGCAACTAAAATGTATTTAAATAATTCATTATGATATTACATTTCAAGGCGTAAAATTAAATTACTCATAATTGAGTAAAATTAGGGGTTTAGAAATTTTCTGATAGCTTTTTAAATTCAGTGGGTATTAAATAAATACTGTTAATTGTGTGTGTGAAGTACACAAGTAAACACCTGTTTGAATTTCAGAGCACTGTTCAATCGCTCAGGTATTGAGGACCAATCACAAGAAGTTGAATTTTTGTAACTGAGAAAAACTAATCCTTCTAGGGCTGCAGCGTAAATTCAATGCACTTGTTAAAATCTCACGGGCTGTTTCAAAAACAATCTAAGGAGAGATTTTTTATTTCGTTTGTTCAAAGAGAATTCGAAGTCGTTTCATATTTTTGCAGCTGTTTCGTTGTTTTGCAATGGTTACTGTGAGAAACTGCTAAAATTAATCTAAACTTAATGTGAGAAATATATTCTTTTATCAATAAGGGCGTAGTTCAATGATACTGGGTTTGCACTTGTTTTTCAATATACATAACTGAGAATTTAATATGTGCCATTGATGTAAATAGCTATTTTATCAAGTGTTTCAGAGGAATTTTTATTTATCGTAACAAAATAAGGTCCAATTTTAAGGTTGTATACTTTGTGCCCATAGAATTTAAATATATTGGCATATTTGATGATAAAACTTAGCCATATTAAACATAACATCTTCAAGTTGAATAACTAACTCCAATAGTTTATAGCTTTTGAAAACATATATTAAAGATTAAACTTATGCGTTAAAGATTATAAATTCAAATCCTAGATTATATTTATTTTATTCTAAAAAATATATTACTGATTTATTCAATTTTAAATGAAATAGGTAATATACCTTGTTTAAACTTCATAAAATAAGGCATTAAATGTTTGAAATGTTACTTAAAGATAATGAATTAACAAGTTCTAACAAAATTTTTCCCCGATAAGGTGGGTTAATTTCAGCAGTCAACAGTTGAACCTAAAAGAAAGCGAAGAGATCATTGTATATTTTAATTACCTTATTTACACAATTTAACTTATTCTTATTTTGAAGGCAAACATGAAAGATTATACACATAGACATATATTATATACATATATATTTCGTACATTCCGTATATTGCGTTAGCACGTATCTTTTCTACGATTCATTACTTTTTATTCTACGGCAGATTTGCCTGATATTGCCTTATTATAAAAAAAAGGAAATACCTTTGGTGTTAAATTTCAACAAACTATTCCGTCCGTATAATGCATTCGCTATGAGAGCGAGGCCTAATTTAAGGCCTCCTAGGCTCCGGTTTATTTAGTCTGTTCATATTGTAGACTTATATAAATATATATAAATAATATATATATCGTCAACACTTGTAGGTTGTTAAGATAGTAACAAGTTCTGTAGGTAGAGTGATTCTGTGCTTAATATACATGTATGAAAATCTTTAAAAGACAGTGGGCGTTACGGCCTAACATATATTATAATATTGTATGGTTCCTTGAGTCAAACTATGTATCAGTAGAATCTTTTTGGATTGTTATATCTTTTTTGAGATTGTTAGCTTCGGACCAATACTCTTTGTGAAAATCTAGTTCTCCGATGACCAAAGAATTCTGAAGCGATGAGGCTTAATAAGGCGGTTACGTCTTCATTGTGTATTCGTGTGTGTGTGTTTGTGTAGAACTTTATTACAATCACTGAGGACAACACAAAAGTGATTCTATCCGCTGGTAATACCGTTCTTTCAAGTCATTTTTAAAAACCTTCTCCCTGTGTAAAGGTATTTATCAATGTATTGGTGCATCGTGTGGTATTCTATTTTTGTTATTATATTGTACAATTATCTCGATAGTCAGTCGTGTGAGATGTCTCTTAGCATTCCAGGTTGTGTCTACTTTTTCGAACAACAGGCGTTTCTTTTTTCCTTTTTTTTACTACTGACTTTTGTTTTACACTCGAGAGCTGATTTTCATTTACAGTTATTACTTATCTATTACTTTTGTGTTGTTTACCTCTCAGAATGCAAAAAAAACTCGATCTGAGGGTTTCTGTTTTACAAACATTATGCTTGTGCGTGTCTGTGGGCTCAGTTCAGTACTCTAAGATCGTTTCTGGAAAAAATTGGTGATTTTAATTTTTAGTAAAACACGACTACATTCCAACATTTGTTAATCCTTTTCAAGCTCATCTTTAATGCTCAAATTTACCTATGCTACAAGTTATTCCTACGTCAATAATAAGCATTGTCACTTCGGTTATTTTAACATCAAACTGGCAATGTAATGTTTTAGATTAATGCATTCCGAAACCATTTTATACATACTTACACATTCCATGGTAATTAGGACGTATACAATATCACCGAAAAGGATTTAGAATTATCAAAACAACATCAATGATTTACAAAATGGAATAAACCGTAGATTTTTATTTTTTTTATTTTTACTAGGTTATGCATTATAACCAAATGGAAAAATTCGAGTACCGAAACCATTTTCATATGCACGTTATTAATCATGCAGATATTATCCTCCATAAATAATTAACATAATTTTCCCTTCTTGATAACTATCACCTGAAAGCTAATCGATCTGAATTCTGACTGAGCACACAAACATCGCCTGATTTATACTAGTGATGCTATTTTGTATATTGAAGAATATTGTGCACGTTTCGCGGATGTTTCTCTAAAAAGAAAAGGCGAAATGAGCGATGTGTTCGAAAATTTGTGTTTGCTCTTGTATAGATCTTTTTTTCTTTAGCGAGTAATTTGAAATAAAATGTTTGGAAGCCATGTGATTCAATGTTGAATTATTGATTTTAGATTAAGCACATAAACATTCCCAGGCTATACATACAGAAAGTGAGGAGCCATATTAATTTCTAGGACTGATCTAGAAACTCTAGAAAATATTACATGGAATCATAAGTGATACTTCGTCGTCTAAAGACGGAAAAAAAAAATTAAAAACTAACACACAAGCAATTGGATGATAATAATAATATAATAATAATTTTTTTTAATAATAATTTTTATTTATCTTTTTTAAAAAAATACAATTTACAAAATAAAAATTGGTCACTAAGAGGCTACAGAGCCAGTATTGGTGACTACTTGCATGACATAGGGAAAAAATATAGTTTACAAAAATCAAAACACAAATGATAAAAAACAAATAAGGATTTAGAACTAGGAAATGAACACAAGACATAAATTTATAAAAGTATACATAATTAAACATTCTGGACAAACTGGAAAATATAAAGTAAATTCCCTTCTAAATGTGGAAAAATAAATCGATATCGTCAATTTCAATTAAAATGTAAATAAAATTTTCTTGAAATGATAATAATTGTTTTCCAACTGCAACTCAAATGGTAAACTATTGTATAACTTAGGAGCTAAGTAAAGAAAATGCTTGCGATAGATTTCTTTACGTATTATTGGTAATTCAAAAATTACTTTTGGACGTCTATCTGAAATATTTTCTTTTAATTTACATTGTGATTTATTTTTAAATAGTTGTAAAATTATTCTATAAAAGGCATTATAACGGATTGGTAGTAATCTTAGGGATTTATAATGAGATGTATTAGTAGTTTTAGATTAATTTAAAATTTTGAAACATTTATTCTGTACAGATATTAACGGATACAAATTGGATTTGGAAAACATTATTTTTAATATACGTTGAATATAAAGATTTTTCCACAATATTACATAAATTCAAATTGCAAAGTTCCCAATTCCAGTTTGTCACCATGATGTCACAAAAAGCTCTGATTGGTTTGTTAGATAATTTTCATTCCAAATATGGAATTACCAGTCGCTCTGCAAATGTTCTGATTAGTCCTTTTAAGAGAAGGTGGTAAGAAGTAGAAATTTGTAAAATGTATTCAAATTTAAATATATTTGATGCAAAATATACATCCACAAACAGCCAGGAACTCAAGTTCAGCGATTTGATACATTTTCCTCACTAAAATTCACAGCATATTACAACACTCTAACTTTGATCCAATCTTGTGTGGGAATCCTTGAAACAGAAAAATTTCCGAATAATTCTCTCGTCTTTACCCAGGAGTCTTTTTACCTCGCATTACAACCTATCGAATTAAAACGCGTGCGACTGGTCTACGAACAATTAAGCAAATTAAGCGAGTTTTCACTTCCCACTTTTTCGTCGAGATCGTTAAAGCGGCGTTCGCCCAGTTCGTTAATGACTTTCTAGGCGAACTCCTAATGAAGAAAACTCGGGTAATGACAAGGGACGAGTGCAATAACGAACGATTTGTGAATAATTGATAGTGGATTGCATTATCATTGCCACGGGACGAGGTGAAACTCGATCTGTCAGCTAGTACGCGATGGAAAAAAAAATTGATGAATAATTTGCAGTCAGAATAAATTGGAGAGTTGTTAAGGGATAATGTGATGAACTAATATACGTTTTTGAGAAACGCAATTGCAGTGCGATTAGAACTGTAGCGTATTAGGCAAATTAAAGTTCCGATTTTCAACTCTTTTTTGTCTTTGGATGTTTATTAGGTGCTGAAGTTTATGGGTTGGTTTTGTGAGAGAAGAAGTGTAAGAAAAATTGTTGTTTTTAAGACGATTGTTCTTGAGTCATAATTTATTAGCAGAAAAGTGGGGAAATGTAAAATTTATAATTTAGATTAAATTAAAAATGTACAATATCGAATTGAAAAGTTAAAGTTGAGAATTTCATAGAATTTTAAAGTGTGTAAGGAACTAAAATATCAGAGTGCAATTTCAGAGTGGATGATGAATATTTTAGCACCATTTTAATAGTAATAATTTAAATTGACATTTTACCGCCTAAAAATTAGCAATTTTAACTTGTGATATTATTTTTAACAATTGAATTTATTCAAGATTCGCTTATCATAGATATTTTGATAGTTATTACCACTTGCCGAAATGAAAATGTATCAAAACGCCAAGGGGGGGGCAAAGGTTATTTAAAGGTATTCTTATTGGTATGGTTAACAGAATCTAACTAAACACGTTTATTTATTTAATGAGAGATGAGAAAACGTATAAAAGAGCATAAAGAAACAAGATATTTATATAAATATTATAGTTTTTTAGGGAATTAATTTCAATAAACGCTTAGCTTGTTTTAGCATTAATGTTTTTCCCCTTTGAGCAGATTTGTATCCCTAAGCGACGGCAAAGAACGGCACCTTTTCATAATGTTAGGGTATTGGAAGTACTACTAAATGAATACATTTAGAGTTCTCTGACTTTGCTTCGATTGTATAGGAAGTTTACACTCTAGGTTTATAGTATATAGCTCAGTGGCTATTCCTACTTTATTCGCATATTTTTCTTTAAATCAAATTCGAACTTACACCCATGGCTAAAAACAGTACAAATCCTTAACAAATAAATACTTTATAACGTGAAACTTACACAAACTTCACTCTGCAATTTTCTTTTTCTCCCTTATTTCTTCATCCTTACATTTATCCCCTTGCACTTCAATTCACCCTTACGATAGATAACCTTCATGAAATCGTCACCTCGAAAAATCGAAATTCGAGAGTGACATTCCTTGTAATGTAGGTTCTGGAATAGAGAAAAAAAGCTGCAGTCCATAACCCACCGACCGCTTGTGGAGAAATGACAAATGGGATGGGACAAAACTGGATATTCCTTTCTTATGGAAGTCTTCTATGGACCAGTCTTATGGAAGTTTAACGTGCATAGTGTAAAGTTTCAGCGATAAAAAAAGCTTAAAAAAACTTAATAAATAAAAAATAACAAATTATTCCCCTTCAATTTGTAGCAAAGAGCGAAGTGGAAAAAATAAATCCTGACATTTAATCATAATTTTAGAAGGCTGTATGATTCAAAATCTGCATTTATATTTTAAACTTAATATACAGCTAAACATACACATACAAATGTTTTGTGAGTAACTACTAATCCCCTCTTATGATTGAATATCAGGATATATTTCTTTATTCTATTTAAAAGTTCCAGTGTTCAGAGTAAAACGACGAAAACACCCATTTTCCCCGTAATTCACTATTTTCTTTTGATATTTTTTTCAAACCTACCACACTGAACTCTTATATATAAGATTGATAACAGCGTATAACTATACTAGACTGCAACGTTACTTGACCCTGGAGAAACAAGCTGAGAGCAAAAAAGAAAGTAATTCCCAGGATGGAGTCTGAATTTTGATTGAAATTAGGAACTTCAATTCAGAAATATAATTAGTTTGTTTGTTAAACTCATGTATACATAACATCTTTTTTATCACGATTTGCGTACTGAAACTCCTCCTAGCAATCGAACCGGCTTTCTGTTTACTCAGTTTTTCCTTCCGAGTAGTGACGTCATTGGGTTAAGAAAAATTGCAGTCTAGGTATAGTAGTCTTAGAGAAGAGTTTTTTGGTCAGGCTCTGTGTCCAGCTGAATAGAGTGTTTTCAGGTGACGTCACAACCGGTTATTTTCTTTTAACTGTGGCCCCGTTTACATGGACCATATACCCGGGTATAAGTGGCCGATATACCCAGCAATAGGGAAAAATGCAGGGTATAAATAAATCCACCTATTTACTCGGGAATTTGAATACCCGGCTTTCCCATGATGCATTTCGGTCTCACTCAAAGCAAAAAGTCATCCATGTTAGGCTTAAGTGAGTACTTGTTGGAAAGTAAGTTGTTCTTTGTTATTTCAATTGGATATTTAAGATTGATTACTATCTTAAATGTCGAAATAACTTGAAAATAATCCATTATGAACGCAAAATTCCAAGACGAAAACAGATAACAGAATGTAAACAAACTCAAATCGCAATGAATGATGGGACCAGTGACGTCTATATCCGGGATTTGAGGACTGGTCATGTAAACGGGTTTATAGCACGGTTTTCAATATCCCTTTCTCATGCATTATACCCGGGTATAAGAGTGGCACATGTAAACGGGGCCTGTGTATCTTCTGTAGGGCTTTTAACTGTTGCTAAGGCCGTTGTTTATCTGTTGCTAAGGCGGTTTTTAGGTATGGGGTCACGTGATTGCAAATGCTCCAATAGAAGAATTCCACGGCCAGTAATTTGCTGTAACTGTTAACCTCTGTAGGGCAAAAAACTGTAACAATTATGTTGCTAAGGCCGTTGTTAGGTCCGAGTCATGTGATTGAAAATGCTCTATACGATTACATTTTTTAAGCTGATGAAAATCTATCTAACAATGGAAAACTAGTTCCTTAAAATTAGAATAGAAGTAGCAAAGAGTTCAGAAATTATACAACCCTCATTGTAGGAATAACAACCTTTCCTTTTCAGCCATTATTAACCTGCCAAAAACCATACTCATCATCCCGAAATATCTTAATTTTCATACCTAGAAATATCCCGTTATGATTGCTTTAATACACAGAAATCCCTCGGGAAATCACCTTTACTTCAAACTAATGAAATCGGATTGCATTTGATTCGAGATTACTGCATGTAAATCCAACCCGACGTCCATTAAAAATCGACACTCTAATCTGACGTTAAGACCTAGTCCCTAAAATACCTTTTCTATCTCGTTATAGCCCCTCGGCGTAAGGTCCCCGTGATAATGATACGCGTCCAAAACTCATTTCCTGGGAAACCCAAACACAGCCCTCCCCCAAGAAAGAACTCACAGACGTCATCGTACAAATCCTTTCTTTTTCCCCGAGATCAAAGCCGGGCCCTGGCAGTTAAATGTCCTCGGCAAAACTTGCTTTAAAACACCTTTTAAAATCAAAGACGGCCTCTCTGGTAGCCTAATTACCCATTTCGAGCAACGAAACTCCCGGATTCTTTCATTAATTAATTTCATCCCCTCCCCGACTCCTTTTCCCTCTTCACTTCTCTATAATTAACTCATTAAACATGGATAGAGTCCCGGAGAATAGACAACGCACTGAGAAGCGCCACCTGGTGTTGAGAATGGCGCCTAAGCTCCAGAGGTTGAATTATTTATCGTCGTGCGCGGGACTTAGCGCAGATTATACAAGGCTTTGCACAGCGCGAGGATATATTTAATGAGATAGGCCGGGAATATGACCCGCTGTTTATCCTGGAAATGATGAACAAAGCGCATGTCGGGAAAAAGAGCACGGCGGGAAAAAAGCAGTGGTTTGTAGGTTTGAAAGAGAATAATTTATTTTGGGTCGCGCCACTCGTTTATCATGGTTGAGACAGTCGGGTTTTTGAGTTTTTAGAGGAGAGAAATAGTTAAAATTAATCCCATTTTCTTTGCAGCCTTCTCCGACGAAGATGAGATTTCCCGAGAAATATTTCAAAACCAGAGGTTTTAGCCTACTCCTTTATTCCGCGTTTTGCCGGTATGAATAAAAGAAGGTCTTCTCTTGAGGGATTTCAGAAGAAATATGCATATCTCTTGTTATATAAATGAGATATATTTTTACTGAGTTCTTTAACACTTGGGTATAAGCAGGAAGACCTTGAAATTGTAAAAATAGCAAACAGATTCTAAAATACTATTAACGTCCTGGTTTACAAATTTCAGAATAAAAATTACACATATTGGTTAGTGGAAAGTTTTTACCATTTTTTTTTCTTCATTTAAGGTGTAAAGTGTGTTTGTAAAGCTTTTTCTTGATCCCCTTTTGCTAACATGGAATGTATCATTTACGTACTACCCCTTGTATGTCAACCAAGTTAGGTAAATATCCTTATGAGTCCAATTTTTAAAAGTGGAGTCAAGTCTCACTTGATATTAAATTATTTTAATGTTTCAAAAGTACAAAGCTTTGGTACAAAATCGGATTTAAATACACATTATACATAAGAAAAAACGTCTTTAAGAGAGTGAAAAGAGAATAAAATATGTGGTTTTTAAAGTTATATTTTTAAGTAACTTAAGTTAACTAAGAACGTTTTTCCACTGCGATACCTGTATCAATTGGTAGAATTAAAAACCTATCTAGTCTAACAATTTTTCTCATTCATAACACTCTTAAAACGACGAAAAAACGACTCAAACTACCGCGACAAGCGTCACTATGACGTGGCAAGATGGTGTCGCAACGTTGCGTCTTGCTCTATCACACCAAAACTTGAGGCATAATCAATAGTTCCCCATAATTTTCAATTTTCAAATATAAATTAAAAAATAAATATAATTTGAGTGGTGACTATTGAATTGTTTGAAACTGACTGAGTATGTCTGGTGTTTAAAAATTGAAAGCATTGGGCGTCATATTTGAAGCAACAATTTTCATACTAATTGTAAGATGAAATCATAGATGTACTCAAATTTGAAACTATTATTTCTCTCAGTGAAGGCTTTTTGGAACTCAGCAACTCTCGATGGTATTGGATGTAACATATCTATCTAAACTAAATCTATCTAAATACTACTTACAAACCCTCAAGTTCTTACTGATTTGCAAAAGAAAGCCATTCAAAAATACGTATATACTAGTTTCCCTACAAAATAAATTTTTAAAAACAGGAATATTTACACATCTTTGTGCTTCTTCCATAAAAAATAGGAAGGTGTAAGTTACGTATACTGAAGACACCTGGAATAACATAATCATCATGTGTACTAATTCAGCAATCGTAAAAATTACTATACTAGACTGCAACATTACTTGACCTTGGAGAAACATGCTGACTGAGAGGAAACAAAGAGTGTAGTTCCCAGCACGGTGTCTGCTGAATTTTGTAAGTGAAATGAAGATCTTCTATGTTTAGAAATATGATTAGTTTGTTAGTTATTAGTATGATTAGTTTAAACCCACATAGTATATAGCGTATTTTTATCAAGATTTGCATACCGAAACTTCTCCTAGCAACCCAACAAGCTTTCTGTTTACTCCGCTATTACTTCCAGGTAGTGAAATCATAGTGTCGAGAAACACTGCAACCAAGTATAACTAGATAATAATGATAGAATGATTATCTTTTCAGCAGGATGCTTTGGATACTTTTATAAGTAAGCCATAAGCAAAGATATTCCCATCTCCCTTCATTACCCATCTTAACTCGGCTCAAAATATTTTTCTTATTAACAGGATAAAATCTGACAGTCTCTCGCACACACAGAAAACCGCAATCTACTCTCAATTCTAAACCCCAATCCTTTCGTGAGCGTTGTTTACAAACCGAGTGTCGTCGCAGACGACTAAAAAAACCACCTGCGAGGGAGAGAGGAAACACCTGCCACCCACCCTTCCTCTCCAGCGAGTGCTTAGAAAATTATGAGTGCGCCAATCCGAAAATGTGTAACAGAGCTCGAATTTCCAACGTGGAAAAAAAACTTCCTGCTGGAGTTATACCAGCCCTCGAATTGTAATTAGAAGTCTTTGAATCGAGCAATCGAACCGACTTTAATTAAGTTCCTTAATTAAAACGACGTGGTTTACTGGAATGGAAAATTCTGTGTAACACTAAAGTAAATTGAGCTGGAGGAAAAGAAAATTAATTCTTCCCCGGCCATATTATTAAAGTTGTGTGGATGTTGTTTGCAGACCATCTTTTGCTACAGATACGTGATTTTATAGATTTCATCAACAGCCCGAAGAAGAAATAATTTTTCCACCGCTGTTATATAACCATTCTATTAATCTGAAGAGCAAATATTCGACCTGTTTCAACAAGAGGGACAGAGTAAATAAGCTATTGGGATCGCTATTTGTCCGAGTCGGCGTTGCTGTTGAGAATTAACTAACTCTGTAGGAATTGGGAGTAGGGAATCTTAGGTTTTGTTTGTTTTATAAGCTTAAAATAAATACCGCATCCAAAATAGTAATTCGGTTGGGAAAATGTATTGAAATAGTTATCTATTGTATACATATCAGTATCATATCTAGATTATAATGAAATTTACAATAGATAAATTTAAAAGTTTTACTTTGTTGAACGTTACTGTACTTTCTTTTCTATTATTCTAATTCTTTTACTAGACTGCTGTCTATCATAACAAAGAATATATCAGTTTTGAAAAGGCATTAATATTTTGAAATGGAAATACTTTTACGTGCTTTGTTAGACAGAAAATAAAAGGATCCTAGCAGCTAGGTAAATTTCAAATGAACCGTCTTGGAAAAAGTCTTAACAGTTTAAAGTTACTGCATGTTTACAATGTATCAACCAGTAAACCCTCTTTGTAGCAGTGAATTCCATGCGATGAATGTTATATTTTTTAATTCATAACTTAATGACTAAAAAAATATATCGATTAATTGCGACTATAAAGGTATTATAATATTTAGGAAATAGTTTGAAAAGTAACTTAAATTTGCTCAGTTGTATTTTTTTTTCCAAATAAAAAATGCATCAAACAAACTGTTGCGGTACACTTGATGAACAAAAATATTTTTATAAATTAGAAACCTTCGAAGACCCTAAAAATTCTTTCATTCATTTTTAATACTTCATCAAACGCTCCGAAACTCTTTAACTACGTTTAAAACCCCTCACAAGAACAACCAACATCCTCAAAAGTGAACGCGAATTAATCATCCAAAAAAAAATGAAGTAACTCGAAAAACACACGCAAAAAAAAAATTCCCTCTCTACATCAGATTACCTGATAAATGCTTTAAACCGGCTGATATTTTATTCATATGCAAGCAACCCCGCTAAACACTTAAAAAAACTCAAAAGTAAACACACGCCACAACCGATAAAGATATGAAGTTTCTTTAGAGCAGCAACAGCCATTCCCTGCTCCGCCGGGAATTCATTACAAAGATGAATCGGGTCCCGACAAGAGTTAACTTAAAGACCATACATTCCGGAAGAAGGGCATTTATACGAGATTATCCAGGGGGAAATGCCTCGAAAAATAATCACGGTAGAACTCATTTTACCGTGTCCCAGATGGTGCGTTCCCAACCAGCTAGGTTGCCTCGGCAGTCTGGTTGTTCACATTGGGAATCGCTCTATCCCCCCTCCACAAAATGCCTTTTTCGTATAAATTTCGCCTAATTAAACTTTAATTTAATTTCGGAAGATTGAAACCCAGGGCGGATACACAAAAAGGAAAGGGTTGAGGGAAGGGGGAACTTAAGGTAAATAGTCTAATGGAGCTTGAAATTCCTCTAACCCGCCTATAATACCTGGAGCATTCTTTTTTAGTTTTAGTGTTGTTGCTTTAATGGCGTTCCCATCACCCTGGAGTTTGTGGTGTATGGGAGAGTGCCGGCATGTGCAGTTTTGTTGCTTGACGTTTTTAAAAAGACGTTTTGCATGCGGGGGTAGGGTGCTATTCGAACTGCTGCGCTATCAAGGTAAAATCAACAAGGAAAGCTCTAGCTTAATTAATTTTGAGGGATATTTGTTGAGGGATAATGTTGTGTATATCGAAAGTCGACAGTGATTTAGGAAGAGAGGTTGTTGATATTTTGTAAGTTATGGGATTAATGAAAATTATTTAAGTTTATATTGTTTTGAGGAAGCCTCCTCTTTCGGCTTTATTTCAGAAAAAAAGGGCTGTTAGATAGTATGATGAAATTATAAGGTTTCCTCGGATACAACTTAGATAATAAGATTTAATTTAACAGGTAAGATTACAAGTAAGACACAGAATGTTTGGTAAATATTATTTTAATGATTACTTCAATTTCAGTAGTAGCATTTTGTATGCTCAAAGGATCTATAAATAGGCATTGCCCTTGAAAAAATGTTATTTTATTAGCTCAAAAATATCACAACTATCTCGTCTTTGTTTCGTCTAGATCTTGAAACAGAAATACACGCAAAAAAATTCTTTAGAACGAAAGGAAACTGAAAAATAAGACATACACACATGCTGAAATATTTTTTTTCCTATTGCACCATTTTTTCATGCTGATATTGGTTCCTACTTTAAAACTCATAGCATACCTGAATGGTAAAAACAGTTGCCATCTTTTTAATGAGTGAAAATTTTGATGTTTTTTTTTCAAAAGCAAAATAAACATTTCTTCATAGTATTGTATTTCTATTTATCTTCTAATAGTATCCTTGGGAGCCCTTTCTCCTCTCAAAATGAGTTTCGTAATTTGTGTGCAGTTTCACTCAGCCCATGCTGTAACAAGCTAGGGTAGACAGGACTTTTACAAGTTAAGAACCACTGGGTTAGAACGAATATGCATAATTATCTGGTTAAAATATGTTGCAAGGGTATGCTACAAACGCTCCAAACACATTTAAAAACACTTATCTACTCAAATTAACAACACTTTAGTTTGTATTGTTACCTAGAGAACACTTAACTGTGTTGTGAGAGTGTTCTGAATCTGTTTGAAAAGTGTTTCTATCCAGAAATGCGTTGTAAAATATGTTAAAAACTAGTTGTAAAAACACTATAAGAACACATTTTCTGTCTCTAATTTTAATCAACCCTTTACAACATAGTCAGAACACTATCACAACAAAATGTAGATTAAAATGTTCTAGCTAACACCACAAACTAAAGTGTTCTCAATTAGAGGGCAAAAAAAAAAATATTAAATGTGTTGTAAGCGTTTGCAGTGTAACTTTCACTTAAATAAGATACCCCATTATTTAAACTCACTAAAAGTCTAAAAACAAAGCATACTATGCAAAGCCAAATCACAAAATAAACTCCAAAATTCTTCAGATAGGGGCACTCCTCCCAGCCACCCCACCCAACTCCGATTACGATTATTCTCCGCAGCCGATTACGATTATGCATATGATCGGGAGGTCCTGGGGCGATCCCGGACGATAATGAAATGAAGTGCACCTCTTTTTTTCTTTAAGAAGCAGCGTAACGACATTACGCGAGGCCATTATTGATTAACCTAATGAGCGCGCTGTTGCTCCGAGCGGTACTTAAGCGATCTTTGAGCAGGATTCATTGGGCTGTTATCCGCGCGGTTTTGGGCTAATTGTTTGTGAAACTCGAACTGAAATGTGCGAAGATCGAAGTTAGGGTTACGTAGTTTCGGGGAGTAACGTCGATGCGTTTGTTGGGGGTTACTTTTACTTTGTTTAAGGGAGAGTTAGGAATTTAGAGGTTAACTTAACTCATCCATAAATGATGTCACGCTTAAAGGGGAGGGAGGGGTTTATCAATATAGCTTAAAGGACATTTTTATAAGATTCATACCAACGAAATAAGAGTTCAATTTGAACTTATAAGGTGGGGTGCACTTAAACTTCAATAAAAACATTGGGGTCCCAAGTTCTTACCAACCTTATTCTAAAAGTATTATTGGTAGCAGTCCGTGACGTGACAAAGGGGGAGGGGGAAAGGATATGGTGAAGCGTGACACTTTGTGACATAGGGGAGGGAGAGGGTCAAAAATGTTGAATAAAAGTGTGACATCTATTTTTGGATGACCCCCAAGGAATATGCATTGTTTAATGAGATTCTCTTGAGTGATCACTTCTGTAAATGACAAGTTTTTCATGCTACAAATTTATCTTCGGAAAACAATGCAATATTTGTCTTTCTACATCCGTATCAAGGTGTTATCGTTATGTCAGAGAATTTTACTACTTTCTCAAATCAGCTTAGTCAGAAATTATAATTCAAACATAATCCTCAGTTAACTTAAGGAATCTTAGATTATTTGGTAAAATTTCAATGAGTAGTCTCTTCTGTAAATCACAAGTTCTTCATATCAGCAAGTTTCTCCCATCTTTAAGGAAGACAGTGCAAACTATTTTTACGACCATTAAATATTATCACATTGGAAAAGAATTTTATTGCTTTCTGAGTTTTTTACGTTTAGATGAGTTCTCTCATAGAGTCGAACATGCTTGTAATATGCATTGTCCACCCATCGTTTTCTCGCTAAATCTGAGTCTTCGTTGTGTTTCGAAAATAATGCTTTTTTAAAAAGTTAACTCGATAAAGTCGTTGTTAATATTTCAAGACCTAGTAATAACAAAAATAAACAGCTTAGTCGAACACCTCAGCAGAATAAGCATATTGACTTAATCTTAATACTCTTGCTTTATTTGTAAGACAGACACGAAATTTTTTTAAAGGAATTAACTTAGAAAATTTTATTTGTCAGACTCTATATTAAAAGCAACATATTTTTGAAAGATAAATATGATATTGATCTATCTTTGACACAAGTTCTCTTTTATAATATTGCTCAACCGCATCACATCATTGACAACGCACTGGAAAAAACAGGTATATCAGTAAAAACAACCACTCCTGTAAAAGTTGCTTTCTTTTCATAGTACATTTGTTGCAGTGAAAAAACTATACGTTTCTGTGCCGTTTGCTTTCTTTCGCCTCAAGTACATTCCCATTTGCAATCACGAAGAAATGTCAGTCTTGGTTTCCTTTGTGTTGTTATTTTATTACACAAAATGCAAAACATTTCCTAAAAAAAATCACAGATTTCTAACGATTTGAAACAAGGAATGAAGAAGGTTTGGAATTTGAAAAATGTAAAAAAAGTGAAGAATTACAAAAAAATTCTAATTCTGTTATTTTAAAAAAAAATTATATTTTTCACAATTTTCTAAAAGCGCACGAACAACGTACCCTGATGTCTACTTATACTGTGTGTGTGAAATATAATTAGTATTTATTTTTGCCAATTCATGCTGCCATCTATCCTTTTCTTTGTGAAAAAAACAAACCACAATTAACTAAGAACTATGAATAGAATATCGGTATATAACTTTTACATTAACCTCTGAGGAACTTCATGGGTTCTTTCCACACATGTTTGTGAAAAGAATCTTACCCAAAAATAATTTCTTCACATAATTTCTTTTTAAGAAACATTTTCTTATATAAGTTAAATATTCGGTTAATCTTTAAGAATTAATTGCAAAACTGCTCTTTTTTAAATATTGTAATAATTTAATTATTTGTAATATAAAATAGATTAAACAGTTGCCTATTAAAACAATTTTCTTTAGTATTCAGAAAATTATAATACAGTTCTGCTATTAAAAATCCTTTCAAGTAATTCAATTTTTTTTATCCAGAAAAAAATATCCAACTTCTATAATAATAATTAATATTATTTTATAATATTATTTGATAAAAAATTATGTATAAATCTTAGAAAATTAATTAATTTTAAAAAATAAAAACGTTACACACATAATAATATCCACCTCTGTGCTACCAATAGCTCATATTTAAAATATCCATTAAATGTGAAATAAGTTAAAACGTTTTAAGATGATTAAATATAATATCCCTGTAGTAATGAAAATTGGTTAATAAACTTGAGTTATTTTTTTAATTCTACCTTTTTCTCTTTTTTAGCGCATAGTACAGATTTTACTTTATAAGACCCAATCAATTTGAAAAAGAAAAACAGTTCTTCGAAATTTTATAATTTGTTTATTAAAATAATTAGGAAATAAGGGGGAAATCACTCGTTTTTAATTGTTTTTAAAAACTCAAAATCTTCGTATTAACCAGAATTTCCAGAAAAACAGATTCATTACGACATGTTGAATCAATGTGTAACAAAAATAAATGTAACTGTATGGTCACAGTTAAAATAGAATGATGTGGGTGGATGTTTGTGGGGGTAAAGAAAACACCAATCTCTTCAATTTCAATTTTCCATAAAAATTCAAAGAACCTAATAATTCTATCCGGTGATTC
This sequence comes from Tetragnatha montana, assembly GCA_963680715.1. Taxonomy (NCBI): domain Eukaryota; kingdom Metazoa; phylum Arthropoda; class Arachnida; order Araneae; family Tetragnathidae; genus Tetragnatha; species Tetragnatha montana. The sequence continues at coordinate 52,875,764 of OY796675.1, forward strand.
TATTGAAAGTGGCAGTAAAATAGAATTTATTTTTTGAATATCTTTTATATTAGAGAAATAGTAGTAAAGTAGAATTCGGGGGGGGGGGGGGGGGAACTTTGGTCGAAACTCACTCTTTGCTCTCTCGTAGCTTCTAAGACACAATCTTGGACCTGAAAAGCAAAAGATAGACAGTGCTAAAAGTATACTCTTTTAAGGGAAAAAACCTATGCTAAAAACTTCAACCATTTCAACAGTTTATTTTTTCAAGTATTTAACATTTATCATAAAATATGGCTCTACACAGTATGACTTAAGATATATTTTTCGAAAAATGTTTTCTTCCACAAAATTCTTCAAATCTAACAAGATATATACTTACTACATTATTGAAAATAATATTAGATGTATTTATTCGGAAGAGTCCATGCCTTTGGGAAGTTTGCGTTGAAGAGAAGTCAAGAGTATCACCTTCATTGGTATAGTCTTTATTAGTTCTTAATGGGATGCTCCTCATGATATTTTGACTTTAAAGTGCACCTATTCTATATACATATTGTATCTAAAGTAAATTTCAATATCGCTAGTAATATAGCACTAGTTGAATATGATAGTAGTAGTATATGATTTTTAATTAAGGCACATAGGGATAAGGAGAGGTAAAAGTACGCACAAAAAAGATTTAGTGGTATAAAATTTCATGAGTATTGAAATATGAGTATGAGTATTTCAAAGCCAGAGCTTCAAACATTTCCTAACATAAGAATCAAGGTACTAAACAGGAAAGTTTTAACTCTTTATCAAAAATATGTTAAAAATAAAAAAAGAAAATAAAAAATTCAATGCGTACTCTTACCTGACGTGGCTGGTAAAAATACGCAGAAATAGCAAATTTGTTCTACCACCTTCGTAATTGGACGATCACTCCCTAATGTCACCTACTATTATGTTCATCTCCACGTTATGTTCATTTATGTTGAAAAAAAATACACGATAAATCTCACTGGATTTTATATTTGAGCGTTCAAAGGGGGAAATAAACACTTAATTAACAGCTGTAATGAGGTGAAAAATATAAGATGAAGTTTATGATTCTCTCGACAAAATTCTCAACAGTGCGTACTCTTCTGAATATCTAAATCGTCCATAAATTTCCTTAACATTCTACTGCAGTGAAATTCTAATGATGTTATGTTATTCACATTTTATACCTCACATTTACATTCACTTTGACAGAAATCATTTTTTTTTTCGAAAAAAATTAAGATTTCTTCACAGCAAAATTAGATGATGCTTACACAACAAAACCACATTTTGCCAGATAAATAAAATACAAAAAGGATGAAATGAATAATGACAGTCTTTTAAGACAGCTGAAAATACACTAATTGCCAACAACGTAAAATACCGCAGCGTATTCTTACCCGACTACGCACTCTTTTCCGCCTATCCCCTAAGAATAAATAATTTATTAAATAAAATTTAAAAAAAAAAAAAAAACACGTTTTTAAAATGCACTAAAAAGTATAAAATAATTTGCTTCTAACTCCTTGTAAAACGAAAAACGTGGGGCTCATGCATTAGGTATTTAATTCTCGGAACTCTTTATGCTTCTTATTTTTTATTTATTGTGGATATATTAGTAAATAGAGTGGCCAATAGAGTAGTAGCTGTAAATATTATTGCATGAGCCCCACGTTTTTCGTTTTACAAGGAGTTAGAAGCAAATTATTTTATACTTTTTAGTGCATTTTAAAAACGTGGTTCTTTTAAAAAAAAATTTATTTAATAAATTATTTTCTGCTTTTTAGTTCTGTGTACAAAATTTCAAGTCTCCACCTCATCGGGAAGTTAGTTCAAAATCCATTTCTATATGAGTCCCCCCTGGGGGTTAAGGGGAAGCAAATTTAACCGAAACAACGAGATAATATCGCATTGTCATCCAGATCTGAACTGTGTTCTAAATTTCAAGTCTCTACCTCATCGGGAAAATAGATTTCGAAATAAGCCCCCCTGGGTGTTCAGGGGAAGCAAATTTAACCGAAACAACGAGATTATATCGCATTGTCATCCAGTTCTGACCTGTGTTCCAAATTTCAAGTCTCTACCTCATCGGGAAAATAGATTTCGAAATAAGCCCCCCTGGGGGTTCAGGGGAAGCAAATTTAACCGAAACAACGAGATTATATCGCATTGTCATCCAGTTCTGAACTGTGTTCCAAATTTCAAGTCTCTACCTCATCGGGAAAATAGATTTCTAAATAAGCCCCCCTGGGGGTTCAGGGGAAGCAAATTTAACCGAAACAACGAGATAATATCGCATTGTCATCCAGATCTTAACTGTGTTCAAAATTTCAAGTCTCCACCTCATCGGGAAGTTAGTTCAAAATCGATTTCTAAATTCCACCCGAAAGCCCCCCTGGGGGTTCAGGGGAAGCAAAGGTATCCGAAACAACGAGATAATATCGCATTGTCATCCAGATCTGAACTGTGTTCAAAATTTCAAGTCTCTACCTCTTCGGGAAGTTAGTCCAAAATCAATTTCTAAATTCCACCCGAACAGACAGATAGACAGACAACAAAGCGACCTAATAAAAACGTGGTAAAATGTTTGAGTTATAAAAAGAAAAACATTTTACTTCTTGTGGGTGGTAGAAAATTTTGTAAATTAAAGGTTTAACCTAAAAAAATGACATCTATTATTTATTTATTAAAAATTCTTGTTGTACAACACTAAATAAGTAATACATAAGCAGTAAAAACTTTCAATATATTATCCTATCCCCTGGGCAAGTTATTTTAGTAGCTGAATATCCATCAAACAGGACAAAATGTTTCCCTTGAATTTGATTTTTAATAAAAATTTCACATTCCTTCCTTATAATGGTTTAAATCTTTTTAGTGTTTCTTCCTTTTATTGGAATATTGTTCACAAAGTATAATTTGAAATTTATTCTTCATTTCCCTTACAAAGAGACAAGTTTGTAAATGAAAATAAATCTTAAAAAAAAACCTTATCATTTGTTTTAAGCGAGGTAGGACAACAAGCAGAATTAACACTTAACTTTGAAGAAGGTTCAGCGTAACTTATGATACAAGTAAAGGAATAAAAAGAATTAATGTATTTCAGTAGAACAAAGGACTGATTCAAATGGGCTTCCTAAATTCTAAATTACTTGGTTTCTTCTTGTAAAAAAATGAATGACAGAATTATTGTTTAGAGGTGAATTTCGTTAAAATTACGCAATAATATTTCCACAAACAACATGATGCACCAATATTTCATAGTGATTTTTCATGGTGATTGTGCAAGAAAATGAAATAAAAGAAAGGTTAGGAGCTTTTTCACATACCTTTGTTATTTTTACGCGTCAACCTTATTTCATTCCGTTAAAAGTTGTTTGGAATAGAATTGCTTAAATTTTAAAGTTTCTTTAAGTAGCTCTAATTCAGAAGTTGAATTAATAGATGTATTGTATGCTTCTAACTTAAGGTTGGATATAGCATGTTGATATGGATGGAAAATTATTTTAGTAATCTATGCTTGAAAAATTCAAGAAACAAGCGATTTGTAAGTGAAAGAATCTTTGGAAAATAGAATAATAAGGAAAACAATTTAATCACTTGTGTTAATAATGCTCTAAAATTTTATCAATTTTAATTATTTTCTGAATTGTTCCCAATTATTTCAAACAGATTGAACAATAATAAGTAGAGAAAGTATTTTTTTTTCCTTTCACAAAATAATCTACCTTTCACACCATGAAATTTTCTTTTGGTTAACTGCAAACTTTTAAAGACCATAAACGAGACTGAATACATGTTGAAGTGGCTCGGCTTATTTCCAAACAAATTTTCAATTCCCTCATGCAATATTTCCCAATATTGCATGTTTCTTTTAATTCCAACAAGCCTGAAATCGAATTCATTGAAAGAGTAATAATGTTTTTCAGAAACATTACACTAGAAAAATATTAAGTTTATTAAAATGCATCGTGCAAAAAAAATCTATTATTTACATAAAGTACGACATGTTACTCTATTATTTTAAACATAAAGTTTTTTAGACTAATAAAAACTCTGATCATGGTTCTGTGAATTATTGCATAATACTCCAATCCGAGCATCGAACTAGGATATATTTTTCTCCTAATCATAATTACTATAAAAAGGAAATATATTCACATTGCTGAATCATTTTCAGATTTTACCTGTAAATAAGAGTGTTTGACATGGCTCGAGCAAGTAAAGCCTACATTTATACTTTTATAGTTCTTTGTACATTTGTGCATTTAAAATTGTCACAATCAACCATAGTTAGAGTTAAAGAATTCGTTTGTAAAGGTAAGTTTTCTTACTTCATAAATTTAGTGGATGTTTGATATACAATAAAAGCACTCACGATACAAAGGGCACCTACGATTAAAGCGAAATAAAAATATAAATTCTAATAAATGGGTTAAAATTTATATGTTGCATAAAAATATAGTAACTAAAATTTTTTAGTATAAAGGTTTTATAAAGGTACTAGCTGACTTACCCGGCCTTGCACGGGTTGAGTTAATTCATAAATATTTTAAAAAGTTTTTCAAGTTATGTCTTTTTTTTCTCTCTGGATTTCTTTTTCTGGAACTTATCATCCCGTCGTCTTTTCCATCACAGTTCTTAACTGTAAAAATATACCCTAACTCACCCCGTCTCGCATTTAAATTTGGCTGTTACCTTTAAAGAACAATCAAATTGAAATTATCAGGTTTATCAAGTTATATGTCTTTTCTTTTTCTGTATTAGCAGTCACTTATCATCCCGTCACCCCCGTCGTGTTTTTCTTCCCGGTTCCATACTTTGAAAATATACCCTAACTCATCCCGCCCCGCTTTTAACTTTGGCTGTTAAAGAACAAACCAATTTAAATCATCAGGTTTATTGAGTTATATGGTTTTTCTTTTCCTGGTTAGCAATCACTTATCATCCCGTCGTCCCCGTCGTCTTTTTCATCCTGGTTTCTTACTGTGAAAATATACCCTAATGTATCCCGTCCCGCATTTTACTGTGGCTGTAAAAGAACAATCCAATTGAAATCATCAGTATTTTGAAATATATAGTTTAAAATCTTAAACAAAATTTCTATGAAGAATTTCCGATGTCCTTTTAAAAAATTACGCTTCGGTTTTTATAAATCACTTGATAAAAACTTAGGAAGTAAAAATCACAACCCTCATTGAGCCCCTTGGGAATAATTTCCTACAGGATGTTACACACCGTATATGAAGTTTCTATCGTTTTCCAAAAATGATATTAATTTAATCAAAAAATAATCCCTATATCCCCCATCTTCCCCACAGTGTTGAGTAAGTACTATGTGTTATTCAGTCAATAACCCCCGCTGGCAAAGCAAAATATTTAACTATACCTAATTTAATTTATATTAAAAAATGATAAAGAATCCATTTTTATTTGCATGATCCTACATCTCCAAAAATAAAAACATTTTTATCAAAATAACAAAATGCTTGATAAATCTCATTTTCCTTTTATCATGATAGCCAACTTCTTAGTAAAAACTGTTTTCTAGTACTTAACAATAAAAATTTAGTGAATGTATAAGTCTAGTAAACCATGCCCCATGAAACAATGAAATAATTTCAGCTCTGTTTCCATGGAAACCATTTATTTTAGCCTTTCCATAAATATATTTATTTTAGAAAAAAATTAAAATTACAAATAAAGGAAAAAATTGTTTCAAAATTAATTATTTGAATTTATATGTTTCCTGAAAATTGTTATAATTTTGAAAAAGAAATTTACACTGTGTTTTTCGTCTTAATTTGTTATAAATTATGAAATTATATTTTATAACATGAGGCCAGACGAAACCTCAAGAGAGAAATAAACCTACTGCAATTTACCCATTTCAACAATGCATAATGCTATTTCAATGGGAAAAACGGAGTAGAAAAAGCGCCGAAAAACAGGGAAGGAGTCATTCGATTTTTAAATCCGTTCTTAGTGCGCGTCGCATAGCTGAGAGGAACGTCTCTGTCAAATTTCAAGCCTCTGGGTCCAGTAGTTTCGGAGATTCCGTGTTGAGTGTTTGTCACTTACCAGTGAGTCAGTCAGTCAGTCAGTCTAAAGCCCTGGATGAAGACGTTACTTAAGTAGCGACATGAGTTCAATCGTCCTCCATTGTGGTGAAATGCGCTATTCTCTCATAAAGTCCGCTATGAGGGAAAGGAGTTGCAATAGTTGAAAAAAAAATTGTTTCTTTTCCAACCTCTGCAAGAAGTTGGTTATTTTGAAAGAAATAATAAAAAAAAACTCAGGCTATTTTATAACTTTAACTTTATTAGGGAAAAAGATTTTAAGCATTGTTTATAGCTTTGATTTGATATATAGCGCTTTGGCTTTGATTATAAGATACTGGATGGATATTATTGTTGAATTTGTATTTTTAAAGATATTTTGAATTAGTTTTTTGAGGCCACGACATGCATATCAAATCTGCTACATATGTATGTTAAAAAATTAATCAATTGTTTTTTTATAATGACCTGATCACTTTACAAAATCAATACGGGTTGATTAATTTAACAAGTGAGCGTGATAAATGCAATATATAACTTGCGCATCATTACAAATATAATTCCGTAAAACTTGATTGGGATAAATATAATTAAAATATTTTAAACTTACCTCACAAGGTGTATTAGTATGAAAATCTATCGCACTGGCTCTGGGCTTAAATACCATTTCACCACAATGGCGGTTGTTAACATGCGTGCCTGTTAAACGTCCAATCAAAATAAAAAGCGGCAAGATCAGCAAGATCAAAGTATGTCGCTACTTAAGTAACGTCTTCATCCATGGCTTTAAGTCAGTCAGTCAGTGGTATTTGGCTTTTATAGATATAGATATCCTGAAACTTATCTCTCTATATTAAAAAAAAGTAACGGTCACCGCTGTCGCCGCCGCTGCCGCCGCTGTTTCAGAAATTTTTATTTTTGAACTCTTTGACTTCTCACAACCCAAAAGGTTCTTGACAGAAATTTATGAAATTTGAAATGTTTGTAGAGAATTGTTTGGAGAACATTCTCGAATAAAAAGCTAATTGATGTGGTTATTAGTTCTGGGGTATTTTTAATGTCAAAGTTGAAGTTTTTGTTTTTTTGCCGCGTAATCGCGTTCAGCGAAAACTATTAGCAGCAGAACTTTGATTTTTTGCAACCTCATACTCTGATGTTTGAAGATGTGCACTACGTCGCCCTTTTTTGAATTTCGAATTTGTTTCAGAGTAATTAATTTTTAAAGTTTCGAAATTTTTGTTACTTTTTCGGTTTTTTCGATCTAAAAGAAAAACTAATCACAATAGAAGTATCATTTTTTAAACACTTATGCTCTTATTTTTTAGAAAAAGATTAGCGTTTAATTCCTTGAAAAATTCGAATTAGTTTTGGAATTATTAAGCATTAAAGTTTCATTTTTTTCATAGTTTTACTAGGTCTTCATCAGACACGTTTTATGTTTATTGGAGATTTTTTAAGTTTATTTTTGACGGTTCACTAGATTGTTACGAGCACACGTGCACATTATAAATTGAAATGTTTCTTAATGATATGTTTTTTTCTATAAGATACTTGATGATTTTTAGTAGACTTTCTGGATATTTTTTTAACATTTCAATAAAATTATTGATAAGCAAGAGATAGGTATTTTTAAGAGGCTTACAAGAGGCTTAATTAAGCCGAGAAAAGGGTTGTGCTGGATTGTAGCAATTGTAGATTGAATTGGATTGTAGATTGTTGCTGGATAGTAGATTGAACAAGCGAGCTCTGCTCGCTAAGATCGCAAAGCGATCTGAAAAGAACTGCGAAGCAGTTACGGGGGTGGTGAGAGATAGCTCACTATGTATCATACTCACTATGTGACTGATTTCTTTTATTTTCGACGATTCACTAAATACACGCGTGCATACTTTAAAAATTTTCTTGAAATTAAAGTTTCTTGAAGTGCATGTTTTTCCTGAGCTAGGAAAGTAATATTTCAGCAATAGGGTTTTTTAGGGGGGGATGTTTGATTTGGATTAAATTATTTATAAGCAAGAGAGATTTATAAGCAGTTTCGGTTGTAAATGAGCATTAATTAAGCCGACCAGCGGGGTGTGCTGGATTGGTAAGATGAAACAAGCGAGTTAGCTCGCTGAGATCGCGAAGCGATCTTAAAAGAACTGCGAAGCAGTTCCGGGGGTTGGTGAGCGATAGCGAGCAGGGGGCAGGCCCTCTAGTACCTTAAAAGTATACAGTGCTGGAAATAAATTCAAAATTTTTATGTATATTAAATTCTAAAATGTTTTCCAAGGTACACAAAAAAGGTGCAACATGTTTTTATAAAAAAAAATTACCATCTCCCATACCTGATAATTTTAGTAAAAAATCCTATTTATCACAACAACATAAGATAAGATACACATTTCTTAAATTATATGAAAAATTAAAATAATTTTCAATTCCCTATGAAAATATTGTATAGTTAATCTTTCCTGTTTTTTTATGAATATAGAAGAAAAGTTTAAATTCATCGAATACGAGTTAAAGACACAATGAATTATTATTCTAAGCACCCCATTCTTGAATGAACGAAATGTAATAATTATTTAAAAAAAAAAAAAAAACATTTTTAAAATTTCAAAAAGCAGAACATTTTGATTTACCAAGAAAATTTTAAATCGAATGGTCCAAAATTAAAAGACATTGTTGAAATGCATGTTTTTTGTCATATTTTTGTACATTAAACTGCGTCTCTAATTTATAAATAAATGCTACTGCGGGGATCATCACCCCTTCAGTGACGTGTCCCGATTTTTAGTTTAAACAACCTGGTCGTATTACGCAAACATTTCTAAAATACTAATGAAGGCAATTATTTTGCCAACAGTGAGTAATGTGTTAAAGCTTCCGAAGCCTTCACTGCGTAAAGAGATAGGAGATGTGCAAGATTTTGACGCGAATAATATTGGAAAATATTTTTCTGTTTCTCCCTCAGAGTGTTATAATTTAATTTTGTAATTTCAGAGCATGTTATGGATACTGGAATGGAAATGCTACAAAGAATACCAATGAAGGTAAAGTCTAAATTGCAGAATAACTATTAAAACAAGATTGGAGTCAGATGATCTAATGAATTATTTTTGTTCTCTAAATATTTATTGAGAGTGTTATGTAATTTTAAAAAAATAACTTATTTTTCAATTTAAGCTCTCTAGACTATGTAAAACTGATTGTTCAACATTTTTTTTCACTAGAATTTTTGTTTAGTCATCATATTCCTGTTACTAAGAATTTTACAATAATTGGCTTTATTCTACTTTTAATTACTCAGTACCGGAATTAAAAATATTTTCTGTCCATATTGATCTTCTTATAAGTCATAAGTGTTTATTGCCTTATAAAGGTCGTACTTGGAACTTATGCATGCTTAAAAGATTCTGCACCAAACCTTAAAGACAATGATCAGCAAGTCCCATGTCCTGATGGTAAAAGTCGTATGGTAAGTATCGGTATTAATTTAACTAGCCTATTAAAACGCCCTAAACTACGTATATACTTAAGAAAAAATATTCATTTTCACTTATTTAATACATTTAAATGTTTGTTTCATAGGTACGGAAAGAAATATTTAATGCCTTAGCAAACCCCATTGAGGTATGTGAGCTAACAAATATTTTTACTAACCGATTTATTTGAACAAAAATTTTAATTGTGTTTGTTTTGTAATGCAGCATTAAGAATATATAGTATCCTACAACAATAAATACTCCCAATTTAATTATTTTGATTGCAAAGGTTTTTGCATATTTTATCCCATTATTTTAAAAAATACATATTTCAACACCATAGTTAGTTTTATCGTAATATTCTGTTTGATTTTACAATATCAGGTATCTATTATATTTATCCTATAGAAAACGTTATATTATTAAACGTTATTATTTGCATAGAAATTTGCAAGAAATTCTAACACTTCTACTTCTAACAGCATGCACCCTTCATTAAAACATATCAAAATTAGTTGTTTTCATTATACTTGAAATGAAGTAAAGTTTAAAAAAACAACAACAATGCTTTAGAAAACATCTTTAATTTAGCGCTTATAAAATAATTTTCTTGATAAAACACAGGTTAACTCATTTTTTTACTCTCTATCAAAAATCAATCTGCTTTACAATTTTAAGGATACTATAGAATTCTAGAATTCTATTAGGTATTAATAACACTGGTCAACACTCATTTTGGTGGCTGGAATATTAAAGCTGATTTTGTATATATTTGACCTCCTGATTACGAATATGGCATCCATTTTTGCTCATCAGCTCTAGTTTTTGATATATTTCACAATTAAGTTTTTAAGACTTTTGCTCTACCTTTTATACAATATGGCGATATAAAGATGTCTTAAAATATAAAAAACCAAACTCTCTAAGGCTTTTCCTATTCCATAGGGTCCCAATAGATAGTGTATACAGTTTCATTCCCCTGCGTTAGTTTTAAGGGGTACCTATAGGGCCCTAAAGTTGAAAAAAAGTGGAAAAAATTGTCTTTTTTTCAGAATTTTTTAAAAAATATTTTTGAGTTTTCACATGTGTTAAAACTGGGTAATATATGTTATTTAGAACTTATTTAGACAGGATAAAATAATTTTTACTTTTTAAGTGCACCGGAAAAGACCTATTTTCTAATTTTAAGGAGAGAAGTAGGGTCATTTCGCTCAAAAACGCTCAATACCAATAATGGTGGTTGAAACGAATAATTTTCGAATTTTTCAGAAGTAAGTTCTCAAAAAAGATGTCCTTTGATGTAAAACTAAAAATTTCATATGATAAAGATCAGTGAGTTAGTTTATTGAACGTAAATATCGCCTCTCCAGAAAGAGCAGAGCGTGCGAAGTTTGGCTCGCTTCAGACAAGTCTACTCTACTATCTCTACGGATTAAACTATGCCAAATGGGAAAGTTTCAGGGATGTCGCTCCAATTAATCTACCTGAATAACTTCTAAAACACATATTAGTCAATTTTATCCAATTAGCAAATTAAAAAATGCCTTTTTTTTTAAATAATTTTTTTCCAATTTTTTTCAAATTGTAGGGCATGAAAGCTCGGGAGCAGCTTCTATTGTTTTACTGATCTTTATCAAATGAAATTTCAGTTTTACTTCAAAGGACATCTTTTTTGAGGACTTACATCTGAAAAATTCGGAATTTATTCGTTTCAACCATCATTATTGGTATTAAGCGTTTTTGAGCGAAATGACCCTACTTCTCGCCTAAAAATTAGAAAATTGGTCTTTTCCGGTGTACTTAAAAAGTAAAAATTATTTTATTCTGTCTAAATAAGTTCTAAATAACATATATTACCCAGTTTTATCACATTTGAAAACTCAAAAATATTTTTTTAAAAATTCTGAAAAAAAGACAATTTTTTCCACTTTTTTTCAACTTTAGGACCCTATAGGTACCCCTTAGAACTAACTCAGGGGGATGAAACTGTATACACTATCTATTGGGACCCTAAGGAATAGAAAAAGCCTTAGAGAGTTTGGTTTTTTATATTTTAAGACATCTTTATATCACCATATTGTATAAAAGGTAGAGCAAAAGTCTTAAAAACTTTATAGTGAAATATATCAAAAACTAGAGCTGATGAGCAAAAATGGATGCCATATTCTTAATCAGGAGGTCAAATATATACAAAATCAGCTTTAATATTCCAGCCACCAAAAAAAAAGTTTTTTTTTGTAGACCAGTGTAATAGATATATTTACAAGTTCAAGTAATTGTATTTTTTATTTCAGTTTGCTGTTTGCACAACTCAAACTATTCAAAAATTAAAGGTAAGTCGGGTTTCATAGCCAATTAAAAATTAGTTTCTTGAGATAGGAATGGATCTACTACTGATAGAAGTTACTTATTTAAACTACTAATAGAAGTTGAATCTAGAGCAAGTATCATTGACTTGATACTGTGACTTATTAACATTGACAATAATAACTGTAAAGCTTAGTTTTGAGTATTCTTATTCAAAACCAAAATTGACTAAAACGAGAGCCAAGAAGCAAAAAACTCATTCACGAATAACGGTGCTATACTTGACAGCAATGTTTCCTGATCCTGTGACGTGACAACAGACAAAGAAGTAGTTCCCAGAGCGTTGTCTGAATTTTGATTGAAATGAAGATCGTCACTTTAAAAATGTGATTACTTTGTTAAACCCATGTATATATAGCATCTTTTTATCACGATTTGCGTACCGAAACTCCTCCTAGCAACCCAACAGGCTTTCTGTTTACGCAGTTTCTGCTTCCGCGTAGTGACGTCATGGGGTCAGGAAACGTTGCTGTCGAGTATACCGAAACGTTCCGCGGAACGTTTTCCAAGCGTGATTCATCGTTAGTAATATATGAACTATTTTTAGGGTGACTTGACAGAAAGAGAACTAGAAAATCTTAAAGAGGTTCAAGTAAGTGTATTTTAAAATTGTATTAAAAAGCGATGAAGCTTTTTGTAGTTTTTATATTTACACAGAAACGCATAATTTTTATTTTCAAAACAAAGCCGAAGTATGCTATTTCCGTATTTCTCTCCTCATGATTGAATTTCACTCCTTCTAAAAAAGTCAAGGAGTATTTTTACTCCTCTAAAAAATGCTAGGAATAACACTATGTTAGACATATCACATGCCTTTAAAAAGAGAACTGTATTTCTGTACAATAAATATAGATGGATTTTTTTAACTAAATAAAACTGAAGGAATGAGGTCTATAAAAATATTTTTTATCAAAATTATTCCAAATAAGCTATTTTTAAGTCTAGTGATTGATTTAAACATATTAATGATGATATGGGGGTCATTCCATGACAAATCAACAAGGCACTCACCCTGACCGTCTCAGACTTCAATGAAACTTTCAGGAATTGTGTTCTCCTATGATATACATGAAAAAATGAAAAACATGTTTTTGTTATTCAATTTTCTTGGCATTTTTTTATTAAATTTTTTGAAAAGGAAGAAAATCCAATTTTTGGCTCTTTTAATCTTACATAACTCCAGTTCTATTTGTTCGAGAAAAATCTTTAAATTCTATAATTTTCAGATTTCATACCTTATAATGTTTCAAAAAATGTATGTAAAATTTTCAAAAATATTCAAGGACACCGGTATATTATTCTTTAAAAGATTTATAAAAAAATCATGAAAATAAATTGTTTTCGTGGACAAAGTCAAACTTCATATAAAATGAAACTTATCTTTAAAACGAGGGGTGATAGATTTTTTTCGGACAAATAGAATTGGAGTTATGTAAGATTAAAAAGCCAAAAATTATTTTCTTCCTTTTTTTCAAAAATAATAAAAAATATTACCAAAAAAAATTGAATAGTAAAAACATTTTCTCATTTACTATATCGTAGGAGAGAACAATTCCCGAAAGTTTCGATAAAATCCGAGAGGATCGGAATGTTTGGTTGATTTGGCATGGAATGACCCCTATACAATATTTCTTAAAAAATAATTAACCTCTGATCGTTTTATATTTCTTCTAGGGAGCTGCTATGCAGTTTTTTGAACAAGTGTCACAGTTTTAAATTGTTAACTTTATCACTGTTTCAAGATCATCAATAAAGCATGCTAAAGGAGCAAATATTGAATTACTCGTGTCGATTACCTTCATATGAATAAAAAAAAAATATCATTACCCGTTTTGAATTCCTTAGATGTACAGTACAGGGAAGCGAAACACACAATTCCGTAAATCTAAAACCACTATTCTCGACAGCAACGTTTCCTGCGTAAACAGAAAGCCTGTTGGGTTGCTAGGAGGAGTTTCGGTACGCAAATCGAGATAAAAAGACGTTATATATACATGGGTTTAAAAAAAAACAATCATATTTTTAGATTGACGTTCTTCATTTCATTCAAAATTCAGACACCCCGCTGGGAACTACTTTGTTTGTTAGTGACGTCATAGGGTCAAGAAACGTTGCAACCAAGCATATAAATTGTTCCTAAATCAGTATAACTTTATATGCTCGAACTGTCGAAAGGTATACAGTAGTTGAAATAAACCAGGAATTGACTGGTAAAGTATAACTACTGCATTATATTTTCTTTTTTTATCCCTTTTCATTCTCCCTTATATTTTTTAATGTTCTGTCGTTTTGTTAAATAAATAATAAATGTTTTGTTAATAAATAATAAAATTTAATTTTACTTGTTCTTTTAATGACTTAATTACTATTACCATTGTGATTTATCGACGAATATTTTAAAACATTGCCCATTTAAACTTACTTGAAACTCTTCTCCTTAATTTTCAGTTTATCTTGTTAAATAATTGGCTAATTTTGAATTATCAATTATAATTACTTTTATTTTAAATGCAATAAAATAAGCATTTTCATCACACTATATTTCATTTTTAATGTATTGTATATGTAATAAAAAACTCAATATTAATTGTTAAATATATAACCAATCCTTAATAAAAAATGAAACTAGGAGAAAAAGAAAAATGTCACAGGAATTAGGAAATGATAAAAATCAGAAATTCAAAAGAAAATATTGATAAAGAGGTAAAGACAGTACATTGGAACAGCCAGGAAAGGAAAAGAGAAAAAGTTAAAGAGAAATTTATAAGTTCAGGTTATAAGTATTATGACAAATTTAAAGTAGTATTTCCAGTAAAATTGCCGTCCCGTGACAGCGGTCTTTCTGGAAATTATATTAGTCACTCTTTAATGATACCATTGCTCACTCCACCACTATCTCTCGCTATGTGAATGCGCACGCATGCTCCATCTGTTATATTATATCAAGGTCTATGGTATTCCCGACCCGTGAAGAATCCAGAATACTTCTTCACGAATTTTAACAACCCTTAAAATTGAATTGTCAGTTTAAAAAAGGGAATAAATCCAAAAACCAAGTTTTGTGGAGGAAAAACTGTACAAGTAAAGGAATTTTCGTTGCATAAAACCACCAAATTTTTACTGGAAATTCAGGACCCTATTTAGAATACAGAAAATTCATCGAAAAAAAAAATCAAGTATAATCGCAAATATTTTATAGATGAATAAAGTTGATGGACTAATTCCCCTTTTCAAACTTATGAAATTTCATCTAAAAAAAGTCTTAAAAAGCACTTAAATTGCTCATAAAATTACATTTCTGCTTGGTTTAGTGCAAAATAGTGAAAAATAAATAAAGGCAGAAAAAAAATTCAAAAGTATTACGAAACTGAGTTAGTAAGGCAGTTTAATGAATATCAATGAAGTATCAATTGAGTCAAACATCCATTGGATAAAAAAAGGTAAAAACACTTACATTAAAAATAAATTTTGTTTCGGCTTAGTTATACAGCACAAGGAATAAGAAAAGGAAGACAACTTAAAATTGAAATTAAGTAAAAAAATACAATGAATGGACATCGATTTTGCCAAATTCAAGGAGCTATATCTGCCTTTAGGGGGTAGTTATTTTTCTCCGCTTACCAATCATGTGTATAGCATAGCTTTGAGAGATTTTTTAAGCATAAAAATCAATCTGCAATTTTTGTAGTATTCTTCTTTTATCCAATTAACCGTTTTAGTCCTAGCCGCCCCAAATTTTCCATAGTATTCAATGGTAATCTCGGGTTTTTTTCTAAAATTTTCAACTTTGGGGAAAGTCAAGTGAAAGAATGGTCGTATCCATCTGAATTTTTTTAACGTATTATTGAAGACATTTGGCCAAAAATCCCCCCCTAAGGCCAAAAAAATTTCGAAAAAAAGTATTTTTTCGACCCACCCTAACAGACACGTCTCTGTCGATGCAAGTCGGCACGGGTTGTCGTGATCCTAAGTACGTGAAACTTTATTTTTAAATGTTTTGTGACCATTCAAACAAAATAAGAGGGTATGCGTTAAAAAAATATCACTTTAATTTTCTTGGGACACCCTATTGAAAGGGTTAAATTCAGTAATTCAAGGATAGCGTTTTTCTGAATACAGGATGATTCAGATAAGTGTTTCATAACTTCTAGGGGAGGTAGGATACATCAAGATGATCAAGAATCGATGTAGGTTAGGGAGTCGCAAGTGGGGTCTAAGGGGTTAAAATCACCGGTGAAAATTAGCAAAAAAACTCGCATACATGGGCAGAAAGAGATACAATTGTTTTATTCCAGCATTTTTTAAATTCAACCAATTCAAATTTTTCATGTAAAAACGAGATGCAAGTGTTTATTCTCGTCAAAAACAGACGAATAATTGAATGAGGCATGCTTTGTAGGTAGGTTAAAGTTACAACTGTCTCTTGGTCAGACTTAAGATCTTTATGCCATATAACTTCACCCAACCAAACACCAACAAAACTCTAGTATTAAGATGTTTTTGTCGTGACACTTTCTACTGCAGTCTATCAACTTACAACGCATGCCTGTTTCATTTATTGGTCTGTTTTTGATTAGAATAAACACTTGCATCTCGTTTTTACATGAAAAATTCGAATTGGTTGAATGTAAAAAATGCCGGAATCGAACAATTGTATCTCTTTCTGCCCAGATATGAGAGTTTTTTTGCTAATTTTCACCCATGATTTTAACCCCTTAGACCCCACTTGCGACTCCCTAACCTATATCGATTCTTGTTCGTCTTGATGTACCCTACCTCCCCTCGAAGTTATGAAACACTTATCTGAATCACCCTGTATGTTCCAGCAAATATGAAATGGTGGAGTGGAAAAGATGAAACCTAGAACAGATTTGCAACTCAACTGGAAATTTTAGTATTTGATACCTGATATTCTAAAGTCATCAAGCATTATTTCAAATTATGTGCACACACCTGCAATACAAAACAGTAGTAGCTATCTGATTGGCGAAAAATACAGGCCGAGTAAGTTACCTTTGACTCGCCCATTTAGGTAGCTAGAAAGTGTGGCGCATTATCAAAGATCCTTCCTTCCTTCAACCCGTGACGTCACTGCCAAGAAACGTAATCTAGAACAGGATGTGCAACAAAATAACTGAAAGAAACACACGCATTGCAAAAAACACATTAATTTATTAATATTTTGGCAAAATCCGGATGAATACACAAAATGTTTGAAAAATCGAGAAGATACATGAAACGTCAAAGTCCTTTTGTAAAGATCAAAGAGGATGTTGAGCAAAGAATACAGAAGTTGTTAAGAATACATATTAAGGATTTTCAAAATGCCGGGGAAATAGCCTCACGCGATGCGGATGCGGATGTGGACCGCGGTCCGACAGTTGTCGACCCTTGTTCTAAAAGCTTTGAACACCCTTCAGCATAGATTTTTGATAACTTGTCCAACAATTCAGTATCAGCATAATCGGGGGGATTTAATGTTTCAGCATATTGTAGGCTTCTAGGAACTATACTTTTAGGATCTTCACCAG
The DNA here is from genome assembly GCA_963680715.1 of Tetragnatha montana. Taxonomy (NCBI): domain Eukaryota; kingdom Metazoa; phylum Arthropoda; class Arachnida; order Araneae; family Tetragnathidae; genus Tetragnatha; species Tetragnatha montana. The sequence continues at coordinate 52,893,191 of OY796675.1, forward strand.
CTCTGAATACATCAATTAAACCACACCTAAACTCTAGGTTTCTGAACTTTTCCGGCAAACACTTGTATTGGACTGACTTCTGATGCGGTTGGTCCTCGTTCATTGATTGAATTCTTTCTGCCTTCTTTTCTGACATTTTAGCATAGGGATATTGAGTTTTCCTCACGAATCTGTTGTCATGAACACGTACAGAACAGTACTCATCCACGGTCTCCAAGAAACGATTGATATCTTGCAAGCACTTTACCGACAGCCGGTTGGTTAAAGCCTCTCCAAAATAATCCAAACATTTTCTATAAAATGAAGCCAAAGACTCGTATTCTAATCGAATCATCCCTATAGAGAAGCCCCGGGCATGCCCAACAAAATCTATGATGCCATCCAGAGTGAAGGTTTCCCAAAAAAAGTCGGCCAACAAAATTTCGCAAACGTCACAGAGTTTCCAATACAGCTCCACAGCACTGGTTAACTCGTCCATTTTATTATCAAACTGCTCAGTGTTGTCTCTAGATTTGGGAAATTCAACCAGACCAGGAAATTCAATTCTCTTTCTCAAAATGTCATCAGCAACCTTACAGAGTTTATCGAAACACTTGGGTAGGATTTGAAATGGTGCGCTGATAGGCATCAAGAGAAACGTATCTAGCAGTCCACAAAGGATGCGAGAATCGACGGGCATTTCTTTGCAAAAAATCTTTTTCAATACATTCACCATGTATTGGAAACAAACCTTGTTGACTTCATCTTTTTTATTTTTTTTCACAAATTCTGTAAATTGATTAGAATCACTTCCCTTAGCATCATCACTTCCCTTAGCATCATCACTTCCCTTAGCATCATCACTTCCCTTAGCATCATCACTTCCCTTAGCATCATCACTTCCCTTAGCATCATCACTTCCCTTAGCATCATCACTTCCCTTAGCATCATCACTTCCCTTAGCATCATCACTTCCCTTAGCATCATCACTTCCCTTAGCATCATCACTTCCCTTAGCATCATCACTTCCCTTAGCATCATCACTTCCCTTAGCATCATCACTTCCCTTAGCATCATCACTTCCCTTAGCATCATCACTTCCCTTAGCATCATCACTTCCCTTAGCATCATCACTTCCCTTAGCATCATCACTTCCCTTAGCATCATCACTTCCCTTAGCATCATCACTTCCCTTAGCATCATCACTTCCCTTAGCATCATCACTTCCCTTAGCATCATCACTTCCCTTAGCATCATCACTTCCCTTAGCATCATCACTTCCCTTAGCATCATCACTTCCCTTAGCATCATCACTTCCCTTAGCATCATCACTTCCCTTAGCATCATCACTTCCCTTAGCATCATCACTTCCCTTAGCATCATCACTTCCCTTAGCATCATCACTTCCCTTAGCATCATCACTTCCCTTAGCATCATCACTTCCCTTAGCATCATCACTTCCCTTAGCATCATCACTTCCCTTAGCATCATCACTTCCCTTAGCATCATCACTTCCCTTAGCATCATCACTTCCCTTAGCATCATCACTTCCCTTAGCATCATCACTTCCCTTAGCATCATCACTTCCCTTAGCATCATCACTTCCCTTAGCATCATCACTTCCCTTAGCATCATCACTTCCCTTAGCATCATCACTTCCCTTAGCATCATCACTTCCCTTAGCATCATCACTTCCCTTAGCATCATCACTTCCCTTAGCATCATCACTTCCCTTAGCATCATCACTTCCCTTAGCATCATCACTTCCCATAGCATCATCACTTCCCATAGCATCATCATCATCACCATTGCAAGGTTCACCTTTAGCACCATCATCACCATCTCTCTTTTTCACAACTTGTGCTAAAAGGTAAGAAATGGACTGCATCAAAAATTTGAGAGTTTTTCTATCCATTTGCTTAGTGAACAGGAAGAACAAATACTTTGCAAGGTTTATTCGTTGTTGTGAGCCGAGTTTACAAGATTTATTGGTAAATAACGCTTGAATGACTAAAACGCTTCTTCTTAACACAACCATATCACTGGATTCTTTCCATTCAGTGTGAATCATGTTTAATATGAGATCTAAATTATCCGTTACTCTTGGATCCCTACTCAGATTCAAACAAATTTCGATGAAATATTTCTCTTTACTCAGTGATACACACTCTTTCAGAAAATTTCCTTTACAGCTGTTTGAGTTGTTGGAGCAAAATCGATCCCAATGCGCTGTAATTGTTTTGGCATCCTCTGTCTTGAACATGCTTGGAAGATCTGCGATGGAAAATGGCCGAGTCCACGGCTCATCCTGCTCTGCCACATTCTGCTGGAAAAAATCAGAGCGTAAGATTTCTTGCTTTACAATTTACAATTTTTAACACATCGTACCTTCCGAAGAACACTTGCTCCAATATCAAAATCTGAAAGTTTCAGTACGAGTTCTAGGCGATCATCTGCGTTTTCACCACCTTGGCCATTTATTTAGCCGATATAGTTTGCCCAGATCCACCATGGTTAACCCCGGTTCAAATTAAAATCAATTCTAATTTAAAGATCCAATCGGGGAATATTTTGGCGTATAGTGCCTTTAAAAAAATTAAAAGTTTGTTTTATTTTAACCACAGAATACGACTAAAAGTAGTTAATAAAAACTTTCCGATGACACAATGTCCCCCTCCGAAATTTTCCCTAGCTAGCTAGACCCCCAAAAAAAGATGGTATCTAAATAATTAATAAATTTAATGCATCTGAATCTATAATAATGATCACATTAATAATTATCGTGGTTATATCATTGCGGATTATTTTACTATATTAAACAAATGATTTAGTTATCCTTAATACCGATTCATTATTGCTGATCGGCTTAGCTGATAAACTAATTAAGTTGATTTAAACGAGTTAATCATATACTGATGTATGTTATTTGTATATTGATCATATTTCACTGATCCATCAGTGATTGTTATATGCATGTGGTGAAATAAATCGTCCATCAAATAATCCGAGCATTTTGAATTGAGTCTTAGTTAAACATGGCAGACATGGACAAACTTAATCGAGCGTTTCAGTTCACCAACTCACTGACACGTGTAGACAATCGCCAAGAGGGACTCGTACAGAAAACTTTTAAATACTTAGAACTATACTTTGAACTTATACTTTTAGAAACTTTTATATTGTAGCAGTATTCTTCGGAAGGTACGATGCACAAAAAATTGAACTAGGAAGAGAATCAAGCATTTTGACTTCACAAGGAAAATTTTAACGACAGAGTTAAGTGTTCATGGAGCACAATGAATGTCTAGAATCTAGGTACTGCTAAACATTTTGTACAACAAAAAAAACAAAGTGGGGTCGGGCAGGTTTCATGCGTAATTATGAAGGGGGTTGTGGTCCAGAAACATGCGTACGTAATATTTAAACGGTGCCAGAGAAAAAGGGTCAAATGTCCCCTGCTATTTGACTTACCAAGAATCTTCATTCTTCTGTAAGAATTAAAAAAAAATTCAAAAGTCATGCAAAATGTGCTAAAACCCACTTACAAGGAAAATAAAAATTTAAATCATTTTCAGAAGGAGACCCCCTTAAGTCAGAGTTTTGAACCCGCCCATCACCCCCTAAAAAAATACACGTTGGTTTAAAAAACAAAAACCCAGCCCAAAGTGTTTAACTTCATAAAAAAAACAGCATGATCATGTTTTCAGTGATGCAAATTACTCAAAATATAATATTAGTGGCGAGAGGGATAGAAGTGCATCAAAACACTCTGATTATCACAAAATAATTTCGGGCAAGGTATAATATGATTGGCAAAAATTGAACAATTAAATTCCTTTTCAACCATAATCAGTAATATTTAAAATTGCAAACCTTTTGATCTTTCACAAGCGGCATAACCTACACCATGAGAATAAAAGTCTAAATCATATAGATTTGCTCTTGACAATGTACTGTACTTATGTTTTCTTTTATTAAGGTTTCAAAACTTAGTGCTTGCCTTTCACGCCAGCAGTCTGCGCACTGCTCCGTTGTCAGTTCGATTCTGAATTCGCCCCTGGGTGTAATTTCCTTCTTTGAGTCAGTAAAAATTCTGTTGTGTCTGTCTTACTTGACGAAGGTCCTTGATATCATGATCATGATATCAAGCACACATACCGGAAAATATATGTAACCACAAAACCAAAACCAAACTTAGTGCTGCGTATTTAAAATTATTTGTTTTGCTTACTTAAAATAGTATTTTTTTTTTAATTTAAATTTAAAAAATTAAGAAAACCTACAAAAAGCAACATACATATCTTTCCACTGCAAGGTTTAAGGTTAAGCTAGGGAAAAATACCTTTAGCAAAAATACTAGAATGGAGAGTAAAAAAACGCCCTAGCAAAATAAAGAATTTGTTATCTGAAGTTTTACAAACTGAAATAATTTAAATAGAAACCAGACAAGTACAAAACTCATTACTAATATTTCTTTAAAATCTTTAAACCTTTAATCTTAAAATCTTTTTCATCTTTAAATCTTTTTTTTAGTTAATTTAAAAACTTTAAACCGGCGTGGCGAAGGAAAAACTTTCCTGCCAGCCTATTTTTCGATCACACTCGCACGTGCCGTTGAAGGCGAAACATTCGTAAAGCACCGATAGCTCTCAAAATTCTTGTAATAATTTTTTATTTTCAGAAATTTTGAAAAGGGAGGTTGCAAGCTCATCCTAAATAAGGTACAAGTTGAAATATATTTTTATTACTTTTAGACTCATTTTAATTATTCGACTTATTTCATTTTCACTGAGGGTTTACGAGCTCATGTGCTCTTAATATGGACAAACCGTCACTGATTAATCATCAATAAAACTCAGTATTAATTGATAAATTCCCAGACTAATCAATTAATTTTATTAAATGAGTTAGCAATGAACTAATTACCTTAAGTAACAGGTAAATTTAAAACTAATACTCCAAAATATCATGATCTAATCAAAATCTATGATCAGTTTATAGGTATGAAAAATTCGGATATCAAATTTATTAGTTAATTCGCTGAGCCGATCATTGTGAGGGGCATAGGTAGGTAGAAAAATTTTGGAGAGGGATATAGAGATTTTGAAAGGAGATTATTAAATACTTTCAGGTATCTGTGGAAACTGTCCTTAAAACAACGATTGGTCATCTGATCAAAACAAGTTTCTTGACTATGGTGAATAAAAGTGGAAACAGTAAATTTTCTTTAAAAAAAAGCCTGGGTTTGTTGTAGTGTCCTAGAGACCCTACAGTGTCCTTGGACAATACAAGCAGAGCAAAGTCTGAGATGTCAAATGTTTATTTACGGTCTTTTAAGATTCAAGTATCATAACCATCTACGGCAACAAACAAGTTTTCCATTAATTTGTATAACTAGTTATTTTGAACCTAAGGATACACTATGTCTATACACTACTTAGTTTAATGATCACCTGTCCTAAATTTGCTTTTTCCAATTTAAACAAGTACTATTCAAATTAACAAGCTACTTTTAAAATCGGACATTGTTTTGTTAAGTTTCCATACCTGAGCTTCCAGTGGAACTGTTTCAACACTGTTGTTGGTACCACCAGCGAATTCCATGTCACAATGTCTAAAACATCATCCGAATCGTCAGCTTCGATATTAATACCATCGTCACCACCGCTGACGTCGTCTGTAGAGTATTTGCAATCACGTGACTCGCACCTTGCGTCTCCTCCAGCAGTTAACAAATAAAAGAAAATAACTGGTTGTGACGTCATGTGTGAATGCTTCTATTGGGGCATTTGCAATCACATGACCCCGCACCAAGCAACAGGTGCCCTCGCATCTAGCAACCGGTTGTGTGTCAACCAGCAGTTAACAGTTAAACGAAAATATCTAGGGGAACGGATGGCCGGTTGGGTCTGCTCACTGCCCTTCACGCCAGAAGTCTGCGCACTGCTCCGTGGTCAGTTCGATTCTGACCTCGCCCCTGGGTGTTATTTTCTTCTTTGTGTCAGTAAAAATTCTGTTGTGTGTCTTACTTGACGAAGGTGTATTAGCGGATCCTTGAGATCAAGCACACATACCGGAAAATAAAGGGTGTTTCAAAAGTCCGTTTCACGGCTTTTATTTGGAACCAACGTCTCCTAGGGTTCTGGAAGTAAGGTCTACCCCTAGGTAAGTGACCCTGGAAAATCCATTGAAAGGACATACAGCGCCCCTGGCGGCGAAATACAAAAGTTAAAAAAATTAATTAAAAAACTAAAGGAGATAAAGCAAACACCTCAGTGAGAGTATTGTTGCTACTGTTATAAGTACAGGGTGTTTCACAAAGAGCCCCCGATTTTAAAAATTAATAACAAAAAAACGAAAAGAGATAAAAATACGCCGTCAACGGCATGCTACTTAAAAGACCAAAGAATTTTCGTACACAAATTTTTAAAAATTCGTAGTTCTCAAATCAATTTATAGATGGAAGCACAACTTCTTTGATATTTAGGGAAAGCTATCCTCAAAGTCCCTATTTTCGTTCGCCATAGGGAAATCAAATTTTGGGAAAGAATCGATTCATGAATCGAATTAGAATAAAATAATTTGGAATCAAACCTTTGTTCCCAGTCAGCAGAAACAGGTTAATCTGATCTATTAAACTTCTAAATAATCAAAGAAAATGTATATTGAGTTTAATTTAAATAAGATGCAATAGTTTGTAAAGCAAATCTTTTATATATTGTTTTAAATACAATAATCAATTTATCCTTGCAGAAATTTCTTAGTAGTTCAGAATATTTCTTTAAATTTATTTTACTAAATTTTTAAATTTGCTCGTGTTTCCTACAGATTTTTTAAAACTGTTTAATGTGCTCGTCATAAATGATCAGACCTAAAAATGTCGAAGATGGAACTTAAACCCTTCTTTGTCTTGGGGTTTTATATTTGTATTGGTATTGGTAACATATATTTTCCGGTCTGTGTTCTTGATCTCAAGGATCCGCTTATCACTTTAAGACCTAGCCACCCCATATGTTCCATAGTATCTAATGGTTATCTCGGGCACCTTAGGATTGAAAGGGTTATAAAGCTTCGTCAAGAAAGACAGACACAACAGAATTTTTACTGACACAGAGAGAGAGAGAGAAAATACCCCCAGGGCAAAGGCTGGAATCGAACCGACGGCTGGTACAGTGCGCAGACTGCTAGCGTGGTTTGCAGCACGTAAACCAACTAAGCCTCCCAGCCCCCTTTTTATTTGTAATATGAATTTTTCGATCGATATATTTGTAAAAAATTATTTGTCTTAAAACTTTTTAGTACTGGAGGAGTTTATTAAAAAACTGATTTCTTATTCTAGGGTTCACGAAAGAACTCCAAACTTTAATTTATAATTTCAAAATGATGATGAAAGCATTTAAAACACAAGTGACACATTAATTTAAAGAACAATCACATTAAAATTGACTCAAAATGCGCCCCTTTTACTGCACAGACATGTCTCAAACGAAGAACGAAGTTTTCGGTGACTTTGTGGAGTGTGTCACGGGAAATCGACACACAAGCTTTTTGAATTGCATTTTCCAGCTCGTTGATTGTTGAAGGATTAGTGCCGTAAACTTGGTCCTTAAGTGTGCCCCACAGAAAGTAGTCACACGGGGTAAGGTCGGGAGAATACGGGGGCCAGTCGAAACCTTTTCCTTTGAATTTCAAATAGTCTAATGCAATTACTCTGTCATCAAAATATTCCTCCAAAACGTCAAACACGTCTTGGGTTCGGTGTGGGCGTGCGCCATCTTGCATGAACCATGCCGTGTCAGGATGATCGTCCAAAGCTTGTTGGTAGTCGACAAATTGGTTCAAGAGTGCAATATAACGGCCTGTAGTAATGGTTTCTCGCAAGAAAAGGGGCCCGATAATTCCTTGTCTCGAGATAGCAGCCCAAACAGTGAGTTTTGGAGAGTGGAGGGGTTGCGCTTGAGACAAATGAGGGTTTTCAGTTCCCCAAAAACGCCAATTTTGTCTGTTGACAACCCCGTCTAGATAAAAATGGGCTTCATCTGAGAACCAAATTTGGCCGACATCGAGACTGGCACCATCAATCATTTCGAGCATTTTTTTAGCAAATACCTCTCGTTGTTGTTCAGCTCTAACAGGTATAGCCTGCCGGTATTGAATTTTGTATGGAAACATCTTTAATTTTTTTCTAAGGATTCTATACGTGCTGGATGGGCTGATGCCGGACTCAGCTGAAAGTTTGCGCACAGATTTGTTTGGGTTCTTCTCGATAGCTGCAGCAATTGTCGTGGCATTAGTAGATGTTACGACAGAGTGTTTGGGACCCACATTTCCCACTAAGTCATCAGTCACGCTGCCCGTCTGTTGAAATTTTTTAAACAGTTCACGAATTGTCTTCTCCGCTGGTCCTTTTTGAACTCCGAATCGGACTTGGAAACTCCGCTTTGTGGCAATAGAGCTGTGGTTTAATCTGTGATACTCCAAAACTATGAAAACCCTCTCCTCTAAAGAATACATTAGGATTAGCTAAATAACTATCAGATGAATCAATCGTACAATAATATTTATTCGCTGATAATAAACCTAATCGTTCTGAGCTCTTCGAAGCACTCCGTAGTTTGTAATGCCAACAAATTTTAAAAACCTTCTACATTTTACAAAGATTTTGTTAGAAGTTAAAATGTCGAAATTCCTCTATCTAAGATGTTAGTAAATTTGTACTCCATCCACTTATTATCTTTTAAAAATGTCCTTTTTTATGGGATAGATAACGAAATACTACTACAAAATTTAACTTAGATTATAACTTAATTAATTGATGTTCCTAAATTAGTGAGATCTAGTCTTTAAAATTGGCCGAGAGCCGTTTCTGCAAACTGGAAACAGGGTTCGATTTCAAATTGTTTGATTCTAATTCGATTCATGAATCGATTCTTTCCCAAAATTTGATTTCCCTATGGCGAACGAAAATAGGGACTTTGAGGATAGCTTTCCCTAAATATCAAAGAAGTTGTGCTTCCATCTATAAATTGATTTGTGAACTACGAATTTTCAAAAATTTGTGTACGAAAATTCTTTGGTCTTTTAAGTAGGATGCCGGAGACGGCGTATTTTTATCTCTTTTCGTTTTTTTGTTATTAATTTTTAAAATCGGGGGCTCTTTGTGAAACACCCTGTAACTCACTGAAAATAATTTCATGAAAATATCGTGAATATTCGCGGAGATATTAACATGTGAAAATAGCCGTTTTTTGGGCTTCAAAAAAGGAAAAGTTCGGAAATTTGCAAGTTTTTCAGAGTTATTATGTAGTTTTGTACCTTTTTAGTTAAATGAAGTAAAATTTTAATCAAAAATCAAAAAAACTTGCAAATTTTTGAACTTTTTCCTTTTTGATGACTAAAAAAGTGCTATTTTCACATGCTAATATTCACGATATTTTCATGAAATTTTTTTTCAGTGAGTTACTTATAACAGTGGCAACAATGCACTCACTGAGGTATTTGCTCTGTCTCCTTTAGTTTTTAAATTAAATTTTTTTAACTTTTTTATTTTGCCGCTTGGGGCGCTGTATGTCCTTTCAATGGATTCTCCAAGGTCACTTACCTAGGGGTAGACCTTACTTCCAGGACCCTAGGATACCTTGGTTTCAAATAAAAGCAGTGAAACGGACTTTTGAAACACCCTGTATATGTAACCACAACCCAGAAAATAACTGGTCGTGACGTCATGTGCCAATGCTCTGTTGATTGGACGCTGACGTCGTCTTAGGGCTCATTTATAGAAAAACTGAATTCGACTCTGAAAATGCCATCCATCTGGAATCAGGGCAACCCGCTTCCTGAACAAGATGGGGCAAGGGCCGACCGCAGCAATAAAAAGCGGCTAGCGAGGGAGTGACAGCTCGCTTAAGGGGTGAAGAAAAACTACTTTTTTCTAGCAAAAACAAGAAAACCCCTAATATTTTTATATGAAACTGGGCTAAAATTTTCAGAGTATTCCAAATTTGTTGGAATAATTCTGCTATCTTAATTAGTTAAAAAATTTGCGACTTATGATGAAACGTGGTATAGTATATAGAGAGGGTAGATTGGGTGGGGAGATTCGAGGCATCCTGGATCACTTAAACAATCAATATTTACTAAAGACTACTAATTAATATTTACTTACATTTCTTAAGTAAAAAAAATTCTATTAAATTTTCTCAATATCACATTTTAAAAATTATTAAAAGAAATGACTGGCTGATTCCAGAAATTATTCCACAACAATTTAACAACTTATTCTAATTATAAACACAACATAATTCTCACGTAAATTGATATTCTATAAAATGAAATAAAACATCCAATAAATTTATAATAATTATAAAATAAAGTCTTCAAAGAAGTTAAACTATTTTTTAAAGATGTTAGTTAATTTCTTTCAAGCAAAATGGGTCGAATATTCTTAAAAATTATGGAAAAAAAGTTTTGAATTCAGTTCCCAATCACACCTACTGTAAAAATCTCAGTGGTAATTGAAAGTGAGAACAGACCTACAAAGGGTAGTAAAAAAGAGCAAACACAACATATTCTATTAATTTAACTCAAGAACAACACAACAAAAGCCTTTAATGTGCAAAATCTGTAGAAACCAGCAGCTTTTAAATGAAGGATGATTACTTTTAATTCTTAGAAAAATTGGACACAATTTGTTATCCTTATCATAGAACTTTCTGCTAGTGATCAGAAAATGCGGCAATACTTTCAACCACTTCGAAGTGATAGTAACCTTTAAATTTAATGCCACTGAGCAAACCCCGTACACTAGCTTGTTTCCATTTACCGCTGATTCCAATTTCCCCACCTGACCCTATACCTATCATATTAGCCTAATCTCCCTTATAGAATGTGCAACAAAATAATTGAAAGACACACACAGAATAGCATTGTAAAAAATACATTAATTTATTAATATTTTGGAAAAATCTGGGTGAACACACAAAATGTTTGAACTTAAATCGAGAAGCTACATGAAACGTCAAGGTCATTTTGTAAAGATCAAAAAGGATGTTGAGCAAAATGTTTCTGTTCATCATTCAAACAGTAAAATAGGTACATTACTTGATATTCCAAAAGAGTAGTTATAAAAATACTTTATAATCGACACAAATAAGTATGATTATATTTCTACATTGAAGTACAATATATGTTTTAAAACAGGGGTCGGCAAGTAATTTTGCTAGGGATATAATTGTGAAAATTTTGATTTTAGGTCCGTAAATAATCGGTACTTATTACTACTTAAATTCTTCTCTTTGATACATATTTTTTACAAAGATGCAATTGGAGTATGCTAACTGCTTAATTAAATTGTTAAATTACAAAAAAACACTCTTGTTAATTTCTATTAAATCCATTTCAAATCGCAAAATACTATTTAAAAATCAAGTTACTCAATAAATATTTTAGAAAACACTGATAAGGCTATCCCTGAAATGAATGGTCGACCGTTAACAAGAAAATGTTGAGGGTCATGGGCAAGAAATTTGGTATTTCTCCCTGAAAAATTTTGCATCACTTTGTATATTTATTGAGTAGAAAGATACTACATAATATTTCAGGACTTTTCCTAAATTTTAAAACTCAAAATCCTTGAATGAACTTTTCTTAAGTACTTGTGTGTTATTATTAAGAGCTTTATATTAAAACAAGGAGGTCTGGAGGACCCCAGGAAATTTTTTTGAAAATTGACCATTAAATAACAGGTTGAACTATTTTTTATTGTATAAGAATCTCTCATATAAAAGCCCACGTCACTCACTGACTCACTGACTGATTCTGGAACGCTCGCACACTATGATGCCATGATGCCATCTCTCATATAAAAGCCCACGTCACTCACTGACTCGATGCCATCTCGCAATAATCAGAAAAATAAATAAATAAAAGTAATTAAAATTTTAAAATAATATAATAGCTTTTAAATAAATATCTTTCAAGAAAGTTGGTTTACTTAATAAAGGTTAAAAAGTTACTTTTAGGGAAGTTGGTTTCTAATTCAACAATAATAAATTATTAAAGTTAAACTTCTTATTTAATGTATAATTAATAGGAACTTGAAGTAGTAACGAGCGAAGCTCGCATAAAAGGCTAGCCTAGCTGTAAGACCCGGCTTTGCCGGGTCGTAACAGCTAGTACATATTATAATATGTAAATCTTAGTAATTATTTTCAATTGCTTCAAAGGAGGTTATTTAGTTACTTCAAAGTTAAGAAAATATACAGTATTAACAATATTTTGTAGAATTTAGTTAACTAAAATCAGCCTAAAATATGGTAATTGTAAGAATTGTACAATATTCACATGGTTGTTGAGGACCATTTCAAAGATAAGGATATCTTATCAGATTGAAGAACTTGCTTCTATTTATTGCATTTAGTTAAGTAATTAAGATTTGCAAGCTGTTTTCTAAGTTATACATTTTAGTTGAGTGTGTGATTAGAAAAATGTTAGTTTTCTGCAGACTAGCAACATTTTGTAATTACAGATTTTTTGCTAAATTTTGTGATTGTGAATGTTATTATTTATATAAAAAATATTGAAAATATATCCTGAAATATTTCAGGAGCAATTTTGACAAAATTCAACTAAGAAACTTCTAAGAAAAAGTACATAAAGCTAAATTTGGTGAACCCCATACCAAACTAAAATCTTAACATTGTATCACCCTGTAATTCATAAACTGTATTGGGCAATTCCGCGGGTAACTGACTGACATTTTTTAGGAAAAACACTTAGTATTTAGTAATTTTCGTCCCAAAAATTAATTAAAAACAATTTCCACCCAGTTTATTGCTTTCTTGTTAGTTAAATCTATAACGGCACATTTAAATTTTCAAATATGTTATTTCTATTTTTGAAAAATCTTGATCAACAAGGTAATTGACAGACATAAATGTTTCATAAATGTCAGTCAATTATCTTGTTGATTAAAATTTTTCAAAAATAGAAATAACAACCTATTTGAAAATTTAAATGTGCCATTATAGATTTAACTAACAAGAAAGCAATAAACTGGGTGGAAATTGTTTTTAATTAATTTTTGGGACGAAAATTACTAAATACTAAGTGTTTTTCTTAGAAAATGTCATTCAGTTACCCGTGGAATTGCCTTATTACGCTTGCTATGAGAACCTTGCCGCAACCCTGCATAAGGCTCATTGAAGGTGGATTTAACGTGTTCGCAGGGTTATCCTGACAACCTTAAGGCATAGTTAATATCATGGGGTTAGTACATGGTGCTATAAACCTTAAATACTATTTAAGTAGGGTGAATTAAAGGGGTTTTTTTCAACCTTTTAAAAATAAGGTGTTCGCAAGGTTATTTTTCTAACCCCATAAATACCCTGTGCTGCCTTACAATTGCATTAGCAACCCTTCGTAAGGTTGATTTGGCAGGGTTACAGAAACCTTAATTAGCGTCAACTAGGCAAGGTGAGTCTCATCTTACCGTAGGGTTAACGGGGTTGTCCTGAAAACCCTTCGCCAAGGTTAAATGGGTTGGCGGGGTAAGGTTATGCCAACGTTTTTTAACCCTTACGTTGCATTTTGGGTAATGATTTAAAAAATTTTTGGTAGTTCCAGGAATTAGCCACACGCGATTTGGATTTGGACCGTGGTCCGACAGTTGACGACCCTTTTTGTGCTAAAAGCTTTGAACACCCTTCAGCATAGATTCTTGATAACTTGTCCAACAATGCAGTATCAGCTATGTCGGGGAGTTTTAAAGTTGGAGCATCTTTTAGGCTTCTAGGAACTATACTCTTAGGATCTCTCGATACATCAATTAAACCACACCTCAATTCTAGGTTTCTGAACTTATATGGCAACCACTTGTATTGGACTGTCTTCAGCTGCAGTGGGTTCTCGTACATTGATTTAATTCTCTTTGCTCTTTTTTCTGACATTTTAGCATAGATATCAAGATCTTTACTCACAAATCTGTTGTCAAGAACGCGTACAGAACAGTACTTATCCACAGTCTCCAAGAAACGATTGATGTCATCTTGCGTGCACTTTGCATACAGCCGGTTGGTTAAATTCTCTCCAAAATAATCCAAACACTTTTTATAAAAAGATGCCAAAGAATCATGTGGTAATCGAAGCCTCCAAAATGAATAGCACTGGACATACCCAACATGATCTATGCAACCATCCACAGAGAAGTTTTCCCAAAAAAAGTCCGCCAACAAAATTTCGCAAGCATCGCAGAGTTTCCAATACAGCTCCACAGCATTGGTTAACACCTCCATTTTATCAACAAACTCCTCAATGTTGTCGCAAGATTCGGGAAATTCAACCGGCATCTCTTTTCTCTTTTTCAAAATGTCATGAGCGTTATCAGCAACTTCACACAGTTTATCGAAACACTTGGGTAGGACCTGAAAAGGTGCACTGATGGGCATCAAGAGCAGAGTGTCTAGCAGTCCACTAAGGATGCGAGAATCGATGGGCACTTCTTTGCAAAAAATCTCTTCCAGTTTTTTCATCATGTATTGGAAACAATCCTCGTCGACTTCATCTTTTTTATTTTTTTTCAAAAATTCGGTTAATTGATTAGAATTAAGATGGAATACAATTTTTTCATCATCACTTTCTTTAGTACCATCATCACTTTCTTTAGCACCATCATCACCACCACCACCAACATCATCATCATCATCGGACCGCATCAAAAATCTGAAGGTTTTTCTGTCCATTTGCTTAGTGAACAGGGAGAACAAATCACTTTCTTTAGCACCATCATCACTTTCTTTAGCACCATCATCACTTTTTTTAGCACCACCACCACTTCCTTTAGCACCACCACCACCACCAACATCATCTTCATCATCTCTTTTTTTCACAACTTGTGCTAAAAGGTAAGAAATGGACCGCATCAAAAATCTGGCGTTTTTTCTGTCCATTTTCTTTTTGAACAGGGAGAACAAATAGCTTGCAAGTTTTTTCCGTTGTGGTGAGCCGAGTTTACAATATTTATTGGTAAATAACGCTTGAATGACTAAAACGCTTCTTGTTAACACAACAACATCACTGGATTCTTTGGATTCTTTGGATTCTTTCCATTCAGTGTGAATCATGTTTAATATGAGATCTAAATGTTGCATGATTCTTTGATCCTTACTCAGATACAAACAAATTTTGACGAAATATTTCTCTCCACTCAGTGATACACACGCTTTCAGAAACCTTTTTTTACAGTCATTTGAGCTTTTGAAGCAAAACTGATCCCAATGCGCTTCAATTCTTTTGACATCATCTGTCTCGAACATTCTTGGAAGATCTGCGACGGAAAATGGCAGAGCCCACGACTCATCCTGCTCTGCCACATTCTGCTGGAAAAAAATTAAAACTTCAGATTTCTTGCTTGACAATTAACAATGCTTAACAATTTTATCGGAGAGAAAAAAAAGAATGTTATGAAGATAAAGTTTCAGGGAGATTTTAAAGTAGTCCTGAATATAAAATCCAAAAATTAAGTATAACTAACTAAAATTTGCTGGTATGATTAATTGAAAAAAATTGCAATATTCAAGTTGTGTCGGAAATTTGACAATAAAATACGTATTTTAAAATATTAAAATGCTTTCTAACAGATTCTTAAAGATTCATAATTTTTTTGAAAATTTAAGTAAAAAAACAACTTTTTCAACTCGTTTTGGTACGCTTCATTCGAAATTCAGATATAGATTTATGGTAGAATTTTTGAAGTTTGACCTTAAAATAACAAGGTTTTAACTCATTTTGATGCACAAAATTCCATATTATATAGTGTAGAACTTTTCATTTTGGGGGGATTCAGCCCGAAGCCACACCAGTAGATCCGCCACTGGATTCAAGGAAATTCCTTAAATTACTTCCAAATTTTGCAAAGCTCACAATTCAATCACTATATTTTATATAAATGGTTATGAAAAAAATTTATTGGGCAAGGCAACTCATCCAATGGGAAGTACCATTTCATCTTCGTTTATCTGCATACACAAGAAGGTCAATTTACAATGGAAATCGGGCTCAAATACCCTTCTGAATACACTGGTTTGTCGCTCAAATTGTACTTTGGCCCAAAATATTTTTTTCTAACGATAAGAAAAAATTTAAAACTCTTTAAAGTAATTTTACTTTTAAAACCACTTAAAAACACACATAACTAAGGATTTCAAAAAAAATACCCTTAATTATTGAAAACGCGTGAAAAAATTTTTCAAATAAAGGTAAAACAAAGAAATGCAAGCTGCGGCAATCGGGAAGTCGAGAGCGGCCAGCGAAGGAAAGACCTTCCTGCTCGCTGCCGTTTGAAGGCGATAAATTCGTAAAGCAGATGGCTCTCTCACAATTTTTGTAATAATTTTTTATTTTCAGACGTTTTGAAAAGAAGGGGGGGTTGCAAGTTCATCCTAAATAAGGTACTACAAGTCGGAATATATTTTTATTACTTTTCCATTTATTTTTATTAATCGACTTATTTAATTCTTTATTTCACTGGGGGGTTCACAAGTTCATGTGCTCCTATGGACGAGTCGTCACTGATTACTCATCTATATTAATTGATAAATTCCCAGACTAATCTATTAACTTTATTAATGTGTCAGGAATATTAACCAACCAATGAAAAAAGGCCTTTAAACAGGTAAATTTAAAACTACAATACTGCAAAATATCATGATCAGTTTAAATAGATAATTTCATGTGGGGCCCAAATAATTTACAGAATTTGCATCGAGGGCCAGAGAAAAAAGAACTTTTAATTCTCATCTTTAAATACACATATTTTTACATTAGTGTACGCTACCTTCTTAATTAAATCGTTACATTAAACAAAACTGTTGTTAATTGCCATTAAAAAATTTTGACATTACAGAAACACTTTAAAAATTTACTAATAAAATATTAAAAAAGAAGCATTGATCACTCAAACGAATGAGCGTCGTCAGCTAGAGAATGTTGAGATGGCCTAGGAATTTGGGATTCCTACTCCCCGTGCTTATTTACAAAACCTTAATTTATTAACTGCAAAGAATAGACTCTTTAGATTTCAGCACATCTCGTAAATTATAAGATTCGAAAGCATTAAATTAACTTTTGTCTTAGGAACTTTCAAATTATTAACAGCATTTTGTTGAAAAGGGGGTCTGGGGTCTTCCTCAAGGAAATTTTTGGAAATTTGACCTTTAAAAATATGGTCAAACTAGTTTTAAGTGTTTATGAATTTCCGCGGTCCGCCAGTTGCCGGCCCTTGAGATAGACTTATGAAAAATTCGGATATCAAATTTATTAGTTGATCCGCTGAGCCGATTGTTTTTAGTGGCATAGTTCGACCGTCATGAGAAAAACTTTGACAGAAAACAAAACTGTGAAAGGAAGTTCAAATCCATATCACACAGATTTAGCACAAAATGTTTTTTCAGCGTTTGTGAATTACCATCATTCCCAAAATTGAGTGGAATAACCAGTTTTCACTAAAACCACCCCGATATTGTACGACGTCAAAAGTTTTTCTCGTGGTGGTCGGACTATACGTAGCCAGAAAAAATTTTGGGGAGGGACGTTGTGACTTTGGTACAGCTTCTTTAAGAGTCCTCCAGCCGCCCTGTTTACCCATAAACTCAAATGATGACAACACTTAGCATATTGCTGTTTGAGCGCTGTGGATAAACATGGCGGCTGGAGGACTCTTATAGAAGCTGTGCCAATACTTTTAGTTCTTTTCCGTGGAAACTGATCTTAAAACAACGATTGGTCATCTGATCAAGGATATATCAAGTTTCATGACTAATAAGTCATGGTGAATAGTGAAAGTGGAAACAGTAAATTAAAAAAAAAGTCTGGCTATGTAGTATGTGCTTGTACAATACAAGCAGGACAAAGATAGCAAAGTCTGAGATTTCAAATGCTTTTTTACGGTCTTTTATGATTCAACTATCATAACATCTACGGCAACAAACAGAAGTTTTCCATTAATTTGTATTCTTATTTTTTTCTCCATAGAAAACTAATTATTTTTAACCTAAGTATACACTATGTTTATACACTACTTAGTTTAATGATCACCTGTCCTAAATTTGATTTTCCCATTTTAAACAAGTACGATTCAAATTAACAAGCTACTTTTAAAATCGGACATATTTTGTTAAGTTTCCATACCTGAGCTTCCATTGGAACAGTTTCAACACTGTCGTTGATACCACCAGCGGATTCCATGTCAAAGTCCAAAACATCATACGAGTCTTCATCTTCGGTATTAATACCATCGTCACCAACGCTGACGTCGTCTGTCGAGTATTTGCAATCACGTGACTCGCACCTAGCAATCGCCCTAGCAACAGATGCGTCTCCTCCAGCAGCAGGAATGTCCAGGAATCGAGGCTTTTGGGTATCACATACTGTCTCACATCACACAACTGAAATGGCTTGGATACATCATCAGAAAATTACCCCAGAAGAAGGAAACAAAGCCAAAAGAGGAAAAATAGGATGCAAAAGATGTGCGGTAGCAAAAATGATCAGGAAACGAAACATTGTGAACTTTGGTTTGGTTTGGTTTGGTTTTTTGGTTACATATATTTTCCGGTATGTGTGCTTGATCTCAAGGATCCGCTTATACACCTTCGTCAAGTAAGACAGACACAACAGAATTTTTACTGGCACAAAGAAGGAAAATACACCCAGGGGCGAGGTGAGAATCGAACTCACGACGGGGCAGTGCGCAGACTGCTGGCGTGAAAGGCAGAGGAGCAAACCGAACATTGTGAACTTTGCCAAAAATATACTTGTTGGTTGGTTGGTTGGTTGGTTGGTTGGTGTTACATATATTTTCAGGTATGTGTGCTTGATCTCAAGGATCCGCTTATACACCTTCGTCAAGTAAGACCACTGAGCTATAAACAAACTGGAGTGACAACCTCTGATGATATAACATGCGACCGAACGTGCCGGCGCGGATGGTCACAATTGCCCGGTTCGCTTGAGCGAACCGGGCAAAACAAACGAATTTCTCCATTGACTAACATTGTGTGAGTTGAACTATTTCTAGAAAACCCCCTTTTTTAAAAATATTTTGAGCAACATTTAGAATGGTCCGATCATGCTGTGCATACAATTGTGCCAACAGATGGGGAAAACTAAAAGAAGATGGAAATCTTTTCCGCGTAGACACAAACTTCGATAAGGTGTGATGCGGTTTCGGCACGCTCAGTTGTCACTCCAGTTTGTTTATAGCTCAGTGAGTAAGACAGACACAACAGAATTTTTACTGACACAAAGAGGGAAAATACACCCAGGGGCGAGGTGAGAATCGAACTCATGACGGAACAGTGCGCAGACTGCTGGCGTGAAAGGCAAAGAGCAAACCGAACAGGCCATCCGTCCCCCGAAAAAATATACTTGTATGGAACATATAACTCCAATTTGTAAGGATTACACAAATAAATTAAGTAAATTTTTTTTTTAATAATTACTAATGTTAGTTCATTGTTTTGTGCCTTATATTAAGTAATATTATTCGTAAAACCAAGCAGATTAAGTATTAAAACGCGAGAAAACATTCATGGGTATAATATACCCACCCGCGAGTTCCCGCGTTCGTTTGATAAGTGCGAGTGACGCCGGGTGAGTATTCCCAAAAATGCCCCCGAGTTAGGACCGCTTGGCGATGCGCCGGAGGAGAGGGGAATAACCTATGGGAATAACTCGCCATTCTGGGAAACTTTGGCACAAATCCGTAGAGCTCAGAAAGCGGAAAGCGTAAACAAATAATCTGTCCACCGATTTTCATTACGCAGGTTTGAGTTAGTTTAAAAGTGTTCCTCTTGATATATAACTTCTAAATATAGTTATAATACTTATAATATTACTTTATAATTTATTCATTTTTATAATGTCCACGTTGAAGAGTGGTTAAAAATTTTCTGGTAATTTTGCTCATATTGCGTAAAAAGAAATTTATGATACAGTCAATAATTTGTTCAAACAGACTTGTGTGTACATAGTGCTACGTTTTGCTCTTTAGCAAGTAATTGTTCAAATGGACTTTGCAGAACTTTATAAACAATCATTCAATTAATTTAATTTTAGTTTTTAATTAATTTAGTACTAAATCATTATAATGTTTTTACTAAACAAACATTACATATTATAATTATTTAGTTCTAATACTTGTTAAATATTTTAAAAAACAATAGTTTAAATTTTGAGTTGGTTTTGTTAATTTTTGTTTTCTTTCCTTTCTTTATTTTTAAGTCATATTTATAGTTCAAGGAATGAATGAATGGCGTAAAGTTCATAAGCTTAATTTATAAATTTAAATTTGGTAGTTACTACATTAAAACCTTTTCCCAAATACTTGGTGTCTGATTTTACTAATTTGCAGTATGGTCAATGAGCTTAGTACATAAATACCAAATAATAAAGTTAAATATTTGTTCAATAAAATTTATTTTAAATTCTAAAACACAGCCCTAAAAATGTAGTGAAAGTTGTTTGTAATTAAATACTGTGAGTGTGAGGACCCTGAACCCTGAAAGAATATTGTTATAAGCAAGTCATTGTTATACTGAAAAATACTATGAAATTGTATTATAAGCTTATATAATAAAGAATCTTTATGTTTTCATTTTATATTATCTCTTATTTATTTGTGAAAAAACTAGTAAATTGGCATCCTTTAATTAATTAATACTCTTTAAATAGAAACTTTGTAATTTTAATCCTTTCCTTTGACAGAAGTCAAGCACTACATAAGAAAAATTAGCCATTATTATAGATTGGTGGAGCCACATGAGTCCACACTTACTAGATTTGTTTACAAACACACTCCGACCCAATACGCCTCCCGCGTTAATTAATGGTTAATAATGTGGGATTATAACATTCAACAGAACAAGACAGAGCAGAGCGGCCTCACGATAACGGACCCATCAACCTCTATGCTTTCACCTGTTCAAATTTTTAAAAAACGCTGGACATCTTTACATTTTTCTGAATCTGCTTAATTTGCTTAATCTGATCTTCTCAATAAAGGGTTATTTTTTACTTTGAGGTGCTCTTCTTCGTCTACAGGGGGGCTCAGCCTATCAAGAATCTACAATTAATCAATCAGTAATTCAATAATTCATAATAATAATTCAAGAATCAATAATTGATGAAATTCCGTAAACTCTTGAAGATGATTGATTCAGGGAAGTCTTGAAGTGAGTTGTTTTTTCCTTTTAATCGCATGGAAGAGGACTAAACTGAAGATTTGGAAGGTTTATAAGCGGATCCTAGAGATCAAGCACACAGACCGGAAAATATATGTACCAAAAAACCAAACCAAACCAAACTGAAGATTTTGAAGACTTGATATTTGGAAGACTTGAAGACTATATTTGATGAAAATTGATGTTGATGATATTTTTGAAGATTTCAGTTGTTTGATGAAAATTTAAGTCTTGGTTGTCTTCCCTGCGATTGATTTCTACCAAATTATTGAAGTTGAATATTGAAGTTTTATAATTTTTCGAAACTTAAATTTAACTAATAGTGATGGCTTGCTTGAAGGATTTTCCTCGAATTTTTAAATCCCTTAAAAGTGCACCTAAGAGTCACATACAAATTTTACACTAATTTATCTTCGATGAACTTGGTGATCGCCAAAACAGGAGTAGATTACGAGAATTCAGGGGTTTTACTGAAAATTTGATTAGTAAGAAAGAAAGAGTACTTAAAGGGTTTACCTTAAATGACCTAATAATTATTTGCAATCTTCTGCACATTCAATTTTTGACCGATCTGGGGAAGTGTTGTGACCTAATTTTGGATGCCCTAAGTAATTTTTCCTTACTAAACATAGACCCCTCTGATGAAAGTGAGGATGAGGGAGATGATGAAGAGGAATTTGGGAAACAATGTGTTGACAAGAGATGAGGTAACTGACAGTTCTATATCCGAAGGTAAAATTATCCAAAATGAAGAAAATTCGTATCCCTTTACTCAACCCCAACATGAATCACCCTCTCGGAATCAATCGGGCAATTTTTCTTTTCCATCTTTCAGCTTAAAAGATATAGTGGAACTAGTCAAACCGTTTTCAGCACAAGATAACTACAGAGTTGAAACTTTTATTTCAGACGTTGAGGATGTTTTTGAACTTTATGAAACTAATAATTCCGTTCATTGTGTAATTTTTGCAAAAAAGTGTTTGAGGGGCCCAGCTTTAACGCTGATGAACGTTTTTCGCGGGATAAATAATTGGGAAAAAATGAAACACCACCTTTTGGATGAATTCGCTGATACAGTTAGCAGTTTCGAATTACACAATAATATGAAATCAAGACACTTAAAACGTAATGAAACTATTCAGGAATATTTTGTAGCTATGCGAGAAATCGCTGCAAGGGGTGCTCTCGATAACTTTTCTCTCATGGAATATGTCATAAATGGGTTGCCGGAATCTCCAAATAAAGTTATTCTGTACGGATGTAAAAGTTTACTAGGATTCAAGGAAAAATTAAAGACTTTCGAAAAACTGTTCAATACTCAAAAACCCAGGGAATATAGTGAGAGAAGATTTCGAGGATATCCTTCGGGAAGTCAGAACGATCATAGACCTTCGTTGGGTACACAGATAACTTGCTACTCTTGTGGGTTGAAAGGACATAGAAGTGACCAATGCAAAAATAAGGCACGCGGAAAACAATGTTATGGTTGTAAATCTTTCGGTCATATTCATTCTGAATGCCCCAGGAATCTTTCTGATTCAAGAACAACCCAACAAAATCCTACTGCAAATAGAGCTGTTAATCCTATTTCCCTGTCTTCACCTCCCCCTAACTTGATGCATATCCCTGTAGATATTTTGGACATTGAGATTACTGCCCTCTGTGATACTGGAGCACAGGCCACGATGATTAACGAGAGTACCTACAAAAAGATCGGATCCCCCCCTCTTGTCTCCCTATCAACTTACTTTTTCTGGCATCGGAAGAAACAAAGTACAGTCAATTGTTTTTTTCAGGATTTCGTAAACATTCAGGGTTCTAGATTTTTGACTAAGATCCATGTCCTTGGAGATGACTTGATTCCCCATGATGCAATCATTGGAACAGATGTTTTGCAACAAGCACAATTCACGTTTGGAAAGGATGGTATCCACTTGAGTAAGGCCATTGATGATGACACTCTAATTAATGTTGCAGATGTGTTGGATGACACATGTCCACTTGATTTGTCCCATATTTTGAACCATAATGTTCGTGAAGATGTTAAAGACCTTGTTATGTCGTACAAACCCCAAAAAGTTAAGGACACGGAACTTAAAATGACTATACTACTAACGGATGACATTCCGGTTAGTCAACGATCTCGACGTCTTCCTTTTACGGAACAAAAAGTTGTAGAAAACCAAGTTCAAGAGTGGTTAAAGGATGGAATAATTAAAACCAGTTGTTCGGATTATGCGTCTCCCGTAGTTTTATGCAAAAAGAAAAATGGAGATTACAGACTTTGTGTCGATTATCGCCAAATAAACAAAAAGATGATTAAAGATAAATTTCCATTGCCCTTAATTGAAGATGTCCTCGATAGATTGGAAAGTAACAAAGTTTTTACAACTCTCGACTTAAAAAACGCATTTTTTCACGTTCCCATAGATCCTAAAAGCACTAAATATACTGGATTTGTAACACATGAGGGACAATACGAATTTTTCAAGGTACCTTTTGGTTTATCCAATAGTCCCAGCGTGTTTCAACGGTTTGTCAATACAGTATTTAGAGACCTAATCCGTAACAATACTCTTCTAATCTACATGGACGACCTAATAATTCCATCCCAAGACGATATCGAAGGACTGAATAAATTGCGTCTAGTTTTGAAAACAGCGGCAGATTACGGGTTGGAGTTGAATCTAAGGAAATGTCAGTTCTTACTGCGTAAAATTGAATTTCTTGGTTACGTAATTGAGGACGGTAAAATTACACCTTCATCGTTGAAAACTCGAGCAGTTCAGAATTTTCCCCAACCAACTAACTTTAAACAGTTGCAAAGTTTTCTCGGATTAACTGGATATTTTCGCAAGTTTATTAAAAATTATGCAATTATTGCTAGACCATTGAGTGACATTCTTAGAGCTAATACTGATTTTAATTTTGGTCCTACACAAATAGCTGCCTTTTTGGAGTTGAAAAACATTCTTTCTAGTACTCCACATTTTTCAACAAGGGTATCCGATTGAACTTCATACAGATGCTAGTTCATTAGGATTTGGTGCTATTCTTTTACAGAAGGCTGATGATGAAACTTTTCATCCGGTTCATTATTTTAGACTTCAGTGGCACAAGAAAAATATTCAAGTTATGAGTTGGAGATCCTTGCCATAGTTGAGGCACTCAAAAAATTTAGAAATTATTTAATAGGCTCAAAATTTAAAATTGTAACAGACTGCGACGTTTTTACAAAGACCATGCTCAAAAAAGATCTTCCCGCCAAAATTGCAAGATGGGCTATGTTACTGCAGGAATACGATTATGAGGTTGTTCACCGTCCTGCTGTGCAAATGAAACACGTCGATGCCCTCAGTCGCATCCCAGTTCCAGGGCCGGCCCCAGGGCCATATTGTACTAGTTCCATGGTTTCATGGGATTAAATGTATGAAAACGCGGATAAAAAACTCGCATTTTGGGGGGTTCTATTCTTGTCATTTTTGTGTACAATGTGTCATTTTGTATAAAATACACAATGCTCTACAACTTTATCATTGAACTCGGGGTAGACACCACGGTGTCGTGCTATGAGTGTACGTGCTTTGAGCGTACAGTTGGGGAAATAAAAAACGACTCAGTTGAGATTTCTGACGAACCACTTGGGTTAGGAAGACAAACAAGGTGTCATTTTTCATGTCATGAAGTATTCTTTAAATGAAAAAAATTTCGAGTCCTTAGGGGGTCGTCCTCATATTAAACGAAACACTAACTTTTTTTTTTCCTATCGGGACCCCCAATTATTATGCGTTTTTCTGAAAGAGCATCCTCATAAACCCCCAAATACCAAGTTTCATCCATGTAAGTATCCAAATAGAAGCATAATAAATTTTTGAAATGTCAACCATTCAATGTGAAATTTGTCAAAACGTTTTCGGCGTAAAAACATGAAACTTGGAATTTAGATCACATTTGTGTCCCCAAACACACTAATTATGCTTTTATAGCGATATTTAATGGTTAATAGATAAATAATTAACATCTAATTTTGACCCAAAAATAAAATTTTAAAATCTTTTAATATTTTTATGGTAATCGATTCTGGTAGTAATTTTATGTGGAAAACCAAAATTTCAGTCGATTTCATTCAATAGTTTTGGAAAAAACCGAATTAAACAAAATTCCCCCTCTTTAAGGGACCGCAGTGGCGAATCCAGTAGGGGGGGCTGTGGGGCTGCAGCCCCCCCTAGAACCAAGACATCCCAGTTTTGGTATAGTTAAAACTTGAAATAACGTATTATTTTTTTAAAAAATTTTTGGTAGTAAATATGATTATTATAGGGAGCCCTAACTTACTTTTCCCCGATATTTTTTAGCAGAATCATTATTCTTCAGGGTATGTAACCCTAGTCATTAGGTAGGGGTTCATATTCAAAAATCGCAAAATTTTTCGATTTTTTGCTTTTTTTCAAAAACTACAAGTTTCTCGATCATAATTTCAATTACAAAGTTGAAGTAAACAAAATTTTACAACTTAAATTTGATTTTCTGAAGAGTGGTTCTGCCACTAGAGTGTGCTGAAAAACAGCGATTTTTTGGTCTCTACGCAAAAAGGTGAAAAACGTGCTCGTCTAGCCTCTTATACAAAATGAAAAATATTCACGTTATCAACACAAATTTTATCTAATGTGAAAGAGCATTTAATTGTTTATTCATAATGTACCCTACATTATTATTTTTTGTGAATGGGGAGAATAAAACTTTCGCGTCTTACATCCAAAACGAACTCTCCTCAGTTCTTAATCTCCAATCTGGGCGCTTTACCTCCGGATATCTCTCTATATATAATGAAGGTGTCCCTGCCTGCCTGCCTGGCTGGGTTCC
Source organism: Tetragnatha montana (assembly GCA_963680715.1). Taxonomy (NCBI): domain Eukaryota; kingdom Metazoa; phylum Arthropoda; class Arachnida; order Araneae; family Tetragnathidae; genus Tetragnatha; species Tetragnatha montana. The sequence continues at coordinate 52,919,269 of OY796675.1, forward strand.
TGGGTTCCTGCCTGGGTTTGTCCGGAACAGATTTGGCTCAATTTCTCCAAAACTACCCGTCCGAATCGAACCAAACTTGGTACACATACGTATAGGGACGGGGGAAAGACAATGACATCATTTCCAAATTTCTAAAACCACCCCTTCACCCCCTTTTAGGCCTTTTTGTAAAAATCGCCTTACTTCTCCACTAAAGAAGATCTGTTTAACTCGCATTGTTGCAAATAATACAACAAAAACAATTTTAAACATAAAACAAAGTATTTAAAGATAAAACTTGGCTAAAATTGTTTAAATGTTTTAAAAAGGTTGTTAATAATTTAAAAAATTAAAAACGTCCCTTATAAAAAACTTTATAACAGTATTTTCTTATTGAAAACTTCATTTTCCATGAAACTTTAAGTTGAAATAGAAAGTTTTAAGAATTAGACTGGTTAAAGTAAAGATTACATCATGCAGTTTTTTTAGAAAGTTGATGATAGAAACACTAGATCAATTTGTTATTTAACCTTATAATTTGTTTCTTTGGTGTAGTTTAACGGGATTTTTTTTTTCAATTTAAACAGGGGGTATTTACAAATTTTGGGATTTCAAAAGTCTGTAATAATTTTAATGGATTTTTTTCACTTAGAATGGATAATTGGGTAACTGTCGTAATTAAATGTGCAACACCGGAACTGGATGGTTAGGTTAGATTTACACAGTTGGAACCGGGAGGGAAAAGGCACAGGGAGCACGGTGATGAAAATGCACCGGGAACACCGAGATGAAAAGGCACCGGGGACACCAAGATGAAAAAGGCACCGGGATATGAAAAAATACTGGGTGGGAACACCGGGATATGAAAAACTACCAGGATGATTGGTAATTATGGTTACAGAAAATTAGGCATGTAACTTGAGAAAATTTTAATAAATTGATACACTCCACCCGTGCAAGGCCGGGCATATCAGCTAGTTACCAATCAAATAGAGCATTTTCAATCACATGACTCTGCCTAACAACGGCCTTAGCAACGTTGTTTATTCGCCAAGTGACGTCATGTGCGAATGCTTCTATTGGATGCTTCTGGTTCCCGCCCCTAACAACAGCCTTAGCAACGTTGTTTTTGTCCTCCAAGTGACGTCATGAGCGAATGCTCTATAGATTGTTTGGATGAATTGATGACTAAGCATGTTTAAAAAAATAACTTTTTAAATTTTTTATGAAATATTTGGTATTTTAATCGGAAATTCAATCAATTTTTTAAATTCATAAATTAAATTACGGAAGTGTTTAAATGTCTGAATTTATATGTTTTTTACATTGCTGAATCCAAATTTTAAGTTTAAAAACCCGTAAAAAGGCAAAAATTTGAGATTTATTTTGCATTTTTTGATGTGAAGGTGACCTTTTAAATAAAAATAAACTCGAAATTTCCATAATTTAATTTATGAATTATAAATTGATTAAATTTCCGAATATTTTATTACGGTGTTGATTTAAAAAGGAATAAATGAAGTGCTGGATAAATTAAGCCAAAACAGCCGAGAATTACAAATTTTATGGTAATGATTTCAAATTTTAAAAATGATCATGTAAGTAAAAATTTAAAAAAAATATTTTGAGTTAAAAAAATGTTTTACCTTATTTATTATTGATAGGTCTTTAAGATCACATATTTTTTCAGTATATTTTAGTACCATATAGAAAGTCTTATATAATAGGAGTTAAATCATTTAAAACTCAGCCCCTCCCAGTCAAAAATCCTGGATTCGCCACTGAGGGACCGTATACCTCTGCCAAATGTATACCGGCGAATGCTTTTTCTGGAAACAGTCGCCTTATATTAATCACCATAACTTAAATTAAAACTTAAATTTGATATAAAATTTCAATAAATTTCTTATAAACTTTTCAATAAACAAAAAAGTGGTGAGTTAAAGTCTTACTATCTCACCGATTTTAAGAAATAGTGTTTACAGAAAATTAACCCTTCTCACTCTAGAGACGACCCCCAAAACGTAAAAGCTTTATTTACCGCACGATTTGAATGAAACTTGGTATTTGGGGGTTTATGAAGATGCTCTTTCAGAAAATTGCATAATAATTGGGGGTCCCAATAGGAAAAACAAAAGTTAGTGTTCCGTTTAATATGAAGACGACCCCCTAAGGACTCGAAATTTTTTCCATTTAAAGAATACTTCATGACATGAAAAATGACACCTTATTTGTCTTCCTAACCCAAGTGGTTCGTCAGAAATCTCAACTGAGTCGTTTTTTATTTCCCCAACTGTACATCTGAAATTCGTGTTTTATTGAGCGTACATGGGTGAAAAAAAAAATCTAAAATCAAGATCGATACTTGAGATCGAAATCGAATTGCCGGATTGCCGCTGCGGGTAAACCGGAGTAAACCGGGTTTTTTGGAAAGGGAATTTTGAAAATTTCCTGTAGTTTTCGGGAATTTTGACCTTTGACACGAGACAAGGAAAAAAACATCTGAACTCGCTTAAAAATCTCTTTTATGTTGATTTTCTTGTTCAGATTGTGTTTCTGCGAATTGTTCAGATTGTGATGAAATCACCAAAATTGCTGGAGGTTGTTGTGACTAGTAGCGAGACTAGTAGCAACGTATAGTTAGCAACTGTTGTGGCAACACCCAAAATTGTTAGAAAAATAACGCGTGATCTTTGAACGAGTGTTCGATGCAAGAAGCCAAATAAAGTAGCATTGTTTTTGTTACCTGCTAGTATTTAATTACGATATTTTAATAGGCCGTTCAGTTGTAATAATTGGCGACGAGATTTCAAGTACCCACACTTCGTAAGTAGTTTTCTCCATTAAGTATGTCAACGTTCGGCACCATGAACGAATTTGATCGGACTACAGAGTCCTGGGATCAGTACACTGAGCGGCTAGAGCAATTTTTTCTTGCAAATCAAATCGAAAATGATAGGAAAAGAGCGATTTTTCTCTTTGTAATTGGCCCGAGCACCTTTTCTCTTCTAAAAGATCTTCATGCTCCGGAAGATCCTGCTACTAAGTCAATGCGTGAGCTGATCGCTACGCTGAATAACCATTTCGATCCTGCTCCATCCGAGATAGTGGAAAGGTTTAAGTTTAACAGCAGGATACGGAAAGCTGGGGAATCAGTACAGGATTTCATAGCTGAGCTAAGGAGGTTAGCGAAATATTGCAACTATGGAGCTTCTTTAGACATGATGCTCCGAGATCGTTTTGTCTGTGGTATTCATGAAGAGGCAATTCAGCGGAAATTGCTAGCAGAGCCAGGTCTTAAGGGGCCCACAGACGAGCAACTTGGTCGTCAACCAGGTTGATGCTTTTCCCACAGACGACCAACCTGGTCGTCAACCAGAATGTAAACAATGGAGAAAAATTGCTTCAGTTGGAAAAATGTCGGCTGTTTATGTTGCAGCTTCTTTTAAACATCTCAAGTTATTTTAATTAATAACACTATTTTAACTACATAAATAATAAAATGATTTCTAAATTTTATTTTTTATCTTAAATTTTGTTTGTTTTTGATCCAATGGCAAATATTTGAGAATTACATACAATTTTAAATTAATAAATTTTATTTATCATTAGCATGTTCCGATTAGAAAAGAAAACAACGGACTTTTTCTTTTGATTTAAAAATATTAAGCGTATATTTCTATCCTTTTATTTCAGTAAATTAACATCTATTGCAGCTTGAATTCTTAATTCTTAAAATTTTTTTATTTGATAAAAAAAGAATATTGGAAGATATTCTTTCCATGAAAGGAAATAAAATAAATAAAGAATTAACTCTTATAAAGTTTGAAAAATGAAGCAATAAAACGCATGAAACAAAGGAATAAATTTTATAATTCAGAATTTTGTGGAAAATAATTATGTTTTGGGTAAAATCAGAAATCAATCTGTTTATATAATTATTCTTACTCCACGTCAAAACATGCGGTTTCTCATTGAATCAATTAAAAAATTCTGGTTTTGTCTTGGCATATTTTTATCAAAGTTAAAAGGATTCATAGCTTAATTAGTTTTGTGAACTTTATTAATTAATTCAACCCCTTTTAAATCACAAACTTAAAATTAACTTCTCAAATCATGATTCTTAAAACTTAATAAGGGGATATTTTACTTTAAAATATTATTAGCAAAATCTGCAACTCCCAAATTAAAAAAAATATTAAAAAAATATAAATTCATTCATTCTTATAATATTTTTTATTGGTTTGAACTCATTTAACTTAAATCCATTCATTTTATTAAGATTCTTTATTTTTTTGAACTCATTTTAATTAATCAACATCAGTTGATCACATTAATAAAGCGACTGAAATAAAATTTACGATTCAAGTTGAAGACTTTGTTGTAAACTTCACTACAGACCATCAACTCGGTTGCCAACATGAAGCTCCGCCCATCAAGTTGGCTACTAGATCGTCAATTTCACTACAGACGAGCAACTTGGTTGTCAATCTGAAGCTCCGCCCACCAAGTTGACGACCAAATCATCAACTTGAAATTTCAACCATCAACTTCCCTACAGACGGCCAACTTGGTTGCAAACTTCGCAAATTGACAACCCGGTTGACGACCAAGTTGCTCGTCTGTGGGGCCCTTTACTTTGGCTAGAGCCACAGAAATCGCAGTTGCTATGGAGACGGCTGCGAGGGACGCAAGCGATCTTAGGTTACCGTCTGAGGTAAACAAAATTCAAACGCGTAAAGTTGCGGAGCACAGAAAGCCTGTCGGCAAGAGTGCAGGGAAGTGTAACCACTGTGGGGAAGAGCACAGTTCAAATGAATGCCGGTTCAAGAGTTACACTTGTCATTACTGTAAAAAGGTTGGGCATATTGCGAAAGCATGTCGAGCAAAGCAGAGAAACCAAAGTTCACGGGTCCATAGTTTACGAATGTCCGAGCGAATGTCTGAGCCTGGAGGTAAAGAGTCAGCTATGGCATATACCTTGTCTAATCTTACTCTAGATGGAAAGGCATCACCCCCTATAAAGGCAAAGTGTCACGTACAGGGGAAGCCTTTTGTTTTTGAAGTGGACTCTGGGGCTCCTTTCTCTGTAATGCCTGCAAGTGCGTATAGGGGCCGTCCATAAATGATGTCACACTTTTTTTTGCCCATTTTTGACCCCCTCCCCCCCTATGTCACAAACTGTCACACTTCCCCATACCCCCTCCCCCCTATGTCACATGTCACGCTTTCAATCGATAAAAAATTAATTTTTTTGGATAGAAATCTTAGGAAAAAATTCGGTTTTTGTTATTTTTGGTTGATTTTCAGTTTTGGGAGGATGTGATGTCACAACTTTTGAAACCCCCCCCCTCCCCCTTGTCACAAACTGTCACAAATTGAGTAACCCCCTCCCCCCCCCTCTGAGCGTGACGTCATTTATGGACGGCCCCATAAAGCAGTAAAACGTTACTTCCCTCCATTAGAGCCTGTTGATGTGAAGTTGAACTCATTCACAGGGCATCCTATAAAAGTTCTTGGCGTGGCTCAAGTGGAAGTATCGTTCCAGTCAACATCACGTTTGCTACCACTGGTAATAGTGGAAGAGGGTAACGTAAACCTAGCGGGACGAAACTGGATTCAGCCATTAAGATTAATGTCTGCTATTGAAAATGAAAGTCAGTGCCATAATATTAACAGCGTACCAAATTCTGAGATGACTTTCAACACTCTAGTAGGCAAATTTGGAGACTTGTTTTCATCATCGCTAGGGTTGGTGAAAAATGTCAAAGTGCACCTGGTGGAAAAGACCGGGGAAGTTCCCAAATTCTTTAAAGCTCGTCCAGTTCCTTACGCGCTGAAAGAGAAAGTGGAGCTAGAATTAAATCGTCTGGCGGACGAAGGGATTTTGGAAGCAGTGAAAACAGCCGAATCAGCAGCTCCAATTGTGCCAGTACTTAAGCACGATGGTCGCATCAGGATGTGTGGTGATTTTAAGCTGACGACCAATAAGGTAACGGAATTGGACAGGTACCCACTCCCAAACATCGAGGACCTGTTTGCACAGTTAGCTGGAGGTAAGGTGTTCTCGAAGCTGGATCTGCGAGATGCATATTGTCAGCTGCAGTTGGACGAGGCGTCTCGGGATCTAGTGGTGGTCAACACTCATAAAGGTCTGTTCAGGTACAGAAGACTTCCGTTCGGAGTGGCCTCAGCTCCAGCAATATTCCAACGGGAAATGGATAAGATTTTTCAAAATCTTAAGGCTTCTTGTTACCTGGATGACGTATTGGTCTATGGCAAAGATGCGGAAGAGCATTGGACAAACCTGAACGCTGTCCTGTCAAGGTTACAGGAAGCTGGAATGAAACTTAATCCGGACAAGTGCCAGTTTTTCAAATCTTCTGTAGAATATCTGGGACACCGGATTGATAAACATGGGCTTCATCCGGTTGAGTCTAAAGTCGACGCAATTGTCAAAGCTCCAGATCCCAGGAACGTCGAAGAGCTGCGTTCGTTTATTGGGCTTGTCACATACTATGCAAAGTTTTTACCCAACATGGCGACCCTGTTAGCTCCCTTGTATGAGCTCTTAAAGAACAAAACACCTTGGATATGGGAAGCCAAGCAACACGAAGCCTTTCTTAAGGTGAAGGAAACTTTGCAAAGTTCGTCGTTGTTAATGCACTTTGATAATGACCGGGAAGTTGTGTTGGCTTGTGACGCTAGTCCCTATGGATTGGGTGCGGTTCTATCTCATAACACAGATTCAGGGAATAGACCTGTAGCTTTTGCTTCTCGCTCATTGACCCCTGCAGAGAAGAACTACAGCCACATAGAAAAAGAGGCTCTCGCTCTTGTGTTCGGAGTTCTGAGGTTTTGGAAATACTTGTTAGGCCGAACCTTTACTCTCTTAACCGATCATCGCCCTCTGGTTAACCTCTTGTCAGAGGAAAAGCCCGTTCCATCTGTGGCTGCAGCGAGAATCCAGCGTTGGGCTCTCACACTTTCGGCTTATTCCTACAAGATAAAGTACCGTCAAGGTAGCTTGCACGCAAATGCTGATGCCTGCAGTCGTCTGCCACTATTGACAAAGAACGCAGATCCACCTGTTCCAGCAGAGTCAGTTTTGTTGCTACAAAGCTTTGATGACAGTCCAGTAACCAGGCATATGATTGTCACAGAAATCCAAAAGTGTTCAGAATTACGTACGCTGATGACGTACATTACAAGTGGTTTCCCAAAACAGACAACAGCGATATTACACCCTTTTGTAAAGGTAAAAGATGAGTTGTCAGTGGAGGATGGTGTCATCTTAAGGGGTTCACGTGTCTTTATACCTCCCAAGTATCAGCATTTTGTATTGGATGAACTGCACGCAGCCCACCAAGGTATTTCTGCTGTGAAATCGCTAGCTCGCTCACATGTATGGTGGCCTGGAATCGATGCAGATCTCGAAGCAAGAGTAAAGGGGTGTGCTACTTGCCAAAAAAATGCTTCTGTTCCTCCAATTAAACATGTATCCTGGCCAGTTCCCGAACAACCATGGGAACGGATACATATCGATCATGCTGGTCCGGTAGAAGGGCATATGCTTCTTATCATCGTTGATGCTAGTACGAGATGGGTAGAGGTGGTTCCTGTTTCAAGTACAAGCTCATCGGTCACGATAACAGTCTTGAGATCTCTTTTCGCTCGTTTCGGCATACCAAAAAGTTTAGTCAGCGACAATGGATCTGGGTTTGCCAGTGCTGAATTTAGAAATTTTCTGATACGCAACGGTATTACCCACATCAGAATAGCACCCTACCATCCCCGATCCAATGGTTTGGCGGAACGGACCGTACGCACAGTAAAAGCGGCTCTCAAGAAAGTTACTGGAGGCTCTATCATGGAGAGACTGTCCCGTCTTCTTCTAAATCTACGAAATACACCTTCGTCATCAACTGGTATTTCTCCAGCACTAGCCATGTTTGGACGTCCTCTTCGTACGCGGCTGGACCTACTTCGAGATCCTCCAAAATCTGAGAAGGAAAGTGAACCGCCAGTTCATGACGTTTTTAAGGAGGGTACACCAGTTTGGGTGCGTTCGTTTGGACGTGGCCCAGCATGGGTTCCAGGAAGGGTGATAAGAACGATCGGAGCAGTGATGTGCGAAGTGGAATCAGCATGGGGTGCCTGCACCCGCCATCACAATCAACTGCGACGCAGGAATGACCGGGTTCAATCACCATCCGTACGAGTCGAACCACCACCATCAATCGTACCTGAGCTCCCAACGTCTCCTCGGCCAGTGGTCTTCGACGTAGATCTTCCTAATCTTCCTCCCTCTCCTGTACCACCTGGTGTTCCACCGAATAACCAAGACCGACCAACTGCTCCTCCTCCGAGTGCGTCACCTGCTCCTCCTTCAAGTGCGTCACCGGCACCAGCACCACCCTTGCGTAGGTCGACAAGACCACGGAGGGCCCCTGACCGCTTAGGAGTAACAAATTTAAACTGGAAGAGGAATGTTGTGACTAGTAGCGAGACTAGTAGCAACGTATAGTTAGCAACTGTTGTGGCAACACCCAAAATTGTTAGAAAAATAACGCGTGATCTTTGAATTAGTGTTCGATGCAAGAAGCCAAATAAAGCAGCATTGTTTTGGTTACCTGCTAGTATTTAATTACGATATTTTAATAGGCCGTTCAGTTGTAATAGAGGTATAGTTTGAAACATGCTGAATCCAAAATCGACCGGAAGCACTCTGGCGGAAGCGTTGTTTTGGACTTCCGGTCAAAAACAAAATGGCCACCCGCGGGCCTATTTTCCGTTGTTTTAATGATAAAAAGATAATTTTGGTGACGAATATTATGTTTTAAAGGTCATCAAGGATCATGATTATGATACAAAAATGTGCAATTTATGCATAAAAAATTGATTAAAATTCAATAAAATCTCTTAAATAGTGTGATAGAGTTAATCGGTAGGTTTTTTCTCAAAACATTCGTAAAGAAGTTTTTATTTCGACGGTTTTACATGATATTGAGGTGCTGATTCCGAATATAAAGTTTGCTGTCACGTGGTAGGTCGGCTTTATATAAAAAATTGCAAAACATTTCAAAAAATCTTAAAATGTTTTTCTCTATCTTCAGAGTTTTGCTTATATTTCAGAAACTTTAACTTATTGGAAGATGATCTCAGTTACAAAGTTAAAGTAAACAAAATTAACTATAAAATTCACTATTAAACTTCCTGAAGAATAGTAGTTCAGTTATAGAGTGCTGAAAAGCAGCTATTCTTTTGTTCTTCTGCAAAAAAGTGACAAACGTACGTTATATTAAATATTAAAATTATTTAATTATTAATTAATTTCCTTAATTAATTAAATTTAAGTTATTTTACTCGGAAAATACAACAAAATATTAAATCTATGTATTAAATTATAGGAATGTTTAAAAGTACTGATATTGTATTTGTTTTCATTATGTGGTGTTGAATCCGAATTTAAGGTTTATTTTTATTTAAAAGGTCACTTCAAATCAAAAATTGCCACAAATGTTTCTAAAAAAGTGCAGTGCACCAAATTTTAACTACGTAAAATTTCTTATAAAAAGCATATTTGTTCATTTTTATCTTTTGACAAGCGGTATCGCCGCTAGAGCTTTCTAAAGAAAAGTAAATTTTTCTTCTTGCAATAAAGTGAAGAATGCTTGCTATTTTGCCAATAAATCTCTAAATAAAGAAAAAATTATTTTCAAACATTTTATACCAAATGAAATAACATTTAGTTTCTACACACAAACGAGAAAATCACTGTTTATCAGAACGCTTAATATGAACACTTAACAACTCGTCAGAAAATAAAAATTAACCATAATGCATCTTAAGTACTACTTTAATTTGTGGTACTGCACTTTTTTGAGAAACTATAAGTTTTGTGAAAATTACGAAAAACTAATAATTAAAGTAAAAATTTTGAGGCAATTTTTGATATCTAATATTTAATAATTTATAATTATTTTTGAACATGCTTACGCTTAGTCATCAATTGATACGAAATATTTTTTCTTATGGTTAATACACCAAAAGTAAAGCGAAAATTGGAGATAAACAGCTAGGAAGATTCGTTTTGGCTGCAAGGCGCAAAAAATTTATTCGCGATTTTCACTTATCTCCTTCCCCGTCCCCGTTCTCAGTAAATGATAATGTAGGGCACTATTTTAGTGAGGAATGAAATTCTCTTTCACGTGGCATAAAAATTTGTGGATATCACTTGTTTTCTTAGCGGGTGGAAACGTACGTTTGTCACTTTTTTGCAGAAGAACAAAAGAATAGCTGCTTTTCAGCACTCTATAACTGAACTAGTATTCTTCAGAAAATGGAAGTTTAATAGTGAATTTTATAGTTAATTTTTTTTACTTTAACTTTGTAACTGAGATCATCTTCAAATAAGTTATTATAGTTTCTGAAATATAAGCAAAAATCTGAAGATAGAGAAAAACATTTTAAGATTTTTTGAAATGTTTTGCAATTTTTTATATAAAGCCGACCTACCACGTGACAGCAAACTTTATATTCGGAATCAGCACCTCAATACCTTCTTGTAAAACCGTCGAAATAAAAACTTCTTTACGAATGTTTTGAGAAAAACCTACCGATTGACTCTATCACACTATTTAAGAGATTTTATTGAATTTTAATCAATTTTTTATACATAAATTGCACATTTTTGTATCACAATCATAATCCTTGACCTTTAAAACATAATATTCGTCACCAAAATTATCTTTTTATCATTAAAACAACCGAAAATAGGTCCGCGGGCGGCCATTTTGTTTTTGACCGGAAGTCCAAAACAACGCTTCCGCCGGAGTGCTTCCGGTCGATTTTGGATTCAGCATGTTTTAAACATTTAAACCAGGCATGGGCAACCTTTTCGAATCCGCGGGCCGGACTCAAAGATTATAATGTCGTGGAGGGCCAAAGAGTAGATAATAGGTAATATTCTTTAAGTAAAAAATGAGGCCTTTTATTACATATATTTATGAAGTTTAATTCTAAAGTTAAAAATTAATCTGGACTTGTAGTACAATATCTAGATTACATAAAATAATTATAATGAAGTTACATTAATCTGGACCAGGCGCGGATCCAGCACGGCTCCAATGGGGGGGGGCACTTCTTCAGACCTTTATCTTTTGAAAAAAATGTCAAAATTTTGGAAATTTGACCTGTAAAACTAGGTTTTCAACTCATTTTGAGTACTTTTTGGGACTTTTTTTTCGTACTTATGAATGATTTTTGGGTCCAAGGGGGGGCACTTTCCAGAGTGCCATCCCCTGTATCCGCCACTGATCTGGACTAGAATAATATTACATACAATAATTTTTAAGTTAGTTACATTAATCTACAATAGATTAATATTTTGATTAGAAACAAAAATTATGTTAAAGTTACAAAAATCTGGACTAGAATAATATGTGATTTTTGAGTACAATTTTTAAAATGTTCCGCGGGCCGGACCAAATGACGTGGCGGGCCGGATCCGGCCCGCGGGCCGGAGGTTGCCCACCGTTGATTTAAACTATACCTCCAGCAATTTTGGTGATTTTATCACAATCTGAACAATTCTTCCCTTTAACGGCCCTACCGGGAGTTAGCAAATTTTAAGACACGGGTAGTAAAATATCAAAATTATTCTTAATATGATGACTAAAATTTATTTTGAACTTCATAAATGAACAGGGAAAGTTTGTCTGTCTTGTTGAAATCTGTAGCGACTGTTGTGACCTTTAGAAAGTGTATTTAAATTTAAACAATTGAAATAATTATCTGACAAATACCAAATCACCGATCTACATACATTTTTTTTGTCATGTTTTGGTGCCCAAATTATAATAATAATAATGAATTTGAACTTCCTTTTATCTTTACAAAATCTGCAGTTTTATTGAATACTAAATAAAACCATCAAATTGTATGCAAATGTGTCAATTGATTTTTCCTCCATTCCGACAATTTATTCTTGTTATAATTAAACTATTTTTTCCTATTCTAATTAAACTAAATTTAACTATTTTTTTCCTGTTCTAAATAAACTACATGCACTTCAACATGCACGAAATTTGAGCACACAAAAAACGTAATATAGATATTTAAGCTGTTATTCAAGTTTTTTCGGGTAGCATACGACCCTATATGAAGTATGCTACCCGAAAAAACTTGAATAACAGCTTAAATATATCTATATTACGGTTTTTTTTTTTTTTTGTGTGCTCAAATTTAGTTGAAAATCGCGTATTTCCAAGAGCCTACAATCAACGAAATATAGATATTTAGGCTATTATTCAAGTTTTGTCGGATAGCCTAGATCATATAGGGTCCATAACTCGAGTGAAGACATTCGTCGTGTGATTAGGGTAGAAATGAGGGGCGAAAAACCAATTTTCGGCCTTTTTGGCTTGTGCGCTCCATAGGATGGGAACCTTCGGGGGCTTTGCGGCACCCCTAGATATTATCCGAAAATTCTGAAAAAATTCACAGGTACTCTCTGCCACCTTAGACAACTTTTTTTTGCTAAGACTTTATCAAAATCAAAAAAAAAGTTTTTTCGATACACCCTAAGGAACAGTATAAATATAAATGTATAAACAGGGTGTCTTAAATTACGGGTTTAATATCTGTCATGGGTTGGTGCATAAAAAATGAGGATAGTTGATAACATACAATAATACAAAATTTAAGCAAGAAAAATTTCAATATTTTCAATAAAAAACAAAAGCACGTTTTAATTTCTTTTTAAATACATGTTTGGATGAACTATTTTGAATTTCTAAAGGTAGTAAATTAAAGAACTTAGGAGCTAAATAAAAGAAATGTTTACAAAAAATAGTTTTTTCAGGTTTAGATATATCATATTACATACTATATTGGGTCTTCGAGGGTTAATTACGTTACGCCTTTTGCATATTTCTGAATTTAAGTAAAGATAGACTTGTTTTAAAGAAAAAGAGGTAGCAAATAGGTAAGATATTCAATAGTTTGAAGCTGTTGACGGAAGGTGCTTGTCGCGACTGAAATGCGGTGTCAGTATTTGTTATGATTTCTGAATGCCACCAGGCGGCACCTTCTATTTCACTGTAACCATATTTCTTTTGTTTTCTATAAATACTGTGTATTTTTTAAATAAAGTTAGTTTCCCCCGTTTATTACAAACGAATTAAAAGCAAGCTTCGCTTGCTGATGGATTCAAGAACCTATGAAAAAAATAAAGTTAGTTATTATTTGAAATGTCTCTAGTCACCTGAATTAGTTAAGTTAGTTACAACATAAATTAGTGGCGAGCCAGCCAGGATACGGAAGAAGTTTTTCCGAGAGACATTTTTTACGAAGAGTCTTCTAATATTTAGATTAACCAATAAGAAGGAATGGCCACGTTGCAGAGAAGAACGACCCTACGAGGAGTGTTTACGAAATGCGCCAACGCATTGGAAGAACTGGTTAAGCTAACTGAATTTACGGAAGAAGACGTCGCAGATCTAGAAATAATGTTGGAGCAACTTGCCGAAAAGTATAAGCAGTTAAGAAGAACTGAGGAAGAATATTTGAAGGAATTGCAGAAAGCTCCAAGTACCCAAGAGGCTTACGATGAAGAATACGCAGGAACTGAGAAGTATGAAGATCGGTTCATCAGCTTAAAGGTGAAGGCAAACAGAGTGTTGACGAAGCAACGAGAAACATTACGCCCTAAGAAGAATGACAACCCAGTCTCTCCTGTCAGTGAAGAAGCCAGACAAATCAAGCTACCGGAGCTCGAATTGAAGAAATTTGACGGGAACCCCCGCGACTGGCTGAGTTTTTGGGCTCAATTTGGAAAGATACACGAAGATCCGAAGATCCAAGACGGGGATAAGTTCCAATATTTAATTCAAGCCACAGTTCCTGGTTCAAAAGCAAGAGCGATCGTCGACAGTTTTCCTGCCAGCGCACAGAACTATCCGAAAGCTGTTGAGTATATCAAAGAACGCTTTGGTCAGGAAAAGGTACTGATTCAAGTCTACATCAGAGATTTGCTGCAGCTCGTGATCTCGAAGACGAAAGGGGATCTATCTACGCTTTACGACCGACTCCAAACCCAGCTGCGAGCTCTTGAATCCCTTGGCCTCACCAAGGATAGATACGCCGATATCTTATTCCCGATGGTAGAGTCCGCTTTACCTGTTGACATTATAGCCCTGTGGGAAAGGCAAAGATCCTCAGTCAATGTCAAAAGTAAGACTGATTTAGATCACCTTATTGATTTTGTTAAGAATGAAGTAGAATCTGAATTTAGAATTAAAATGGCTAAAGATTCATTTAATGTAGATAAGCCTAGTTTTAAGAAAGGTAAACATGCAGATCCTAAGTCTTTTGTACCTACAGCATACGAGTTATTAAATGCTGGTTATGATAACAATAAGTTTAAAAGAATTAATAAGTGTGTTTTTTGTGATAACTTGCATGTATCTGAGAATTGTAATGAGGTACGTAATTTAAGCTTAGAAGGTAAAAAAGAGATTCTCAGGAAGAAAAACGCATGTTTTGTATGCTTAAAAAGGGGTAATCATAGAGCAAAAGAATGCAAATCTGGTCATAAGTGTCCTCTTTGTAAAAACCGTCATTTTGCTATTTTGTGTCCAAGTACACCCACCTCAAATAAAGAGGTTGATGAAAGTACAGTTAGTACTTTAAGTAATACTTTACTAAATCCTGATGTAATTCTTCAAACTCTAGTTGTAAGAATTTATAATGGTTCTAAGGAATTGTATGTTAGAGCTATTTTTGACTCTGGTAGTATGAAGTCATACATCAGTTCAGACCTAGCTAAAAGTCTTAACTATGATCCTATTGGTGAAGTTAAGCTAAAACAATCACTATTTGGTGGTATTGAAACTAATGAAAGTGTGTACAATAGTTATGTTATTAACTTAAGTGATGTTTCTAATACTTATAAGTGCAGATTTCAGGTGTTAGAACAGAAACGCATTTGCTCTGAGGTTAAGCAGATCCCATCTGGTCCTTGGTTAAAAGAGTTAGGTAAACATGGTATCAAACTCACGGATTTAGATAAAGGTGTTTGTAATTGTCTGGTAGATAAAGAAATAAAACTATTAATTGGGGCAGATGTAGGAGGAAAGTTGTTAACGGGAGGTATTGTTCCCCTTAAGTGCAATTTGACTGCAGTACACACCCGATTAGGATGGACAGTCCTAGGGAAGTATATTTGTACCAAATCAAGTGTTGAAAGTAATCATGCCCTCCTAACTACTACGATGTTGACCAAAGACAAGTGTGTTAGTGATCTGTGGAAATTAGATGCTTTGGGTATCACTGATCCTGCTCAGAGTCAAACTAAATTTGAGCTAGAAGAAGCAACCTCAAAGTATTTTAACGAAACTTTGAGAGTTGATGAAGAAGGTAGGTACGAGGTTGCATTACCCTGGATTAGGGATAATTCTAATTTGCCAGAGAATAGAAAGATGGCTGAAAAGAGCCTAGTAAGTACTCGAAGAAAATTAATGAACATTGGTAAGTTAGCTGATTACGAGGCAGTTTTCGATGACTGGTTGTCTTTGGATATTATTGAGAAGGTACCAGAGGGTGGAAAAACTGGGGTGCACTATTTGCCGCACAGGCCAGTTATAAAGGAAACCAGTACTACGAGTATAAGGCCTGTTTTCAACGCAAGTTCATGCACTCTAGGTTTCCCTTCATTGAATGATTGTTTATCCACCGGTCCTAACTTAATCGAAATGATTCCTACAATTCTCAATGGATTTCGGAAGAATTTCGTAGGAGTGGTTGCTGATATTGAGAAGGCATTTTTGCAGATCTCAATTAGGGAGCAAGATCGAGATTTTGTAAGATTTCTTTGGAAAAGGAAAGAGGACCCGGATAAAACTGAAGAGTATAGGCACCGAAGAGTAGTCTTTGGTTTGACGTGTAGCCCTTATTTACTAGCTGCTACCTTAGATTATCACCTAAATCAGGCACCTGAAAGTTTAAATAACACAGCTAATAGGCTTAAGCAGTCATTCTATGTTGATAACTGTGTAACTAGTTTGGATTGTAACTACGAAGCTAGAAAGTTTATTCTAGAATCCCAAATGCTAATGACTTCGGGAAATTTTAATCTACGGGGTTGGAAGTCTAACGTGGATTTTAAGGATCATGAAGATGGTACATCTAACAGCATATCTGTTTTGGGACTTGTCTGGGATACAGATCACGATATTTTATCCTGTAAAGTGGAACTAACTAATAATTTGGAAAAACCCATCACGAAAAGTTAGTTCTAGCAATCGCCCATCAGTTATTTGACCCGATCGGTTTTACAGCACCTGTAACATTAATCCCTAAGTTGATTTTACAGGAAACGTGGAGTTTAAAGCTCAAGTGGGATGAACCTCTACCAGATGATCAGGCTATAAAATTTAAGATCTGGTACGAACAGTTAAAATTAATATCAGAAATACAGATTCCGAGATGGTTAAATATTGGTTTGGTTTGGTTGGTTTTTTGGTTACATATATTTTCCGGTATGTGTGCTTGATCTCAAGGATCCGCTTATACACCTTCGTCAAGTAAGACAGACACAACAGAATTTTTACTGGCACAAAGAAGGAAAATACACCCAGGGGCGAGGTGAGAATCGAACTCACGACGGAGCAGTGCGCAGACTGCTGGCGTGAAAGGCAGAGGAGCAAACCGAACAGGCCATCCCGTCCCCGATGGTTAAATATCTCCCGAGCATGTGATTCTGTAAGTTTACACGTCTTTTGTGACGCAAGCCAAAAGGCGTACGCTACTGTTGTGTATTTACGGGTAAGTAAAACCAACGAAGTTAAGGTTAATTTAGTGCAAGCTAGAGCCAGAGTCGCCCCCTTGAAACCAGTGACTATGCCTAGACTCGAGCTTCTTGCATGTTTGATAGGGACTAGATTGTTAAAATCTATAATTACAGATTTGGGTCTTGAACTAGATATTTACTGTTGGACTGACTCAACAACTGTTTTGTATTGGATATCCCAGGATAAGAATTGGGGAACATTTGTTCAAAATAGGGTACGTGAAATACGATCAACAACTACCCCAATGGTGTGGCGTCATGTCCCTGGCGGACTAAATGCTGCAGACCTAGCGTCAAGGGGATGTTCTGCTGAAAAACTACTTTCACTTAAATGGTGGGAGGGTCCAATTTGGCTTTATGAAAGTGAGGAGAACTGGCCAAAGGTGAGGGAGGAACCCGATGAGAATTTGGTTTGTTCAGAATTACGTAAAAGTATTCTAACTACTCTGACTAAAACCAATAATGTTGATTGGTACTATAGGTATTTTTCATGTGTCAAAAGGATCATACGAATGTTGGCCTGGATTTTAAGGTTTATTTCTAAGTCACGTAAAGAAGTTAGTGAGTCTTCTAAATATTTGTCTGCATTTGAGCTTGAAAAAGCTGAAATAGCACTTTTGGGCTTGATTCAAAGAGAATCATTTGGAGGTGTAAATGAAACTAAGTTAAAGAAGCTTAGACACCTAATTGGGGAAAATGGACTTATTAGAGCTAGATCTAATGTTTCTTATAGGGAGGATACTAACGATTTTAGATTCCCTGTAATTTTACCATCTGACCATCCTGTAGTTAAATTAATTATAATGGATGCTCATGATCAGCTCCTACATGCAGGCACATCCATGTTGATGTCGCATCTGCGTGAAAGGTATTGGATTATTAAGGCCCGTAAGACTATCAGAAATTGTATTCGTAAGTGTACGAAGTGTCAACGGTTTAAAGGTAAGAGGTGTGAAGTTATACCTGGGATTTTGCCCCAAGATAGAATAAGGGACGCATCAATTTTCGAGGTAACGGGTGTAGACCTAGCAGGACCCCTTCACCTTAAGGATGGGACAAAATCTTACATAGTTCTGTATACCATTTACAGAGCTATTCACCTCGAACTTATTACTTCCTTAACAACTGAATGTTTTCTGCAGTCGTTAAGACGCTTCATAGCTCGCCGAGGAAGGCCCTCAATAATATATTCGGATAATGGCACCAATTTTAGGGGTGCAGAGAGACTTTTACACTCCTTAGATTGGGAGGCCCTTCGGGGAAAAGTTACTGAGCTGGGTACAGAGGCCGGTAGAAGTTTGCCGATTCAATGGAAGTTCAGCCCCCCCCCTCCGCAGCATGGTGGGGAGGGTGGTGGGAACGTCTTATACAAATGGTAAAACAGATTTTACGGAAAAAGTTGGGGCGAGCGGCTTTAGATTATGTAGAATTGATTACCGTACTGTGTGACTGCGAAAGCGTCATAAACAAAAGACCCCTTACTTATGTGTCCGAGGATCTAGATGAGCCTCGATGTCTCACCCCGGAAATGTTCCTCAGAGAAATTCCCGCCTCAGAAGTCCCCGATATAGACACCATAGATAGAGAAAAGTTAAGTAAAAGAGCTAAGTATCTACAAAAGATTAAAGAGCAACTTAGAAAGAGATTTCGTTCAGAATATTTGGGACAACTACGACAACAATCCATGAAAACCTTTAAAGTAGAACCTCTCAAGTTAGGCGAGGTAGTTTTGTTGGAAAATTCAAATAAGAAGAGGGTGTTCTGGAACCTTGCTAGGGTGATGAAACTTATACCAGGTCGAGACGGCCATGCACGATTAGCCCTTGTTAAGACCGAGAACTCTGAATTCTTAAGGCCCGTTCAAAGACTATTTAAAATGGAAGTAGATAATCCATCTTTAAGTTTATAAGTTAAAATTTTTTGTATAAGAAGTAATTAATCTAATTATGTTTTGAGTGTTTTTCAGGTTTACACTCAAAAGGTGGGAGTGTGTCGCGACTGAAATGCGGTGTCAGTATTTGTTATGATTTCTGAATGCCACCAGGCGGCACCTTCTATTTCACTGTAACCATATTTCTTTTGTTTTCTATAAATACTGTGTATTTTTTAAATAAAGTTAGTTATTATTTGAAATGTCTCTAGTCACCTGAATTAGTTAAGTTAGTTACAACAGTGCTTGTGGTGATATCAATTTTATAAATCTTTCCTGGAGCCTACAAATTCTTTTTAAATTTATCTGATAGTCTCCACCCCATATCGTTAGGCCGTAATTAATTTGTGATTGAACCCAAGAATGGTAAAGATTTATTAGAAATTGGCTGTTTACTTTCGGCTTTAAATGGTAAAAATTTAGCATAATTAGTCTTAATTTGTCTGCAATATACTTAATATGCGATTTCCACTTTAGGTTGCAGTCAATATGAAGTCCAAGATATTTTATAGACACTTTATCTATTGATTTACAATTACAATCATTGTAATTGTTACACTGATAAACATGGTACTTTACTGACAGCTGAATTGGAGAATTTTGTTTTAAATTAAAAATCATATATTTTGTTTTTTCGACGTTTAATCTTAGACAGTTATAAAAAAAACCAGTTACTAATTTTGAAGAGATCTAAATTCATCTTTTGGATCAAATCTTCATAAGAGTCTACGGAATATAAAAGAACTGTATCATAGGCAAAACTTATTATTTTACCGTGTAAACTGAGGCTACATAAATCGTTTATAAATATTAAAAACAGCAGGGGACCTAAAGTGGAGCCTTGGAAAACTCCGTAATTTATTGGAAGGCATTTACTTAAGGTGTTGTTGATCTTGACAATTTGTATACGGTTTGATAAATAGGACTTTAAAAAGTTATAAAAGTGCCCTCTGATTCCCGCTGAAGACAGTTTATGTAACAAAATACCGTGATTCACAGAGTCAAACGCTTTTGATATACAGTGGAAGCTCTTATAGCGTAATTAATCCGTACCGAGTTTTTTGTCGCTATAAGAGCAAACTTCGAGTGATACACTCGAGTGTAGAATATCACTCATTTAAAAGCAATAAACTCGTTAAGCTAAACTATCAATTTTGATGCTTTTCGGGAAGGTGGACTCGATTCCCTCAATTATGTATTTTTAGTAGACTAATTTATAAAGTCTGGAGGAAATCTCAACCTGAAAACGATATCATTGGGATTTAGAACACAGTTCGAATCATCCAATTGATCTTTCCTCACTTTAAACAATTATTTCTTATTTTATGAAGTCTTGATACTTCCAATTTCATGTTATATTACCTTATTATTTTTTGCTTTTATTTTAATTTATATAAAGTTTAAGATCAATATTTTACAGAGTATAAATATTTGCTTTTTAAATTTTGATATTAATTTATTGCAGCTTCCTTAGAAAGGTCTGATGCTTAACAAAATTTATTACATCAATTTCACCTGCATCTGCATGCAATTTGAAAAATATGTCTTAAATATAAGTCAAAAAATTGGAAATAAAGAAAGATAAATGAACAGGGCCGTAACCAGACTTTTGTTTCGGGGGGGGGGGGGGTTGACTCAAATATTTTCTGAGGTACCTCCTTACGGGTACTTTTATATGTTAAGTTTTAGATGCCAACACTGGATTGAAATTTTGATGCACTTTAAATTTCAAAATTGTATAAACAATATGAATTTGAAGTAAAAGGGGGGTCTGGGGGTCCTCCCCCAGAAAATTTTTGGAAATTTGCCCCTCAAAAGAGTGTTTTAGCTCATTTCTGAGACCCTTTAGATTACACCCATAGAGCACCACTCATTGTAAGCAGCCGAATTTTCAAGGTAAAAAGAAGGTATATTGTAATAAATATGACAAAATGTTAAGGGGGTTTTTATAGGTTCCTACTCCAGAAAATTTTTAGAATTTTTCCCCTAAAAGTGGCATTTTAACTCATTTTGAGACACTTTAGGTTACATTAAAGAGGACCACTCCTTGTAAATCACACAAGCTCGAAGGAAAAACCCGTATACTAATAGATTTCAAAATTTCGAGGGGGTTTGGGGATCCTCCCCCAGAAAAATTTTGGAAATTTTACCCTTAAAAGTAGGGTTTTGACTCATTTCGAGACCCTTTGGGTTATTCCCTGAAGAGGATATCGCTCCATGAGAGACATTATTTCAAGAAAAATAGCAGTAAAAAAATTGATGTCAAAATTTCGGGGGGGGGGGGGGGTTGAACCCCTAACCCCCCCCTTGGATACGGCCCTGTAAATGAATACGCTAATAAATTTAAAGTCTAAAATCAACAAGGACATTAGGTAGCGAAAGGTTTCGTTTGGGATTGTAGCCGGTTACCCCGGGCGAAAGCAATCGAGAAGAAGATGCGATCGTTACTTGGTGCTGTTTGTCATACTCTGATATTTGTTTATTGGCTAATTCTGGTGTGACGCACACAAACCGATCCAGAAAAGTATTCGATAAGCTGAATCGATTCGAAGATTAGTCTTTATAAGAGCACAAAAGTGCTCTTATAGAGACTAATTTTTGGGTCTTTATAAGAGAGTATTTTTATAAGAGCAGGTCGCTATAAGAGCTTCCACTGTACTACCTATCCAAATAAAGAGCAGCAGTTTTTTTATTTACTCGTATATTTACACTATTTTATGAATAAAGTTTGTAAACTCCAGCAAAGCTTTCTCAGTGTTAGATTTGGGTAAGAAGCCATACTGGTTTTTAGAGAAAAACTTACATTTTTCAAAAACGAGACTAATCTATATTTAATTATTTGTTCGAATATTTTCGAAAGCAAAGGCAGGACAGAGATAGGTCTATAGCGAGTCTATAGTTAGAAAAATAACTTCTGTTTCCCTTTTTAAAAATAGGTGTAATTATGGAAGTCTTCAATGACTTGGGGAAACACTTTCATTTACTAAACTATTAAATAACCTTGTGAGAATATTTAAATGATAATAGGATAAAATTTTAAGAATTTTCGCATCTATACCATCAGAGCCTGGGTTCAATTCAATAAAATCTGAAATACCAAAATAATACTTGTTTCATTTAATATCAGACATTAAATTTTGAAAAGTCGTTATTGATTAAAAAGTTTTCAGGGTTCCTCGATCATTGGCAACGAATTTGGGGGTTCCACGACCAAAATAGTTTGGGAACCACTGCTCTAGTAAATAGACGACATTAGTGTGACGTCACTTGCTTGTTTGGAAACGTTGATTCTATCCGTGATTGGTTCCGTGATTGGAAGTAAATCCTTACGGATCCGTAAGGAACCAATCACGGATGGAATCAACGTTTCCAAACAAGCAAGTGACGTAATGACTAATGTCGTCTATTCTTTACCTTTGGCACCAATAGCTCGAGATGGATCATATGGAAGCAAAGCCATCCTAATCATTATTGAACAGCAAACATGCTGTAATGTCTCTCACAGAATGTTCATCAGACAATGACTTCAAAGTTTGTGGAAGAAACAACAAAAGGATCTCTTACTTGCTTTTTAGCCTTTTGCAGGTTCTCGGGATTTTTAAGGGAGTGGTACATACACAGGTGTCTTTCACAAGCAATTTTGCGGCATCCTGGATCACTTAAACAATCAATATTTACTTAAGGCTATTAATTAATAACTACTTACATTGCTTAAGTGAAAACAATTCTATTAAATTTGTTCATTTACAAAAAGAACACAAACTTAAATTACACTTTAAAAATGATTAGGGGAAAGGAGGGTAAGAGTACGCACAAAAATTATTTTGGGCTATAAAGTCGAGAATTTAAAAGCTATAGAGCTTCAAAAATTTACTGAACGTAAGTTTATCGACTCACAAATCAATCTTCAAAAAACGAAAGTCTTGGTTTTATCGAAAGTATGTTAAAAATCAAAAAGAAAATGAAAAATTGAATGCGTACTTTTACCCGAAGTGTCGGCTAAAAGTACGCAGGGCGTGTGGCCAAGAGTACGCGCCCTGAAAGCTTGTCAGAAATAACAAAGAAATGAACAACTAACTTCGAAATTGGAAGAACCTTCCCTTATCTCACCACTCTTTAATTTTAATCCACTTTGGAATCAATCTTTTTGAAAATCCATGAAAAATCACACTTTTAATTTTCTAGGATTTTAAAAGAGCTAGTTTTCAGCTCCTGAGGGATTGTAAGCCTTAAAAGTTTAATTTAAGCATTTATATTCATCAATTGTAGCACATAACTCTCATGTGGTAAAGAGTAAGATGAATTATATGATTCTCGCTACAAATATTCCAATTATCTTGTCTGTGCGTACTCTTAGACGCGAATGAATTAATTCTATACCTCACATTAGTATTCAGTTTGAAAGCAATCATTAGTTCTTTATTTACAAAAAAATTAAGATTCCTTCGCAGAAAAATTAAATGCTAACAAAGAACCCCCCATCCCCCATATTTTACCTGATAAGTAAAATACAGAATGTATGCAATTAATAATGACAGTCATTTCGGATCACTGAGCTATAAACAAACTGGAGTGACAACTGAGCGTGCCGAAACCGCATCACACCTTATCGAAGTTTGTGTCTAAGCGGAAAAGATTTCCATCTTCTTTTAGTTTTCCCCATCTGTTGGCACAATTGTATGCACAGCATGATCGGACCATTCTAAATGTTGCTCAAAATATTTTTAAAAAAGGGGGTTTTCTAGAAATAGTTCAACTCACACAATGTTAGTCAATGGAGAAATTCGTTTGTTTTGCCCGGTTCGCTCAAGCGAACCGGGCAATTGTGACCATCCGCGCCGGCACGTTCGGTCGCATGTTATATCATCAGAGGTTGTCACTCCAGTTTGTTTATAGCTCAGTGTTTCGGATAGCTTATGATCATGGGAGTAGCCAGGTTTCATGTTAGAGAGGGGGCAAGGATACTTACCTTTGCTCTCGATTTTGTGATACTAACTAGTTGACTCAACATTATTTCCCAGGCCCCCCATACCCCACGGCAGAGTTGGGCAAAATGTAATCAGATTAATGATTACGATTACAATTGTAATCTGATTACTTTTGTAATCTGATTACAAATGTAATCAAGAAAGTAATCACATGGAGATTAATGATTACAAATGTAATCAAGAAAGTAATCACATGGAGATTAATGATTACAATTGTAATCTGTAATCTGATTAATGATTACAAATGTAATCTGTAATCTGATTACTGATTACAATTGTAACCTCATAATAAATCTTGATTACTTTTTATGATTGATAATGTTGAGGCACACGGAATGTACTTTTTGGTCTGAATCTTGCCGGAAATGGTCCGAAACTTTCCGGAAGTGGTCCAAAACTTACGGGAAGTAAACCATAACTTACCGGAAGTGGTCCGAAACTAAGCGTAAATGGTCCACAACTCACCGGAAGTGGTACGAAACTTAGCAAAAATGGTCCAAAACTTACCGGAAGTGGTACGAAACTTAGTGGAAATGGTCCAAAACTCACCGGAAGTGGTACGAAACTTAGCGGAAGTGGTACGAAACTTAGCGAAAATGGTACAAAACCTACCGGAAGTGGTACGAAACAGTGGAACTGGTTCAAAACTCACCGGAAGTGGTAAAAAACTTACCGGAAGTGGTACGTAACTTAGTGGAAATGGTCCAAAACTCACCGGAAGTGGTAAGAAACTTAGCGGAAGTGGTACGAAACTTAGCGAAAATGGTCCAAAACCTACCGGAAGTGGTACGAAACAGTGGAACTGGTTCAAAACTCACCGGAAGTGGTAAAAAACTTACCGGAAGTGGTACGTAACTTAGTGGAAATGGTCCAAAACTCACCGGAAGTGGTAAGAAACTTACCGGTAGTGTACCATAACTTACCGGAAGTGGTTCGAAACTTAGCGGAAGTGGTACGAAACTTAGCGGAAATGGTCCAAAACCTACCGGAAGTGGTACAAAACAGTGAAAATGGTTCAAAACTCACCGGAAGTGGTACGTAACTTAGTGGAAATGGTCCAAAACTCACCGGAAGTGGTACGTAACTTAGTGGAAATGGTCCAAAACTCACCGGAAGTGGTACGAAACTTACCGGAAGGATAACATAACTTACCGGAAGTGGGTTGCAACTTACCGGAAGTGGTGCGAAACTTAGCGGCAGTGGTACGAAACTTAGCAAAAATGGTACGAAACAGTGGAAATGGTTTAAAATTCACCGGAAGTGGTCCAAAACTTACCGGAAGTGGTAAAAAAATTTGTGGAAATGCTCCAAAACTCATCGGAAGTGGTACGAAACTTACCGGAAGTATACCATAACTTACCGGAAGTGGTACGAAACTTAGCGAAAATGGTCCAAAACTTACCGGAAGTTGGTACGTAACTTAGTGGAAATTGGTCCAAAACTCACCGGAAATATACCATAACTTACCGGAAGTGGTGCGAAACTTAGCGGAAATGGTCCAAAACTTACCAGAAGTGTTCCACCACCACTCCCGGGAAGTTGTAGACCACTTCCGGTTAGTTGTAGACCACCTTCGGTAAGTTACGAACCACTTCCTTTAAGTTTAGAACCACTTCCGGTGAGTTGTACACCACTCCCGGGAAGTTGTAGACCACTTCCGGTTAGTTGTAGACCACCTTCGGTAAGTTACGAACCACTTCCTTTAACCCTTTCAGGACGACAGCCCTCGATCCGCGCAGCTAGGTCTTTCGCGCCTGAGATAAAATCAGAGCTCATTTTCACGAGTGGACTCGTCCGGTGTGTTTGTTTACTTATCGCCACCGTCGATTGCTGGTGCAAAAGGGGGAGAGCTGTCCGAATGATTTATAACCGGGGCGGGAGGGTTTCCGGTGTCTTGGGTGATGAAACTACACATAGCAGAAAATTTCAGGATCTGCAATTTAGGCTTTGCTTTTTTTAACTTAGATATATATCCAGAAAAGCCCAAAATCTGAAAACTAGTTACAAAATTGTAATGCAATTTTTTTATCCATTGCAATTAATAACTAAATATTCTTAACAGTATCTTTTGATTTTCAAATCCTTAAAAAATATGGAGCTAAATACAAAAAAAATTGGCTAAAAAATATCAGGAACTCGTCAAGTATAAATTAATATATTTTGCTTCAATTTCGTTTTATGAATGTATTAGATCTCCTCAAGAAAATATCTGTTAATCCCATATAAAACAAAAATTAATAAATTAAATCTGTGAGTTAATATTTGAAAAAACTTTATTAACATATCAAGTGCCATTTACTACAAGTTTAAAAAAAATGTATTTGAGCTTGAGTGGATGAATAAAAAGTATTTTTTTTATTATTAAAAAAGAATTAGAATTAAAAGTATAGTATAAAGTATCTAGAGTGCGAACTATATAATAGTTGGAATTTAATAAGAAGAGGTAAAAAAGTGTTAGATTAGCATTCTTAGTATTCTAATCATGAAATACCTAAAGGATATTCAATTCAAAATTATTAAGAAATCTTAATTAAAATCTATAAAATATAAGTTGTAATGTTAGGCCGATAACAATACACAGTCCCCTGTGTTAGTTTCTTTTCAATAAAATCCAAATCAGTTTTTTCACCGTTTAGTTGATAACATATTAATAAGGTTGCTTAAATTTAAATTTTTATAGAATGTTTTTGGAGTATAAATTAATTTATGTATATCGAATCGATATAGTAAATTTATTTTTCAAAATTCGAACCATTTATCTAGTAGTAATTGGTTTATAGCATGAGTTTGTAATATTGTGGTAAATGTTGGTAAATTGTGGTCATAATATTAATGTAAATTTGCTAGTGCAAAAAAATTATAGCATGATTACGATGTTGAAAACCAATCACAAGTTATACTTTTCATTGGTTTAGAATTAATTCAGCGAAATTTCTAGCTTTTTTAGGATATAGTGCCTAAGGGTACAAGTGCCTAAGAAAGGGTACAAGTGCCTAAGAAATTTAATTAAAAATAAAATTTAATTTTTGAAGTTATAACATTGAGATCGCACACAGCAAGCACTCGAATTCAACAAACACAAGTTGCGAGGACTCAACAAAAACAAATGCTTATCTCGATAATCCCACGCATATATATCACTCTTGACAGGCGAGCCTACCCCTGATTAGACTCGCTTGACTGGACACTTCAAACTACCCACCCCCCTCAAGCGCCCGAAAAACCGCCCGTGCCGTCCTGAACCGGAGTAAAAAGTTTCGGGCGCCGTCGCCCTGAAAGGGTTAAGTTTAGAACCACTTCCGGTGAGTTGTACACCACTCCCGGGAAGTTGTAGACCACTTCCGGTTAGTTGTAGACCACCTTCGGTAAGTTACGAACCACTTCCTTTAAGTTTAGAACCACTTCCGGTGAGTTGTGCACCACTCCCGGGAAGTTGTAGACCACTTCCGGTTAGTTGTAGACCACCTTCGGTAAGTTACGAACCACTTCCTTTAAGTTTAGAACCACTTCCGGTGATTTGTACACCACTTCCGGTGAGTTGTACACCACTCCCGGGAAGTTGTAGACCACTTCCGGTAGGTTGTAGACCACCTTCAGTAAGTTACGAACCACTTCCGATACATTACGAACCACTTTCTTTAAGTTCAGAACCACTTCCGGTGAGTTGTAGACCATTTCCGGTAACTTGTAGACCACTTCCGGTGAGCTGTGACCCACTTCCGGTAAGTTACGGACCACTTCCGGTTAGGTAAGAACCACTTCTGGTGAGTTGCGGACCACTGTAATTAAGTTGCGTCTGATTTCAAAAGTAATCTGATTGACCAATGTAATCTGCTTTCAAAATTAATTTGATTGACAAATGTAATCAGATTACAAAATGTAATCAGATTACTGTCAATCAGATTACAAATGTAATCAGATTACTTTCATTCAGATTACGAATGTAATCTGATTGATGATTACAAATGTAATCAGATTACAAATGTAATCTGATTACTTTCAATCAGATTACATATGTAATCAGATTGATGATTACAAATGTAATCAGATTACAAATGTAATCTGATTACTTCAATCAGATTGTTAATCTGATTACAAAAGTAATCTGATTGCGCCCATCTCTGCCCCACGGCGAGTACTTTTACACCCCAAGTTTTAGGGTACTTATACAAAGGATTTGAACTTTTGCACACCTAGTGTAAAAATATGGGTAATGAATGTGACCTTAAAAATGGGGGGTTTGGGGGAGGATCCCAGACATTTTTCCAGACAGGAGACCAGAAATTTTCTGGGGGAGGACCCCAGAAAATTTTTTAGCTCATTTTGAGACTCTTTGGGCAGAACAAAACCGCTTCTTGTTGGCCACACAATTTTGATGGAAAATTATATACTATTGCTTTGATAAAGTTTAAAAAAAAAACCGAGAATTTAGGGGGGGCTACGCCCATGCTTATGATGCATGTGTCCATGTGATCATACTTGCTCCCCCTTATACTGTTGCCAACAGGGAAAAAACGCTGCGTACTTTTACCCGACTGCGCACTCTTACCCTCCTTTCCCCTAAAAGAAAGGACTGGCTGATTCCAGAAATATTCCACAATCCTTTAACAACTTATTCTAATTATAAACACAACAAAATTCTCATGTAAATTGATATTCTATAAAATGAAATAAAACATCCAATAAATTTATAATAATTACAAAATAAAGTCTTCAAAGAAGTTAAACTATTTTTTAAAGATGTTAGTTAATTTCTTTCAAGCAAAATGGGTCGAATATTCTTAAAAATTATGGAAAAAAAGTTTTGAATTCAGTTCCCAATCACCCCTACTGTAAAAATCTCAGTGGTAATTGAAATTGAGAACAGACCTACAAAGGGTAGTAAAAAAGAGCAAACACAACATATTCTATTAATTTAACTCAAGAACAACACAACAAGTCTTTAATGTGCAAAATCTGTAGAAACCAGCAGCTTTTAAATGAAGGATGTTTACTTTGATTATTAGAAACATTGGACACAATGTGTTGTCATTATCATATAACTTTCTGTTAGTGATAAAAAATGCGGTAATACTTTAACCACTTTGAGATAATAGTAACCTTTAAATTTTGTGCCACTTAGGTCCACCAAGCCTCTACTCTACACTATACCCCTGATTCCTCATTACTCCACCTGATCCTATATCACATTAGCCTTATCTCCCCTACAGAATGTGCAACAAAATAAACACAATAATACACAAAGAATAGCATTGTATAAAACACATTAATTTATTAATATTTTAGCAAAAACTGGGTAAACACACAAAATGTTTGAACTTAAATCGAGAAGTTACATGAAACGTCAAGGTCATTTTGTAAAGATCAAAAAGGATGTTGAGCAAAATGTTTCTGTTCATCATTCAAACAGTAAAATAGGTACATTACTTGATATTCCAAAAGAGTAGTTATAAAAATACTTTATAATCGACACAAATAAGTATGATTATATTTCTACATTGAAGTACAATATATGTTTTAAAACAGGGGTCGGCAAGTAATTTTGCTAGGGATATAATTGTGAAAATTTTGATTTTAGGTCCGTAAATAATCGGTACTTATTACTACTTAAATTCTCCTCTTTGATACATATTTTTTACAGATTCAATTGGAGTATGCTAACTGCTTAATTAAATTGTTAAATTACAAAAAAACACTCTTGTTAATTTCTATTAAATCCATTTCAAATCGCAAAATACTATTTAAAAATCAAGTTACTCAATAAATATTTTAGAAAACATTGATAAGGCTATCCCTGAAATGAATGGTCAACCGTTAACAAGAAAATGTTGAGGGTCATGGGCAAGAAATTTGGTATTTCTCCCTGAAAAATTTTGCATCACTTTGTATATTTATTGAGTAGAAAGATACTACATAATAATATTTCAGGACTTTTCCTAAATTTTAAAACTCAAAATTCTTGAATGAACTTTTCTTAAGTACTTGTGGGTTATTATTAAGAGCTTTATATTAAAACAAGGGGGTCTGGAGGCTTCCCCCAGGAAATTTTTTTGAAAATTGACCATTAAATAACAGGTTGAACTATTTTTTATGGTGTAAGAATACATATTAATGATTTTCAAAATTTTAGGGTGGTCCAGGAATTAGCCACACGCGATTCGGATGTAGACCGTGGTCCGACAGTTGACGACCCTTGTACTAAAAGCTTTGAACACCCTTCAGCATAGATTCTTGATAACTTGTCCAACAATGCAGTATCAGCTATGTCGGGGGGTTTTAAAGTTGGAGCATCTTTTAGGCTTCTAGGAACTATACTCTTAGGATCTCTTGATACATCAATTAAACCACACCTCAATTCTAGGTTTCTGAACTTATATGGCAACCACTTGTATTGGACTGTCTTCAGCTGCAGTGGGTTCTCGTACATTGATTTAATTCTTTTTGCTCTTTTTTCTGACATTTTAGCATAGATATCATGATTTTTACTCACGAATCTGTTGTCAAGAACGCGTACAGAACAGTACTTATCCACAGTCTCCAAGAAACGATTGATGTTATCTTGCGAGTACTTTGCATACAGCCGGTTGGTTAAATTCTCTCCAAAATAATCCAAACATTTTTTATAAAAAGATGTCAAAGACTCATGTGGTAATCGAAGCCTCCAAAAAGAATAGCACTGGACATACCCAACATGACCTATGCAACCATCCACAGAGAAGTTTTCCCAAAAAAAGTCTGCCAACAAAATTTCGCAAGCATCACAGAGTTTCCAATACTATTCCGCGGGTAACTGACTGACATTTTTTAGGAAAAACACTTAGTATTTAGTAATTTTCGTCCCAAAAATTAATTAAAAACAATTTCCACCCAGTTTATTGCTTTCTTGTTAGTTAAATCAGACATAGTTAGTTGTTACAGACATAAATGTTTCATAAATGTCAGTCAATTATCTTGTTGATTAAAATTTTTCAAAAATAGAAATAACAACATATTTGAAAATTTAAATGTGCCATTATAGATTTAACTAACAAGAAAGCAATAAACTGGGTGGAAATTGTTTTTAATTAATTTTTGGGACGAAAATTACTAAATACTAAGTGTTTTTCTTAGAAAATGTCATTCAGTTACCCGTGGAATTGCCTTATTACGCTTGCTATGAGAACCTTGCCGCAACCCTGCATAAGGCTCATTGAAGGTGGATTTAACGTGTTCGCAGGGTTATCCTGACAACCTTAAGGCATAGTTAATATCATGGGGTTAGTACATGGTGCTATAAACCTTAAATACTATTTAAGTAGGGTGAATTAAAGGGTTTTTTCAACCTTTTAAAAATAAGGTGTTCGCAAGGTTATTTTTCTAACCCCATAAATACCCTGTGCTGCCTTACAATTGCATTAGCAACCCTTCGTAAGGTTGATTTGGCAGGGTTACAGAAACCTTAATTAGCGTCAACTAGGCAAGGTGAGTCTCATCTTACCATAGGGTTAACGGGGTTGTCCTGAAAACCCTTCGCCAAGGTTAAATGGGTTGGCGGGGTAAGGTTATGCCAACGTTTTTTAACCCTTACGTTGCATTTTGGGTAATGATTTAAAAAATTTTTGGTAGTTCCAGGAATTAGCCACACGCGATTCGGATTTGGACCGTGGTCCGACAGTTGACGACCCTTTTTGTGCTAAAAGCTTTGAACACCCTTCAGCATAGATTCTTGATAACTTGTCCAACAATGCAGTATCAGCTATGTCGGGGGGTTTTAAAGTTGGAGCATCTTTTAGGCTTCTAGGAACTATACTCTTAGGATCTCTTGATACATCAATTAAACCACACCTCAATTCTAGGTTTCTGAACTTATATGGCAACCACTTGTATTGGACTGTCTTCAGCTGCAGTGGGTTCTCGTACATTGATTTAATTCTTTTTGCTCTTTTTTCTGACATTTTAGCATAGATATCATCATCTTTACTCACGAATCTGTTGTCAAGAACGCGTACAGAACAGTACTTATCCACAGTCTCCAAGAAACGATTGATGTTATCTTGCGAGTACTTTGCATACAGCCGGTTGGTTAAATTCTCTCCAAAATAATCCAAACATTTTTTATAAAAAGATGTCAAAGACTCATGTGGTAATCGAAGCCTCCAAAAAGAATAGCACTGGACATACCCAACATGATCTATGCAACCATCCACAGAGAAGTTTTCCCAAAAAAAGTCTGCCAACAAAATTTCGCAAGCATCACAGAGTTTCCAATACAGCTCCACAGCACTGGTTAACTCGTCCATTTTATTATCAAACTCCTCAGTGTTGTCGCAAGATTCGGGAAATTCAACCGGCATCTCTTTTCTCTTTCTCAAAATGTCATGAGCGTTATCAGAAACCTTGCACAGTTTATCGAAACACTTGGGTAGGACGTGAAAAAGTGCACTGATGGGCAACAAGAGCAGAGTGTCTAGCAGTCCACAAAGGATGCGAGAATCGACGGGCACTTCTTTGCAAAAAATCCTTTCCAAAACATTCACCATGTCTTTGAAACAATCATTGTCAATTTCATTGTTTTTATTTCTTTTTTTCACAACTTCTGCTAAAAGATAAGAAATGGACCGTATCAAAAATTTGAAAGATTTTCTATTCATTTGCTTAGTGAACAGAAAGATCATATACCCTGCAAGTTTCATTCGTCGTTGCGAGTCAAGGTTACAATATTTATTGGTAAATAACGCTTGAATGACTAAAACGCTTCTTTCTAACACAACAATATCACTTGATGCTTCCCATTCAGTGTGAATTATGTTTAATATGGGATCTAAATGTTTCATGATTCTTTTATCTGTACTCAGATTCAAACAAATTTGGATGAAATATTTCTCTATACTCAGTGATACACACTCTTTCAGAAACTTTTCTCTACAGCTATTTGAGCTGTTGAAGCAAAACAGATCCCAATGCGCTTTAATTGTTTCGGCATCATCTTTCTTGAACATGCTCGGAAGATCTGTGAAGGAAAATGGCTGAGACCACGGCTTATCTTGCTCTGTCTCACTATGCTGAAAAAAAAATCAGAATGTAAGGTTCCTTGCTTCTCAATTAACATTTTAACAATGCTTTTCAAAAAAGTAAATTTTGTGTGTTTGAGAAAGAGAGAAAAAAGAATGCTATATGAAGATAAATCCTCCAGGGAAATTTTAAAGTAGTTCTGAATAGAAAATTGAAAAATTAGGTTATAACTAGCTAAAATTTTGCTGCTTTGATAAATTGAAAAAAAAAATGATGCAACATTCAGGTTGTATCGGAAATTGGACAATAAAATACAAAAAATTATTGTTAATTTATTTTTATGTACTGTTAAATATATTTGGTCAATCAACCACTTAGAGCCAATTCCAACCATGCTTATAAACATATTCTAAAAGGATCAAGCAAATTCCTTAAACTACTTCTAAATTTTGCAAAGCCAGCTTCCGACAAAACATTAAATAAGCTACTAAAACTATTAAATTTATTTTTGTCTTTTATCTAGCCAGTCTATATATAATTCATTCATTCAGGTTTTTACAATTGCAACTAATTATCCTGGGGCTATAAGTAACCACACAGGGGTGCAGAAAATGTTTCAGGGCTCAATATTTCCCCAGAACACCATTAATTTTGTCCGAAATTCGGAGTTATGATAAATACGGACATTATTAATAATGCCTGCATATTTTGGGCAAAGTGATAAATATTCATTGATAAATGCCAATGAATTTATCACTTTGCCCGCCTCACTTCAGGCATTATTAATAATGAGAGGCAGTTATTTCTCAACAAAATATCCTCATCAATATTGGCCTCAGATAAACTTTTTTATAGAAAAAGACACCTCTCCTGTTTATACCCCTTACTTAGTTTAATGATCACCTAAGTTCTAAATTTGAATTTCCATCTTAACTAAGTACGTTTTAAATTAACTAGCTACTTTTAAAATAGGACATATTTTGTTAAGTTTCCATGAATGAATAAATGAAATTTTCATACCTGAACTTCCAGTGGAACGGTTTCAACACTGTCATCCGTACCATCAATGGATTCCATGTCAACGTCCTCAATGGCATCAGAGTCATCATTTTCGGTATTAATACTGGTGTCATCAACACTGATGTCGTCTGTTGGTTGAACGCTGATGTCCTCTGTTGGTTGAATGCTGACGTGGTCTGTTGGTTCAACACTGACTGGGTCTGTTGGTTGAATGCTGACATCATCTGTTGGTTGGATACTGTTGTCTGATGGTGGGATGATGAAGTCATAGACCTTAAAAAGAGAGACAAAGAATGTGGCCGTTGTTGCTGCTAGAACATCTTTCAGCAAATTCCCCCATCACGTGGTCTGTGCTGTTGTTTTTAATCGCTTGTTTTGCTTAATCATCAGACGATCACCTAAGAATTTTGTACTATGACCCAAAGTTATTAGCAGTAACCCAATTTCATTGCTTTAAGAAAAGTTTTTAAGATCGACTTTGATCTTAAAAACTTTTCATTCGTTGAACACTGAAAAAACTTTCCATGAAATTTCGATCGATCGAATGAAAGATTAATAGATGCTAAATCGGAGTCGATCTTAAATATTCAAATTCGATCGAAATCTCAAATATTTGAGATTTCGTCTAGGGAAAATCCTGATGCCATAAATGGTTACCACACTACTTACTAACACTCACAAATCACTGTTTCGGGGCAAAATTCTTAAGTGATCGTTTGGTGAATACCCAATTCACGCATTGAAAACCCCAAAATTGATCACGTGAAGGGGGATACACATGCTTTTCGAGTTGAGATGATTGTTCAAAATGAAATAGCTTACCGCTTCGGTGAAGCGAATATTAAATGTTCCTTCTTTTATAATACAAGGTCTATGGCTGAGGTTGTCTGTTGACAGAACGCAGACGTCGACTTTGGATACCTTGCCTGAATCATCTTTAGATTCAATGTTGATGTTGTCTTTGGATATAAGGCTGACGTCATCTTTTGATTCAAGATTGGGGTCTTCTTTACAATTAATGTTGATGTCATCCTTTGATTCAAGATTGGGGTCTTCTTTACAATTAATGTTGATGTCATCTTTTGATTCAAGATTAGGGTCTTCTTTAAAATTAATGTTGATGTCATCCTTTGATTCAAGATTGGGGTCTTCTTTACAATTAATGTTGATGTCATCTTTTGATTCAAGATTGGGGTCTTCTTTACAATTAATGTTGATGTCATCCTTTGATTCAAGATTGTTGTTGTCCTTCAATTCTCCACATTTAATACTTGGGTCGTCTTTTGATTCAATGCTGGTAATAACATTTGATTCTACACAAGACACATCTGCTAGTATTACATTAGTGTTATCTGTACTATGAACAATAGAGTCATCTTCACATTCAATACTCGTACCTAAAGTATCACAAGCACTGATTTCTTCTTTATTGGTTGCTGTATCTTTTTCATTTATTTGAACTTTACTTTTTACTGTACTTTCACTTTTGCCAACAATTTTGCTTTTGTGTATAATTTCCCACTCATTTTCACTATCAATCTCTTGATCTTTAACACTTTCGACGCCTTTTTCACACCATTTATTTTCATCACATAATCCAACACCTGCATTTTCAACCACATCAATACCTTCCTTTACATCTTCACTTTCCACTTCTTCTATTGCTCCTACACCTTCGAAACCCTCACCTCTACTTAAGCTAACACTTTCAATATCGCCATGGATGTATTCGTCTACCTTCTGATTCTAAAACAAAAATATTTTATGGATTAATTTCTTATTAGTATAACAAATATTATTAAAAAATTGACATAATAAGTCTTGAGGCTTGCATTCCCAACTCATTTTTCTAGCACATAATGTCTTAATATGAACAATGCGCCATAAAATATCAACCAACCAATTCTGCTGGTTGAAGTTGATGTTGATAATATGAAATGAAAATGAATAAATACCTTAACGGCATATTTATTCCTTATGAATGAAAATTAAACAATCTTTCTTGCAAATTCTCACATACAAATGTTACCACTATATATTCCTGGATTTGCTGAAATTCAACCCATTAGTGGAAAAAATAAGACTTTTTAATCCTCCAAAAAATAATGCATAACTCCTTTTTAAAAATTGAAGCATAATGAAGTATATCTACCAATTTAAAATATTTTGAGTGTTCCCTTATTTAAAACTTTGGCAAAAGTTTATACTTGCGTATGCGCCAAGTTTTTAGCGTTACAGATCACTATTATGGTAACCCTAACTCAGTGGCGTATATAAGGGGGGGGCCGACGGGGCCCGCCCCCCCCCCCCCCCCGAAATTTTGACTAGGTGTCCTAAAATGGGTTAAAATCCTGTTTTTTAGGGTCAAATTTCCAAAAATTTTTCTGGGGGAGGACACCCAGACCCCCCTTTTGTGCTTGGAACTCTATTTTTCACAATTTTACAATATTCACTTCATCAAGATGCAAAAACTTTTTGTTGAAGTTGTTTTTAATGCCACTTGGAATATCCAAACTCCATCCGAAAAGGCTTTTAACTTTTTAATTGTACATATCCTACAATCATTATTTAAAATAGTTCTACTACAACATAATTCATTGCATACACAAAAAAAAAAAACTTTTTCTAGCCACCCATCATCAAGATCTTGTTCTGACTGTGTGATTCACTCAAATGCATGATGGATGTTTACTAGCAAATCTCTAGACTTTTAGCAAAAAGTTATTAAATCTTGAATATTTTAAATATTTTTACCTTGTTTTAATAAATTATAAATTTTAGTAATTATGATACTTTTTTGTACTTTTGAATGAAAATTAGGATTGAAAAATTAGTATTAACATCAAGCCTTAAAAACTTTACATGCCCATTGAGGCATTCCAGTCTTCAAAATTCATGACCAAATAAAACTTTTTAAGATAATTTGAATTATTATATGACACAAACAAACTGGGCAATATAATGAGGTATTTTCATTTGTTGAGATTAAATTTTATTAAAATAATTAGTAGATAAAAACCATGATGAATGACATTAACAGCAAGCATTTTTGTAGCCTAGTTTCTGAGATATAATTTAATTTTGTTTGGGAACGAAACACTTTTGAATCACAAATTGTGCGCTGTGACGTCACATCCAATAGAAGCCGGTTTTCTAATCACTTTACTTTTCTGGTGTTTGGGAAAAAATAAAATTGAATTTTAAAAACACACTTTTGAACTTAAAAAACAGAAATTTGGGAGTTTTAAACCATAAAGTATCAAAAAAGTATAAAATTGAACAAATCCCTCACTTGTGCAAATAAATAGTCAAACCTTGTTTAAACAATACATAGTACTAAATCATTTTCTATTAAATGTGTTTTAGAATTAAAACAATCAATCAATCAAAATTTTGTGATTAAAAATATTTATAGATTAGTTACGATTTTTATTAAATTCTAAATAATTAAACTTCATATCATTTGAATATTCAGATAATTCAATATTTCACAGCCGATTTAAGTATTCAAAAAAGTACTATTCATAAATATACCAGAAGAAAAACGTAATCATACCAATTCATCACATATGATCACATCATCAAAGGGAAAGCCTTGACTGTCAATATTTTCATTGGCTTCAAGAAAAGCTTCGTCATGTATGAGATGAAGATTTCTTTCCTCATTTTTGGTGGAAAAGTTCGAATTTCTGAACAAAGGGAATGTCAGAGCAACCTCTAAACACTTTTCAGAAGAAACTTTTGATTCTGGTGAGGCCTGTAACAAGAAAAGTTATTTACATTTTACTGTAGATTGGGAGCAGTCAATATTGATTAAAATAGGGAAACATTAAAACAAATATTTGATTTTTTTTTCGGTCTCAATAAACTAGTTTTAAAGTTTTCTAACAGCCATATTCACAGCCATCAGCGTCGGTGTTAAATCCTTGGTCAAAGAAGGATTCCACCAATCAGAGTAAGCGAAAAGCTAATTTTTCTTTCTTTAGCTGCTAGTTAACACCGACGCTGATGGCTATGAATATGGCTATAAGAATTTTAATGTGAATGTAAAAATTTGAAAAGAAACTTACCCTTCACTTTTCTGTTAAGTCATTTCTAACATTATTTTATGTGTTTAATAAACAGCACTTAACTTTATGTTTCCCTGGCCTCTTGGTTAACCTCTTTGAATTCAAGAACATTGGTTCACAAAATTTTAAGGCAATCAATAAACTTTATGGGTTTCAATCGGATTTCTACAGTTGCCTTGTAAAGGAGTGGAATTTTCAATAGACACTGAACAGTGAATACTTTTTGACAGTTTTATGAATTTTACAATATTGGAGACAAGTGTGCCTAGTGTCTTAAAATTTCTTTCCTTTGTAATAATAGAACTGCTATAATGCATTAATGCATAATACTTTTTCCTACTTTCTAACAATTGATTTTTGTTCATAGATATGCTGTTCCAAATAATACAAAACTCAATTAAATTATGATTACATCGATATAAAAGGGATGTTGTTTGTTTGCAAAACATATTGTTTTTTTTTTAAATCTTCAGACTTAAAAAGTTTTTTGGTGGCTATAATATTTAGTAATAAATGATTATAACTAAATGTAAATAAACAAGTTCTTTTATTTCACACACACAAAATTTGGAAAATATCATACATTTATTAATAGGATTAAAAAGATTATAATTAGTATTAAAATAATAATTAAATGTTTGAGTAATAATATAAAATAATTTATTTTTGAATGTAGGATTCATAAATTTAACTAAACATTTTACTTTCATTATCATTGGACTTCATCTTTCAACTCTATATCGCAAACCTTTCAACAGTATTACAGATGGTAGTTAATTTATTATGAATTTTCAAACTTGACACGGGCCGGAAAAAGGTTAAATATCATGTGTGCTGCTAATTTACCATCCAAAAATATGGTACATTGAAAGAATAAAAACATTACAATTAAAAACTTTTTACATATTCCTTATTTGACTTGAGTGTAAAGGACCATGAAACATTTGTATGTCAATTTTATAATTATAATAGAGAGTTCACTTTTTTTATATTTTTTGTATAGGGCATTTTTGTTTATCCAGATTAGCTTTTTATTTTCTAGTAATCCAGGTATACTTCATTTCTCATAGGTTTTTGCAACCCTGCTGCTAAAATATGGTAGTATTTTTACACAAAAAGTTAAATTTCAATCAGAACTGCTCTAAAGTGTATCTTAACAACTTAAATGGGCAGAGGCTTATAAATACAAGCAGTATTTTTACAAATTGGTGTCATTTGTATTATGCAGTTCAAGGAAAACAAGTACTTTAAAAAAATATTTCAAGTTTTAGCAAGTAGTAAAAAAAAACAAGTACATGCCTCTGATTCTTCTTTATTCTCACCCTCACTGGATCCATCACACTGAGTTTAAAAAAAAGAAAGGCAATTAAAACTGATAAAAAATTTTAAAAAGGAGATAGCTTATGCCAATAATACTAAAATATAAATTATACAAAACATTGGTTATTTTCATTAAAAGATGAACTACATACTATTTAATTTTTAACATTTTATTTAATTTTTGGATACTTATCAAAATCTTAAAACAATAAGAAGCAAAAGCTGTAAAACTTTAAACACTTGCTTACATTAACTAAAAATTAAAAATACTTTTTTTTTGTATATTTTCTAGGATTATGATAAATCAGGGAATTATTGATACAGTTAGCTTTGCTTTTTAACCCTTTCGCGACGGGTGCCTCAGCCACTGAACCTCTCTCACAGGACGGCATCCGAGTAGAAAGAACTTTCCCCAGGGGACGGGCGTTTTACGCGTCTAAGTCGAACTTCGGAAAAAAATTCCCAAAAATTAAAATTGTGGTCCAAAATATCTAATTTTCGGCATATGATCAGTGGAACCCCTTACACGTTACTGCTAAAAAATATAAAATATTATCCCATTAATTTCTTACATATTTTTCAAAACAAGTAATTTGTAAACAATAAACTTTTTCACAAACCTGAGATTCATATAACTGGGAAAAATATTCCAAAAAGAAGAGATTTTATCTCTAGAAACTCATTCATGAAGATACATTAAACATATCTTGGAAAAAACTACTTAATTTCTTTTTTACTGAAAACGCGCAATGAGCGCAGCTAGTCAAACAGCTCGGAAATCGTTGAACATTGTTAATTATAAGAAATATACCAAATAATTTATCTATTTCAATCTTCGTTTCCAACTAGATACCCAAACATATCGATTATTTATGTTTCAGCAATAAATAATTCCACCTAAACCCAATCGAAATCTAAAAGAAATAAATACCCATAACCAGTGGCGAATCCAGGATTTTTGTCTGGGAGGGGCTGAGTTTCAAATGTCTTAACTCCTATTATGTAAGACTTTTTATATGGTACTAAAATACACTGCAAAAAACTGTGATCTTAAAGACCTATCTAAATAAGGTACAAATTTTTTAACTGAAAATAATATTTTTTATTTTTACTTACATGATCATTATTTAAATTTGAAATTTGAAATCATTACAATAAAATTTGTAATTCTCAGCTCTTTTGGCTTAATTTATCTAGCGCTTCAGCGGTTCTTAAACTTTCGACCTCCGCGGCCCCCCCCTTTATGTAACAGCCAGACCTCACGTCCCCCCAAGATTTATACACCCAGAGCAGTAACCAGATTTGAGTTCAGGGGAGGTTGACTCAACGTTATTCCTGAGGTACCCCCCTAATGTTCCACATTAAAATTTTACATCTACTTGAAGTAGTAATGGGGGGGGGGTCGGGGGTCTTCCCCCGAAAAATTTTGAAAATTTGCTTCAAAAAGCTACTATTTTAATTAAGTTTTGACATTTTTTGTTACACCTAAAGAAAGCAGCTCCTTGTAAACCACAGAATTTTCAAGGAAAAAAATTTAAATCAAAGTCAAAACTCTCAGGGGGATTGATGGGGGTCCTCCCCCAGAAATGTTTTTGAAAATTTGCCCCCTTCAAATGGTGTTTTACCTCATATTAAAATCTTTGGGAAGCACTCAAATCAAAGGTAACTCGAGTCTTGAGTGTTCCCCAGGGTTACTCGCGGACCCCCTAGGAAGACGCTGCGGACCCCCGGGGGTCCGCGGACCACAGTTTAAGAACCGATGTAGCACTTCATTAATATTTTTATCAACACCATAATAAAATATTCGGAAATTTAATCAATTTTTAAATTTATAAATTAAATTATGGAAATTTCTAGTTTATTTTTATTTAAAAGGTCACCTTCACAGCAAAAAATGCAAAATAAATTTTAAATTTTTGCCTTTTTACGGGTTTTTAAACTTAAAATTCGGATTCAGCAATGTAAAAAACTTATAAATTCAGTCATTAAAACACTTCCATAATTTAATTTATGAATTTAAAAAAATGATTGAATTTCCGATTGATTAACATCTGGGAAGAGTTCGTTTTGTATGTAAGATGCGAAAGTTTTATTCTCCCCCTTCACAAAAAATAATAATGTAGGGTACATTAATTTGTGTTGATAACGTGAATATTTTTCATTTTGTAGACGCTAGAAGCGCACGTTTTTCACTTTTTTTGCGTAAAGACCAAAAAATCGCCGTTTTTCAGCACACTCTAGCGGCAGAACCACTCTTCAGAAAATCAAATTTAAGTAGTGAAATTTTGTTTTCTTGAAATTATGTGAATTGAGATTATGATCGATAAACTTGTAGTTTTTGAAATA
The DNA here is from genome assembly GCA_963680715.1 of Tetragnatha montana. Lineage (NCBI taxonomy): Eukaryota > Metazoa > Arthropoda > Arachnida > Araneae > Tetragnathidae > Tetragnatha > Tetragnatha montana. The sequence continues at coordinate 52,960,765 of OY796675.1, forward strand.
TAAGCAAAAAATCGAAAATTTTTGTGATTTTTGAATATGAAGACGACCTTCCAAATGGAAACAAATATGATATTCGTAATCAGCGCCTTCAAAAACATAAAACCGGCGAAAACACCTTCTATATAATTGTTTTGAAAAAAAATTCCAAATACCTACCAACGATTTTTTTTTTCAAAAATTCCAAAACCTACCTAATGACTAGGGTTACAGACCCTGAAGAATAATGATTCTCCTAAAAAATATCACGGAAAAGTAAGTCAGGGAATAATCATATTTACTACCAAAATTTAAAAAAAAAACGTTATTGCAATTTTTAACTATATCAAAACTGGGATGTCTTGGTTCTGGGGGGGGCTGCAGCCCCACAGCCCCCCCTACTGGATTCGCCACTGCCCATAACTGTCGCAATAAACACATCAAAACTACCATTTATCCATCAAATGAAAATAAAAAGTATTTCCAAGCTTTTAGAACACGTGGTAAGGTTTATATTAGCTGAGATGGTGAAAGAAAGCACTCTAAATTCACATTATTCGTCTTCTCAATGGATTATAAATACATCTCGGCATTTTTCGGAAACAAATTATCAAAAATATAAAATACTTTATGGGAATGAAAGTCAAGATGTTCGCCTTCGAATAATTTCGTTGTAACTGATAAAGAGCGATATCTAATGAGAATAAAAATTACTAATATAAAGTTTTAAGCGTGTATCATATATGAGACGCCCGTCCCCTGGTCCTTTCAAAGCAGGCGTCTCACCCGTGAGACGGTAGGCCGGTGGAAGCACTACGCGAGCGTCTCACCCGTGAGACAGTAGTCCCGAAAGGGTTAATGAGATCATAATTAATGTTATTGATATGAACAATTAACCAAAAATGACAAAGTCACAATCACTCTTATATAACTTAACAAAAATAATCATATGTGATATCACCAAATTATTTAATGTTATCAAAATGTGTCCATATTCCCTACAAAAACTGCAAATACCTAACTCTACAATTAAACTTTAAATAAACTCTTATTAAATACTTTAAGATCTTTTATTGCCATTTAAAGTTTTACATTATTATTCAAATATAGGTATCAGCTTTGAAAATATTTAAACATTAGAATCTTACTTCTTCCACAAGCTCATATTCAGAATTATTTTCACTTATTGGGGAATCTTCCTGTAACAATACCAAAAGATATTAGACAAGAATGATTTTAAATCAAAAGAAAAATAGATTCATAAAAAATCTACTTTAAAGATAATTTGGTAAAATCCATTAATTATTGCCAAGCTGGTTTAGCCAACTATTCAAATATTACCAATTTTTTCTGTATAAATATAACTGTATATTTCTATCAGCTGGTTTTTAATTTTTGGCAATTTAATTTTTTTTCGCACTGAACAGCTTAGTGATATTTAACAAGACAGTTAATGGAACTGAATCACTTATTTTTATTAGATTCATGGAATTAAGTTTGGGTTTGTTTCTTTTCACTTTTTTATCATTTTCTTTCAAACTCAGTTCACTAACTCAAGGAACTAGTTAATTGAGTTAGGTACACAAAATAATCTCCAATAACTAAAAAGTGTTTGATGATGTCAAGCATAACACAGCCATTAAATTTAAAAGTATTCATTTTAGATCAAAATAAGTTATACTTTGAAAATGATTAAATGAGATACATACTGTAAGAGACTACCATAAATTCAGAAAAATGTAGAGAATAATTTCTTACCTCAATATGCTGGGTCGTACTTAGGCATATGCCACCTGTTGCCATAGAAGCACACTGTGTCATTAAAGAACAATTTTTTGGGATGTAGAATTAAAAATTTTGACAGGGATAGAACACCTAAGCCCCTGGTTACTTTTTGGACATGGGATTTAGTATGATTTTTATCATTTGCTCTTAGTGTGATAAGGTGTCAATGTCAAGGCAATCTAAGGTTTTTACAAATTTTTAAATAAGTAAAAAACTATTTTTGGTAAAATTTCGAAACATTTACAAAGAGAAGACCCCTAAACACCCCCTATGGAAGTAAAACTTGGTATTACCCATAATAAACTTTTTTCCCATAATAAATTTTTTTGCTTCTCACCTACGTTTGACCTATTTTGTGCATATGACATTAAAGCCTAAGAAATAGTCAATCCCTCCCTCCTAGAAAAATAATAACAGACTATTATGCCCCAGAATGATTCCCAATTTTGATGAGGGTCGGCAAGAAAATTGTATTGAACTTGGTAACAACTGCTCTATAACAGCGGCAATTTGGCAGTACTCCAGTTTGTAATTTATTACCCCTTTTCGTCTTGGAGGACCTACATCAAATATGTTCCAATTGTAACACTGGGCAGCAAAAAATCCTAAATAAGGGCCTGTCAACATCTCAAAAGTTATCAGAAAACTAAAAAATTAAAATAAGTCCCCTCTTCCATACTATAACACACAGTGGAACAGAAAATAAGTTATGAAATTAAAAATATATATTTTTAGAAGCAGTCGTCATTACCTGAACTACTAAAAGTTCTGGACTTTTTAAGTTTTCCTCTGGTTGCTTGGAAGACATTGTTATTTTTAAAACAGCATGATACAGAGCTAGTGGGGAAAAACTACAGTTTACTGGATATAGTAATTATATTTAAAACATAGTAAGCACAGAAACAGAAATATTTATTTAAATTACTACTTTATATGACAAATACTATAGACATATGTATAATAGTCAATGACAGAGAATAATAATAATTACTTCAATACTTTGATAAAATGAGGGGAAATCAAGCTTGGAGGCTAGGACGCTTTGAATTTGGAATGCAATAAACAAACAAACATTATCGATATGAATACCATGAATACTAACAATCGTATCGTTTTTAGAATGTTAATAGTTTCTAGCTGAGATTATTTAATTTAATTGAATATTTTGTACAAGAATTATTATAGCATTACAGATATGATAGAAAACTGATGTGATTTCTTTGTAACGTAAATTTTCAACTATTTTTTTTTTTTTTTGGGGGGGGGGGCGAAATAGCAAATTTCAGTTACTTTCACTTCGATTTTTTTATCTAGTTTTGGCTGCCATCTATTAAAGTCTTTGAGAACAAATCCTACGAGTTAAATTCCCTTTTAACTTACAAAAGAAATTTTTTTTCTTCATTTCCATTTTTCTTCTTACACCACACATTTTATCGAAAATTTAAAACATGAATTAGTTTGATAAACAAAATTATTGAAAAGGAATAGGGAACTTTGCATCATTATGTTTTTGAATTCGATTCTTTCTTTACGATAAATTAATAAACCATTGTGCAAAATTTTAGGTAAATTTAGCAAATTTTTCAATTGAATTTTTTTTTTTAAATATTCTGTTCAGAAACACATGAATAGTCTTTGGTTCTTTAAAATTTGACCTATAAAAGTAGGGTTTTAACTCATTTTGAGTACTTTTTGGGACTTTTTTTCATACTTATGAGCATGGGCGGGGAGGCAGGGAGGGGCAGCTGCCCCCCCCCTAAGTTCTCAGTTTGTTAATTTTTTTAAAAAACTTTATTAAAGCAATAGTGTATATAAAGTATAATATATAGTGTATATAAGTGTATATAAAGCAATAGTAAATAATTTTCCTTGAAAATTGTGTGGCTTACAAGAAGTGGTTCTGTTCGGCCCAAAGAGTCTCAAAATGAGCTAAAACACTACTTTAGGGACGAATTTTAGAAAAATTTCTGGAGGAGGACCCCGAGACCCTCCATTTTCTAGCTCACATTCATTACCCGTATTTTTACTTTAGGTGTGCTAAAGTTCAAATCCTTTGTTTAAGTACCCTAAAATTTAGCATGTAAAAGTACTCACCATGGGGTATGGGGGTACCTGCAGTGCTGAAATTGGAGGGGGACGCGGGGGGACGCCGTCCCCCGAAATGATTGGGCCGTCCCCCGAAATATTTTTACCGTCCCCTTTCCCTAAAATATTTGTTTCCACTAAAAAAAATTATAAATTTTAGGGTAGATTCAAATACGAAAGCAAATTTATTTTTCGGACCTAAATTCCCATTCGAATGAGTGTTCGGATTCGCCTGTCAGCGTGCCAGCAGTCTCCCCGTATTCCGATTCGCAAATACATTCGTATTCGGATTTTTAGGGTTAAATTTCCAAAAACTTTCTGGGGAGGACCCCCAGACCCCCTTTAAATAATTTAATCTCTATTACTCACGATTTGCTGTACAAAAAAGGAGTTCCCTGTTTTTAGAGTCTAATTTCCAAAAATTTTCTGCGGGAGAACCCCCAGACCCCCCTTTTCATACTTGGAACTCGATTATTCACATTTTTTTTTAACATTAGATTGAGCAAGATGATTCAATTCGATTCACAAATATTTAGCCTCCCAAACCAAATCCTGGATCCGCCAATGCACAATGGTAACATTCGCAATGGAAATTCGGCGAATGGTAATGCACAATGAATAATGTTTTTTTTTTACTTTCCATCAAAGGTTATAAAAGTTATAATAACAGCATTTGTGCTTTTATTCTAGCATTTAAAAAAATGTTACATTAGCCCCCACTTTCCCCTAACTATGTATTATGCAATTTTATGTAATCTAGAATTTGATTATCAATTCGAGTAGGAACCAAAAATTAGTCATATTTTATCCTCCCATCAATCATCTACTCTGTAAAAAGGTGAGTCCCCCCAAATATTTTTCTCCAATTTCAGCACTGGGTACCTGGGAAATAATGTTGAGTCAACCCCTAGTCACTAGTATTCGCAAGATCAAGAGCAAAGGTAAGTATCCTTGCCCCCCCAAACATAAAACCTGGCTACGCCCATGCTTATGAGTGATTTTTTGGGTCCAAAGGGGAGTGCCCCCCCCCCCCTGGATCCGCCACTGCGTCAAGGGAGGTCTTCATCTTCAAAATACCACACGCGCTTGGTCACTAGGGGGGAGGGTGGAGGCTTTGGGTTACGTCACGTAGGAACAAAATTACATTACAAGTATCAAAGGGGAGGTCTGGCGGGTCCTCCCCCAGAAAATGTTTAGAAATTTGATTCAAAGAGCAGGTTTTTAACTAGTTTTGGTACACTTTGGTACACAGTCCAAATTTTGGATATACATTTTTATATAGGATATTTTGCATTTTGATGAACTTTATATTAAAAAAGTTATGAGTAATAGAGTTCCAATTACAAAAGGGGATCTGGGGATCTTCCTCTGAAAATGTTTGGAAATTTACTCTGTTTTTTGTATACTTAGTCCGGATTTCGGACTAGATTTTTTGGTGGATTTGGATGAACTTATTATATTATTAAAGTTGCTAATAATAAGTTCCAAATACAAAAGGGGGTTTGGGGGATCCTCCCCCGAATTTTTTTTGTAATTCGGCCCTAAAAAATAGGGTTTTAACTTGTTTTGGAAAACCTAGTCCTAATTTCGGGGAGGGGCCAGGGCCCCTCCTCCCCCCCCCCCTTACATACGCCCCTGAATGTTCTTGACGTCTATGCTTCTGTATCTCCAAGTACCGTTATCGGTACTTTTAGGTTATAGCTGGTTGCAAATCATGGGGGGGGGGGATTTAACAGCAGCGCGTCAAACGAGGTAAAAGTGCCAAAAGTAATCTAAAATATAGTTTCCTTTAAAAACTTCTATTTTTCATAGTTTCTAAAAAAAAAAATTTGCAGTTGTATTTTAAGATTAATTAACATACAAAACAACTTAATGGTAAATTTGTATAATTGTCTTTCATCTTTCAATCTGAATCATGGATTTATATACCACTTTCATCATGCTTATATTATCTGATTCTATATGAAAAAAAAAGAAAGATATTAAATAAAAAGTTTTTAAAATGTGATATACAAAAACTTATAAACCTTACTTCGAATCTGATTATCTCTACACGGTTAAACAGTATTTTTTTTATCGAATATGTGAAATGTATCGACAGGGTAGTCGCAAAGTAACATGGGGAATTTTTGTATCCAAGTTTCAGGGCACACCCCCTAAAAAATTTTGGTATTAAAGTAATATTCTGAAAATATTTCAGCTTAAAAAATATTTATACCCCGCTCTCAAGCTTCGGTCAATTAAATTTAATTGATAATTTAAGTGACCTGCTTAATGGATGCGATATTTCTCTAAATATTCCTCACTTTTCGCTAAAAATCCAAACCGTTGTGTTGGTTGTAATTAAAACAAAATGGGGAACTTATTTTGTTGATAAAAGTTTATTCAGCTTCAACTTTTAAAATTGAAACTTGTTTGTACAACTTATAAATCAAGAGATACGATGTACATTTATCTCACGTCAACTTTTAGTTTGAAGATGATGCGCTTTTTCTTTTATCTTTTTCAGCACAAGTTTATGAAAATTGTCCACTTAAGTCAAAACAGCGAATTATTACCCAGTCAATGGTTATAATTACAAACATAAGACCATGTTTTTGATTTCAACATGGATATTTGTATCAAAACTTTTGTATTGTGTATGTTAAGCGTCATGCCGGACAAAACGAAATAAACGTGGCTAGAACATATAAAAATGTATTTATTTAAAAGTTATAGAGAAAATCTGTAGTCAAACTGGCTCCGAATAAAATTTTCTCAAGTTTGAAACGTGCATAAACTCATTTATGAAAATATGCAGGTACTCAAATCGATACACCATGTGCCCATTTTTGAGTACGTGCAAGTTTCAGACGTAAAACATCAGACAGTATCCTGCTGCTGACAATATCGGTCAGAGTCCATTAATGTAACGTTCCTATACGACGTGACGAGTCAAATTGAAAGTATGATGTGAACTTGGAATTCGACGTCACCTTAAAGTAGGAAGTTTTCCATTGTCTTCATGAATTGGCAGTTTTGAAATAAAAATAAATATAATTGAGTGGTGGCTATGAGTACAAAGCTGAGTATTTCTGGTACTTCAAAATTGAAAGAATTGGGTCGTTATATTTGATTTGAACTAAAAAGTGTCAAATCAAAATGAAAACATCGTTTTACCAGATTAGAAAGCGTCATTTTTCTCACTGCTCTTAGGATATTTCCTTCAATTCAACAAATTCAATTTCCTTCAATTTTGGAATAACAACTCCACCAAGTACTATATAGAAAAGCAAGACGAAGGCATCACAAAAGAATACAGTTAAGCATGAAGGAACCGCTATATACATCAATCTCTCCCCATCCATCCGCTTGCTTGAACGAGCTTTTACTGAAATGAAATGGCTGGCAGAGAACTGACAAAAAAGAGGGGAAGAGCAACGTTCGATCGCGTTCGTTCTTTTTTTCCGCGCGGCGGCGGTGAAACGAAAACTGCTGCTCTCCGATTGTTCCCAATTCGATCGGGTCGGCTGCTGTCAGACTTGGCGAGTGCACTTGAGAGCAGCTAGGGGCGGTCTCGGCGTCACCGCGCTTGCGCCGTGCGGTTGGACGACTTGAGATCCGGCATGAAAAGGTGGGGGAAGAAAAGGAAGTGTAGAGGTTGAAGCCGTCTTGCCGGTTGCTGCTGTGCTGCACTTTGTTCCTCGGTTTGAAGAGATGTAGACGTAGAGAAGGGAGATTTGGTTGAGCGACCTTTATCTCGAGGACTGGAAAGCGGCTATTGCAGAGGTTCGTTTCGTTTGCTTTGAAAACATTCATTGCGATTATTTGCCATTGAGAGATGATGTAAGACCGATGCGTATTGCATATCGGACGTTCGTGCTTGAAGCTTTACACATAGATGTAATAGGAAATTTGTTAATTTCAGTGACTTTATACGAATTTTTTTCGTGGTGATGAACTTGATTGAAGTAATGAGAAAACTATGGCTTTAACTAGGTATACAGGTGCAGATAAATTGAGGTAATCTTTAGTGGCCCTTAAAACATGTGAAGCACGATTTGAAAATTCCATTTGCAAGGATATGTTCGAAACTTGATAAAAGCATAAGGATAAGGATTGAGGTTGTCAGTAAAAGTTTGATTGTTGCAAATTTTTTAAGTTGGCTTACTTGAAATTGAGAGCAAGCGTTTGAAGAAGATATTGATTGGCGTGAAGTAATTGGAACGAAAATTATCCTAGCTCTTCAAATATGCTATTGATGGACGAAGAAAACTAGTAAAGACTAATTCAAGAGTGAGTAGTTTTTTTGAACTTTAAACAAGTCATTAAATTAAGTTATTTTTCAGAAGAACAATTTTATTCGTTTGTTGTTATTGATGAGTTCTTTGAAGGTCTAATACAAACCTATTCCCTTCAAAGAAGAGTGAGATTCTTCTGTGGACGTTCAATACAAGGCCTTCCCTTAAAATAGAAGGAATATTCCTCTGGGGACTTTCACAACTCATAGCATTCCACACAAAGAAGAGTGAGATTCATCTGTGGACGTTCAATACAAGGCCTTCCCTCAAAACAGTAGAAATATTCATCTGGACACTTTCACAGCTCATAGCATTCCACACAAAGAAGAGTGAGATTCATCTGTGGACGTTCAATACAAGGCCTTCCCTCAAAACAGTTGAAATATTCATCTGGACACTTTCACAACTCATAGCATTCCACACAAAGAAGAGTGAGATTCATCTGTGGACGTTCAATACAAGGCCTTCCCTCAAAACAGTTGAAATATTCATCTGGACACTTTCACAACTCATAGCATTCCACACAAAGAAGAGTGAGATTCATCTGTGGACGTTCAATACAAGGCCTTCCCTCAAAACAGTAGAAATATTCATCTGGACACTTTCACAACTCATAGCATTCCACACAAAGAAGAGTGAGATTCATCTGTGGACGTTCAATACAAGGCCTTCCCTCAAAACAGTAGAAATATTCATCTGGACACTTTCACAGCTCATAGCATTCCACACAAAGAAGAGTGAGATTCATCTGTGGACGTTCAATACAAGGCCTTCCCTCAAAACAGTTGAAATATTCATCTGGACACTTTCACAACTCATAGCATTCCACACAAAGAAGAGTGAGATTCATCTGTGGACGTTCAATACAAGGCCTTCCCTCAAAACAGTTGAAATATTCATCTGGACACTTTCACAACTCATAGCATTCCACACAAAGAAGAGTGAGATTCATCTGTGGACGTTCAATACAAGGCCTTCCCTCAAAACAGTAGAAATATTCATCTGGACACTTTCACAACTCATAGCATTCCACACAAAGAAGAGTGAGATTCATCTGTGGACGTTCAATACAAGGCCTTCCCTCAAAACAGTTGAAATATTCATCTGGACACTTTCACAGCTCATAGCATTCCACACAAAGAAGAGTGAGATTCATCTGTGGACGTTCAATACAAGGCCTTCCCTCAAAACAGTTGAAATATTCATCTGGACACTTTCACAACTCATAGCATTCCACACAAAGAAGAGTGAGATTCATCTGTGGACGTTCAATACAAGGCCTTCCCTCAAAACAGTTGAAATATTCATCTGGACACTTTCACAACTCATAGCATTCCACACAAAGAAGAGTGAGATTCATCTGTGGACGTTCAATACAAGGCCTTCCCTCAAAACAGTAGAAATATTCATCTGGACACTTTCACAACTCATAGCATTCCACACAAAGAAGAGTGAGATTCATCTGTGGACGTTCAATACAAGGCCTTCCCTCAAAACAGTTGAAATATTCATCTGGACACTTTCACAGCTCATAGCATTCCACACAAAGAAGAGTTGTCAGTTGTCGTTAACCACAAAGCTTTCATCTGAAGAGTAAAACCCACCTGTGGACTTTCACCATTACATAGCATTTCACACAAAGAAGAGTCTGATTCATCAGTGAGTCCTTTCATCTGAAGAGCAAAACCCACCTGTTTATGTCCAACCAAAACCACCATCAGCAAGGGGACAGCAGACTGAGCCGAATGGCGTCTCCGGGCATGGAACGGCGCGTCATCAAGGAATTCATCGAGATCTACCGCAGCGAGCCCTCCCTGTGGAAGGTGCGCTGCCACTTCTACAACAACAAGGCGATCAAGAACCAGGCCTACCGGCGGATGGTGCAGAAGCTGCGCGAGATCTACCCGGGGGCCGACTTGGAGACGGTGCGGCGCAAGATCAACGCCCTCCGCACTAACTACCGCAAGGAGCAGAGGAAGGTGGAGGCCTCCCGGGAGCGCAGCAGGCTGACGGGAGAGCCGGTGTACGTGCCTTCGCTGTGGTACTTCGAGCTCTTCCACTTCATCGCCGACCAGGAGGTGGAGATGAACGAGATGATGACCATGGAGCAGTTCGAGGAGGAGGGGGTGGCCGCCGCCTACGAGGACGGCGGGGAGATGAGTGCTGAGGAGTTCGAGGAGGAGGTGAGTGTGTTGTGATGAGTTTTCTTTTTCTGGGGGGAGGGATAATGTTCCATGGCCAATTAAACTCGTAAAGAAGTTGAAAATGGGACAATAGGATTCATGACGTCGTGATTGGTGGCTCTTTGGTAGACACTCAACACTGGCTTAGGGGTCTCTTTAGGCCCGGGGTTCAAATCCCGTTCACGGGTAAGGTAGACTCACAAGAAACTCACCGGGGTAGATTCACTGGGAAACGTTCCCAGGCTAAACTTACAGAAATGGACGAAAATTTTTACATGGGTTTAGTAGAGATGACTCAAAACACATGCAGAAAAAAAATTAGCTGCGGAATTACAGTAGAAAAGCTGTAAACAATTCTTAAAAATCATCATTTTTAACGCCAAATGCAAACCTACTAGGCGAGAAATGCAGAGAAACCCCGAATCAAAAAGTTTTATAAAATGCACGCCTAGTCGCCAAGTGGTGCTAGCTGAATAAGTTCGGGAACTCAGAACCCAATTTTCAATATTAATTTACTCCCCTCCTAATGAAGTTCCGCTGCTAATTTTTTTCACAGTAAGTGTTTGGAATCATCTTCTTATGCCTGCAAAATTTTCGTCCGTTTTTGTAAATTTAACCCGGTGGGACGCGCGCCTACCGGGCGAACGTTGAGACTCGCGGGGGTTATTTAATAACCCCAACCCTTTTAGCTCTTTTCTACACAGTTAAAAATATTTTTTTAATTGGAACCATAAATTTTTAGACATTTGAACTGATATTTTTCTATTTCCATTCTAAGTTCAATGTTTAAACTCTGTTTATTCACCCATTTATTATGTAATCACTCATAAGTGGAAAAGCCAAGTCTTTGATGAAATGTTGTCTATTTTTACACAAAATAGGCAGATTTTCATTAAATACAAATGTTATCAAAGTTTTCTTGGAAAAGAACAACAAGTTAGGCTAAATCTAAATGAATTTCTCAGAATTTAATACTATTCAAAGAAATTCATAAGTTGATTTTGTATAAAAAAAACCGAAAGCATTAGCGCCAATTGTCTTATGTACGTTATCTTTTTTATACATTTCCAAAAAATTCATAAAAAATATAAAAACCACCTCAAATTGAGCCCTGACACTGCATCTCTCACGCGAAAGAAGTGATATGCAGGACTAGCGAAAAACATCGCGGGGGTCATTCCATAGCCCCAGTAACAAAGAAAGTGGGTGTGGGGGGCGGAAGAATGAATGGAATTTCATGAATTCACTCGAGCATGTAGATAAGGGTCAAAAACTCAGCTACTGATAAGAAAGGAATGCCCAGGTGGCTAGTTTTCCGTAAAAACGCATGTCAATGAGAGCTTGGGGTTATAAAATGACCCCGCGCGTCTCAACGGGTTAACCTGTGAACTTTTTTTTGTCAGCCCTTCATCCCTCGGGGGGCGATAAAAAGAGTACTACCAAGTTTACTTGGGGAAATAAAGAGGAGGTTAGCGTCAAGCTAGCCACTCAGCTGAACTTGACTTTCAGTCACACGTTCTGTAACAGCTCTGCTCATGGCCTCACCCAGTGTGGCTGGTTATACTAGAGTTTGGAAGTCCAGCGACCCAGGTTCTGTGGTGAATCCCCAAAAGAGAGATAAAATCCTCACCACAGCCAAAGGTGTCTTAACCCTTTGGGGAAATGTTGCAGTCAATAAAATATAGGGTGGATTAAAAAAGCGATAGTACGAGTTCCGATTCTGGATAGCAACAGAAGCAGGGCTCTCGAGAGAGGGAATGGAATTTAGTAACCACAAGAAAAGCATAGGTTACCTTTATCATACCTCCCGACATTCGTTGGTTCTACCTCCTCAAACGAATATAACTAAATCATGTCCGATCCTGAGGGGTCGGCTCAGCCTTACAAAAGGTACTATGAAACGTCCTCCGTTCTAAATGAGAACCCCCAAAACTAGCAGCTACTTCATGGCGCCTTCCTTGACTGTATATATTTTTCTGCTTTAATAACTTTGGCTGGGCATTTGGATAGAATGGTTATGATTAAGTATCGGCCATTGGAAAAATCCTTGTTGTCTTTGAAATCTAAATTCATTTGAAAAAAAAAACCTACCAATATCTTTTAGGAAAACATTCATCAGAAATATCTTCATAATCTGAACTTAAAAATATATATATATGATTGAAAATTAAAAATAATGAAGATCTAATAATTTCTGAAGTACTATACTTGAACTGAGGGCTAGTGATTCAGTAGTAGTCTACGAACTAGCAATTAAGCTAATTTATTCATTTATTGTTTAACTCTTAGTTTGTGGCAATTTTCCATTGTTGTAAATATTTGGGATTAAACTAAGTGAATAAAATCGTAGAAATAGAATTCTAGAATGTGTAAATACTGTAAATCCTCCTTAAAATAATTTCCCATTCAGTTCCAGTTTAACTCGGAGAACCACGAGAACCACCAACTGGAGCACCGTCCTGGGAAACGCAAGCGAGAACCATCCTGGTCGCAGTCGTGTACCGATTCTGTACCTCCTGTACCGGACTGCGAGGAGGCATTCGGACGGTACGTGGCCGCAAAACTGCGTGCTATAGAGCCCAACAGCCGCATGCTGTGCGAGAGACTCATTTCCGAGGCTCTGTTCAGAGGGCAAAATGGGACACTGACCGAAAGGTCTTGGATAAGCGAACCCCCTGCGTCTGTAAAGTTAGAAGAGTGAAAATATAATTTGCCGTCGAGAGTTCCTTTTAATACAATGTCCTTGCAACCCGGGTATGGTTTTTGGATGTGAAGATTTGACATGAAAAACGAATTAAGTGCCAAAACTGAAAAAAAAAAATGAGTCAGATGTTAGACCATGGCCATCTAGACATATATAAGACCAGAGAAGCTCGAAATCTTGAGTGACGTTCTGCCTACTATGTCGCTTCATCATCGCTTTTTGGATGCACTGTGGATGCAAAAAGCGACATGACGCGAAATAGTAGGCAGAACGTCACTCAAGATTTCGAGCTTCTCTGGCTTTATGTGTCTAGATGGCCATGGTTAGACACGAAAAACCAATCTTAAGTGCCATCATCAAACAATCTATAAAACCAGCTGAGTGTCACGACCGTGATTTGTAGTTCAAAATTTGCCCGAAACATGACTTATTATGTATATTCCTATGGAGAATCAAATTTAAAATGATGAATTACAGAGAATTTATTTTTTGGCACTTCGCTCGTTTTTGAAGTTCAGTCTTCATTTGATCTTGAACACTGTTGTTCGCTTCAAGTTTGAGTTTGAGTAATATAAGTACATTGACTGGTGTTTAAAATGTTAAGACTTTGGTTTTATGGTCCAAAAGCATGACCGGGGACATGGATGGGTTAATTAGCCAACAAAGGACCATTAAGAGTCTTTTGCCACAAAATCCCGTGTTGCAAAAGTATTAACCTGCCCTAGTATGGTCTTCTAAACTTATATATGTGTTCATCTTAACCGTAATCATCTGCAAATCAAACTTTCTACATTTGGGAAAATGAATCACAATAGTTCATTTATGCATCTTAAGGCTCATTCACACTGTTTCACTTTCATTGTTCATGATGCTGAGTGATTCACAAAACTTGATAAGTGTGAATTGATGAGGGAAATTGGGGAAAGCAGTAGAAAATTCCCTAATCGTTCTCATCATCGATGTTGAATCTGGTCCTTCCATTGGTTCTTGGCGCTACGACGTAGTAGCTAAGTCATCATCATTTACCCATTTTAGATTCCTCTTACTTGATGAATGTAACTTTTCTTGACATTTTTTTCCAGTTGTATTTGTTTGAATACATGTGTTTAAATAATAAAGATGGAATATTTTTTAGAATCTGTTGAGATATTTTCTTTCAGCTTATTCATGTGTAAATTTATGTTTATGTTGCTTTAGAGAAAAGTTTTGAAAGTTCCTGTCATCTCAAAGTCTTTTCAGCAACTGTTAACATCTGTTTATAACTATTAATAACTGTTTAAATTATTAACATTTTCTTCTGAATGCTTCTTAAATTTTACCTAGAAAGCTTCTCATTAATAAACACAGACATTTCTAAACACAATTATGATGAATGATGAATTAATTAACTAAGTTTAATATTATTCCTATAATCTTAAGTCAGCACCAGCAGTACTTATTTTAAAGAAATTGTTTGTACTAAAATATTTATTAATGCTATTGTTTTCACACGCGACAAAATACCGAAATATTTCATTGTAGAAGTTTCAGTTTCCTATTTCACAAAAAAATATCAATTATAATTTTTTAATAAAAAACTATCAATTATTAATTTTAAAAAATAAATACTTTATTCTATTAGTACCAATTTCAGTGTGTATTTTTGTGTTTCCAAAAATTAAAAGTAAAATATTTTGTTGGGATACTGTTATTTTATTCATGGCTAAAGTGTGACTACTATTCCTTACAATGAAGTATAGATGACACCACCTTACATAGAAATAACTTTAAACTGAAATACACCTCTCATTTCTCATAAGAACCAAATTCTAATTATTTGTATGACATAAACGTCAAATTCGGCAGAATATTATGTAAATTAAAGTAATCAATTTTCAAAAATAATCTAAAATTTAAGAAATTAATCTAAGAATGCCATTTAATATTATTTTTGATTAATATTTTTTATTAAGGATACTAGTTTGTGTCTGTTTTATCGGGTAAAATAATTTAATTTAAAATTTTTAGAATTTTTAAGATGATTAAAAATTCTTAGTATGTACTAGCATTTTTAATTAGTAGGTTTTAACATAAATGTTTAACATCAGTAATATACACTGTAACCAATACGATATGAAATGCCCAAAGAAGAGGATTTTACTTTCAAGAAAGTATTTAAAAATAAAAAAATAATTTTAGATTCCAAACAAAAATATTTTTTTTGCATAATTATGAAAATTAAAATGAAAACAAATTTTGTACAACCTTTTAATAATTTGTTAGTATTCTATTAAAGAGAGGGCGCCACAAAATAATCTTCCGCTGATGAAATTTATAAATCTCTCCCCCACCCACCAATTTATTTTGAAATATTACAATTCTGGTTCAAAACTTCTGAAAAATGAAGGGGTCAGATAAAATTTTTGAACAAAAAAAAATATTTTATCACTTCAAAATTTATGACTCCAATTAATCAAGGCGAATTTTCTCGGAATGGAATCGTCTTTACTGCAACAAGGGTCATATCGTAGTGAAACAGCATTTACAGGTAACTGGTTAAGTATTTGTTTTACTGCACTGCTTACTGAATTTAATTGGGTTACACTTCAAAGGAGCAATGAAACAATGTTTAACATATGTATTGAACCGAATTTTTTTAGAATGTTTTAACTGCATAATATAATGCAACAAATTTTGAGGTATTACTAGTTTAAAACAGAAAATAAACCTGTTTTTTGGGAAGGGATATAAGAATGGAAACCACCTCGAATCACTTGATTTTAAACAAGCTTTTGGTGTTTTGTTTCTTAAATAACTTATAGCATACGAAAAAATTATTATTCATTCAGTTAATTTTAGTCATTACTTCTGTCTAATTTACAAATGAATGTCCAAACATCTGATTTCTCACTATTGTATAGAGATATAACGAATGAAATATATTAAATTTCTAGGTAGTTTTCGGTAAGTTTTAAAAAATAAAGAAATAAAATTTCTTGAATGAAAAATTTTTAGCATATAAGCCTAATGTGCCCTACCGTGCCCTAAAATCACAAAAGCAATAATCTTTTTGAATAATTATTAATCAAATCTTTAAATGTTATCTAACAACAAATAAAAAATGTTAATTATGAGACGGAAATTTACTCCACATAGCAAAATTTCGATTTTTCTCGATGATCCTTCAACAGACATTGGAGTTGATGTGGGTGAAGGATTGTAAAGTAAAACACATTTGTCTAAACTTCTAGTGCAATCTAATTGAAACTTTTTTAAAATATCTCCAGTCCTATATTTATAAAATATAAAATACCTACCTACCTACCCTATGGGCCAACTAACTTCGGTCTACCCTACGTACTCAACGTTCCTTGACTTGTTTCTTTTGTTGTATGTATATGGTTAACATGCATGCGTTTTGTTACTCAAAAAATATAGGTAGTCACGTGACCAATATTCCCCGGCGGTAGTTGAAAATCTTGTCAGAACCTTTATCCAGACTTCCTTTAAGCTCAGGAATGGAGTATATTAGTCGATAATAAATAAAAGTCGGTCTATGCAATTCAGAGATCAAGTATCTCTATTAGTCCAGGCTTAGCTATTCAACGTCATCATCAACGGAATAAATTAGCCTCTCAAAAGAACTTCCCTCTTCAAATCATCAATCATACCACCCGTAAGCGAATGAAAATAAGTTAAAGTCACACCACCCAGTGATCAATAAAAAGAACGCGGGTTGATCTATATTCATTAGCGCAAAGGGTTAATGAAGTCATTGGCCATCGCTCACGGCGTTCTTTGTCAACAATCGATACACCATGCGGGAAGAAGGGAGGTGTCAACTCGCAACGCGACCTTGCACGCGACCACGGTGACCTGTTGATCGCCAGGTGAGCATGGTGTGAAGGCTCGAGGAAGGGACCTTGGCCTCTATCGGAAATCGTTTGTTTGGTTGGTGTGGTGCTTGGGTGGGGGATTAGCCTTGTCAGAAGTCAGATTTGAAGAATTATCGAGTGGGTATTTTTGGTTTGGGAATTATGCAGTTCTTGTGAAATAAGGAAATTTTATTGAAATAGGACAATACTATACAGGGTGATTCAAAACTCATGAGCAGTTGTAGAGTATAAAAAGGCGATTCAGAAGAGACCCATGAAAGGGGTGGTGAAGCAATCCCTAGGCGCTGGAGTGGAGACAAAAGTTGCCAAAAGCAACGAAAAATGATAGGTTTCTGAGGGCAAATGGTTTTGGGTAGGAATAAAATTCCAGTGGCAATTATATTACTTTGACTTATTTATAAAAACGGTCACAATTATTTTTTTTCTTAAGAGGTCTTTATTAAAAGGCGAAGGTAATATATTTTTTACTGTCGTATTTTTTATTTCGGATTTTGAAGACGACCTCTTTTGGACAAAAACTTTACACCAGTTTTACACCTAACTCCTAATGAAATAAATGTAAAAGAAACCAGGAATTCATTTATGAGTTTTGTGGTAACACTGATATTTATATCTATTTCCTATACTTAAAATTACATCTTCGAATTTTTTTTCTATTTTAAAAAATTAAAGCTATGTTAAATACTCGTTATCTTCAGTTTGTTCTGAATTTATTATCAACTTTATTTTATTAACTTTAAAATTATATAACAGCATTAGAATTCCCCATGACCTGATTTAGTGACAAATTAAAAAAAAGAAACTTGCCATCAACACCATTTATTTATTTTTTAGAAACGACGCTTCGTTTTTTTGCTGAAATGCGTTTTGTCGAAGGCAATCAAAACCTTGAGTCAAGTTAAGAATAGAATTTTCTTTACTAGCTCAGACTTTACCTTCCTTCATCCCAGGAGCACTCTCGGAAATGCGGTTTATAAACGGAAATTAGGTTACGGAAAAACCGATTCGATACACAATGTAACTCGTTTTTGTAAACCTTTGAACTAAATTGAGTTTGAATAGTTGACTTTTTTTAATATTTGACAATAGTGTCGGAAGAAATGTTACGGCGTAAAGGAAAATATTTTGTAGGGTATTGATTTGTCGGTATATGTTTGAAAAGAATTCACTCACAAAAAAAGTATTTTATTGCTAGTCTAAATCTGAAAAAAAACATCTACTATTCCAAGAGTTGAAAGAGGCTGAAATATTTTGTTACAAAGTTCTGATCCAAAAATATTTTACAGAATGTATGATATGGAAAAGTAGAACATATAACTGTTATTCAGATATTGTCAAATAGTGCGTAAGAACTCATTTTTTAAAATTATATACTTTTCTGTTTTTTCTAGTTTTTATTTTTTGTGTATTATTTAAAGGTTTAGAAATGCACTTGTAAGGGATTCTAATCCCATAAGTGTACGTTTTCAGTTTCTTTGTTTTTTCTTGTTGTTGATTACTGATGATGTAAATAGATAAAAAAGCATTTGGAAATTATTTAAGTGGAGTGTCTTAGTAAATAGAGTATTTATAATAGAATATACAGTTTTTTAAAGTCACTACCAAAACTCTCCCAAATGCATTTTTCTGTGAAATATTACTGTACTTGACTCTTACTGACGACACGATGTAGAAGTGTCCCAAATGGCCTTTTTATTCAAACAGACCCAGATGTTCTAAAACATCTCTTAAGCCGAAAAATTCTCGTTTTATCCAAAATTTTATATGAATACCATCGTTTAGGATCCGTTCCAGCTGCGAAACAGACCCGGATACTTTAACTAAAATATTAATCTTCCAGATACGCATTTGAATTCCAAAACTTCCGGCGGAAAATTGCGTTTTCACTGTTCTTACTGAAGGAATAAAAAAAAAGCGGTCTACCATCCCTTTATTAAATGGATTGTCAACTCGGGGTGCAATACCATTTTCGTAAAAGAGAAGGTACTATTTCTCTTTGCCTAAGAACGTAACCCTTTTGTTTTTCCTTGCTGAAAGATAAAATAGTGTGATAGATTTGAATGGATGCCCAGCTTCCTTTAACTCCTATGCAAAGTTGGATAATGCTAATGTTGGCTCTTAAAGAAATTGATGATTCCTCTAGATGTGGCCATTTACTCTCGGAATGTGAGGTTCACCGTGTCTGATGTTAAAGGCTAAGTGATTTTAAACTTCCTAAATAATTTCATTAGGCCTGCAATCTTAAGTGTTTTTACCATTTAAATATTTAAATAGGATGAATTTTTTTTTTGAATCATTCAAAAGTTCAAACTGCTGTTATATTTATGAAAAGAAATTTCTGAAAAGACATTAATTTAGAGAAATAGTCCGAAAATACCTTAAAAACATATCAAATGAGGATTTTTAAAGGGAAATTATATAAACATTTCTTCTCACACTGCATAAAATAGCTAATGAAAAGATAATTTCACTATGGTTTCAAATGTCAAATCTTTCAAGCGATTTAGCAATTATAAAATACATAGTATACTTTCAGATGTTTAAAAAATTAGAAATTATCTCTACTAGTTAGACAGTACAAAATGTGAAACACTCCAGAAATTTAATAAATTAAGTTATTTAATTGAGTTTGTTAATGAAGTACTTACCTACAATTTTATTCACCACAATGACTGAAAAAGTTAATTTAAATTCTGAAGACATGATTAATAAAGCGATATAAATGAGCACATTAAATAATTTTTGGGGTAATATTTTTTAATAGGGATGTACATATATATTTTTTGTTTTTCATGGGAAACACGTGGTAAATCATAAATCCTTCAAAAATTATAACGTTTGACATTTGGATGGAATTTAATACCGTTCATCCAACAAGATAATGTATTAAATGTATAAAAATTTTAAAAAACAAGGTATCTAACTCCTCCCGTGGAAGGCCGGGCATATCAGCTAGTAGTTCTACAAATCTAGATTGAATATTTGAATATAGTTTGCCTTTCTTTAGATTAAAACAAATCCTAGATATCAAATCTTTTAATTCTCTTCAACACCTCCCTCACATCTCATTTTTCCTTGACTTCACTTGAAGAAAACTCCGGATATTACTCGAACCGTCAGACAGCCTGTTTAGGATTCCCGCCGAACATCGTTTTTAGAATGACACTCATTACAGTCGGGAGGCCATCTCGGTTCGAACTGCCCTTCATTAATCAAAGAAATACGTGACTGGATTCGAAAGGGATCGTCTCAAGTTCTTGGGAAATCTCAGAACTTTTGGAATTTGTTCTCGGCAAGCCATTGATCTTGCACTGTTCAAGACACCCACCGAGACACTGTTAGTGATGGTTCTGAGAAGTGATAAAAACTACTGACACTGACTGAGACCTGTTATCGATAGGTGCTTCTCTCAGTTCATCAATTCCGGACTTTTTGACGTGACCTTTTAAATGTGAAAGTTTGAATGAGATAAGACCATAATCGTAGAAATCTTGAAGTTCAATCTTACAAGAATCTGCATTGAGACAAGAGAGATAATATAACAAGGAAGAGAGGAAAGGAAATTAGCTCGTTAGGGTTTGATCCCCATGTGTTTTATTTCTTGAGCAATATTAACACCTTGTTAATTTTTTATGGTATGTTGTTCTAATATTTGGGGGAAAATCAGATTAAAAGATACAGAAAAAAATGATCGTAGATGACCTAATAATTCAAAGAATAAAAGAAGTAAAACATATTAAAGTGAAATAAAGTTTGCAGTGAACCATTTATACGTATTTTATTTCATTGCATTTATTACTGTTTTATCTACAGTAAAATCTATTTTACGCATGAGTAAAATACATGAACTTTATTCCATTAATTTCTACATACATAAAATAAACTCCTTTCTTTCTATGCACCATCTCGATATAGTGTTTTATTCTCCTTTTTTTGTCCTTTAATGCTTTTACTGTAAGTTAGCTTTCATAACTTATTATTTAGAAAGATTACATTTATAAGAAATAAAAACTTTAACCACACACACACAAATATTAAGTTTTTTTACAACAAATTTCAGATTTATATGCTTAGGTACTTCAACGCTTAAAGAACTAATAGAATAACAGATCCTTTAATATAACGAGATTAAAAGTAGTTTCTTCATACATTGTATAAAGTTATGGAATTATCCGGAAATCCACGACCTAGGAAAATTTTCTCTACCTGAAATTTATAATTGAAGAAAATGTGAAGCTTTAACTCACAGTAGAAGAAATAAAAACACTACGTTTTTATATTTCTGTAATTTATAATTGTGTTTAATGAGTTTGATGATGTTCATGGATATTTACTCGAAACTCTTTTTTTTTTTTCAACTCATTATAATGATTACTTGCTTTACGTAACCTAAACACCATGAGCGAAACAGAGCTAATTACACCACATAACCATCATAATTTTTTACTGTGAAACCCTTTCCCTTTACTTCTAATTTGATGCACATGTTTCCAACGAGGGGGAATGCGGCGTCTGTTAGAGAGGAAACCATTAAACTCAAAGCAGACTATACAAAAGCTCGACCCTTTAACGTTGGAATAGTCCTTCTAATGGATCATTAATTAACTGGGGGCATATGCTGGGATCACAGGTTGCCTTGAAATTGCGCTAAGTGAGAAAATAAGTTTTTAACTGGCTTGCCTCCTAGGCACAAATTTGTGAGGTTTGCAACATTTTTCTGTTGAGTACATACCGTTTCAACCAAGTTATTCGTTAATTAACTGAATATTTAAGTTTATCCATTTGGTATTTTGTCTTATATAGACATATATTTTATGAAAAAAAAGCATCTGATTTTGTTTGCACCAGAAGCATTTTACAATGGTTATGATGTTTTGTACAGTCTGTAATATTTGATTTTTGTCCCTTAAAAAATTGAAGTAATTAATAATTTTTTCCCTTTCTCCATAAATTAAAAAATATATAATGAATGATACAAACATAACCTGTTAAAACAACATAAGCTATGCACAAATATTAAAAATTTCTCACTTGTACAGCATTGTTAGTCAGAAACTTCAAGTTATGGACTAAAAATTTTACATATATTTGGGAAAAATCTCATCAGTGATGTATTAATGAAAGTCTTTTAATTATATTAATCATGGTTCTCTTAGTTTCTTATTACCAAAAAATAGTCCTACTCTAAGTCCCCTCGAATTTAATTATGTGTTCTTGCATGACAGCATTAGTGTGGTTGTCTTACAATATTATGAATTCATAGTTTGATTTTATTACGTAGAGTTTTCTAACTCAAAATACCCAAGTTTTACAATTTGATAATTATTATAAGTATCCAATGAAAGGAAAGAAAAATGTGGTTATTATTTTCCTTAAATGAAACTCTTTAATCCAGAACCTCGTAATCATAAATTCCTCATAATTTACCTTTTATTTCATTTTTATCACTTAAAATATATTATTTTATAACACATATTTAAAATACTTCTGTCAAAACAGTTTGATAGTGATCATTAAAAGGAAAGAATGTGGGTGGTCATTATTCCATTCGAATGGAAATCTTCGATTCGTTTGAAATCTTCAACTACCACCGAAAAATAGTAGTTCCTTTTATAGAATATCACAAACACGCCTACGAGATTCACCACTACTTAAATAAGGACTCTCACGGGGTTCAACATTAATAAAAAAAAGATAAGGATCTCCCGCTCTGTAGTAAACATCTATTATATCTCGGTTTCACTCTCCAGAGATTCGGGAAAATGGAATCCTTTCCAGGGGATGCTTTGAAAGGAGGGCATCTAATGAGTATTCCTGCGTCCTACTTCCGAAATGGCTCATTACTACTGTGCGCGTCCTACTTCACTCTTCGCCAGCCCGCATTCTGTAGTGACGGAATCAATGGCAACCAAAAATCGCACGATATGTGTCTGTCTGATGCTTCTTTTTCCACATGGACGATTCCACGGTGAAAATAGTAGACGTATTGATAAGAATGAGTGTCTATCGGGGTTTTTAAAGTTCATAAGGAAGGTGGATGGATTTGTACCCAAATCAAACGGGTTGCTTTTGAACGTGGGGGAAAAGTCTTATAACTCTTATCACCTTTTGTATTAAAAAATTATATGGTTACCTCTGATGGTTTTATCAATTTTTACTAAAGGAAGGGCATTTTTTTATATAAGGTATACACCGTTTCTAATTTTAAGATTTACGATTGTATTTAAATCGATAGGGTAGTCAAATATTGTTTACTTTTTATTTACCTTAGTACACGCTTAAATATTTACTGTAGAGTGTAATAGTGTTAATAAACTGTAAAATAGCTAATTAATCTTAGCTTCTTAGCATCAAAGGTTATAAAATATTGTAGGTATTGACTCTTGCCAATGCTGCAAAGAGTGAAAACTTTGTCAGTGTCGGTATATTTATGAAAGAAATAATGAATTTTTGAGTATAAAAATCTTTTGAAAGTTTTAGTGTACTAAGATTCACACCTTTCAATACTTAAGAATTTTATACCATCTGATTCGTGAAATGAACCGAGTCATTTAGAAATAATGATATTTTCTTAATTATACAAAAATATTAATGATTAAAATAATAATGTAGTTGGATAATCTTTAGTATAATTTGGATTATTACTCTTAAATATTTATGATGCCTGTTAAGCTGTTTAAATTTTGCTCTTAAATATTTATGATGCTTACTAGTATCATAACTATGATTCACAATAAAGAAGAAACACCCGCCTTTAGAGAAAACATTCCCTTAAATTTAAGACCCGAGTTTACTACCTCAAGAAACTCTAACAATCATGAATTGAAGTTATTTTCATTGGAAATCTCTCTACCCTAGTTCCCCCATAGTCCAGTAAATGGGTCATTTCAGGATTTAACAAAAGAATCAGTTTTATCAACAGAGACAATTTCACACGCGAGCAGCGCAACATAATCGTGACCAGTCATCCAATAAACCCCAAAGAATGCTCCTAAGTCCCTTTCCACATTACTCAGAGACACAAGATGTTGACACCTGGGAGGAACAGGGATTTAGTTTTCTTCCTCTCTTCCATGCTAGACCTACGGGGCTAAAGGGATTTAAAAAAAAATGTTCCTCTAATCGACTTAGGACCTCTTTTGGGACAGTAAACAAAGAGCCGCGAGCTGTTTAAAAAGACCCGGGGGACACAGGCGATAAGGCTAATGAAGCCATGAGGACGTCTTTGTGCATTGTAACGGGCCATTTACACTCTAAAGCGATCAATAGTATTATGGAGATGGTGGTTTTTCAATGACTAAAGGGGTGCGTTTTTACCTGTATAGTTAGGCGAAGTATTGTTTTTTGTTGGCTTCATTGAGATGGGGGCTTAAGAGGAGGTTTACGTTAAAGATCTTTGTTTGGTAATTAAGAAAGAGAGGGATGATTGGAAGCGTGAATAATGGCAAAAAAATTATCTTATTAATGTGAAGGGGAAAATATGTAGTTTATTATTGCTAAGGTTAGTGTAAAGAGTCATCTGGAAAATTTCGTGCGTTTTTGTATAGGTTCTAGTTCCTATAATTTTTGAAAACCCCTAATAAGTGTAGATTTTATTTTGCCCAAGGAGGGTTTTCCTTCATCCAAACTTATAAATATAGTGTGACGGTTCAGATGATAGTATTTCTATAAAAAATGCCTACTGAAAGAAGTAACTGCAAATGGGGCAATTTTTTTTTGTGAGCAAAAAGTTGTGTCTTAAAACGTTTCAATCAATTCTGAAACTGTGACAACATTAAATATTGCAAATATACTGAAAAACCTTCTTTAGCCCTTAATTAATGATTCTTCTTTGATTTTGAAATACTTTTAGTTGCCTTTTTTAAAAGGAGTTGACCAGAACTATTAAAAAAATCATACACTTTATTTTTATAAGTATTGAAATCCCAAAATTTCCTTTTTTTTTAAAAACTTACAAGTTTTCAAATCTTTACATAAAACTTCCACTTTATGAAAAAGCTGATTGAATTATGAGAATTACCTTAGATCCATGAAAAAGTTATGAGGTACTTCTAACATGAAAGTATGGGTACTCTTTTTATAGTGCAATTATTTTAAAAATAGTATGAATACTAAGACTAATACTACAGAAAATATTTAAAGATGCTGGATAAATTAAAAAAAAAAAAAAACACAGAATCGGCACAACATTTAATAGGGATGTATAATTATTATTATTAATTACACGGTACGCAAGCAAAATCTTTTCATGAAATCTAATTAATAAAAGAAATACATTTAATAACTATGGAGAAGCCTTAAGTTCTTTATCATTTGATGGAAGTTTTAATTTTTTTAACATTAATTACTCTTGTTTAACATTGAAAAAAGACATTTTAAATATAAAAACTACATTAAGAAAATTAGATAGTGGGCCTCTTGCCGTTCTCGGTAATTTATTTGCGTTATGGGATTATCTTGAGGTGTAAAAAGTGTTAATCTATGTAAAGAACATTACACTTTAAATAACTCAGAAGGCGCCATAATACCATATAACATCGAAATTAAATTTTCTTCGAAATGGAGATAAAAGCTTATCATATTTTCTAAAAAAATATAAGAAAATAAATAATTTTAAGAGCGCAATTTAGTTCTTGATAAAGATGAAAAGTAAAATAAGATTCCCTACTTTATCAGACAAAAAATAAGGCTTTTAATTACTCTGAAAACAGCGTAGATAATTTGTTTCAATCTTAACTTTTACTATAATGCAAATGGCAACTCACGGTTTTTCAAAATAAATATTAATCACCCAATAAATCTTTAAGTAAAAGCAAAGAAGAACGCGTTTTAAAAATAGAATTCTTCGAACTTCTCTGCGTAAAATAGACTAATAAAACATTTAGGGTAGCAACTTTTGATAAAAATGCAAATTGATATGCTGTTAAGACAATTTTATTTTTGAAAGAATGTTCAATTGACCCTGTAAAGCTTATTTATGACTTAGTAAGAATTCTCTTTAGGTTGCGATCATTTACATGGATAAAATTCTTAGGAATAGCTTTCTTAATTAAAGTAACGCCTATCAGTGGATTTTAAAAAGGTTTGCTTTCGCACATTCAATTAAGTTTCCAGTCTACGAAAAATATTTTTAGAACAAACGCAAAAAATCGTTTACAGGTTCTGAAAAATGTAAGTACGTATAAACTTTAAAAACTCGTGGCGTTCTTGCTTTAAAAGTTAGAAAATTTTGATAAATGGTATTGATAAAGTTATTTACGGTACTACAAGTAAATAAGTTTGATGTAGAACTTTGTTTCTCTGTTTTTATCACTTGACGGAGGTGCCAATACTTTTCTCTATTTAATAAGTAATTAAATTGGCAATAGAAATTCCATGTTAAGGTGTTTTATTTGGTTTGGAAGAGTTCAAAATTTAAAAGGTTTTAATTAAATATTTAATACTTAAAAATGCTCATTCCAATTTAAAATTCATTAAACATATATTATCTATATAGAATTTCATTCACGAATAGTTAATACATAGTAGTATACTTTTGATGAATTAAACTAATGATTTTCAGTTTTAAATATGTCCCTTATTTATAAATTGTATTAACATTAAAAAATAAATTTATAACTACTTTTTTGTTTAGTTAATTTAACTGAGAATTTTATATTTCAAAGGAAATACCTGCTTGAGACGTGAGTTCAATTGATTTTTAAAATATTATTTTACGCGATTTCTAACTTTTATATGCATTTTATCATAAAATATGATCTTTTACCCCTTGTTCAAACATGAAAATTTTGAGTTTATCTTTGAACATCATTCAAAAGAGAGCAGTGTTACAAAAAAATAAATTTATACAGTTCTTCAATTTATATATGATCATATTGTTAATTTCGTCTTTAAATTTCGAAGCACTCACCATTACGTCCTAAAACTGGGAGAACTGCAGTATTATCGAAAAAAAAAACCCTTAAAATATTTCACGCATAAAATATAACATGTTCTAATTCAGAGTAACAATATAATAAATAAATTATGCTGATTGCAAAAGAAAAATAAAATGTGGTGACCTTCCAAAATGTATTATTTTGGGTTCGTGGGAGAAATAGATTTCACAAATTATGCTTTTAGAGTAGACTGATTACACGAAGATTAACTCAAAGAAAATATCAAGTGTATACTTCCATTCCTTACTTTCGAGCTCTTCATAAATATCAAAACAATTGAGAAAATTATTTCCCCTCACACCTTAACCGCTTTCTATTATTGCCCACTTCTTTTTCTCAAATATTGAATCTCGTCTGAACACAACCAACAAAATATGGTTCAACCAAAGCACCCTATTGGGGGTGCTACAAAGTAAATTCACGGGCCCTGTCTATAGTGGACTTGGTTCTATTCCCTTAGTTTACTTCTTAGCTGGGTTCGATTCCTAAAAACCTCTTTGCTACCAGAGGAGCCAAGAACCAGCTTAGATAATTAGTGGCAACAGTGTTTTATGATTTTTTACTTTGTCAATAATGGGTAGTATGAATGGTTGAATGGTCGAGTAAGAGACAAGTAGTCAGTGCTCGTTATTTTGTTGTGTCTTATTGAAAATAAATTTATGTCTCAAAGAGATATGTTTGCTTCCTTTCTTTGATGACTAAAGTGGTGACCTTTGGACTGCAACACCTATAATGCATCAGAGGATGACTACAGGATGAGATTGTCTTCTATTTGTTGGTGTCAAGCGACGTTTCGTTAGAGTATTCACGTTTGCTCTCTGAATCGCCCATACCTACAAAATGGCCAATCCTAATCTTGCCATCCCTGCTGATGTGGCCAATCCTAATCTTGCCATCCCTGCTAATGTGGCCGCTCCTGATCCTGTCATCCCTGCTTATGTGGCCGCTCCCGCTGGAGCCGGCGCTGCGCCCGTTGCCTTCAGAGCACCTCCATTTTGGCGCGCTAATCCAGAACTATGGTTCATACAACTGGAATCCCAATTTGCTGTGTCACAAATAAGTACCGACCGAACAAAGTATCACTGCGTTGTAGCTGCTCTAGATGGAGATGTTTTATGTCTAATCTCGGATATCATCCGTCAGCCACCAGCCAGAAATAAATACGACGCCATTAAAGAAAGAATCATCTCGAACTACGCTGACTCCGAAACTGTTCGGTTAAAGATGCTTTTGAAGGATGTAGAATTGGGGGATAGACGACCTTCGCATTTATTGCGCTCTATGCAAGATCTCGCTGGTAATTCTATTAGCTCAAATACGTTACGGTCACTTTTTCTGCAACGTTTGCCAGTAGCTGTGCAACAAATCCTTACTGTTTGTGCAGAGAAAGATGCAGATTTAGCTAGCCTAGCTGAAAAAGCCGACCAAATTATGGAGGTCACTCAAAATTCTCCCACAATAAGTGCTGTCCAGGAGACAAAGGAAGACTCGCGTATTGAAAGATTAGAAAACGAAATCTGTAAACTTTCAGAGGCTGTTCAACGATTATCTCGATCGCAAGTTCAAAATAAGAGCAAGTTTAAGTCACTGGCACATCGCTCAACGTCAAGTCGTCGGCTTACTTCTAAACCCCTATGCTGGTATCACTATAAATACGGTGCTAACGCAAAAAAGTGCCTTCCTCCTTGTGATTATGTTCAAAATACGGAAAACTAACTGGACCCTCTGTTCAAGCGACGGCAGATACAGGTCCTAGCCTAAGTCGCTTATTTGTATACGACAGGCTCAGCAATCGCCGTTACCTTGTCGATACAGGTGCTGCTGTTTCGGTTATTCCGAAAACAGAAACCCTAAAGGAAAAATTTTCCAAAAGCAATTTTGACATTTTCGCAGCTAACGGATCAAAAATCACCGTTTATGGACAAATGACTTGCACTTGAGATTTTGGCATTTCCAGACGATTTCGATGGAAATTTTTCGTCGCTGACGTTACTCAACCAATTTTAGGTGCCGATTTTCTCACCCACTTTAAGTTATTGGTTGATTTAAAAAACAAAAAATTAATTGACTCGTTTACCTATGCTAGTATTAAAGGAGAAACCTTTCCTACTTTCTCTTTGGGTTTAACAACTATTGCAGAGGATGCTATTTATCGGAAACTATTACTAAAGTATCCCCGTATCTGCACGAATAACTTAACCTTTACCACCCAAAATCATGATATTAAACATCACATTCAAACTACAGGCCCACCGGTGTTTGCAAAAGCTAGACGGTTGGCGCCTGATAAACTTGCAGCTGCCAAGAAAGAATTCGACTACATGCTAAAAATCGGCTTATGTAGGCCCTCAAGCAGCCCATGGGCAAGCCCGATCCATATGGTGCCTAAGTCGAACGGCACTTGGAGAATTTGTGGTGATTACAGGAGGTTAAACTCCATTACGATACCAGACAGGTATCCCCTCCCACACCTTCATGACTTCGCTCATAGCCTAAGTGGAACCAAAATTTATTCCAAATTGGATTTCATAAGGGCATATCATCAAATCCCTGTCGAGGAACCGGACATTCCAAAAACAGCCGTTATTACGCCTTTCGGCTTATTTGAATTTACGAAAATGATGTTCGGGCTGTGCAATGCAGGACAAACTTTCCAACGCTTTATGCATGTCATATTGCGTGGATTAGATTTCTGTTTTGTGTATCTCGATGATGTTTTGATCGCTTCCAAGAGCTTAGAGGAACACTTAACCCACTTAAATATAATTTTCGAACGCTTCAACGAGTACGGCATTGTCTTAAATACTGAAAAATGCGTTTTTGGAAAGTCAAAATTGACATTCTTAGGTTTTGAAGTGTCCCCAGATGGGATTGCTCCTTCTCCTACTAAAGTGTCCGAAATTACCGATTTTCCTCTACCTAAAACTGTATCGCAATTGCGTAGATTTTTAGCAATGTTTAATTTTTATCATCGTTTTGTAGACCATGCTTCTGAAAAACAAGCTCTTCTTAGTGCTTTACTCACAAGCAGAAAGAAAGACCTCACACCAATTAACTGGTCAAATGAAACCACGTGTGCTTTTGAGACTTGTAAAAGGGCCATTGCTAACGCAGCAACACTTGCACACCCCGCACCCAATGCTAAGTTAGTTTTACACACGGACGCGTCCGATGTCGGAATAGGGGCAGCTCTTCAACAGCTTAAAAACTCCTCCCTAGAACCCCTGGCATTCTTTTCCCGAAAGCTTACTCTTACGGAAAGGAACTATAGTACATATGATCGCGAACTACTCGCAGTCTACTCTTCAATACGATATTTCGCTCATATGTTGGAGGGGAAACAGTTTGTAGTCCTCACAGACCACAAACCGTTAACTTTTGCATTTCAGCAAAAATCGAATGACTCTTCGCCTCGTAAAAACCGGCATTTGCAATACATAAGCCAATTTACAACTTGTATTCGTCATGTATCTGGAAACGAGAACGTTGTAGCGGATGCACTTTCCCGTGTTGAGGAAATAGCACTCCCTGGTCCCTTAGACTACGCCGAGCTTGCAACAGCTCAACAGTCTGATCCCGAGCTTACTGCTTTGAAGTGTTCACATAACAGTAACTTAATTTTAAAAAGTATTGCATTCCCCCCCGATGGAATAATGCTTTGTTGCGACACTTCCACTAATGTTGCTCGCCCTTTCATTCCAGAAACTTATAGACAAATTGTTTTCGCAAAGTTTCACAACTTGTCACACCCTGGTATACGCGCAACCATTCGCCTTATCAAGCAAAGGTTTATCTGGCCTTCCTTGAATAAGGATTGCACCCAGTGGTGTCGTGCTTGTGTCGCATGTCAGCGAGCGAAAATCCAAAGGCATACGATCTCCCCTTTAGGTAATTATCCTCTAAATTCTGAAAGGTTCTCGCACATACATATAGATATAGTGGGACCTCTTCCTACTTCTAAAGGATTTCGATTTTGTCTAACGGCAGTTGACCGTTTTAGTCGCTGGCCAGAAGCGATCCCAATTGTTGACACCACCGCTGAAACTATTGCATCTGCTCTTCTGAATTGCTGGATATCCCGCTTTGGCGTTCCAGAGACTGTGACAACCGATAGAGGAGCACAATTCGAAAGTGAATTATTTTTTCACTTGTCTAAATCTCTTGGTGTGCACAGAACTCGTACAACGGCTTATCACCCACAAGCCAATTCAATGGTCGAACGCTTTCATAGGCATCTTAAATCATCTATTAGGGCCTATGCTACCGAAAGATGGGTCGAAGTGCTTCCATTGATTCTTCTCGGCTTGAGAACCGCCATTAAAGAGGATCTCTCCTTTTCAAGTGCAGAGATGCTCTATGGTTCAACTCTCAGGTTGCCTGGTGATTTTTTCCGACCTTCTAGTCCTCTTGATGAGTCGCGGAACGTCCCTGCTTTCGTTCAACGACTTCGTGATTTCATGGCTACGTTACGTCCCACCCCAGCTTCACGGCACGGACTTAAAACAATCTTTGCGCATAAAGATTTGAAAACGTGCTCCCATGTGTTCGTGCGAACTGACAGTGGTCGCCCAAGCCTACAGCCACCTTATCACGGCCCATATCAAGTTCTAAAGCGAACTGATAAAGTTTTCACCATAAGAATGGGGAATAAAGACTCAACTCTATCAATTGATAGAATCAAGCCATGTTTTACGGACAATATGTCCAACGAACATTCAACTAACGAAAGTGTTCTGACTAATGATCAAACTAAATCAGCCTTAAAACCACTAAAGAAAGTCAGATTTGAGGACGATCCTCGTACCCCTTCAACAATGACGAGCAGGGGACGTAAAGTTCGTGTGCCTGTTCGTTATCAGTACAAGTGATTTCTACCCTTCAACCCTTCAATTTTTCAATTCAATTTTTTTTCGTTCGTGAACCTCACTGGAGGGGGAGTACTATAGTGGACTTGGTTCTATTCCCTTAGTTTACTTCTTAGCTGGGTTCGATTCCTAAAAACCTCTTTGCTACCAGAGGAGCCAAGAACCAGCTTAGATAATTAGTGGCAACAGTGTTTTATGATTTTTTACTTTGTCAATAATGGGTAGTATGAATGGTTGAATGGTCGAGTAAGAGACAAGTAGTCAGTGCTCGTTATTTTGTTGTGTCTTATTGAAAATAAATTTATGTCTCAAAGAGATATGTTTGCTTCCTTTCTTTGATGACTAAACTGTCCATTCCCCCTTGTCCCCTGTGACGCAGATCAGATTTACGTCCTATCCTATTTGAGAAGCGAGAGACATTGATGGGGCAATCTCGCTTCACGTGTGGCACACTAGGGGAATCCCATGAAAGGAGAGGGGGGGGGGGGAGTTTGACGCGAGACTTAAAGTTATCCGAGTTCTGACGGAAGAATATTATTTTTATTAATGAGAGTGTTTTATGTGAGTTCTGGGTGATGGAATTTCTTCGCGGTTTAAAGGATGGGGGGTAATCAAATTTTTAAAGAGTCGAGGAGTTAATTTTTTAGACTGTAGTATGAAGCGAAATTGTGAGGGTGTTAGTTTTTTAAGCTTTTGATATGCTAAAGTGAAGTGTTAAATAAGATTAGAGGCAGGTAATAAACATAACTTTTGTTTAAAATTCATTTTTGAGAGGAAAAATATTTATGTGACAAAAATTTTATTCGTTTTTTTAACTCCCTCCAATAAGTCCTTTAGATCTGAAAACCCACAGCAAACGTGATATACGAGTAAAACACTATGAATGAAAGGAAAAGATCGATTTTAATAGATCATTTCCATTTCTATGAAATATACAGCAATCGCGCATAGTAGTAAACGATGTCTGTTATAAAATTGTACCAAATTGTAAAAGTATTTAAAACAATATAATTAAATCCGAAAAGTTTCAATAAATTAACTTTTGCGTACAAATAAAACTGATTGGAGTCGAGATATAAGTTCAAAAAACTAGATTTTGAAATCTCCCATTATTTTTTTTAAAATTATCACATTGTAAACACCCATAACTAATACCTTATAAATAAATAGCAGGATATTCAATTCACTTAAGTTTTTAGCATGATGATGAAAAATATCCAGGGTACCCCTAAAATTGACCTGGTCTATAAATTTCGAAAAGTGCAGTTTCCGCCCCAAAGTTGTGTGAGCCAATTTAATACATGACTTTTTTTCTTATCAGCTACTGAGAGAGAATAAGTAAAAAGAAGGACGGACACCCCTCTCGTTGGTATTTATGTCCCGTCCTTGCCGGTTCCTTTCGTGTCCTCTTACCTCTGGAACGTGATCGCCAACATCGATTCACCTATTCATATCGATTGACAGTGAAATGAATCGTAGGTAGAATTCTATTCCCAAAAGTCAGGGATCCAAACGTGAAACGTGTCCTCTGGGGGGAGCATACTCTTTTAGAATTGCTTTAGAATTGGAACTAAAATGGGGCTGCTTGGGGGAAATTCCAAGTCTTTGAAAGTGGGGCGAATTGTGTTTTTATTTGACGTATTTTATACTCGTATGACCCAGAAAAATTTCTTTAGGATATCTGATGCAATGAAATATTTGATACATGAAAAGGTGTTCCTCTTTTCAGCATAGAGGATGCTTCCCAATTAACAGTATTAATATTAATTAGTTTCTAGGTAGTACAATGCAAACACACAAAACTGAAGTGTAAGAGAATTAGGGGCAGTGGAGGCTCGTCCATGGGAGCACGTGAACCCCCCAGTAAAAATGAAATAAGTCAATTAATTAAAATAATTGGATAATTCATATAAATTTATTCGACTTGTACCCCATTCAGGATGAGCCTCCTGCCTTCTTTCTATTCAAAACGTCGAAAAGAAAAATTTATTACAAGAATTTTGAGAGCTTTTAGTGCTTTACGAATTTTTTGGCCTTCAACGGCAAGGGCGACCGAGAAATAAACAGGCAGGAAAGCCACTGCCAAGCTGGCTCGGGGAGAAAATTCTTTCCTTCGCCGGCCGTTTTTCTGATCACACAGTTTGAGTGTGCCGCACCGCACCTTGCATTTCTTTGTTTTAGCTTTATAAGGGTCTAATTTTTTTTCACACGTTTTCAATACTTTTGATTATTTTTTCTTAAAATCTATAGTTTTTTTGTGTTTTATTTTAAGTGGTTTTAAAAGTAAATTAATTTAAAGAATTTAATTTTTTATTATTATTGTAAAAAATATTTTACACCAAAATACAATTTTAGCGCGACAAACCAGAGATTTCAAAAGGATATTTGAACTAGATTTTCAGTGTAAATTGGCGTACTTGTGTATGCAAATAAACTAAGAAGTCTTCATTGCTACTTCCCATTGGATGAGTTGCCTCATACCTGTGAAATTTATTTTCTTAACCAATAATATAAATAATTATAATTGTGTTTTAGTTCTGTGATTTTACTTAATTGCATTTTCGAAACATAATTGTGAACCCCTATTTGAACTACCCACTGATTAGGGGATAGAAATGCTAGGAACTGACAGAGCTTCTTACATTAATAAGTTAAGAGTTAAGATGAGTGCAGTGAAATATAAGGGATTTTTTGGCATAACATTGTTTGCCTTTTTCAAAACTAAAGAACTGTTGATGAGTGGTATGAGGATTTGTTGTAATGATTCAGACTTTACCTTGACACGAACATTGAAGTCTTTTGAAATTATTAATAAAGTATCTTGATAAAAATATTGAATAAAGAAACTTAAGCCATCTCTGGATAAGAACGGATATTTTATGTAGTAAAACATAACCGGAAAAATATTTAAAAGCAAAACAAAACAACATTGGTCTTGTAAAACGAAGGTTGTCATATCCTTATATACTGTATAAGTTATACATTCTTCAAGTCCATGATAAAATAATTCCCAGTTGTAGAAGTTGCACCTCCTTTAATAATAGAAATACATTCTTATTGCAAGGAGCAAAACGAAAGCGCTATGCAAGTAGAATCAAGGTAAAAAAAATGATTTTAGAATCAATAGGTGGTCATATGCCATGAAGCAAAAAGGTGAAACGGTTAAAAGTTTCATCAAAAGCAGAATTTTCAAAGGTCTAAATTTTCTATCAGAACAACGTAAGTGAATATAGCTCCGACGATTCCAACGATGAAGTTTCTCCTTATAGGGGCCATTCCCCACACTGTGAGACTGGCTCCACTCTGGGCCGACACCGCAAACACCAGGGCTTCGAAGCTGGGAGATATTCTCGAAGACGAAAAGGACCTTGCGAGGTTCCCCACATCTGACACTGCCTCTGCGACAGACGACGCTGACACCGTCATGGTCACCAGGCTAGTCATCGAGGCCGAGAAACTAGTCCAGTTGATGACCCGACGATCCGATTTTATTACGTTGTCAGGGTGGAGCAGGTATTTTATCAGGATGTATATATCCGCCGAGATCTCGAGGGTGCTGAGGAACATGACGAGAGACAACTGCCGATCGAGGGACTCGACTTCGGAAACCACGCGGGAGTAGGACTTCATAAGGACAGTCGATTCAATGCTCTCCGCTTTGGTGTACATACCGGAAAAACTGCGGATTTTGTCTTTCAAGAGTTCGCAGATGGATACATAGTAGACCGAGAAGACGTTGAGGGGTAGTCGAAATAGTAGCTCGGTGGTGATGTGGTAACTGATGTATTGAACCTTCCCAAAACCTTCCTTAAAAGGATTGGATTGGATCACAAAGTAAGTCGACGTTGTTATCTGTAGAATAGAAGTTATCGCTATGCCGATGTAGATCCATCGTCTTCTGTTCGACTTCGACATGGTTTTTTCCGAGCTGAATTTCTCTGCTATGGATCTCAGTTGGTGGTACTTGTGGCAAAGGGTGTAGCGGTATGTGATCCTCAGGGTTAGCGTAAACAATTGCAGTATAGACTCTTTCATTGAGACGGGTGGTCTAACTAGTACTACAAAGTTGATGATGGGAAGTACGGTGAACAACACTAGAAATATGTTTAACAGAGCACAAATAAGTCGGATCAGCTTTCTCACGAAGCTCTGCTTCCTCGTTTTTATTGGGAATATCAAAAGTAAATGAAAAAGTATGAAAATGAAACTGAAAGAATACGCAGTTCGTGGTTTCTCCATTTCTTAAACTCAACTAACCAAGCGCATTGGTTTTATTGATACTATTAGGCTAAACGGCGCTGGCAAAATTGGATAAAACTATGGAGAAATGACATCTATCTTTTGAAATATTTATAAAAATAAGAAACAAAATCAGCATTTTCTTTTCCAATGGAGAACTACTTGGAACTGCCAATAAGTCTTAGAGATTAGTCATCAATCAAATATTATCCCTTTCATTGAACAAAATTTAATACACAATAGAAGTATTGATTGATATACCCTCTGTTATGATGTATCCATTATATGCGTGATTTTTACCAATAAAAGTTAATCTCTTTGAATGAAAGATTTCTGGTTATATTTCAGTACAAGGGAAAATTATTATTATAATAGGGATATTATATTTTGGGTTAATTTGAGGATGTTTGAGGATACATTCGGGAGGACTTATTGTTTTATTTATTATTATTAATTATATATTAACGTGATTGCTTTTTATCCATTTTGGATTTGCATTTTGGAATTAATGATGTGATTGGCGACACTTTTCAAAATCGAACGTTACGTATATACCCATATTTTTTTACCCTGTAATGATTCTGAGCTCAACTTGCGGTAGACAGACAGTATAAGCGCCAGAAATGGGAAAAATTGATGCTCTTCTTTATTTAAAGCATAGTTTTTTTTTTTAAGATTTCATCCCTCTTTGCTCTTGGAAGAAAAAAAATTGTAAGCTATGTTGAAAAGTTATGGTTGACTTGAAAAATACTCTTCTAGGTTTAACATTCTGAACGGTATCTACTGGCATTTCAAAGATCAAAACTACTTGGTAAGCGTTTAAAAGTAACGATTTTTGAGATATCGAATAAAATTTGAGCGATTGTAAAAGTGGGAGGTAAAAGCAAGATCCTTTACAGGAAGTACTGCTAGGAGTCTTGAACTCAAGTTACTGAAACAGGTAGAAAGGGTCTGTTACTACTGCCCTTAATACCCATAAGTTTGTCCGGCTACCCCTTTCTCAGCCAGGGATGGGAGCTCCTCCTATAATTAAATGTGAGTTTTGGCCCCTGGGGAGGCATTCGAGCAATTTGGGTGTGGCGCAGCGAAGGTTCGGAGAGAGGTTCTAACGAGGCCGATCACGTGAAAGAGGCCAGGCGCCGGGTTGTCTCGACAATTAAGTGGTGCTAGAACCGATTCTTGGGGTCCTGTAGAAAATTCTTTCACTCGATTTTCAAAGAGAATCACCTAAAACGAGCGTTTGGCCCGATCGGATTGGGGTTGGAAGTGTTTTATCTTTTGTTAGGGAGACTCGGATAACTTGAATCGAAGACAAAAATGATGTCAGAGCTTCTTGTGAATAAAGCTTATTTATGTTTTTAAGTACCTATATATTTTCTTTGAAATTTAAGTTAAACGTTACATGCTGAACTATTTATGAAACTAACAGCCATATTCACAGCCATTAGCGTCGGTGTTAAATCCTCCGTCAAAGAAGGATTCCTCCAATCAGAGTCAGCGAGAGATTAATTTTTCTTCCATTAGCCGCTGGTTAACAACGACGATAATGGCTGTGAATATGGCTGTATGAAATGTTGCTACAAGAGCTCATGAACTCTTCTAATTTCATCAATAAAGTCACATACAATACACACCCTTTGTAATAGTATACTTATGGTAATTTATGGGTTTTCTGCACTCGTACCTACTGATAAATAATTTTTTTATTTGATTTTTCCACTATATTTTAATTTTTAATTAAAAATCGAGAGGAACTTTGTTTTAAAAAAAATTATCATAATCAGTTTATATAAATCTTTATGTTAAGTCATTTATTATAAAACATATTTAAACAAATGTAATCAATGTAGTTTTAATTAATCCTTCACTGTTAAAAAGTCGTATCTTAAAAAACTTTTCAAATGTAAAGAATTATTATATTCATGCTATTTTGTGTTAAAAATATTGCTACCCCAGTAAAATAAAAGGAACATTCTTTTAGTTAAATGCATTTTCTTGCTGTATTTGTTTAAACATTTAAAATCAGAACAATTATCTATTCATGATCTATGTTGAATATTTAAATTTTATTCTTAGTCTCTTTCCATAAGCTTTATTTCATTAAACATGATAATCAGAAGATTATAATATGTGATTACAACTGTTCTTACTAAACACATATTAAATTTAAATGTTTAATATAGAACTAAACTATAGCATATACGTAACTTCAATTCAAAGAAAAACTCATAAAAGTATAAAACAAGTTATTCATTAATTATTTAAATTATTTCAAGCACATAAAAATAAATTAAAACAGGACCATGACAAATGAAGCGAATAACTGAGCTAAGAATTCGAATTGTTTAATTTAAAATTAGACTAATAAATTTGATCAATGAGTCCCTTTAAAAGTTAATTACATGCTCTACTGGGTAATAATCCTCTATAAGATATGCAATTTTCAACTAATTAAATTAGCTAGCATAACTAATTCTAAGCAAGCCCAACTCAAAACTGAACACGAGGTAGAACGTTGAGTTTTGAGGAGTTGATAAGTTTGAGCAAGTTTATTCACTTTAATTAAAGCTTTAATAATAGCTCTGTTAAAAGTGTAGCTTGATCTGTTTATTTATACTAACCCCGTATAATAATATGCATTTAATATTTTAGTAGTTGTACGGATTCAGTTTTAGTCTAATTGGACTTTGCCTAGTATTGCGGAGATATTTATTCGTTTATGTTTTAATACCAGTTGTTCTCTGCCGCTCCTAAATAAGGCATGGTGTGCCTAGAGGTAAAATAACTAATGGTTTTAGTAATTTAACGCTAGAAGCACCGAGATTTGGATTTAACCTAGAACCGCCAGTGGGGTAGTTTTGATCGTACTAGTTAAAGCTTATAATTAAATTGGTGAAAAAAAAATGCTTTGCACTGAAGTTCTTAAAAAGATTTATTTCATGTTTTTATATCCATTTAAAATGCACAAGTGACAGTTTTCCATCAGCTTGTACTAAATTTCAGAAGCGAGAGTAAGTTGACAACTGCCAGTTTTTCAGCTACAGTGATTTTGATGCTAATGTGTGAAAAATCGATACTTTATCGTTCAAAACCTCAAAAAAGTGCGTTTCCGGCATATTTATTCCCAAAGTCACCTCACCTTTTCAATATAAACAGTAAACAAAAAATAATGTCTTGTTGTTGTTGTTGTTGTTACTTATTCTCCCTGATCTAGATTTAGACTAGACCAGGTCCAAAAGATTCCACACCCTCAAAAAGTCCATGACCAATGTCTTGTAGAAGATTTTAAAGGTGCGGTCAAAATAAATGACTTTTTTGGATGTTCTAGTAGATATTTCATTGATTATTAAATTATGTAATTAAAATTCAAAGATGGAAACAACTTGACTTTGTTCTCACTCAGATTTGTTTGAGGAACTCGTTGAGCATCAGACTTGGCATTTTATTACATGCAGAGATACAGCTTGATAAAGTCAAAAAAGTGTGAAGTGGCTCCTTCGGTGCTTCTAGCTTTTAAAACAAGGCATTAACTTAAATTTTTTAAAACAAGGCATAAATATACCTTAAAGATATAGTATCAAATATTTATTTCAAGAAAACCAAGTGTGAAACCAAACATATAAAACTGATATCTTTGTTCAAAATTTAACTAATAGCTTTGCTTTTGAAAAACACATAACATTTTTACCATTGTCAGATGAGATATTTTAGTATTAAGAAAAATATATCTTGCAAGATATGAATAGAAACAATGGTTATTTTTTATTACTTCTCATTTTATAAATACCTAATACTTTTATAAGGATTTTTTTTTAAATTCTTCAATTAATAAAATATTATTTTATGCTTTAAAAGAGCCACAAACAAAAGAGAAACTACACTTTATTCAGATATTATTAACTCAAGTATAGGTTTTGATTTGATAAGTTATTTCATAAATAATTAAAAAATAATATTTTAATAATATATTTTAGATGTTATAGAGTGTTTTCAGGTGATGTCATGACCAGCTATTTTCTTTTAACAGTTAACCTTTTGTAGGCCTTTTAACTGTTGCTAAGGTGGTTGCTAGGTAACGAGGTATCTGTTGCTAAGGCGGTTTTTAGGTATGGGGTCACGTGATTGCAAATGCTCCAATAGAAGAATTCCAAGGTCAGTCATTTTCTGTAACTGTTAACATTCTGTAGGGCAAAAAACTGTAACTTTCTGTTGCTAAGGCCGGTGTTAGGTCCGAGTCATGGGATTGAAAATTGTCTATTATTATTAAGGTATCGGTTTATTCAGCTCAACTTATAGCCTTGTTCACTGCCATCTGACCAGTAGGGTTAACCAGCAGCTAAAGAAAGAAAATGAGCTTTTCGCTGACTCTGATTGGTGGAATCCTACTATAACCGATGTTCAAGTACCAGAGAATAAGGCTGTTGAACATCAAACAACTTTTTAAACATTAGGGAAAAATGTGTACTTTAAAATATGTAAATTAAAATATTTCAATATTTTATAAATTGAACTGAACATTATAAAGTACTAATATTGAAATCCCCTACTAGAAAGTTATGCTCCATACTTCCCACTACATGTTTATCCGGCTTTCACGAATGAATGCACTTTTCGGTATTGCGATAAAGGTGTGGAGGCACTGAAGTGAAAACAGCATGGCTTTCTGAGCTTCGACACTACTTGATGGATCACTTCGCATTTACATGGGGATGAATGATGTCTTTTGGGATGAGCTGAGGGGGCCCGTTACTTACAAATTTGGGAGAGGGTATGGTATGAAATGTTACCTATAAAATGTTTGAAATATTTTTTTTAGAATTTCCACAGTTTAGAAGTTGTGAAGGAAATTTTAATGAGGGGCTTCGGAAGGAGTTAAAATTTAAGTCTTTTCAAAGCTAAGAAATATTATTTAATGTGTTACAGTAGACTCAGCTGATCACGTTAATGTTGTAAATCGGATAGGTATTGTTATACAAATTGATAAGTCTCGATTTCTCTTACTTAATCCTTAATTAATTACTCTTAATTACTTAAAATGTATAATTTTGTGCCAATTTAATGAAATCTAAAGTTGTCCATATGCCCTACAAAAACCACCTTATTCAGAGTTAGTTTCAAACGTCAATTTTTACCAGTAAACATCTGTAGTCGTCTTCCCCTGAAAATTAGTTGCACTGCGTTGGAATCACAGAATAGGAAGGAGGGGGGGTGGGGACTTTTTGATTGGATAAGCTGTCCAGATCCAATAATTTGGAGATGTCTGCTTTTTTATTAGATTCTTCAGTTTGCCTACTGGAAATTTAAATAATTGTAATAAGTTGTGCTCCTTTGAAAAAAAAATGCAGATAAAGGAAGAGAAGATAGATTTGGGTTTGAATAAAGAAAATGGATTATATGGATCGCTTTGATAAATTAGCTAAAACGTGCTAGATTAAGTGAGTACTACTTTCATTAACTTTGCATTACTTTTACAATATTCTTAAAACAATTTTGAATTGAAAAATACATAATATAAAATTGCTTTTAAATATTTTAGTTAAGAATGCATTTGTAAGATTTTAAGGCAAAACACTCGTCGCAAAGCCTTTCACAGTTATTATAAAATTGCTTATTATTATCATCAACAATCATATATTTTTACTTGTTTAATCTCTGTCGAAAGCTATCACATTCAGTGGAGTCGACTGTATTTAAAAATGGAATTCAAAGTATTATTAAAGAAATTTTGTTTTATGTGTAAAATGAATGCCCAGGTAAAATTAAATTCATAGTCATAACGGGATTGTAATTAAGTACTCAATTAAGTGATCTTAGTAAACAAATAACATATAGTTTACTAAGACCACAATGAATTTCCGAGCAGATGGGCAGTATTCCAGAGATTAATTCCTAATTAGAAAGAGATTCCTAATGATTTCAATTGCTTCGCTGTTTTAATTTAACTTTCTCTGGAACACGGCCTATCTCCCCGGAAATTCGTTGTGATCTTAGTGACACCAGCCGTGAAACTATTCAAGTTTACAAAATATCTAGTTTAGTTCACAAACTAAATGAAAATTAAATAATGGATAGGGAGAGTATAAAAATTATTAGATAGTGAGTGTGAGAAGTAATACTATTGTTTTAAGAAAAAATACTATACCAGTACTTTTAACTTCAAAAACTTACGGTTAGGCTGAAATCTTTCTATGGATTTCAAGTTAACAATAGTATAGTAATAACATTTATTAGAATTTGATAGTAGTAGATTGCAAGATATTGCAAGTTTAAAAATTAGTGCAAAATTTTATCATCTATCAGTCACAAACTTCATTAAGTTAGGGATTGTAAAAGTAAATAAGAAGGTAAAGTTCAGGTTACTAAAGCTTAGAAAAATTAAAGTAGATTACTACAATAGAATACATTGGAGCACCTTTGAGAAAAAAAATAGATTTTTAATAATCTGTTAGAAAATTAAAAAATAGGGCTAGGGGATTTAATATATCGCTATTAAATTACTTTTAAAGAAAAATTTGTATATGACATAAAAAAAAATGGTTTCACGTTAAATACGTTCTATTAAGACATCGTAAAACAGAAATATCAAATATTTTGGGCTTAAATACGTGTTTCTCTACTTGCTGCCATGTAATCCTTTTTTTATCACTCAAAGGTTTCAAAGGCTCTTCGAAAAAAGGATGAGTCGACAGAACCGATTTTTATTCCCCAATAAATATTTTTTCTAGTTCTTGGATTTTCTTCTATTTTGCCATTAAGTACTTGCCATAAAATACCAGTAATATTACGCACGTACTACATATTTGAGTTAATTCCTAAGCCCTCTTTATATAAGCCGTATAACTGTTAAGCTTAGAGTACTATCTGAATTTTTTGTGCTTTGAGAATTCTTTCTCGTGAAATGAACTAGGCAGGAAAATTGTATTCAAGGATTGTATTTATTAATTTGTGATGATTCACGTTCTTTAGAAAATGTAAGTTTAAATAGCTACAGAAAACAGAAAAGTATGTATTTTTACAAGGTCAGGTATACTTATAAATGATTTACATGGTGATTATAATTAAAAAGATTCAATTTTAAAATGCTATAAAAAGAAATTCACTGGCCAGAATGAACTCATATTTCACCTAGTTTTCCTGAAGCCAGGGAAATATTTTTTGAGGGTGTGTGAAAAAAGAATAGTACGGAGAATAGGGGGTGTTAGACACTTAACACTAGAAGCTCTGGAGCGGTCATTTTGACGGTTTTGCGTTTTTAAATCTAAATATTTTCAAAAGTATTTGAGATACGCACTTGTGCTTTTATGACTTTTCCTAACTTATGCTGTTATTCATGTCGTTCAAATTTGGTTCAGTTCGCATGACGCGTTCCAGAGATATTAAGAGAACTACCTAGAACTCTCAATAACGTCATTTTGACGTTCAGGCGTTTTGCGCGT
Source organism: Tetragnatha montana (assembly GCA_963680715.1). Lineage (NCBI taxonomy): Eukaryota > Metazoa > Arthropoda > Arachnida > Araneae > Tetragnathidae > Tetragnatha > Tetragnatha montana. The sequence goes on from OY796675.1 coordinate 53,004,131, forward strand.
TTCTTTCTTCAGTGATCGCTTAAATTATGGTTTCTATGCTTTCTTAGATTTATATCACGAGTCCTTGAACAAATTCATATTATTTTTCATGGTTTGGCAGATGTAAACGATCAATATATCTTCGTATTTCAAGAAACCTCCTGACTAAAAGCTTGATGTTTCCCAGGCTCTTTTTACCATTATTACCAGGAAAGATTTATTATTTCCTTCTTCCAGAGAAGAAATAAAATTCATTTCAATCCAAACTACTATGATTTATCTGTTTTTTTACGTGGGAAAGATACATTTACGCAATAATTCAGTCAAGATACTTCTTTTGATGATAATATATGATAGTCGATTCATTGAAACGCGCTCAGATTAAATTTCGAGTTCATTTGGCCTACAGAATTGTTCAAAATGTCTCGTAGAAGGAGATATCTTACACAAGAGGAAATTTTCGCAGAATAAACAAAATTTCTGAAAATGAATCGGAGGGTAGCATGTCAGATGCATCGATAGAGAATGGAGTAATAGATCCTCCCCAAAATAAAAACAAACCCTGTAAGTGAAAGCAGTGAGAGTGAAGATGATAGTCCTCAAGCAACTATTATGATAAACAATGTTCAGAATCCTACAGGTATGTAATATATTTTCTAAACGACCCCTTTTGCGCGAGCTTGACGCTAGTAGATTAATAATGTCAAAAAAACGTCGCCCATGCCAAAAGTCACAAAGTGCGGTCATAATAAAACATCTGATATGTGCAGTAATTGTAAAAGATATGTGTGGGTGGAAAATGCGCTAAAAATGCTTCAGAGGAAATAACGCATTGATTGTGAGAATAATGTAAATGAATAATCAGTTTTCTTTCTTTAACAACCGATTTCAAAATATAAAATAAAAAAAATGTTTATAAATCACATAATTGTTGTTATTAATGTTTTCTCAATGTATCAAAAGCAATAGCAAAGTCAAAAAGAACATTTTTATGCATAGAAAAGCGTAACGTCAATATGACCGTCTTTGAGGGTTGTAGCTACCCGAGCTACCCGGAGCTTCTAGTGTTAACAACCAATTTAGAACGAACTACAAACATGCAAGATTGTTCTTATTGAGCCTTTCTGTCTCTTTTTAGTTCGGTTTAATGAAGTTGTAACAAGTACAGCGTCCTCCTTATAGGTCAATTTTGGTTCGAACTAATTCCCAAAAATTTTCCCGGCTTAAGGAATACTCAGGTGAAACATGAGATTATTCTGACCAATGGTTCTCTTTTTATCGAATTTTAAAATCAAAACTTTAAACACACAAAGAACCTTTTAGCCGACTGAATTCAATAGGAACCCGAACGCGACTAAAATTTTATTTCACTGAAGAACGAAGCTACAACAGATTTTTTTCCCTGAAACTGAACTACCCTAAAGGAAAAACAACATCTACAGATTTCTGTTTAATGTAATCTGTATTGCAGTAAAAACAATATCTGCGAGAAGTTATTTTTGTACTTCTCCCTAGTGATTATGTTGGTTCAGAACAACTAATGAGTTCTGTAAACACTTAAAAATAAAATTCATCAAGTTTGAAAGCATACTAATTTTTCTCCTACAACACAATATATTCCCATTTGTTTTTTTATTTAGCTCGGTGTTAAAATGTTTTATAATATTATAAACTCTAGTGAAGCCTTTTAAATTTTTCTCGAAACTCTTAACTTTTTTCATAAAATACCCTTTTGGTGCTGTTTTTTTTTTCTTCAATTTTTTAATAAACAAATGAAACTATTTCAGAGTTGGAAATGTTGTGCTAGACGTTTCACTACAAATATTAACTTTACGCAATCTATATTATTGTATTGTCATGACTTCTACTTGAAAAATATTATTATTGATACAGCCTAATGAAAGCAGTAAAACACGACGCTAACATAATTATTCTTTTACGTTAATTGTAATTACGTAACTATTGTAATTAACTAACTATTCAGCTCTTGCAGACACCAGTAAAACAAATAACTTATCAACCAACCCACCAACTGGCTATCTATTTTTGTGAAACATTTCATACTTGGAATCACTGTGTATAAGAACTAAAGTATTTCTAGAATACTTTAAAACTGAAAAAAGCTATTTATTGTCATATTTTTAACTTATTAAAAACTTAACCGTGTTTACTAATTGGTATAATTTATAAGTAAAAATTACTTCTAAGAGTGTTTTACAAAAGTTAAAATAGTCTAAATAGAGAGTATATACTATCTATAGCTAATAAGCTTAACAGCATGGAAAAGAAAGTCAAAATTTTACAGAAAACTTTGTAAAATAAGTAAATTAATAAACAAACCTAATAAAAAAAACTGATAAAAAACCTAATCTGAACTATCCAACCGCATAACAAATTCTCCTCTCCCCCTTACAACACAAAACAAAGAGTGTTGACATTCGTTATTCTTCCCAGATAAGGGAGACCTAAAAATACTGTAAATTAATATCCATCGAAACTGCCACCCGTGCATAACGCCTTTCCGAAAGGACAAAACGAAACCCGCTCACCGCGTCCGTGACAGGGCATGCTAATGAGACAAAACGGAAATGTGTCACTTCCGACACGGGTCCTGACGCCTCGACTGGACCCGCTCCAAATCGCACCTGTCACGTGACTACTGGCCAGTGGTCATCCGATAAGAAGGACCTGAGCTCGGCAAATGGCTTGTAATGCACCGGAAGGTTTTGGAATCAGAATGGGGATGTGTATGGATTGCGGTATACAGTTTTCAGGAAATATTGTATCGATTAGAGCCGTTGATACATTCTGGTTATACTTCCTGGGTATATATGTTACGGGTAATGTGATAAATCGGGCATGCCCGTAGTGGAAGCGGGCAATGAGATAAATTCAATGGCTTTTATTAATGAATTTTTTTGAATTATTTTGCCCGACTCCACTCCTTGCATTATTAATAATGCCCGATTCATCACTTTGCCCGTAACATATAGGTACACCAGTGTTTTTTTAGAGTTGCAATATTGCATGAAAGGCAATTAAAACCTAATAAAACATCCAAATGATTTAGTTACAGGTAATTTACTTCAAATTTTCACTATTTAGAATATCCAATGCATTGCTAATTCAAGAGAATGTTGTATACCGTAATACATAGTTTCAGTCAAACGGTTTACTGATTCAATTCACTGCGAAATTAAATTAGGAAATAACATCATCTACGAGTACCTGAACTCTAAAATGAAGAAAATATAAAGGGGATTCATTCGAAAAATCATGATACTTTTAAGGTAAAATTTCGCAGATTGTTTGTTTAAACAATAAAGATAAGTTAAATAATAATAATTTTAGTTAAAATTTACTAAATAAAAGTTTGCAATAGAAATTCTGAAAGTGTGATTTAATATTTTCTGTAATGTATTAATATTTTTTTTTAAATTTTTATTCTATTGGTTTATGAAATGTTTTTAAAGAGAAATATAAAAATCAATGGTAAGAAACGAAAGTTTAATGGGAATACCTCAACTGAAAAGAACAGTCGAGAATTTCTATATAAATAAATAGAGTTCATCGATCAAACGTCGTTTCTTTCATGTAGTAATAGTAAAAGAAAAAGAATTCGTTCGGATATCAGAAATGGTTTAGATGCGGAAACACGAAAAACTATCATTAGGCTTAAAGATATAAACATAAATAACATGTGAAAAACTTCTTTAAGGGCGAAGAAACAGGTGTTCGCGTGTAACACTCTGAAATGAGAGTTTTCAACAGAAAAAAATGAGATTTTCAAGATTTTTCAAAGATTATGAAAGTGAAGATGAAAACAAGTGTCATATTTATCAGTTATACGCTTTTGATTAAAAATCCAGTTCTTTTTAAATAAATAGTATTTATTATATTTGATTTTTCGACCCAAGCTGATTACTGTTTACGTGCAACTATTGACGTTATTTGGTGAAATAGGAGTTTAAAGGCATTTTATGCTAGCTAAGGGTGCTTTTGAATAGGCAACAGAGACGTTTTATTCACATCCCTGCTAAAAATTAACTGACAGGTCAATAGCTGAGCACGAGCATTGCTTGCTATAGTATTGGCTGTGCACCTATTGGGCCTTTTGGGAAACAATTTTACTTAAACGTTATTTATGTTAGCTAAGGGTGCTTTTGAAACAGAAACCCCATTAAGTACTTACGGTTTTTCTTTTTCATGAATATAATCGTGTGCATCCTATAAAAATCATGATAAAGATAAAATTTCAATAGAAATAAATTGAATACGTAATATGGGAAACTACACACAAATACTTAAGTATCTATTCAAAATATCTTTCGGGATTGCTAATAAATTAAAGAGTTGAAGCACATAGGGCTTCACCTTTTGAAATAGTCAGCAGTTTGTATTTCATGTAAAAATAGTTTAATCGACTTCTCTAAAGTCGCTATTATATAATATACTGTCCAATAATTTAAGTATGTATTAAGTTTTAAAAATGCTTAAAATTATGAAACATTAAAGCCGCTTTAAGAAGATAGTGTAGATGGAATATGCATGTTAAAAGTACCTTACTTGTATGAAATGCGTAATTAATTAGGAAGTATTTATAATCTTTTCTAAAGGAAAGGGGTGTAATACATCAGGTTGTCTAATAAGCAGTGTTGAGAGGTTATTAATTATCTCTCTTAAAGGCGCACTTCTAATTATTTCATAATTACTTAATTATAAGAACATTATCACAGCTGCCCTAATGTTTTTTACTAGCCTTCGAGGTTTAGTTGAAAGTACCTTAACTGTTATGAACAAAATTAAAAACTAAAATTTCACCACTATAGAGTAGGCGGAATAAATATCATACGTGGTTACCTTTTATAATGACTACTATTAGATGCTAATGAACTACTACTAATGAACCAAGGAAATTATAATGTATAAAATTAGTGAATGCTACACTTCATCTAGGTTTTTTTATAGAATGGTTGATTAATGTCCAAGACCTAAAATGTAAAATATGCCAGAAAAGAGATGTTTAAATGTCAATACAGTGAAGTGTTTTCTTTTTTTTTTACTGATACATTTTTTGTGATAAGTTCCTATTTGATATATAAAGAAAGATAACGTATCCACGATTGAAAAAATATTAAAAGCAAATTATTTTTTAAGAATTACTTTAGGCTATCATAATTACATTTAGAAAGACATAATAATCAATGCATCTTGTGTTTAAAAATACACCCCAATTATCTGTGTGAAATCAAATTTTGAAGTATGTACTGCAAATAGTTCTAATTAACTTAAAATATGCTGCAGAATTTTGTTTACGGGATCGGATGTCAAAATGTCAACAAAATGTTTTTCTTATCCTCAGTGAAAAGTGCATTTTTATATGTTCGGTCAATAAATCTAACTATACCACTTTAAGCAGCAGATATGTTTTCAAAAATTAACGAAAATAAGCCTTAGATTATTTGTTTTTATATCGGAAGATGCGGTAATCTAATATAGCTAAATTGTACAGCTTCCAGGAAATTATTTGTAAACTGAGTCTTTATTGATGTTAAGGGAAAAATAAATTCTTTAGATATATTTCCTGTGTTAAATAAAATATCGATTTAATACATTTCTTGAGCACTTTAAAGAACATAGGACAAGGTTTCAAACTAGTAATAGAACGTTGTTAAATTTATCCTTTTTGCTTCAATACTTGTCAGGGAATATGAATTTTCTGTTTTGAAAGACATTTTGTAAGTAATAGAGAACTTAAAACTTAAATTATTGCTCCGATCGGTTAAAATAAATGCAGAAAAATCTGAAAGTAAATAATTTAAACCTATACAATACCTGAAAGATACAATTATTGTTATCTTCTACATCTTAAAAGGCGTAGATTACATAATTTCTATATTATGACTTTCATAATGTGCCACAAATTATTATGACTTTTCCCTCGACAAATGAAACTTTTACGTAATAAACTAAAAACATTATAAGAGTCAAAAGACGGTCATTAACATTAAGACTAACGCTTCAGAAGACGAGAGAACTTCAAAATAATGCAATTGTTCTCTTTAACAAAGAGGGGCATTTGAGGCTTAACTAAAGTAATTTAGAATAACACGCAATTTCCTAATTGAGGCTTGAAAGAAAAAAATGCAACAACACATGTATCGTTTCATAATAGATTAAAAAAAATTAGAAATTTATATGTTTTTATTATAAGAAATAAAATATCAGAAAATATGACTTAAAAATATTCAAAAAGAAGTGTTAAACTTATTTCATAGATTTAATTCCATATAATGTATGAAGTGCAATATTCTGAATATTTTATCTCATTATGCAAGATCGCATTTATCTTCCTCATTATTAAATTAAATTGCATTATTTTCTGATCAGTGTACTAGTATCCGTTGTTCAATTAAAAAATAATTTGATACCAATACTTTTTCTTATAAGAGAGTACTTTTAACTATTACTTAATTAGAAAATGTAAAGTTAGAAAACTATATTTGGAACACTTTTTTAATAGTAAATTAACCTTAAAATGGTATTTGCTACAGCATTTGCATTTAAAAGTTTTGAAGATAATTTTATCATGAATTATTTCACTCTGTTTTGGTAATTTTATACACTTAGGTGTATTAAATCCGGATTTAAGAATAAAATAACTCATTAACAAATAATAGAATACAATATTGTTCACCAAGGTGGCCCTGGACACTTTTTTGAATTATGTGTTCATTCTGATTGTACAAAACACCGACTAAAAAGAACATAAAGAAATGCAGGAAAAGAAATTATCCAAAAGTAGAACCTAGTAATTGTATGAAATAGATTTATCAATGGAATTTTTTTAGCTATTTAAAAAAGAAAGAAACTTTCAAAAATGTATTGCTGATTTGAAAATATCATAACGAGGAACAACATAAATAAATTATCTTCACCAATCACAGTTCAATTCACCCAAACTAGATATGTATCAAATACTAAAATAAATACAATTCCCAAAAGTACCTCGATTTACTTAAACAAATACAGTAATATTAAGATAAGTAGAACAATAACAACATCTTCACATAAGCTGTTTAAACTCAGCTACAAAATTTGTTTCCCGTTAAACACACCAAACACAACCGATTTCAAATACTCTCAACTCGTTAGCCTTCAAAAAACCATACAAAAATATCCACTCCATCTCATCCACTTTCTCCCCTGCAAAGTGCAATCCGGACAAGCGCACTCCAAAATACACTCGATTCCAAGTGAGCATTTACATGCCGCTAATAAGGCCATTAGCGCTCCAAAAAAGAAACCATCCTCGAAACATCCTTCGGAAGGAACCAACTCGGACGCAAAAGGGTTATTTTGTTACCAGGGAAGGGGAAAGAGTCATTTCGAATTCCAGAATTGCTTCGTTTCGCAGTGCATAAACGACCTCCTCCCCCCCTCTTGATTGTTTGGACTCTCCAGACGTCGTTGTTTTGTTCTCAATGGGGGCATTCTTAAGCGTGTTATGGGGAATGGGAATTGTTACCTGATGTGATACTAATTCTGGAGATGAATTGCTTGGTTACATGCTTTAGAACTAGACTGGAATTAAGTTTGTTAGATTGGTTAGCCTTGTTGATACGTTGAAGATAGAGTAAGGGAAATATGGTTTGGAAATACTCACACAAATGGTGCTTTTAAATTATTTTTGAATCAATCCCAGATAGCATGTAACCTTACGGTTTATCTTCTCTTTTTATTCTCACTGAGTTTCCCAAAACTAGGTTTGCTGAAAAATCTTTCCGCAATACTATATTAGGATTTGAATGACAAGGTTGCAGAAAAAAATGGTAGAAAATCTTCTCAAAACCCGTGAACTCACTTTCTAACCTTATCTTAAGATTTTTTCACAAGGTTATCTCTAACCTTATACGCATCAACTAGCGCGGGTTTTTACCTTGTAGCAAGGTTACAAATTGTCAATGACAACCTGTTACAAAAAAAAACATTAAATAGGTTACTCTGAAAGGTAACAACAAGGTTTATAAAACCTTACATTGTTATCTGGGGATTTGTTTTAAAATAATTTTATGTATTGAGGTGGCTCCTTTTTTTATTGGTTAATGTTATGTTAAACATTTAACAATAAATGCATATATAGATATCATAGATTTAAGGCACTCACAATAATTTCTTCTATCAAATGAACATTATTACAATCCTATAGAAAACTTCAACTTAATTTATTAAAGTGTTTAACTAACAAAAGGTATGTTAATAAATAAAGTTTAACTTTTATATCAGTTTTCAGCAATCTCAGATGATAGGTTTATATTTGCCGAATTTTCAAACTTTTTAATCAAAAGTCATTTCTACCCTGGTTAATTATGTTCTGAAAACTCCCGCAAAAACAAGACAATCAGCTAAATACTACACAAAGAGCATAAAATAAACAGCTAAACATTAAACAGCAACAATTTCTAAGCTCCATTAAACAGGAGAAACTGCATCGAACTCACAAAACCCATAAACCTGCTCACGAGCTTGACGAAACACTCCATGAAACTTTAAACTCCAAAAACTTCTTCTTTACACCATTCAAAAAACTACTACGCATTTGAAATTCAGCGAAAAAGGTTTAACATTAACAAAAAAAGCGAGAAGCTCATTCAACCAGGATTTTGTTTTCTTTTAATAGCGCTGCACCTCTCTCCTGCAGATAAAAAAAAAACCCTTCACCTTCTGTGAGTCTATCTCTCCCTTTTCTCTCTCCTGATAACGAGAAGCGTTTTCTTTATGACACCATAAAGCGGCCTTCTCTCTAAAGAGCAGTCTTTATGGCGCATAACGCTTCCGACTTGTTAATGCGACTGATAATGCGCCTCTGGTATAATTTGAATTTCCTTAGAATCGGGCCCAGAGGGGAGAGGATGCTTGTGGGGGACGATGATGATGATGATGGCGGTGGGGATGGACTGGTATATTCCTTGCTTTTGAAATGGTTTCTGGGAAGTATCCTGGATCAGGTTGGATCTATTGTTCTTAGTTTAGAAACGTCAAAATGTAGTAGAATGTATTTGGTCGTTTCAAATCCAAGATTTGATTGGAATGTCCGATTATCATACAGTGAGTGCGACTCCTCTAGATGAAAAAATAAATCTATTTGAACTTGTTGTAAATATTCCCTTCGTATTTCTAAACATTATTAAAAAATAGTCATAAATATATCAATGTATTGATAAAACAAATCATATAAATTTTTTAAACAAAACTGTTAGCTTTATTTCATTGAGGATAAAAAAATTTTTTTTAATATTTCAAAGGGTCTTTAATAGTATGTACTATAAGTAATACATGTGATTGCTAAAATCAATTCAAAATTTTAAATTCAAGTTGCATCTCAAAATGAGAATCAATAACTTGACTTAACTTAATAATAACTTAATAATCAATAACTTAACATAAACTTGAAAATCAAAATTATGTTTTAAAATTTTAATTTACCAAGAACTATTCAACCTATTAAAATTATATGAAATAACTGAAACTCTCGAAGAGAAATAATGCAACATAAGTAACAGATAATTCCATAAATTTTAAACTACACTAATGATGCTCTATCAACCCATCAGACTATCATATATATTCTTATTACACAAAAATCCATCACTGAACGCATCAAATACTTTCCCCGAAACTTTCCAACCGTCCACATGATCCTAACTCATTAACTCAGACAAAATCTTTCATCCATTCAATTAAAACACACAAAACTACGTTTAAAGCATCACATTCTTGAGACATTCTCTCCTTTATCTCTCTTTCAAAATCCTATAATAAAGTCCTTTCGGTTATAGATTTCCTACCCATTATTAGTTTTCCCACACGAACTTAGTCACGTCTTCAATCACACAACTCAAGGAAAATAAAAGTATTTCTCAGACACAACTTCCCACCTCCTTTTACGTTCCAGATCACACTCCGATTGTTCGCCGAACTTTCAACCCCCCCCACCGAAATCTCAACCACCCATTAGCCCTCGCTTTTGTTCCATACGTGGAACATTCGAAAACGAGTTACACCCCCCAGTGGTCCCGAGAATCAAGAGATCATTAGCGAGTTTCATCTCTAACACCGCCTCTGGGGATCGAGAATCCCCCTAAGGAGGGGCAACAGTTTAATAGTTTGGATGTTGTATGGGATTAATCAAACACCGTCGGTGGGTAGAGGGGAACTGTGTACACACGGCCGATATTTAATCCCGTCAGGATGGAGATATGTTCGGCATTTCGATTGCCGATGCTGAGAATAATTGGACGATTTAAGTTCAAAGTGGGGTGAAGTGCCTATGATAAATGCGAACGGTTTAATTGAGTTTAAAGTGGCATTTGGAATGTACCGAGTGCTTGCGAGCGTTAACTGTTATTGGAAGATTATTATCGAACAAGTTGTTCTCCTTCAATGGAATTACTAGTTACCTATTTGTGCATTAGTTAATGTATTTGTGTTGAGAATATCGGATTGAATTTCTATTGAGAAAAGGAGGGTAACAGTAGGTACGCACAAAAAATGATTTTGGGATATAAAATCGAGAATTTAAAAGCTAGAGCTACAAAAATTTACTGAACGTAAGATTATTGACTCACAAATCATCCTTCAAAAAATAAAAGTATTTGCTTTAACGAAAGTATAATGTTAAAAATCACAAAGGAAATAAAAAATCAAATGCATGCTTTTTCCCGACGTTGCGATAAAATTACGAAGAACGTGAGGCCAAAAGTACGCGCAATGAAAACTTGATAGAAATCGAAAAAAAATATGCATCATTGCCTTGGTAATTGAAAGATTATTCCCTCATGTCTCCTCTCGTTAATTATTTACCATCATCTAATCTTGTATGTGTAAGATTATGGTAATCTTGTAAAGATGTAATCTTGAAAAATCCATGAAAAATCATTGTGTTACTTTTCTTCAGGATTTTACATGAGCTAGTTTTCAGCCTAGAGGCGTTAAAAGCTTTCAAAGGTTAAATTAAACGTTTATTCATCAGTTTTACGATATAACTTTCATGTGGTAAAATGTAAGATAAATTAGAGGATTCTCGCTACAAAAATATGAAATATCTTGTCTATGCGTACTCTTAGACGCCGATGAATTAATCAAATAAGTTGTCCTTGAATCAACTCTAAAATTCCCTGCAGTTAAATTCTAACAATGTCAAGTTGTTCAGAAGGAATTATACCTCACATTGATATTTACTTTGAAAGAAATCATCAGTTCTTTATGAAAAAAAAATTAGGTTTTTATGCAGAAAAATTAGATTCTAACTCAAAGAAAACATATTTTACCAAGTAAATAAAGTACAAAATGTATGAAAATAATAATAGCAGTCTTCAATGATAGCATATGATACGTGTTTCTATATAATGCTACTTTCTTCCCCTTATACTGTTGACAGCAGGGAAAAAACCCGCTGCGTACTTTTACCCGACTGCGCACTCTTACCATCTTTTCCCCTGCATTGTTTACAAGTAAATCATTATTATATTCTTCCTGAATAGAAATATATTAGTGAGATGGTTTCGTATTTTGCTGAATGGTACAGGGTATTTCAACAAGTTATATGCCAAACTCTGAACAGCGAGATTCAATGTGCGGAATACATAAAATATGCCCAAAAGACAACCCATTGTTTTCAGGAAATCCGGTTCACTATGAAAAAAGTTTATGGAAAACGTGAACATAGATTTGGATATGCTTGCAGACTGAGACGTTAAATACATCCACTTCGCATGCATGCGAGTGCCGTGGAATGAAATCATAAAGTGTTTAACGAATATGACGTCACATTTTTCGAGATTAAATATGTGACGAAGCGGTGCAGTTTTTGGGCATATTATGTACTCCATGAAAAGAGTCATTCTAGGAAATGTTTGAGTTGACTTGTTGACACACTCTGTGATGAATGAAATGTAGGTGAATGAAAACCAAGAAAGAGTATGATATCTCATAGGATGATAATATTTTATTACATCATTTGGAATTTTCGTAGTAGATCAGCCAGACAAATAGTATCCAATGCGTTTTTCAGGCCATATAGATTTAGTGGGATATCGGCTACGCAAAAAGCTGACTGAGTCAGTAAATTCCTACAGTCCGTAGGTATCAAAGATGGCATGGGAGCATTGGATTTTTTATGCTCTATGGTTAAAAATGGGTATTCTCTATGTTGGTTTGACAAAGATGTATCTCAGCGTTTCAGAGACTAATACATTTACTGCACGTTAAACACACACATAAATAATTGAATATTATGTGCTCAATAGCAATATAGTATAGTAATTTAGGTATAGTGCTGTCCTTTAAAAACAACCCACTCCAAATTGTACCCTAAAAACAACCCATTGAGATTTTTTAATTAAATAATTAAAATTATTTTACCATCTCATATACCCTGTCTTTCTATGCCCTTTAGAGTGTCTGGGGTGTAAAAACTGGTCAAAGAACGGTTTATTTACTTATTTTTTAAACAAGCTGAGAAAATGTAGATTTTGGGCAAGAAATGTGCTTCAGATGTACAGATTTTGATGTTGTAAAAATGTATGTTATAAAGACTTTAAAGAAATTTTCACGCGTTTTTATGTTAGCCCATTACTATGAGAATAAAATATTAAAATTTTGGATCTGTCCGCCAATTAGAGTCCTTACTGTAGTCTTTGAAACCAGGGGTAAAAAAACCCAATGAGAGCTAAAAACAACCCATTGTTTCATTTTCTATAAATCACAAAATAAATAAAAATTTATGACAAATATTTAATATTACCCATGATATACTACTAATTATGCAAATATAATGCTTGTTTCAGTGATTCTCGGATTTTTTTTACTATTTTTAATAAAAACTCACTGATACCAAAAAACACCCATTTTCTATGCAAAGATAGCACTTTACTAGAATTTCATTTGAAAATGAGTTATGGATAGTTAATAATTTGGGTTAAAATAAAATATAAGTGTCAATTATCCTGTTTTAGCTTTTTTTTTATAAAAACTGTAAAGTTTTTGCATTTAAAAAGTCATTTTTAAAACCCGAAAATAAAAATACAACAGTAAAATAGCTATTATCGTTGTGTTTTGAAGACGAACTCTTGAGGAGAAAATCATATCATAATTTTAATTTTAGAAATAATTATTAATAAATTTGGTTTTAGCTATCTTAATTATTCCCTTTTCTATCAAAAAAACCCCCTTTTAACCATATTTTTGTCTTAATTTTTGAGTATTTTCAAGCATGGGTTTTTTTTAGGGTACATGGTTTTTTTTTTAGGAAACAGTGGGTTTTTTCAAATTCTTACATAATTGGCTGCCAATTTGTAATGGATTGTTGGAATTAAAAATGCTTAGCACTAAAATGTTAGGGAGGATGAGCCACTAGTACAGTTTTTTGTTCGATTTAATTATCCATTTTATTAAGCTTTTAATGAAGAAAATATGAAACAGTGGGTTGTTTTTAAAGGACAGCACTATATATACTTTCAAGTGCTTTCATCAAAATAATTTAATTAGGCTTCATCAATCTAGCAATTTTGTTTTACTCATACTACCTTTATTTTTATCTGTTTTGTTAACAAAAGAAAGGATAAAAATGAATATACAAAACTTGATAGAAATTTTTAATAGAAGATGAAGTATCTTAAAAATTATTATTGGTGAATAGTTACTTCTGATAAATTGAAAGAGTTGGAATATCTACTATTTTACAAGAACACGCTTCATCAAGATTTAATATTGCTTTGAAATATGGAAAAGCACCAAATGAGGTCAAACCTTGATATGATTAAGCAAACAACTTATAAATTGCTTTTAGGTTTGAAAGAAATTAAAAGATTGAATACTATCTCCCCATCGTTTACATGGATAAAATCGAGAAAATTTATATTAAAGGGATCCTATTATAAAATTTCTTGTTTTGTCACTTAGACAAAAGTATATGCTTAAGACTAATATAAAAAAGTGTTATTATCCCTCGTTTTCAAAAATTAATTTAGATCCATATAAAAAATAAGCACTTATAGGATTTTTAAAACTTGATATAAAAACGTTAAATTTAAGCATTTCGTACAAATATTCAATGATCAGATTTCCAAAACGAAAAATTCTCTTATACTTGAAAGATTCTGATGTTTCCATTTAGTGTTTTTAGTGAAGAGTTCAAAACAAATGATTTTAAACTTTATTTTAAAAAGACACATCATTAAAACAAGTTGGCGGGAATCTTGATACACATTTTTTTTATTTTACAAGAATTTCCTTGGAAAAAGTAATTTTGAAAACTTGTTCGCCTTTTTATCGAGTGATTATTACAAACAAATTTCAACTTGAATAATTGCCCATATAACAGGCAAACCGGTTAAGAATACATTAGACTTGCCACAAAATCACTGATAATCACCTTTTTTCCATAGAGAAAAACGAGAACCTTGGCGAGAACTTTAAAACCGCGTTCCAAAACCCCCTTTCCTTCCAATGAACCTCATCCTCCCTCTATCCGCATCAGGGATCGGAAACCACCAAACTTCCGGAAACCCCCGCCAGGGAGCGTGGCATCCGCCCGCCGTGTTGTTTTCCTTCTCGAGGGCACAGGAGGAAAAGAATTCGAACCCGACAGAGCACAGACCGCAAATCGTCTGAAAGCGAATACCCAAAACCCCTGTCAAGATTCGAGAGAACGTCGCTGCCTCTGGAAATCCTTCCTCCACCCCCTTTGAGAAGGTGGCAAGGGATCAGAGGTGGAGCAGAGAAGGGGTAAGCCTACTTTTGGTTTCTCATCTCTGGTGTTTCGGGAGGCGACATTCTCTTCTTAGCAGGCGGTCAATGAACTGATTCGGTTTTTGTTAACTATTACAACAGATTGGGGTTGACAGGGGATGACAGGGGATGACAGAGTGGAATTCAATAAGGGGAAATCCCCTTTGAAAGATTGGAGGGAGGGTGTAAGAGATTCTCTTCGTTTTCTTAAAGATTTTGGTTATCGGGTAGGTCTTTTGTTGAAATATCAATTTTTGTTACACAAATATTGGAAATTAAAGCATTAAATTTATCCCAAGGAAATCCTTTTGCTATAATAAAGTAAATTCTGTAAAAAGTTCGCAATGGCAAGTTAAAGCATTGGAAGAGGGTAGTGAGGTTTGCCATACTGTGGAAATAAGATAATGATACACATGGAAATAAGAATTGATATAAATAAACACTCAAATCAAATATCAACAATTGCATAAGCAAATTAGAAATATTCAGATGAAAAAATTAGTATTGATGTTTTAATTATATTAAATTTCCTAAGAAAATGAACGACAAAACCAGTAAGCAATTATTATGTTGTTCTGTATTTTATCTGTTTAAATTGTATTTAAGCTAAATATTAAATTTTGTTAGCTTTAGAAAATATAGTAATAAAATTTTCACTATGGAGTGTAAGTTAACTTTAGTATTTATAAAAAAAACTAAAATTAAAAACACTTTCCCATAGTTATAAGGCTTACTATGTTTCTTTGTTGAAATTTTAAAAAAAGCAACAGTCTTAAATTCAAACAAATGTGAAACATATTTTACAAGTAATATAAATCAAACAAGTAGCTACAAGTTTAAGAAAACAAAAAGAGGGTAAGGGATAGAATATCTTATAATACATAACTACCTCTGTAACGGAAAGTTATGTTTTTAATCTTTAATATCCATTGCACTTTTTTTTCAGTAAACAGTTTTTTCCTAAGAAATTTCATTTAAGAAATAACAAAAATAAAAATCCATCCTAAAACATGATTTTATCTTTCTTTATGATTTCTGGAAAGGTCACAGTGGATTGAAGTTTTTATGATTAAAGCTATAAAAAGTATTTTGTAACGATGTTATTACGCTAAACTACTTTAAGGTGTGAAATTATACAACCAAAATATTTTTTTTACCTTTTGACGCAAATATAATTTTGAAAGAGGTTGTGAAAACACATAAAAAATAATTATAAATCCTGTATCAGAATACCGTACAAACACTATTCTCAACAGGATTAATGTATTATTATTTCTTTTTCAATCCCTTTCATTAAAAATTAAAATATTTTTGTTGGAAATCTGAGGAACAGTTTTTAGGACGTAACAAAAAATACGTTTTGAAATGTGATAATGGTAAACACAAAGAAAACACATTACCCTTGAGTTCAAACCCTTTTCTACTCTCAGAATAAAAATCCTTATTCCTGCTTTTTAATTGTGGTTATTATCCTTATAATAACAAGGAGGAATGAAATTGCCTCGCTACTTTGAATATTTCTTTCTTGAAAGATTATTTTTCGGTAAGGAAACTGGCTGACAAAATCTGAAACTCACGCAATGCTGTAACGCTTGAGTGATTTCTTGTTAAGACTAATATTTTAATGAAATTTCTAGGTCTAAAATAATAATGAAGGTTTGTTTTTCAATATTTGATTTTAGTTATGCACGATAGTGAAACGTTAACAATAAACATAATCAGGAGAAAAAAAACCCAAATCCATCACGATTGTAAAATAAATTATCAATGTACGTGATTGTACCGCATGAAGTCATTTCCATTTTTAAAAAAAGGCAAACATAATTTAAAAAGGATTCAGTTATTACGTTTATGTAACAAATTCTAACAAATGTATTACTAGAGTGGATGAAAATTTGCTGACCACAATTTTTGATGTAAAAATACATTTTTCTCAACAACTTATTTTCAAACATTAAATTTGAAACACAGTTTTTACAATTTTTGTTTTGAATTTTAATTAAGAATAAGAAATGCATTTCTTGCATCCTGACTGCACTTGGTGGGATGGATAAAAAAGGATTCCATGTACTACAATATTTCTTTCGTTTAATTCATCTTTATCATCTTCGATTTGGATATTTTATGTTCGAAAATATTTATAGTTAGGATAAATGAATCACTTCATATTCATCATCAATAGGAAAAAAAGAATATAACTGAACAGTATTAAAAGATATTATCATATAGTTGATTTTAAAAAGTTATGCTAGATTATATTCTAGGCAGTGTTAACAAACTTATGAATATTGAACACTAAACAGTAAGGTTTTAAGAGGCTGTGGCGTAAACATAATTTGCATTACAAAAATGTTTGGCTGATCAAAATCCTTATTATAAAGTCATAATGTGGTTCACGTTTTAGAAAGAAATTTGTCTGTTTTAAGAGTAAATATTTTCTTTCTTGAAACTTTCAGAAGCAAAACAAATATCTTATTATAGTTTTATTAAAAGAAATATGATTCATCACTTTAAAAATTTCTCTAGCAAATCCAGTTTAAAAAAAAATATTTTTCACTTAAAAAGTATAATTTTTTTTTATAAACAGTAGGTATACTTAGATTTAAATTAGTTTCACGAAAAGAATATAACTATACCTTATTAATTAAGATTTAAAAAGAAAATAAAAAAATAAAAAGCAAGATAATTTTAAACGTTTTATTAAATATTTTCATTAAATTATTTTTTTTTTCTTAGAAATTGTATTATATTTATCAAAGTAAAAGGTGATTTTAAACATTGGGAACATTAAAGCTCGTAAAATCAAAGAGGATGTAATACTATAAAAGGGCATATATTTTTGGGGTTGTATTTGATATTTAAATTTACTGACGCAATGAGTAATGATAACAAGAACCACAATTTTCTTTAAAAAAAAACCCAGCTTTTATACAATAGAGTCGTAATAAAACAATGTGGTTGGGTTCCTGTAAATATATATGAATAGCAACTTTTTTAATAAATGTCACAAGAGTCGAAAATTAATTTTAAAAGTAAAATGAAAACAGACATTGATAAAAAGACTCGAATAATCGTAGTTCTATTTTAATACGTAATTGTTTAGATTACAGAAGCTTATTATATTTTTAAATCAAAGGCAACTCTTTGGTAGAAGTTTAATATAAACCGGGGATAAAAAGTATTATATTCTTGAATCTATGACTCGTGTTTTCAATTTAAAAAAAAAATGATATTTGAATTGAACATGAATTCTTTTATTTGTAAGCCATACTAACTTGCTAAGTTCGGACACAATGTTTGCACAATTATTTTCAGGATTTTGTGTCAATTTTATCTAGTTTATAAATGTTTTAAGAAATATGCTCATAAACTGGCAGGTAGCATAGTTAGCGCTAGAATATACTGTTACAATCAAAACTCATTTAATTGAATAGGCTGCAATCTCTGTAAGTCCTTGAACATATTAATTCGTTTGGAGTACGGCACCATAACATATAACTAATTATCTTAAAATATAAAAGAAAAATCATTGATATTAAATTTAACTATCGACTGATAGTTTTATAAAGCACAATTCAATAGATACATTCAAACGACGAAAAGCACTTGGTAAGATATCTGAAAATAGCCTATAGTATAATGCTACATCTCGGTATAATGTATACAACATATATATGTTGTATAGCAGATATAGCATATGCTATATCTGATGTGTGCCTGGTTTTCTCCATATAACATCTAAAGCTCAAAGAAACATACCATCAGTGGAGGCTCGTCCAGAGGACACATGAGCTCGTGAACCCCCACTAAAAATAAAATAAGTCGAAATAAGTCAGTAATAACATAAATTAAAAACTAATAAAAATCTATTTCAATTTGTTCATTATTCTGGATGAGCTTCCAGCCTCCTCTTCTGTTCTAATTGTGATATTTTTACTTAATAGTAGGGGAGAGTTGGGCACCTTGGGACACTCGAATTTTCGGACGCAATTTTATAGTTATGAACTCGTGCTTCTAGGTACTAATAAATTAGACTAAAATCTACTCCTCAACGTGTTTTGGAATATTTGGTGCGTCTACAAAATTATTTACTTCACTTTTCTTGTTTTTCGTGGTCTGAAGTAAGATTCACCTGTAGTTTGAAAAGTCTTTTTGAAATAAAAAATAACAAAAATGAGGAAATCAGTGAAAATTTTGAATGTAATTTATTATTGATAGCCAATTTAAGATTCTTAAGCATAGCTTTATCATAATTTAATGTGTTTATTTTTTTATTTTTCAAAATAACATGCGTTTTTATGTTATTATTGGAAGTATCCCAAGGTGGGCCACTAGTGGGGCACTTTGGGACATTAAAAGATGTATTTTAAAATTGATATTATGAATTCCCTAAAAGAGATAATTGGTCGGAAAAAAATTTATTAGATACGCTAAGGACTATATTTAATATATTAGCTTTGTTTGAATGAATATAAGGTTATAAATAAATTAGAAAAATAGTTAAGTAAAAAGTGTCCCAAGGTGCCCCACTCTCCCCTATTTTCAAAATTTGAACTACCCACGAGCTGCCACTGCACACCATTATCAAAAATCCTTCCTGCACAAGTTGACAATTTCCTGTGGACAAAAAAAAACTATTCGGTCTTGCTGCCTTAGTTATAGGAAAAGTTTCATCACACACACAAAGAATTGACATAACTGCCATCAATATATGTTTGCCGAGTTATTGAGAACGCCAAGAGGGCAAACACTCGCCGAAGGAGAGGGTTAACTACCTGTATAAACGAGGACCAAGTTCAACAAATCTCGAGGTAAACAAAGTCCGTGTTCCCCATTGATTTCATTTACGCTTGAAATTCTGTCCTCTCTAATCCATATCGCAGGTCGATGCGGGAATAGTTAGTGAATTTCGCTTCCAATTTAGTCCGATCCAAGTTAATTAGTTTAGGTTGTTAAAGAATCGTTCTTTCTGGATTATTTGAGATATTTGTAAGCATTTAATTGTCCCCTGTGGATGTATTACTAGAATCTTAGCTGTTTGATCTATTGCGGTAAAAGTTGTATAACTCTTACCTATAATATATTAGGTAATTGCATGAGAAATTATATTTGCCATTAGAATACTTTCTTGCTTTCATATGCCGAGGGAAATTTAAAATTTTGATGTAGAATTGAAAAACTATCACTGAACAATTTTTAAAAAGGTAAAGCGGGGATATTAGTCCAGGCAAATTAGACATTGACCCGGACATTCAATATAACAGGCTGAAAATTGGTGGAAATGTAGAGGATAGGGTTCTGATTGATATCCTAAAATTCCCAAAAATTCTATGTGGGGGAAAATCCGCCATTTTGAAAAAACGGTTGCCATCTTGGATTACGTTTTTAAGCATAGCGACTCAACCAAGCGTTCGATTAAGTTCGTTTTTGTCCTAAATTGTTTACTAATGAGTATATTAAGAGGCAACATCAAAAAGTTCGAAACAAGAAATATAATTTAATTATAATTAATTTTTATTTAAAAAAGGCTTTGCTGCGTAAAAAGGTAGGTAGATATTCCAAATAAAAAGCTGAAAATTGGTGGAAATGTTGAGGATAGTATTCTAATTGAAACCCCAAAATTCCCAAAAAATCCATCCAAGGGAAACCGCCATTTCGAACAACAGCCGCAATCTTGGATTGCTTTTTCAAGCATTGCGACTGTCCCAAGCGTTCAATTTTGTTCGTTTTTGCTCCAAATTGTTTAATAATAAGTATTTTAAAAGACAACGTCAAAAAGTTCGAAATAAAAAAGTTAATTTAATTAAAATTAATTTTTATTTAATTAAATTTTTGCTGGGTCAAAATACAGATAGACATTCAAAATAACAAGCTGAAAATTGGTGGAAACGTAAAGGATAGTGTGCTGATTGATATACCAAAATTCCCAAAAAATCCCTCTCGGGAAAAATCTCCCACTTTGAAAAAAAGCCCCGTCATCTTGGACCCGCAATTTTAGCATAGTGGTAGTCTAATTTTCTCTTTACACAACAATGAAACTTCCCCAAAACGCATTGTTGTAGCCAAAAAAAGATGGAATTTTAAAGTCGAATGTTTAAAAAACTATTCAAGCGATTAAAGTAAATTTGGGCTTAAAATGTAGATTATTTATTCAATAAAAACATGCCATTACGTGTATGGTCAAAAATACCACCGTTTGGTTGCTATATCGTTTGGAAATTAGTTTAGTTTCTCATTTTGACCATTTTGTTCATACTATTTGATTTAGTTGCAACCAAACAGTGATATTTTTGACCATACACGTAATGGCATGTTTTTATTGAATAAATAATCTACATTTTAAGCCCAAATTTACTTTAATCGCTTGAATAGTTTTTGAAATATTCGACTTTAAAATTCCATCTTTTTTCGGCTACAACAATGCGTTTTGGGGAAGTTTCATTGTTGTGTAAAGAGAAAATTAGACTACCACTATGCTAAAATTGCGGGTCCAAGATGACGGGGCTTTTTTCAAAGTGGGAGATTTTCCCCAAGAGGGATTTTTTGGGAATTTTGGTATATCAATCAGCACACTATCCTTTACGTTTCCACCAATTTTCAGCTTGTTATTTTGAATGTCTATCTGTATTTTGACCCAGCAAAAATTTAATTAAATAAAAATTAAATATAATTAAATTAACTTTTTTATTTCGAACTTTTTGACGTTGTCTCTTAAAATACTTTTTTTTAAACAATTTGGAGCAAAAACGAACAAAATTGAACGCTTGGGACAGTCGCAATGCTTGAAAAAGCAATCCAAGATTGCGGCTGTTGTTCGAAATGGCGGTTTCCCTTGGATGGATTTTTTGGGAATTTTGGGGTTTCAATTAGAATACTATCCTCAACATTTCCACCAATTTTCAGCTTTTTATTTGGAATATCTACCTACCTTTTTACGAAGCAAAGCCTTTTTTAAATAAAAATTAATTATAATTAAATAATATTTCTAGTTTCGAACTTTTTGATGTTGCCTCTTAATATACTCATTAGTAAACAATTTAGGCCAAAAACGAACTCAATCGAACGCTTGGTTGAGTCGCTATGCTTAAAAACGTAATCCAAGATGGCAGCCGTTTTTTCAAAATGGCGGATTTTCCCCCACATAGAATTTTTGGGAATTTTAGGATATCAATCAGAACCCTATCCTCTACATTTCCACCAATTTTCAGCCTGTTATATTGAATGTCCGGGTTTGGCCCTTATTTTGTCTAATTTGCCTGGACTAATATGTGATACAGCAAAATTCAAATAATTTTTTGAGTAGAAAAAATGACTTATTCGGATAGGTACTTTTTTCTAAAAATAACGTTTTTTAAAAACAAATATTTTTAAAAATAGAAAAAGATTATTTAAAATTTAAATATACCTATACCCTATTGGAAATAAGAATAAACCTGCTTTTGGAATTTACAGATCTATGTATTCAAAATAGAATAGCGCCAGGAAGAAGATTTTACACTTCACTTAGAAATTTACATCTGAAGAATTTTGACGAAAAATATTTAGTTTCCTTCATTATAATTTATTTACTTACTGCAGAGTTTAACGGTTTCAGATATAATGTTTATGCAAGTAAAGGCAACATTTAGATAAAATTCTACTTAAATAACCTTGATGGTTTTTTAGATATTTGTATCAATATCTCAAAGTGTATCAATGTGCCTTTTGTATCAAATCACTTCGTTTTCCTTTATGTATAATTTGTCATTCAGTATCAAATAATTAAATTAAACGCTATTATATAAAAGTTTTTCCCTTCATTCATTATTATTAGGTAACTTAAAATAGCCCATAAAATAGCCAAATGTATGGTGATATTAAAAATGGTTCCATTAAATACCACTTACTCCGTTTTCCCTCCTTTTTCTTCCCTTAAATTCCTTCTTTATTTGTCTTTTATTTTAAAAAGAACACCGCACCTATAGAAATTTCCCACTATGAAAATACAAAATATTTTCTTGTAACCACTGTAAAGATTTTCCCCCACGTAATAAAATGCATAAAAACAATCATTAATTTATAAATTTAAGAGGTTACTAACCTTTGATAAAAGCTTTTTGAAGTATCGTCAAATGTATAAGACTAAATTTGAATATAATGTTTCCCTTGTTAAAGTAAAGTGCATCAGAGGATTTGATAAAGGGTAAAGAACCGGTGAGAAATTTCGTGGGCGTTTTTCAAAGTCTCTTTTTATTCTTGTGCACATTTTCTTTTTATAGAGCTTCAGGTAGATGGCGTAAAGAGAGAAGAATAATTATTTGTAGAGAAGTACAGATAAAAATAAAAGTTAGCACCCATTGGTATACCTAATTAGGGGGGGGGGGGATATTTGTAAGATAGCAGACTGATCTTTAATAAGGATATATTTAAATTTCCGTTTTTAAAGGTTAAAAGGGTGAAAAAATTATGTTGAAAAGCGAAAGAAATGCTTTGCTTTATTTTGATGGTCACAAAGTACCCCCATCAGTTAATTTAAGATTTGTATATATTCAACAGAGAACTTTGAATTTATCTTTCAGTATTTTACTTGAATCATATGAGATTTTGAGGAAATGTGAGAAATAAAGATTTCTGTGTTGCGTTCAATCAGTGAACATTATGAATTCAAATAAGAGATAGTATAAAGATATTTTATCAGTTGATATTATAATATTTAGGGATAATTCAATTATTTTCTTTGGCGTAAAAATAACTTGGCATATTTTAAAGTATGAACACTGGAAGTGTATTGAAAATAACTTTAGCATATAATGTTTGTAGTAAGAGCAATATATTTAATAAAATGTGCATCATATAAATTTAAATAAAAAGCCGAGAGAATATAGAAAAATTATGGACAAGAAATTTAATTGAATTAAAGATAGTAGGTCAGATTTAAAAACAAAACAGATTAACAGTTATTTAACAAAAACTAATTAATTTAATTAATTAAGTTGTATTCAATTATATAATATCATACAGTTAAACCTGGATAAATTGCATTCCTCTATAGTTGGAAAAAAAGTGTCGGTTTCTACACTTATAGCACCAAAAACCTCTGTGGAATTACAGGACCTTTTTTTTAAAGTGGGATTGAAATTTTTCTCTCAAGTCCATCCCCTTAAAAATTTTAAAATTTACATTTTTAGGGGGATTTTAACCATCCGATTATCTTCAGATAGGTGTTTTTTAATAAGTAAAAGGCACTGATAAAAACATTTCGCTAAAGGAAATTATGATCATAAAATTGCATTTAATCGCATATGGGAAAAAAACCCTTTTACTTTGTTTTTAAACAAAATGTTATTTTGTATATTCTATGGACTTGAGATTTATAAAATGTTACTCAAAATAAACTACAGTGTTGGAGGTATTTTCAAAATAGCGGCGTAAACAAACTTGAAAACACTTTGACGGTCACGCAGTTTTCCTGAACAATCGGAATGTTTATGTTTTAAGAGAAAAACTTAAAGTGTATGAATCTCAATGAGAAAAAGCTTTGAAGATTTGCTGCATAAAATCCATCATAAGCATAAAGCATAAAAGTACCCGTACTCTCACCTATGGAAAGAAAAATGCAGACTCTGACTTATATTTTCCACTTTGTTGAGTTGCTTCTATTAAAAATTCAGAAATAGAGAGCCCGTTCATGGTTCATGTTTACTGGTATTCCACACCACTTTTAAAGAGTAAGTCTTTGCAGTTCTATAACTGTGAGGGAAATTTTAGTTTTTTTTTCTAAGGCTGCAGAATTTTTACGATAATAGCTAAAAATATAGTTCAGTTTTCTGATGTAAGGCATCATAAAAACAACCTTGAATAAAGGTTGCATATAAAATGTTTTATACTTTTTATTCGTTTAGTTTTACTGCTAAGTTTTTTTTAAAGAGATTCGGAATCCCACCTTAACATGTCGTATACTTGATGATGATTACATGTCGTTTTGTTTGAATAAGACTAGACTAAACTATGTTAAAAGTATTTAGAGTGTGATATAACTGCATGTGCATAGTAATGGTAAAAGTATTTTTTTTTCTGTATTATGATCAGTATTTATTTAAAATAGTGTAAGGCATAAAATGTAATGGTATTGGATGTGTCCGTTTACAACAGTGGTTCCGAACTCAGAGAAGGTCGCGGACCACTAAGTTTAAAATTGGAACCTTCACGGACCACCCCTTTATAGCTTAAAATCCTACACCCTCACAAAATTGCAAGGTGAAAGTTTATATTCCCTAATCAAGCATGTAAATTTATATGATGCTCTGAATTATAATTATATTTTAATTATATCTCAAAAGAGTTAAGAATTTTTGTTATGATATAATTAAAATCTTCGCGACCTACAAAAATGTAGCCGAGTTTTTTCAGAGCTCTTAATTTCACTTTAAATAGTACACAAAAGTATTGTTAATAATTAAGTGGTGACTATTATCCCAACAAATTACTCAGCCGAAAGTCATCTCTCTTCACGGATATAATTCCATCTTTTCTCGTTCGATTCGCTCAAATTTGTATTTATTGGAATTTTTATGCGGACCCTTCACGGACCACCTGTAGTCCTCGGACCACCGGTTGGGAACCACTGGTTTACAAAGTGGTGCAAAGAAAACTGGTTTTAAAGAAAAAATAACAGCTTTAAAATCTTACAATTCAAGCTGAAACATAATGTGAACAATTATTTTTAATACGAATTTAAACAATATAAAAAATTGCATGATAAATAATAAATTAGGTATAGTTCACAGTTTAATAACACTTAAAAACTCAATTGAAGAACACTTGGAATACTCTCATTTTTAAAAACAAAAAACATTCTAAACTAACTGTATTAAATTGGTTCGCATCGTTTTGGCTTAAAACAAATTTTAAAGTGTTTTCATTTATTTTTGGCTTTAGCAAAAAAGGAGTTTATAAAATCGATAAATAATATCAATTATCAATTCTCACCCTTCTCCTCGTTGAGGAAGGTTTCCCTAAATTTGGTTTTTAATGGAAAGAAAGCATTCCTTGAATGCCCCCCAAAATTAAATAACATTTCTATCAGCTGAGGTATAGTTTCCTTATTTCGTTAACGTTAAGGAATTCTGGGAAAAATTTCAATTATGAAGTTTGAAAAGTTGAAGAGAAGCCTCCGTTCGGTGCAGAAAATTCCTAGAATATAAATTCCAAGAAACTAGAAGTAAATTATCATCCCTACTCTTCTTTGAAGCTTATATTTTTGGTATAATAAATTTAGAAATAAAGAAATATATTTTCCCCAAATTTCTTTTAGTCTAAAATACCAGCCACTCAAAAATGTTTTATGTATGAGATTTTTTACAATTTTATTAAAGTGTGGTAGAGTTGAAAACTGCAAATAAACACATTCACAGTATAAAAACAACGGGGAAAGGAATTTCATAGAAAATATACTTAATTCCTTTCTTATGGTGAGATATTGTGGCGGTAAACCTTTTAAAATGAAGAACTAGATATATTTTCCGTTTCTATACCACGCAGCACACTAACATCAATCACAATATTGCATTAACCAAACTGGACCTTTGATTTTTCCATATTAGCTTTCGAAGTATATAATATTGTTTGTAAACATGAACACTGAGCACCATAACTTCCAACACCCTCCATTTTGAATTCTCTACTACTCCCGCAGTTTTACCTCAATCGATGCCCCCATTATTTACATTAAATAAACAAATGCACAATGTAAATTTAGGTGTAAAATAAGATAAACACGTTAAATTCAAGAACATAGATTTATAACTCCTTCCTCATGGAATGGTATGAATTTGTACTGCTAAAGGTTTAAAATGAAGAAATACAGATCTGTACCATTCATCACACCAAACATCAATCACGATATTGCGTTTATATGCCGTTTAGCTTCCGAAGAAACTAATATTGTCTTTCAGCAAGAACATCGGCCACCATAACTTCCGACACCTTCCATCTTGAATTCCCGCAGTTTAACCTCAAGCGGGGCATTACTCATATTTAAAGTACAAAAGGAGACCTCAGAGGCCCGAATTCCGCATGTCAGGGAGGGAAGTGAAAATAATGACCAGACAGAAAAATAGGTCACGTGAGGGAGTCTGATTGCCCGAAAGATGGATGGGGAGTGCGGACGACAAGTGAATGGTTTTAAGGAACAATACGGTCCCGAATACGCCTATCCCAGTGAACGGCTCATTTTTCAGAGCATTAATGGGAAAGAAATAGTTCTTTTTGGGGATGGGTTCGATATTTTTTTTACTTTTGGAACCAAGGAGTTGGACATTTTCTATGTGGGAGAATACGTGTAGGTCGTAATGGATACCCCTATGGGGACGTAGAAGGAGGAAAGCTTCTATTCCCGTGGAGTTTGAGTAAGGCTTAGGACTGATGATTCGATGTTGTATTACCCTCCTCTGAGATGCGCTGACAATTCTTACTGATACCGATTTATGTTCAGTTTCGAATGTTCGTTTTGTCACTAATACCGTTCACTGGGTCGACGGAAATATAAGCAGAGAGATTTCGTTAGTTTGTAGAAATAAAGATGGCTTTCTTCTTTTTTTTTTGTAAAATATTTATACTATTTAGAGTTCCAGTATATTTCCAGTATATTATTCCAGCATTCTTTTTTTTTTAAAGAATGATTGCTTCAAAATTATCTGAAATTATCTAGAAAATCAGAGGGAACTTTTAAAAATACACATGGAACTTTATGAATAGTTTAAGCATAAAATGTATGAAAATATATTTTAGATTCCTTGATGTGTTCTGTTTTTCTATTAATTATAAATTTTACAATAAATTAAATCAAGTATCCCCTAAATATTGTTTTCAGAAATAAATTTTCCTTGAAAACCATGCTTTAAAATATGTAATAATATTTGAAAAAACTAATATGAAAACTATATGAAATAGAAATGAAAAAATACAAAAATAAAATAAATATAAGTGTAATTATTTACGCAAAAATTTAAAGAATAGTACTATTTAATTAAGGAAGAAAAATCAAACAAAACTTATTATGAAACTTTTGAATCCGAAGTTTTACTGATATCTAAAGAAAATAATTGTTTGCACCTAAATGAAGTTTTTATCATGGGAATGAATAAAAAAATGAGATTAATAAAAAAATAAGAGTGAAAGTTCAGAAAGAAATATGTAGTTTGTTTTATCCTTCTTCTAATTAGCACATAAAAAATATTAACAGTTCTTACATTTTTTGAAGTTAAAAAGAACTTTTGATGCCAAACGCATTTCTAAAGTTATAACCGTATTAGTCTCTCTATTCTAAAAAAGTTTTTCGATGAATTTTCAAAATGTTGCATTTCCCATGGGTATCTAATTAATTTAGGAATTGATGTTTTATAGTTATTTTTATTATGTTAAGTTTCATATATTAGATCTTTATACGGTTTCATAATGGAAACACTTAATATCTTACGTAAAATGTTTTACAGCAAGATATTAAAGAAAAATAATTACATTACACCCGCATCTGCATCCCCGATTCTAAAATATCCCCTACTGATTTTAGGGAACGTACCCATACTACGTGACCTATTTTTTACTGTATTTGACCCCCCTCCCCCCCTTGGTGACCACCCGTAGTATATGCCAAGAACCCCCCTCCCCCTCTAGTTTTCTCGTAGTAGCTCATAAATACGGTTTTCAATCATTTTTAGCAAACAGAAAGTTAAAAAAAGTTAGTTTGGCTTAACTTGTCTTTACTAATACAGCGCTTTTGCTTCGTGAAGCCAAGAGTACGTGTATATAGGTGGAAAATATATTATCAAGAAGAAAAAACTTATGTAAAAGTTATTGTAACAGTAACTTAATTTACAAGAATAAGTATTTTTTTCTTTATTTTTTGACTACGTGACGAAACCCTAAGCCCCCCCTCCCCCCTGTGACCAAGCGTGGTATTTTGAAGACCCCCTCCCCTCCCCTAAACAGGTCACGTAGTATGGGTACGTTCCCTTATACATACATGATAAAATTACGTTACTTGTAAAAAAAAATATTGACGTTGAGTAGTGTAACATGTGTATCATTGTCGTGTTGTACCTTAATATATTTTTAGGACATCAGAAACTTTGGTTTCTTCGTTACGATTATAATAAGTATTTAAAGAAAAATAATACGTTGTCAAAACATTTTTAAAGAATAATTCAATTTAAGAAATAAATATTTTATGAAATACTTTCAAGTTTTACGTCCAATGACACCAGCTTTTTTGTAATTTATGAATCGCAAACACTCGTTAATTGCTTTTTGAGAGAGTTATTTTGTTTTGGTTCCACTATCCCCTTAAAAACACCCTCCTTTTTAAGTATGGGAGTTACATTAATATATACTTATACAGTTTTAAAAAAAGAGGAATACTTTCACATCACCGTAGAAAATGTCTTTCTTTGCATGCTACCACTACCTCGCAACATTCCGTTCTCTTCAAACAAGGAAAAAGAACGGATGTCCTCAAAACAAGCATCCCAAATCGTCCATTTCCTTCGGATCGATCCCCACTAACTCGAGAATCATTGCCCAATAATTCCTCCAGATACACTCCGTGTCCGGAATTTCCAAAAAGCCTTTTTTTCCCCCTTCTCTTTGACAAAGCGAAGATTTTTCGTGTTGCGCTTGTAGAAAAAAAAATAATGTTCATCCGAAAACGTCAACCAAAAGGGTAAAAAAAAATCAGGGCTACCCGAGGGGATGTCGGATGATTTAAAACGACCCGGGAAAGCTGTGGAAATGTGTGGGACGTGTCCAGTGGACTGAAGTGGGGTCCATAAAATGCCCGGAGGGAGGAACGGAGGAAAGTGCAGCACTTAGTGCCAGGGTAAAAGGGTGTAATTGTTATTGTGTAGCTCTGCGTTTGATCCCGTGTTTGTTTTGGGATGTGATTGGCCTTCCCGTTTTAAAAACTGAAGTTTTGAGTTTTTGGGTTTAAGGTCAGTTGTATTGTAACAGTTTTTGGGGATAAAGATGAAAGGAACCAAAGGATTAGGAACAGATTTCTATCTGTTTGGGGAATTATAAGTATTTTCTCTTTGAACTCTAAAAACGAAAATAAGTTTTACCAGAAATTAATTGATATTATTCAAAGTGGAAAATATGTGAAGGGTATTATATTCTTCATTTGGGATCAAAGGAATCTTCAAAGAGATCTTGTTTCTAAAATATACGAATTTTAATTAAGGGTCACTATTTAATGATTGGGTTCTAAAAGTTTGGGTGCTTCTCAGAGCAATTTATTATATTTTATATTTAAGCTAAATAATCAGGATTATATAGAGACATTTTTTTCATACACTAGGGGGCCTGCCCCCTGCTCGCTATCGCTTAACTGCTTCGCAGTTCTTTTCAGATCGCTTCGCGATCTTAGCGAGCAGAGCTTGCTTGTTCATCTCAACAATCCAGCCTAACACTCTTCTCGACTTAATTAAGCCTCTTGTAATACCGAAAATACCTCTCTCTTGCTTATAAATAATTTAATTCGTATCATTCCCCTAAATTAACAACAAAAATGTTGCTGAAATACATTCCTTTTTTAGCTTATCAATAATTTAATCGAAATGTTAAGAAATATCCAGCAAGTCTACTAATAATCATCAACCATTTTGTAGAAAAAACATTGTTGAAAATAAAAGAAATTAGACTCATCATAAAACTCGCCTGTT
The DNA here is from genome assembly GCA_963680715.1 of Tetragnatha montana. Classification (NCBI taxonomy): domain Eukaryota; kingdom Metazoa; phylum Arthropoda; class Arachnida; order Araneae; family Tetragnathidae; genus Tetragnatha; species Tetragnatha montana. The sequence goes on from OY796675.1 coordinate 53,034,595, forward strand.
TCTCTAGTGAACGGCAACAGAAAGAGAAGAAAAAATTTAAACTTTGAATCTTAATAACTCTAAAACTAATTAGAATTTTTTGAAAAACAAAACGCCAATATTTTTATAAAAAATAATTGTATGTGTGTTTAAAATATCATAGTTCTACTGTGATTAGTTTTTCTTTTATAACGAAAAAACCGAAAACTCGTCAAAAATTTCGAAACTTTAAAACTTAATTACTCCAAAACTAATTCGAAATTCGAAAAAAGGGCGACGAGGTGCAAAACTTCACACCTAAGAGAATGCGGCTGCAAATAATCATATTTCTGCTGCGAATAGATTTTGCTGGGGGCGAACTCGCAGCAGAAAAAAATAATTTTCGACTTTGACATTAAATAATTCCAGAACTAATTATCTCATTAATTAGCTATTGGAACGAAAAGGACCCTCATACATTTGTCTGCAAATGGTCAAAATTTCAATAATTTCCGTTCCATAGTTTTTGCATAGTGACAATTTAAAATTGTCAAAGTGAAGATTTTCTGAAACAGCGGCGGCGGCGGCGGCGGCGACTGTTACTTTTTTTTAATATAGAGAGATAAATGGAATTAAATGTCATTGTTTCATTTAACTTTAAAACTTAGTAGCGGAAAGGAGGGTAAAAGTGCGCAGTCGGGTAAAAGTATTCAGTCCTGTTGGCAACAGTACTGAAGTGTAGTACTGGTTGAATTTAAACTTTCTTCAAGTAAAGGTAAAACTAAAAGCACCAATCCTTATTTTCACTAAAAGGCAGACGGGGAAATTTTAATACGCCCGCATTTAAATTAATTAATTCAATTTTGAGTCTTTGTGATTATAATTATATCTGCAATTCCAAAATCAAACGCATTTAAGTTTCATTTAAAATTTTTATTCTAAATTTGAGATTTTAATAAATATGTTTGTAACTGGTATTACAAATAATTTAATGTTTTGGGATGGAATTTTCTTCCATTTTTATAAATTAGTTTAAACTATTATAGAAACTTCATACTTTTGACTACAATAACACTATTTTACAGTTTAGCGTCAGTTTTACAGTAACTTTATATTTTAAAATTATATTTCTTTAAAAGATTAAAGAGATGTTGTTTCTCCAAACACTAATTTTGGCTCCTGAATGATTTTTCTTTCTTAGAACTATCACAACGTTCTATAACTTGAGAAAGTTTTAAGTATTGAGTAAGAATATTGAATCCAAATATACCGAACTTTCAAAGAAATAAAACACACCAATAGATTAGAGCATTTCTAATTTGCTGATCAGTATAAAATGTTCATATACCAACTAAACAACGAAATAGAAGGTAGTCATACCTCCAGGAGAAAAGTTTTTACTTCTTACAATATTGTTGCGATTGTTATGGTACGGCTTACTAGATACTTATACAGGCTAGCCGAGTACGGAAATCATTGCAAATCCAGATGGCATTATTGGACAAACTGGCAAAGCATATTCACAGTGTTGAAGGCGGTGGGTGATATAGGTAGGTCTTGTAGCGCTCCAAGCGGGAAAAGTTGTCAAATGGTTTTCATTGTTTAATACTCGGCTAGCCTGTATAAGTATCTAGTAAGCCGTGGTTATGGACACCGATTTTTCCATTTAATTTCAGGGGTGACGGTAATTTATTTATAAACGCTGAAAAACGTTTTTCTCCAGATCTGCGTGGCTATCATTTGGCTTTCTTTGTACTTCTTTTTTCATAATTTTAGTTTTTCTGTCGAAGTGTTTCTCTTGGCGATGACTGTAACTGATACTCTGTCTAATTTTTGTGTAGCGGAACTCTACCACTAATCTTGTGTTTCATTACAAAAATTTTGGAGGAAATTATCACAGTGCACTGTGTGGAAAACACAGAAATTTATTGTGAAGAAACACCACTAACAGTCGTTTTGTATTAAAGCACCACTAGAGTTTAACCTAAAATGATTTTATCTCCATTAAAAGCTCTATTTTAGATCTGTATAATAACTTTTTTTTGTATTTTAGTTCGAGTTAGTTATCGTGACAATTATATCATTACACAATTTATAAAATAAAATGACTGTGAAATACATTAATGGTTATCAGTCCGTTGTACCTCTAATTAAAAATTCCATGTTTGTAATAAGACACATATTCAAAAAATTCCAAAATTTTAGTTGTTAACTGTTTGTAATAGAAGGTATGCTTTGCGATTTGACAATATTTTTAATCTTTGGCGTTCAAAACTGCTTAGCGATGATAATTACCGATTGCGACCCTATAATTTCTCCCGTTTTCAATCTCCTTACCTACTCAACGTTAACCAATCACGCATCGAACACATAAAGGCAACGGACAAGGTATAGTCGAACAATGCAAAGACCTACGGCAAAGACTCCCTCGATATCTTTGTTGTCGGCCCCCTAGGACAATAGCCGAATTATCCCGCTCCATAAATTATGGCCAAACAAGACTCTCCTTAACAACTAATTGCGGTATTCGCCTCTCATTAAGGAAATAGGAGAAGTCCTCTCCACACACAACGGACGATATAATTGCCGATTCGGCCATTTTTGAGGGTAGTTGCATAGATAGACCTTTTGTGCGAGAATACTGTTTTTCCTTCGTTTTTCATTGATAAGTCTTCTTTTAATTGGTTGATTAATGATAATTATTCAATTATAATTCATCGTGAGTAATTAGGGATTATTTTGGGAATGTTCGTTAAAAAAGGCTTCAGTTCTTTCTAATTGGTGATGTTATATTTATTTGTGTTAATTGTTTAACCGAAAGATCAAGAAGACAAGTACAATGCAAGTTTAACTTATTTAACTCTTTCAAGTTGTTTCGATTTTATCAGGAAATAAATTAATGAGATATTGCTCTGCATAAATATTAGAGAACTTCATTTATCATTTTAAAATCGCAATCCCAGTTTTTCAAACGTTTATTATGGAAATAAGTGCAAATAATAATATCATACATAAAAAATAACAACTTTAACTTTTATACGGATGTTTCCATCCGTAAAATTAGGTTATGTGTGTTTTTGGCCGTAATTCAAAATTAGATTTCAAGTTAAATGAAAAGGACCACCTACAGAGCATTTTCAATCACATGACTCGGACCTAACAACTGCCTTAGCAACAGAAGGTTACAGTTTTTTGCCCTAAAAAAGGTTAACAGTTACAGAAAATAACTGGTTGGGTAATTCGTGTGTATTCGTGTAATATTTGATCACAAAAAACGACTAAAACTAATTCCTATCCCTCAAATAGTATATCAATATGATCCTCCAAAATATTTCTTTCTGGCTACTCCAATGTATTATGTTATACTTATTCCAGTCCTAAGTTATAATAGTATTAAAAAAATACAGTAGAATATGTATCTGACTTCTCAAAGTTTATTTGATATCATATCCTGCTCACAGTAATTAACGCCTAAGTAACCAAACTATATTTAGTCCTACCTATTAGTTGGTATAGAAAATAGAAATACTTTGGAAAAGAGTAAATTCAGTATCTAACCGTCTATGAGTTACCATCCAATTGGGACTGAAAATGCCATCCCTAGGAACCAAATTACACAAAACAAAGGAAAATACCAAATTATAAATAGACGTCTCGCACCAGAAAGCCAGAATTGCTTTGCTAATTGGAATTCTTTGTGAAGTCACTACTAAACTTTCCGGTGAAATATCAGTAACAATTTGTCTAGAGCAACAAATATAAAACAAAATATCTTATGTACTCACATACTTAAAAATAGTTTAGAGAGCAGTGAACTATTTCAATAGGTAGTACAGTGCAATCAAAAGTTTCCCAATAATATTTTTGTTAATACGTATATGAAGAAAATTCTGCTGATTATGAAAATGCCACCTTCATTAAAATAAAAACACTTAAAATACAAAAAAATATGGTATCTGCCTATCTGTAGTAATTATTCCTTTTTTTTTTTACTTTTAGCGTATTAAAGATGCTCCAGTATTAAAAATTTTATACCTGTTTTTTAAATCTTCAACCTGTTTGATAAGCCGGAAGCCATTGCAGATTTTTCATAAAATACAGACACGATTATTTAAATAATAATATGTATTCTAAAGGAAGGATGTACTTAAACATCCCACTTTAACATACAACTGCGCTAGTAGAGATGCTGCAAGAAATTCTAAAGAGTAGGTACATATTAATCGAAGAATTTTTAACGATTCTGTACTTAGAATAATTCTGTAAGCTAATAATAGGCACTTCCTTTTGTATTTATTTAACAAATGTTCACCTTTAAGTTTTCTTTCACCTTCTAATAAGCTGTGCTCTCTTTTTAATTATAATAGGGTAAAATATTGTCTAGTCTTTTCGGTGAATGTTACTATTTAATAATTTTAAAAATTCTTAATTAAATTTTTTTTAAGTTGATTTTTTACTGTACACTCTTACGCAATACGCAACGCAGGCTTAGCTTTAAAACTTTTAGAGTTTTTAATTAATCCCAGTTATAATTAAAATATTGTTTGCTGCTTTTAACTTCTACTATAATTGAAAGAAAAAACTTAAGAAACTCTAAAGATTTATTTTTTTATTCATAGAATAATTAATGGTGATATTTTCTTTAGTTACGCACAAATAAAGGATCTCAGGGTCATGTTATTTTCTGCTTTTCAGCCTTACTTTTTTTTAACCTAGGAAAAACCTTACAAAGCTAAAGAGTTCATTATTTTTCTCATACCCTTAGTAATGAATGAAAATATTTCCTTTAGTTCCTTACAAATTATGAACAATTTTAAGCATGTAAAAGGATTCTAGGGTCACTCTGATCCATTTTTACAAATAAAATACATTCATTCAAAAAAAAAAAACCGCTACACTAGCTTAAGCCAGCACATTTGCGCCTGGGTAAAAATAAATTTTTCATTAGTCAGCATACCACGAAGCTAATATTTCTAAACGATGAAGGAGTAACAAATTACAAAAACCTCAGAAAAGAAAACCAACTTAAACCCACGATGAGAAGAGAAAAAAAAAACACTTTACAAAACTAAAACATTCTTTTCTCGAAGCTTTCTTCTATATTATTTCATTCCCGGCTTCTATTATTTCCACCATCTGCCCAACTATTGTGCAAGAAATTATGTAGGGAAAATTGCCAAGCTGCATTTCTTTGTTCAGTGCGGAGCCAAGCAATAACTACAGGGGGTTTTATGACTGTACGAGTCATGCGTAATAGTTTATGGCGGGTCTAATGAATTCTTACAAGAATGCAGATATCTATATTATGAGGTCACAATTACTGCGTGGCGTTTTGCGTTTTATTGCTACTGCTGATCTGAATAAATTGCTGTTGTGGTGAAGAGTTATGAGAACGTGTGACTAAAATGCCAAAGAGATGATTGTGTGTTTTCGCTGTATCCTGATTATGATGGAAGATATAGCTTTGACAGAAAATTAATTATGTAATGAATTCATTTGAAATTGGTTATTAGTTTTCTCTTGAATCGCATACTATAGACGAGTTTAACAGAGAGAAATCACAAAGTTTCCAATATTTTTTATTAAGAGATGGTAAACTAAGTGTTAAGTACAAAAAAAAAACCCTTCGTTTTTCTGAATTTCATAAGTTTTATGAACATGAAGAATCTACACAGAAAATATAAAAATAAATGAGAAGGTGAACTAAAAATCCCAATTCCATCCATTTTCAAAAGTTTGACTTGGTGAGACTAAAAATGGTTTTCTACTAGACCTGATTTAGCTGATAAAGTTAAATGGAGCTTCTTACAACTTATCATTTCTTAAGTAATTTAGTAGGCTTAATACTAAAAAATAGAAAAGTAAAAAAACCCCACAGATTATGGCTGGATTTGTTTTATCTACTTAAAGGTAAACCACTTAAATGAATTTATAGAGCCAGATTTTTTTACAAAAGGGTGTAAGACACAATCCTTTCCAATGTCATTTGTTCAGTATATTTCACTTTAATTTTGTTACCAATATTTACTAACATTACGTAATGGGGAAATAGATAGTAGTTAAAAGATAAATCCTATAATAATTTTGTATTACCTAAAATTGTTTTCAGGTCGAAGGGATTACCAACTGGTTAAAATTTAAAGAGTCAGAAACCACCCTTATGTCCCAGATATCAACAATTCAACATAACATTCTACTCCCCCACTCTTATCTTTTTATTACTTTCTTTCAATAAACATCAGTCTTGGGTGGCTGAGTAATTAAGTTTAAGACCATAAATCGTTTTTTAAATAAATTTCAGCAATATTCTGACAAATTTATGACCTGCAGCTGAGTTGGACATTTTCCAGACTGTAAGTACCTACTCCCATAATTTTAGAGTCCTTTACACAATTAACCGCCATTATCATACATTTTTGAAGGTAGTTAATCTTTCAAAAACCTTCAATGCTCATAAATCAAGTGTGATTTTAATTCAGGAAGTTAAAGACACGCATCTTTTCGTAACTTTTGAAAATTAGTATAGTAGGTACCGCTTTCCCTTACTTTTTACAAAAAATATCCAGCTTTCTTTTCTCATTAATACAAAGTATCTAAATGTGATATTGCATAAAGTAAAATAATATCGTTTTACTTTTCTTCCGGGTTGCAATGAAATTGATGAGTTTTTTTTATTTATCCATAAGAAAATAAATACCCAATATTTAAAATACAACGTGAATTTTTCGGTGTTTTACTCATTACATTTCAAAATGTAAACCAGCGTTATATAACACGCAAACTTAAATTGAATTTGACGACTGTATTCGAACAATGGGTTTCTATTGAATTTTTATCCACTTTCAAGTAATTTGTTATTTAAAATTGAATTTAGTTCTCCATTTTTATTGAAGTAAAAATGGAGAACTATAAAATGGTTATGTGGTCATTGTAATGTACAATCTATTTCGGGCCAACTTTTGCTAATTTTAAATTAAGATGAATTTCCAGTAATTTATTTATTTTTTCTACTGCAAAAAGACATCTGTGTTCATAGAAAGTATTGTGGTAGATGTAGTTTTATAATGATAATGATAACAATATTTTATATCTCTTTATTATATTATCAATTAGTACTATATGAATAAGGTTCTCCTCTCATACTAAATACTATATTGATATATTGAATAAAAAAGCGCTTATTATCTTTATGTATATACGCGGCCACCTGTACCAAACCACATCACCAGTGTTGTGAAGTTATAAACACTTTATGTAGTGTAAATTCCATCTGAGTTCCTATAAACAATGCACCGAAAAGATCCATTGCATTAACATGCAGCGTAACAAAGTAGTCAACAAGATAACAAACTATTGTAGTTAAATATGAATAAAAGCTGCGTATGATAGGATTTCAGGGTTCATATTAGGTTGAGAAGTACAGGAACAATCTTAAGTTTCACTTTTATAAAAGGGATTAAGATTTTATCTTCATTTCCCCTTTATCTTTATAACACTCTCAAGCTTTACGGTAACTATACATAGTATCCCCGCTTCTTCAAAGAAACGTTTCTGACTATCACGATTTATGAGTTCAATTACTCGCATTAAATTATTCATTACCTAACTTCTAAGCCATTTCCATTCTGCAAAATGCATTATCTAAAAGAACCCTAGACACCTTTTCGATCCTAATAGGTCATTACACGAACCCAAGTCGAGCGAAAAATTCCAATAACCATAATCCTAACTCTGAACCCTATTCTTTTCAAATCATTGAACAGATAAAAGACTTTGCCATCGGGATATCATTAACGCAGCATCATATTTCACTTTTACCCTTAAAACTTATGGATATTCTGTAATAAAAAGGGCTAAATAAATGCGAGTCATTGTTTGGTATCGTTATCTTACTTCACACGTTGCTCTGGTTATTAACGTTTGTGACGTTTTCATGGAGGCATACAAGTCAATCGTCATCGATTAAAAAAAGCAAACTGGTAAACCTTTTAAAAATGGGGTAGTTATGAGTAGATAAGCTACCTTGTGGGGTTTGAAGGGTCGTAAATGGTTGTTCAAACTACAGATGGTGTTTGGGGATGTGAATAAAAAAAGGTGAAGTATATGACGGTTTGGGTAGGCCATTCAATAAAGAAGCAAATAAATCCAGTTTTTAACTCTACATAAATTCACCGTGTACCTTTGAAAGAAATACTTTCTTTGACTGCTTCTTTAATCTTTCCTTAATTAAATGAAAACACACATAATTTTTTTGGTACTTTTAATAAGTTTTTAAAGACAAGGTATCTGGTTTGTACAAAAAAGGTACAGTATAATTTATTTCAAGGCATTATTATTAATTTTTAGTTTTAGCCTCTGAAAAACATAAATTAATATGAATATGATAAATTAGATTTATATTTGAAAAATATGGAGTTTTATGTGAAGAGAATTTGATAACAAAAAATAAGAAAATTATTATAATCATCAAAGCATATAAGGTGGTATTAGTACCAGAGCATGTAAAGGTGGTATTATTACAATTAATACAATCCTTTTCACATTAGTTGACATGATTAATTTACGTTATAAGGTTTTTGGCGGTCTAGTAACAGCATCCGAGCATTATTGAAGATATATCTTTAAGATACTTAAATCATTTCGAAAAGTGTTGAAAATAAACTTTTTCATTCTTTTTAATAGGTTACTCCTAAAACATTGGAGGTCTTAGTATATCATAGAGACACCGGAGGTCATGTCAGATCATGGTATAACTCGAGGGTATAACTGGAGTCTGAACGAGGCGAGAAAGACATGATATTACGTTTTTAATGGGATAATTACTATTTTTAGTTAAACCCAATTTACCCTCAATGAATTATTTGTGCTGTTGATTCTTTAAACGGTAATTCAATACAGATAAATTAAATTTCGTAAAACAAACAACAAAAACATCAAGACATTTATAAATCCAAAAAAAAAAAAAAAATCTTACCACATTTGGCACACAATCTCCCATCGTCGCCAAAGGGGCTAAAAAGCTCTCCTTCAATGCCATGGCCTTAAATGTCGCCTAAGAGATTAACGGTTGGGATAGGCGCAATGGTTGCGGGCTGATTTCTAATTAAAGGAAATGGGTCTCCGCCATTCTTGGGCTGGGCTTAACAATAATGATGTCTCGTAAAATTGGTTGTAAAACTGATAACGATAACCAATTTGGGGTGTATAGTATCGTTTACACTGTACCCAAAGAACAATGGATCATTAACTTTGATGAGGCAAAATCCATAGGAAATGCAGCGAATTCATTCCCAAAGGATTAGGTTTTACGGGTTAAAAGTCAAGAAAATTTCATTTGTGATTGAGCTTAAGTTATTGTCTTTTAAAGAGATTAAATAAAAGTGTTAAACTTTTTGTTTTGTGGATTGTTTAGAAACTATGTATGGCTGGACTAAAAGAGTACATTATTCCGTTTCCTAAGTGTTTGAAATTTCGATACATTAAATTGATCTCTGTAAAATGAACAAAGTTTGTTGCTGAAAGAAAATTGATTGTTGGGATATAAGTTCCATAAAGTTAACTGCCAATCAGCCGGTTACCAACTACCGGTTAACCGCCTGTTAGGTTAGCGGTGAATTCAGCCGTTATTATCATTAATTTTTTTAACTCTTGATTAAAAGATAACGGAACATATACCGTTGTTACTTTGATGTTATAGTTTTATAGATTTTTAAGCATTAACTTTTTATTAAAATAAACTCATAACTTTAAATTTATTTTTGAAATTTTAAAGCGTGCACTTTTTTAAAAATGTAAATGATTAAACATGTCTTCACTACTCTGCCAGTTTAATTAATTATAATTTGATTTTTATTAGTTTTATTATATTTAACTTGAATCAAAGATCTGTGTTTTTAAATTCTACTGAATTTTAAATTAGTTATTTTCAAAATCTTGTTTAAAATTTTGTATAATTTCTTCTAGTGTATTTTTCTACATATTTAAAGTTTCAATGACTAAGGGCCCCATTCACGATCGCTCCGCTCCGCTACACTCCATGAAAACACGTGCTTTTTGGAGTGATTGACGTCACATGATGTGGAGTGACTGGAGCGACTGGAGTGACAGGAGTCCAAAATTGTCCGAAATCGCAATCCATTCATTCCAATTATTCCAAATGCGATCAGATCGAGAGTCACTTAGTTTGATTTTTGACGTCATGCGTGATGTAATTCATGACGTGGCACCGTGTCATCGCTTCCAGTTTTGTGGATTGATGGATTTCCGAAATTTCGGAAATCCAATAGTTCTAATCATTCCAACCGGGTCCAATTAAACGATTTAAATTAATTATGAAAAATCTTCAAGAATATTACCTATGATTTAACTCCTCATAATTAGAACTTAAAATTTCCAATGCAAATCCCAAAATTTAAAATCTATTTGAAGTAGTGATACCCAAGGAGGTATCCCAGTCAGCACAGAGTGAATTGCGCCCAGGCTAGATCTCATGCTCAATTTTTATGCTAATACAAAACTTCCTTTTCGCAAGATTTTCTATCTGATATAGATTTTTTTTTGGTAATCATGGAAGGGTTCAAATGATCGCAAGCATCATGAAAAATTGTTTTGGATAGTAGTGACCAGATACCCCTTTAAAAACCCTCCAATGATTTTAATCGTTTTGTTACCAGATTTTTTTTTTTGATTTTTTATTACTCAAAAGTATGTTTTTTTTATAAATAGTTCATCCAGAGGAATTTAACATTAAAACCTGGGGTATCGCAATAAAAATCAATATAGAAATACTAATAAGAAATTACTTTAAACGAGAAAATAAAAATTTTCTTTTAAAGAAAAAAGAACGTATAACTTTCAAAAGTGTTGCATGAAGATTGATTAACTAAATAATAAATGTTTCTTTAAAAAAATTCAAACAATTAATGAATTATTAAACTATATTACTGAAAAATTAAGTTTTTTTTATTAACTATTAAATAAATGCAATAAATCTCACGAAATTTAAAAAAAAGCCAAAGTTTATTTTAAAATTTTCTTGTAAATTTCAAGTGGCAGAAATTTAATTTTTTATTCAAATTTTTTATTTATATTTAGAAATTAATTTAATATTGAACTTATCGGTTTTTACTTAATTGTGAAGTAACATTTAAAGTTATTAAAAAAGTAAAAAAGAATATCTCGTGTTCAGTGGTTACATTTTAGCTGAACTTTCGAAAAATAATCCATATTTATCAAAACAAAAGCAATTTATTTGAAGATTAGCATATGTGAATGTGGAAAAAAACTCGGAACTTAGAAATTGATTTCAATAGAAAAAATCCTAAATGGGAAAAATAGTGGAAATCGTACCCATTTTTTCCGTATTTGCTTTATAAAAACAGACTCAACTGTAGTTGTGTAAAAATTAATAAAATAGTAATCTATAAGTAAAATGCATTATCTAGCATACCTAATTTTTATTTCATAAACCCCTTGCATCACTATAGCATGTTTTGAACAATACTAAAATAATTTCTCAGATAAATTAATTTTATCGGATTAAATTTAGCTTAATCAGTTAGATACAGGCCACTGGAAAAAATTAATTCATAAAAAAAATAATTTTTGAAGTTGTAAACAAAAGCTTTCATGATTTTCGAAATTAAAAAAAAATAATTCAAATTCCACTCTGGGAATCGAACCCAGGTATACCGTATGGTAATCGAGAACGCTAACCAATGGGCCATTATATCTATTGGTTCCAAAGACTACACTATTTTTATTAGTGTACAGGCCCATTTCGACTCTTGAATTGAAGAGAGAGATTTGCATGTGAGTTTCTTTTTTTTGCATTAAAATTGGCCGAATCTTCGTTCTAGGTTTCTTATTTTCTTTTTTTAGGGCTTTTTAAATTTTTTTAATTAAGAAAACATCCGCTGACACCCAAACAAAATCTACAGTTTTGGTTGAAAGTAGTAATGGCGGCCAAACGAGCTTTGAATGGAATGGTGCGGAGTGGAGCGGAGAGGAGCGATGGTCTTATTACCGATTTTTCATCGGTCCGCTCCGCACCACGCCGTGCGGAGTGGAGTGGATCGACCGTGAATGGGGCCCAGACACCTTTTTAAGACTTCGACCTGAAGCAAATAAAACTTGTTCTTTTTTTCACTCCCGGTTAAAAAGATAGCCACGTATATTCAAAGTAAAATTAGTTAAGGGTATAACACATGGTCTCTTCTTTAAATTAATTAAAAAATATTTTAAAATCTAAACTTCAGAGTTTAAATGCTTAAATTTTAAAGAATCTCAGACGCATTTTTTATGTTTGGTAAAGTAAACAATCTCTCCATATTCTGAAGTAAAAAAAATTCTTTGCAGTTTAAACCAATACCTTGACATTCAAAATGGGTTATTCCTTTTTTATCCTTTTCTCATAACGAAAAAAAAATCTGGCATTCGCATCTTCAAAAGAAACACACAGAGCGCGTGCTGACTTTGAAAGGGTAACTTTAACCATATTCAATGAAATCTCATTTCCGCACTCAGTAATAAGGAATTCTTTTTGAAATCGTAAATCAACATTAGGTCGCATTTCGAAAGGCCTTATTCGCTGACAAGGATTATGTTTTCCTCCAGCCCCCGAATTCGAATAAAAATGTCCGCGTCACTCCCGCAAAAGAGCATTCTGTTATTACTTTGGAGCCTAGGAGACCCAAGATATGAGATTTCGTTCTTTTTTCAATCTTTTAAAGCGACTCCTTTTTCTATTCCCCCCCCCCCACTATCGAGTGCTGAGATGGCCGATTGAAGAGCATCAACGCTAGCTTATTTATATCTCAGAATCATAACTATATTTTACGATTGCGAACTACCTTCCTGTTTTTTTTTTTACCGTGGCTTTGAGAATGCATAAGTTGAGAGATGTTTTTGTCATCTCTTGAAAGAACTTTTTTTTTAACAAATGCATTGGAACTGCATAATTTTTGTTTTTGTAATTGATTTTGCTTTTTAGAATTGTTTTAATCGAAACTATAGTATTGAAAAATCAATTAAGTAAATCTTGTTTCCTTTGAGAATTGAATACTGTAATTAAATTTTACGTCGAAGTTAGGCAAGTGAGAACATTTGAAATAATAAATATTTCTTTGTAAGATCTTTTATCTCAATGGAATTCTCGAATCTATAATTTTATTTTAACGAAGTGTTTGTAGGTATATTATTCTTTTTTCAAACTGCAAACGCGATTTTACATTGCCAAACAAGTAATATTTTTCTCTTTTATTGAAAAGTGCGCATTATAATATTTTTTCCATGAGTTTTAAAATTGTGTAATGATATTATTCATACTAAATTCGTTTTTTAAAATTCAAATTCTTGTTGGTATTCTTGCTGTGATGCACCAATCTGTAAAAGTTAAATATTATTACTCAAAAATCCCCAAAAGTGTGCTTACGTCAATGTTCTTTAACCCTTTCAGTCTTAGCCACCCCAAATTCTTCATAGGACCCAAGCAGTACAAACGTTCAAGATTCGTCCATATTTTATCATGTATGGCCACATTTCGTTTACTTCTAGTTGCAGTTACGTAAACTTGACATAATTTGGTATGAGCTCCGCTACTATGGAATTCAATGGAAATTTTAGGCGGCTTAGGATTGAAAGGGTTAATACTTAACAACGCAAACAAACTGAATTGAATTTGAATAACGCATTTAAATTTCGTTAATATTGAAGTTTCGCATTTACATATAAATGCTCATTGTGCTCCTTAACAATTCAAATCACAGCAGCACCTGTTTCCATTAAACCTACCAAAAATCCATTAAAACTTTCAATTTATGTCAAAAACGGATTTTCCCACATAAAAGATTTCACATCGCATTTCAAAGAGGGTCCCTCGAATTACAACAACAACAACAACTTATAACCGACTGCATTTAAAAAAAAAATCTATCCCATTCTGTGTTTGCACAAGTCTAAATCTAAGCTGGAACCACTTATGCTAAAACGTTACTACGAGGAATTGCATTCGGAAAGAAAGTGAGAACTTACGAAATTGCACCTGCAAATCAGCTCAACATTTTCGGAGAAAAGAGACCTGACGTCATCGGAATACTAACTAGGGAGTTATTGAACTGAGTAATCTCCCGAGTTCTCATCCGTCCAGTTTTTTTTTTCACCGTTCATCCTTACAAGTTGCAATCTGGGAACCAATTTGATGCTGATCTCTTTCTGTGCCACTCTAAGCCGTTTATCGAGGAATAAATTCTAGGTATGTCTTTTTCTGCTGAAATTATGCGTCTTCTTTGCAGCCGTAACTCCCTGTTCCCCACTTATCTTTTCAGTGAGTTGAAATTACCTGGAGTGGCTCTTTTATTTGCTCAACTACTCTTGGTATTTTCGTTTTTTTTTTCTTCGGAAATGTTTGGGCTTCGATTGAGACTGTTAGCGCACGTATTTATTTGGAAACGTTTATTGACGTTGTTTTTTTTCGATGTTTTCCCAAGAGTGCATCTTAAAATGGTACTTGTATATTATATTTGAAAAAAAAAATTGTCTACGTATAAAAGGACTAAAGGAGCATTTATACTTTTACGTCATCTGTTGCGTTACGGCAAGGGCAAACAAACAGGGCCAATGGACGGACGGACGGGCCAGGAGAATGGACGGGCCAATGGGAATGGACGGGCCAATGGAGGGCCACAGACTAAGCTGGAATAATTTGAGCTTCCTCCCGGTGATTAGTTCAACTGATCTCTTCCGATTAAAGTAACGCCACAGATAAGTAGAAGCGTTGCTTTAAGGTATGACTGGATACTGGGAAGTTTTTTTTTTCACATTGAAACAATTATGGATAATGTAAGGATTGAGATTTTTTCTTCAATGGGACTTAAGGGAGGGTATTTTAAGACTCCTTTAATTTTTCAGAAAAAATAGGCTTAAGCCATGCTTTATCACCTACTCATGTCCAAAAACCGGCAGAAGGTTTCACCAACATCGAGATATGTTGCCAAATTTGGCAATGGAAATACGACATTTCTTTGATACCGGTAGATTAGATTTTGTGGCAACCCTTTGAGATAATACTATAATTAGTGTTGTTAAATTAGCAAAAAAATCCATTTCCCAACCGAGCCCACGTATGTAATTTTGTTTGGAAGATTTTTTTTTCATCAATGATAATCTTTTTTTTTATTTAAAAAAGATATTTCGATTTAGTCAAATAGATGGAGTTCTGTCATTTTTCAGAAGAAAGTTCTTTGAAGAAAAAAACATTCCATATGGCGATAAAACCTTTGCGTTACAGAAATAAAAATAAAAATAAACATTACAGTAAAATGAAAATTCTTAATTTGATTGTAAATATTTCCTTTTTTACTAAATTATTAACATAAAAGCCCCCAGACAAGATAAAACTCTTTGTTATGTTTATCTATTGATGTATCATAAAAGTTGACTAACAACTATACAATGAGATTAAATTGTTATAGTTATGGATACTAATCAACATGACCTTCAACTCACAAATCAAATAAATCTGTTGTTATTACCAAACTATCATTACACTAATGTGTGGCGCTTATAGCAACATAATTCAATCCATGCCCTGTTTACTGAAACTCATTTATAATTTCTAGACGCTTTACTTTTTCATTCAGCCTCTCGAATTTTCTAACCTCTCGTCTCATTTCCTAAATGCACCGGGGGCCTTGTTTCTCGCCCGAAGAAAACAATGCCTAAACACATTATCCAGATTAATTCCGACTCGGTTCAAAGCAGGGTTGTTGGCGAAACTCTCATAAATAAGAGAAAATGGGATCAAATGATGTGTAAAATGCGCGTTTCTTGCCGTCTGATGGGCCATCCAGTCTTCTTGTTTATCGGTCTGTGCACACATTTTGAGGGGGGGGGGTAGACGATGGATAGCGAGCTCTGAAAAACCGAGAGAGAGACGATGTTTTTGTGTTATTGAGGGGAGGCGGAAGTCGGTCACTCAAAAATTTCTCTGAGCCCCTCCTTGACTGTTTGTTGAACAGCAGGGAAACTTTTGGAGATAAGGCTAACAATGAGAACGGCTTTGTTATCAACTTTTATAGGGTTGAATCCGGGTTATTTGTAGAACGAACAATTGGTTAGTTGTGTATAGTATTTGTAGAGAAGTTTTGTTGTGGGGAAAATATAAAACTCAAAGATTGGATGTCGAAGTTGGAGATTTACAATTTGTATTTTGAAATTTTTGAGTACATATAGAGTCTAATCCTCTGTCTCTCAATAACCTATTTTATTTATTTATACAGAAGTGCCAAACAGAAGTGAAATTCCAATTACTTGGTTGGAATCTATATTGTTTCCTATTAAGTTAAAATAAAACTTTAATATGGATAAATTTCTCCGTAGTTCCAAAGTCATTGGTATTAAAGGAATATAATTAAATTTGAAATAAACATAACTACGAAACTTATTTTGAATTTTTTCTAAACATTAAACATCAATTTGGAGCACAGGGTTCCAAACAACACAATTATACTCCAATATAGCACGAATAATACTGTTAAAAAGTAAGTTAAGGACGTCAACATCTTTGAAATTATAAGTCGTCCTATTAAGAATACCCAGTTGTTTTAGAGCTCTTATTCTTACTTCATTGATGTGAGATTTAAAACCAAAACTGGAATCGTAAATTACTCCTAGGTCTTTGGTGTATTTGGTATTTTGGTGACTATATTAGTAACAAACGTCTGGCATTCAGGTAAAGAAGGCATTCGTGTCGATTTACGTCCTTATTTACTGCCACTTAATCGGCGGTTAACCATCGGTTAGCGAAGGATTCCACCATTAGGGTACGGTCCCCCTGTTTTTCAGGATGGTATCAGTTCAAAAAATCTGCTGTTTCTGGTTATCGGACAATAGGAAAACCGCAAACAACCCCCTTCAATGGTCCCTCCAACAAAAGAAAGGCCTAAGTCACTCGGGGACTGCTAATTAGGTGACTTCGGTCTCTTTCTCCTATTGTCGGAGGGGATCATAAATGGGGAGAAAGGACAGATTTTCTCAACTTATACCATCCTGAAAAACAGGGTGACCGTACCCTCAAAGTCAGCGAAAAGCTCATTTTCTTTCTTACCTGTTGGTTAAAACCGTTCAAGTGGTAGTGAATCAAGACGTCAGTTATTCAGTTCAGAGTATAAATGATCACCAAAAAAAAGGATTATATTTCTATATGGGCCAATTTTGCATACAGAAAGTTTAGTTACTTTAAATTTTCAAATATATGGGTAAGATGCAAGGTTTGTAGAGAGATAAGGTTGGCTCATCCGTGACGTCACCTGATGGGAAGAGGGTGCTCTGCCAATGGCAATGCTCGTACAGCTCTATACGAGCATTGCCATTGGCAGAGCACCCTCTTCCCATGTGGTGACGTCACGGATGAGCCAACCTTCTCTCTCTACAAACCTTGGGTAAGATGGTTAAAAACAATATTTTAGAAGATACGCAGAGAGAAAGGAATAAATAAGGTAACGGCTAAAGTTAAAAAATATAAACCTATTTTAATTTAAAGGTAGTTACCTTAAAAAAGTAGAAAAATCAAACTAGATATTGTAACCCACTCGTTAAGAAATTGTAAATAAATCAAAGAAGAGAAAAAAAACCTCAAATTAGAGGTAGAAAACGAGAAGTGTAAATCCGACCGTCTCGAGAAGACCTTTGACAGAAAAACAAAACTTAGAATAGAAGTTCAGATCTTAATGATAGTCACACATATTTGGCGCAAAACGTTTTTTCAGCATTTATGAATTCCCATTTACCATCACCCCCAAAATTGAGGGAATAACCCGTTTCAATAACAATCGCCCCAATATTGTACGACGTCAACAGTTTTTCTCGTGGCGGTCGGACTATTATATTCTATCATCAAGTTCAACATGTACTATTTTATATACGTACTATCCACAAAAGATAACTACTAAAATTAAGTGTTTGTGTAGGAAAATTAGGTGATTTGCGGATGACGTTAAAGCATTTAATCCCACTTGAAAGTAATTTCATTTTACGAGCAACAACTACACTGCTGGCTAACCAAAATGGTACATCAAAAATGAAAAAAAAAAGTTTTTGTGTACACCTATGGAGACAACACCCATTTCTGATTTTCTCGGTCCCCTCTATTCAAGGAAGACCGTACTTTCAATCAATTTATGTTGATACTATGTGTAATAACAGAAATAAATTTGGCTTTGATATCTTTTTTCTTTCCTGGTGTACCATTTTGGTTGGCAGCAGTGTAGTTTAAAACTTTCTTTTAAGAATCACCGAATCTGACACATGCGTAACACTATCTTTCTATACCAACCCAAACACTCCCCACACAAATTCCATTTACAAAGTTTCCCTCCCGTTCCCACGAGACCTGACAAGGAGCCTCGAGGTCCCAAATTTATTCAAAACTACGATAGCGAAAGTAACACACAAGGCAACAACAACAACAACAGCAACTAAAAATAAAAAAAAAGAAGAAAACCGCATTAAAGTCAAGCAAATCGGAAAGCAATTTATTGAACTCATCCTGTACGATCCTGGGCCCGCGTAATTGTTGTGATAGAATTACTCTTCTTCCCGATGCTGCATCTTTGGGAAGAAGAGAGGCAGAAATTGAGTTCCACGCTTTGTTTTCTTCCTCCAAAATTGTTTCTGGTCGATAAATAGATTAGGGCCTTCCGCCTTATTAAGAGGTGGGTTCCTGGAATCCATTTACTAATGAAGAGTGTGGGTGAGGGGTCATGCAAGGGAGAGCTGAGAAGGTGGGGGACAGCTATTTTTTCTCTTTTCTATGACATAAAAGTTCTATACTCGACAGCAACGTTTCCTGACCCTATGACGTCACTACGTGGAAGCAGAAACTGTGTAAACAGAAAGCCTGTTGGGTTGCTAGGAATAGTTTTGGAACGCAAATCGCCTGATAAAAATATGCTTATATACATGAGTTTACAAAATAATCATATTTTTTAAATTGACGGTCTTTATTTCACCCGAAATTCAGACACCACCCTGGAAACTACATTGTTTGTGTGTGACGTCATAGGGTCAGGAAACCTTTCTGTTGATTATATCATAGAATGAATTCTGTACAGCTAAAGTACTCAATAGTGAAAAGTAAGTTCTGCAATCTGCACTTCAAATTATTCTCCTTACACGTTTAGAATAGAAAGTATTTTCATTCATATGGATCAAAGCTAACTTTACTGTTAATAACTTATACTAATAACGGAGAACGCATTTAGGTTGCTATGAAAACATTCTAGAATCTATGGATTGCCAACGTATAACCAAAGGATAGTATCTAACGTTTTAAGTATTTTAAAGGTGTTTATACCAATAGATTTACTATTAAATGCATAAATGCCACCACAGTATTAAATTTATATAGTTATAGAACACTGATTAATTAATTTGTAACATAAACCATTACTTTTATGCATTCGTAAGTGAAGGGGACACATGTGATACACATGAAGGAGTTGAGAATCAAATAATAATAAAATATTAAGATTTTTAATAATCCCTCTACTTTCCATATATGCAATGCCTGAAAATTCGTCCAACAGAAAAAGTAATTTATTTTGAAACTTATTCATTAAAAACCACATATCTTAATTAAACTCGTCCGATACTGAATCCATTAATAATCAAATTAGTGCATAGATTACAGTTTTTTATTCCGCCGAAGAGACAATAAGCAGCTAAGCCTAATTTGCTTCAGAATTTATATTAAGTTAAAGGGACTTTACCTTATTGGAGACCCGCTTGTGATGATTATTAATTATGCACTGTTTCATCTAATTTATTCTTTTCTGACCGCCCGTTGACTCAATTAATTACAGAAAAGACATGGTAGTTTCTTTTTAAAATTCGAACAAATTTCTTTTGAAGTGTTAAACTAGTTGTTTTGAAAAGTAATGTTGTAGGCTCAAGAATGTGGCGTGGGTAGTTCAATATTCATCAATTCATTGAAAGAATGTCCAAGACCTATACCTAATGCATTATTTATAAGTAAAAAAGAATAATTTCAGGAGACTTTACATAAAAGTAAGATCCTTCTAAAAAGTAATGAATATTATTACAAACTTTTTCTTTTCTTTAGAATACATCAATCTTTAAAACCTAATCCACAATAGTATGAATTTAACTTGAATATGACTATGTATCCAAAATATGAATAATATAATTAAATATTTTGTAGTAAAGACTAAAATTCAAATTTAATGAGAATCCTAATATAACTGAAACTTCAATGGACTCTAACCGCCTATCTGGTTCGAGACTTCACGGAACCAACACGTGACCTACAACTGAGCTTGCAATTGGTTACCACAGATACTACACTAGTAGATCTACTAATGTAGTATCTGTGGTAACCAATGGACTCTAACCGCCTATCTGGTTTGAGACTTCACGGAACCAACACGTGACCTACAACTGAGCTTGCGATTGGTTACCACAGATACTACACTAGTAGATCTACTAGTGTAGTATCTGTGGTAACCAATCGCAAGCTCAGTAGGTCACGTGTTGGTTCCGTGTGACGTCAGACGGTTAGAGTCCATTGCAAGCTCAGTAGGTCACGTGTTGGTTCCGTGTGACGTCAGACGGTTAGAGTCCATTGGTTACCACATATACTATACTAGTAGATCTACTAGTGTAGTATCTGTGGTAACCAATGGACTCTAACCGCCTATCTGGTTCGAGACTTCACGGAACCAACACGTGACCTACAACTGAGCTTGCAATTGGTTACCACAGATACTACACTAGTAGATCTACTAGTGTAGTATTGTGGTAACCAATGGACTCTAACCGCCTATCTGGTTCGAGACTTCACGGAACCAACACGTGACCTACAACTGAGCTTGCAATTGGTTACCACAGATACTACACTAGTAGATCTACTAGTGTAGTATCTGTGGTAACCAATGGCAAGCTCAGTAGGTCACGTGTTGGTTCCGTGTGACGTCAGACGGTTAGAGTCCATTGCAAGCTCAGTAGGTCACGTGTTGGTTCCGTGTGACGTCAGACGGTTAGAGTCCATTGCTAGCTCAGTAGGTCACGTGTTGGTACCGTGTGACGTCAGACGGTTAGAGTCCATTTGTCTTACTTCTATTTAAAATGGAAATTAAGTGCTAAACTAGCAAACATCTAATATTACAATATACAATTATTGTGTCTCGATATAAACAATTAAAAAGTTTCATATTAATATTATAGATTATTTATATCAGAGAACAATAAAATGGGTAAAATTTCTAGGAAAAATTAAATGGATACTTTGTATGACATACGATATTTTTGATTAAAATAATAAGTAACTTTCATAAAAATATCCACTTAATTAACTAAGTGTAAAAACCATTTCCTTAATTTTCTTTGCTGAACTCTTCATTTTTTGTGGGTTGCTATAGGTAAGTTTAAGTTTCAGCTTATATTATACTCGACAGCCAAAGTTTCCTGAACCTAGTACGTCACTACGCGGAATGAGAAAATGGGTAAACACAAATCCTGTTGGGTTGCTAGGAGGAGTTTCGGTAAGCAAATCGTGATAGAAAGGCACTATACATACACGGGTTTAGCAAAATAATCCATATTTAAATTGACGTTCTTCAATTCAAAATTCAGATGCCGCGATGGGAACAACTTTGTTAGTGACGTCATAGGGTCAACTAACGTTGCTGTCTAGTAAAGAAGTACTTGTAGAACATAATAAAAAATGCTTGCAAATTTCTATCAATATCTTTCAAATGTCATAAAAGAGCAATTTAAATTTTTAGATTACATTACTCTATTTAAATTAAGAGTTTATTGAGTGAACAAAATGGCGTTTTTTGTTATTCCACCACAGAGCCTATTACCGAGAAAAATTATCAGGATCTCCAATCCGGAATCAATACTTTCCAGTTCTCCCGAACGTGACTTTTTCCCGTATTTCCATTCCGATTCGAAAACCAGAGCTATCTTTCGTGACTTTCTGCCAACGGATGAAAAAAAAAAATGGACGCACGCGCTTCAGCTTTTTTCCCCCTTCAAAAAACGCTCGCCAAATGCGTTCTGTCAGTTCAGCTCTTTTCGTGGTAGCCTTTAGAAGTGCTGATTCGAGAACCTGATGGAAAAGTAGTCCGTGTTGAATAATTGAATTCTCCTCTTCGGAAAATGTCGCTGAAGTTTTTCAAGTCGATGTTAGAAGTTAGAGTGCTAATAAGTGAAGCGGGGTAATTATGCATGGATGGTCATGTGATGGATATTGTTATAGCTTGGTAGTAATGCTGTGTTAGAAATTAGTTTACACTGAGTAGTAATTAGTTATCTACTTTTTTGCATTCTCGGTAGTTGTTTCCTAGGAACCTAAAATATTGCTTGTTGTTCAGTTTTATAATAATTCATAGAAGGGGTGCCAATAAGGTATCAAGAGTAAAGATGTTTCATCATGAAGTTTCAAAAGCCATTTGTTTTAAAAATATAATTGTTTGAAAATTTATATCACTAGGGAGCTACCACCCCCTGCTCGCTATCGCTCACCAACCCCCTTGAAATGATTACCTTTCCTTCATCACAAAACCCAGCTCACTGAACTTTAATTAACTAAATAAAACAGTAAAAACAATTAGCAGAGGAAACATCAACCAACTTTTCAAGCATAGTCATCTCCATGAGTTTGTTGACAGTACTGCTTTGTTGACAGTTGTTTGACAGTACTTGTTTTGTAACTGGGACCTTATCCGTAATCTAAAAAAAAATTAAAGTATTCTGAAGTTGAGAATTTTTTTAGATCAAGGAATCCGAACAGATTGATACCAAAAATGTGTTACACGGATCAGTAATTAAACAGTTTTCCTCTGGAAACCGTTCACCAAAAACAAAAAGAAAGAGATTAAAAGAAGCTTTTACTTCCCGAAAAATAGCAAAAATTGAATGGGGAAAGAAGTATTAAATTTTCTGTAATTAAAATCTTAATTTTGTATCGAGGGGTAACAATAACTATAAATGACTATAGAGCATTCGCACATGACGTCACTTAGAGGACAAAAACAACGTTGCCAAGGCTGTTGTTAGGGGCGGGACATAGAAGTATCCAATAGCAGCATTCGCACATGATGTCACTGGAGGAATAAAACAACGTTGTTAAGGCCGTTGTTAGGCAGAGTCATGTGATTGAAAATGCTCTATAACATGGGGAAGTGCAATAATCAACACAACTCTTTTCGTTTTTGGGTTTGCAATAAAAATTATTCTAACGATTAAGGATGAAAATTTTAAAATGTTCTGTTCTTTTGAAAGGAGTAACGAGGAAAGCGATTGCACCTGGCTGGTTTAAGTTTTAAATTTTTTTTTTGGCCTTAAGTTTTGAATAAATACTGCCTCACGTAATATTTACTCTGACACCAATGTTTTCGGGCGTTGAATCATCTTCTATTGAAATCTTTCAAAGGAAATATTTCTTTGAATATCAAGTAGTATTTGTTTTTCTGAATATTAAAAAAGGAAGTTTATGCTAAAATTTTCCATGAATTAAGTTTTCAATAATTTTTCAAAGCTATTTTGACGAAACTCGCAATGGGAAAGTTTTCATCTAAATAAAAACATCCCCAGACATGTTTTTGCATTGACTCCACAAGGCACAACGAAAGTTAAGAAATTTACAAGAAATGACACAACTGCCATTTCTCTCTAAGAGCCTGTCTCACTGTCACCAAAGTCCCCCGCACAATGAAATTATCCGTTGCCTTGCATTCACAATCATCCCCATCACAGAGACACCCAGACAGCCTCTTCTTGTACTTTTGCTTCTTTCGAGATTTAATGAAAGAATCTCTTTTTCTCTCAATTTTTACATCTTCCTCCGAGATGTTATCTGGAAAAAGAGATTCGTATCTCAGAGCAGCGGAGAGCCAATTTGATGGATGCGGTTTCAGGGTCCGAAGTACACGTCTGGTAATTGAACAGATCCATCAGATTCAATTCAACGATAAGGTACTCTTATGGACGCGTCAATCACTCTGAAAGGCGCTTGTTCTTTCGCGACTGGCTGGAAGTCACGTTTATTATCTGTCACCCGTGATGTCCAGTGATTTCGATTTTTATGGAGACAAATGCGAATTGATGGTGTTATCGAAGGGTTTTTTTTATGATTTTTTAAGTATATTTCTCTTAGTGAAGAGAATTTTCTCAGACACACATACCCTCTCTAAATATTTTCATTCCTGAGATTTGGTATAGGAAATTTTTAAAACGTTTGTAGGAATCGAAAAAAAATAATTTTTTCCTTTCTCTTAGGGTAGGAGGGTAGTCTGAAAAGTTCTCATAAATCTCATAAACAGTTTTTTTTAAATATTGACTCTGCCTGTTTTGGGTATTGTTGTAGAGGTTTCTCAAAACAAACTATTTACTGCTGTAATTACTTTTTGATTTGAAAAAAAAAAACCCCAACTATTGACTAGAGAGAAAAAATTTCAGTTTGGGGAAGAGATGGGAGTCTAATGGAATCAAATCTGAGTAGTGGGGATGTTCTTAAAAGTTATTAAATTTTCTCATAATCAAAACACTTTTGTGAGCATGTGCGTTTTTCTGATGAAAAAAGGACGTTATCTTGAATCTGGGTATTTTTTATAGTGACCGCCGTATGAAAAATGGAGTATGTTGCCCCATTGTGGAAAATAGTCAAATATAGATTTTGAGAATTCTTTAAGTAAAGAAAATTAACGTTTAAAATAACCTTCGAACAGTCCCAGCCATTCGCAAAAAATGTCCACTGTGACATTTATAAGAGTGTACAACTGAATAAAAATACAAATTCAAGCAAATTCAACTTAATGGCATTCCCTCAATAGCTTCTAAATTAGATACTTTCTTTTGGTTTCACATTGCATGTTGTATTTTAAAATATTGGAAAATTTGAGTTTATCTAATTAAATGTTTAAAAATATTCGAACTCCCTTTACAAATAAATGCGCTATAATCATAGTTATACTTGATAATTAACTAATTATTAGACAGACAGACACAACCTTACTGATCGCAGGGTATTCAACAATCTCATCATCATCATAATTATTTCGAGTATTCCTTTAAATGCCGATCAAACAACTCTCCATAAAACACACGGCCAGTGCTCTCGGAGCCAGCCATAGCTGCAGCCATTACTGACAGCAATTATCACAGTGACGTCAGCACGCTTCGTATTAGGCCGGACGAACGATGACAGCACGCTCAAATTATGGATGCCCGGAGGTCCTCCGGGCAACCTTCTTCAACATTGATTCACCTGAAACTGATTGGAGAGGTGCGCATGAATGCTGAAGGGTTAATTCTGGGGGAAAATTGTATCCAGTCTTGTAAAGAGTCGCAAGGTAAATTGCATTCCTGTTACACTGCTTGTACTAGGGAAGAATGATAGTGTTTATATGGGACCTGAGTAGTCATTATTGAGAAGGATTTTGAATTTTGTAACGAAATATGTCAACTACTATATGAAGTTCATAAGCTATTTCGTTGTGTTTCATTATTATTAGTAGCGCATTTTTAATTCAGAGTATTATTGTAGTTTTAATTCGAGGTATCAAAACATAGTATCCACAATATCAAAGTATCAAATTACACTAATGTAATAAAATGGTACAAATTTAAATACTTATTTTTTTTAAATGCGTAGAATTTAATATTTTTCTGATTTAAGAGCATTTTAAATTATTCAGGTTATCTAAATTAGGCCATCGAAGATTTTAAGCGGGCTTGTATATTGTTTATAAATCTTTCTTTGCTTTATTAAATCAATTTAAGAGAGCATTTTAAATTATTCAGGTTATGTAAATTAGGCCATCGAAGGTTTTAAGAGGGGTGTATTGTTTAGAAATATTTCTTTACTTTATTAAATCAATCTACCAAAATATCCTTTATGGATTTTTACTAAAATATCCTTTATGGATTTTTACTAAAATATCCTTTATGGATTTTTACTAAAATATCCTTTATGGATTTTTACTAAAATATCCTTTATGGATTTTTACTAAAATTTCCTTTATGGATTTTTACTAAAATATCCTTTATGGATTTTTACTAAAATATCCTTTATGGATTTTTACTAAAATATCCTTTATGGATTTTTACTAAAATATCCTTTATGGATTTTTACTAAAATATCCTTTATGGATTTTTACTAAAATATCCTTTATGGATTTTTACTAAAATATCCTTTATGGATTTTTACTAAAATATCCTTTATGGATTTTTACTAAAATATCCTTTATGCATTTTAAGAGTGTTTAAATACAATCATATCAATCATTCAATAAAAGAAATATTTCAGCTATTTGCGTAACAAAACATTGCTTCATCAACATTTTGAAACAAATAGCTTCTTTCAAAAATATCTTAGAATTGAAACAAAAAACTGGTGCTAAATCCTATAAATAAATTGTTTAGAAAACTTGATAGAATACACCCTTAATTTACTTTCATAATCACTAATTAAGACTCGAGTAATCCAATGAATGAAATATATTCACTTACTTAATCAAATCATTAAGGAATCTCGCAAATATTCAAAACTAATTATAATTTCACAATTTTCGAAGAAGACCAAGCATGCCAGATAATTAATCCACCACATAAAAGTTTACCAAGCAAATATGCTAAGCGTCTCTGACGTAGCCATTTCATTGAAAACATCTCTCTCTCCCTCCCTGGGCTTCAACACAAAAATTCTTTCCTTTTAAATCCCTTTAAGAAATAGCGACTGAATTCTCTTGTTACTCATTAATTTAGAAACGGAATGGTAACCCCTCAGGCTGCCATTAGGAAACCATGTTCGTCCACTTTAATTTTACGCCAAAACTTTGAGACTAATAATCGCCTCAAAGCGAAAAACGAGGAAAATGTCCAAACAGAAAACAATTTTTAGGGGCGTAAGATCCCAGAACGCTAATAGAACTTTTAGTAAGATGTTTTTAGTTCTTTACTGTAATGATCCCAGAGGTATCTTATATTATGAGGAGAAAGAAAAGTTTATCCACGTAAGGATCTGATGTAAGAAGCGTAGAGAAAAGTTTATAAGATACTTTTTGAAGTTCTTATAAATTGTTTATCATTGGAATTTGTAATTATCAAACAACAAAGTTCCAAACATTGGAGTATCCAGTTTTTATGGCCTTCTTCATAGTATTTTAAGCCGAACCTAAGAATAAAGAATTGATAAAGTAAAATGTATTGGTATAATTTACAGTATAAAATCCACTTTCAGATGTATTTTTCAAAACTTTAGAAGCACAGTTTTTTTACACACAAAATTATATTGTACAATTTAGAATTTGTTGACCAATATGTGGAGAACACATACAGCACCGAATGGAAAAAATGAATAAGCATGGAAATAGAATGTAATATTAAAAGGATTTCCTATATTTTAAATCAATAACATAAATTACAATAGTATATTCTAGGGTTTTCTCTTTAGCTTGCCCATATCTTACGAAACAAAACATACATTAGATTAGGATATCGATGTAAAAATATCAACCACTTTCCACAGTGGTTAATATTGAAAAAGGCACACAGCCATATTCCCCGCCATCAGTGTCGGTGTTAACCAGCAGCTAAAGAAAGTAAATACAGCTTTTAGGTAACTCTGGTCGATGGAATCCTTCTCTGACCGAAGATTTAACACCAACACTGAGAGTATGTTTGCAAAAGTTATATTCAATTACTTCAAGATCGTAAAAATGTATTTGCTTAGAAACTACTAAATAAACTGAAAAAGTTATTCTCCAGATAAAAGTAGAGTGTAATTCATACATACTTAATGTTAAACTTAATGTAAACTTAATACTTAATGTAATACTAATGTAATACTAATGTAATAATGTAATACTTAATGTTAAACTTTAATTTTTAGAAATTTTATCGAAAAATAATTTCGCATCTTTATTTTTAAAAAATCAAATTTTATAAAACCAGTCAGGTTATTAACATAGCTTCAGTTTAAAAAATGATTTGTTCTTATAAAGAAAGAAAACTGTTTTAAAAAATAATGTTTGACCACTTTCTTGATCTCGTCTTCTTCAGTAGAAGAGGTGATGCAGTTTGTCGAAAAAAGTAATCGTTGCTATGCGCTAGCACGTGCGTCGTGTCGAAAACCTATGTTAAAACCTATGACTTTAAACCTTCGATCCCAGTCCAGACTGTTGCCAGACTTTGGAATCCTTGCAATTTATTAGAAGCAACGGTAGCATGTTGCCGTAGTACTAATTGAATTACAATATGCGACTATTAAATTGGTTTTATTAGCATAAAATTGAACTATGAAATATTTTACATTCAGAAAAAGTTTTAATATTTAATTAGAATTATTAATACAGTTTGAAAAATATTAGAACTTTTTAAAAATTATCACAACACTTTATTTTCTACTAACATATTCCTCTGAAATGGAGAAAAATACAGTTCCGATTCTTCTAATTGTATTAATGTGTGTGTGTGTGTGTGTGTGCATGAATTTAATATATGTTAACGGGGACAAGGATTATGTATATCTAGATAAGGAATATTTTATAATTAGTGTAATAAAGTAATAAAGTAGTATAATAAAGTAATTCGCTCTTTCCTTTTCTCTCTCTGTCTCTCACTCTCTTTCTAACTTATTTAACTTATTCTCAAATACTATTTAGAAGGTGCAATTGGATCTAATTTGGCGACATGTATTGTCGTCTAACGTAGACTTGTAATAATATGATTTCGTTAGGCAACAAAACAAGCCTTCTGAAATAGGATTTGAGAAGTAGCAAAATAAGGGGGTTAGGCAGCAGATGTGGCAACTTAAACGATGATATAGTAGTTATTTAGAAAAGATATTTAAACTTCAATATTTCTTAGTTAAATTTTCAAATGATTAGATGCTGAATCACTTACTTATTTGAGTAAACGTGAAAATATTAAAAACAAACAACTAATAAAGTAAAAAAGCATTTTAAAAAATCTCCATTTTAAATATTCAGAATTTATCGTTGTAAAACGTATAAACTCATGTAAATAAAACAAAAAAATGCTATATTATGTTATTTGTGTTCTAATATTTTGTTTTATCCAACAGGAGACAAGCATGACAAGAACTAAGCATCCCCATCATAGTTCATTCATTAACAGTTAAAAGAGAAGTAAGACATTTTTTTTATATATTTCAAGAACTAACAGATGATCTTGTAGTACATTGAAGATTTTAGTACCATGTGTGGAAAATGTCAAGGACAACTGTTCAAGAGAAACCATAATTACTTTGATAGAAATGAAAATAATTTCGCTAAGTCGTAATGAAACGCAAAATTAAATAATGGTTTCGCTCCATTATCATCTACGTAATTCCGATGGTGAAAATGTTTTTCACTTCAGGAACAAATATCTTTTGGGTAAGAAATTGTCTAATGATGTGTGATAGAAGTTATTTTAATAATTTCCATCTTATTTTTCATTAATTATAATAATATTCAGTACATATTATTATAATTAGTTTTAATGATAAACAGTAGTTAGAATATTCGGGTTTTTTTTAAGTTTATGGCACAAATTCAGAAATTACAATAATGTTTGCTTATAACATCAATTTAATGAGTAGGTAATTTGTTTTAAAAGTATTATAACAAACCTTTGGGAAGATGCCAAAAAACAATGAGATTAAAACAAGATTAATTCTCGAGTTTGTATTTTTGGCTAAAACTGTTTAAAATAAATTTTACTGATTTGCAGAAACTTTTAATTCAATAGATGTAGTATAGATGCAACACTGGAATAAATAATGATGCAAATATTAAAATTGTGTGTGTGGGTCTTGATTTCAAATAATACTAAGCATTAAAATCCAGTAAAAAAAATATCCTTATTATTTCCTTGTCGATTGAAAACCTTTTTAAAGAAAATATATTATTTATTTTTATCAAACATAATTGATTGGTAAACCATAAAGCTTTATTGATTAATCTAGAAATCTCAGTCAAATTGTGGAAACCTTCCGAAATATTTTTCAAGTCTATTCAATTGCCTTTAAACACAGAATTTTATCATAATAGGTTTAAAAAAATATAAATAAATCAATTCGAAGTACTATGTATTAGATTTTCCAGGCTTTGAAATAAAAAGAAAAACCATTTTACTGTATTTTGCATTTATCTTTTTCTAGACCATTTATCTTTCTTGAAAGAGAGGTTGGAAACTTATTATTGTGGCCTTTTTTTGTAACTTTTATTTCATTTTTATGATTGGATTCATGATACTTCACCAACAGCAATATTAGTTTCTGATTTCTTTTTTCGGGATTATACGATTTTGATAACTTACACTAATGAACTTTTAGCATATTCTTCATATTTCCCATTAAATATTGACCCCAATATATATTTCAAATCTTCAAGTGATTGAAAAGTATAGGTTTTAAAACTCCTGTTATGAACAAACTAATAAGAAAATCTGCTTCCATCAGGACATGCATCTTGTATAGCTGCATAAATTTTAATACATTCAGAAGATTTGCTCAAAATGGCTATTTTTTTCCTTAGGGAAGAAAATATATTCAACAAAGTAAACATCTTTCGTAAAAGAGGATATGGGGGTGGCTACTATATATTCATTCTACATACCTAAAGAATGTGTTGAAAAACAAATATAGTTCAAAATCTCTTCCATATTTTTTCCTTTTCAATCTCATTTTCTATGTATACACTCAAGCTATTTCCATTAAAAAAAGTATTGAGAGGGGTAAAAGGATCAGGAATTTCTCATCATTTCAAAATACAAAACTGTTTAAAATTTAAGAGATGTTTTTCTCTTATGGCAAACTTCTATCTCGCCTTGTTGTTTCAAATGATTTTTCTTTTTTGTGTAGAAAATTTCCTTTATTTGAAGAAACGTCCGGCTTTTTTTCTTTTTCCGTCATTATTCCAATGTGTTCAAAAAATTAAAAACGAATAATATAATTCCACTTGGTTGGATCCGATCGAACAACCTTTGGATTTGATTTCTCGTGTCTTGACCACTAGGCTAGAGTATTTGTTCAAAATACTCTACTTTCTCTTGTTGTACAAAATATTTTATATAAAAGTTAATGAAGGAAAAGTAGTGCTAAGAGTTTAAGATTTTTTTATGGTTTTTAAAATTACATGAAACTGTTTACTCAGTTCTTAATATGGATTTTCAAAACATTTGAAATATATGTGGATTTTAATTGCAGTGATTTAAGAACCTTTTAAGTGTTTTTTCACTTTTAAACGAAAGTAAACTTTTTTATCTTAAGTAATCACACTTTAACCCTGAAAAATACTTCTATATTTTCAATATGAAAAGTTTACATTCTATGTTTGGCGTAAGATACACTGGATGAATCATGAAAACTTTCTTGGTAAAATTACCGTTTTCTAGTTTACGGAATTAATCGGTGAAGAAATCACTGAAATGAATGCCTTAATGGTGTTGCTCGCGTTTTTCTATAGTCAAATTGTTTCTAGTTTATTGCTAGAAACAATTTGCAACTGATTCTTATGCAAAATGATCTTCTAAATCCGAATATGTCCCCTCTTTCCCCCATCACTCTTATTTTTTTCCTATGGATGTCCTATTACCATCGCTTATCTGTAATGTTAATGAATAATGCACTTGATTCTTAGGTTTAATATAAAAACAGTTATTTCAGCCGTTAGATTTTTGAGGGACCAAAAGGGTTAAACTCTAAAGTACATAAACCATACATAAATGGCAATTTTTTAACCCTCCAAATCAAATGAAGTGTATATCATTCAGAACGAACCCACCCATATGGAAGGAAAAGTTTAAGAACGAATCTGATTTTGCCTTTCCTGTAACCAGCGTGGGTATTTAAGGGTCAATCCAAATCCCCAAATACCTCGACACATCTCTCCTTCCGAGTTCTTTGTGCTCACGGGATAAATATTGACCTTTATCGACTGTTATGAAACACCAACCCGTCATGCAGTCCCTGCGGGAACAAAACTTGTCTCGAATTCGTCTCACAGCTGGAGAGGACCTTTCGTCTTTCTTCGAGGGAGGGACACCCGAAGGGCCTGATTTCGGATTGCGTCCCCAGAGGGCCTTCAGTAATTGAAAGCTTTATTGACGGCCATTTTCAACGGGGACGTGACTGCAGTGTGCTGCTGGCCATTAGAAGTTGGAGCCGGATTTGAATAAGGATGAGAGGGCGCTTTATTGGATTAATATCCAATTCTATCGGAATCGGTGTTAAAATATTATACGCTTCTCATTTTCGAGGGATAAGGTGGGATTTCTATCTTTAAAGGTGGATTTGGTAGTAGCTTATTATAAATTTTAATATGTACCGCAATATTTTTTACATAACTCACGCTGAAAAAATTAACAGTTATTGTTATTAATTGCTTAATATTTTATAAATTTGTTCAGTATGTTTGAGGACATCATTATCAAACTTATGTTGAAGAAATGCTCCACAGGAACATCGATTAATAGTACACAATATCACAAACATCGATAAACATCGGAAAATTTTTTGCAGGATTTTTAGTTATTTAAAACGCTAAAAGTAACTCTATTTGAATGAAATAATAAGAATAAATTGAAATATTTTTTTTCCAGAATATATTATCATAAATTTGATGTTTGGACGAAAGTTCCTTCATTCATAGAAAATGCTTTGAAGATAAAATACTGTTTTTTTTTTCTACAAAACAAGTAAAAACCAAATACAAAACCTCATCTTATGCTCATAATTTTTATTATAAACTACTACTATTTTGATGGACAATTTCCTGGTTTTAATTTTATCAATCCCTTTTTGGGAGTAATATTTATATATTTTTTTAAAGTTAAAGATATTTTGTAAGGTTATTTCGTGGTATTGTTTTTTTTTCTCCAAGTTACGAGATATTTTTAAAATAAATTGTTTTTAATATTTTACGTCAGCACCATTTACATCCCCCTCTTGTATAATCATTCATATCCCCTTTGGTGCTAACATTAGAGGGTGAGTAGAGGTACTAATGTGTATTATACTATATGAATGGTTATTCATAAAAATGTTACTTGACCCGATTTGATATAATTGATTGTAATTCTTGAGTGAGAAGCACAAACTTAATCTTTTGGTAAAATATACATTAAGTTTATCGTGCATTTTCTTTTAAGTTACATTAATTTTCATTTAATGAAAACAACCTTAGTTAAATGTTTTGAAATAAAAACTTGAGTTTAATATAAGGCATTTACTTCTTCGGTTGGGGATCTGCATTGGCTACCTCCCAAGTATAAACCTGCTTTGCAAATCGCTTCAGTCTACGCAAGCTGAACAAACTAAACGTTTTTATTCCTCCTTTACAAAATTTCCGAGACTTTCCTAAGAACTCGAGACAAGGTTGTGCATATCTCTGTTTAATCAGTCTTTCCTTTGCAGCTGCCTGAATAGGTAATATTCCTCCAAGAGTTTGATTGAGCATATCTGCCTCTTTTTGACTGGTCCTTCTGACATACATGCTAATAAGGTTGTGCACGCAATGATTTGCTTCATTTCTTATTTCGCGGAATACAAAAGAAGAACTACATTTAATTATCCATATAAAACTGAACGTTGAGCGAGTTTTCATAAACTTAATTGCATGAAATAAAGAAGTCAGGTCATTTACTGCTAGAGTTAACTAAGTTTTAATATTATTAAACCAAAAAAACCCTTAGTTTATTTGGTTAAGTTGAGGAAGTATGCACTAAGATTTTATGAATTTCAGAATAGATAAAAGAGAATTCAAAGAATATGACGGAAAAAAGAATTTTATTTGTTTAGTTTGAGAAAGTTCATAAATTTAGACTAAAATTAATTAAAAGAAAGAAATAACTTTTACGTACTTTTCGAATTACTATATGGGATAAAAAAGTAAAATATAATATTACTATGTGAATAATTATGAAATATGTGTCCTTGATGACTGATCTTCAAAATATGTAGGTACCCACTTATTATTTTAATCCACATAAATACGTAACTATCACATAATCATAGGTAAAATCACTTATGAAAGAAAAATCTATAATAGTAATAAATCTAATAAAATAATTTAAAAATAAAACTCTAATAATCTTTAAGACTTCCATCCTAAATCCAATAAATAGACCCTCCTACCAACATGTCTATAAGAATATAAATAGAGGTATCGCCAATCAACAGTTGTCAGTCCATTATTGTCCCCAAAAATATTTATCCTCCACAAGCTAACACAAATCAGTCTTTCGAGTTAAATAATCCATCCCTAAACAAAGAAAAAACACTGAATTCATTTAACACCATTTAATAAAAAAAAAACCCTGGGAGGCTCATAATGGCATAATGGACGTCCTTTCAGAGCCCGGCCGTGTAATAACTCAGGAGGCCCCGAGTGTGTTGCCGCAAAGACACTAATACAGGCGCGAGAGCTACGGACGGAAATCTAATAACAGGTCCAACGGACAATGCGATTGGACCTCCTTTAAAGTGGATTTCCCCGCAAGGAATTTATGGGGTCCCTTATTTTTTCGGTCTGGAGGATGAAACAATGTTAAGAGAGTCCGGGGAAATTGATTTTGTATCCGTTCGACGGTGGAGTTGCCAACAGGGCGAGAGAAGATTTTTCTGCTGAGAATGTGTTGACGCTATTTCCGGGATCCGTCTCAAAGCGGGTCAGATTGTTGTGAGATGATTTTTTTTTAGTGATTGAATATTTCAATATGGGGAAATTCGTATGAAGAAATGTGAAAGATATTTACTATACTCGACAGAAACGTTTCCTGACCCTAAGACGTAAACCTAAGAAACTGCGTAAACAGAAAGCTTGTTGGGTTCTTAGGAGGAGTTTTGGTATACATTGGTTTAACAACATAATAATTTTTTTAAGTTGACGTTCTTCATTTCACTCAAAATTCAGACACCGCGCTGGGAACTACTTTGTTAGTGACGTCATAGAATCAGGAAACGCTGATGTCAAGTATAGACTGAAAGAGGGATTGAGTTTATTTGTTTACTTTTTGATTGTAAGGTGCTTACGAGTGCTATATATGTTTAGAGATTGAAAAATGTAAATTTGAAATATTCATTTAAATTTAATTTCCAATGATCCTTAATTTGTACAATAGACTAAATAGTAGACTAAAGTTTTACTACTTTTGGATCGATATCAATATGTAATAAATTCCGTATCTTAACATAATTCCTTAATTTGTTTCATCTTTCATAAAGTAGGATTTTAGGGTTGTTTCTTGCAACACTATATATAGAAAATCGAAGGATGTTATAAACGAAAACAATTATTTTTTTAACAAAATGGAAATACTTTTTAAACCACACTAAAGTGAAATTTGTTTAAAATGTAAATATGCCTTAACGCTAATGAAGGTAGATACATTTGGGAGTAACCTAATACATATTTGGAAATGATAGATAATAAGTACTCCTCGGAGCCATATAAAAGACTCTAAAATCCCCCCAAAGCCATTGTTTTGGGAAACTTTTGTCTTCCAAACTAATTGATAGTAGTATGAGAACTTTATTTAAAATTCACGCAGAGCAGTACATTTAAACTGGGAATTTTAAATGCAACAATTTGAATACATTAGTTGGATTAAAATATTTTCCACCATTACTTCCAGAACTGTTATGGAAATCATATTCATGAGATACGGTGGACATCAGGGTGATTGAATAATTAAAAGTATTGTTAAGCTCTTGATAGTAAATAGAGAAAAGAAAAAATCACATTCAAGTTAAACTATTGATTCATTCATAAATATCAACTTAACAGGAACTAGAATGGATTTACGTTAAGTCTTATAGAATATGTATTAATATATGTATTTATAAATCTTAAATAATAATCAACAAAGTTTTATAGTTTAAATTTAATAGTATATTTTACATATCTTTACTAAATTTTAAAGCTTTTATTGCACATACTGGAACGCAAGCAACTAAAATTAATCTAAATATTAATACTCAGATGGATACTTAGCCTAAAACGAAAAAAGGTTTTGAAGTAAGAAGTAA
Source organism: Tetragnatha montana (assembly GCA_963680715.1). Classification (NCBI taxonomy): domain Eukaryota; kingdom Metazoa; phylum Arthropoda; class Arachnida; order Araneae; family Tetragnathidae; genus Tetragnatha; species Tetragnatha montana. The sequence continues at coordinate 53,070,608 of OY796675.1, forward strand.
CCGCATACCATAGATATGTTTTCCATTTCCCAAGGATGATAAATAACCCTTACCAATGAATTTCAACGAATTTTTTAAAATTATCATAACATAACGTTGCTGAATCCGGCTAGTCAAAAGTTTTTGGACGAATATTTCTAAATAGCAATTTCTATCAAAATTTTTTAAAATTGGGGATTTAGATTTCTTTAAGTTCATTGTGTTAACTTTTTTTGGATGTTCATTAGTATTTTTTTAATAAAAGTTATATTTAATCTAGAATTTCTTTTTAAAGACACACAATTTGAAAAAAAAAATGATGTCATTCTGATTAACTTTAATACAAAAGCAAGAATTTTCAATTGAATCTTCAGTTTGAAAAAGGGAATAAGTTCAAAGAAAGAGAAAATTTTAAGTAAATTGGAAAAAAACCCTGATTGAATTTCCATTGTATAATCACCAAATTTTACGGGAAATTCAGGACCCTATTTAGAATACAGAACATTTATAGTAAAGAAAAATATAAGTTTATTCGCACACACAAATATTATACAGTTAAAAAAAGGATTTATTCCCTTTTCACCCTTATGAAATTTCCAACTGAATAAATATCTTAGAAACCACTTAAATTGAAATATTTAAATTATATTTCTGCTTAGTTTCAGCACAAAAATGAGAAACAGAGAACTAAGACAAAAACAAATTTAAAAAATTGTATGAAACTGACTCTTTAAGGGAGTATCAATAGAGTGGGTGAATATCAATGCAGTCAAACATTCATTGGATATTAAAAGGTTAAAACACTTGTAAATTTAAAAAAAAAATTAGCTTAGTTCACAGCGCAAAAAATAAAAAAAAGAAATATAAAATAACTTAAATTTCAAATTTAATAAAAAATATAATGAATCGACATTGTTTTCACCAATTTCAAGGTGTTATATCTGCCTATAGGGGACAGTTATTTTTTTTTCCTTTTCCCTCTCATGTGTAGAATGAAGCTTGGAGATTTGTTTATGCAAAAAAGTCAATTTGCCATATTTTGAATTATTTCCCTTTTTAAACTCAATTCAATTGCATTCAGCTTTTTAAGTCAAATTCCCGTGTAAAGTGATATTTGAGTAAAGTAAAACATACTTTAAAAACTGAAAGTAAATATGTTCTTAGAGAAATTATTTTTGAAATTTTTAATGGAAATCTATTTTTATTCGAGGCGTAACTGCACCATCTCAAAAAAAAACATTATACTAATCACGAAGTAAATGCCATGTTTACTTTCCATTGATTGTTTTGCAAAACGAAAATAACTTGAAAATTGAAGTTTTTATTTAGCAGGACTAGTTTTTTATTCGGTAAAAATCATTGCAATCATTTTGAAAAAACAATCAGTAGTCAAAACTGAAGTTGGAAAGAAAATACGTATACTTTTATTTCTCAAGCAAAAGTGAAGTGCGTATCAACCAAAAAAAGAGAAATTGTTTAGCCTTTATTTCAAATCTTTGCCTGGAGCTAAGTTTATTTTAAAATACATTCCTTTAGAGGTTTGATCTATTTATTGGAAGGTACGACTTACTCTAAGAAAGTGTTTTTCAAACTATGCTTCAGTCGTAGTTTTGGGGGAAGGTTGGAGCAGTTTTTCACTATTGATTCTTGTTCTCTAAACTTTATTCTAAAATAATAGCATTCCGTGTGAAAAGAGGAAAAAAAATAATACCGTTTCATTTAAAAGATAGTATGATTGATATTTCTGTGCTGTTAAAGAATTTCCTAACATTTCTACGTTTTGAAATTTCTGTGGGGTTATAAAGTAGTCCCATGATTTCCAAACTTGGGGTCCACCCTTAAGGGAAATAACATTTTTCAGTCATTGAAAGTACTCATATTTCATTTACTAGTTGCACTTGGACGAATTTCGTTCATCATCATCATCTAAATTTGGAGGACGCTGTTTTATTTTTGATTTGTCTTTATAAATATTTTTCTTCCATTAAACTTACAATTATTGACAAATGCTAAATGAAATAGGACTATTTTGTGTACTCATTCATTTGAAATTAAGAGTTTTAGAAAGTTTTTGTATCGGCTTTGTGATAATGGAATGCACCACACGGGAATCCGGGGTATGTTTAAACATCGAATGACTAAAAAAGAGTGTTAGTTTTGTGAATGTTACATATTGTTTCTGAAGAAATTTTATCAAAATCTACATGGAAAATATCATCAAAATACAGAATATTTTTAATAAGGTTGGTCTAATTCCTTTCCAAAGACTCACTACGAATTGTGCAACTCTGCATGTTTTAAAGAAAAAATATTTCAAGAGATTCTGCCGAGAAATGCATACATAAATATTAATATTAAAATGTGGAGGAAATAATAACTCATACACATGAAAATGTATTAATATTCTTTATCCGAGGAGAAAGTAAAAAAATATTAAAGGAAATACTTATTGACAGCATAGGTTTGTTTGTTGTTATTCATAAGACAGACAATTGTATACAAGCCGGTAATAAATGTTTTAGGCAACAGGAATAAACATTACACAATATATGATGAACAAATATTTCTATATGTTAAGATAAAAGTTATTGCAGACATTGTTTAACTAATATAAATCTTGAGTTATTCATATTACATTGGTATTTCGCTTCATACACAATTTTTTTCATTTCGGAATGGGGTGATTTAACACCGGATTTGAGCCAGAAATTTCAAGGATTTGCTAGAATTCCAATGAGAAATTTCTAGCCTTAAAAAATTCAAGGAATTTAAAACCACTATTTCTAAAAGTGTTCAGTGTTATTACAACGCTTTTTTCGTTCTATCTTTATGAGTTTAAGTTACAAATTTGATAAAACTGTGAAAAAATATTCAAAACTGCGGAATTCAAAGGAAAATATACACATGTATTTTTAAACTGCTATATTAATAATATAATTGTTCCTTTTATTAATAAAATGTGTTTTGTAAACCAAAAAGAAATAATCTCTTTCTTGAAGGTTTATAAGTGGATCCTTGAGATCAAGCACACAGACCAGAAAATATATGTAACCAATACCAATAATACCAATACCAATTTCTTTCTTTTTTAAGTCGTTAAAATGTTTAATTGCCTAAAAATTAACAAAACGCGTATAGAAAGATGGTCGAATTCGTTCCTTAACCGATCAATATTAAGTGTAACGATATTTAATGTGATTTTAAAATCAGTATTCTTTTTTAACTATATTCAAGAGCTCTCCTTATAATTACTCTTGATAAAATTGTTTTGAAAACTCAAAAAACAAAGTTAAGGATCTTAACTCCAAAAATTTAAAAAAAAACTAAATCTAAAGGTAATTGAAAAAATATTCAGAATATAAGTCCATATGGCAGACAAAAGAACTTGGATGGCCCGATTCGGCCCTAGAGAACTTTACCTTACAACCTTTAAACATTATTCATCTTATACATACATTATACTATACATCTTATATATTATAAGAATACAACCTTTAAAACATTAACCCTCATATCGCTTGTTCTATTCATTGTGTAGATACTACATACTCTTACAAATAAAATGCTTATATTTCATTTACTTAAAGTAGGCCAATAATATAGATGTACTGAGTTTTCCATGGGGCATGGGCTACTCCTTTTCCATAACAGTTTTACTGAGCACCATGTCAAGTAAAATCGATCCATCAAATATGCTCAAAAAGTACTTTTCCAGTAGCCAAATAACGTAGTTTACTATTTTCAACCACCATCCTTCAAAGAAATTCAACCATTTCGCTTGCGCCTCAAGAAAAGCGTACCCGCCCAATCCGCAATGCTTTAACATTAATGCATGGATTTTTGTTATCCTTTTCACGGTGTCTTTTACAATTTCGGTGCACGTTCCTCCGACGGAGCCTGTTTTGAAATTGATACGGTCAGCTCCTTTTGTGCCCATCCCTCGAGGGATTTGTATACGAAAGTCCTTTTGCACGCGTCTTTACCTTCGCCTTGACAGTTACAGTGAAGAAGCAGCATCAAGCGCGCTCGTAATAAATAAACGATGATATAAGCAGAGAGCGTGACAGTCTGGGGATTTTGCGAGAGTTCGGAAATAAAGGATGGAATGGGTTGAAGATGTAGGAGAGCTATTCGGATTCCTTTTGTCAGGAATTGAATGAGATCCCTTATGACTTTTCAATTCGTGTGCTTTTATTTTCAATTCATCGATGATAGTTTTAAAACACATCTCGTTGGTTGATTGTCATTGAAACTTCTATTAATAAATGATTCAAAGCTTGCATATGGTTTGTTCAAAAGGATAATCACTTAAGTGAACATAATTTTTAGTAATTGAAAGTTTTCTGTAATGACGCATGTGATGTTCTCGTAAATAAAGCATTTTTGGGGCTGGTCTCACATACCAATTTAATTGAACTCTTTGCTTAGACAACTGGTACATTAAAATGTAAAAAAAAAACCCACAGATTCATGTGTATCTTACTTAAATGTTATGTCATTCTGAGCAGATCATTTATGTAGTTAAATAAAAAATAGTTAAATAAACTTCAAAATTACTCCATAACTTCGAATTCGGGTTTTAGATACCGGGTGATTATATAAAGTAACATTACCTATTTAAGACCCTCTAGCAGCTACCACTGTTCATAGGAACTGAATGAAAATTATGGTGGAACATTTTTTGAGTGATGATATCGAATGATATGGAGTACAGCAGCAGTTGAACTTTGGCAGTTACGGTTACAGTGAAAACTGTGTGCAAATGTTTGTCAATATAACAGTAATGATGGAGTTTAAATTCTCAATAACTCCATAACTAGAACTAGATCAGAGGTTCTCAAATCTTTTTTTCGGGTGGCATCTTTTAATCCTTTCAATCCTAAGCCGCCCGAGATTACTATTGGATCCTATGGAATATTTGGGGCAGATAGGACGGAAAGTCTTAAACTGAAGAGTTTTACAGGTTTTAAAATTAAATTTCAACGGTTTTTTGTGTTTATTCTTCTACGGAGAACAGACGCTATACAAGCATAATTTTTACCAGTTAAATGCTTTTTCTTAAAAATACAACAATAATTTCTTTATTTAGGTAATTAAAAATAGATTTTATTCTTTACATATTTGATAAATGTAGTATACTCTGAAATGGACGGGTAAAAAGAGTATTGGGCATAACAAGTTAAATTAGAGGAATACCTAACGCCTTGGGGGAAAATATTTTTTTCGAAAAATAGTGGTTTTAGACATATCGAAGTTTGTCTTACCGAGAGTATACTGTATTAATAAGGCTAATAATAGAGCGTGTAGTAAAATATTCTTACATGTTTTGTGCTTTCACACATCCTTATATTCTTACGTGGAATTTGAAACGACTTTATAACAGAAGCTTTTAATTACATACGTTTCTTCTATGACTAACTATTAAAAGTAAATTTTTCTTGATACCCTTCTCTTATAATTAAAGTAGTAACTCTTTGGGGGCTTATGTTTAATCGAAAATTCAATTTAACGATAAGAATGCAGTTTGTCGTTTGGTTAAGCGTTTTTAGTAGTTTTATAATAAAAGATAATTCTATAGTAGTAATCTAACTCCCTTCACAAACTTAAACACAAAGGAATTTTTCTACAGAGTTTAATTATAATTTTATATTACAAGGTGCTTTTGATTTTGTTCAAATATTTTGATTAAGGATTATTTCTATTTCAATGATTCATTGAGAGATTCTAATTAAATTTAACTTTATTAATTCTAGAAGATTTATTGTTAAAATATTAACTAATAGTAAATATTTAACGTATTTATGTTTCAGTATTTTGAAGATTAAATTAAATAAACATTGAGATATTGTGAATAGGAATTTAATATAACTAAAAAAAGGGAAAAAATTTAATTCATATATTTTTCAACAAGAATGATTTGATTTCAGTTATAAGCAAAGGTTGCGATGTTAAAAATATGATTACTAAAAGTTTGAAACTACGGAAAGAGGAAGGTAATTTTTTTAGTCTAAAAATTACATACCGGGTGATCCGCTTCATGTTTTTTTTTATTGGAAACAACGCCTCGTATTGGTTTATCAAGTGCAATGGAAACTGGGGTTAGTTGGCATAGTTGTTGATTCAATTTAACTTTTTGTATTTAACTTTTGTAACGCCCAGAGGTAAAGATATACACAGTTTAATAAGAAAATATCATTTAGATAAATGCGTGAAATATAAGTACAAAATCACCAAAAACCGTGAAATTATTATCATTATAATTGTCATTGTTATTACTTTATTATTAGTTGTCATTGTTATTATTATAATTGTCATTGTTATTATTATAATTGTCATTGTTTTTTATTTATTATTATCATTATCATTGTTATTATTTTATTATTATCATTATCATTGTTATTATTTTATTATTATCATTATCATTGTTATTATTTTATTATTATTTTGTCATTGTCATTGTTTTATTATTATCACTATCACTATCACTATTGATATTACTACTATTTAGACTTGTTAGCGTGGTTACTAATGGTCTACAGGAAAAATATCCTTCGTTTTATGCAATTTGTTATTGAGGCATTCAGTCTAATTCTTATTCAGTCTAGTCTTATTCATCAAACCCAAGGCCTCTCCAAATCAACAGTGTTTCTTCTCCCAAAGGCCACAAAACAAACACCACATCAACAAGTAGTCGAAAATAAAAGATATACGTCCCCAAGTCACGCGCAGCAAAGTCACACTCACACCCGCATTTCTCCCACACTAAAAAAAAGCAATCTGAGAAAACAACCTGTTTCATCACCTCGCATTCCACCCCACATGCTCCTCGCATGCATTTTCACCGCAAGTGATCAAACAGTCGCTTCTTAGCGGAAGAATTATTGCCTCCGCACGACAAGTGTCGATCTATTTTCGGTCCCCTTCCCTTCTTCGAATTGTGGTTTTATGGCGTGTGCAAAAACCGGGCATGCCACATAACGCTGGTAGGCCATTAAGTAGTTATTAGTAAAATAGCCTTGGAGTTAGGAATTCGTTTTTGTGTAGTATTCCTTATGGAGATGTTCTTCTTCGCTGAACTTAAATGCTTTGTAAACGTAGAGGTGAATATTTGGCTTTTTCATAGTCGTAATTTTATGGGGAATGCATCACAGTATGTAGAAGAAATATGGTCACAAAAGTTTGAAAAAAAAATGCAGAACAGCATGTGTGTTAATTTGGATTAAATTTAAACCAAAAATCAAAGTTTTAGATATTTTTTATCTGAATCAACTAAAATGTAACTTTTTATAAAACTACTTTCTGATAGCCTTCGAAATGCACCAACTTATATTATTGAGGTTATTTTAGTTTTAAATAAGTAGGTAAGGCTTTTAAAATTAGTATTCACGTAATTCATTTTACCCTAATGTTAAGTAGTCGAAGTTAAAAAAATAAATAAATAGCAATTGGACCCATTCTGCTGGTTAGCCACTGGTAAGGTAGCGAAGAATGTGGTCATAGGTGTCCCTCCTGACAGCTACATAGGGGAGCTGATGCTTTTTAATTCATAAGTTTACTAAGTTCCTCTCTGGCAGATAGATCCTTATACAAAAAGAAAAACTTAACTACGAGAAGTTGGATGCAAATTCAGACAGGCTGATGTTACCTTTCTAACACACCTCTCTGGGGCATTAGGGTGTTTCAAAAAAATTTTTTTTTCAATTTCCCAGATACCCCCCCCTCAAGTTGTTACAAATACTAAAACATTATTACCTGCAAATTTTCAGGTCTCTAGGACGATTTTTGACCCCCGCGCCCTTCAAAAGTAGGTTTCCCATGTTAAAGTATAGGGAAAATATTGAAAATATCGTCATTTTTGGTTCTTTTCAATTTTACGAGCCTGAACGCAGTCAATATCGAATTAAAACCTATACATCATCTTTGGGACATCATTGCCTGAAGATCCTATTTGAAAAATATTCCATGACACCTACTGGGGGGTAGTTACACGGGGGTGAAAAGCGAGCTTTCACCGAAAAACGAGCATGCTTGCCGGCGCTTGCGGCGGGAGCTGGATGAAGGCCTCTCATGGGGGGTCCAGACACAACTCCCGCCAGATGGGTTCCAAATGACCAGGTACCTTAGGCAAAAGGTTCAATAAACACTTAAATAGGCTTTTATCCAGGTCCCTCCGCAAACGCCGGCGAGCATAACCAGCACCCGCGGCAAGCATCCTCGTTTTTCGGTGAAAGCTCGCTTTTCACCCCCGTGTAACTACCCCCCAGTAGGTGTCATGGAATATTTTTCAAATAGGATCTTGAGGCAATGATGTCCCAAAGATGATGTTTAGGTTTTAATTCGATATTGACTGCGTTCAGGCTCGTAAAATTGAAAAGAACCGAAAATGACGATATTTTCAATATTTTCCCTATACTTTAACATGGGAAACCTACTTTTGAAGGGCGCGGGGGTCAAAAATCGTCCTAGAGACCTGAAAATTTGCAGGTAATAATGTTTTAGTATTTGTAATAACTTGAGGGGGGGGGGCATCTGGGAAATTCGAAAAAAAAATTTTAACCTAGACTTTTGAAACACCCTACTGGGGCATGATCTATATTGACCTCGTAGTTCATGGAAAAAGAAAAGTTTTGATTCTGTAATCGTAGGGATGGACAAATCTGATGAACAAATTCAAATGTCACATTTCTTATCGATTACCTGAAGTTAGTGATAAGTTGCAAATTGATCCAACCCTTAGATCTTATTTGCTATTTACATACAATATTCCCCTTTACAAAAGACGGAAAATGTTTTTATCTAAAATTTTTTATAATGTATCGAATGGGATTTACAACTCGGTATTTCACCCTTTTAACGTCCCCCTGTTCCTCCATATCCCAAGTCTCGACATAAATCTGCGTTCGTTGTTCCACAACAATAGTTCCTGGGACTTAAATATCAGACATTTGCAAAACGCAGCGCTGTATCAAATGACCAAAGTTACGGTGGATATTTTAGATCTCTAAAAGGGACTCTCGTTTCTTTTTATACCCAAGAATATTTTTACGAGAGGGATATATTCTTGGATTATAAGCGATAGCGTGCCAGGGAGTTATGGGGAATCGATGGAACCTCATACCTATAGGTAGTAAAGAAGATTTTGCAGAAATAAAGCGTAAGTTATTTGCTCAGCCCGTTCTCTATGCCAGGCAGTTTTGATTGCGATAGCTGGTGCCAGAGAGACTTCAAACAATAAACGATAATATGCTTTGTGCCGAAGTATTTCAGGATCTTCTATTATGGGTTTAATGCTGGATTTTGGAAAGAATGGGGCAGTAGGGTGGTTTCTGTATTATATATATTTCGGGGGTATTTGATACTTTGAAACGTATTCAAAAAGAGATATAAGGCGTCTTATATTTCACTCAGTTCGAAGTGCTGCGAAATAAATTTGTTTTGAAACAAAATAACTTATGTGTATTTATCACATGAATGCTTTGAAAGATATTTTTTTACCTTTTTAAGGGAATTCATACTCAAATGTTTCAGATATATTTCTTTGTAAATAAAACCTTTTTTTCTAATATCTAAGGTTTTTTATATTTATTTCTTTATGAAAATTCTGTTTTAAAGATTTTAAACCCTGGAAAATGACTGTATTTTTTTTCACTTAGAATGGATAATTTGGTACTAACTACTAAAGTTCAAAGCGGGACGGAATGAGTTTGGGTAAATTTACACAGTGTGAACTCAGATAACTTTAACACTTTTTAGAAAAATTTATTGAATACCTTTAGAAAAAACTTTTTGGTTCTGTACAATTTTAATGCATTGCATATTAAAAAAAATTTCCATAAAATATCAAATTCGTGTTTAAAAAAACTAAATTTTTTTTATTATGAAATAAAAAACTAAAAGGAAATACAATTTGTTTCACCAAAGGGATTTGACACTTTCAAGGAGAAAAATAATATACAGATACAAAAATAATAGAAATCAATTACTACCTTACATCAGTTTGTTTTATAAATGAAACTTTGAGTAACTATATTATTGATGCAACTATAATCTTAACGAAAACCTATAGTTTTTAAAGAAATAAATTGGTTTAGAGAGTAAATACATTCTGCCATTTTGAGCATGTCCAAATCAAATAAATTAGGATTAAAGGAGTATTTATCTTCGTTGGGAATTTTCGCTGACGAAATTACGAAACAACATTCTGTGGATTTATATTAAAAAAAGTATTCACCTACTCTACCTGAAGTTTAGTCTCACGATAAATCTTAAGCATACTGATATTTATCGATTACACAGCATTTTGTTGAAGGTACGATCATTTTTCAAACAGATTTATAGACACCTATAAATGTGGGCTGTCAGTCCAAAAGCAATAAAAATGAAAAGTTGCCTAAGCTTATGAAATATATGTGGAGTTTGACTCGAAAAATCAATTGAAAGGTATCACATAGAAAGTTAAGCTAAAAAAGAGTAATGTATGTGTCTAAAAAAATTTCTGAGTATCAAAATCTATATCAAGTTTGTTTCAAAGTTCTGAAAAATATTTCTTACAAAAATATTAAAATATTACAAAAATATAAAATAATATAAACTTTATAAATATTTTACATTTTTCCAATATTTTTTTTTTCGTTTTGCTTCTCATGCCCTCCCAAAAAAAAAAAAAAAATATATAGAACAATTTTATCGTCTTACATAAATTTAAAGAAAATGTTTTACTTACTTCAAGATCGTAAAAAGTTATTATTCACTATATATGAAGAAATGCAATTATTTTCCAGAATATGTCTAACGAAACTGAAATAACCTAATATAATAAATATAAAAATCTCAGTTAAATGTTTAATTTTCCAACTTTAAAGCTCTAACGAACCTAAAATTAGTTACTTAAGAATTAAACCAGATAGAAATTATATAGCTTAACATGCATTATTGATCTGTTATTTAATCTTAATTGGCATCTTATTATACTTTCCAAGAGATACATAGTAATTAACATCTTAGTAGTGAAGCAAGCGTAAAGACTTTACGAGAAGATAGCTAAAGGACGCCAAGGGAATGTAAATAGATATGTCCATCAAATGCTTAACTATTAATTTTAAACAATTCAATTGAATAATTTTTCCTTGTGTGTTTTAAGCTGGGTTAATACTTTTCTTGATTTAAATGCACATCTGATTGATATTGGGAAGGAAATATATACATTGTGTGAAGATAATATACAGGATGCATAGGAAAGTCCCTTTATCATGCAAATACTCTCGAACGGAGAGAGCTACAGCTATGCAAGTGAGGTGAGGGTATAGCAAAGTGACTACGCCCGATATAATGCAAACCACTACAGCGCCCCCAGAGGCAAAATAAGAAAGTTACAAAAATTAATTAAAAAACTAAAGGAGATAGAATAAATTATTCATAGATAATATTGTTGCCAATTTAATAAAAAACATACTGAAAAAAAATTCATGGAAATATCCAATATTCGAGGAATTAGCAAATATAAAAACGGCACTTTTTCAGGCCTTGAAAAAGTTCGTAAAATTTCAAGTTTCTTTGATTTTTTAGTTAAAATATGTAATTATTTAGTTAAAAAAAAGTAAAAATTGCATGATAACAATGAGAAACTTGCAAGTTTGCAATTCTTTTTTCTTTGAGGCCTGAAAAAGTGCTATTTTTACTTGCTAACTTGAATATTAAAGATATTTTCATGGAATTTTTTTCAGTGTGTTTTTTATTACATTGGAAACAATATTGTCATTGAATACTTTATTCGATCTCCTTTAGTTTTTTAATAAATTTTTGTAACTTTCTTATTTCGCCACTGGGTGCGCTGCGGTCGTTTGTATTATGTCGGGCTTTGTCACTTTACTATTATGTTACCTCACTTGCATAGCTGTAGCTCTCGTCGTTCGAGAGTATTTTCAGGTTAAAGGGACTTTCCTATGCACCTTGTATAATACCATTTTAAAGGTTTGTGGTTTAGTAAATAGTACTAAATTATAATGGTTTAAGTATTTAAATACTATTTTCAAATTGGTGAATTTTTTTATGTAATAGTGTTATATTTCTATACTTTTATGATAAAAATATTTTAATTATAGTAATACATATTGTATTCGACTTAAATAAGTGTCTTAAAATTTTATGGATTGTAAATTGTTTGTGGAAAATAATAATGCTTTAAAATGTTGTTTAACTACTATTTAGCCCTGTTCTACTGTAGCTTAGACGTTTTTCTGCTCGTTTTTAGGTTTTAATGGTCACCCTGAAAAGCTCCTTTATACCATTAGATTGTGAATTCAAAACTTTTAGTGGTAAAAGTTAGTAATCTGATACATGTTTTCTAAAATTGTTGATACTTTGATAATACATTTGGAGTAATGAAACAAAACTACAATATAATATTTTAAAAATCTGTACATGTGTAAGAACATTTTATACTTTATTCTACATAATTTAAGTTATTTATCTTTAATAACAAATAACAGGAATTATTATATTTATATTAAAAACACATCTTTTGTTATTTTCTGAGCGTTTAAAGCCTAGTTTCTGTATCCATATTTTTAATTGTTGAAACATGTATTAACGTTAATACACACCTATGTGCTCTTCTACAAACACTTCTTAATGAATAAAAACAACTATCATTTAAATGAATAAAAAAATCACGAAGTAGTGCATTTATTCTTATATCCAGCACAATCTTCAAGCTTTAATTAATGAAAAATATTCTTCCGAAGATTTTTAAAACAAACGAACACACGGTTCTTCTTTCCTTTAATTACTTTCGAGTTGTACATTAAAGTGAAATATTTCTTCTTCAAATTGCTCTATTTTTAAGCATTTCCCATGTGTCTCCCTTCCAAGAATGTTTGTTTCCCTCTCAGAAAATCATTAGGAATAATAACTTCCCGGCTTAACGGCGAAAAAAATAAGAAGAGTGAAAAAAATAAACAAAAAATAGTCACGTTCTTAAGCAACAGCTGCCCCAACGACTCACGGTTTCAGTGAATCTCCTTAGCAAGTTTATTATTCTTCGCCCACATAAAGCAAACAGCGGCTTTCTCTGCTTGGTGCTCACTCAGAAAAGTTCTTAGATTTATTTTCGAGTTTAGTTGTATTCACAAATATTGCATGAAAAAGTGTTGTTATATTACAAAATTTGACATAATTTATAGATGAAAAATGTTTTTTACTTTCCGGGAATATTTTTAGAAACTTAAAAGTAAAATCGTTTTAAATTCATAAAAATTTTAAAAATAACTGCATTTGTGCTTTTTTACTAGCATTTATTAAAAAAATATCCCATTAGCCCCCACTTTCCCCAACGTTATTTTGAATAATAATATGAATGTTATTTTGAATATAATTCTATAAAGTTTTTTACGTTAGTGTTCAGTTCATTCTAAATTCATATTTGGTTAGGTTTTCTAAGCCTAAAAAATAAGTAAAGGAACAACATTTTTATTTATTTAAAAATTAGAATTTTTTAAAATGGAATACCAATGACAAAATTATAATAAGTAGTCTACGAACGAATGTAATTTGCAATTCCCAGTAAGAATACATACATGTATATTAGGTTTATAAGTATAAGAATTTTTTTTAAAAATTAACCTTAAACTTAAAAAAGACAAAACAGTCAGTAAAGAGACTTATTTTTGAGTGAAAGTTAGTAAATCGTCTTTTTCAATCAAATAACTAAAACTAAAACTACATTAAAATTTTATTTTATCTATTCTAATAAATAATAAATGAGGTTGAATATTTTCAATTTATTTATTTATCAAACTAACTTTCATTTGAAATAAATAATAAAACGTATATATATATTATATATATTTTTTTCGCTTTGTAAATATTTAAATAAACGTAATACGTAATGTCTTAATGCATTAAAATAATCTCATCATCAAAGTTCCTTTTCTATCTCCGGACTAACACTCATGACATATAATGAATACAGAAGTCCAGAAGAATGACAGCTGTTTACCTAGAAAACACCCAAACCTAATTAACCCAGTTATCTGATTGACACTCTTCTATTTTGATGCCCCAGAAGTACTAGTAGAATATGTATTTTTTTACCCTTCTTTCAGAATGCACTCAGGAAGTAATTGTCCCAGAAAATTAGTACGCTTTCATGCGTCTGTGGATTTGAGACCGGATTTAGTTAAGACATTTGCATTAGTCTAATTTCGTTAGAGATGACAGTGAAATGTGTTGAGAAATTTCGTCTCATTCACTCTGGAAATTGTAAAGAAAATAATCAGGGTAAAGCTTTTGATACAAATATGCGTGTTTGGTGTATTATATCTTGTATACATTGTTTCTTAGCATTTATTTGAAAATAGTCTGCCAGTTTTATAGTAGTGTGTTTCCTCAGAAGAAGGATTTATATAAATTACTTTTATGTTAAATGCAACATCTATAATCTGGAACTGTGGAAAGTCCACCTAGGTACATGTAGTATACTTTTTTTTGTACACTTTTAATTACTTCTTTGCTTGCTCCCACAATAATTTTGAGCAGTATAGTTATATTTGAAGACATATAAATATTCAGCTAAACTGAATAAATTGACATTTACCCTATGCTTAACTGAAAATGTAAGGTAAATACCCAATTCATAGCTGGAACAAAAAGCGTACTTATCTTAAATGCTAAGTGAAAGTTGTTTTTATACTGTGTTATTAGCACAAATACCTTACTACTAAATATTTAGTCTTTTAAAACATGAAAACCTAATTAACACTTTCTTAATCAGCCAGAAAACATAATTAAAAGGTTAAGGGTTCGAGTTGTATTAGTTTAATCCTTTTTTTCATGTTTACTAGAGTGTAGGTTAACTTTTTAAAGAACCATTATAGTTGAAGCAATTTTTTATTTATTAATGAAAGAGGTATTAGTTTAGAAATCGCTTTGACCGAAACCGTTTTTTTTTTTAGCATAGAACCTATTTTTATCTTTTAAAGTTCTGCTTTTACATATGTTTTTTTCCCTAATTCAATTTAAAGAAAAATTTTATTTTTATAATTTGATATTAAGTTTTAAGAAATATATTTGGAAGTATTATTTTCTCTCATTTTATGTATAAAAAGAGATATCAATGCTGAATAATTTTATCTTTTGCTTTCATTTAATAATTGAAACTGGATATTTTTAAGACTTTATTTATGTATAAGTATATTATGTATATATTATTTATGTTGCGAGAGGAGTTGGAGACTTTGAGGTTAAAGTTAGCTGGGGAAGTGGAAAGGGTTGATGTTCAGGGTGTGGAGCATGTAGATCAGAGGGAGGAGGTTGACATGGTTACTAAAGGGCTGGTACTTGGAGATTCAATGGTTAGGGTTTTGGGGGACATGGTTGGGAGGAAGAAGCGCAATTTTGCACGATGTTGCTTGCCAGGCGCTAGGGCAAAAAATTTAGTTGAGGCAGTTAAGGGAGGGGTGGTTAAGGGGGAGGAAAAGGCAGTTGTGTGGGTGGGAACTAACGACGTTGGGAGGACATCTAATGAAGAGTTTGAGATGGAGGTGGGTACCCTTTTAGGGGACATTAAGTCCCAAGGGGCAGAGGTTACAGTTTTGGGGTTACTACCCAGGTATGGGTTAAATAATGGGCGGTCAAATCAAAGGGCAAAAGAGATGAACGGGTTGTTAAGGGATTTGTGTAAGAGGGAGGAGGTTAAATTCTTGGATGTGTGGAAGGTTTGTAGGAGGGAATGGTTGGGCAGGGACAGTGTGCATTTGAGCCGTATAGGTAACAGGGAGGTTGGGAAGCTGGTTTTGGAAACTTTAAACTCAAAAAACTGATTAAAGAGCGGGTAAGGGCAAAACCTGGTGGGTTAAGAAAATATTTAAATATTTCTTTGGTAAATATTAGGCCATTCAAAAACGACAGGAAAACTAATAGGAAAATATTATGTAATCATGGTAAAAACTATTTAAAAGTATATTATTGTAATGCTCGTAGCATAAGGAATAAAATGGATGAGTTAAGAGGCATTGCAGAATATGAGGCTTTGGATATCATTGGAATTACAGAAAGCTGGGCAAACAGTGAGGATTCATTAATTTTAGCGTTAAATGGGTTCACAATTTTCAGGGATGATAGAGAAAATAAAAAAGGAGGAGGGGTGTTAATCTATGTTAGGGATTCTTTAATTTTTTCGGAAATTAAGTTAAACTGTAAACCTGAGGGTATCGAATCAGTCTGGGTAAAACTAATGAACGATAAGGGAAAATGCTTAATTATAGGAAATATATATAAACCTCCGAATAGCAGTGAACAACAGGAAAATGACATGTGTAAGCTAATTCAAGAAGCTTCTCAAAAGGGAGAATTGGTATTAATGGGTGACTTTAACTATCCGAACATTGACTGGGAGAACAACCATGTAGTTTCCGGCAAAGGCTCAGAGTTTTTGGAGGGGATTCAAGATTGTTTTCTACACCAGATGGTAAATGAAGGGACTAGGGACAGTGCTATTTTAGATCTAGTTTTTACCAATGAAGAGGAAAGGGTCAGGGATTTAACTACGGGGGAACATTTAGGAGAAAGCGACCATAGAAGTATTAGGTTTAGTATCAATTTTCAGACTACAATAGTATGTAACACAAGAATTATTCCAAATTTTAAAAGGGCAAACTTTCAAAATATCAGGGTTGAATTAAAGGAGACATTTAGTAGGGGTTTGAAAGAAAAGCAATCAGGTCGACAATGGGAAGAATTTAAGGGTATTTTAAACAAGGTGATAAAAAATCATATAATATTTAAGCAAAAAGGGAAATTGCGTAAAATGACACCCATGTGGTTTTCATGGGAAACGAGAAAGGCATTGAAGTTGAAACAAAAATCGTTTAAATTATACAAACGCACTGGTAATGATAGTGATAGGGAGGCTTATTTAAAGGCTAGAAAAGATTTCAAATACATCAGTAGGAGGCAGAAAATGGCTTTAGAGGAAAAACTTGCTAGGGACATCATTCGAAACCCAAAGGAATTTTATGCGTATGCGGGAGAGAAGGTTAAAGTAAATTCTACCTTGGGGCCATTAAAGTCAGGAGAGGGCATATTTGTTCAGGATGATGTGGGTATGGCAAATTTGTTAAATGATTTTTTCACAGGGGTTTTTAATAAGAACTTTAAATTTACGGGTGACTATACAGTAGTTAGTAATGGAGGTGGGGTAATTCCGGATTGTAGTTTTAATAGGGAGGAAATTATTCATCTACTAAAAGGCATTAAGCCATCTAAAGCACCAGGGCCAGATGATATTTATCCTAAAGTTCTGGTGGAATGCGCAGAAGAATTGGGGGACATAATTCTGACAATCTTTAAATCAACATACGATTCGGGTTTGGTACCAAATGATTGGAAAATAGCGAACGTAACACCAATATTTAAAAAGGGACCCAAATGCGATCCGGGCAATTATAGACCAGTGAGTTTAACTTCAGTCATCTGTAAGATTTTCGAGACCGTACTAAAAAAACACTTAATGCTGTACTTAGAAGGGGTTAACATACTTTCAGACTACCAGTTTGGATTCAGAAAGGGAAAGTCGTGTCAAACAAACCTGTTAAAGTTCTATGACGAAGTAACAAAGGAGTTGGATAAGAAAAATAGTGTAGATATATTTTACATAGATTTTCAAAAGGCCTTCGATAAAGTTCCACATGAGGCACTGCTCTTTAAATTGGAAAAAATGGGTATCAGGGGTAAAACATTATTGTGGATTAGGAACTGGTTGATAGGTAGGAAGCAGAGGGTGCAAGTCAAGGGTAATTATTCTCAGTGGGCAGAGGTCAAGAGTGGTGTACCTCAGGGGTCAGTATTGGGACCGATTCTCTTTATAATTTTCATCAACGATATTAGTCAGGATATCAAGAACAAAATTAGCATCTTTGCTGATGACTTAAAAATTTGGGGGAGGGTAGATACTCAGGAGCAAATTCAAAATTTACAAAGCGATCTAGATATTTTATCGGTATGGGCAGAAAAATGGGGTATGTCCTTTAACATAGGTAAATGTCAGGTATTGCACATGGGTTGTAGCAATAGTAGGGCTGAATTTTATCTGCAAGGGGATAAAATAAAAGAGGGTGATAGTATAAGAGATCTAGGGGTGATAGTAAATGAAGACTTTAAAATGAAACATCAGTGTTCAGCTGCAAGTAAAAAAGCTAATAGGATGTTGGGATACATTAAAAAAACTGTTTCTTCAAGGTCCGGAAACATTATTTTGCCATTATATAGAGGCTTGGTAAGGCCTCATCTGGAATATGCTGTTCAGTTCTGGTCTCCATACTTAAAAAAAGATATAGATTTAGTTGAAAGGGTTCAGCATAGGGCAACTAAATTGGTCAAGGGTATATCTAGTTTTAGTTACGAGGAAAGACTTAAGAAGTTAAATATGTTCACTTTAGAGAAAAGAAGGGCTAGAGGGGATTTGATTCAACTTTTTAAAATGTTAAAACAAGGGGACACAGAGGGACTAGATTTCTGTACGGGTAATAGAACGAGGGGTCACAGTTTAAAATTGAATAAGGCAAGTTTTAAACGGGATTTTAGGAAGCATTATTTTTTTAATAGAGTAGTGGATAAATGGAATGCATTACCTGAATCGATAGTTAACTCAAGTGGGGTGGACGAGTTTAAAAGAAAAGTAGACGAATACTGGAAATCGGGGGGAGGTTGAATTGAATAGACTGGATCAACCTTGCTGGGCTTTTAGCCTGTAGTTGATCGACTATATTTGTATTTGTATTTGTATTTGTATAAACATATTGGAATTGATAAGAAATTCAAAAGAAGATATACTGCTAAATTTTAATAATTTAGTAAGAAACTTTATAAAAACGCTAACTATAAATTAATATCCATACTTAATTATTTTTCGCAATCATAATGTTTATTGTTTTTTTTAATGTTGAATTAACTATTTAAAATAGTAGCCACGATGGTGTAGGGGTCAAGATGTGTAGTTAAGAGCTCTATACCTATCCAAGTTTGTTGCCTTACTTAAGATTTCTGATTGCGTCATTGGTCAACTCAGCCCTTAGACACTAACCTGGGCAGATTTTTATTCCATTTATTTAATAATATTTTTTAAAATATGCATTGTTCCTAACAAAAGTAATGTAAACGTATTTAACCATAGCGATACGATTTTATTTATTCTCGGGACTCACGAACATTAATTCACTCATCAACATAAAGAAGGATATAAGATTCAAAATGTTATCTGTAGAATTGAAACTTTAGGCTAAGAAAGTTTTAATAGTTGATGACTATTTATGGGAGAACATTTATGTATGGGCTTTAGTATTACCAACATTGATTGGATATATTATACCTCCCAAATAACCACCATAAATATATTTAACCCCTAAAGTTCTTGTTTTGAAGTTATCAAAGCTTCATCAATACTCCACACATTAAATAAAAAAAGAATTACGTTTAATCAACAAACTTCAAAAGAACTCGGTATTTTCTTCCGAGTTCAAACGTTATTAACTTCAAAAGGTAATCTGGAGAGAAAAAACGAATTCCATCTTAAAAGCTAAAAGGTATATCCGAAACCAATATATCAGTTTTCTAATTTTAACTCATCAAAGAGTAGATTTTTTAAAAAAATAACTACTCAAAAAAGATTGATGTTTTATCACTCGCAATCTCGGGTATTGGATTTTTTAAAGTATATTTTTTTCATAGAGGGAGATGGTAAAAAGTAATTGCTTTAAATATTTCATTCCTGCGTTTCTATTTTCCATGTTGTTTGAATAAGCTCATTTAAATGGGAAATATAAAAAAACTAAAGCTATATATTCTCAAGTAGTTTACTTCTATGCGCTATTACATTGGATATCTCCACTTATTTTGAGCCTTAAATACCTTTTTAGGCTGTATTTAGTGTCTGTAACGCCCTATGTTACTAATTTTATGTGTGTGTGCCACTCCTCTTAATACAACTTTCTTTTATGAGTTCAGACTTTTTTGTGTAGGAAGGATTCTATTAGGATTGCTATCTAATGTGTAAAAATTACTACTTAAAATAAATTTAAATTAATACTGTATTTAAATTACAAAATCAATCAACCTCCTAAGGTTGTATAAGGTTGTATGTCCCTCTGTATTTGTATATTGCGTTTCAATGTGTTTTTTCTTTGTCATGTTCTGATTGGGTTTTAATTTGTGTTGAGCCAGATATTATATTTTGTTGTACTGTCCTTACCTGTACATTTCATATGTATTTATTTCTTCCTCATTAGTTTCCTTTTACTTTTTTATCTCATATATTCAACTAGATATAACTTTGGTTCACTTGGAAGGGCCAAAGCCCCTTTAGTGAGCAAAATTTTAGTTTTTTTTCTTTTGTTTGTTTGTTTCTGGGCTTCTGTATAAATGTGTCGGATGAATAAATTCTATTCTTAAAAATAATAATAATTTGAGCAATGAATTTAAAGCTAGGGAATTTTATCAGGAGTAAAAAATCATAATTTAACTAATATCGAAAGATATTAGATAAAAATATGATTTTTTAAGATGGTCGAAGCGGGCGAATTTAGAAAAATATTGTATAGGAGTCAGCTATATTGTGATTAACATGGAAAGCTCCTTTCATCATTTTATACAAAAAGTTCTGAAACACCCTGTATAAGTGTAGTAGGTAGATATTTTTCTTGGAGACACCTGTAATAGACAATTTTTATCTAGCATGGTTTTTTTTCTATTTTAACGATAACACTGTATAATAACGCCATTTTAATAGTTTCTAATCCTAAACATTCACACTACTCTATTCAGTACTACACTACTACTATTCAGTACTACACTACTACTATTCAATACTACACTACTACTATTCACTACTACACTACTACTATTCACCTTAACAACTCACGAACTACCACGTTTTTTCAAACATAGCTATTTATCTCAAAATTACAGCTATGAACTATATACCAGTACCCTCAAGTGATTATAATAACTACAATTCGCTTGCTACACTGTTAGTTACCCCGATCAATATCAAGAAATTACTCTCATTTACTGTCTCAAGATTTATCTCAAACACATCTGTCCGTTCGACATGGTTTATTACCAACACCTCAAAGATTTCTCGAAACGCATTCCACTTCTTGTACTAGTATATACCGTCGCGTGTGCGTTTTCTGCGTTTCTATTATAGCGTCTCACCACGCGATCATCATCGGGCACTCTCGATACCAATCTGTCTGATTTACGGATTTTAATTTGGAAGAGCGTTTCCTTTTGGGAAGGGTCATTATTGAAAACCAATAATGAACTCTGTGTGTTCACTGTTTCGTTTTCATCCATTCCCCTCTATTTGTGAGCTTGTGGAGTGAGCTGTGAAAATCAATGGTGGGTTCATCAGACGCGAGAGGTCCTGAATGAATTTAGGGCTTAATGGTTCTTGTGGGTTTTTTGATGATTGCTTTCTTGGGTGCTGCCAGAAATTACTATGTAGCAGGTTGAATTTGGTTACATTTAAAAATGTGTTTAAATGAATTTTATAAATTGTTAAGTAAAAGTTAATTAACCGTGTTTACAAGTATTTGTACTAAGAGTGAAATCATTGAATGAAGTTTTAATTAGGCATTAAAACTATTGAATGGCTGTAAACTGTTGAAAATAATTTATCTATCTTGCAATTTTTTATCTATAGAGTAAAATGTTATTGTGTAGCTGACCTTCAAATTATTCTTTACCAAGCTCCCTTTCCAAAGTTAAAACTAGAGAATTTGCCAAGACTTAACTGGATTTATGTTCATCCATGTATTTATTTTCTCACTAAATTTTTAAAGTTAAGAAAATATTGTAACCTTTCTTTTGCCTAAACAGGAATTTCTTTCATTTTGTGATTGTTCTTCATGTTTTTGCGCTTCCTGTGATTCCTAATGATTAAATAACAATAAAAATAAAAATACTGAAGTGTGATATAATTTAATCTTTAAAAATGTGCCGCTGATTTTTCTGCCCATCTCGAACAAAATTCTCCATTTTCTACATGAATTTCTGTCTCTTCTCCCATAATCGTCTATTCCATTCCATATAGTGCATAACGTCCTATTCTCATGTATCACATCCTTTAACTCTCCATCAATTACAAACCCTCATCACTATAACAACACGATACTTCCATTGCAGTTCTACATCTCCCAACATCAAAAACAGCACTCCAAACATATCTTGAGACCACCACAGGGGGCCTCGCCAATGTCCAGTCCACAATCCCATTTGATGTCCGCCCCGCAAATCCTCGGGAGGCATTTCCATGCAGTCATAAATACCAGCCCCTCGTAAAAAGGCACCTTTAATATCTTAATGGAATTATATGCAGAACTCACATTCGAGTATCCTATATATCCTCCGGCGAGAAGAATCTCATAAATCCCAGATTACTAAAGCTCCGGGAAGTGAGGGATGGATTTTAATAGTTATGGCCCCGAGTGCTGAGGTTTGATTGCTGTGTGTAGTATGGCCAGTAAAAATATTTGAGTTCCGGGCATTTAAAAAATATATAGTTTTATGGGAAGGTTTATATCCTGCGGAAACTGTCCATGGAGATTGAAAAGGGAATCATTTCCCTGCCAATGACTTTGGTTCTTTAATTAAAAGAGTGCTTCGTCGCTTCGTGGATATCTGTAGTTGATTTATGACTTGTAAGATAATTCTTGTGTTCATAATATGAAGAATAATCAAGTAAGATTTGTCTAGAGTTCCAGGGGTATTACTATTCCATTACCAGTGTATCTCGTGTTCAGTTAATAATATGAAGAAAAATTAACTAAGTACTTACAGAGTTTGAAGCTTTGAACGCAGTTGGAGATACCTTTATACTGTCGACATAATTAGAAAATTGAATAATTTTTAAACACTTTAATTTTTACATAGAGAATTTTGAAAGTAATGAAGATTGAAATAGGGCCTTTTTATTGAAATTTCCATTCAAAGATTTTTTTAATGAGTTTCAATTTAAACAATTTTCCAAATCAAAGTCTCTGATCGAGTTTGTAGAACGCATCACTTTTTCTCCCTTAAATTTTTGAAGTTTATCGCGAATTTTTGGCCTTACCTTGTATTTTCTATAATCCCTAATTTCGAGGAAGAAAAACTTATTTTTCTTTTATTTACGTGTCATTGCATTTTTGATTAAACTACAGCCTCGTGCTCACTATCGTTCACCAACCCCCGTAAACTGCTTATGCGGGAACTTTTGGATTGCTTCCTCACAAAACCCAGCTTACTGAGCTTAACTCACTTTACAAAACAATGAAAACAATTAGCAGAAGATGCGTCAACCAACTTTTCAAACATACGTCTTCTCCATGAATAACACTCTTTTAAAACAGAATCTTACTTCCCTAGAAGGGTACTTCAAAATATAAAATTTTCATGAATACGTTTTTCCAGTTAAATTCCCATGTAGCCAGCTCTTGGACTATTAGTATATCTAAAGTTTTATCATTCATATTTTTGGGTTGCCAACCCAGACTTTTAAGCTATTGAAAACAAAAAGAGACAAAACCAACATGACACTCACTGTTTACAATTAATTTCGATTATCAGCATAACAAATTATAAGCTTCACACAAAGTGTGTGAAATTTTAGTACGAAATAGCTTAACTTTTAAGTTTTTAGAATACTTTTACAAGAGTTCAGTTTTCATGATACCTTTCATGATGGTAGTTTACTTCTTTGCTGTAAACCGATATTCTTTAAGCTAGTTTACAAAACTAAAGGTTTGTAAATACTTGGGAAAACTTTACCTTAAAGTTCTAGCCATACCCTGAACCCATTCTTTAAATTTTCTTTTAGTTCATCCATCACAATTAGTGATTTTGAGATTCCTTCAAAAAATGAAAGTATTTAAGAAGGAATAACTTTGCCGAAGTTTCTCAAAACGCTCAACGAACTACAGCTACTCTTCATAACTTATTTAATACAAAAACAACAACTGAAGAATCATCTAATGAGTAAAAAAATAGTTTTCAAGAAAGTTTGAAAGGATGGATGGTTTTGACATGAGAATACAGCTGTAATTGCTTAAGTTTAAAATGCTAATTAAGGTTTCTTAATGAACAAATAGTGAATCAACAGAGAGGCTATTGATTACTTACGAAGAACTTCCTTTTGAGATTTAACTTTTATGACTTTTATTTTTCTTTATTTTATTTGACGATTTAACAGAGATCGTACTTAAATAATTCATTCGATTGATGTGCTGAATTTTAATGATTGTTATTATTTTCAATAAGCCATAATATTTGGTCTTAAGTTGATTACTATTAAGATGCAAATATTCTTTTGGAAATTTATAGTTTTATTTATAAATAAATTTAAATTGTATACGTTATACACCCTTGACACTAAACTTGAAATAATTAATAGTAGGGTAAGGTATTGTACCTCAGACCTATTTTTACTTTTCACCCTGTATGTTTTTATTTAATGAAAATAAACTGGTAAAACACCTTTTCCTCGATACTTTAGCCTTCCTTACACATCATATTTTTTTTTCGGAATTTCAATTGAAGTATTTTAGTGCGCAATTAATGAAATAAAACTGAAAATGAAAATAGGTCCAAGGTACAACACCGGTATTGTACCTTGGTTTCAAGGGTAGTTTATCTTAGACCTATGCCAAAAAAAAACTTTAGTTGCACCTCTAAACTTAATAAAATATTTGTGAAAAACTCAAGGAACAAATGCTCACTGAACCACCCAGATGTATTTAAGCTTATAGATTTGATTGGAGCCCTTTTCAGCATAAACGTTTTAAAGCACTGTTATTCATTACAAAATTATATGTTTCACTTAAAATTAGTGTTATTCATGAAACTAAATCCAACATTGCTTTTAAAATCAAAATACCAATGTAATAAAAGTTAGTATAGTGCTTATTTTAGTAACTCAATGTAGTTAAGTGTATCTTGGATTGGTCCAAGGTGCAATTCTCTCCTTAGGTCCAAGGTACAACACTTGATCATTCACTGAAAAATGTCTGACCACCATGTTCAGTTTACCCTCAGCCCCATTTTTAGCATATATTATTATAGCTGAAACAATACACTATAACATATAAAATTCACTGCAAAACAGAATCTGTATTTTTTTAACCTATAACACAGAAACCGAACTTATAAAATTTACTTCTGATGGGTAAAATCAGTTTATTAGCTCTGATTGTTGACTTATTTGAAAAAACATTAGCTCTGGTTGTAAGGATGCTAACTACATGTGTACTGTTGCCATATTACACAAAGTTTTGTTGAAAATAGTCTAGGAGTAGATTTATTATAAAAAAATCTACATAACCAGTATTAATGGTAAAAAAGGAACCCACCGACAATTATATACACACCTGGGAGTAAACACTGGCAAGACTTCCCATCTGTTACTCGCCTCCTTCTAATCACCTTAATAGCGGGTTCGCAGAAGTGTGGACAGAACCACGAAATTCGCATCTGCACCCCAAACACTCGCGGAAGTGCGATGAACCGGAATCCTTGATGGTTCCCAGAGGGAAGGAAAAAGTTCTTCTCGTGTGCAAACAGCATTAATTCCAGAATCTCTATCCATTCCGTCGTGTTTTGGAAGTTTAAAGCCTCTCGTATTTGCTTTGGCGATTGCTGGGAGATTCCAAGACCACTAATTGCTAGAGAGAGATTTCTAAGTCTATGGAATTTTAATGGGCTTAATTTGATGTGTAGAGGAAATTGTGATGTTAAGTATTGAAAAAATAAGTTCATTAAATTTATATTGTGTGTAGAGAAGAACAAGTCTTAGTATTCTATTTGCATCATAACGATGAATAAAAATATTTGATTATAATAATGGTGGTAGGATAAAATAAAAAACCGTATGATCGGTAGGAATTAAACCTAAGGTTTACGCCTAACGGTAACCTATAGGTAAGTCACGGCTTACTAGATACTTATACAGGCTAGCCGAGTTTTAAACAATGAAAACCATTTGACAACTTTTCCCGCTTGGAGCGTTACAAGACCTACCTATATCACCCACCGCCTTCAACACTGTGGATATGCTTTGCCAGTTGGTCCAGTATTGCCATCTGGATTTGCAATGATTTCCGTACTCGGCTAGCCTGTATAAGTATCTAGTAAGCCGTGGGTAAGTTTACGCCTAACATGTTAGTAACTATCAAATATATGTATAAGAGTAAACCAAAACATGTCTATTAGCAAAGATATATTAAAATGATTATTTGATGAACGGAAGTGTATTGACGTAGAATTATAATTCCTTCATCAAATCATTTTCCCGACTTTTCAACTATTATTATAAAATTTATAGTACTTAGTTAAATCAATAAAGTATATTTAAAGTGATATTTACCTATCGTAAGAGTTAAGCAACCTTCTAAAAGGCATTTCTCATTTAAGTATGATTATGATTGTACTTCAAAAACCTTTTAAGTAGTTCCATTTCAAAAAAACGTTTTATAACTGAAAGGAATATACTAATCTTTGGGAATGAATCAAAAAGTGGCAATTCTTATGCTTTGAAAATTAAGCCTGTTAAATTTAAAGTGAATACCAACAAGTTATTTCATTAAAGTTTGTTAATGTTCCCAAGCTTCTATCTTGTTTGTCTTTGAATTTACTTTTCACCCAGAAAAGCTCTCTAATTAACATGAAATTAACAAAAAAACATTAAATAGATTATTTAAAAGGAATTAAGTGAATATTATGTTACTGAAACACTAGTTTAAAATATACAAATAAACTATCGTAAATATAAGCTACAATATTATATCAAATAATCATATCTATAAAATATTATAGAGCATTTTCAATCACATGACTCGGACCTAACAACGGCCTTAGCAACAGTGGGTGTTACAGTTTTTTGCCCTACAGAGGTTAACAGTTACAGAAAATGATTAGCCGTTGAATTCTTCTATTGGAGCATTTGCAATCACGTGATCCCATACCTAAAAACCGTCTTAACAACAGATAAACAACGGCCTTAGCAACAGTTAAAAGCCCTACAGAAGATACACAGTTAAAAGAAAATAACCGGTTATGACGTCACCTGAAAACACTCTATAGAGCATTTTCAATCACATGACTCGGACCTAACAACGGCCTTAGCAACGTTGTTATTCGTCCAAGTGACGTCATGTGCGAATGCTTCTATTGGATGCTTCTATTTCCCGTCCCTAACAACGGCCTTAGCAACGTTGTTTATTCGTCCAAGTGACGTCATGTGCGATTGCTCTATTAGTTATTACATTTTTATAAGGCGCATGCATTTTATTCACACAGATTGTGGTTGCTTAAAAATGACACAAAGTAATAAAACATGCTCTAATAGAATAAATCCTCTCACTGTCTATAATTACATCCAACTCTGAAACTAGAGTGTCGAGCTTAAAAATTCCTGGCTTACAGTCAAACAAACAACACAATTTCATTTGACGCATCGCCCAATTTAATCATTGGCCGATGCCATCCCTTATTTTTCGAACTTCTCCTTACGACAGATTGATTAACAAACTTATCAGGCGAAACTTAATCATTGAACTGAAATTCAAGCAAACCTCATAAGAGTGATTAATTAATTTCCTCATTAAATTAAATTAGTTTGTAGCCGGGGAATAGTCTTCGGTTACATTTCATCCAGCTCGTTGACGAATTGGGTAACCTTTGTCGTGGAAAGGATACATCGAAGAAGCTAATATCCTGTTTTCCGAGAAATTACGGAAAATTAACGATTTGACGTGATTCTAATAAGTTTCTGAGTGTAAGAAAATATAGATAAATGCATGGGCTGTATTAAGTTGAATAATAGGCGATATATATTGTTTATAAATGATATTTTAGGTTTACTTTTGAATATTTACTAAAAAAAATGATAACAGAAGTTATTCAAAATGATTGTAATCTGATATAAAATGTTTCATTGTAAAATATTTATTTCCTAAACTTAAAAAAAAATATACTTAGATTTAATTGAAACTAGTAATTTATTCTGAAAGTAATGAATTTTGATTCTGGCAAAAAATATGTGATGAGTTTTAGATCTAGAACTTAAAGGAACACTTTTCAATTATAAGTAAATTAAAAAAAAATAATTAAAACAAATTTAGGGTACTTTTAATGTAATCATCAGATAATTATGTTTTCTTAAAGAGAACGTATAAACTGAAAAAGTGAGCACTTTTTTCCATATTTACAATTGATAACCTCTGTTATATGCTTAAAAGATATGAAGGTAGAACAAAAAAAAAACAAGAATGGAAAAGATAAAGTAAAAATTTAAGATAAATAGAAGGAAATCAAATTTCAGTTTTAACTTTTTATGTAAAACAATCTTTACTTTTTTCTGGTGTATTTATGACACAAAGAAACTTAAAAACACTCCGGTAAAACTCAAAGAATACCCTCTTCTGTATTAAGAACAAATTGGTAAATTTCTTGGATGTATTCAACCATACAAAATGATTCCAAAACGACCCAACGTTCCCTTATCAATAGCCAAACCAGGAAAATATTCCACAAGTAGGGAAAAGAAAGTTATTAAACTCGACTCATCATTCGGACGCTTTTAATATTTTTATCACCAAAACGAGACCTCAGGGAAAAGCATAAAACATCCGAGGTAAGCGACGCATTCCCCTCCCAAACGCGACTTCAAAGCTGCAATTGAAAGGGGCGGCCGTTACATTTCATTCCGAAACACTAACAAGTCAAAAAATTCTCCTCTCTCTCCAGCCTTTCCCAATTGTAACGACTTTTGCCTTTAACCTTTCAGTCCTACGCGCCCCAAATTGTCCGTAGGATTCAATGGCAATTTCGAGCGGTCTAGGATCGAAAGGGTTGAGAAGGGGAAACATATTTCCGTCTCGGAACGACAGGGAAAATAAATAGGCAAACACAACCAACAAAAAAGTCGTCGAGTTCAATTTGGGAGAAGGCCTGCCCGCTTCTTGACTTCACTCCACTTCTAACCGCGCGTTTCATCTCATTACAAACGAGAGATGGGAGTGAAACTGTTTTTCTTCGGTGGTTGTAGTTGTTTTCCTTCCAAGTGATTGGATCATATCTCCGTTTAGTGTTCCATTCCGTCCGTCATTAAAAAAGTCACGTGACGTTGTCGCCTAGGGAAGTGACTTTTCCGTTTCCATCCGCCCGTAAAGATAGATTGGAAAGAGAAAAATTATAAAAGGTTTTCGATTACCTCCGAGGAGGTTGTTTTCCTTTTTCGATTCGAAGTTGTTGTTGTGGGGAGGGTTGAATTATAAATGGGTATGGAGGGATGCCTGCGCCTTTTGAGATATTAAAGGGTTAGGGGGGGGTTTGAGTTTGTTGAGATCTAGGACGTGACTTTGTTCAGAAGAATTCATTTCAAAAGTTGGGAGTTGAAATAAAAAGCGGAAGCATGATAACCATTTCAATTTTATGAATTCTATAGGACACATAAAATTCATGTTTAACTGACCATGTTTGTTTCCCCTGAAAACAAAAAATAGTTCAGTCTGCTGAAATTATCTTTTATTACATCTATGCGTACATTTCAGTAGCTTTAAAGTGTTCTAAATTTATAAGCCATCAGCTGATTTATGTGACAGTAAATGTGAAAGAAACAGTATTTGTGAGTTTCTCGAATCCAATAAGATTTTCTCTTCAAGTAATAATGCAGCTCAAAGAAATGTAATGAACCGTAGTTTTTAGAATGACACCTTAGTTGACTCACAAAACATTTCCCTTCTTTTGATAAAGATTTATCCGTTCCTATAAAACATCTAACGGTTTTTTTTTGTTTTGTTACTTCCTTTCAAATCACTTTGAGTTACATTGAGCCGATAAACTTAAGTCGTTCCAATAGTTGTGTCTGTTTGTACTCAAGAGTTTTCTACGACAGTTTTTCTAGATACATATCAAAGGAAAAATCTCAAAACAGATATGCCTATATTTGGATTCCAACTTTAAAACATTATATTTTTAAATTCGTAAAATGCAATGCAATACTTGTTTTTTTTATTTCCCTTACTAAGCAGTCATGATAACATCCGCTTAATGTAATGTAAAGACAACGTATAAATTGTACATATAAAAGTAAAAAGCAGCTATTTCGGAGATACTAAGATCTCTTTCGTCAGTGCCTGGATAGAGAGTCTTTCTATCTTTCTGGGCACTGTAGAAGGATAGCCTAGTATCTCCGAAACAGCTGTATGCCTGCTTCAAATTTACTTTTATGTGTACAATTTATTTACGTTGTTTCTACATTACATTCAGTTTGCACAAAGTATTTCTTTATCTTTAACAACCGTTTAGTTTTTTTTTATCTCGGTCCAATTTTTTAAATTCAAAAAAGGGAATAGACAACTTATTGATGGGTTGAACTTTATTGTATTTTAGAAGACTGTAAAATTTTACTTTCCTTTTTTGAATGAAATAAACGAAGTATTCCTTAATAAATATCCACTGTTTTGAGAATATAATTTGAATTGCAGCGTCTTTATGAAAAATGTTCCCAAACGTCTGTGAACTACTTTTTTTGTTTTCTTTATAACTATTTAAATAGACCACATAAAAATATTATAATTAAAGTATTCAGGAAAAGGTTTTTATCATCTATACATTTACGTTCTTTAATATCGGAAGGATGTAATCTATTGAACATACATAAGATTTCGCAATGAGCAAAATTTGAAAAATACACTCTCAAAATTTACCTGTATATGTTATATTTTCAATAGCCATGTTCTGCCGGAAGACTCGGCTAATATTATAAAGAATCTTTCTTACTCGTATAATAATACATTGGTGAATAAAATAATAACAAATTAACAACACTTTATAGTTGTTCTATTAGGTAATACACTTTAACACCTTGTTTTTGTTGTGGTAATATTCTGAATATGTTTGAAAAGTATTAGAAATGCGTTTTATCCAGAAATATAATCTAAAAACAGATGTAAATATGTTTAGAATACGAAAGTATTGTTAAATTTGGATTGAAACACTATTATTGACTGCAACGTTACTTGACCTTGGAGAAACAAGCTGAGAGCAATCAAAGAAAGTAGTTCCCAGCGCAGTATCTGAATTATGAGTGAAATTAAGAACTTCAATTTAGAAATATTATTAGTTTGTTAAACCCATATATGAGCTTATTTTTATTACTATTTACGTACCGAAACTCCTCCTAATATGTTTTTCTCTAACAATACAATCAACAAGTTTCTGTAGAAGTGTGTATTATTGTGTTTACTTAGATTGCATTAGTGATTAACGCATTCGAAGTGTACTCCTAAAGAGAGTTTACAGTTAGAGAGAGTTAGAGAGAACAATACATATGCCTTGCCATTGCTCGGATAAGTTACATCCTTCAACTCAAAACTACACAATTTTCTCAATCTCTATAGACACATACTTTCAAATATGGACACGACCCCCGGAGACAGTTCTTTTCCCAGCGTCCTTATCCTTTCCTTCTCAAATAATTCACGCTTATCCCGCTCACTTAACATCCTCTCAAAATCACCCTTCTCTACTCCCTCACCGCTAACTCTCTCTCTCCCGTATAAATAATTCAGTCTCAGAGGAGAAGAAGAAGAAGAACGTCGCAAAAAGTGCGCATCCCTTTCCCCGTCATCCGGAATTTCTTACGTCGAGGGAGTCCGGGACCCCGTCTGATCCGGTTTCCAGGAACGAAACTCTCCCGGATCAGATTTGGGTCCCTGTTTAGCACACGGGCCCCCAGGAGCGGGTTTTTTTTTTTTGGAACTGTTCAGGTGCGTTCGAACTTCATTTGCGAGAATTCCTTTCGCAGTCGAGAATTTGATATTCTCGTTTGATTGTTAGAGATGATTGGGAGAGAGTTCCTTTAGCCTTAGGTTGAGAGGGGAGTTTTCTGATTGAGACTTAAACTTCATCTTCTTTTAAAACTGAGTGAAATAAAACGCTTGGCCTGATATAGGTGAAAGTTTTATAGTGTCAAGGGGTCTAGTAGGTAATTGTATCCAATATTTCTTCCGTTATTTTCCTAAAGCATTCCTTAATATACTCTTTATTTAGTCTTCCTTACCTTACCAAAAATCTTAATACTCTCAAAAGGTTATTTTTACGAAATCTTAGGGGGTAAACTAACATTTTGTGAAATCGGATAATATTTAAAAAAAATGGTACACATATGTAAAATTTTATGTCTGTTTTATTAAAATTCCTGCTTTTGCAAAATTAAGTTCCTAAATATAGAGTGTAGTACCTATATAATACGAAAATATTTTACACTCACATTTATCTTTCATCTGTCCCATTTTATACCGTGACAAATTATAAACATATTTTATGAATGAAACAATTAAAATACACGAATTTAACTTTTGTGGAGCTGGAAATTTATTTTCTTTAAATTATTTAAAATTATGTATAAATATTATAATTTAAAATTATATTTTGATGAGTGAACGGTTTCAAATCAAGCATTTTAAATTCTGAACGATTTCTGCGTTTACCACATGATTACCATAAAAAACAACGAAATATTAGAAAAATATTCTTCCAAAAATCATTTAAAATGCTCAAATGCGAATTTTATTTTTGATTCTTAGAAATTAAATCACGAGTTGGCATTAGTCAGAATTTTTTTATAAGAATTTGGCAGAAAGATACTTTTAGCGTTGTTTGACGTTAAATAAGGCGAGTGAAGTGTAAATAAAATATAGGTTCGCAAAAAATGAGGTTTTTAAATAGTAGTTCGTACTATGTCTAGTCTATGGAGCTATGTTCGGGAAGTTAGTTAACCTTTTAAACGCCGCAATTCAAATTTCAAATCAAAAGTTCTGATTTTTGGCTTAAATGGCTTGTTTCATCATTACTAAAACCATTCTTGTCATTTTTTTGCAGAAAAAAATCCTAAGTAGGATTTTGAGGATGTTCCCATTTGGGAACATCGGCGTTTGGAGTGAAGTTTTTAGGGGGATTTACAAAAGGCATTTATTTCAAAATTAATTCAAGTAAAACTACTGAAATAGGTTTCTACTCAATAATTTTGAACATTTTTATAATATTGGACCGTTTCTTCATATTTAATTCCCATGGTTGGACGATTGGGTAAAATTTTATAGATTTTCATAAGAAAAAATTTACATGTTTATTACATCCGTGACACTTTTCCGTACATTTTTATTGCACAAAGGGTAATTTTTTGGTATAAAAATACGGTCGAATGTTCCCATGCATTTCAAAGCTAAACAGTTATCTGTCTGCGTGAAAAGTAAGTTTTAATTACTGTTCTATCTGGATATCTAGCATAAATCCATGAATTGCATCAAATTTAATTACCTTTCAAAAGTGATAATTATAACTATCTCCATTGATTTATTAAAGCTATGTTTCTCATGGAAGATTCCAAACTAAACAACATGTCTCTTACATCCAACTTACGTTAGTAGAGTGTTTTTGGATGTAGACACTTTTCATTATTTTCAAAATTTTTCAAATTCATACCTAAAATTTTTATGTAAAAAAGAAGACTTGAACAAAATAAATACCCAAGTCCTCAGAAGTACTCCAAATATGCTCTTAGCATAACCCCTAATAATAATTACTGAAAATTAATCGGTCGGGGACTTAGAAAAATATACAAAAGTAGGACTCTGCTATAAGGATTTGGCATTTATTCCTCCATAAATTAGGTGAAAAAAATTAAAATTATAGATTTAGAAATTTAAAACATTATTATTAACCTGTTTAGATCCTTTAAGACAGAAAAGGTTCACAAAATTAAAGAAAATAAGAAATAACTTGAATTTTTACACGTTATAAAAATCCCCTCAAAAACTATACCCCAAACGCCGATGTTCCCATTTGGGAACATATACGTTGAATTGGTAATTACTCTCCAAAATTGGAATATGACGCTATTCTGCTAAGCCAATTGAAAAGATGTGTACTTAAGCTACCTAAACCCAGTATAATTATTTAAAACTAAATTTATTTAATTTTACCATAAATTGAAACATGTTTAACTTTTGGAAGAGCCAAAAATCTGTAATTTTGATATAAATTCCACAAAAAGGATTAAATTGCACGTGAAAAACCTTTGCATGTAAAATAACTTCATATCTTTGAGTTGCTTTCTACCAAGTATCAAATTCCTGCATGAAAAATTAAGTGGTGAAAAAATTACGTAAAGTGATGTTCCCATTTGGGAACATCGGCAGGTAAAAGGTTAACTCGCAAGTTTTAGTAAAAAAAGAGCGTCTATACTGGACAGCAACGTTAGTTGACCCTATGACGGGACTAGCAAACAAAGTTGTACCATCGCGATGTTTGAAATTTGAGTGAAATGAAGAACGTCAATTTAAAAATATCATTATTTTGTTAAACCACGGCTTACTAGTTACTTATACAGGCTAGCCGAGTACGGAAATCATTGCAAATCCAGATGGCATTATTGGACAAACTGGCAAATCATATTCACAGTGTTGAAGGCGGTGGGTGATATAGGTAGGTCTTGTACCGCTCCAAGCGGGAAAAGTTGTCAAATGGTTTTCATTGTTTAAAACTCGGCAAGCCTGTATAAGTATCTAGTAAGCCGTGGTTAAACCCATGTATGTACAATATAGTGTCTTTTTTATCATGATATGCGTTAAGAAACTCCTCCTAGTAACCCAACAGGCTTTGTGTTTACCCATTTTCTCCTTCCGCGTAGTGTCGAAACGTTGCTGTAAATAGTTAGGGCCTACGTCAAAACCAAACATTTTGATCAGTGAGTACTAACACTGGTTTATTTCAGTAACTTTTGAATTTCTACGAAGTTATAGATCAAAAGAATATGCAATAAATAAGAACGGAACTTCTTTCAATGAAAACTCTTCCATATTGGAAGCTCCAATATTTTAAAGAGAAGCGTATCAGCCTTGTATATACCTGTTTCGAAAGTAAGGGGATTTATACATATATTATTCAGTGCTATGCATAAACAGTCTTTTATTTCTGTCCTTATGTGACAATATTCGTAAGAAATCTTGAAATATTCATGTGTTTGCTCTATAAAACTGAATAAGAAAAAGGAATTTTCAATATACGTAGAGGGAGTGTTGTGACGTTGTGTCAAAATCTGTCACGTATCTACTGTAGAGGGGTCGCCTACTAAAAAGCGTTAAAATTATGTTAATATAATGAATTAATAAAAGGTTCTCTGAATGATTATTAATTATACTGGAAGGTATTGCACCTTGGACCATTGTTTATAATTTTCCCTGTATTTTTTTATTTATTAACTTATGAAACAATTTTCCCTCGATACTTTAGCCTTCCATACACAACATACATTTTTTTTTCGGAATTTAATTGTGTCAATTATGTGTAAAAATAAAAAGCGGATTTATGATTTGAAACTTTACATTTGGATTACTTCAACTGTTTAAGAGTAATAAGAAAAATATATGAACATGTTTCTCGAAAGATTCTTATGAATTCATAATTCATACTATAGAAAGTGGTTCAGTTTGTATGTTGTTTGAAACCCTAAAATTTTTTACTGTTTGGAAATTCAATTCTTCAAATTTACGTGCACAATTTTAAGGGCTGTAAGATTTTTAATTGATCCGACGTTAATCGTATAACCTTTTATGTAATTTAAAAAAAGAAATCAACTTTCAAAGACGCAACAAAAATAGAAATTACTTTGAAAAAAAAATCAGAAGAATTAGGTTAGAATTTTTTTCATAAAAGTACTTTTTATTAATCAATTAATTTAACATAAAGAAAACAAGGTATCAATTATCTATTTTTAGAAACGGGGAACAATATTGATATAACGGAATATCATAAAAAACACTGAATGATAGATATTTCGAAAAAGTGGTTTCCTTGCTTTTTTTCACTGTTTTTTTTTCATGACTATTTTGGTTTCAATAAGAAATTTGAAAAGCGTTTGAAGTTATATATTTTGATTGCTTTTGAAGTTTTATCGTTACCATAAATATTTATTCAATTTTAATACAAAGAGTGAGGTTTCCCATTATAATTTAACATTTTTAAATTTTATATTATTATTTTCTTTACATAATTATTTATTAATAGTATCTTCTCTAGATCAAAAGCAAATATATTTTGTTTAAAAGACAGACAAAAAAATGTGAAAAAGTATGTAGGCTGAAATAAACTTGTTAGTTTGCATGAATCCCATTGACTTTCATAGTTTATTGAAACAATAATTACTTGACCCCTAAGCCCTCAGAACTTTAATTATTTTTTTTCCTCTGTTCATAAAATAATTTTTTAACAATTAGTTATTGTAATAAATAAGTTCTTATATCGTCCAAAAATTCTAATTTAGTGTGTTTCGAATTTAAAGAAAAATATTTACTCTTCATATTTAAAATATCCCCATAGTTTTATAAAAAAAATATCGTATGAGATTATAAAAAAACCTTATGCAGAAGGAGCAAGTACACAAACAAAACTATTTTCTGTCGCTTCGTAATATCGATCGTTATTAGTCGCACTGATTTAAAAACCTTGAATTTTTTCTACCCGAATTATTTTCTTAAAACAAACTAAACTTTTAATTTAAAGCAATCATCCGCCAAATGTTATTACCATCCATATTAAATACTTTTAATTCAAAAATTGTATTAACTAATAATGCCCCTTTGCTTTTCATCCAAAGTTAAATTACCTATTTACTTTCCTTGAAAATACCCTCATTACTTCTTAACCCAAGACGAAATTAGCGTTATTTTTCGGTCCAACCGCCTACTACCATCAACCACCTCACGCGCAGCCGACACGTGACCATTGTTCCACCCCCTTCCGCGCGACAACTCCTCTCCATCTTCCCCATGTCTCACCCCTCTTGTCTCTCCACAGGTCCCGCCAGAGGCCTCCACCATCGGCGGATCGAAGTCGTCTCAACGATGCTCCCTTCCACCACCAGACGGGAAAACGCCCAGTCCCGGACTGACTGAGTCCGGACAGTCCTCCTTCTCTCGCTCAGCGGCAACAGGTAGTCGTCATGGCGGCCGAGGACTTGAGCAACTTCTCCTATTTCGATAACCTGACGGGCGGCGGCGGTGGTTGCGACTGGGGCAACTTCAGCGAGTTCAACTTGAGCGACTGCAACCTCAGCTGGCCGGTTCACACGTCGTACCGGCCGCCGTACATCATCGTCGAGTTCGCCAAGATCCTGTACGGCATCGTGTTCCTGGTGGGACTGTGCGGCAACTCGTTGGTCATCTACGTCGTGCTGAGGTTCTCCAAAATGCAGACCGTGACGAACATGTACATCTTCAACCTGGCCTTGGCCGATGAGATGTTCTTGACTGGCCTTCCGTTTCTCATAGCCACCATGACTTTCAGTTACTGGCCATTCGGGCGTCTCATGTGCAAGATGTACATGACGACCACGTCTATCAACCAGTTTACCAGCAGTCTTCTGTTGACAGTCATGTCAGCTGACCGATACGTCGCCGTCTGCCATCCCATCTCTTCCCCTAGGTAATTAGAAGTTTTAATAGAGTAACAATAGTGACATCTTTTTTTACGTGTTCAATTAAGACGAGCACGTTCCAGAAGATGTCACTGTTTTCACACACGAACTTAGTTAGACATCCAATTACGACACCCGTGTTCGAAAATTATAGTTTCCACAAGTTAATCCTAAAGTACTACGTGAACAGGTGAAACATACAGAAAATACAGCGAAATATTTAAAGTTGATTTTGCCAGTTCGAAGTTCGTTAAAAATGGACTCTAGCCTCCTAATGGCATGATCAGTAAAACTGAGTTAAACTATTTTGTCTTTCAATTAAATCCCATATTATTCCATAAGACAACACACACTAAATAAAAATAAAATATTTACTTATTCCTTCTCGTCTACAAATTTCAGTCGTGTTCTAAAAACCTTGGGAGTTACATATTTAACATGAAGTAATAAATAATACCAAACTCTTGGTATTAACAAACATTAGTATATTATGAAAAAGTTTAAATGATAAAATGAAAAAGGAGGATCATACTTCATTCAATTTCACCATAAGGGGTTCGAGGACATTAAAGAGTTGAGAAGTACTGTTCCAGACAAACCAGAGTTTTATCAAAAAACACACTGACTTTATTTTGCATATCTTTTAATTTTATAAATGTTCTTGAATTTCTGTTAAAACTATTGAATAAAACTGAAGCGTTGATTACATCGTCATACCCGTTTTCATCCGTTTTTTTTTTTAAACCTAAAACTGTTGATCGATTTGAAACTCAAAAGTTGACAAAATACACTTTTGGAGAGTTTTTTCATAGGTTTTATAAAATAAATATAACTCAATCTAGTTTCTTCTTTAAATGCTGATGATGGCTTTTCAATAAACTATGAAACATTTCGGCTCTATAGACTTGACTATGAGCTATAATAGCATTATAGCTTTAATCCTTCCTGTTTGTAGAAGTATAGGAAGGAAAAGTGTGTGGAAACACACAAATATTTAACACTAAACCATAAGTAAGAAATAAAAGTATGGTGCTACTATATTATTTTTGATACAGTAATACTTCTTCCAGAGTTCAATGTATGTGTTGATGTTTTCTCCACATTTGTAAACCTAAAACTATTGGCAGGGATCAGACAATAATGCCTCCCGATTCGCGATTTCCAAGTATGCTTAAAACTCTAGGAGGAAATCCTAAGAGTTCACCTAGTTCTTCATAATATTTTCTGGTTTTCAACTCTCTGGGAAAAAGTGAATTGCAGGAAAGCAAAAACGCGTAACTAAATAAAATCAACTACCTAAAAAGTTTTGTTTATACTTATAGTAAAATTTTTTTAATAACCTTACATATGCTGTATTCAAGGATGATTGCATTAGTAGAAGGTATTTTTACTTAGTATTTCGAAGGGATACATTAACAGATGCTATTAAAATATTCCATGATATGAAAGGGATGGTTCATAAAACAGTTCATAAATACCTCGATGGCGGTTCTAAATACAAAACTACTGCGGCGTAAAATGAGTGTCTATTGCGTAGATATCTATAAAAGTGTGGTAAATTAACTATCGCTTTTACCATGAGAAAGGGAGAATGAAATATAGTTTTAAATAGACAACCAGAAACTCTAGATCACATTTCTCAGTAACAGTGCTTTTTATAAAAAGTTTAAATTTTAAAGTAAAAAAAGTTTAAAATAATTACAGAATTAATTGTAGTTACGCAGCTTTACACGTACCAGTGCTATTAATTTCCTTAAAAAAACAATTTTTAAAAAGAGTAAAGAAATATGCCAATACTAAAAACCAGGAAAAATTTTGAGAAAAAAAAACATTATTTTTTATATTATAGACTAGCTGTTACGACCCGGCAAAGCCGGGTCTTACAGCTAGGCTAGCCTTTTATGCGAGCTTCGCTCGTTACTACTTCAAGTTCCTATTAATTATACATTAAATAAGAAGTTTAACTTTAATAATTTATTATTGTTGAATTAGAAACCAACTTCCCTAAAAGTAACTTTTTAACCTTTATTAAGTAAACCAACTTTCTTGAAAGATATTTAAAAGCTATTATATTATTTTAATTTTAATAATTTTAATTACTTTTATTTATTTATTTTTCTGATTATTGCGAGATGGCATCGAGTCAGTGAGTGACGTGGGCTTTTATATGAGAGATGGCATCATAGTGTGCGAGCGTTCCAGAATCAGTCAGTGAGTCAGTGAGTGACGTGGGCTTTTATATGAGAGATTATCGTAAGTCATTTGTCATTTAAATGTGAAATATGATAATTGAATAAAATACGTAAATAGAAAAATAGTAATACATTTTAGAAGGAGAAAATATTGCAGGGAAAACTATCAATAAAACTTTTCTAAACATGTGATATAGAGTTTTTTAAATTTAAACTTTAAATATCCATTTGTCTAAACGTAAATCACAAAAAATTATATTTTATTTATTTGATAAAAAGAACACATTTAATGGTTCTATTTAAACGTATTTCAATTAGTTTATCCAGCTCTATCTCATGGAAATACATGAATAAATGTCACGGATCTTAAAGAATGACCATAAACATGGTCACTCCTACTAGAAAAAATTCTACACTAAGATGGCTATGGTAACTAAAAAAACAATATTAAAATCTAATTTTACAGAGAAACCTTGTAATACCAAGAATTTTACCTAAAGTGTAAATTACACACTTAGCTAACTTTACGTTAGAAAGTTATATCTTATTCACAAGTAAAATAAAACAGAAAAATATAAAGTATAAAACAAAAACTGTTAAACGTAAATTTTCTGGACCACATCTCCCAAACGACAAACCGATTAAGTTGGAGGAATCTGAATTATATTATAATTATCTTTTTCAAAGACATCAAAATTTTTAAGTTTGCAATATTATTTTGGTTAATTGAGACAATTTTTTTTTCGTCTTCACAAAGAGAGAAGAACTCAAAGTTCTCCACTTAATACGTGTCCAATATGTTACACATATCCAAATGGTAGAGTTAAAAGTTTTTACCTTTACACAGTCAAAATCTCTCATTCCGTAACAAGGTTTTTCATAAAATTCTTACTCTCTCCCTTTTGTTACAGAAGTTATTAAATGCCTCTCAAATATTTCGTCAGTTGTAAAATGTTTCCAACATGCTCAAAATATGTTAATTAAAATTTTTTAAAAACTTTTCAACGAAAAAAGTTTTATTTTTCCTTTTTCACTTTCATTTTTTGAAGTTTCATATCCTCAGATTTAAAAATAAAACAAATGGGTAGTTGTGTAAAATGAATTTTCTTAAAGTAATAACACTAGCCACTCAAGTTTACACAACACTTACGAGTCTAATTCTAATGAATTATCCGAATAGGGGAAAGGAGGGTTAGAGTGCGCAGTCGGGTAAAAGTACGCAGTGCTTCACCCTCCCCCTGTTGGCAATATAATAGGAGGGGTAGAATATGAGATTCCGTATGAACTCATGTACTGCAATCTATCTTAAAAGACTTTCAATATTATTTCCTAGTTTCTGTGTTTTATTTATCAGATAAAATATGGTTTCGTTGTGTTAGCATCTTATTTTTCTGTGAGGTATCTCAATTTTTTTTAAACGAAGAACTAATGATAGCTTTCAAATTAAATATCAATGTGAATAATGCTTACTTCTGAACAACGTGGCGTCATTAGAATTTAACTGCAGTGAATTTTAGGATAATTTATGGATGATTTAGAAAACGTATACATCGGCGACTAAGAGTACCAATAGATAAGATAAGTTAAGAGTTTTGTTGAGAGAATCATACTTTACAATCTTACTTTTCACCCAATGAGAGAAATGTTCAACAGCTGTAGAAAAAACTGTTAATTTTCCCCTTTTGAAAGCTTAATATTCATCTGAATCTGGAAACTGGTACTTTGTAAAATCCAGAAAAGTAGCACTGTGCAACTTTTTAGTGATTTTTCATGAAAATTAAATAAAAAAAATGTTTCATATACAAAGAGTAGTGACTTAAGAAAAGAATCTTCCAATTACAAAGGCAGAGGAGGTCTTACGTCCTGCGTACTTTTACTCGCCGCGTCGGGTAAGAGTACGCATGCAAATTTTATTTTCTTTTTGATATTTAACAAATTTTTGTTAAATCAATTTTTACATTGATCTGTAAGTCATTAAATTTATTACCTGTAAGAGACTCTGGCTTTAAAATTCTCTCTTTTATAGTTTCAAATAACTTCTGTGCGCACTCTTACCCTCCCTTCCCTAAATCGCTTTTTAAGAAAACTCTAAAATATTTTGTGGAAGTTTGAATCAGATATTACTTTTTATTCATGTTTCATCATTTTATGGCTGTTAGCTTGATAAAAAAAGAATATTATATTTTTTTTATTTGCCTTAGGAATTGCGATTTTTGGTTTACCTGGAGAAAAATTGACTTAACTTCATTATAAACTACTTAAGATCCATAGAATTTAAGCAGTCAAACCAATTACCTACAATTTTTCCAAAAGGAATGGTTTTTCATAACCATTGGGGTTTTCGTTTAAGAACGAAAGAGTGTAGCTCCTTTTCATAGTGGATTTTCACTTTTCCAACAGCAAATATTACCTATTGTATTCAAAAATAATATTTTTAAATTATAAACATATTCCATTTTTTCAGTGTTCATAAATTCATGGCTTTCTTCAGATCTTAGAATGCAATTCTATACCTATAGTTTTAAAAAACAAGCTGTGTCATTTTACTCTCTAAATTTACATCTGTAGCTTACATCTACACTAACGGCCGTATTCACCCCTAAGCTATCCTAAGATTAACCTATCGACTACAATCAAAATTCCTAGTTGGTAGTTGAAAAAGGGACACACGTTTTAAGTCAATCAGTGCTGACAAAAATAATTCCCGATTAACCTTAGATAAAGTAGTGGTGAATGCAGCCGTAAGAAGGAAACAACAAATATTACTGAAGAATGACCTTCACCCTTACCCAATTCAATTCTCTATATTTTGATGATAAAAGCTACTACAATTGTCACTTTTCTTATTTCTCACAAAACACTCTCCTCTTCTTTTTAGAGTTTAATTACGTATATCCCCTTTCTTTTAAAGCAATGGTCCCCATCTAGTGATCCGCAGACCTCAGGTCACCAATGTAAGCCTTGGGAGTAGTCCTTAAAAATTCCTCAAACAACTTTGAGAAGCTTCCTATAAATTAGCAGTAAAGCAAAATAGTTCTAAAGCTTGTAAATCAACACATGGGTCCTTTTAGCCCCGAACACCTTAGATGTATGATCCATTGGAACAACGTACGAAGGATAACTGATTATTAAATTATAAACAAAGTAAGCGAATTCACCCGATGACTGTGGAAATGTGTGCGATGCTCGAGAACTTCAAGTCCGTACTAAACCTAAAGTATTCCTAACTTGAAGTTCTCGAGCATTTACCAAGATTCTAACAGCCATGCACGGTTAACAGGAGTCGGGAGACGATTCTCAGAAGTATGTGCTGATGCGGTGAGAAGAGTAGGGAGAGAGACATAGGGTTGGTCAGTGTGGCCGTATGGGTTGGGGACCGATTGTTTTAGAGTTGAAGTACACTGCTAACATCTAAAACACTTTTGTAAAGCTAAGTAAACACAATATGAACACAATAATGAACACTTCTATTCAGAAGCGTTTCGATTATGTCCCGAATGTGTAGGGATTGTGTTGTGTGAGAAAAATATAGTGTTGTAACAGTGTTGCTCGAGACAGAAAATTTAGTAACACTTTCAGATTTTAAACATATGTTTACCAACTTTATTTTTAGTACATATTCCTGGATATAACACATCTCCAACACTTTTCAAACGTATTCAGAACAACTACCAAAACACAACAAGGTGATAAAGTGTTCTACCTAACAACATAACCTAAGTGTTGTTAGTTTGGTGACAAAAAGTGTTCTCAAATGTGTTTAGGTTCTTATACTTATTATCCCGTCCACCGTCAGTTTCAGCGTCACAGTAAATGAGCTTTGCACTGTAAAAAATTCCCGTAAAATTTACGGTTTTAAACTGGCACCTGGGGTGGTTGTGGAAGTAAATCCGTAAAAACAACGGCGTTTTACCCTTTTAATCCATGGTTTTTGGATTACAAGGTAAAACACCGTTGCTTTTACGGATTTACTTCGTAATTTTTACGGTTTTCCACAACCAACCCAGCTGCCAGTTCGGGATTTCTTGTACAGTGTGGCTATACATTTCGTTTCCAGCGGCATGATAGACGGTGTTTATTTTTGTGTGGAGCTTTTGCAGTGTACGAATGACGTTTCTTCTTTCACCAGGTACCGGACGCCCTTCATCGCGAAGTTTATCTGCCTGACCGCGTGGACCGTCTCCGCTCTGCTGATGGTCCCGATCTACATCTACGCCAACATCCTGGAGAACGGGGCCACCATCTCGTGCAACATCTACTGGCCGGAGAGCGCCTTCATGAACGGCCAGAAGGCGTTCACCCTCTACTCCTTCACGCTGGGGTTCGCCATCCCGCTGGTGCTCATCCTGCTCTTCTACTTCCTGGTCATCTGCAAGCTGCGCACGGTCGGCCCCAAGAACCGCTCCAAGGAGAAGAAACGCTCCCACCGCAAGGTCACCTACCTCGTGCTCACCGTCATCACGGTCTACGTCATCTGCTGGCTGCCCTACTGGATCACGCAGGTGTACATCACCCTGCTGCCCCCGCGGCAGGGGCAGAGCCACCTGGGCCTAATCATCATCCTGCTGGCCGGCTGCCTGTCGTACGCCAACTCCGCCATGAACCCGATCCTGTACGCGTTCCTGAGCGACAACTTCAAGAAGAGCTTCGCCAAGGCGTTCACCTGCGCCGCCAGGGTGGAGGTGAACGCGCAGCTCAACGCCGAGAACTCCGTCTTCCCCCCCAAGCACAACAGGGGAGGGTCCTCGAGGACCGGCGGGAACCACCCGGCCCCCAACCGGAACAACCCCCGGAACGAGCTGGAGCCTTCCACGGCCATCACGATGACGTCGCGGTCCAACATCGTCGTCTCCAGCGACAAAGAGATCTCGGTCAGGAACGGGTTCAACAACAAGGCGGCGGCG
This sequence comes from Tetragnatha montana, assembly GCA_963680715.1. NCBI lineage: Eukaryota > Metazoa > Arthropoda > Arachnida > Araneae > Tetragnathidae > Tetragnatha > Tetragnatha montana. Next base: position 53,115,190 of record OY796675.1, read on the forward strand.
GAGAGCGAACCGACGCAGGTCTGAGCACGAGGGAATCATCCACCTCCACGTGGGAATGTTTGTTGACTCTTTGGGGCTCAACGGGCAACACGCGATTCACCTACGCGACGAGGCAGGGACGGATTCCTATTCACTACAGACACGCGTTATTCAACACTGGTGCTTAGAAGTTATACAGTCTGACGGGACGCCAAGATATACAGCCAATAACAACATGGCATGTTGCTGTCTAACGTGACGTTACATTACAGAAAGCCCATAGAAGACATAGCAAGATTCTCAAACTGTATAATTTTCAAGTTTTACGCTCTGAAGTTTTACATTACATAAGCCAATACGAAAATAGCATGTTATAAAAGTCATCACTTTGATTTAATGTCTGATACAAAAGTTATACAGTTATAAATGACTTCTTATAACTAAAGTTATACAGTCTGAAATGACTTCTTATAACTAAAGTTATACAGTCTGAAATGACTTCTTATAACTAAAGTTATACAGTCTGAAATTACTTCTTATAACTAAAGTTAAACAGTCTGAAATGACTTCTTATAACTAAAGTTATACAGCCTAACGTCACATTTCGTACCAAAAGTTATACAGTCTGACAGATATTCACCTTACAGACATCTAATACGACCAAAGCATGTTATTTAAGATTTTTATTCTGACTTAATGTTACATTACAGAGAGCTAAGAAGAACATAGCATGTTATAAAAGTCAATAACTCTGATTAAGTGTCTGACACAAAAGTTTCACAGCCTAACGTCACGTCTCATACCAAAAGTTATAGTCTGACGTGACTTCACCTTACAGCCATCCAATAGGACCAAAGCAAGATATTAAAGTTTTTTAGTCTGACTTAACATTAAGGACATAATGAAAACGTAGTGGGATGATCAGACTGTATAGTTTCTAAGCGCTGGTTTATCAACTAACAGACTTAAACTCAAAATGCTGTGATCCTACTGAAGAGTCTGCTATCAGATTGTAAAGAATTGTGAGAGACTACTTTGTTTGCTTGAAAACTTTTTATAGGAGAGAAGTATAAATATGTAATTTGTGAGGCGTTTTTTCGGAGGTTTAGGAGTGGGCTATTTGAGTTTTTTAAAAGGTATGCTTCGAAGTTAGGAGAAGGATATGAAAAGTAATTGAAATGAAAGAATCGCGCAAAAACCACTCTCTAAAACACCGTGTCGACTTTCCGTACATTTTGAGCAACAAGAATATAAGTGGACATATTATCCACTAATTATATAAGTTTCAAAAACACTCACTACTACATAAACCTTCAAAATACGTGATTTCGATGTACTTACAAGACTTCTAAGGAGTTTTTTACATAATATAACCCACACACTCATCGCATCCTTTAAACCTTTCAGTCCTACCCGCCCTGAATTTACCATAAGATTCAATGGGAATCTCGGGCGGTAAAGGACTGATAGGGTGAAATCATTGTTATTATGCTGATATTATATGATTATAATATGCTGATATTATATGATTATAATATGCTGATATTATTCATATTTTTTTGTGAAAATTAGAAAAGAAGTAATCCTTATGAAAATACTCCCGTACGTTCTAACAAACCATTTCATAAACCATAATACGCTTCGCTACCAGTAATATACCTAAAAACTATCATACGGACGTCTGCACGCAAGGGTATAATTTGATTTAATTAAACATACTTGATTAGGGAGTGTCTCATATGTACGGGAATTCGCATGGTGCTATTGATCAGCATGCAGTATTGTGTTAGGACAATACAATTCGGGACGACGAGAGGATAAGGGCAAATGTATTACGGAATGAACGTATTGGTAGGACTATGGTTTAAATCAAGTCATAAGGACTCTATATTCACTTCTATATACGAGGGACTCAAACTATAACGAGCTTCAAATACTCAAGAATGTTATGGCCGTACTTCGTATAACCTTGTACAGCAAATTCCAAAATTTCGATATTGTTGAGTTTGGTCAAGGACTTTTATCTCACTTCGATTTTATTTCAACCTCTAAAAGAAGCACAAACTGTTTTTGTTACGTTTTCGTCGGTAATTTTTCGACCAGGAATTGCATTTTACGTCAAACGAATACGAGCTTCTACAAAATGTGAAAACTGTCCTCCTTTAAGATAAAACATATATATCTATTATATCAGAATTGTTAGTAGCATTTTGTACAGAAAACTTTTGGAAACTGTTTCTTCGGTTGCTAAGTCGAGATAGATTTATAAAGAACTTTTGAAGTGGACTTTTTTTCGTGCCGAGATGTGACTTTCGTTTCCGAGGCTGCATTTTACACCAAGGACCACCTAATTCGACGACTGACTATTTCAAACTAACTGTTATCTACTCCAACGAGACTGCTGCATTTTATTGTATTGGGTATTTTAAGATTTTGCACAGGTGCTATTCGTTGATTTAGTTTTTATATTTCTACTTATGTGAGTGAGCAGTAAGGATCGCCACTTCTTGCAACGAGAAGAATTTGGTTGACCCCTACATACTGTCGAAACCGACGAGGTTATGAAGATGATGAACCCAAAGATAGTGTAAGTTTTCAATTCCCGAATTTTAAATTTTCTTTTTTCTAACTTTTTAACTTCTTTTCTACATATTATTGTTTTAATAAGGCATGTTTTACGTATTATACAATACAGTTTAAGGCATTTTGTACTGTTGATCGATGTACATATATAATGATGAATGTTGCGTTACAATATATACTACTAATAATAATGTCTATGTAAACAGTTTATGCGACAATTTGCAATTTTATTCATTAAATTCAATACTGCTCACATAGTTGGAAACGCCACTATCATTGTTACTCGTATAGTTATCACAGTGGTTCTTGTTTATTAGTTTAGTAAATCATACATCAATCCCTTATTTATATTTCCTGCCTTTAAATTCTTATGCTTCTGGAATATACAAACTTAAAAGTCGTCTTGTATAATGTGTTATCAATAAACTGTATTTTAAGTGTTTGTACTACCTGCTTTATAATCGAATTTCCTCTGTTTTAGCTTTAGGGTAGTATAAGTTGATTCCACAAATATAGTTAAAATAAATTACATTATTGTTAACTTTATCCTTATTGAAGTTTAAATTACACTATTTTAATTAAAAATAACAAAAAATAATCATTTCAAATCAGTTAAAAATATAGTTTCTGAACCTGCTAAGCTTATATTTGTTAATAGTGAGGCAATTCAGTCTGATTGATATTTTTCTTAAAAATTAAAATAACGTTGTGTTTACGAGCTTCTGAACGGTGTCTAGCTGCTGTTAGGCCATTTGAAGGACAGGAAATAACATATGGTCTCTCTTAAGACGCACGCACTTGGCTTTACTAAATTTTCCCAACTTCTCAGGAGGGTCGAAAAAATAAGCTGATTACTTCTAGACATGGAACATTCCAGATAATAATCACAGAAAGAAATCACAACCTTTACATTTTGAGTTAGTCGAATACTATTAGGTCTTATGTGAAATATAAACATTTCGTTAAAAATTGAATTGTGTGTCACAACAAAAACGTGGGTGATGGAGATAAATAACTTGCATATTTGAATTCAGCGCAAAAAATAGGATCAAACCTTTTTGCTCTAGGTTCAGAAAAAAATCTATTTTCTTGATTGGTGTGGTTAGAAGGAATTCTTATGCTTTATTCCAACTAGAGTTAATTAAGTTCCATTAAAACTAAAATCTAGTTTGAAAAAAAAAACTTTGACATTTTCATTCTTTCGAAGAAGTAAGACATTTAATTCAATTAAATACCTAGTATTTTTTAAATAGATACGGATTTTAAAAAATGCCCCAAAGTAACTTATCGTAGTAGATCAGGTGAAAATGTTTTAAAGTCGATATTCTCACCTTTAAATGAGTATAAAAGTCCTCTCAAATGGAGTCCAGACTTCTTTTCTACTGAAAATCAAGAATTTGGAAAGGTGCCCTGAACCATCACACTCTCACAGCTATTTCTTTACCCTAACAGCCAACCCTGACAGTTTTTCACATGAACTAAGCCATCTCTGCTGTCACCCAAGGCTCTCATCCGTCGGAAGCCCGTTAGTTCTACAGTTTTTACATCCTTTCCTGCCGCATGTAAGCTGGTTCAGAGCACTCAATTCGGTCTGTTGTAAAGACTCGCGACCTCCCTTTCTATATAGAGCGGCTTCCTTCTGAATATAATTTGTTTACTCTGTCAAGTGTTTTCACTGCTTTTTCGAGGAAAGACTCCATCTCGACCTTTGAGGGATTTCTGGGAGTAGACAGAAAGCCAGACGCTTATTATAAAAACATTTATTTTTTGGTTGTATGTCAATTTGTTTTACCATAAGAGCTTCGCTAGGAATTTCTAAGCTGGTTAAGATGTGTTCCTCCTTTTTGTTTATGAACAAATAACTTATCTTTGAAAGGTGAAATAAAGCGAGTATATATTCAAATAGAATATTCAAATGAAGCATCGTCTTTACAGTTAAGACAAGATTTTACAAAATTTTTGGTATCGACATCACTACATATGTCTAAAAACAACAAACCTCTCAAATATTTGCTATAAATTTTAAAGTAAAGTATAAATTTTAGATTATTTGTTACAGTAAAAACTAAACTACAAAATTCCTAGCAAGAGTATTTGGAAACCAATAAAAGTATGATTACATTTCAGGAAAGAAGGGAGCTTTTATAAAAAATATCCCTTAAAAGAATATCATACTTTTTCTAAAATAATGTCCAATTTAACTGACAATTGAAAAGCCGTAAATTTATTACATGAGAGATTTTCTGAATTACTTAATAGAGTGATTTTAGGGATAATTGTCTCACACATTTATCTGGTAAAGCTTTTCTAACTCAAATAATGGATAAATAATTTATTTCTGACTTCATACTAAAGGAACTAAATTATCCTCTTCATTTCAAATAAAATAAGTAATTCCTTTTGGTATTATTTTATTTACTTTTTTTTAAATTTCTGACTATGTTTTCTTTGAAACTTGTAATGCAAGTAAATAATAAAGGTTTTTAGTGTATATAAGGTATAATTTCAAGAAAGAGTAGAGGTTTCCGAATATGAACATCAGTTTTTAAAAATTTTTTAGCCAATAGTAGACTTCACAACCGGGAAAACATGATACTTGACCAGGAATACCTTGCGCACTGCCGGTGTATTCCATAACATTGAAGATAAATAGGATTCCCGGTTTGAACTTAATAGGCGGAAGTGTTCTTGGGCTTCATGAAGTCTCCCAGTTGAACTCGTCTATATTTTTTCATAAAATTTTCTCTAGCACAAAATTATTTAATGTTAAGGTAAAATGACTTTTCCCAAAAATATCTTCAATATAAAATTTACTTCCTTTTATTAGAAGGTTGTACACTAAATGAAGTCGTTTAAGAAACTATTTTCAGGTTACGAAAAGGAAGGAGTTCCTTTTATAAACTTTCAGTTTCAAATTTCGCTGATAGAACTGAAGTTAATATTTCTGCAGCACTAGGTCTAAAAAGGATTAAATGAACCTGAACTTTTCAATAAGTATAGTAAATGGAAAATATCCGAGAATAGATAGCTCCCACGCAACTATTACTTTCAGGTGAAACTTTCAGTAGAACTAAAATATTTAGTTGGAATAACCAATCAGTTTAAATCCATGTTAAGCAATTTGCAAATTATAAAACTTAATTCCTACAGTAAAAACATCAACACGAGGAAAATAAAATTTTAAATACCTATTTATTTTTAGCCATTTAATAAATAGTGAAATCTTTTGCAAATCTTTTTAAGTTCAAATTTACTATTACAAAATCCATCCTTTAGCGTGCCAATTTCAAATTTCAGAAATATAATTTAAATATTTTTAACACCAATATCTACATAGAATTTCGAAATAGATTCTTACAAGACTATTTGTTTTGCTTACATCATTTGTAAAAAAATAAGATAATGGCTTGCTGTTGTCAAAATTCAGTAAACTGCACAGTTCCAATTATTTTAAATTGGTTATTTAATTTTATTATAAAGACTTTTATAGATGTTGGCGAAATTCCTGATTGGTTTGCCAAAAGGATGCCATTCCTAATATAGGATGACCAGTCGCTTTGAGAACGCTCTGAGAGTCCTATAAGAGTAGGATTCATAAATATGCATTTAAAAGAGAACCAGTCGAGAAACGATAAAAATGTGAAAGCAGTGAACATTTATTATCAATTGTACATATAAGTCCTGTATTGGGAGTTAGCAATTTCCATATTTTTGGTGTTAAGGCCGTCCTTTGAAACAGAAAAAAATATCACCCTACTTCATTAGTTAAACAGTCGACTCCGCTTAATGTGATCACTTTTATCCAAAAGTAGAATTATAACAATATCCGACTGATAATAATAATTGATTTGATACTAGAAAGTTTCAAACAGCCTAACTCGAGTGTTTGCTTCAAAATCACAACTATGTATTCCTAACGCAAGTATTTACAGCAATAACCTAGCATGTATTTTGCAATTTTTACATTCTTAAAGAAAGAAAAAATATGAGAGAGAACATATAACACTAATAAGTTAATGATTCAGTTTGAGTGATTTTGTATTAAAATTGGCTTTGAAAATGGAAGAAAAAGGAGCTTTTTATGGGATTTCACCAGATTTTGATAACATTAAGCGAAATATTAATCACTGAAAACGATACATTTTACGTTCAGTTAGATAGGAGTGATCGGGACAGGTGAAGTTTGATATAACACATTATCCGATTGATAACATTAACCGTGATCACAATAAGCGGAGTCGACTGTATAATACGTCTATCAAAAACAGTCCCTCTTTACTGGGTACACATCTCCTAGATATTTCCGAAACACTCTTATATTTACGGCACAAACGCTGCTGAAGATTTATTCTCACGAAAGGAGAGATGCACACAAAAGCAAAAACCTTATCTGAATTGAAAACCTTACGACAGTCGCATATTAATTGCGTAAAACCAAGTGAGAAATCCTTTTTCTTGTGTGTGTTGCCACCACCCCGACGGAAAAGACGGAACCCCCCTCCCCACAGGGAAATCTCTTGTCCGAATGCAGACTCGGAAGTATTTACGATCTCGTTTGTTTTTCTTATCGGCCTTGGCGGGTGTCTCCAGACATCATAATTGCGACATAAGTCTGTGATTTTCGGCTTCTGTTTCCCCTACTAAACGACTGCGGAAAAAAAAATTATTGGAGGTTTTATTTCGAGAGAGATCGGCTTTTCTGTTTTATTTTGAAGCGATAGGACGATGTTTTGCGAGATTTGAATAGGTTTTTTTTTTGGCGGTTGTGATGTGGATGTTTAACGTCTTTTAAGACGGGAGTTGTTGTAAGACATATTCAGGTGGGCTGTGTATTGTAATTGGAAATGGATTGGATGCAAAAGGAGGTCATATTGGACGTTTAAATCAGCAGGTTTATTTCTATTTATTGGAAACTCTTCTATAAATGCTTCCTTTGTATGAATTAAAAAAAAATATTTTACTGGAACTACTGTATCAAGATGCTTCATTTTAAGATAACTAAGATAAGATAGTTTGTGTGTTACAGTAACGGTCTAATCAGTTAGTAAGATTAAATATAATTTATAAGTTGAGAATGGAGAGGTTTACAAGTGACGCAACGATGTGTGGCAAGTTAACTATGCGTGGCGTATAAAATTATGTTATTTATTTTGAAAACTGAACTTTACAAGGGTTTCGATAGTCTGGTACTCTGATTTATCAGATACTTTTTGAAAGCCACTGGAATGTAAACGTTTTTTTAACCAGAAAATACATATGTTATGTCAATGTGATAAACCCGGCCAATATTCATAATGCCCCCGTATTTCGGGGAAAGTGATAAATACTCATTGATAAATGCCATTTAATTTATTACATTCCCCGCCTGACTTCGGGCATTATTAATAATGCCAGGTTTATCACTTTGCCCGTAACATATACATATTCAAAAGGGAAAATCTCCAACGTTTTTTAGGAGGAAAGGAGTAAAACTAATGATGATAACATTAGAAGAAAACTGCTAAATAAAAACAGTTTCCTGAGCATAGTCTATGTACAATATTTTTCATAAATCCCTCCACTAATATCATCAAACAAGTCGCCCCTGCATCTCAAAAACCTCCAAACTATTTTTCAACAAAGCAATTTCAGCTACTTGTTCCTCTTCATTCTATAGAAAATCTAATAAAGGTTCATCCAACTTTAAAAAAAAAAACCACCCCACCGAGAAAACCCTTTCACATCATCCAAAACCCACAAGCATAAATCAGAAACTTCAAAACAAAATTAAACCAAACGAATCATTTATTGTGTGCGCAGACAGCGATCAATTCATCCCTGCCAGTTCCACGCGCGCGTTTTAGGAACTCCCCTCTCCGCTTTGTTGATACCGAAATCCCTGATCTGTGTCCATTGAACGGGTCCTCAAACTCATCACATCTGCGGAAGAGTGCTCCTCATTCAGTCCTCGAAATAACTCTCCATTCATCCAGTTCCAGCAGCCGAGAAAGGAAAACACCTCTTGAACCGGAGCCAATTTTTTTTTTTTGCGAACGGTTTTGTTTCGGTTCTTCAGTTCACCGAGGATTCGTTATTAGCATTCCGATTCCGCTCCTTTTATGTTGGTGACTGGTGTGGTGAACTGGTTTGGAGACAGACCTTTATCCTTTCAATAAGGGGTTTTGGAGCTGTTTCTGGTTGTGGGATTTGATATCTATGCAGATTTTAAGGGTTTTTGATTTTTGGAACTGTTTCTGGAATTCTATCTTTATGCAGAATGCAGGTTGAGGAGAGAATGGTTTTGAGAAATATGGAAATTTCATGAAAATGCTGGAGAAATGGTTTTGTTGGTGTCAAATACCGAAAATGTCGAAGTAAAATATAAAATTGAGTTATAAACAATGTTGGGAATATAAATAATTTCCAAGGAGTGATTTTGCTAAATCTAACCCAGCATCCAAAGAAGCAATTTTTTCGATATCATAACTAAACCCGTTCAAGGTGCTATCCTACCCCTAATCTCAGCATTTTGGGTCAAAATATCGATTTTTAAAAACGGGGGTTGCATTAATGTATGTTTCCTTAACTTTATGAATCTGTTTGAATTTTGTGTCTACGTATTACAGAACTTAAGATATATTTACTTGAAGTAAACTAGGTGGTGCTTTTTAAACCGGATGGGGCTAGATGGGGCAGTTTGTTTTTCTCTTTTCTCAAAATCACTCAAAATGAAATCAAATCATTTCATTCAAATCTTCTTTGTATGAAAAGTAATTACTTTTGTTTATAATGATGATTCAATTAAGGAGTAGATATAAAATTTGGAGATTTTGATTTGTTGTTAGTTCAAAATAGTGCTATAATATTAAAAATTCAGTGACACTTTTGAGGAAGGTCCAACTCCTAAACAAGGTTTTAATCTATGTAATAAAATTTACAGATTGATGATAGGTATCTTCATAGTGGAGATTTGACATTCTGCGTTAATAGCCTTTTTTTTTTGCTAATTTTTTGCACAAATAGGGCAAAAAGTAATATATATTTTTAAAATTTTGTTTTAGATTTTACAATTATCCCAGTTTCTAGATGTATTTAACCATATTATGCTAATTTTAGATCATTTTTTCAAATATTAAAAAAAAAAGCCTCCAGGGGTAGGATTATACCCATTAGCAACCTACAAATATATTTTTTAAAGTTCTAAAAATTGGTTAATTTTCCACTTTTTTAAACATTAGAGAAATCTAGGCAAACCCTTAGAATTAATGTAGGGGATGGTGAAACGTCATGAACTATGTATTTGGACGAAAGGTAATAGGAAAAGTCCTGAGATTGATAAAATTACAACATTAGGAAACTATTTTTTACAAAGGGTCAAAATTACCCCAAATTTGATGGAGTCAAGTTAAATTGAAAATCCGATGGTTCCTTGTGATAGGAAGAATTAACCGTATACATTTATGCCACTCTCTATCGATCCTGTTTTTGTTAAAATTATCTAATTATTTTATTTACACCTTTTCAGGATAACAAATAATAAATAATAAAACATAATAATTAAAAAAGAGAAAATATATTGAAAAATGTAATTAACAAAAACAATAAGGCAAAAGTAATTTAAAACTTAATAAAAATATTGAAAACGTTAAGTTTGTCTTTTATACAGGGTGTCCAGTCGTAAGGCTTATCACGGCCTTTACTCCTGAACGCCTGGAGCTATTTCAATAAACGTGGTGCCTAACCCTAGTAAAACGCTTATGCGCTTTCCGATGGATCCGCTTTTAACGCCCCCTAGCGGCAAGTTTAAGAGTTAGAGTACCTATCTTAAAAACTATTAGAGATACGAGAAAAATTTCAGTGATAAAGTTGTAGAGCATTGTGTTTTTTATACAAAATGACACCTTGTACACAAAAATTAAAAGAATAAAACCCCCCCAAAATGCGAGTTTTTTATCCGCGTTTTCATACATTTAATCCCATGAAACGCAACAATGACTTTTCAAATATGCGTCATTCTTGAATAAGTTGGGCTATGTGTACTAAAACGCGGATAAAAAACGCTCTTTTTTCGGTACTTGTTCTTTTAATTTTTGTGTACAAGGTGTCATTTTGCATAAAATACACAATGCTCTACAACTTTATCATTGAAATTTTTCTCGTATCTCTAATAGTTTTTAAGATAGGCACGCTAACTCCTAAACTTGCCGCTAGGGGGCGTTAAAAGCGGTTTCATCGGAAAGCGCATAGGCCTTTTACTAGGGGTAGGCGCCACATTTATTGAAATAGCTCCAGGCGTTCAGGAGCAAAGGCCGTGATAAGCCTTACGACTGGACACCCTGTATAATAAGTTATAATACACTAACATAAAAACTTATTTGAAATTAAAAACCTTATAATTGAGTTAACTGCGTACGTACGTAAATTTGTCTATGAACTGTAATACATTTGGATTATTTTAAAGTTTAACTAAAACTGCAAAATTATTAAAGTTTTAAAATAGACGGCGTTTCAAAACTCTTTCAAAATTAACACTACACTTGATGAAAAGTGCTCTGTGATCAGCCCTCACGAGTCTCCAAAAGCTGCGATACACTCAAAACCACATCATATAGCTATCCAAAGACTGAAAATTTTCCCTGAGTTAACTGAGGGCAGTTTTGAGAAAACCTAGAGTCCCTGCATAAATTAACATCTCCCTTTGCAATTTAAATAGCTCTATTACAGCCCAAGGATGTCTAAAACTTCCTTTATGACTATTTACATGTCTCATTAAACTCAAAACTTAGAAGTTTCTGGAACGCCAAGATAAATAATGTTGTCCCTTGAGATTAGAAGGCACTATTACTTGATGGTTATCTGAATTGGGTGCTCGTCCAAGATTGATGTTTTCCTCAGACCTACTAAATAAGTCAACGGTAAAAGGTATGAGGAGGATTCATCTTAGCTAGTATATCATCATGTGTCATGAATTAGGAATGTGGGTTTAAAAGTAGCGTAATAGGCTCTATGGTTCTCTAAGTAAAATATATTTCATCCATAATCACGTATCCTTTATATGAATTTATGGGAATTTTTAGGTGTACTTATCTATATCTGCTATAGTTTTGTCCCCACATAAAATTTGTGTTTAGCACACTGGCACATACACCATATGCATCTTTTGGGATTAAGATTGCATAAAGTGAAACGACATCGTCAAGACAGATAGTACAAAAAAGTTTTTGTGTCATTAAATTCAGGCATATTGAAATATTTTTTTACACACATATAATATTTCTTCATAATTATAAATCATAGAACCTTCTGATTATTATTTAACATACGACTCCTTTCAATTAGATATAAAATTCATCCCCAAGTTATATTTCTTGGGAAAAAATGCTATTAACACAATATCCTCTCTCAGTCGGTAAGGAACGCTATCCTTAGTACGTATCTTAAGCACAAGTTGAGTAGATCACTCTTGCAATCTGTTACTTCGTATCGGTAGCTCATTAAAATGCTGATACAAAGAGGTGAGGAGATTCTAATGGGGGACCTTATAAACGGAAGTCTAGGTGTTTATAGAATTACATTTATCCTTAGATGAACTGCTGCCTCCTGCACTGGTGCTAGTTATCTTAATATATCTCAGTCGATCGTTATAAAGATCGGTCTTGGAAGATGCATTTGCATTATTGATATTAAACATAATTCCTACTTATTGTATAGGAAATTAGCTATTGAGTTTATATGTTAATGAGAAGTAAAGTACTAAGAAATAAAACTGTCAAAAGTTCATGATAGGTTTATAATACAGTACAGGAATTTGTTTTTTGAACGCAGTGTCTGTTCTTGTACTATTCTGGTTATTTTCCCCTTTTAAGAAAAATGTTAACATTTTAGTTGCTTATAAAAGATAAAACTTCTTTTCTCTACTTTTTTACTAGGGATTGCAGTTCAGGTTATGCCTTTTTGGTTACGTAAGAATTTGATGTGCAGGTGTAATAGAATTATAATAAAATTCATGCGAGTAATATTAATTTAAGGACTGATATTTTTTTCCCAAAACTTACACCATGAGTTCATTAACTTACGCAATGAGTTACGCTCATTAAAACTTATTAATGAGTGTGCGTAGAACATTAATATAATGGTTATTTACTTATTAAAACATCATTTCATGAATGAAAGTCCCCTATACAAGGGATTTATTTAACTTAAACATATCTATGAAAGAACGATTTCAACTCCATCTCTCTTAAAAACAATAGAAGGGAACTTTTCCATTTTGGTATGTGTTCATTTTTCCGTTTTCCTCAAACCAATGTTAAGTTAAAATATATCCTTTATACATCATTTCTTTTTGGATGGATATAGTTATATCTTCTGTCGCTACCAAGAACCAGTCCATTTTATCCGCTATTTTTCAGAAAAACATTCAGTATCTGTGTTTTTTTATTGGGTTTATGTTTCAAAGATAAAATACCACTGCCATTGGATGTATAGGCGAAATAATTTTTGAGGTAAATAATACTTCCAAAAACCAGATACTATCTATTGTCTCCAATTTGTTGAAGGAAGCAAAATAAATAAAGAATTCCAAAAACAGAAATTGATATACATTTTGCAATGTTATTTGATGACTTGTGGAATTTTCTAATAAAATTAATTGATTTTTGTAATATAAGGATATATTCCGGGAGGAGTCGTGCACTCTACAAGAGCAGCTACACGGGGTTTCATCCGTTTATAAAGAAAATGGGAGCGTCTGTGAATGTTTTGATTATACAGGGTGTTCGAAAAGTCCATTTCACTGCTTTTACTTGGAACCAACGTCTCCTAGGGTCATGGAAGTAAGATCTACCCTTCGAAAAGTGACCCTGCTGAACCCATTGAAATTACATACAGTGCCTCTAGAGAAAAAAAATAATTAAAAAATTAAAGGAGATAGACCAAAAATTTCAATGCTAAGTATGGTTGCCAATGTTATGAAAAAAACTCACTCAAAAAAAAATTATGAAAAATTCGTGAATATTTTCGGTAAATATATCGGAAAATATTCACGAATTTTTCATTTTTTTTTTCAGGGAGTTTTTATTAGCATGTGAAAATAGAATTTTTTCAAGCCTCAATAAAAGTTCGCTAATTTGCAAGTTTTTTAGTTTTATTATGAACTTTTGTGTGTGTTTTTTTAGTTAAATAAAGACAAAATTAAATTTTAAAAAAAACTTACACATTTGTGAACTTTTTCTTTTTGAAGCCTGAAAATTTCTATTTTCACATGCTAATATCTCCTCGAATATATTCATGATATTTTTATGAAAACTTTTTCAGGGAGTTTTTTTATAACATTGGCAACAATACGCGCATTGAGGTTTTTGCTCTATCTCCTTTAGTTTTTAACTACTTTTTTAACTTTATTATTTCGACGCTAGGGGTGTTGTAAGTCATTTCAATGGATTCTCCATGGTCACTTACCTTTTTTTTTAGAATAGAGATATTTTCATAAAACTTTTTCCTATAGTAGGGGAGCCCATGATGCTAAATGTGGATTTACTCGAGCGCGTCAGATAATCATAGGGGAGATACCTTGCATGCTTTTGAGTAACTCCACCAAATATAAGCTCTCTATGTTGGTGGGTTTGTTTAGAACAGCCCGTCAAAATTTGAAAGAAAACTAGTTACATGGACACACTCGAGCGCGTCAGATTGGCTACCAAGACAGTTTACAACTAGTTGAGCCTAGTTTCCTGGCTACTAGTCTATAAACATTTTGTTTCGTACATTTTTCTCAAAAAGAGCGATAGCGTCTTACCGGTCTTGGCTTTACTTTGCAACTTTGCAACCCTCCCGCTCCCTTATCCACCGCTCAAATCGGCAGATTTTAGAAAATGTACACTTTTTAGCTGGTAACTAACCTACCATATCATTATCTGACGCGCTCGAGTATGTCCATTTAACTAATTTTTTTTTTTACAAATCTGACGGGCTGTTCTAAACTTACCCTCCAACATAGAGAGCTTATATTTGGTGGAGTTACTCAAAAGAATGTAAGGTATCCCCCCTATGATTATCTGACGCGCTCGAGTTACTACCCAAAAACACTCTGGGCTTCCCTACTACTATGCGTTTGTCATGATATTGCAAATAATTTTCTGTTTTAAGTTTTTAATCTATCTCCTTTAGTTTTTTAATTTACTTTTAAAACTTTCTTATTTCTCCGCTAGGGGCGCTGTAAGTCAATTTAATGGAAATAGCATGGTCTCTTACCTAAGTGTACACCTTGCTTCCTTGACCCTAAGAGACGTTGGTTCTAAATAAAAGCTGCGAAACGGACTTTTGAAACACTCTGCACACACTTACTGTACAACTGGCACCACTGCTTCAGGTAAAATGCTCAGAAATATTTTGAGAATCGAAAACTATTCCAAGAAATGCATCAAGTGTTCGTGGAATCCTTCCGTGTTGAACAACTTAAACGGAATCGCCTTATTTTTTTTATCGTTTCTGAGAAAGTTAAAGATTTTAGTTTTACAAAAAAATGTATGTACACACTTTTCAAACAGCATTCCTAGAAATACGACAATTTCTGAGTATTTCATGAAAAATACATGTTGTCAACAGAACATAAAGTGTCAACAACAGAAAAAAAACACAAAATACTAAATGCTTCGTATGTATTTCAAAATGTTAATTATTGTCAGTAATTCAATGTAAAAGGTGTCGCAAGATTTGAATTCAATAGAAAACACAGTTTTTAGTCTTTATATTATTTTTTTATTGAATCATAAAGTACATAGGATAAGACTATAGGGTACTTATAAGGCGACTTATGGAACAACACATCATGAAAATGGCCTTCACGGCTTTGCTGGAACATACGCATTCTTTTGTGGAAATTTTTCGAAATTCAAATCTTGCGTTAAATTTAGGACATCCTTTAGTTCAATATAGTAGTATAATCCCTCTCACAGTTACCGTTCCGGCACCTGTTTTTCAAAAAATCGAGCCCCTCCCGAAACTGAGTTTATAAATCTAATGAGATTTGTGTAACATATTTCCATTTAAGATTTTTGTACCATATTTATAAACAAATCAATCATGCACTTATAAAAGATATTGTATTGTAATAATACAAACATTTTTTTCTATATAAAAAAAATTTTGAGATGAAAATAATTAAAAAAATTGAAGTACATACTTAAGACTGCAAATCCAATTTAATTTAAGATAAATAAAAGCAACCCCTGGATCTCAAATAAAAATAAAAAGGCTACGAGACTCGGAATCTTAGCTTTAATGGAAGTCACTAAAATTATTTCTGTAACGAAAACAGTAATCTGAAGACTGCAGCTGTTTTTCTTGTTGTTAGTAAAGCGTTTGATACTGTATACTGTGTAGTAAACCATGAGCTATTATTGCATAACCTTAACTGTATCGGAATAAGAGGAAATTTAAATAAATGGTTTAGATCACATTAAACAGATAGTTAAAATTAAAAACAAATTCAGCCAAGAAATTTCCATTGAAGGACGAGTTCCATAAGGATCGATATTATGACCAGAAATAAATTCAACGTGTAAAAATATTTTATAGTAAATTTTCATAAAAATCCAAAAATTGAATTTTTTACAAAAACTTAAGTGATAAAATTTGTTGATTATTTTTTCTGAAATAAGCTCCGAAAAACACACAAATTCCAGCTCTTACTTCCCTTGTATTTTGTTTTCATTGCCAGGCCTGTGTTATTACTACTATGTATTTAAAATTTACATATTCTATAAATACTCTATTGAATGTTTGGATGTACTAGCAGCTTTTTTTCTATAAGAAACTTCGTTTATGTTATTTTTAATGAACAGAGAAGTGACTAATTACTCTGAAACACACATTAAACAGATAGCTTGAATGCATAGTCATTAATCATTTACCCGACTATCAAACTACCATTATCTCATTATTGTCAGAACTAGTTCAGATCTAAATAGTTTAAAATCTGTTATGATGGGAAAGTTCTATTAAGATCAGATTACATGTTTTTATCGGTACCGTCTATAAGGGATTCTGTGCAGTGTATAAAAGGGGTTACAACACCAGATAGAAATTTACTTTGACTTTTGGGAATGCTCGATCAATCTATGTCATTTCCCCATATAGATGGGGATACACTAATTACGCGTGAAAACGTTTGGCATTGGTTTCCTCAAAGTTCAAAAGTAAACTCTAGATGAATTTTGGTCAAGACTTTTTTATTTCAGATTCTGAGTCGTGCTTTGTCGATTTGGATGTCAGTTTCAATCCTAAATGAGTGGAGGAAAATTGGAAATACGGAAAAATTAAATAATCATTCTAAACATTTCAATCACAAGGTAAGAAAAAAAAAACAGACTTTAATCATTACTTTGAACAAATTACTTCCCAACATGATAATTACTATTATCAACTCGGGCAGATTTTATCCCATGATAATTGCTTTCTGAATATCATTCTTTGAATCAGAAATATAGGATGATATAAAACTAATGGGCAAAAATAATATGGCGATTAGACTTACCTAAAAATACTCAGAATCACCCTGGTTTGGGTGGACGGTGAAGCGATCCTGAGGAGTTAGGGGACATCCATAAATTACGTGAGGTGTTTTTTCCAAAATCTGGACCCACCCTCCCCCCTTGGTGAGATTTAGTGAAATTTTGCTGGACCCCCCTCCCCCCACGTGAGATTTACCTACAACTTTTTAAAAATGATTTTCTGTCCTATTCATTTGCATTTTGTGCTTCATTGCACCTCATTATTAATGATGAGGGGGGGAGGACATTATGATATCATCCGGTTTACTTTATTATAAAAATCATACAAAACTATTTAAAATTATACAATATCTAGCTTAAAATGATACATATACAATGATACATACTTTTTCCCCTGTAATTCGAAATTTGTAAAATGACAGCAATAAATAGAAGTTAACTCTTGCTGAATAACGTGATTGAGCATTTACTTACTTTGCTGATAAAATACAACATTGTTTTTGCTTTCCGCCGAACCGTGGAATTCTGTAGCTTTGAAATTTCATCGTTAATATACTCATCCAGATACTTTTTGTCTGTAAATTTTAATTTCGCGCTTTTCCACAAACGATTGACCTCTTGCTGGCACGTTTGTTTCGTCTTCTCTACATGTCACTTAACGTAAGCATTGTAAAATTCGTGGACAATTATGAGACAATGAAATTACCACGACTGTGTGTATTCCTTTCTCATACTTAAAAAATAGAAAATCGTATAATTTCAAACTTAAAAAGCTGACGTGAGATTTTAATCGACGTCCTTATTCTTATTTTCTTATTTTTTTGATAAGTATATTTTTCACCATGAATTCGTCATCATTATTAGGTATCTGAGTAATACCATATTGCACAATGTCGCGAAATTAAAACATTAATTACCTTAAAAAAATCTTAAATTTTAATCGGAATCAATAAAACACCCAAGATTCATTTTACTTTTATACACAGCAAAACTCTTAAGTTAATAATCAATTTTAATCATCAATTTTGATGCTTGGCGAAAACCGGATTTTCAAATTCAAACCCTAATAAAACTTATGTTTTCATAATGGAATACTAAATTTACATGGCTTTGAACGCCTTGGTTTACCAATATTTTGAGGTTCAGGGTAAAAAGGATGCTTACTTACACCCATATTTTTAATATCCATTACATTCGTTCATGAAAAGCAAAGACTTATTCAGGTCTAAGATTTCCTAGTGCTCCACAAAACAACTCAATGAAGCGTCACAAACAAGATAATAGTAAGGGACAACGCCATCTGTATTTTCCCGCAAACGCCATCGATTCCATAACAAAACGTTAAACCCTTTTCGTAAGCCCTCAAAAGAACAATGCAAAAGGTGGAAAACAACACAAAAATACCTCGCAAAAGAAAAAGGCGCGAGAGTCATTCCGAGTACCTGCATTCCTCCAGAGATGATCCCTTTGTAAGGAGGGGGGAGCAATCTTTTCAAAAGGAAATCGCACAATGCCCGATGATGCGCTAGCTTGTTTGGCTTGCTTCGCTCGTAACGGTGGAAATCATTCTGAACAAACCAAAGGACGAATAATGACGGCGTAAACATCCCCTTGTGCACGAGGAAGAAGATAATGACGAGAATTATGCTCTTTTTTATTTCAATGGCCGAGCAATCTTTATTCCATCGTCTCTTTAGAATGGGAAATTCCACGGATGTTTGGATTTTCCGATTGGGTTTCCTATTTGGAAGACGGAATAAGGTGTACTTCATGACGGTACTCGGTGTATATCAGGAATTGGGATTGTCGCTTTATGTTTAAATAGCCTACGTCCTCATAAACTTCATAGTGTTGCATTGAGGTTTAAATTTTCCTCCAATTTAATATGAGACACAAATTGTGTTTCTGTGTAAAGGGGAGTTAAACATTAAAAATTACGTTCATTCAGATTAATTTTAATACTGTCGGATCCCAAAATATTGAACACCGTTATTGAAAATAGTAGTACATTAAAATTCATCGGATTAATGCAATTCATGGTGTTATCTGTTATTTGTCGGATAATGATATACTATAATCTAGAGGGGCACTATATATCTGTAGATTACTAGGGTATGGTTTGACTATAGTAGCGTCGTAGTTATAAAACATCAACTAGAGTCGTTATTAACACTTTTTATTAGGTTTATTAAACTTTCAATCTTCTTAGTCTATCTATCTGTTCGGGTGGAATTTAGAAATTAATTTTAAACTAATTTTCCGATGAGCTACTTGGAATTTTGAACACAGTTCAAATCTGGATGATAATGCGTTATTATCTTGTTGTTTCGGTTAAATTTGCTTCCCCTGAACCCCTATAGGGGGCTTAAAGCTTTAAAATTCAACTATATAAGAACAACAATGCTGTATTTTTAGAAATCTTTGTTATGCAGATTTTACCTCTCGTTATTTAAGATCGAGAATTTT
Source organism: Tetragnatha montana (assembly GCA_963680715.1). Taxonomy (NCBI): domain Eukaryota; kingdom Metazoa; phylum Arthropoda; class Arachnida; order Araneae; family Tetragnathidae; genus Tetragnatha; species Tetragnatha montana. The sequence continues at coordinate 53,134,710 of OY796675.1, forward strand.
TATTTTAAACATCATTAAAATGACAATATGTAAGGATTAAATTAATACTTTATGCAAGTTTTATCTCTTTGTATACATTTAAGGAACATAATTTATTTAAATGTTAAAAATGTCAAAAAAATATTTAAAACAAATTATTTTGAAAGATAAAAACATTGATGCTTGAATTGGAAGTAAATTTAATTATATCCTCTTGAAATCTCATGTTCGAAAACGATTTGGGAAAATACGTGTTAAATATCTGGTCTGATGCCTAAGACTTCTGAAATTAAACATATACTTATATTTACTTAATCAAACACACCCGTCAAGTTTTTTAATGAATCTTGTAATTTGATATCTTATGAAACATAAGGTCAAGAAACTTTGATTAAATACTTATTTTATATTTCAGAATTTGGTATGAAACTTGCAACTACTTTATTTCTGGATTTCATCTAAACTTAATACTTTCCGTACACTTTTTTTAATATCATTTTTATGCTCACACCTCTTTATTGTTTAGAACACACATTCAATAACACGATTCTTAAGTTATGCGCATCTGTTTAAGTAAGATTAACTCCAATACTTAAAAAATTGCTCATAAAAAAGTGCCAGAGAAATACCAAGAAATATACAAAGTTTGTTTGCCAATGCACTTTATATAGAGTCGGGCATGTGCCTGGAGGAGTAAACTTTTGCGGACTATTTTGGAAGTCAAGCGCTCTTGGTGGTCTCAAATATTAGTATGGCTAAGACCTATTTGGCGTCTTAACGATCGCAGCTTTGGGAACGATGACGCAGTTCCGAGAAATTCAAAGGTAGTAAACAAGTGGAGAAATCTTTTTTGACGACGAAAATAGCTGAACTTGGAAGATACATTATAATATGCGTATAAAAGGGATGTATTTGTCTTTTAGAAAACTATAAATGCAAAAAACAAATTTCAAACTGGTATAGGGTCGTTTAGATTCTTTCTTAAAAACAAATGTATTAATATTAAAAAATATATTTTTTATTCAAAGAAAAGAACGAAGCGGCATATCACTTGCCAGCTAATGTCCCAGCAACTGTCACCTCATCTAATCTCATGTTTTTATACATTACAGATACTATTCAGGGCTTTTGAAGAGACGTTTGAATCATGAAATCATAGAACACGAATATTTTAATTGCTTTATTGAGTAATCCATACATTTTTATTTATTTTTTGTTTGTCAATCAAAACTACGCACAAGGAATCCTTACTATATATAATTATACTTCTCTTAATAAAGGCATTAAATTTTAAGCGTGTAAATGTGAAGTATAACTGTTTAATATACTTTTTAGTAGTAATATTACTCGTGAGATGGAAATTTTATACATTTTCTTGGACTTTACAGTATTCAACTTCTTTATACAGGATATTTTATACAAAAACATAGTGTTTTTCCCAAACAATATATTGTTTTGAATATAGAGTTTATATATAAACTCTATATTCAATACACAGTATAGTTACATTGTGTTTCAGCCACATTATAAGACACAGATGGGAAACCCTTTACAATATACGTTTGATATAACACATTCGATAAGATAAGGTAGGAAGAGTTGTTTTGTATAGGAGTTAGTGATGCGAAAATACACTACAGAGGCCTATGAATAGTTTATGGTCAAAGCAATATGCTGGCATAAATACGATTCCTCGTTGTGCATTTGAATAGAGTAACATTTACTCATCCTCACATGTGGACTTTGCCCTAGCACCCTCATATTATGGAATATCAATGGATTGACGCTGGAATTAGGGGCTTCACAATTATAACTACTCATAGAATGAATTAAACATACATACGTAGTTATATTTCCCTATCATAAACGAATAGAGTTTGGTTATAGGATATACGTATTGTATTACAAACCAATTTATCATAAGCAGCATTATAGCATATTGATAGTTTCTGTTTAATATTAAGTACTGTATATAAAACATGTAATCAATACGTTGTGTTACAACCCGAAAAACAGCTATCATAACTTCTGAATTATGGGTAATCCTTCTATAACTAGTACATGTTTTATTTTGTTACATAGCATTCAGAACTTAACTCTTTTATCCCGCATGGGGTATTTTACGACCCTAAACGCACTTTGACGTTTGATATTTCCTGTCGATTTTAGTTTTGATGCTTTCTGATGCTAGTATTCCTGAAATACGTGTAGTGTTACACGAGTGGTAAAAAATTTGGGGCTATAATACAATTTTTAAATCACCTAGGAGAAAGAGTCGCATATTCCCCTTCTTTGGTCTTTAAGATGCCAGACACGATTACGGATAATAAACAACAAATTATACTTAATATTTTATTTCTTGTCCTATTCTAGATAAATTAGTGTGTTTGCATTCGTTTCAGATGCTTAGAGATTTCCTGGAAGGTGAAGTGTAAAAAATTTCCTTTTTTTATGAAGGCTTGTCGTACAGCTTTTTGAATAAATCCTTTTATCTTAACTTTTTCTTTCATATTCTAAGAAAAAAATGTGTTATTTTTATGGAAATTCTTTTGAGTAAGTTGGAGAAGGATTAAAATCGGAGAGAAAAATACAACAATTAGACATATAATTTTTAAGCATGTTTTTTGAAGTAAAAATGATAATTCTTTGCATTTCAACAAATTTTACCCTTTTTGTAGAGAAGCATGGGGTCTATTAGACTCCACGAGGGGAAATATGTGACTTTTTTTTTCGAGAGGGCAGGAAGGTTAAGGAAGTAAATTTATTGTATTTTTTTACATTTGATGTATATCAATTAGCTTCAAATAAATAAAAATGAAAGACAAATTTTAAAATGTATCTCCTAGTTTCCCAGTTTTTAAAATTAATCAGCTAGTGTTAGATAATAGCAACTTTATAATTATCAAAATAAAAATTCAATATTCATACCCTTTCTACATTTGCTTGCCTATTTATCTAATTAAGCATTTAACGGATATTCCATAGCATGCACAGGTGTTCCTTGTAAGCGTCTTTTTCAAACCCAAAATATCAATACATCGATTAAATCAGAAGCAACGCGTATGAAGAACGTCACCGATAGACGTCATGAATGAATGACGTCTGCCAAAAGTTGTAAGAGGAAAAAGAATCATACTTTTTTTCATTCATACTTTTTTTTCTTCTCTTCAAGGAGAATGAATACAATTCGAGAAAAAAGGTCCATTCCAGTCTTATGCACATTATTTCTTTAAAGAAGTTCAAATATAACTTCAACTGGTGTATTGTAGATAGTTTTGGAATAAATTCTCAGAAATATTAATATCTTAACTAAATAATGTCTCCCCTCTTTTCTGATTCAATCACAATTTTCTTTATGAATGCTTTATCTCCTTTTCAAAAATATTTTAATATTTCTTCTATAATTAGTATATGATACATATAAAAAATATGCATCATTTATACACGAAAACAAACATGTAGTATTTCAAAAGAAATTAGCGCACATAGTATAAAGCTTTTACTAAACATTAAGTTAAGGAGAATTTTATCAAATGAAATAAAGATCTAATTACATTTCAAATTTTGAGAATAACCAGCAGAATTTAGAATATTGCTAGTAATTAATATTGATTGTATCTTTTAAATAATGTATATTATTTAGCCTCCTCTTTTTAATTCAAATGTACAATATTCTGTGCGTATTGATTACAAGGAAAAGTTATTTCACACAACCTTGAAAACCTTTATTTAAAGAAAATTTACTTTTTTTACAGAATTTTTTTTTGAATTCTAAAAAAAAAATAATATACTATAAATTTTTCATCGGATTATACAATGGAAAAAGATTTAAGCATTGGTTTTATTGATATTATTTACTCAATATTTTACACATCACACTTAAAAATATAAATTTAATAATTTTCAAGAAAATAAACTACACATAGTAAAAATAAAAAAAAAGACGAATTTTTAGATACCTACGGTATGCATAGTTTTCATAGACAAAAGTTTACATATTAAAATACAATGCCTTTAAATAGAAACTCAATCACTATATAAGAAACTAGTTTTTATTATTATTAAGTAATAAATTTATTACTTATGAAAAGAATTACTTTTCAAGTCCAATTTCTTTTAATGGATTATTTAACATATAGCGAAATTTTTTTAAACAAAAGATGACATTTAAAATTCTACATTTTTCCCCTAATTATCAGATTACAAGTTTATATAAAAGGGGAATTCTTTAAAATGAAATTCGCAGCATAAGTTTTAACAAATTCAGATGCTACGTAAAGCAGGTTTTTCCTCTGATATTTTAATTCTATGTTAACTTCCTCTGTTAAATTTAATTCTTTCATGCTAAATAAATGTCTAATCTACAAAATAAGCAGACTCAATGCTGAAAACAATTTTTCATAACTCAAGGGGATTATTTAAATTGCCGTGACAGATAAAGTGCCTTTAATTCTTTCGAAAGTAAACAGGGAATACCAGTATTTTAAAAAAAAATATTAGCTGTTTATAATTTTTTAGATTTTTAAGGATTATATGTGAACATTATATGTACGAGTTTTAAAATATTCATTAAGCTTTCCTTAAGCGTTGCATTTGAAAATTCATGTGATAGCTCTGCATAATGTTTGTTTTCGGAATTACAAAATTGGGAAAAACTATTTTCAAACATTCCCCCCCCCCCTGATCAATTAAATAATTAAACAATCTTTTGTTTATAATGTTAAAACTTTAAACTGTAGGTAATTAGTTCTTATATGTAGTGAAAATATTTTTACAGACAGTGTTATGATTGCCTTCACTTCAACATTAAAAATTGCTTTAAGATTTTTTACTACAATAATCTATTAAGCAACTAAGTAATTAATAATTTTTAACTTTTTAAAAATATTTGTCCGTCCTGTTTAGATGAGCAAGCTCTTTTAAGACTATGTTATAAGCGGTTATAATTATTGCTAAAATTAAATTCGGATAAAATTTTGTAAAAATGCAAACATAGAGAGGGTGTAAAATAGCCCATGAAATTAGTAATCCCTTATTTTTAATTCCTTAAAATGGGTTCTTAAATTAGTGGGATATGAATTATAAGTTTTATTTTAGTACTTTGAACTTTTTATCTCAGTTTCATTGATGGTTATGGAGAACAAAAGCCATATTTTCCTCAAAAATTCTTAGTATAGAGTCTTAGACGTAGATATTATCTTCAAATGCTATTTCTCACAATGATCCCTCCACACAAAAGTTTTCGTACATGAATTCCAATTTTTTTTTTGTGGTGTATAGAGTACACAATATACCCACAAAAGAGACCCATCAGTTTACTTTCTTCATCAGTTCAGACCACCCCGAAGTCCAGCCCCCACCAAAAGAAAGATCTTCTCAAATTGAAGTCATAAACTTCCGTTTGCCAATCAACCCTAACAAAAATCCTCTCCCAAAATAAATGAGCACAATACACCCACCATGGCCCGAGAGATCAAACCCACACTTTTTTTTTGGCTATCAAGAGACTCGACGTTTTATTGCTAATTCTCTCTGTAGAGCTTTTCATAGCTTTCTCTTCGGCTGGCCGGACACCAAGACAAACAATGGACGGACTCGGCGTCGGTCTTTGCTTAAAGATGAGTTTCATTCACGGCTCTCGAGCATATTGAACTATTTTATGGGAAATAAAGTCAAGGGAAAAACGTATGGGTGTATATATAACTAATGGGGGAGATTCGCAAGATAAAGAAAAATGTGAGTATCTTTATGTTGTCGTAAAAACTTTGGCTTAAATGTGTTTGCTTGGAGTACGTGAGTGGTTTTTGGGAGGGAATCTACCAAAAAAAAAACTGAACAGTTTTGTAATCACGGGGTTTACTTTAGTATCAAACTCCTATTTTAATAATTGTTTAACTTCGTTTTTAAGTGGTATCTTAGATTAGGAAGTTTTGAATTAACTCATTATTTAAGTACAGTGTTTTTTAGAATTTAATATAGGATACGATTTTCCTTTCTTTTTTATAGAATTATTTAAATGGCAGTGATGATTGTTCCATACTCCATATTTATTTAATAACCCGTAGGTTAGAAGGTTTAATAAATAAATGTTGCTTTGAAATGGTTACCGCTATTATGGAGGAGTTTTTGCTCATGGACTTAGAAACTTCTATAGAGTTTGAACTACCGAGAATATAGTTAATTAGGTTTTAATTGCCCTGCTTAGGACACATTTATACTTTAAAAAAGCCATGGTGAGAGAAAGTATTCGATGATTTAATACAATTAGTGTTTGCTGCGCGTGAACTTTTCTTGTATATTTTTGGATTAAAGCAAGACCAGGTAATTTTAAGAGTGCATTGCTGTAACAGCTTCACTGTATACTTATTTTTAAAGATAAATGCGCTTATTCCCTAAGATTTTTCAATCTCCGTTTTCCCCTAAAAATACCATCTTTTAAAACTGCACTGCACAATTTTAACTGTGATACGGGTTAAAAAATCAGTCTATTGTCTTTTCATGATATTGAGAGCAATGGGCAATACCACTATTTTTTTAAATATGAATAATAATATCGTTACCCTATGAAGAAAACTGTTCTGAATTCGATTTTCTGCATGAAAACAACCAAAAAAATTTATTTTCTTAATTATTTAAGATTTAAAAGCGCGGAATTTGAGCCGTACTCAAATCGTTCTCCCATTGGCTGATGCGATTGTGACGTACTTCCATCCTATACAAACAATTTGGCTGCTTGGGCTTGTCTTTGTTTACTGTTGGGTTGTCGATATTCTTTGTTTCTATCAAAAAGGCACAAAAATGCATTCAAAAAGTTCCCCAGCTGAAATATCCCTTAAAGACCGATGGAAATGCAAAAAGGACCAAAAAATACATCTTATAACACCAAAATTACATACATTTCGTGCAGTTTTCTTGGTTTTTCATCCCGATTTTTTAGTAAGAAATCCTTGTTATGCAGATTTTGCCTCTTGTTAATTAGAATGGCTCCAAAAGTGTTTTTCAAAACACTAGTAAAATGAAAATATGTAATCATAAAAGTAACACTTTATGTAAGTTTCGTCTCTTTTTTATACATCTAGGGAATTTAATTTAATTAATTGTTAAGTTTGTCTGTAAAATATTCTAAAATTCTTATTCCTAAAATATTGTTACATTTTTATTTCTACTAGTTTTTTTTTAAATATTTCCGAAGCCATCCTAATTAACAAGAGGCAAAATCTGCATAACAATGTATCGGATGGAAGTACGTCACAACTTTTCCCCGCGAAAATTTTGATTTCGCGCGCAAAAAAAAACGCGAACTTTGAAATTGATTTAAAAAAAAAAGTATACATCGCAGAGCAAAAATTTTTGAAGGTATATTTATGTATATGCAATCTGATTCAAATAAAAAAATAAAAAATAAATAGTGGTATTGCCCATTATAAACAGTAAAATTAAGAATACCCTTATAGCGTTCTTTTACATCGAAATGCTAATGAGATGTCTACAGTATTGACGATTTTAGGTTTTTATTAAACTTTTGAAAACTGTCTTCATTTGTATGATTGAAAAATAAACAGCTCAGCACTCCTATTCATTCAAGAAATTCTTTGGAAAAACGTACAAAATATTCAAAATATTCATATACACAAAAAATTAAACTTTAAGTTAATTTTACAATTTGAGAAACTTTAAGTCATGTCGGTCAGGGGAAAAGAGGGTTAGCCGGCCATATGGCGGCCCGCTAGCTGTATGTTTGTGCAGTCCTGTTTTAAAGTAATGAAAATATACTTTATTAAAGTGTAAAATACTATTATTAATTACCAAAATTTATAGAAAGGCTTTTAAAACTTATACTTAAAACAATATTTATTCAACATATGCGGTTTCCTTAAGTTAAATTTAGTTTTAAGCCTTAATGAGGAATCAAAGAGAAGTTGCAAGTTATGAAAAATATATTAATATACCTCCTAATTTTAAAAATCATCTCTTTGACATTTAGGTAGCCGGGACATATCCAGTGTGAACTTGCTCACTTTCAAGAAATAATTTAAAATCAATGAAATGCAATTCGGATTTATGGAGGAGTATTCAAATCCTCTCACTCCAAACTACAAAAAAAAACCACCACTTTATCTTAGACCATTAAACAATCAATCCGATAAGAAAACTGTACGAAAAAAAAAAACATCCTCCACCCCCTCAAACCGAAACAAATTACTTCGACGACGACAAAACAACGTTGCCACCACAGGAGCGGAAAATAATCTCTTTCCTAATATCTCATCCGGGGTATGTATTTTGATTAAATTTCTCGAGGCTTGGCCCCTTCGTTTTATTGCTTGCTCCTAATGTAATTAAATACCATTAATGGGGAACGGCACCGAGGGAAACGCCTGATCTGGTTTCTTATGGAAGCAACTTTACAGACTGAAATGCGTCACGAAATGCAGCTCAGGAAAAACGGGGGCAGTGGCTTTCCTTAAGACTTTTCAGATACTTTGATTTATCGAGGGAGAAGGGGCATGTTTAATTTTCTTCAAAATGAATTAGGGTTTTTTTTAAAGTAAACATAAAAGCAATTTAATTTGAATTCATGTTTTCTTTGGTTAATTTGAGTTTGTGATATCGGTTGTGTTTAGTTTGAATGGGGTTAAATTGTTGCCAAAATGTATTTTCTGATACGTTGAACTTTATAAAACTGTTTGTCAATTAGATTCTTTTGTAAATTGAATTATTGTGCATATTTTCTCAAGAGTATTTAAATAACAGCGAAATTAGTTTAAAATTTGATTGCTTTGTTGCATATTTTTGATTCCTTTGTTTAAGAAGAAAGGAAATCCAATTAAAATAAGTTCAAAATGCCAAATTAGATTGGTGGTAATATGTATTTGTATAAATTCAGACACAGTAATCTAGAGATAAAAACTGTTTAAGGATGCACCAGATTTTCATTGTAAACAATATTTTTATTTCAATCAGGGACAGAATGCCACCCCAAAAGTCTCATAGCTTGACCCCCAGGGTCTTCCAACTAAATCCGAACATGTTTTTATCATTAGTTCTAAAAATGATCAATTTGTGTTAAGATTTGTCTCGTTTTTAGTGCTAACCCGCTTTGGGTCATCTAGTAGATCAAAGCAGTTTTTTAACGAGTTTCTTATTTCCAGTAGCAAATCGTTATTTGGCACAATTCGATGCTCTCGTGTATTTTTATTTCATAGTTCGATAACTTACCTATCATAGGATAGAACCAAATTTGTAATTACAATCAAACAATAACTAAGATTTTTAAGCTTTCAAAGTTAGCACACCCGCTTTGAGCTACTCTTCCCCACTCCTCCTTACTTTCTTTTTCTACGATTTCAAGGAACAAATTAATCTTAAAATACAGAAATCAAGGTAGTACGTACTGGATTCAAAAAACCAAAACTTTTTAATTCAGCAGTACCCGAGCAATCTATAAGTTGCAGAGACATTATCGAATACGGGTCTCCTTGTGGGTTACCTTTCATGTTTTTGAGTATTTTGAAATATTCATAGAGAAAAACATATTACAGCTCCATTTGAATTCCCCTATCCGGGTGATGAATAAGGAGATAAAAAGTGGGGGTGTTTCTTCATGGTATCGCGATGGAAATAGTAGCTATTTTAAGGGTTGAACCTGAAAGATGTTTTAAAACCCACTCAATATTGAAAACTTTTCGCAAGAAGGATGAATCTCTATAGAAGTGCGTCTTGATGTCCCAGCTTATCCTGCTATGTTTTATTTCCTTTTATCTAAATAAAGTGGTTTTCTGAAAGAGTTGGTAGAAATGTCACGGATCACATTGACCTAACAGATTGGGATTTCGGAGAACCAAAAACGCGCGTGGGTTAAAAATATTGACATAGGTCGGTATATTTTTAAATTCTTGGAAACTATAGTATAGTTTTTTTACTATTGACTCATTCATTTATGTTAAGAAAAACCAAAACAAAATATCGAACTATTGTGTAAAAGTAAGAAATTAAGCAACTAAAAATAATAAATTTTTCTTCCCATGATGAGTCTACTAAATAGTTTTAAAAATTTGAGGACTTTTAGAGGGCACAACCAAACGAACAATAATTACCATGAGATATGGTTGCATAATGCATACCCCCATCTGGGGAAGGCAAAAATTATTTACTAAACAAATATTCCAACCTGCATTGCAATGCTGGCTTCCTGCTTTTTGAAGTCTGGTTGAAAGATTTGAGACTACTTTTATTTGTTTTCCAATTTTGTTCGCAATGAAATTTTTAGATTTGAATTCTGTTTTATTTTACTTACTCATGTAAGCCTCTTGTGATACTGTGTGGTACACTAAGAGTTTTGTGTTGGTTTTGAACTTACAAATGAATGGTTCAAAAATTTCCAGAATCCGACTAATTATAGTAATGGTGGCGATCATACGTGTTGTCGCACAGGTTACAACGGCGAAGAAATGATGAAAAAAATGACCCTTTTCTAATATTAGTGGTATATTAATTTTGATAATTTTTCCTCCTTCTCATTGGATTCTTGTACATATACGGTAAATCTTAATAGTCTTGCTTAGTTGATAGTACGCGTAAGCAGGTATAAAATGATGTCAGAGAAGACTTATTTCTGCTCGACAGGTTTCAACTAATATAATCCTGGAATACTTTATAAATTTATGACTTTTGAATATTTTCTGTCTCCCCGAGTGAAATTATTACTCGTCTGGGTACCTACTATCATCCCTCTTATTTTTAAGTAATTAAGACTCAACCTATTAAAGGGTTATCATAAAAAAATATTGCTTATTCTTTACCATATACGTATAGAGGGAAAAATAACAAATACTTTTTTTCATCAAGGGATGGAGAGTACTTTAATTATCCATTATATACGCAATGTTTTTTGAGAATATCTAAACAAAAGAACGAAAAAGGGTATTGTTGAACAAATCACTTAAAATTTCTGAAAACAAGAATTTAAGCTCACAACTTGAATAAAATTCTGAAATACACGTTCATGAAAATGTAACAGAGAAGGAACCAGTATAGATTCTCCAGTTTTAATGTCAGCCTTATACGCACACATTCGTGATGAAGCTCCTTGGAGCAAAAGAGACCCAAGCAGCTTAGCTAAACAGAGCGTGTTACAACCGTGGAACATCGTGCTTCAAGCAACATCATCCATTCATCATGAGAAACAAGAAATCACACAAACACGCTAGAGCTAGTAGTAGCTCTGTGTTGTATATCTAGTAGCTTTGTTGTGGAGGAAATTGTTTGAAAGGTTTCAAACTTTTGATTGCATAATGCTTATTTAAATACAAACTTATAATATTAAATACTATTTTAGCTACCCCTTATAAGTAGAATAAAAGCTGTTTAATGGCAAATACGATTATGAACATATCATCAAGAAATCACTGAGGTGGATTAGGATTTTTTCTAGTTGATTTGTGATTAATTATTTTATCTTTTGTTTACATTTAAAAGTAAGAACGTCATTTTATCGAGTGAATGTAGCAAAAGGATTATATTTATTGCCGAGAAAAAGAAATGATTTTAAGTTCAATTTTACAATTATTGTGAGATAGTGTAAGAATAAATAAGTATTTAGATTAAAAAAATTCAAAGGCATAACAGATTCCATGCTGTTTTGTAAATAAGGATACAAATACTGTATTGACAGTCTTATAAATTACTAAAATATTTTCTATTATTTTACACATTTTTTTCTTATCTGACAGCAAATAAAACGGAAAAAATAATAACTGCCCCTAACTATAAACTATGAATACAGTTCTGATTTAAGGTCTATGGGTAACAATAACGAGATTGACTGTAAAATTAAAATTGTTATTTAAAGTAGAAATGCAGTTTATAAGAAGGAACCAAAAATAGCACATTTTCGTTTTGAGTTACTAGAGTTTCAATCAGTTTTTCCTTCAATCAGTTTTTAATTTTATTTTTATTTTTCAATTCATTTATTTATTTACTGCACAAATAAAAGTACAGGGCAATTCCACCGTAACTCACGCTACATTTTTTTCAAAATTACAAATTAAAGTAAATTTTTAAAATAGAAATTACTATTATTTTCTTTCTAAAAAAATCATGCATATTGAAATTTATGCTTTTAATTTAAAATAAGTATTGCGAATCTTTTAAAAATTTTAGTTTTTTAAATATTAATTAAAATAGAGTCGTAACTCACGCTACAAGAAAAAGACATGGATTTATTAGTATAAAATTCAAATTTGTTTTTCTGCTTAAATAGTGTTTCAATAATGCTATACGCTTGTCAGGTTTTTGAATATACTTCCCTTATTCTAAAATAGCAAACAATTTTACTGGAAATACTTAAGAAAATAAGAAACTAATTAAAATTTAGAAAGCTGTTCGTAACTCACGCTACAGTACTTCGTAACTCACGCTACATATCGAAAAATAGTTGTTGAAAATCATAAAGAAAATGTCCAGAAATATTACTTGAGCATATTTATTCATCATAGAACGAAAAATCAGATATAAAAATAAGAAAATTATCATCAAATATGTGTACATTTTTAGTATATTTTCGAAAACATCCATAGTTCCAGGAAACATACTAAACCCGTGTTGTTCGCTCCTTTATTATGGCATTTGATCAAATTTAATTACTTGGCCGTATTTTAATAACTTTTTAAAGTTTTAAAAATTATTCTTTCTTAATTCTTTAACAAAAATAAAACTTTTACATCCTCCGTGTTCTGGAGAATTGCAGCATATCGGAAAACTTTTTCCCAGAACATTTTTCCAGAAAAAAAGTTCCTCCTACTCGAACATTTTCTTGCGGTACTACCGATTGATGAGAGACCTGTTCTGTTTTGCCTAGATTTTGGGGTCTCTGAGATGTGAATGTCGCACCTTCAACAAGTCCCGTTGTAGTTTAAATGCAATGCATTTATGATATAGTATCTTGAAATGGAGCTACATTCTCAAATGTTAAACACAGTAGTTTATTAAATATTTTTTCTAATTCCGGCATATACAAATTCCTTAACTTAGAATTTGACGTTACTGTTATGTTTATAAAAGTCAACAAATAGCTAAGTTTTTAAATTCAGTTGAGTTACCGCAATAATGTTGCTTATGTTACCGAAAACCGTAACTCACGCTACAATAGTTTTTTTGCTTTAGAACAAAGTAAAACTGGATATTACTTATATTTAACTTGAATTATGAATTAAGATGCTAAAAATTGAAGAGAATAAAAAATTTGGAAGTTTTTAATGCTTTATTAGATCCGTAATATTACTATAACCTATTTTTTCGTAACTCACGCTACATGATATAAGCGTTCAGTTTTAATCATGAATATAAATGTGATAAAATAAATTTAAACACTTAATTTCATTTTTATTCTAAAGTTTATGAGTATATTTAACAAAAAAATTGTAAAAACAAATAAATTATTTTTTTAATTTGCAAAATTAAACATATCTTTTTCATTAGAAGATTAAACTTTAAAACAAGCAGTTCTGAAATATTGACTTTTAGATGCTGAGATTCCGATAAAAATTAACTTTCACAAAATTTAAACTATGGAAGCACAAATAGATCAATACTGCATAGTTATTCACAAAAATAATTAGAAAATTTTATTTTTTTATTTTTAATGATCATGTCCCTGTTCATATGGAATAGCCCTACAGCACATGAACTTGAAATAAAAAATAAATATCACCTGGGATCAGTTGATCCATATAGGTGAACAAATAACTATGTAAGGTAATACAATAAATACAAAATCAAAAACATAAACAATAAAATACACAATGTACAACAATATATTTTTTTTAAGTTTATTAATTAGAAAATAAAGTAAATCAATATATTTAACACTATTCAAAATTCTTGAAATCTTCAATGCAAGAACTTTTGTTTACACCCTTTACACCTTTTTCTGGAAAAAACTAATTTCAATGATTGAAGTTACATGCTTGAGTTTAAGGGAATAAACATATAAAAATACTAGCTGAAATAAAAAGTAAATGGAGTTAACATTAGCAAAAATTAAAGTGAATAAATTGCTTCCAATCAATAATTATATTCATTGCAATAATAAATAGATCAAGCATTCACAAATTCAAGGAAATATAGTGCAAACACATCACCTCTTCCTCCTACTGGATAAACAGGACACAAAAAATAGCAAAAGAGAGATGTGCCCAATTCCACACAAAATCTCTCTTCCAAACTTGAATTCTATTCGCACTGTTATGCGAAATTTTAGGAAGTAAAGGTGCGAATAAATGATTAACACTGCATAATTAAACTACCAGAGCACATTCTTAGAAAAGTCTCCTTTCCAAGCAAAAACTTATACATTTTAAAAGTTTTAGTAATGTAAAGATCATTACTAAAATATTTAAATCTTAAAGAAAATATATGAAGAAAATACATAGGTATTTGCGTTTACTTCTTTGATTTGCTAATTAAAGAGAGAGAAGGGGACTGTTCTTTATAAATACCGTAATGAATAAAATTAAAGAGGATTTAGGAATTAATGAAATACTTCCCCATTTACTTGTACTTTAGAATTTCTGATGATTTTTAAAAATTAAAACGTTAACTGTCACAAAAGCATTTATGCATTTTTTTTAAAAATTGAAATAAAGTTTTTTCATAAATTTGTTACTTGGAAAATTTGAATATATACAGGGTGTCCCAAAACGACCGCATAAACTATGCATAGCTAGATTCCTCGTTGGGAGTACATAAAAACTGCCCAAAGAAGTGCCCCTCTACGATCCATAGTTTTCGAGTTATAGGAAAAACAAAGTGTGGCTGTTACCCCACTTGGCGGCCATAGAACCGGACCCCCACGTCTGATCCAGCGGCCGGGGTATTCCATATTGAGCCAACCACGTACATTAGCACAGAAATGCGCCGGAGCCCCATCATGCTGAAACCAAAGTCCCTGTACTGCTGCTAAAGGTATGTCATCGAGGAACCCAGTTTAAGACCTCATTGAGAAACACCAAGTATGACTGTCCCGAGAGACGTTCAGGCAACAGATATGGTCCAAGCAGTCGATCCTCGAGTATGCCGGCCCATACGTTAAGAGACCAAAATTCCTGATGTTTCTGCTGCCGGATTGACCTGGGACCACAGGGGTAACAGCCATACTTTGTTTTTCCTATAACTCGAAAACTATGGATCGTAGAGGGGCACTTCTTTGGGCAGTTTTTATGTACTCCCAACGAGGAATCTAGCTATGCATAGTTTATGCGGTCGTTTTGGGACACCCTGTATATCTTATACATTTTTGTAGAATTTCAAGAATCCCAAATCTGTGTGTGAGAGGTACACAATTATTTAAGCGAATCTTTTAATTTATTATACATTTTGTATGCATCAAGAATAACGGTATAAAGTAAAATAAGCCGATTTTTATCTTCTAGATGTGTTTCATTCTTCGTTAAGCCAAAAAACCCATTATGTTTTAGAATGATCCAGCAACCCACTTTACCTTTTCATGTTTTTATGCACCTTTTTATGATAAACTATTCCATTGATCCGGTATCTTTTTTTTGTTTGTTTTTTCTTCTATGTAAATTAATATAAAAAGTGTTAATATAGCTAATGGAAGCATGATGTTTGGAAGAAATGTTAATGAAATATTTTCTCTCAAATATTTTTTACGATGTTTTTCTTCTTATAATCATTCTAACTACATCCTATGTGTACAGAGATTTCTTTTTTTAATTGATTCATGACTGCAGTTTTGCAACGCTAAGTAAACTCACTAATAAAGACTTCTAATTAAAATGGCTTTGACTGTATTGCTATGTGTGTGTTGTATAAGGCAAAATGTCTTCTTATAGTTATACGATCCAAATTTTAAGTTTAAGATTCTAAAAATATTTTACAACGCTATTTTTAGAACATATATCTAAAACTTTTCAACCATAATCAGAACACTATCATAGCACAATAACGACACAACCCAATTTAACTAACAACACAAATAAAGTGTTGTTAACTTGAGGCTAAAAATTGTTCTTATATGTGTATATAGTGTGTTAATATTTTTTTTTTTGCCATCAAGTTAACTTTAGCTGTGTTGTACGGTTAAATACTTTAACACCTTATTGCGTTTTGATATTATTCTGAATATGATTAAAAACATTTAAAAATGTGGATTAAAAACATTTAAAAATGTGTTTTAAAAATAGTGTTTTAAATGTGCTTAAAATTATTCTTAAAATTGGATTGCAACACAATAAGAACCCATTTTCTGTCTCTAATTTTTAGTTTCTCACGGTCACGGTTTCATTAGCAGTGCATCTCTTTTATATTAGGTTGTAATTTCTAAAAATAATGCAATGTTTAATTATAGAAATGTAATTAATAATATCCTTCCATTATAAAAAATACCACAAAACACAAATAAAATTTAAAAAAAAGGTAATTACTTCTTTTCTATAAAGAAACTTCATAAAAACTGCCATAATCCTAAAAATTATAAAAACACCAAAAATAAAACTAAGAAAAGTTTAATCAAGGAAATGTCTAGTTGTTTCTGTTTATGCCATTCGCGTCCACCTTTCAACCTTTGCTTTCCCGCGAAAAATCCCTACTTCAAAAGATTGAACAAATCTGAAACATTTCATATAGAAAAAAAATTAGGAATTCACGCAAGAAAACATACTCCGGAAATTAAAAGTGTTGGATCCAAGTCCCGTCTTTAATTACTTAACATTCATTCAAGGGCTCTTTCAGAAATAAAACCTTGCTACCAAGTGAAACAAATTTTCGACAAGCTCCAAGAATCAAGCGGAGAAAAAAATTATTATTTTTTGTTTCTAAAAGGGAAATACTCCTTAAAGGGAATTGAAGCTGATCTAAAAAGAGCATTTCAGACATGAATATCATTTTTTACTGGAATGTAATTTTTTTTTTAAATTTCTTACAGAAAAGAAAATTATTTAAAACACTAGCTGTCAATTTTTGTTGATATTAGTTTTAATGTTAAATATTTCATAAGTATATTATATATAAAATATTTCTTTTATTTTCTTCTTTCAATTTCATTCTATAAATATTTATTTCCTTTAAAAATTTATTAAAACACATTTTAATACATAAAGAAGAGTGGCCCACCTTGGGACACTCAACTTTTATGACACAATTTTATAGTTATAAACTCGTGCTTATAGATACTAATAAATGGCACTAAAAACTACTCTTCAACACTCTGTTTTGCGTGGTGCAAAGTTACAATCACTCGTAGTTTGAAAAGCTTTTTTTTAATAAAATAAATGGGTTTATGTTATTATAATTATGAAGTGCATTTGTTACCGTGAAAGACCGAAATTGGAGAATGTCGACATTCACCGGTGAATGTCAACAAACACCAAATACGTTGGTGAAAGATCGAATATTTCATTACATTCGGACCCTCACCGGTGTATGTCGACAATCACAGATATGCTCTGGTGGATGTCGAAAATAACAATCTATAATAATAAAAGAGCTTTACCACTCACTCATCAACGCACAGCAAAATCTACCAGGGCTAAGGACTCGAAACTTGGTAGGGTCAAAGACCTTACGGTGTATACGCGCACTAAGAAGGGATTTTTCGAAATATCTTTTTTCTGACCCACAGGGGGGTTTGGAGCGTTTTTGACGTTTTTGAGCCCAGCGGCGTCCCAAATGACCCCAGATCTTTGTTATTTCGCAGGAAGGTACCTAGCAACAATTTCTAGAAAGGCATTTTTCAGATTTTGGATATTCGAATTTTAAGAGGTCTGAATATTCCAAAAACCCGTTTTTGCTGAGCATAAACCAAGTTTTATATTTTCGAAGAAAACAATACCGAGAAATCGATATTACGAATTGAACTGTTGGTAATACCTTCTTGAGAGAATTTCAAAGAAAGTAATTTCTGGATTTTTCGATATTCCATTCTGGAGGGGGTGCACAGGGGTTTGAATACTCACTCCCGTTTTTAGTTTTTGGATCCTAGCACCCACATTATTAATGTGATTGTTATGAAATTTTAGCATGTTGTTCCTCACACAACCAGGAAGGTTTGCGAAAAAGAATTTTCTGAATCAAAACATTCCAAGGAGCCTTTTTTGTCCCTTTTCTAAATTCTTATGCTTAGCCTTCAATGTTAAATATATTGCGGTTATTGCTCTTTCCAGGACACGCAAAACCTCTATTGTTGGAAATATTTATTTTGAAATGTTTTATAACAGGTGAATTTTTAAAAAATATGATACAGAAACAATTTTTAATGATTAAATAATTTTTTTTATAATAACCAAAAACCATTCCACTGAAAAATTTTATTCTTTTTTCTATTTAATCAAATTTATGTATTTCCAGCAAAGTTCAAATTAAACAATATTTTATCACAGGCATTTTCAGTGTCGATTCAAATGATGTTTACTTTTATTTCATGTTTGAAATTTCTTTCAATGAATGAGCTGGTGATAAATCAGCAAAGGGGGGTTCAGGGGGTCTCCCCCTGATTTTTTTAAAAAAATTATCGTTATTAAAAAATTGTTATAAACACTAATTTTAAACCGGTTTTTTAAGATCTTAAAAAAGTATAAAAGTATGTAGTATATTTAATTGTTTTGTATTTCATAAAAATTTAGCGGGATAAGGGGGAAATAAGTTTAATCTATAAACATTGCTGTTCAATAATATATCTTTATTGTGAGCGAAGGCGGAGAAATTTGCCTCAAATATACATTTATACCAATTGCAGAAATGGATGGAGGGAGAAAAGGACAAAAGAGAAAAAAATAATGGGGTTCAGAAGGTCCCCTGACTTTTTTCTATTTTGAAAAATTTCTCTTTAAAAACGGGGATGGGGATTTCACACATTAAATCTAAACAGGTGGTATTTTTAAAGGGTTTTTTTACATCTTAACGAAGTGGTATGACATATCAAAAAAGAATCCTAGCGGGAAGACTGTTGACTTTATTGCATCTAAACGATAATTCTTATTTATTTTAACACACAGTTAGATAAGCCTTTTATCCCCCGAGCAACGGCGGGCATATCAGCTAGTAAATAAATAAAATTTGAATCACATAATTTAGTAAGTTTTTATTACTATTATTTTATTTTCTCATTTAGAACGTACTGTATAATTAAGTAAGTTTTTAACTTCTATTAATTTCGAATGAATTGTATAATTAAGTAAGTTTTAACTTCTATTATTTTCCTTTCTAATTTTGAAAGTACAGTGTGTTTTAAGTTCTATAGGGGAAAGCAGGGTAAGAGTGCTCAGTCGGGCAAAAGTACGCAGCGGTTTTTTTTTTTCCCTGTTGCCAACAGTATAAGGGGGATCACATGGACAAATGCATCATAAGCTATCCTAAATGACTGTCATCATTATTTTTGTACATTCTGTACTTTATTTATCTGGTAAAATATGGGTTTCTTTGAGTTTGCATTTAATTTTTCTGCGAAGGAATCTTAATTTTTTTGTAAATAAAGAACTAATGATTGCTTCCAAAGTGAATACTAATGTGAGGTTTACTTTCTTCTGAACAACTTGGCATCGTTAGATTTTAACTGCAGTGAATTTTATGATTGATTCAAGGACTTTGAGAGAATTAATGCAATGGCGTCTAAGAGTACGCACAGACAAGATAGTTGGAATTTTTGTTGCGAGAATCATATAATTCATCTTACTCTTTACCACATGAGAGTTATGTGCTACAATTGATGAATAAATGCTTTAAATTAAACTTTTAAAGCTTACAATACTATAAAATATATATTTAAAGCTTACAATAAACTAGCTCTTTTAAAATCCTGGAAAATTAAAAGCGTGATCCTTCATGGATTTTCAAAAAGATTGATTCCAATGTGGATTAAACTTAACCCTGCTGTACTGTTGGGGTCTATTTGACCCAAATTTTTTTTCATTTGCTCATAAAAAGGAACCCCCCGGAGATATTGTCATGAAATTGCATGACTTTGTTGATAAAGGACATAAATACGTAGACACTGAATTATTTTCATTTATTTTTATTTACAACCAAAATTTTTCAACTTATTCTTAATGTACTGTTGGGGTCAATATGACCCAATTGTAAGTATTTTTGTTTTTTTTTTTCTTGTGGCTTCAGACTTCCATAACTACTCAAACTACTACTCAAACAGTCCTTTTCGAAATTTTAATGTTTATTTTTTTTCTCGTTTTCTTTTGTGTTTGATCCACGTGTCAGGATTGCACGTGCAATAAACTCCTCTGGACCAAACGGTTGGGATATGTGAAAATGCAAAGTTTTGGGATGTTTGTTTTTCGTCTGAAATTGTGTTTCAGTTTTCTTCAATCTGGTTTTTGAGTAAGAGTGGTTAAAATGGCGAGACGTAGAGGTTTGAATGCTTCTGAGATAGCTGTGCTTATGGAGCCTTCAGATAGTGAAAAGGAAGATGTATCTGCAAATGGAATGAAAACAAAATCAACCAAACGAAGGCTATTTTTAGAAGAATTAGGAAAATCCCTCGTGTATCCATACATAGAAGCAATGCAAAGTCTACCAAGGAGTGAGGATGCAATTAAAATTATGAAAGGAATAAAGAGAAAAAATTAAGATGTGCCTCCTCCTTCAGCACCTGATGTGAACACTTCACCGTGTATCAAACGTGCAAGATGCAAGTTCTGCCCATCAAGCAATAGTAACAAAACTCATTTTTTGTGTCTTGATTGTAATAAACACACGCAAGTCTCATGCAAAATATTATTGTCCAAGCTGCAAATAAACGTAAGTTTTAATTTTAAATATTTTTGAGTTGGTCATTTATTTTTTTTATTTGTATGTTTAGTTTATTGCTTTATTAATATATTTTATTAAATATCATTTAAAATATACTTATACAACAAGATATAATTATTTCCAAAATTTAACTTTTCATTTAAGTATTTTTGAGTTGGTCATTTGTTTTTTATTTGTATGTTTAATTTATTGCTTTATTCATATACTATTTTATTAAAAATCATTTAAAATATACTTATACAACTTAAGATATGATTATTTCCAAAATTTAAACTTTCATTTAATGGTAGAAGTGATAATATTTTGAATGGGGTCATATTGACCCCAACAGTACATGCGCGTAGCAAGTCGGAGCAGTGCAGCAGGGTTAAAGAGTGGTGAGATAAGGGAAGGATCTTCCACTTAAAACACTTAATAGAAGGGTATGAGGATAAAAACAGCAAAGTATTAAATACCTCTTGAGAAACGAAATCTATACAAAATAAAACGATGTACAAACTAAACTGATCAGTATACATCATCTGCCATGCGTTAAGAAAACAGCCTTTCAAGGTCCCCACTAGAAAAAAACCCTACAGTAATCACCTATCTAAAGCGTATCAATAATTACCGCGGAAAAAAATGAAATGGAGATCTTCATTTGCATGCTTTTGAGGTGCATGGCTGACACCAATTTCTTTCCTATCTTCGCACAGGCGTGAAACGAGATACCAGTCTCATCGAGAAAAATCGCCGATGAGGATAACAGTAATGAAGCCCATCTCGGACGGCCCTTTGGGAGGATAGGGGGATTCGGGTTACTGTGGTACCGAGAGTAGAGGTATTTGGAGGGTAAATGTTGGTAGACAAAACAGAAGAGGTGTAGAAAAAGATTTGTCTGTTTTCCTATGTGATTGATACTATAGTTCAGATTTAAGTGATCTGTGAGGTAATTTTATGGGTGATGAAGGTGGACATGATGAGGAGGTGAATAGATAAAGAGTTGAAGGAAATAATGAATAGTATTTTATTATTTTTCCGGAACCATCCACATTACTGTCTGTCAATTACAAGTTGAGCTCTCTTTTACATTTCTGTTGCCAAGGCAACAGGACTCTCCTCATTTTTAACGGGTGAAATTGTTGCATTGAATCACTAGTCCTCTTTGTTTATTATTTTAATTAAAAAAACCATTAATGTGAAGCGAGTTGAAGCACCATTATTTTCAGTTCTTAAAATAAGCATAATTAATAACACCCTATATACAGGGTGTCCAGTCGTACGGCTTATCACGGTCTTTACTCCTGAACGCCTGGAGCTATTACCATAAACGTGGTGTCTCCCTAGTAAAACACCTAGGCGCTTGCCGATGAAACCGCTTTTAACGCCCCCTAGCAGCAAGTTTTGGAGTTAGCGTGCCTATCTTAAAAACTATTAGAGATACGAGAAAAATGTCAATGACAAAGTTGTAGAGAATTGTCTATTTTATACAAAATGACACCTTGTATACAAAAATTACAAGAATAAACCCCCCAAAAATGCAGGGTGTTTTTCGCGTTTTTCATATTTAACCCCATGAAATGCAACACGGACTTTTTTAACGATGCGTCTTTTTTTCAACAAGTTGGGCTATGTGTACGAAAATGTGGTAATAAACACATTTTTTTTCAGGTTCTATTCTTATCATTTTTGTGTAAAAGTATTCTTTTTGTATAAAATAGACAATGCTCTACAATTTTGTCACTGACATTTTTCTCGTATCTCTAATAGTTTTTAAGATATGCACGCTAACTCCAAAGCTTTCTGCTAGGGGGCGCTAAAAGCGGTTTCATTGGCAAGCGCCTAGGCTTTATACTAGGGTTAGACACCACGTTTATGGAAATAGCTCAAGGCGTTTAGGAGTAAAGGCCGTGATAAGCCTTACGACTGGACACCCTGTATATATTTTGATATATGGAATGAATTTTTGATTATTCTACCAATTTAAATACCATAATTATGATATAATTTCACTTTGTGAGACAAAAAAGTGTAAATGAAACAAGTGCGATCTGATGTTTTAAGTTTTTTGCTCATTGAAATACATTTTCTCACACAAGATGTCTCAATCAACCTCTATCAACCTCTTGAAACAAACAGGAAATACATATGAAAGTTTTCAGAGGGACGTAGATCATGAGAAAAGAAAGCATATCTTATTCATGCACATACACAAAACCGAAAATATAGGCTCTTTACGTGCACGCTTGGTCGAAAATAGATTTATGCTACGTTGTAAAATCTTCCCCTCTTAAGTGCACTCATCTTAAATTGTCATCTATGGCTTCATGATTTTTTTTTACTTTGCAGAAAAGACCGATTTCATTTTTAGACTCACTTTTTTTTTTGTACTCTGTTATATAGGTACTTATTCCTTCTGGACAGAATTTTAAAATTTTTATTTCTTCAAAGAGGTATATAAAAGTTTCGAAAGTAATTTGTTTTTGGGAACCTTTACTTTCATTTTCTATATAGATTCTATAAAATAAACATGTTTGAAACATGAAATTCAACTTTAAATTATTAATGCTTTCACCCAAACTCAAAAGCTTACCGTTATTATATGTTGTGCCATTTATAATATAGAGCCTTATAAGTTCTATGCCCGGTAAAGGAGTTTTATAAAATATATTTAAATTTATATCAGTTAGAACGAAAAAAAAATTCGAATTATTGTGATGATTAAACTATAAATAAATGTTTATTTTTGTCCAATTCACTTTGTATGCTAATAAGCAATAATATTTAATACAAAATTAATTTTTAACTCCATAATTCAAGATTTTATACTTATTTATATTTACATAGATCCGTTAATCTTCAAATAAATTTTTAATTGAAACTTTATGTGCAAGACTTTATAAGAAAGAATAACAGTTAAGGCATCATTAAAGAAATTTAAGAAGTGCCTTCAAACAAACAAATACACAAATTTACTCAGACATAAAGGCTTTCGGATATGGAAGTATATGGAAAGTTAATCCTCTGTAACATAACATAGCATTGGAGGTTGAAGGGTGCATAGAAGACACACACAATGACTGTAATCACCACGTCATATTCAATGACATGCAGATGATCTGGAAAGCTCATAACGCTTTGACCCAATGCTCAATATACGCCAAGTAGCTCATTAATGAGCATTCACGGTAAACTGCCGTTTCAGCTCGAGACTGTGTCAGTGATAACAAGATGGAAACTAAATTAATTATTTTCAATGCAGAGTGGATGAAGATGTATTTTTTTTGCATTCAGTTTAGACTTAGAATATGAAAATTTAATGCTTATGGACTTTTTAGATCCTGTAATCTATACAACAAAAGTATTTATTCATTATTAATATCTACAAGTGGACAAGCTGAAGTGTTTTTTTTTTCCTTTTCAGGTTAATAATTCGGGTGATTTAAACACTGCATATGATGTTAAATGATGATTGAGAGTTATAGGTCGCTTTAACTAAACATATAAAAGTAAAGACATCCAAAACCATATTTTCATTGCGGTTGGAGATCAATCCTTCTGTCAACAACTTCAATGATCTTGCACCAAAAGTTCTACTTCAAATCTATGAAATTCTATAAAATGTAAAAGTAAGAGCATTTTTTCAGTCGGTGCCATTAGTCTCATAGGATTTTGTTTTAAGATACAGTCGAAAGCGGACGGGTAAAGAGTTTCAAGTTGAGAGTTTTCGACATTACAGGTTAAATTAGAGAAATACCTAACGTCAAGGTGAAAATATTTTTTCTGGAAGTAGAGGTTTTTGACATAACGAAGTTCATCTTATCGAGAATACACTGTGTAAGGTAAAATAAAAACAATAAGTTATACCTACCCACAATGAATGTTTTATGTAAAGAAATTCTATGTATTTAATGAGACAATATTTTATGGCATATTCGACCCTATATTCTAAATTATAATTGTATGTATTCCAATTCTTCACTAATTAATTCCAAATAATATTTATTTGCAATTCAAGGCATTTAAAACTTGGAAAGATCGCTAAACATGATAAATTCATCTATTCACTGTCCAAATGAACCGCATTGTTCGGTTACATGCATAATTAATCCCATCACACACCTCGAAGGGTAATAACCTACGCTCAAAACTGCTTCTTCCCATATATCCCTCACATAACCCAAATACCGCACGATAATAAATCCAAAGTACACTCAATTACATGCAGGTTCATGGATTAAAGGAATGCAATCGGCCTCCCAATTCAGTGGATTGTAATTGCTTTAATTTAGGGATGCTGTAACACGTTCATTGGGATATCATTCATTATGCATGTGTTATGATGCGTCTCCTCAAGTAACCCAGGATTTATAAATAACTTGAGCATGGATGAATTGGGTTGATTATGGTAAAACTGCATTTTTAGTTATATAACTGCCATGAGAATATTATTTGATTAACGTTCTTCGTTACCAATATGTTATTTATTGATGTGTACAAAGATTCTGATTAGAAGAGATTTTGCAACAAGGCTTATACATGTATGAGTAGATTTTTCTTTTAAGAAATAACAAACCTAACAAACTAAAAAGAGTGTTTTACTTTGGCATTTCCAATTTTTTTCCCCATTTCCCATTTGGTATTTCCCAGCATCTTTTCAATAAATTGAGATTTGTTAATACACTGTAACATAGTCAAAATCTCAAAGAATAAAAATATTTTTCTTAGTAAAATTGATATATAGTTAGAGAAATTGTCTTTTTCAATACTAGTTATGTAAGAAATACCGTTGTTGAAGGTTCATAAATTATTGAAGTATGAATTGCCTACAGTCAGTAATGTGCGTCTTTTTAGGGATTGTTTTCCCTAAAAAGAGAAAATGAACAGATGTAGACGGTGAGGGAATAAGTAGAATGATCATTTTAATTCTATCCCGCAATTCTATCCTATTCTTCCCAACATCTATAACAATTCCTAATCTGTTCTCAACTATGTAAGGTGGTCATTTCTTCGTGCTTAGCTCAGATAGGAGTCCTACACATTAGACCAGAGTTTCCCAACATTTTTCGGTCCATGCCCCACCATAGCCTTTCAAAACTCTTCCATGCCCCCACATGTCCTTTATTTTTTCGAAAGTCCTTCTTGAAAAGTAAATAAAACCTGGCGGTCCATGCTCCACCTGGGGGGCAATTTGGTTGAAAATTTTCAAATTGGCTCCCCCTAGAAAATCATATTGCCCCCCTGTGGGGCTTGCACCCCACGGGAAACACTGATATAGACAGTGTTTTTATATGACATCTCACATCAATGAAATTTAGTAGATAAATTTATTTGTCGCACTTTATTATGCATAAAAATATTAAACCAAAGATAAACTGAGTTAACAAATCAATATCAATAATCAAGAATTTGCAAAGCATGGAAAAACCAATAGAAGATTTTCAATGTAAAGTTTGACGCATATGAAATACAAGTCATAATTATTTTTTCTATTACATCAAATTTTACAATAACTTCTTCCTTATACATTTGGGTGCTTAAGATTAAAAAAAGCAGTCACTCTATATACAAGAAAACGCACTTACAGTTCTGAGTTTTATGGCTTGAAAATTAAGACTATTTTTTCTAGCTGGTTTTAACCATGTTTGTTAAAAAGAATGAATTAGAAGTTTGACAAGTGTGGCACGTGGCATTAGATAAAGTGTACTTTCCTCTTATAATTTTTTCAAGCAGCTCTCATGTTGGGAAAGCCGTTGGGAAAAAACATATTATGAGAATAGTGTGGCACGTGGAGCTTCAAGACTGAGAGATTGAGCAGCTTTGCACAGAACTAAGAACTACAAGCGATGATTGTTTTGGATTTTGATCATTGTATGAGCGATTGGAAAAGTGCTGGAAAGATTTTTCATTTATACTATAATCATTGCAAAGTTAATATAATTCTTATATATCACATTACTCTTACACAGAAAAAATGTTTTGCCAAAATATCACATTGGGATAATTTGAAGTAATAAAGAAACTGTTTTAGTTTAAAATTGCAAAGTAAAAGGGATGATAAATGAAGTAAATGAAATTTCTAAAGAATGCTCTTCCCTTTTACAAAAACTACCGTAACTATTGGAAAAGGCAAAATAAATTTATTCTCCTGCCTTTAAACACTCATTAACTGAGGTATTAAAAAATATAACCATGTTATCGGGTAACAAGTTATTGCATTTTTCTACAATTGTGAAACAAATGTAGAATCCGTTTTTTAACTATGCTTAATTCAATGAAGTTATGAGTTATTCATATAAAAAAAGGAAATACAATATTTTACTTCAAAAAATACAATAAACTTTAAACGATATCATTAAAAGTTCAATGCTAGAGAGCTGTATTCAGAGACTTAATGATGGAAGTTATTTTAAGCAAATATATAAAAAAAATCAACTACTTAAACTAACACTGTAAACATAATAAAAGTCATTATTCTAATGCCCCCAATACAAAGATGATGTAGGTACTAAAACCTTAAGACAATTTGTGGGTTCATGGTTATGTTCCCTATATATTTTAATATAAAAACCAAATCCCCAATTTAATTCATATTGGTTTATCTAATTTATTTAATAAAATATAAGTTTAAATTAGAAATATAGTTACTATAAAACAGTTAGAGCATAAAATTATTCAGTGTAATTAATATTTTTAGTATCAAATTTCATCCGGTACCATTGTATCACGTCTTCCCACATTGCTCAGTTATTTAAATTTTATTCTTAAATTTTTTATTTAGTTTATTTAAATTCAGTTATAAATGTTTAATGGAGCATTACTATTTCTCAAATTTCAAAGTATTATTCTAACATTCACACGAAAAAAAAAATTCTTAGCAGTAGCCTAAAATATCCTAGAGCTAAATTATATTCCCTTATGTTAAGTGATTCAGTTACATCCAATAATCGCCCGAAATATTTTTCAACTTAGCATAAGAAAACATACTTCATTACCCTGATTGAGTTGACAAATTCAGAACAAAGAATTACCTCCTCATTATTTTGGAATAACCTTAAACTTGGAACCCTAATCAGAGAACTTCTTTCTCAGACCACCCCAAAATAACTTTAATTTGTCCGACGGTCTTGCACGAAACAAAAATCTGTCTTGTAAATCCGCCGAATTGAAAAGCAAACGAGTTGATTTTTCAGCAACTTAATTATTTTTCCAATTAACAGCCAAAATTTGAACATCCGTCTTAAGTGCATCGGACTTTTTCCCCCCTGGATTAGTTAAAACGCCGCATTCTTTTCAACCAAGTCTCTGCCTTGGTTGATAATTACGTAGCTAGCGAGTTTCGCATCTTGTAATTACTTGAAAAGGTTCTGTGCGCAGAGAGAAAGAACGTTTTTCTGCCGAGATCCGTTACATGTCCCTCCAAACGCGTGACAGCGAAGTTTTTATTATCCTCTCCTTTTAGTTAGTTAGTCATTCTTTTTTTTTATGTCACCGAGCTAAAGAAATCCATTTTTTTATGCGATGTCACAAAAATTAAAACCATAATAAGATTGCGAGCGTTGTTTCATTTTTTTTTGGCGTGCTGAAAAAGTACTGACTGAGATTGGGTTTTGTCGGATGCTTTTTTAATGCATGTATTGATTGAGAATCGAGGGGAAAGGTATTCCCCCGAACAAAAAGTTCGTTTTTGTCAGGGAAAAAGGTGTGAGAAATGCAATGCTTTATAGATAGGATTTAATTAGTTTGAAAGCCATTGGCAAAACAAAGATTATTTATTCCACATTTGTTGAGATGTTAAGGAATATAATTAGTTGTATATTTGGTGTATTCAACAAAAATGTAATTTTATTTTCTCTACTCGAAATATAACTTAGTAACACATCTAGTCGGCGAAAAAGGTATTTGGAATCGGAAAATGTATTAGTAAATTATTTTTTATTCTGTCTGGCAGAGGTTTGACAGTACATAAATATATTTTGTCTCTTTCTGTCTTCTATTCATTAGTCATTTTTCTGAATCCTTGGAAAAATTTGGGCTACATATTATGCAGTACGCAATAAAAAATTTGAATGTATTGCTTTCTCTAACTAGAATCTTTCCCTTGAGAATATATTTTGTATAGAAAATCCTTTTATACCTTACATAGACCATTTGTTACAAACTAGCTAACAGAGCAAGCTATATTATTGCAGTACTAAGCAAATAACACTAATAGTAGGGGAGCCCAGAGTGTTTTTGGGTAGTAACTCGAGCGCGTCAGATAATCATAGGGGGGATACCTCGCATGCTTTTGAGTAACTCCACCAAATATAAGCTCTCTATGTTGGTGGGTAAGTTTAGAACAGCCCGTCAGATTTGTAAAAAAAAATTAGTTAAATGGACATACTCGAGCGCGTCAGATAATGATAAGGTAGGTTAG
This sequence comes from Tetragnatha montana, assembly GCA_963680715.1. NCBI lineage: Eukaryota > Metazoa > Arthropoda > Arachnida > Araneae > Tetragnathidae > Tetragnatha > Tetragnatha montana. The sequence goes on from OY796675.1 coordinate 53,163,868, forward strand.
TCACCAGCTAAAAAGTGTACATTTTCTAAAATCTGCCGATTTGAGCGGTGGGTTAGGGAGCGGGAGGGTTACAAAGTTGCAAATAAAGCCCAAGACCGGTAAGACGCTATCGCTCTTTTTGAGAAAAATGCACGAAGCAAAATGTTTATAGACTAGTAGCCAGGATACTAGGCTCAACTAGTTGTAAACTGTCTTGGTAGCCAATCTGACGCGCTCGAGTATGTCCATGTAACTAGTTTTCTTTCAAATTTTGACGGGCTGTTCTAAACAAACCCACCAACATGGAGAGCTTATATTTGGTGGAGTTACTCAAAAGCATGCAAGGTATCTCCCCTATGATTATCTGACGCGCTCGAGTAAATCCACATTTAGCATCATGGGCTCCCCTACTATAATGCATATAGGAATAAAAGGCAAGTAATAATATAGCAATACATTGTAAATCATTCTTCTACGTGTGTGTTAAATTTACAGGAGGTAAATACACGCCTATTTCTTCCTTAATATTTATACGGCGCCTTTCTTAGAAATATTACAAATGCACCCTAAAGCCATACTGGTGTAAGACCCCTCTAAAACCCTTTCATAGAAAACCTATAAAAATAATAATCATATTAGTTTATATTATAAGAATATAACATTGCTGCGTCTTTTTTTTTTAAAAAATAACATCTTCAACCCATTAGTCGTATCTTAGATGATTTGAAACTGTTTTTCATACAGAAACAAATAGCCAGAAAATCCTAAACCTAAATTACTCTTGCTTGTACATTTGGTACATCTTAAGATATTTTAATGTCTCTATTTAACACACTTCTGCGTTGTCCTTAAACTTTTATTCTATCTAACATACAGTTAAATGATATATGAATAGCCTGGATAGTGGATAACCTAGAATTAAACCTGGATAAATGGAATCGCTTGGGACCAACGTTTGGTTCCACTACGACACATTTGATGTTATTGTATTCCTTTTAGTTTCCTCTAATGATTCATTAGTAATTAGTAGCTTGGGTGAATTTTTGTATAGTTTAATCTCCATGGTGATCGAAACGGGAAATAACTCATCACATGGGACATTCGGTTCTGTATCATCTGTGATAGGTCTAAACATAGAATTCTTCCCATGAAGTGTTAATGAATGCAAAATATTTGTTAGCAAATAACAATCATGGAATTTTTCAATTTTAAATATTTTATATTTTTCCAAAACAATGCTTTATCTGAAACTGAATAAGTTTTTGTATATTTTATTTTATCGAAGGATAAAAGTAGTTAAAAGCCGATAATAAGGGGTTTTTTATTTATAATAACTCATTTTTATTTTATTTGACTCATAACTTATCTTTAAAAACTTAATATTTCCATTAACGTTTTAGTATTAGAATCCTTATTGAAATCCTTATTTTTTTGCATCACGCAAGGGAGTATTGCTGTGTGAACTGACGCGTGTAGTTAAAGGCTAAATTTTGACTTACGTTATTCTGGCTCAAAGGGAGAGAAACCCGCAATGATAAATAACGTGATATACCCGCACACACGTTCATCCGTAAAAGAAATATAAGTTGAGTCAGTGAAACGAAGTAATTTCATAAATCTGTGTTAACAACAATAACGCCGTGCACCTGCGATAAATTGCCATGGATAAATAAGACACAGAAATAATAGAAAGATTCATCTCGTTATTGGAAACCCGTCAACCCAGTGGTTGTGATACACTGCCCTTGGACATGAGCGATGCCTAATGAACAATTATAGATGGTCCATGATAAACGTTATCGGAAGGTATCATTGATATAGGTAATATAAGAGCAGGGCATGCTTTACTGGTCGCCTATATATCTACGATGGCTGAGAAATGGATGAAGTGCACATATCTTCAGGAAACAATTACTTAGAGCAAATCACTCAAATTATATCTTGGTGTTGGTTAATAAATTTTTGGTTTTAGACGACTTTTTTTGGAACCGCAGTACTTTATTTAGTACGTGCCACATGCGGGGTTCTAATTATAGTTCATAATGTTTCTGGACTAGATTTACATACACGTGTTTTGAGTGGTAAGAAGTAAAATTTAACCTTTTGTTTTCATACACGGGAACAAAAAAGAATGAATCTTTAGAAGTACCATTTGACTGTATTTTCCAATTAGAGATCAACATATCCAGAATAATAAATCAGAGATAAACATACAAGTTTCATGTAAATGCAGCGTATTTTTGAATCCCCTAGAAATGTTTACGTAGGTTTTTTTTCCCAGATAAAATACTTTAAAAGTTGGAAAACATGTTTTCTTGGCTGTTTAAAGGATTTCTTAATTAACCTTTTGAATATGCGGTCTACAAGAGACAACGCAGTGTTTTCCTTAGCATAATTAATTATTCCTAGTGTTTTCTTTTTTTTTTTAATAAACTGATTTCCACTGCCGTCAGAGAGGGAAAATTCAAAACTGAGCCTCTTCCAAACCTAATTCTTAAGCTAACAAACACACTTTCTGTGTGTTTAAATCATTAAAACGTTTTGAATATTCATGTCCCACCCTAATGGAAGGATCCTCAGAATCATAGGAAATACATGTTATTGTAGGAAGTCTCGCAACCCCATTTAGCACACGCGATTCATGATTAAGCATAATTGGATTAATAATGCTCTCAAATTTAAGTCGCTAATTTTATTTGCCTAAGCGAAATCAAACATAACGACATTCAAAATCACTAAACCTTGTTAGGAGGTAACCGATTTAACGCGCAGAATATTCCATTTCGTTTGGAGTCGAGTGCGGAATTAGTCCCGGTAGGTTTTCATATCAGACGATCCTCAGATAATTTGAATTACTAATAAGGCTTCATTTCTTAAAATTCACAACTTAGTCACCCCCGAGGAAGGAAGGGATTGGCTTAATTTTTAGAGGAAACTTGATTAGCATCATTTGCACTTTTCTGTCGAGTTCTGGACAGTGTGGCTTTAAATGAAGCGTGGAATTTCCGCGGGAAATATGCTATTGAAGCCTTGTAATGAATAATTTTATACCTTTATCTCGGACTCTTTTTCTCTTGAGACTGATAACCACATGAAAGCCCCGGAAGAAATTTACATAATGAAGGGTAGATGTGAGTAAATGAAACGTATACCTAAAGAGATCAAAGGATTATTAGACTTAACTCTAATGGGAATCTGTACTCCCTGTTCTCAACAGAATTTGCAAATAAATTCATAAGCTAAACATTTAATAAGTATAGTTTTGGTTAAAATCTTGGATGATCCCTTCAACGGATTTTACTGAGGTTGACCATCTTATTGAATGAATTATTTTGAATTTAAATTATTTTTACTCATTTTGCTTTTGAATTCGCAATAAAACCTAAAAAATATGAACTACTTCAATAACATTTATAAAAAAAAATATTTGGAATTTTATGCTAGAATGTTATGTAAGAAAAATATCAATTTTACAGTCAAGGAGAATTCGTTTTGAATAGAAAAATAAAGGAAAATAGTGAACTTCAATGAAATTGTAGTGAAATAGAAATAGTGAAGAGTTATTTTGCGATTGCTTGAGATGTTATTTTTAGAACAAATGTTACTTAATATGTAACTAGAAAAATACATTTTCTGTTCTTATATTCCGTTTTTGTAATAAGTTCTGCATTTCAATTTATAAAACCCATAATATTTTTCTCCAATGTTTCACAATTTTTTTCATGAAACGTATGTAAAATGTTCTTTATCGTAGAGAAAGTTAAAAAAAATGTGCTCAAATATTTAAAATAAATTTCTTTCTATCCCAAAAATTAAATAACAGACAAAAATACCCTTTCAACATTTCCGACACAAAAAAAAAAATTGAAAACTAATATTGATTTCGAAGCGAACATGTGATGAAATCTCAATCCATCAACGTTCTTTTCAGATCACCTATTTTCCTTTACCAAAACCCTTTCCAAGTTAAGATGCATCCACTTAGGTATCCTTACCAAGTATAGTAGCAGGAAATGATTGCATCAATAAATCAATTCCTTTTCTTAAAAATTCAATTATAAAGAATTTTCGAATCTTTCTTGGGAATCGATTCAGCTACACTGGAATACTATACATTGGTTGAAATAAATTATGTAAGGAGATAAAAATCGATCCTTTCGCTACCGAAATCGGTTATTTACAGAAACCGTTTGAAAATACGCACTGTTATCATTCACATTCATGCATTTCATTTGAAGTATCCGATCCAATTCCATTTTATTCCCAGGGATTTAAAGTCTTATTCCTACTCTTTCCCTGGCCAATTAAAATCCATCAGGAGTAGGGAGAAAGAATTGAGATTTCATCCTCTAAATGGAAATGGATTTTATATCCGTTAGCTACTTAGTAAAACTTTATGATCGGACTTACGTGAAACTTTGAATAGGGGCAATAAAATAGGGTGTACATTATAATGGGAATGTAAAATACTTTATAAAATTACCTTAAAACCACAGAAGAATATTTAATTTGACTTTTAATTGTGCATATGCTGTCTGCCATCATACTGGGCTCGACTAAAATTGAAAGCATTTAAGAAAGTAATTAAAATAGTCTAGCTGGGATTAAACAAGTTTATTTTCAATTTTCTAAAATAAATTAAGTAAAATTACTGAGAATAGTATTAATAAAATGCAAAAGATATTTCAGGTTTACAGCCATATTCACCTCTACCTGACCAGCGGTTACTAACCAACAGCTGAAGAACGAAAATGAGCCCCTCGCGAACTCTGATTGGTTGAATCCTTCTTTGACTACTAATTAACCTCTGGTCAGGTAGCAGTGAATAAAAACCATAAACGTTACTATGTATTTTAAGATTTATAGTTACTATTTAACAATAAATTTATTTTAATTATATTTAAAAACGGTATCAATAACATCACCTAATAAATTGTTATCCATTAATAAGTTGCTACTGTTACTATTTAATTAGTAAAACTATGCGCCAGTCAATATAAAATACCAATAAACAAAAGAAAACCTAATTTTCTTTTCAACTGATCATAATATTAAAAAAAAAAAAAAAAAAAAAAAAAAAAAAAAAAAAAAAACCATATAAGGGCAATTCCACCGTAACTCACGCTACATTTTTTTCAAAATTACTATTTCAAGTAATTTTTTAAAATAGAAATTACCATTATTTTCTTTCTAAAAAAATCATGCATATTGAAATTTATGCTCTTAACTTAAAATAAGTTTTGCGAATCTTTTAAAAATTTTAGTTATTTAAATATTAATTAAAATAGAGTCGTAACTCACGCTACAAGAAAAAGACATGGATTTATTAGAATAAAATTCAGGATTGTTTTTCTGCTTAAATAGTGTTTCAATAATTCTATATGCTTGTCAGGTTTTCGAATATACTTCCCTTATTCTAAAATAGCAAACAATTTTACTGAGAATACTTAATAAAATAAGAAATTAAATAAAATTTAGAAAGCTGTTCGTAACTCACGCTACAGTACTTCGTAACTCACGCTACATATTGAAAAAAAGTTGTTGAAAATCATAAAAAAACAGCCAAAAATATTACTTGAGCACATTTATTCATCATAGAACGAAAAATCAGTTATAAAAATTAGAAAATTTTCATCAAATATTCATAATTATTAGTATCTTTCGAAAAAATCCACAGTTTCAGAAAACATACTAAACCCGTGTTCTTCGCTCCTTTTTTATGGCATTTGGTAAAAATTTTAATTATTTGGCCATGTTAATAGTTATTAATTTTTTTAAGTTTTAAAAATTGTTCTTTCTGCATTCTTTAACAAAAAAAAACTTTAACATCCCCCTTGTTCTGGAGAATTGCAGCATATCGGAAAACATTTTTCCAGAACATTTTACCCGAAGAAAAGTTCCTGCTCGAACATTATACTGCTATACTACCACTTGATGATAGACCTGTTCTGTTTTGCGTAGATTTTGGGTCTCTGATCTGAGATGTGAATGTCGCACCTTCAACAAGTCCCGTTGTAGTGTAAATGCAATGCATTTTGGATATAATCTTTAAATGGAGCTACATTTTCAAATGTTAAACACATTATTAGTGTGTTTATTAAATATTTTTCTTTCTAAATCCGGTTTATAATAGGTATACGAATTCCTTAACTTAGAATGTGACGTTACTTTTATATTTATAAAAGTCAACAAATAGCTAAATGTTTAAATTCAGCTGAGTTACCGCAATAATGTAATGTATATTAGCGCAAGCCGTAACTCACGCTACAATAGTTTTTTTGCTTTATAACATATTAAAACTGGATATTACTTATATTTAACTTTAATTATGAATTAAGATGCTAAAAATTGAAGAGAATAAAAAATTTGGAAGTTTTTAATGCTTTATTAGATCCGTAATATTACTATAACCTATTTTTTCGTAACTCACGCTACATGATAAAAGCGTTCAGTTTTAATCATGAATATAAATGCGATAAAATAAATTCAAACACTTAATTTAATTTTTATTATAAAGTTTATGAGTATATTTAACAAAAAAATTGTAAAAACATATTAATTATTTTTTTAATTTGCAAAATTAAACATATCTTTTTCATTAGAAGATTAAACTTTAAAACAAGCAGTTCTGAAATATTGACTTTTAGATGCTGAGATTCCGATAAAAATTAACTTACACAAAATTTAAACTATGGAAGCACAAATAGATCAATACTGCATAGTTATTCACAAAAATAATTAGAAAATTTTATTTTTTTATTTTTAATGATCATGTCCCTGTTCATATGGAATAGCCCATAATTCTTTTTATTGTTAAATAAATTCTTAAAATCAAATGGTACTACTCATTTGTTTCGAACAGTTAATGCTTCTTGGTTTAGGAGAAGTGAAAAAACTATATCAGCCCTCCCACCTGAATCTTAGTTCTGAATGTAATGAAATGACTGAATTCTATTAAATTATTCCTACCAATTTCTTAATTTGACGATGTACTCCTCTGAAATGTATACTATACTGCGATCGGAAAATACACTCTATTGTATCAAAAATTGTTATCCTCGTATACATTACTAATACAAAGTGAAACTAGAAATTTCCTACAATATCTACAGGGAAACTTGCCTCGGGATTTCTTAATGTATAATACATAGCATTCACAGAAGCAACTAATTTTTTCTTTAGTGCTTTACTATTTATTTCCCATCAGAAAGAGCAATATTCGCAATTCCCTGGGGAAGCATTCTGTGAAAACAATGAGATCGGTTTATACTTTAATACAAGGATAAAAATCCCGTTATTTTATCGTTTTTTTTTCCACTAAGCATTGGTATGTTACAGACGAAAATATGCCTCAAGGGTTAGCTTAAATTATATTCATAAATACTCTTTGAATCGTTTTAAAGAGCTTTTACCTGCAGAGGAAATTTATTGCGTAAAGTTAAACCAACGGTTTTTAAAATAGGAAACAGCAATTACTTTTCCTTTTCTTAGAGTCTGTATTAACGAGAAATTTTGTATGTAAATTGAATATTTCCTTATTTAAATGCTTGGAATATCTCCCATTAAAATGCTTTTTATCTTCTAAACGAATCAACAAAGTAAAGAGGTATTCATATCAGAGAGAGTCTCTTATTTTTTTAAAACTCGTTTTCATTGTTAATTCGTAACCTCTAAACATTTCCTTTTAGATTTCTTTCTAAACTTTATAGATGCTCATTTTACTCGTAAAACTCAATAATTTCAACAATATCAATCTTATGTAGGACTTTATTTATATAAAGAGGGTATTAAATTAATATTTTTTTTTATCAAAATAAGCAATAGTAGGCCTTCTAATCCAAGTTTAAAAAATCTGCACAATTACGATGCAATTAAAAGGGTTAGAGTGCAACTGTTAAACATAAAGATGGGTTTTTTTTGCAATGAATATAGGAGAGCGAGTTAATAGAGGATAATGAGGCTCTTTGGACTTGGCCCACCTTCAGAGACACTTTACTATTCAGACAAAATTTTAAAGTTATGAACTCGGGCTTATATAGGTACTAATGAATAAAACTATAATTTACTCTGCAACATGTTTTGGAGTATTTGGTGTGTCTACATATTTACTTACATCAGTTTTCTTGTTTTGCGTGTTAGTTTTATACTTTTATTCAATAAATAAGAATTTAGAGGATCATAATTTAGAAATTGGTGCAAACAAAGTATCTGGAGATAACCAAAAATAAATCATTTATGTGATGGCAAAAAATTATTAAATCTGTGAAGAATTCTAATTGTAAAATATGTTTACGTCAAATTTAAGATTATTAAATATAGCTTTTTAATGAACACACAAACTAACTTTAAAACACTTTTTTAAAATTTGTTAATAAGAGATAAGTGGTCGGAAATTTTTTTATTAGATGCGCAAAGGAGTATAGTTAATATCTGTTTTTGAACAAATATAATTGAATAAAATATTAGAAAAATAGTTTAATGAAAAGTGTCCCAAAGTGCCCCACTCTCTCCTCTTTTTATAATACAGAACTTTTAAAATAGGGAATTTTGTTATCAGTTTGTAAGTATCAGAATCAGATATATTTTTAACTCCTCTGAGAGAGTATTTCACTCTTTGAAAATCGGAAATACTCTTTAAAAAACTAGCCAGGAGTATTTTCACTCTTTGAATTTTTCACAAAGGTTATAGCTTAAAAAATGCACCGTGCCCCACCGAATTTTTTCTTGCAGTGATTCCAATCAATTAGAGTATTAGACTGCAAATACCTAAGAAATTTAACTTAACATATAAATGATTTGTGGGCATAATGGCGTAGCTGGAAAATTTTTTGGAAAGATTGAATCTACTTTTGGTCGTTTTAGGAGAGGAATATAAATATTTTTCACTTATTGTTCTTACGCTTAGGGAGTTTGATTAAGGTTTTCGTGTCTCTGTATATGTAGTTTATGCTATTTCCGTATTTCACTCCTCATAATTGAATTTCACTCCTCCTAAAAAAGTCAAGGAGTATTTTTACTCCTCCAAAAATATCCTAGGAATAACACTGATCAGAATCGAATAAATATCCATTCAATACTAACACCCTCAAAACTTCTAACGCCTGCATCCGCCTAAAACAATTTCCGCTATAACAAAGAAATAGCTCCCACGCCAGTTAAAACGTACTTGGTCTCTGATCACGTAAAAAGCCACCTTTCTAAGCCCCAATCCAGCCATGCAGAAATCTCATTCTTATGGGTAAACTGCCTCTCGAAGAATTAATAGGAAATCCCCTCACCCACAATGCGTGACTCTGTTTACACACAAACTTAGCGAAAAGCAAACCTCTGCCGGGGGAAATAGATTCTTTTGAGTCAGGTCTGCGAGGAATACCCCAGCAAACTCGAGAGAAAAATCCTTCCGATTTGCTTTCTTCCCCTGCTCTACTTTTTCCTGCTTCTTTTTCTTCTAGGGTTTTCTTTAAGAGTAAGGAAACGCAGCGACAAAGATGTGTAATTAGATAGTGTTCCCCGTATCATTTCTCACGTGCCCTTCTTATGCGTTCCTTTCCCCCTCCCCCTCTTCTGCTTTTTATGCTGGAGTGTGCAGCTCAAGAAAAAGAGGTTGGAAGCCTTTTAAGTCGTATTTCTTACGCTTTGATTCGGGGGTTATCGCTAAGAAAGAGGTAGTTGATAGCTTCCTTTTATCTGTTTTGTTCCAAGTTTGTTTGTTTTTTTCGAACAACCGATTACTACTTTCCGTCGTTTGAAGACGGTTGATTAGGTTTACTTAAACGATTCCGAGGGAAATTTCTTATTGAAGAAAAGAGAGAATAGATTCGATAATTGTTTTTGGTATTGATGTCAAGAAAATAACCCTATGTGCAAGTAATTAGAGAATTTAATAGTTATAGCTCAATATAAGTAAAAAATTATGTTAGTATGGAATAATATGGTTCGTTTTAAGACGAAGAAGTGATTAATTAGTCCAGTCAAATAGTATTTATTTTGGGAAAAACTTGAGGTAGAAGATATTTTTCGCTATCTGTATGTTTTTTGGGGTGCTGAATCCGAATCTGAGGTTTGCCAACAAAATTTAGTGACGGAACATTGTGAAAATTCGAAAAAATGGCAAAAATTCGCCCCTTTTTCTCGTTTTCTGCCCCTAGAACATTACCTTTGCGCTTCTGAGCTAAACAGTCAATACAAAAAATAAAGAACACTAACCAAGCTACAAAAAAGTCAATTACAACTTTTCTCTCAGAAGCGCAGTTTCGCCAATAGAGCACGTTGAAAAAGGGGTTATTTTCGTTCGATTGGTAGAAAATCCAAAAAATGTCACTAGTATCGCCAAAAATCTGCATTTTTTGGAACATAATACTGTAAAAACTGCTTTAATAATATTCTTCATCAAATCAACCATCTGAAAACTCCAATGATGATTAACTAAATGCATTTTCGTTGCGAGATTTCTCTTACGAACGAAAGTTCTATAGGAGATTATAGTATTTCGATAACTACGTTGCTTCTTCGAGATTACATACAAAAGTGTTCTTTTGACTGTTTTATATGTTTTTCGGGGTGCTGAATCCGAATGTGACGTTTGCCAACAAAATTTCGTGACGGAACTTTGTGAAAATTCGAAAAAATGGCAAGAATTCGCTCTTTTTCTTCGTTTTCTGCCCCTAGAACGTAACCTTTGCACTTCTGAGAAAAACAGGCAATACAAAAATAAGGAACACAAACCAAGCAACAAAAATGGAAATTGAAACTTTTCTCTCAGATGAAGGGTTTAGACACTAGGGAACGCTTATTATTGGGAAGTTTTTGTTCGATTGGCGGGAAAATCCAAAAAATGTCACTCGTATCAACGAAAAGTGGCCTGTTTTGAAACAGGATACTATTAGAACTACTTTAATAATATCCTAAGTACATGCAATTAATCTTCTTCATACTCTAATGATAATTAATTAAATGCACGATTAATTAATGTTACGATAAAAAACGAGCTATATCAAGAAGTTGATATTTTTGCAATATGCTCATTTTAAGGACTTTGTCCAAATGATATCTATAATGTAAACAATGAAAATAGGTAAAAAAATGAATGTTATGTAACTTTTGGAATAACTAATTGTACCTAGTACTCCACGTTTATGTAACGTAAGAGCAGATTATATGAAGCCAACATTTCTAAGAGAAATAGATTAGTGTAACACTTATTGAGTTATAACACAACACTACTTACTACAGCATATTAAAGTGTACCTTTAGTTGTTTTAAGTAAAAAAAACATTCTAAATAGTTTATAGGACCCTGGAAGTTAAGAAAAGTGCATGGATATAAGTAATTTAATCACTTGGACATAATTTTTCACTTTTAAGCCGTTGTTTTTCTAAAACGTTTCATAAGATAAAACTTTTTTTCTGGATTTATTGAAATTAGTGTAAAAAATATCAACATTAATTAATCGTTCATTTAATTAATTATCATTAGAGTATGAAGAAGATTAATTGCATGTACTTAGGATATTATTAAAGTAGTTCTAATAGTATCCTGTTTCAAAACAGGCCACTTTTCGGTGATACGAGTGACATTTTTTGGATTTTCCCGCCAATCGAACAAAAACTTCCCAATAATAAGCGTTCCCTAGTGTCTAAACCCTTCATCTGAGAGAAAAGTTTCAATTTCCATTTTTGTTGCTTGGTTTGTGTTCCTTATTTTTGTATTGCCTGTTTTTCTCATAAGTGCAAAGGTTACGTTCTAGGGGCAGAAAACGAAGAAAAAGAGCGAATTCTTGCCATTTTTTCGAATTTTCACAAAGTTCCGTCACGAAATTTTGTTGGCAAACGTCACATTCGGATTCAGCACCCCGAAAAACATATAAAACAGTCAAAAGAACACTTTTGTATGTAATCTCGAAGAAGCAACGTAGTTATCGAAATACTATAATCTCCTATAGAACTTTCGTTCGTAAGAGAAATCTCGCAACGAAAATGCATTTAGTTAATCATCATTGGAGTTTTCAGATGGTTGATTTGATGAAGAATATTATTAAAGCAGTTTTTACAGTATTATGTTCCAAAAAATGCAGATTTTTGGCGATACTAGTGACATTTTTTGGATTTTCTACCAATCGAACGAAAATAGCCCCTTTTTCAACGTGCTCTATTGGCGAAACTGCGCTTCTGAGAGAAAAGTTGTAATTGACTTTTTTGTAGCTTGGTTAATGTTCTTTATTTTTTGTATTGACTGTTTAGCTCAGAAGCGCAAAGGTAATGTTCTAGGAGCAGAAAACGAAAAAAAGGGGCGAATTTTTGCCATTTTTTCGAATTTTCACTATGTTCCGTCACGAAATTTTGTTGGCAAACCTCATATTCGAATTCAGCACCCCAAAAAACATACAGATAGCGAAAAATATCTTCTACCCCAAGTTTTTCCCAAAATGACCTTATTTGAGCACAATTTGACTGGACTAAATGTGTTTGTTTGGAAGTATAATTAATTGCCGTTATATAAGCTTTTTATTCAATCTAGTAAAAAAGGTTGTTTTTCAAAAGTTTTATAAAGTACTGAATGTATTTTAAAGCCTTTAAAATAAAGTTATTTTGGATTATGTTATAAAAAAGTGAACGATTAGAAAAGTGACTGATGAAAAAGTGAAGATTAATTTGGGCATCAACAAAAGAAATTTACTTAAAACAGATAGAGTGTTCTTTGCATAAAACTCACTTCGTTACATAAAAAAGACCCAGACAAAAACTTCTCGAATTCATTCTCTTTTTTATTAACTATTGACCAATATAAAAAAAACATAAAATAGGAAACACGTCTCCAGTTCTTTTAGCTTATAAAATAATTAATGACACTAGAATCCATAGAGCCAGCATGCTAGCTGTGCTACTTTGAAATCAAACAAAAAAAACTTTCGTAATTGAATCTCTCTGAAGATTCCGTTGGCAATATCCAGCTAAAGAATCATATTTAATGCAGAGCAAGGAGCTATCATAATGAAATTACGCAAGGAAACTCCGAGTTTGAGTTTTCTTGTTTGCATTCTCAGCGCTTGAAATCCAGAACTTCTTTGTTGAAGTTGTTTATGATTTTCAATTTAATAAAGGTGTTGGAGAAATAAAGGTTCAGTTTAGATTATTTTTTTTATTAAGAAAAATAGAAGTTCCTAGGCGTGTGTGACCCTTATCTTGAGTTGCAGTGTAATATAAAATTCCTCCCAGAATACAAAAAGATAATAATTTATAAAAATAACAGCCAATTACCAATAAAAACAACAGCCTACCTTGTTTTGGATCTAATCAGACCATCATGAGCGTGCTCGGTGACTCAAGAATTATTAGTTCCTAATAACAAGAAAAAAATTTACGAACAAGAATAGTATTAATAGTTTGAAATAAATAAATTTAATTCATGGTAGTTAACATTATTATTGAAGTTGTGCAAAAACTATTAGGATTTAGTTTAATGACTAACTCTAATTTTAGGTGAAATCTATAATAATTTTGTGATAAAAAACAGTGCTTTAAAACTTTTATGCTGAAAAGTGCTTCAACTAAATCTATTAGCTTATACATTTGGGTGGTTCAATGAGTGCTTGTTCCTGGAGTTTTTCGCAGACATTTTATTAAGTTAAGAGGTGCCTGAAGTTTCTTTGACATAGGTCCAAGGTACACTACCCTTAAAACCAAGGTACAATACCGGTGTTGCACCTTGAAACTATTTTCAGTTTTTTCTTTCATTAATTATGTACTGAAATACTTCAATTAGATTTTAGAAGATTCAATTAGATTTCAATTAGATACTTCAATTAGATTAGATTACAAAAAATATATGTTGTGTATGAAAAGCTAAAGTATTGAGGGAAAGTTGTTTCAGGGTAAAAAGTAAAAATAGGTCCGAGGTATAATACCTTCTTCTACATGAAATGATGAAGTATATAATGTGTGATTAATGTGTGGAGTTTGGGTACAAAAAATACAGGATAATATTGATTTTTCGTACCTTTTCATCCCTTTTGAGGGATTCATACTAATTTTTTCCTTCACATTACTTTTATACACTACGAATACAGCCATTAAGTTACAGATTCAGCTCACTCATCTTTTTTCGAAGCATAAACCGATGAATAGAAGATGCCATACTTATTTATTTCTCAAAATAATTCAATTACAACCTTTTATGTAAAAACATATCCCAGTATCAAAATAGTGCACAACATCAATTCATCAGAAAAATTAAAAAAAAAAAATATGGCAAAGTAATTTTGCTTCAAAAAATTTCAGATTCTGTATAATGAAATTAGGCACCAGTTTTTTGTAATCAATAGCGGCAAATCTTGATGATAATGAAGTTATGTTTCTAGATATCTTTAATTTCATCCACGAAGAGAAATACAATTAGGCATTAATCAAATTCAATCCATTCTGTTAATTTCCCAAACATGCATTATTTTTTTCAAAGAAAATTAACTCCCGTTATAATTACCTAGCTTTGCAGCAAATCCAAATCAAACTCACACATCAAAAGCAGGCCTTTTGCTGCATAAGCCGCCTCTAATGCAATTTCGAGGTGAGGGATACAGTTTTTCTCTTCGTTTAAACACATTTTCTACGTTGGGAAAGTTAGGTTATTTGCGTCTTATTAAAAGACAATCTACATACATACAACATTAAATTTCTACAGAAGTAACATTGAAATTACATTGCGACAAACATAGATTCTTTTAATCTCTTAATGAATTAATAACACTGAATATGTTTAGCAATGTGTGTGGGATAGCACAAAGCATGTGCTTCGATGCAGATATTCCTAAATTTGCAAATTAATTGCTTATTTTTTAAATTTAGGTTATTCATCATCGAGTGGTTGCTTAATTAGCTCGTATTACTCTAAAACGAATTTTCCGTAAACATAATTACACATTCATATTCAAGTACCTAGTTCTAGATAGATTAAAATATACTGGTAATTACCCATAAAATCATCAAAACATTGGCCCAATTCTGGAACATGAGTTTTATTCATAATTGATTAATACCTGGTTAATTAAAAAAGTAAAATACACAAACTAATGAACGTTTGTCTTAAAATGTATAATATTTGAAATTCTATCTTATCGAAATTGTAATTTCAAATGAAAAACATGATTACTTTGATTAATTTAAAATATTCCGATTATTTTTAAAACGATCTCTTTATTATGATCACCTGCCAGTTTTATGAAAATGAGTTATTGCGAAACAATGTCGAGACAAGAGAGGTGGCGTAGTGCAAAATAAGAATGGCAAGTTCTTTAAACAGTTGCGTAAAGGAATAATTTTTGAAATATTTTACCATTTTGTGCAAAAAAAAATAAATAAGATTCGTTGAAAAGAGGAAAAGGAGCTTGGATACCAATTTTAATATTGCTGGTCTGAACGTACAATTTGTGCTCATCGACAAATGTTTAATGTTAGATCAAAATGGAAAATCTTCTTTATTGAGTAAGAAAAAAACTGCTCTGTAGATCTTAATTAAGAGTCGACCTCAGTGCTTGCCGTATCTTGTGTGAGCTGTGGTTAACCAAATGCTACCTATGGCTACCTTAAATAATGCAATAAGGAGTATATTTATAAGAATATTTATTATTAGAACATTTAATTTTAGTTGTTAGGATAATTTTCTGGATAAAAATAATTAATTAAGATAATTGAATACGTTGGAAAGATCCTATATATGGCCAAACAATGTAGTTTTATTCCTTTTTATGAAGTTACTAAAAGTATTTTATATTTCAAGAAGTTTTGAAACTTTTAAATCGTAATTAAGATATTTTTTTCTTAAAAAATTATAAATTTTGCATTTGATAGCTTGTTTTTTCAAAGAAACTCAATGAACAGCTTAGATATTAATTTATTACATTCTTGACACATATACGCTTCATCTAACTAAATAGTTTGACAAAGAACATAATATTTTATGCGTAAGAACATGAGCGGTCTGTATCGATTGTTGCTTGTCACTAAAATATGAATGTAACTGCAGCTGAATTTCTATTGTATTTGTCAGTTTTATATACAGATACACCTAAAAACATCCTTTATAAAATCATTTTTTCAAAATTGTTACTCCGAAATTATACCTTAATAAATTAATTAATATTAAAAACCCAAATTCAATGCATTGAATTAAAATGTCAGATTTGGGATTCAAAGCTTTAAACTTTGTTATGTTATATTGAAATATACTTAAATGTACACGGACTTCCTTAAGATGTTTTTTGAATGGAACTTTTTTTTTGCATTTAGCATGATTAAACAAAATATTGTCCTCTTCAAAAAACATTGAATAATCCAAGGCACTCTTCCTCATGTCATTATTTTTCACATAGCGAAGCCTGACAAAATTTCTAACCAAGTACATTCTTTCTGGTTCGATGTTTTGGCTGGAATGTAAGAGTAAAGATCATTAGAAAGCAAAGTTTTGTAGAAACTTCAAAACCTTCAGTTTAAAATAACATATTTAGAAAAGGATTGATCTGTTCGTAGATGGTTTTTCTGTTTTACTTTGGAAGATTCTTATTTTAGCTGCACGGCTGCCCGTTTTAGTTTTTTATACTGTTTGGTGCAAATAAAAAAGCTACAATTTTACACTTTAAACTCTATTGAGGGTTTATTTATTTTAACTATAAACCTTGAATTAAATTCTTTACATATTAAGAAAAAAGTTATCACTGCAGTGTAAAAATAGTTTTTATAGTAATACGGGGTATTAATACGATGAGGTCTAATTTATTTATTACCATGTATTCGCATGCAATTTATTTACTTTTTAATAACTTTATGTTAATTAATACTATATGTTTTGGTTTAGTTTGAGTAAGGTCAATATATTTTAAACTTGAACAAACCCTAAACTCCTTTTTTAGCTACTTATACAAGTTTATAATACTTTCTAATACAAATCTAATTGTATAATCCTAGTTCTCTCGTTCGTAACTTGACCTTTAACTCTGTACACAAAGTTTGGTAATTAGATGAAATTTTAGCATATAGTATAAGCATGCGGAACATCCATGCAAACAAACTGAGATTCGTCTGATAACATGCAATCCTGGGCAAACTTAAGCTAAGCATGTTTCTAGTAAATCTACTGCCCTGGAATCAAAACTACATAATGCAGCTTCCA
This sequence comes from Tetragnatha montana, assembly GCA_963680715.1. NCBI lineage: Eukaryota > Metazoa > Arthropoda > Arachnida > Araneae > Tetragnathidae > Tetragnatha > Tetragnatha montana. The sequence continues at coordinate 53,181,007 of OY796675.1, forward strand.
GCTAATGAGTTCGTAACAGGTTGAGCGATTGCCCATTCAGACAGCTTGTTTGTCCTGAGGAGGACAGGAGCTTACTGTTGTAATTAAAAGCCAAATCCCTTCAAGCTCGGTAATGTACTCCCATCAGACTGTTTTGCGATTCTTAGTGCTTGCTTACCGGAACCGCATTAAACTGGAATAGCTCTAAAGCAGAGATTAAAGTATCAATAGCATGTATGGGGGATCCATGAGAGAACTGGATCTGTGGACTTTACATGCTGTTGTCCAGTGTTGTATAAGCCGTTAGTGATTTGTAAATCTTGATTTACAATGTCCTTCATCCATCTAGATGCGTATTTTGGATTATTTCAAGTTTCGTTCATTAAACTAAGCTTAGTATTGTACATTTTTCTCTGCACTGTAGAATCATTTGTTTGAGAAAAGTAAAGTTTATCTTTTTTGACAAGAATATATCCAGTTGAATTTAAGTAAATTAACATCAACTAAAGATCCAATAAGATCTCGCGGTAGACCTAAATTGACATGGAGGAGATCGGTGGAAGCAGAGCGTAGCCAGGCGGGGTGGGCAAGCTGGGCACAGCAAGATCCGTTGCCCAGGACCGTAGGGCATGGTGACGTAAACATCCGATGGACAAGCAGAATATAATCTGTAGTGGTCCACGGGGAACCAGGAAAGTTTTTAACACTACTTAAGTAACCGTATGAAATACTGTAAATGTATGGAATTTATTTAGAAAATTTAGGAATTATTCAGCAAAGCAATAAGGAGAAGAAACTTCCCCTGTCAGTCAAAACTATTCAACTGAACTTTTAAAAAAAGTAATCAAATTTAACGCTCAAAAAACTATAGTTTATTTTACAAATATAGATTTGGATTGGGAATTTATTATCAGTCAAAAATCAAATGAGCTAGCGGATAGGGGTGCTTGAATTTCATAAATGTATGCTAGCTTTGAAAATATTCAAATATTATAAAATGAATTGCGCACGGGAAATTCTCACTACCATTTCTCACTAGTATTAAAGCAATAGGCATTTTCATTGTAGAATTTAGCTTCCATAATGCCCCTGGTATTCCATTCATGCTTAAATGGCTCTATTCGACAAGCAATCTAATTCGAGATATGCCAACGAATGTTATACATATTCAAGTTCAAACTACAATGAGAATTCCTCTCCAAGTGAGACTTCGTATTTTAATTTGGTAACTAGATTTCTGTGTATAATGAACTAACTACAGTACTATAACTAATCCATTTTAATTACGAACAGATGTAAACCATCTGGATTTCAATTAGATTCATTGTGCTACTAAACTACTTTAAAGGAATTTGACAGTTTATTTTAACTTATTAGTTTATTGAGAAAGCATCGAAACGTAAGCGGTTATTATTATTCCAAACTTATTTGTATTTAGTAAGAAAGTAGTCAAACTATATTCATTAAAAACGTCTCCTACAAATTTTGTGTTTTACGTATTTTAGTATTTTTAAATAGAAATTATGTATATTTTTTGTAAAATATCCTAATTTCTATTTAAAAATCATAATGAAAACATAGTCAAGTTTCTAGAAAATTTATTTTACTGCATACCTCTATTTTATTAAAAAGCCTCACAATGTCATTTATTTATTACATCTATTTTAAAAACAAATTCATGTAAGGGTTAGTATTTGTAGTTTTTAATATTTTTATGTTATGATATAGGATTATGAAGGATTATATTATATGTACTAAATTTGAATTTAAGCTTTCCCATATTTAAAAGGCATGACATTCGGTGTATACTATTACAGTGTTATTTAATGAACATTAATGGATATAAAAAAACCCAACACTATTTGCATAATGTTTTATATTTTTATGTTCATTAATAGTTAAAAAACCCAACTCAACCCAACTCATGAACGTAAATTCCAATTATATGGTTTTACTTTTTACTCCCATTTGATTGGTTATAAAGAGCTTACATAAAAATGTTACCGTCCAAATAACTTTCAATAACTTTCTGCAAATGGGAAGATTCCCAAAACTTTCTAAAATTTATTCAAATGTTACACCACGTGAATCTTATCCAAATAACTACCCAAATAATACGCCTTTGAAATATTTTTTTCGAGATCTTCTAAATTTGAAACAAAATCCCTAGGGAGAGAAAATGTGATTACATTTCTTAAACTCTAGAGCGTCTTTAAATAGCTTTTCTCTTCTACTTTCTTAGCAGACTCCCAGATATTAACAACCCCCCCCCAAAAAAAAAAAACTATATTCACACAACGAAATCTTATTCCACTTTTCTACCAGACACATTCGTTTTCAAGTCTGGCAGATACCCAAAGTCCGCATGCGTAAAAACTATCTTCTCTATATTTATCTATAGTTAATAAAAATAACTTAAGTAAGTCTGTTTGAGTGGGAGTGTGTTATTTGAATTGGAAATTTGCAAATCTTCCAGATTCTACCCCAGGGCATTGCTAACTTCTTTTTCTATTTCATATATAATATCTCTGCTTAGATATTTCCCTCTTTCGTACCTTGAAACTATGCAAAAAACTTATTTTCACTGTATGGGTAGTAAAATTAAACAGCAAACGAATTTGTGATTTTAAAACGTAAATAAACAAGATTGTCTGGAAATCAATCATTTAGAAAGCAAAACTGAACTTTCACAATCAGCTAGTTTATGGGGCAACCCATGTTATAGTGACATCAATTAAAGACAGCGTTTAAAAAAAATGTGATTGTAAATTGAGTTATTGTCGGTAGTTTTGTAAATTGTTTAATGTATTATAGCTTCATTCCTTCTACTAAATTTAGATATTTGTGAAGTTTTTCGGCCTCGTAGACGGACTTGATCTATGTTAGAACAAGCGGAATAAGTCCCGCCACGGAATTTAGATTTTAATAATTAACCAACAAAAAATCAATGTTCATAATTAATGTATTAATTCCACTATGTCATTAAATAGAATAAGTATGAGAAGTATTTTTAACAATGTAGCTTCAAATTAACCTTTTTATTACCAATTAATAATTTTGATTATACAGAGACTATGCAGTCCATAATTATATACACTTTAGTGCACAATAGTCAAATTTTTCGGGAAGAAAATAAAATCAAAACTGCATTTTAAACATAAAAAAATAAGCGCCATTCCATCTGGCATTTTATTTTTCAAAAAGCTAGTCTACAAATATCCCTATTTACTAAAATATTAAATAAAACATTGTTGTTATAATTTTGATGTCAACTGTGAATAAATATATTGAGATATTGTTACTCAGACATCAGTTTTCCCCAGTTGCATTTTTCTGTTGGTAGTTGTACATATAAATACCAAGCAGGATAACATGAATTAATTCTCTACACATAAGAAATAAGATTTTACCAAGTAAAGGGATTTTGAACTTTGACCTACATATAAAAGTGTATATTTGAACACATGCCCCATAAATTCTACGTTTACACATCTCTAAGAGAATATTTAGAAAATTGCTACATATCCTCCCCTATATCAAACTTTTTACAAATGAATTCACAATCACCATGCAGAGTTTTAAAACATTTCTTATTGAGTTTCTGTTATTTACTTTATTATGGAAATGACAGTAAAATAAGATAAATACATTCACCATATTCTCCAAATTATACATATAAAACGCCAAAAGACTTAAAAGTGCATTAATTATGAAACATTAATAGAATTACGAAAATTAAGTTTCAAAGTCAAGGATAAGGCTTTAATACATTCCTCGAAACTTTTCAACTGGGGCTTAATGGTCCAAAATCTGTCTGTTTGTCTTAATTATATTTAAGCACTTGAAAAGACGTTTCCCATTAGTTCCACAAATTAAGAACTCTCTAGAAATTGCAGTTTCCGAAGCAAGTAGTTGACTTCTATAATTTGTACCTCTATCTGGAGTCAACTTTAATTCCTTTGAAGTTACAAATTAGGATAGGGGGTTCATTTAAAAAAACTGTGTTACTCATTAACCGGGATTTCTAAAAATAATTATTACATACATTTTCCATTATTAAGCAACATGTCTGTGTTAGAAAACAAAATTAATCCTATTCAATTTAACAGAAACGTATATACAAAACTTTGCAAAGTGTCTAAATTGCGGATGAGTTCTTAAAATGCGGATAAAGCTTCTTAGCTTTCTTAGAGGTATAGGTGGTAAGTAAAGAGACAATTTTGGTGCACTTAAATAAAGACTAAAAATCGTTGTAGGCAGTTAAAAAAATTCAATGGTGAATTCAACTCATTCAACTGAAATGTCTTTTTTGGGACTCACAACATTTGGCGAAAACCTCGATTACGGAATATTACCCGTTTGTTACATAACCACTTCATCTCCCAAGGATTAATATTTACCACCCCTTTTGATTTTTTATCTCACGGTAATTTATCATTTGTAATTGCATTAAACTGTGGATGTTTTCTTACTTCAAAATTGATAGTTGTGAGAGATCGTCGGCTGAACATGAGAAACACACTTCTGGCTCAACTACTCTAACTAAGAGATTACTCCGAAATTGGGTGATATCCAATCGTTTTCTTCGGAGCCCAGGTGATTTTACCAACAACTGGTGAGATTTTGGGAATCCATCCATTTGTTGGGTGTCGTTATATCACTTTCAAAAGATTCTCCAAAAGTGAATTAATGTCTTTCTCCTGTAAGCCGCCGATATGATAAATACATGTATATTCAGTAATATTAGTTATAACATGGATGCTTTCTTTAAAAAAAACGATTACGAAACGAATAAACGAATAAACGAAGATCATAATTCAGATATAAAAGATAAAATTCATAAAAATTCATGAATTCATAAACTTCCCATAATATATACAATATTTTTTTGTAAAATACCATTTCTTTTCATGAATACTTGGATAAGAACCCAACTAACTTCTTCATAAAAATAATTTATAAAAAAGGAATGTTTTTCTTAGACACTATTGAGAAACTTTACATATTTAGAATAGATCAATGTCCATACCTTGTTAATTGAAACTAACACCTGGAAAGATATTTCCTTCCTCAGTTAATTCCCAAAAACAGCAGATTTATTTTGCTCTTAACTTTAACCATCCACATACATCTAAACACATTTGTTCTAATTTAAATTCATTTTAATTACATTAAAATTCCTTAAATTTAAATTACTGTCTTTTGCCTTACATTTTCAATAAAACTATGATTTTATGGAATTCCTCAACTTTTATTTCCCACCAAAACAAAAACTTTTAAAGAAAAATATCATTACTTAAAACGAAAAGGCGTTTCCTTCAAAATCAAACAGTTCTTATGAGAAATTCCTCCTCAGGCCCCTTTTTAACACACGAAACCCTTATATCCCAGCCGAAATTTAAAAGAGCATCCCCAAAAACAAGTTTTCAAGTATTTAGTGTTTACTCATCTGAGCACTAAATCTTCAAACTTTAAAAATTTACTCGTGACATCAGCAGGGAAAAGAAGCATTCACTTTTAATCAAGAAAACACGATATTTTTCCGTCAGTTTTAAGCAAACTTAATTTCCGTTCAAAACTTTTTGCATCATTTTTGTTTCAAGATTTTCGCACTTCAATAATCAACGCCAAACTGACAAGGTCGGAGACTGGAAAAAAAGGGTTGCTGCGAGATTAATATCTTATTTTTGAATACATAGGAGAAACTTCCCTTTGGAGTTGGTTAGAAATTGCTTCTTTTGTTTCTGTGAAGGAATCTTTAATCAATTAAGTGTATGTTTACACTATGTGGGGTTTACATTATGCGTGAGCGAATAAGTAATAAGTTTTTGACTTTATACTTTTACTCATGATCTTGACGCCTCGTATTTTCATCCGCTTTTCTAAAACCAGTTAATTTAAACCTTAGTTCTTTAGATTTGAACTAAAAATGTACAAAAAGTGATAAATTTAAAATGTTCTCTTGGTTGTTTGAATGCAAATTTATTTTGGTTCTTTTATTCTATGAATTATTCAGTCAGTTTTTTATACACTAAATATAGAGCTTTATTTAACTTTACATGATACGTTGCTCATTTTCTTCGAGCTAAACAACATTTTACCCTATTTCTAATTTAGAATAGGGACCGTTAAAAGGAATTCTCCAATCCTCGTAAGTAGATAAAAAATGTTCACTTTAGTAACAAATATAAATATATTAAACATTATTAATTGCTTAAGCTCAAAGTATTTAAACTGATTATGTCCTCTATCTCATATCAAATATTATCTAAAAGTTTTTATATAAACTTTCTAAATATTATTTTTGAGCTGTGAAATAAAAAAAGATAATTTCGATCTGTCATGAGTAAGATTTCTGTCAATTCCAGAAAACCATTTCGGTACATCCTTCAAAGTCAAACCAGAAATCAAGTATATTTTTTTTTTTGAAAAATGTTCTACAACTTTCGGTGATTTTCTCTTATATGTAAAACTAAATTTAATTTCAGATAAAAGTAATTTTCACAGACTAAATGTCACGAATGAATATTAGAATATATCTTACAACAATCATTTTAGAGAAATTAGTAGAAAAAGTGAGAAAGTTAAAATGAGATGAAGGTGTGGAGTTACCTTGATTTACTGGTTAAGTTTATTGGTGTATTTGCCAAATTTTTTTTCGATTTGCGAAAACTAAACTCATCTCTAATCTCAAAATGGAATTCAAATTATATGTTTTACGTGAATTAGTTATAATACGCTAAGTAATTTAAAATTACCACGAAAATACGTATAAACAAAACTAAAACTTTTGGAAATCATTACAAAATCATTTATAACTATTCCCTGAATTTGAATTTTTTAAAATATTTTTCAACATTAGGAATAGAGGCATGTTTTTCCTTATGGTTAACGGCTTTGTCTAAATAAATCCTTAAAATGATTGAAATAAAACATTTTTCAATAAAATTCACTAACCCAAATAGTATACACGTAAATATTTTTTTTAATCCGGTAATATCCATTAAGGTTTATTAATATTAAGTACAACACTGTTCTTATGATTTTGATGTCAACTGTGAATAAATACTGAGAAATTGTTACTCAGACATCAGCTTAATCAATTAATATTATTCATATGAAAACTAGATGTAGGACATTAGTACAATTTTTTTAATCAAAATAACTAATTCAGTAAAAATGTGAAAGTTAAAACAATAACGCGACTTACAAGAGATGATAGACCTAATGTTACAAATGGAGCTGTATAATGCCTTCATAATACTAAAGAAGGCATCTATATTACTATGTGTAATCTTGACTTTATAAAGGGTGTTTCAAAAGTCCCTTTCACGGCTTTTATTTGAAAACAGCGTCTCCTAGGGTCATGGAATTAAGGTCTACCCCAAGGTGAGTGGCCATGGAAAATCCAAGGAGATGACTTACAGCAGTCCTAGCGGCGAAATAAGAAAGCTAAAAATATTAATTAAAATATTAAGGAGATACAGCAAAAATCCCAGTGAGTGTGTATTGTTGCCTATGTTATAAAAAACTCACTGGAAAAAAATGTTATGAATATTCGCGGAGACATTAGCATGTGAAAATAGCACTTTTCAGGCCTCAAAAAAGAAAAAGTTCGCAAATATGCAATTTATTTAATCAAAAATAATTACATTTTGTCTTTATTTAACTTAAACGCACAAAACAGCATAATAACACTGAAAAGCGAACTTTTTCTTCTTTGGTCACTTACCTAGGTGTAGACCTTACTTCCATGACCCTAGGAGACGCTGTTTCCAAATATAGCCTTGAAAGGGGCTTTTTAAACACCCTGTATAGTAACCAAAGTCTCTTATGTAACTGGAATAAATCTGGCCTCAATGGATGACCCAACCCTTCAGTAACGCAATCGCACGGAGAGAGTGGCGTTTCCTTTTTCATGCCTAATGCCAATGACGAATGGCCTCCGTCCAAAGAATGACGAATGACATTAAAAGAAAAGGTCCAGGAATATATATTTCTGCAACTTAATACCCAGGGGCATCATTTGACTGGGAGGGAGCATAATTGAAAGGCTTTTCCAAGAGAAAATGAATTAGTGCCACTGACACTCTCACCTATAATCCTCTTTGGGACGTCATTCGGACTTCTGGAGAAAGATTTGCAGCGGAGATCGTATTACGGCCAGCGGTCGTGATGAGTGGTGACAAGGACGGGGTTTTATGAATGGGGAATGGCGGAGGGTAAATATTCGGAATGAGGAGAAGATTTCGGGCTGTGGCCGTGACCTTATTTGATTGGACACTTGGTCAGAATTACTTAGGTTTTTTTTTTTTCAAAAGTCGTCTGAAAGGATGATTTCGTGAATATTTCCACAGAACTATCGAACCGCGTGACATAGTGACTGAATTTATAGAGCATTTTCAATTGCATGACTCGGACCTAACAACGGCCTTAGCAACAGAAGGTTACAGTGTTTTGCCCTACAGAAGGTTAACACTTACAGAAAATGACTGGCCGTGGAATTCTCGTGACCCCATACCAAAAACGTGATCCCATATCACGTCCACAATCACGTGACCCCATACCAAAAACCGCCTAAGCAACAAAACCTCGTTACCTAGCAACCGCCTTAGCAACAGTTAAAAGCCCTACAAAAAGTTTTTTTTTCTAATGGCAGGTAATTTTGAGCCGTTACGGCTGTAACTAAAGTCCATCAACCCATGTCATGCCGAAGCAGTACTTACTTTGCGTTACCCAGTGGGCACCTGTGGGCCGAAGCCACGGAGTTGAAGTACTGTTGCCCACGCCACACACACATTCACACAGGCACAGCCCCTTTTTACAGGGGGCCACACATTCATTCATCACACACAAGGACAGAAACTAACATCCATGCCAACCGGGGATTCGAACCCCAGACGTACGGCTTCGCAGTCAGATGCTCTGACCACTAGGCCAGTACGTCGGCTTATTTAACAGTTAAAAGAAATTAGCTGGTCGTGACGTCACCTGAAAACACTCTATTGTTCTAACTCAAGGGTTGTAACTTTGTAACTCATTTAATTAGTTTTATAATTTTATTTTATTAGTTTCTTTTGGTAAGATTGGATTTTTTATGTTTGGAAGGTTCTAGAAGATCAGAGCATTCTAGTGTGTAAAATTGTCATGCTTAAGTATTGTTTAAACTTAATTGTTTTATTTTTAACTTTAATATATTTTTTTATAATTTAATCTTGTTAATTTACGTGACGATATTAAGGATGTAATTATGTTTGATGGAATTTTTAAAAGCTTTCAAAGTAGGAAGTGTGATATCGAAAAAATAATCGCAATAGATCTTTGCAAAATATAACTTTTCTTACGATTTTTATTTTGCTTTTTAATGTCGAGTAAATAGGGCTTTTATTTTCACAGGCTTTCTTTTTATAAAAGACTTAACACCAGCCTTAAAGTGGGAAATACAGAACCCCAAAAATTAAAATTTAAAAATTTAAAAAATTAATTTAAATTAAAAAAATTAAAAAATTAGAAGTTACGTTCTAATTTTAACTCGAAAACAAATTTTTTTGTCATTTCCATTTCCTTTTTTTTTAATTTTTCGAAAGAAAAGAAAGTTTGAGAATAATCCAAGTTGAAGAAAATTATTTTAAAAAATCAAAAGTTTATTTTTAATCTACAAAAGTTTTATTTTCATTTGCTTTCTAATTAAACAATAAGGTAGGTTTACCTGGCATTGTTGCCTTTTAAATATATTATCCTCAAGCAAAAAAAAATAGTTCAAAATTAATTCTTGCTAAAAACAACTTCCCTAGTACTGAAAACAAAATTAAAGTTCAATCTAGAAAATCCAGCATGGGGAATTAAATTTATATTAAGGAAGATGAACAGTTTATCTCAAGTATTAAAGTTTACTGAAACGGAAAGACATTTTTTGCAGAGATTTTAAAGATAATAAATTCAGCAACTATCTCTAAGGAATCTCTTGAAATATCTAGACTCTTTTAGTTCTGAGACATCATTACAGAAGTTTAAAAGTAACATAGAAGGAAAATAATGTTTAGAACACCCAGGATCTAGAGATTTCAAGTTTTAAAAGGTTTACCCACATATTTAACTGAAAGAAAACTATTTTAAACAAAATGAGATTTTAATCTAAATTTGAATAAGTCATTAATTTTAATTTTTTCAGCTGCAGGGAACTAAAATTTATGCTTTCCATTAAAAAAAATTCTTTAGCTCAGCTTAATTGGGAATTTCCGCGTTTTAAATGGAAGAAGATAGTATCAAAAAATCATGACTAGTATAAAATATTTTCCCCTAAACTTGACATTCAATGAAAATAATTTAAGGAAATTAATACCTTTAGATAAATTAAACTGAAAAAAGTAGTAGTTATTAGGTTCGTTTACTATACCTACTAATCTAATTTAAATTTCAACTAAAAAAACTAAAAACAAAGTTTTTTACTTTTGTAAGGGTACAATATAGAGTTTACTTATTTGTTAAATCTCAAAAATTTAATACAATGTTTCTCTCCAAACGAAACATAAAAATAATTGAAATATAAGTATTAAAATAAATAATATTAACTATTTAACTGCTTTTATGTAGATAATATTTATGTAACAAGATACTATACTTTATTTATAACATCAAGCAGCAGCTCAATATTAAGCAGTAAAGTATGCTTTACAAATCCGTAACTTTATTTCTTTCAATCCATCCTAAGAAAATTATCAAAGATTAATTAGCATCAGAATCCATAATATAAATTAGCAGTGTTCGGCAGATATACAATTAATTCATCCACAAATTCTAAATTCTAAAAAATATCAATTTATAAATTCTCAAAACTGCATAATTTAGATACAAGATTGACTGATTAAAGCTTTTTATTTCAGTAATAAATTCTGTAATTAACATGGAACGCTAAAGGGCGTCATAGAGCTAAATTCCTTTAGAATAAAAGGATGGACACGCTGACCTTTCCTCAAATCAAATTCCTAGCAATTGCTTCCGCTAGCCACTGCAATGCCTTTTCCCAGGGCCTCTAAATTCCACAATTACTGATCTCTCGGCTAAGTCAGCTGATTAAATAATGAAGTTACGGTCCTGGCCGGACAGTCCGGCTGCTAAAATTAGCCGGATCGCGTCACTTTTGATGTTGGCCCTGGAATTTTCGATGCGATTGAAGAATTCCCGCTTAATTCAATTTGACTACCCGTGTAATTAGTTTAGGGTTAAGTCCCTTCGTGAAAGGATGCGTTCAATCTAATAGTTGAAAGAGGAATGATCCCTTAAGCAGAGGCTGAATATCCCCTCTCCATGAAAGAAATTCTTGAACTCGTGAGGTGAGGGATCAGAAGTTATTGCTGGGTTACTATGACGTAGTATCTATTCAATTAGCGAGCTGTCACTGGCCTAACAATCATAAAATGTTCTATTAAAAATACAGTTGCACTAGGAAACAATTTTTTGTTTTGTTTTCTGTTGCATAAAATGTTTAATAGGTCTTAGATATTTTCACATCGGTGATGCAAATCTTCAACAATCGGTTTCTCTCAACAAGCTGCATGGGTTTTTTTTTTTGCGGTTTCATTATCATATTGGACTTTTATACTAATATATACTATGATAAATTAAAAAAATTATATGAAACTTATGGTGATATAAGCTGACATACTGATGCATCGTATACAATGAATTTTTATAATTATATTTTGTTTACTTAAACGAGCCTTTGAAAAATCTCTTTTTAACGCCTTCCTATTTCATTACGTCCTCTAGCACTTAAACGGCCACATTTCTATCCTAAATATGCTTGTCAAACTACCCTGCACCCACTGTCATTTTATCATATATTATATAAACTTACACATTTTTAAGAAAATGAACCAAGTCAAACTAAAAATGGCATTTTGAAATTTGTAGGTTTTGAAATAAAACTAATTCCGTATTTGAAATCAACATACCAGGTATGATCAACTACTTGTATAAATGCCACCACGAAACTTTTCCCTCTGTGTTATCCATTATGATTCAATTTTGGCACAATTAAAACGTAATTAAGAATCAATTTGAAATCAATTTAATTTTAAAGAAGGTAAGAAAACCCTAAAGTTTATTAATTTCTCTTTTGACATTTTTGATAAATTGTAAGGGTATTTTTTTATTAATTTTATGTTTTTCACTTTTTACTTTCAGAAAGTTTGTATGCACCTTGTTAATCTATAGCGGAAAATTAAAAATTAAAATTAAAAATAAAGATTCACTAAGAAAAGTTGTGTAGAACGAGACATTTTCCGTTTGGTTGGAGTTGAAGAAAAAAAGTACAAGTTGTGCGTATCATATTTCTTATTCCTTTTACCCATCCTATGGACTAAAAACATTTTTTCCTGAATTTAAATTTCATATTATTGGAATGCCTTTTGAACTAAAATATCGTCTTTCATAACATAAAAAAGTTATTTTCATATGGATTCGTCAAAAAGAAAATGTCTTTTTTTCGAATATAAATTTTCTACAAAGTGCTTTCCAAATGAGGAAAAGGAAATTTTGAATTTTAAATTATCTGCCTTAAAAGAAATTATTACAATAGATTCTTATTATTGTAATATTTTGGAAGTTAATGTTTTATAAATATTTAAATGGTTTATGAATGGAGTATGCAACCGAGTATGATGAAATAGTATTATGAAGATCTCTTGTTCCATTGTGTTATTAGGATTTTTAATAACCCTGCATTGACAAAAACTAATAATTGTTTTTTTAATCTAATGCTAAAACGACCAAATTTAAACCTTTTTATGTATATATGTTCTGTTTCATCCACGTCATTCATTGTTCTATATGTGCAACTGTTTTTTCAAAGATAAACAATTATTTCTTATGTAAATTTACCTGAAAAATTGATGTTTAAAAATTAGCATTTGAGTTCAAATCATCAAAACTTACAAAACTTTTAGTTCTATTTTCATTTGGTTATTTTACTCTATAAGGGGGAAAATATTCCATGACAGATATAAAATAATTATGTAATTCACTGCCAAAATAGTCTATTCATTAAAAACAGATGCATTTATGAATACTGTATGATTTGTCATCAATATACGTACATTTGTTGAATTATTCCTGGTTCCTTTTTGGATAGAAATTTAGAAAAGTCTAGATTTGGTGTAAATGAAGGGAACAGTCTCTGAGTTCAATTAAGGATTTTAGTTTGATGAGATCGGGGACAAACTCGGTTTTTAACCCAAATTAAGTTAGAACAAAGAAATCAAAGTTGGAGGAAACTTTCTACAACTCCCAAGTGTTTAATTACATCTTTCAGGAAATGGAAGTTAAGCGATTTAGACTGTTAAAGTAATAAAACACCTTTCGTTACATTCTGGAAAAGTTTTCAACAAGTAAAATCGAATCGAGCAATCAAGCAGCGTAACACGCGATTTAACTCGCTTTTATTTTAGAAAGGGGTCAATGGATTTTTCAAATTAAAGACTAGCCTTTTAACACAAGGGAATTGGAATGGAAAGCTCATCATTAGTAGTAAGTTCTACTTTAAGATAATTGAGTTCAATATATTCCTTGATCTTTTAAAAAGTTATCATTCTGATGCACGAACTTAATACTTTGTGTAGCTTTTTTGAAATTGTTCACTTTTAAAAATTTTCAATATTCTTATGAACTTAATATTTTGGAAAGATTTTTTTGACGGTGTTAAATTCAGCTCTTCGTAAATAGACAGTAACACAGCCTTTTGCTTAATTTAACACATCTGTGATTAATACTTTTTTGATGCTTCAGTATTCTTTTTAATTATTTCTAGCAAATTGATTTGTTGGCTATTTTTAAATCAAAATTACATGGATAAATTATATTAGTGCCAGTGTCATAGATTTTAATTTTTTGTTTTTATTTCTCATTTTTACTCGTTTAAGGTAAAATCTATGAAGGTCAGGTGGGGTTACTTAATAGCTTTTATAAAAAAATATGTATTAAATTAATGTATAAAATTCTGAAATTATGTCATGCATTTGTATTTGTATTGAATGAATTGAATACAGTTGAGAACTTTTCTACAGTTTTCACCAAGTTCAAGAACTATTAGACTCTTGGGACCCTTTAAAAAATAATTCAATACACATATACATTGATTGGACTTTTACCTTAATAAACCTTAACACTTAAATAAAACTATTTCCCCTTTTTTAAAGAAAATATAACTCGTATTGAATCCACCCTCACAAAGGTGCCCTGATGGGTTATATAGCAAGGTATAGTTCCACTTCGTAAGTATTTCACCTTCGCTGCGGACCAATCACAACATTCGTTTAGTGACCTGGAATCCCATATTTGGAATGACAATAGTTTGACAAAACACTCAGGGTGCCTCTCTCTCTTTCTCTCTGTTGACTGTCTCATTCTTGCGAAGTGGAATTGAGAAATATGTTCAGAGACTAAATTAAAACTCATCGTTAGATTTCTTCAACAATAGTATATTCTAACTAGAAAAACTTCACGATAGGGTTCTTACAAGTTTCTGATGACTATAAAATGTACTTATATTAAATAGTATTTATTTTCAACTAACAACTATAGCAGAAATAAGCTGAGAACAAGCGAAGAAAGTTGTTCCCAGTAGAATGTCCTAATTTCGAGTGAAATTAATTAATTTGTGATCCAAGCATATATTGAGATTTTGGGTAATGATTTTCGTAAAATGTCATAATTTTCGATTTCGTGGAGACATGAAGGAATTTAGAATTGAATGCGCCAGCCAATGAATGAGAACAAAAAGATGATCTATTTACTCAGTTTTCCCTTCATTCGTCATGATGTCTTGAAATTTAGTACTGTGACTTTCTAACTAAAGTCTCTCTCCCATCATCCACACAACTTAGAAACAAAACTCACAAGCAACTCCCAGCTCAGGTTTTACAGTTTTCATTCCAATCCAAAGGAAGGAAGAAAACAAAAAAGAACAGAGAAATCTTATTACGAGTACTTCGCCGGGACCCTAACATCACACCTTTTTATCCCCCTCCCTCAGGGAACGAGTGAAGGAAAAAAAAAGCAAATGGCTCAAAGTGGAAGGTTTCAAACTGATGAAATTTAAACTTTAAGGATGTCTCGGGTCAGACTAGCTTATATTGGAAACCGGAGACGGAAATAATAAATACGCCCCTTACCCGAGATATTGGTTCACTCTTGTTTGGCTCTGGTAGAGTGTTACTGTTTAATCAAACGGCATCGTTTTGCTTTACTCTCAATGTGCTAAAAATAGAAAGTATTGGAATTGGCACGGGGGGTTGTCTTCTTCTTATTAAAGGGAATAAATTTTATGTCACTGGGAAGAGCCCTCGAGTTATGACTTTGTTTTGATTTACTCGGGTGATACCTTTCCGTTATTAGGTAATAAAATTAGATTGGAGTCTAAGGTCTTTGCGTGTGTTTAATTAAAGTTATAAATACTACTTTGATTATTAATGTTTACAAATAAGACGATATAATTTTTTGCGTGTTGTGAATATGAGTAATGTAGAGGTAGGTATTAAGAGTCGAAGACTAAATACGTACTAGGTGAAGAGGAATAAGAAGTTTCCATCGCATACCTAACACTGTTCAACAATGGAAAAATTACAGAGATGAGAATAACCATTTCATATAGATTTTTGGTCGCGGAAGACGAATACACCATTAAAATTCTGAATTGACTCATCGTTTTGCGTAATTTCACCATTTACATTTCCATATATAATAATGCTATAGGAATACAATAATTGTAGAAATAAGAATTTAAAAATTTGTACCTTTTTTACACGTTTTTTTTGCCCGTTACTTGTGGGGGACGATTAAAGAATATCTAGGAATCATTCAACAAGCTTTTGCTATCATGGAAATTGACCACTGTCCTTTTTAACAGCGGTCCGTTGTTTAAATATCCTGATGGAACCTCTCTCTTTGTGTACGATTTGTGTTCTAACATTCCGAAAAAATTTCCAGGCATGTAGCGAATTTTAGTAGAACTGGGGGTATAATAATGCAGCTAAGATTCCCTAAAAGTCTGTAAAAAGTGTTAGTGCCAGACATCAAAGATATTGGTTTCTTTTCATTCTTTCTTATTATAATGAGTATGCCTTGCACACTGCACAGGTATCCCATCAATCACACATAATATGATAGGAGTATTTAGTGTACCCACCTTGTAAACCTAGCAAATAGCTATTAGATTCGAATTTCCACACATTAAATACTTCTGTTTGTTATAGTTGAAGTTTATACAATTCTCAAAAGGTGTTGACACATTGAATATATGTCTTTACCTAAATCTGCATGAGCAACAAGTGTCAACATGTATTAATGATGACACATTAGTACTGTTAGGCAATAGAACAGCCTCTAGGCAGGAATTTGAAGATTGTGTAAGTCTGCTTTGTATGTAATTTTCAGTTTTTGCATCAATCCTATTTTTAATAAATCGTTACTTGTAAAAAAAAAAAAGTTGAAAATTCTTTTTGACTATCTCGAAGAGAATGTCAAAAAGGATTTTCAACATTTTTCAAAAAGAACACAACAATTTTCAAAAAGAATTTTCAGAATGTTTCAATGCCATCTTTCAAGAGTATCGCCTGGTGGTGTAGAGGAAGCGCTTTGCGCTCCTACACCACAGGCCCGGGGTTCAAATCCCGGTCCACGGGCAAGGCAGACTCAGCCCTTCATCCCTCCGGGGTCGATAAAATGAGTACCAAGGTTACTTGGGGAAATCAAGAGGGGGTTAGCATCAAGCTAGCCATTCCTCAGCTGACTGACTTTCAAGTCACACGTTCTGTAACAGTTCAGTTCATGACCTCACCCAGTGAGTCTAGTTATACTGGAGTTTGAAGGTCCAACGACCTAGGTACTCCCTCAAAAATCCCCCTTAATTTTTCTTTCAAGAGGTCCATTCAGATGCAATCTTGGTTCATCATGTCTTCGTGATTTAATTTGTTTTTGATTTTGCATATGAAAGATGCCCAATTACAAATTTTTCGTGTATGATTTTAAAGAAAGAAATACAATTTTTATACGGTTAATTTTCAATTTATTTCCCTATTATATTAAAATATACAAAAAGAAAAGCGGATTTGCCTATTATTATTATAATTGAAAAACTAATGCTTAACAATAATAAAAGTTCTTTTTCTGGCAACTAATGCTTAGTTTGCTGTTTTGCAACTGATTACTCCTACGCTAATTTATGCTCTATTTTCATGAGTTTAGTGTACATGAAAAGCAATCCGACCATTTTACCCACACACTTCGAAAGACTGTCGTTTACGATGGTTAATTTTTACTTTCAAAGGCAACAACTTGCTCCTACTCCTTCAATTTTCCTATTTGAACTTGTGTAACACAATTATTGTTCCCATTTTGATAGAGAACAGCTCCAATAGTAACACTGACTTCAACCCTCTGAAGGAGAAAAGATGATCTTTGCAAATCTCCATCTGCTTTGTCCCGAACAAGGAACGGGGCGTGCTCAAGTCCTTCCATCTCGCTCTGATTCTCGAAGATTTCTGACTTAATCACGAATAGGGAAAACACAATTGCTAATTGCTGCAGTTTTCGTGGTCGGTGAATCGATTTGGAATCTGCCGTCTTCTCGAAGGATTTCGGATTCGTGAACTTCAGAGAACAACTTTGCACCCTTTAAATATAAGTATGCAGGTAAATAACAGCATCAAATATATTATCAATGACTTAAATATAATTCTAGCGAATTTATTTGAACGGAGTTCAATATAAGTGTCAAGGGTGTTTCAACAAGTCCGACCAAACTCTGCACAGAAAGATTCCGTGCTCGGAGTGCATAAAATCCCAAAAGAACTATACCACTACGACGACTTTTATTTTCATTACGTCTTATCATGTTAAAAAACTTAATTATTTCATTCCACGGCACGCGCATGCATGTGCTGTGAATAGTTTTAGCATCTTGTGCAAACATATCCAAATGCATGTAACGTAAATAACCATGTTCACGTTTCCCATTTAAACCAAGACCCTCTATATAATGGCCTCACAACTCGGACGGGTGACGTCACACTTTCCGCCACCTTTGACGTCACATGCAAAACGACGCCATGTTTTATATTTTTTGACTTCTTAACACTGAACAAGGAATATTCGTGTTTTTGTTATTAACATTAATGTATCGATGTAAAAACATACGCCGTGATATTAATTTTTAATGTCTATCGCTATTCAAACCAGAGTTTAATAAGTAGAAATCTGAAATAAGCATAAAGTATCAAAAATGTCTTTTAATTTAACAAAATTGATGGAACAACAAACAAAAACGTGATGCCATCTGAGAAAAATGTAAAAATACAAATCAGAAGAATTAACTAGAACTTAGTGCTACTAGTGCATTTCCCGCAACAATAAATATAATGCTTGATTCTCATCAGTTTAATCTTATAATAAATTAAAGAATTTAGTGTAATTAAATAAATTGTTTGCTGTTGGAAGAATTCGAAAATTCAATTATTTGTTTTAATTTTTAATAGATTTTACTTTTCATTTTACTAGTGATTTTTTTTTAATTTCCTAGATAAACTTAATGTTGTGAGAAAAACCTACATGACATGCATTCATTATTTGCAAACTGAACTAAAAGCCATGTTAGTCCTAAGGCTAAAAAACTGAATGAAAATACAAAAAAGCTGTACAAAAGGGACAAAATTTTGATTCTAAACGAAAGATTTTGAGTTTCCAGAACAGTATTATCAGCCTTGAAGGCATACATAACGCGAGGAGTTAAGAAAGTAAGTTTTTATGCTCCATAGACTTAACATGGGAAATTTAGCGGTTTTCCGCCACCTTTGACGTCACAGTGACGTAGTTGTCAGGCTTTGTATATAGAGGGTTTTGTTTAAACCCTTTTTTTAGAGTAAAACAGGTCAATAAGAGGTTCGGCGATGTAACAACCCCCCCTTTTTGTTACACTACCAACAATAGCCAGAAAAAAAAAATACAAGTGATTTGATCCAATAGATAAAAAAAAACCTTAGCCTTTTAAACATTGAAACAGTGACCTTGAAGTTTCCATTAGGCCATAGAGACGCGTATAGTTACAAACATGAAATTAACCTTAACATGGGTAATTTTCAATGAAAAGTATGAAAAGTTTTGAAAATTTCTAGAATGATAGACAAATGCGTATATATGTAGTATATCAGTTTGGATCAAAAATAATTTTTTTTGTATTTATGTCAAAATAAAGGTACTATGCCCCCTTATGAAAATTTAAATTATCATATTCGGATTGTCTCCCTCAAGAAATATGAATCCTCAGTTACAGCTCTCTTCAGATCCATATCGTAGTTTGAATCGTGGAATAGGGATTGATAGAAATGCTTAAAAAAATATGTTCTAACACACACACAGGGTTCCCAAGATCAGAGAAAACTTGAGAATGTCAAGGAGTTTTAATTTGACCAAAAGAGTAAGGGCAAATTGCTTAATTTTACTAAAACCTGAAAAACCTATTCAGAACTTCTAGAAAGTGACAAATTTTGATGTCACAGAAAATAAAAAACATTTCTACCCACTATTTATTAAATACTATAACTGTTCACAAGTGGAAGTATAAAAAAAAACGCACTTGGATATGTAAGCTTTTTACCAGAAAATTACAAAATTTATGGAGAAAAGTCAGGGAATTTTACTTTAAATTTTAGTGGGAATCCTGCAAAGTTAATTAATGCTAGTGCAAGAAATATACCTAAAACATAAACGCCTTTTTTTATTAGCCTCCTTAATACTCCTTTAAAATAGTATTTTTTAAAAATTGTATTGTAATTTATTGTTGAAAATTCTTTCTCTTAGATTTTAAATAAAAATACAATAGATAATCACGTGTTTCATATAGACGCGAGTCAAACCTTGGACGCGAGTGTAACCTGAGTGACGTCACAAAGTTTCCAAAGATAAAGTAAAAATTATGTATAATTTAAGTTAACAATATTTCTATTTATTTAGAAAAAAAAAATATTGCTTTTTTTGCTTGAAATTTCACGCATCGAAATTCTTATAAATTTTACCGTTTTTCATCACCATTAAGAAATCTAGAATTCGAAATTATATTTAGTTCTGTGCTCAACGACAATTATTATTCTCAATTAAAAGCGATAGCGCGAAACCTTTTTAAGGGTAAATATCGGTGGCAACCTCTAATGCAATGGATAATCGCGTGTTTCCTGTACACACTAGAGTTCTACCAAGGCTAAACTGGATCGGTTAACTGTGTTATATCAGGCTTGGACAATGAGTGAAAAGATCAAAGAAGCCGACGTTACTGGAAGTTTTCAGATCTTACCGCTTGAAAGCGCTGGCCACGTATAGGGAAATTTGGTTGATTGATTGGGTTGGGTTCTTGGTGCTTTTTGCCTCGGCTCTTTGGCCGGCATATACCTCGCATGGATGAGAGTTGAGAATCAGCCACCCGGAGATAAAATCTTGGGAGAGAAGGAATCTTTTGGTTTGAAGAGGGAAACAAATTCGATTTGTCAGCTCTGTTTGATCGCTAATTTTTTGTAGGTTTCTAATGATATATAGTCTGTGTAAATAAAATTGGAGGTTCACTACTAGTCATTTTCCACTAGTCTCAATGCACTGCCACATCGTTGGTCATGCGCGAGTCTCAATTCAAGCGTGACGAGTCGGCAATTTTATTAAAAAATGCCATGAATGACAGATAGATGGCTCTGGCCACGTATGGCTCACTAGAGACATAATCCGTAACATCGCTTTTCACTCATTGTCCAAGCCTGATATAACACAGTTAACCGATCCAGTTTAGCCTTGGTTCTACAGAGTGACGTCACTCAGTTCACGAAGATAAGGAATAAATTATGTTAATTAAGTTGAGAATATTTTTATTGATTTATAGAAAAATATTGCTTTTTAAACCTTAATTTTTGTGTATCGAAATTCTAATAAATGTTACCATTTTTTATCCCTATTAAGAAATCCAGAATTCGAAATTAAAATTAGTTTTACGCAAATGATAATTATTATTTTCATTTGAAATCGACAGAGCGAAAACTTTATGAGGCTGAAATTTCAGTGGCAACATCTGAGTAATTCGAGTTCGAAATTCGAAATTGTATTATTTCCTTCTCTGCTACTGAAGCCGGCAAGTGTAGAAAGGTATGCGCTAAATGTATTATCACAGGTTTTCTCTGTTTTTTTTTAGTTTTAGTTATTGTTTATTGATAAAAATAACTTAAATTTTTATAATTGAGTGAAACTCAATACTATGTGTATGTGTGTACTTCGTATGTAAGTGTGTGCTTTACGCACGGAATTTTAAAAATGGCTAGTTGCATTTTTAAGTTGCTATTCATATTTGTAAATGGTCAAATGTTGATTTTACCTGATTGTGTGAGTAGCAAGATATTTATAGCTGGAGTTCCTTAGCCATTACATATTTTTATGACATAAAAAACTTCACAGGTCTTAAAGGCCTCACAATGTATTGGAAGTGGTTAAAATTCTTTCTACAAAATTTACCAGCGTAAGCTATAGCATAGCTTAGAAATCTACTACTGCTATTTAGACAGTTGACCACTATTGTTTAGAAATGTACCCCTGTTTAGTATCACTATACATATAATGGTTATAAAAGTTAACTTTTTTAATTTAATGAATTGCCAGCATTGTCTGTTATTGAAAGATTTTTCCTGTTACGTACTGCTATAGTAGTAGTTTTTGTGAAGAAAGAATGTGATGGAGTTCCTTAACCATTACATATTTTTATGACATAAACAACTTCACTGGTCTTAAAGACCTCACATTGAAGTGGAAATGGTTAAACTTCTTTCTAAAAAATTTACCACTGTTATTTAGACAATTGACCACTATTGTTTAGAAATGTTACCACTGTCATTTCTTGATGTCAAGAGGTATAGAGATAGTAGGGAAATATTTCTCAAATGTTAATATCGATAAAAAAAAACACTGTTTGGTACCAATATACACATAATTATGGGACATGGGCCAGTACTTATGGGACACGGGCCAGTAAAGCTAAACATGTTTATTGAACATTATAACGAAACAGTAAAACGTTGTATAAAAACAGAAGTCAACAAAAGTAAAACCGAAAAAAGTCCAAGTCAAGAACGCTCTTTAAATATATTTGGATCATGCGCGGAGGCATGCTCCTTCAGGCGCGTGTGGGGCCTTCTTTAATTCAGATCACGCTCCATCTAGAATCCGATATTACGTAGTGCTCGATTCCCACATAATGATTACACAAGTTAACTTGTTTTAATTTAATCAATTGCCAACACTGTCCTTTATTCAAAGATTTTTCCTGTTATGTATTGTTATAGTACTAAAATTCCAAGCAACCAACCTGAGTTCTAACGTTTTTGTGAAGAAAGAATGTGCTGGAAAAAACTTCAGTTGTGTTTTATGGGTCACATATTGTATGTAACAATGTTGTATGGACTTGCACTATTTAATTCAAGAGTTCTTGGTATTGTATGGCACAGAATGGCCAAATCTGGCCCCTGTTGTATTAAAATACACATTCAACCAACCCTTATTTATATGAGTTCATCTGTCATGTTTATGTAATGAGAAAACTCAATCTTTTTTGCCAATATTCTCAATTTATAAATGAAAATATATTTTCTAATCAAGGAAAACATTTATTCCTGTCAACTTTTTGACTGACCTGAGACATTAAGAATTATTTACTCCACATAGTTAGAGAGTCGACTCAGAACAATTCATTTTTACGCTATTGAACTTCATGAACAGTTTGCACAACTATTTAACTTGAGAAGGGTAAAAAAAAACTGCACATACACTCGGTATCACGACATCCCTTCTTTATTGAAAGTTTGTATAGAATATTTTAATCCTTTGAAGTTTCTCAACTACAGTAACCAGTTTTTACTCTTTTCTAGACTACAGTAATGGCAGTGATATATTGAATTTTTTTTATGCTTTCGATATACAGGGTGTCCCACGAAAAGTGGTCCAACCCCTTTAACTTTTGAACCCCTACAGTGGGGTCTAGGTATAGTAAAGAGACCATGCCCTATCCGATGAGACAACTTTTAACGCCCTCTAGTGGAAACTTTAGGAGTTATAATTTTTATTTTAAAAACTATGTGATGTATGTGAAAAAAATTAATGACTAAGTTATAGAGCAGCATCGATTCATTATAAATCGATACCTCTACCACAAAAATACCTACAATAAAACTCATAAAACGCCCGTTTATTTAATTGTGATTTGGAACACTCAACCTCACGAAACATGCAAAACGATTGGTTATTTACTAGGATTTCGAACTCTTAACCTCCCGAAACTCCTCGTCTAAATGAGTTACAAGTAACAAAGTATGAACAAATTAATAATCTTATATATACCAATGAAAAATATGAAAAATTATTATAAAATAAGTGAAATAATTGAAAATATGTACAAAAATTAAATTAAAGTTCTACAGGCCTCTCGCTCTATTTGATTTCTCGGACAATTTCCATAAATTTGTTAAAAGTTGTTTTCATTTGCCTCAATACATGATTTTTTAAACATATAAACAGCTAGGTAAAACTCAAAATCTTTTTGCCGGTCGTGTGTTGACTTGACATGGCACGTGAGGGTTGACTTGACATGGCACCACGTGGATTCCATCGTATTTGTGTGGCATCCTGTGATGGGGTCCACAAAATGGATTTTGTGATTCACCTTCAAATGAGAGTACCCTTCCTCTTCTAAAGTGTCGTAAGACTTCCAGCAATCGCTGTAGACTATAGTCCCCTCTTCAACCCATTGCTTGACAAGTTCGATGAGGGTGGCTCTTGTCCTGTCCGGAACTGCTACAAGAAATAGCTTGCCTGATCTCCTTTCCACGCCGCCAAAAACCCACTGGCCCTCAACGTGGTGGCCTCTGTGGAATTTCGTCTTTCCGAATTTCGATTCGTCGATTTCAACAATCTCTCCCTCTCCGTCGATTTTCTCCGACGAATTTTCCACGAATTCAAGAATTACCTCATGGACAAATTGTCTCCAATTTGCCGTGGTAGACGAGGAAAAGAAGAATTCCTCCGCTATTTCCGATTTTCTTCTGCCTTTTACCAGAAGATAAGTTTGGAGCAAAATCTCCTCGATATTCAACCGACTGCAGGCGAACCAAGAGTCGTATCTGATATATTATATAGAGAGATATCTGATAGACTGATACTACCCGTGATTGAAGGATCACTTGACAAGCTTCGCAATTCCACCTCATTTTTTTAGCCTGAGATAGTCTAGAAAAAGCATCCTGATCAAACCCAACACAGGCAGCATGAAAAGTATATGCACATTTTCCATTGCAACGCAGTACATTTGCATTGTTTTCAATATTGTTCTTGCATTCTTCATATTGTTCTGGAATATATATATATATATATATGCGGTCTATGTTTTTCATAGTACGCTTGATATCGCCAAAATCTCGATCACAAGGTAAGTACGAGGGCCCGCGAACTGCGAAGTTATGTATGATAGTATCAAATCTTCCATTATCACACAGATTCATCAAAAATCTGACAACAATGGGATTTTTATTTTGTCCTGATAAACCATCACTATAAAGTATTAATTTTCTCCCCGTGTCCGGTACCTCTGTATTGAAGTAGCCCAGAAGAAAGCTACATACTTGGTCAAGTGATTTATTTCCTTCTCCTTCGTGATAGATACATTTTTGATGAATTTATTTTCAAATTGTGCATATTGAAAACATTTATCCATAACTGCCTCATATAAAATATTTCCTGGACAGGAATATTTGGCAACGGTTAATTTTGCATGTAATCGAAGCACAATGCCACAGTTTCATTATCTTGGTCTTTTGAAACCTCTTTCATGCTGGTATAAAACTTAGCACGTCTCTTTATGAACCATAAGTTCTGCCACAGCAGTTCGCTTAGCATTGTCATTCAGATGTTGGTCTTTCAATTTAATATTAAGAGCTTCACATAGACTACACACATCAACCTGTGGTCTGCCAAACGAGTAACCAAAGTTTTCCCTGAAAGTAGGAATAGTAAAAAGTATATTTTGCAACATCCTTTAGGCCAGGATTGTCATCAATGAACATTTGATGCATTTTAGTGAGATTCAAACGGGCATCTAAATGTGTTTTCTGTTTTCCCCCATAGAGCGTTTCTTTCAACTCAAACTTAGATATATGGTCATGGATTCTGATACAAAGGTTCCCAGGTACGGCGTTACCACTCCTATTTTGGCCACGTCTATCTGTCGGTGTCTTATTTTCTAGTAGTAATTTGCAAATTCGCTCTATTCTACTGTGTGTAATGCCATGAATCTTCATAAAAACATTTTTACAGACGATTTTTCATCCTCCCTCAATCTTTAAGCGATATTTATAAGAATGATTTCTTTTAAAAATGTCCTTATCAACATTTTCCTTGACAATTACTTCTGTATTTTTCTTTTTAGTTCTATGTTTGACTTCATTCACTTCAATCAATGTTTGAATATAACTGCCATATTCACAGCCATCAGCGTCGGTGTTAAATTCTTGGTCAAAGAAGGATTCCACCAATCAGAGTCAGCGAAAAGCTAATTTTTTTTTCTTTAGCTCCTGGTTAACACTGACGCTGATGGCTGTGGATATGGCTGTTAGTGTCCTGACAGTTTTTATTTTCAAGAGAACAAAAATAATCCCAAGTTTCATCTATTTAAAGATTAATTTGCTTTGACCATTTAGCATAACACTTACTATCTAAACTGTCTAGGCTAGGTTTAGCTTTTTCGAACACTTGCTTACCAGAGTGTGAAACGTAACCTTCTCCTTTAACCCTAGAGTTTCGAACAACATTGCATTTATAAGTCTCTTTGTTAACAACTCCACGTCTTCGCTTCGAGGCAGGTTCTTCATCAGAACTAGACATGATTACTAATACAATGT
Source organism: Tetragnatha montana (assembly GCA_963680715.1). Taxonomy (NCBI): domain Eukaryota; kingdom Metazoa; phylum Arthropoda; class Arachnida; order Araneae; family Tetragnathidae; genus Tetragnatha; species Tetragnatha montana. The sequence continues at coordinate 53,206,950 of OY796675.1, forward strand.
AATCACCACAAATGTGCTAACAAATTCAGCATAAACAATTCTAAGACAGTTATTAAACTGGACACTACAAAGTAATAAACACGAACAACAATGTTGTCACACACGAAACAAAAACTGAAGAATGAAGAATTTAGAACATTGCGGTGAATTAAAATCAGGGTTGCCATATTGACTCAGCGCGACGCAAAACTCACACAGTTTGGAAGAGAAACCAGTCAAGCGCTGTCACTTTTGTCTTCTTTCTAAAATAAACAAGGATTTCTAAGCTTTGCTACACCGTCACATGGCGGCAGAACTTGATTTTTTTTTTTTGCATCAAATGATGTATTTACCTTTACAAAACAGTAATTGACCAATAACTCAATTTTCACTTTTTTGTTACTTGACTGGTTTCTGTAATAAACGATTCAATTAAAGTATCATAAATGAAACAGAATGTTAAGCAGTGTATCAATAACAACATTAAGTTTATAAGTTTTGAATTGACTATGGAAATTATAATTTCACCTCTTCAACTAATGGCCAGAGGTCTGAAGTTCAATTTTCAAGTTTGGAATTCTTGAAACAGAGTATCTGGAGGTTTCCTTATAAAAAAGAAACACTATGGAGCATGTTTTTGAGATAATTGGCACTTACTCACCCCATATGTTATCAATTATATACTTAATTTTTCTTTCAAACTTTCTTGTAAATTTGTCAAAAGGAATATTTACCTACTGTTTTTCACTCTATTTTTACTGGTAAAGACTGATTTTACTGGGTCACTGGAGATGTGTGAGCTTTTTTTATGTAGTTGAGAGGAGGCAGGGATGGCCGCTTGAGACGACCGTTGCTTCGGCGACAGGACACTCAGCGGCTGCTCTGGAACTCGAAAGCTTTATTATTGCCCCAATCTCTGCACTCTCAGGATTTTCCCTAGTACAGAAAATCTTACTCGGCTTTACATACCTGAACGTCTTTTTAACAAACGAACTTCCTTCATATATATGAACTAGAATATGTGAAGTGTATTTATTGGGATGGTATTGTCTGGCGCACAATGACCTGATATGGTTCCTGCGCCATAACAACTAAACAACAAACCTAATTAGTACTTTGGAATGAAAGAAAAATGATCACTGTCAAAAAACTTACTTTTCTACATCATATTTACCTTTGCACCTTGATAAAAAAAAGTACATTACCAAGAAAGCGTGTTTCATCAGTGAGATCTACCAAAAAAGCAATTACTGGTAATCAATTATGCAAAAAAATATTATTTCTTGGATTTTGACTCCCATTTTAGTGTCAATTAATGTGAGGGATATTAGTTTTACAAGATTATCAGGAATGTTGAACTGTCTCAAATGTCGATAAGCAGTTCTGTATTTATGCTATCGTACGCCGTTTAAAATCAATAAAAATATGGTGTGTACTGATTTAGACATCGATTGTCTTTTCTAGGATTTTCCGTAGATTAAATATTTGCTCAATTGTGGATCTATCCCTTTGAAATCCACACTGGTAGTCACCAATGACGTTTTCCACATAAACGGACAAGTATACTTGAGAAAATCTAAGTAAAAAGTAGTACACAGGGGGCTAATTCCTCTATAGTTGGAGCAGTCGAGGACATCTCCTTTTTTATGTAGGACCTTCACTCTTGAGGGAGTGTTTCAGTCTCCCATACTAATAAACTAATGTGGTGTCTGTCTCTGGTTGTATCCGTTCCAGCATTTTTCAGAAATTCCACAGGAATGAAGTTTGGGCCAGGGGACTTCTGGTTTTATAGCTTTTTAATTCCTTCTACAACCCCATCAACCGAATGTGAATCTATCAAATCCTGATTGCTGTTTGTATAATGGTTAGTAGCACACTGCGGGTGATCCATGCTCAGAAGGTCATGCATGATGAAGGTATCTATGCCACTTATTTTCCAAAAAAAACACTACATTTTGACAATGGTCTCTTAATGAAAGATATGAGCAGATATTTTTGAATATTTTCTTTCTTTTTAAAGTTAAATCCAACAGGATAGAAACATCTGTCATAGTAACAATTACTTTTGAAGTAATTGAAAGGGGGATTTAGATTTCAATATCACGAAATCAGATTTAGATTTCAATATGCGAATAATTCTTTTTTCTTAGTAAGAGTTGTGCAGCATGTTTTAAAATCGTATCGAGAAAGTATTATTGATTTAAAATAGTTCCAATAGAAAGAAAGTAGCACCAATTTTGGAATTACTTCAGTGGTTTAGATTTTTAGTTTGTATTCGATATTATATTGTGAATATGAAATGGAGTAATAGTAATACCCCCAATGCAGTTTATACAGGATTTTTTATAGTTTAATTAAAATATTATAACCACAAGGAATATGGATTGAACCTGTCTTGATACTAAAGGAGAAAACATCCACTGAGAAGATGACATTTTAAAGCGGTTTAAAAGGCAGCATTCGGTTCCTACATTCGAAAACACAGTTTGTGTTGGTACAAATTATAAGCTCATTATTTATGTACACTGTAGATTTATCAAATGCATTGTTGTTAAGGTTTTTTTACGGTCTAGAGCTGCGCGTGCCGGTGGGGTCTTTGGGTGTTGAGGGGCCTTTTGTGTCGCTTTGAGAGGACGGTTCCGACTGTCCCTCTCGGTGACCTCTTGGAACCAGGACACCCAATCATGTACCCCACTCTGGGTGCGGTCTCTAGCCCGTTATATCTCATTAGTAGAGATTCAAATGCATTTTGATATTTATACATCCCTGACGACTTTAACCGGGATAAAACACTTTCTACAGAATTTTTTTTTCTTATTCATGAGGTCAAACTTTTATCTTCGAAAAAGTTGATTATATAGAAATGCTTGGATTGCTTTTAAACAAACAGTAAAAACTGAGCCAATTGATATAGGTTTCGTAAAGAAAAGTGCCCCAATGTGAGAAACCACTTTTACTAACCGAATTTATTCTTCGCTGATAAATGCTGCAGTAAAACTAAAAGTGGCTCTGTGCTACTTTTTCTCGACATCTAGGTTGGTTTTTTATGAAAACATTGAGTAATTAAACTAAAAAAGCATTTTAATTAAAATTCAAAATTGGCTAATTTATGCGATATCGGTCGCCTAATATGCGATACTAATTGTTCTCAATGCGAGATAGTCTCATATTGGGAATAAGCATAAACCATTTAACGGATTCTTGAAAATAATAATTTACTGTCAAAATATACAAAGTAGCTACTCTTTAGCATATAATATGACTAAAAATCTTGTCACATTTTAAAATTAAGCCTAGAAAGGGATTTTTTTCACAGAAAATAAAAAAAAATGTATTTTACAACAATTGATTTAGTTGAATGAAAAGCAAATATTGCAATAAAAATCATTATTTTTAATATATCCGCAGTCTTCGTTTCACCATCGAGAACATTTACTACAACTGGCCCATTTCTCTCCATGGGTATTTTAGTCATCAAAGAATGCAATCATATCTCTGACTGAGACATAGGTTTTATTTCACTAAGTTTTACAACAAAAAAGCGAGCGCTGACAACTCGTCTGCTTACCCGACAATCCGTTCATTCAATTCTATACATTATTGACAAAGCAAAAAAAATCATAAAAAACTGTCCCATTTTTCAATATGTAAGCTGGTTCTTGGCATCTCTGGTGGCTAAGAGGTTTTTTAGGAATATAATTTTTAAGTCCAGCTAAGAGGTAAGCTAAGGGAATGGCACCTTTAAGTCCACTATAGGTATCTTCCGAAAACCGCGAAGAACAGAAAGGCCATTCTGGGTCTTCTGTTAATTCGGAATAATCTTGAATTGGTTCTTCCTCACTGCTTGAAATATCTCTTTCTAGTATTTTTTTTCTTGGCTGGACATTCTTCTTTTGTCTTGGTTTTTCTGAAAGCGAATGTCTTGAAACAGATGCAGTAAGTAATGTTGCTGTGGTTTTAATGACCGAAAAGAACAGGGTCCACTTGGCGTTAGGGGGAGAAGGTTATTGAACTAGAATTTCTTGTGTTGCTCCTTCCTTTGTTTTTCTAAAATGTTTTCTGTTAGTGATTTCACTTAGTGAGATGTAGTTAGCAAAGTTGCTGAACCTGCTCAAGAAGAACAAGGTTCATTTGGCCTTAGAGGAACAGGGCTGATATCTGTTGGTCTCACAAATACCCTTGATGGTCCAGGGGATGTTTCTTCTAAGGATGAGATTGGTCATCAAAAATTGCCTCACCCTCTAAACTTAATTCCGCATCAAATACACTGAGATCACAAGGAAAGAGCCCTGTTTTCTTGAAAGCGTTTACAGAGCTTTCCATTGTCGCAGCTTTGGTGTACGCTATACTTTTAACTATCTAGTCTTGTTGCCGCTGTATGCCCCAATAGCGGTTTTGTGCCATTAAACTCTTACCATACCTTGGTGTACGCTATAGAAAATAGCTTCATCATGTTATTTATTCTTACTATTTTTCCGGGATTGTTTCTCAGGAAAGTTTCAATTTCCATAGAATAGTAAGCCTTAAGAGGAAATATGAATACGAATCCCACATCTAGAGGTTGCATCCTATGAGTGGTATGGGGGTAGTGGGCAAACTAAAGATACGTGATTCTCTTTTGCCAACTTAATCACACCAATTTTTCGGGAATGACTATAATGTCCATCTAAAACTAAAACGACGGGATCAGTTAAAGTAGGTTTTGTGGTTTTTATAAAATGTTGGAATCATTTTTGTGAACCTATCGCACTGGATCCATCCAGGTGGGTGTCAAGCTGAGATAGAACCTAAAGGAGCCTCATCCATAAATTTTTTTATTAAACACACAAATAGATTAATAATAATAATAATAATAATAATAATAATAAGTTTATTGGCAAAAAAGGCCAGCTGGCCCATACACCAAAATACAAAAATATCAGAGCATACAAATAAATGCAAGACAAAAACAAAGCATATAAATAGAATAAATAGAACCAAAATACAATTACCAAAAAAAGAGGGAAAAAAACCCTCAGGAGTCTAAAGAACAATTTGCCAACAGGAACTGGTTCAACTTTTGAGCTGATTTAATAAAATTTACTATTGCAAAAAAATTCTTATGATTGTAAGTGAGGAAACCATTAAAGTTATTTTGATACCCAATAAAAGGGGAAAGATATATAAGGGGGAAGGGATACGTGTTCCCATGATTCTGGTTCATCCATATTACAATATTTGCATTTGTCTTTGGGGTTTATTTTAAAGAGTTTTCCCTCGAAAAAAATGGTCTCCTGATTTAATCTCAGTTGGAAAAGAATTCTCTTCATTGAAACATCAATTCTTGAGGTAATATAGTCTTCTATGAAAGGGGTTAGTTTTATAAATTTATAGTGAGGGTAATGTTGACTTTTTCCATACTTATCATATCTAACTGTTTGTATTGATCAATGTAGCTTAGAAGGATTTGGACACACAAATAGATTAAGTAAATATGCAGAAATAAGTAAATATGCAAGGTAAAACTACAAGGTTTTAAAAGTTACAAAGGATTTAAAAGTTATTAATATGTTTAAAATGTTAAAATTTTAATACGCTTCATTTATAAATTTAGTAAAAAAGACAAATGCACATTTGGTAGACAATAAACTATGAAGAGCAGGGGACCACTTAATGTCAAGTTTTTTCAGAGAAAGTTCGTTCCTATGTGTGACTAATTTCGAACAGTGAAATATAATATGCTTCACATTCTCGTCACCTCCAACACTGCAGTCACGAGAAGTGTCAGGGCATCAATTAAACCGATGCGTGGTCTGAGAGTCGAACCACGCATCGGTTTCACAAGCAGAGGCGTACGCCGTGCTCGAGGCCCTAAAGCTTGCCAAGACAACAAACTACAATAACATAAAAATAATCTCTGACTCTCAGACCACCCTAAAGAAGATAGCTGGCTATAGTAACCTAGAACCAATCTCCAAAATACGTAAGCTAATCGAAGAAGAGGAAGAACACAACAAGAAAACAATAGAACTCAACTGGATAAAAGCGCACTATGGCTATAGGGGCAATGAGCACGCGGATAAACTTGCCAAGAGGGGTACTGAAGCCTCAGACGTCCACATAACGACGAACCAGAAATAAATTTATTATACTACGTGTCGCAGGGTTGTTATTAGACAAAAAAGACGCTTTCAACGCAAAAATTGAGCAAAATAGCAATCCAATTTTTTGTTGTATAAAAATGAGACGTGGTGGAACTTTTTTTACTTGCACATATTCGAATTACTGTATGAATTAGTAACAAAAATAGCAATTTGGTTGTTGTTAGGAAACCACCGTCGACTAGTGTAATTAATGGAGTAAAGATGATTTAATTAAATGTAGTCTATTCAAGATATTTACAGTTGATTAAAATACTAAGATGACTATGAATCTGGTTCGAAACTGTCTTTATACGAAAAGAGAAGTTGCTACATTAATAAACAGATTGTGTAGGCACAAATATGAAGCTCATTATTTATGCTAACTGTAGATTTATCAAATAAATTGTTGTTAAGGCATTTTTTACGTTCTAGAGCTGCGCGTGCCGGTGGGGTCTTTGGGTGTTGAGGGACCTTTTGTGTCGCTTTGAGAGGACGGTTCCGACTGTCCCACTCGGTGACCTCTTGGAACTAGGACACCCAATCATGTACCCCACTCTGGGTGCGGTCTCTAGCCCGTTATATCTCATTAGTAGAGATTAAAATGTATTTTGATATTTTTACATCCCTGACGACTTTAACCGGGATAAAACACTTTCTACAGAAAATTGTTTCTTATATATGTGGGTACTTAGCTCAAACTTTTATCTTCGAAAAAGTAGATTGTCTAGAAATGCTTGGATTGTTTTGAAACGAACAGTAAAAATGGAGCCAATTTTTATAGGTTTCTTAGGGAAAGTGCCCCAATGTGAGATACCACTTTTACTAACCGAATTTTATTCTTCGCTGATAAATACTACAGTAAAACTAAAAGTGGCTCCGTGGCAACTTTTTCTCGACATCCAGGTTTGTTTGTTTTTTTATGAAAACATTGAGTAATAAATTAAAAATTGCATTTTAATTAATATCCAAAATGTGCCTAATATGCGATTCAATGTGTTCTCAATATACGAGATATTCTTATATTGGGAATAAGGATAAAAAAATGCAACGAATTCTTGAAATGAATAATTTATTGTCAAAATATACAAAGTAGCTACTTTATAGCATGTAATATGACTAATCTTGCCACATTTTAAATCAAAGCATAGAAAGTGATTTTTTTTTCACAGAAAATAAAAAAAAATCGATTTTTACAACAATTGATTTAGTTGAATGAAAAGCAAATATTGCAATAAAATTAACTACTTCTAATATCTCCGCAGTCTCGTGGCACCATCGAGAACATTTACTGTTCAACTGGCCCATTTCTCTCCGTGGGTATCTTCCGAAAACAGCGAAGAAAAGAAAGGGCATTCTGGGTCTTCTACTGTTAATTCGGAAGAATTAACTTTTCTTTCTCACTGCTTGAAATATCTCTTTCTAGTAATTTTTTTCTTGGCTGGACATTCTTCTTCTGTCTTGGTTTTTCTGATAACGAATTTCTAGTAACAGATGCAGTAAGTAATGTTGCTGTGGTTAATGACCGAGTAGAATAGGGTCCACTTGGCGTTGGGGGGAAAGGGTTATTGGACTGGAATTTCTTGTGTTGCTCTTTCCTGTGTTTTTCTGAAATGTTTCTGTTGGAGATTTCATTTAGTAAGATGCAGTTAGCAAAGTTGCTGAACCTGCTCGAGAAGAACAAGGTTCACTTGGCCTTAGAGGAACAGGGCTGATATCTGTTGGTCTCACTATTACCCTTGATGGTTCAGGGGATGTTTCTTCTAAGGATGATTGCTCATCAAAAATTTCCTCACCTTCTAAACTTAATTCCGCAGCAAATACACTGCGGACACTACATACAATGAAAGAGCCCTGTTTTCTTGAAAGCGTTAACAGAGCTTTCCATTGTCGCATCTTTAGTGTACGCTATACTTTTAAGTACCTAGTCTTGTTGGCGCTGTATGCCCCAATAGGGGTTTTGTGCCATTAAACTCTTACCATACCATACCTTGGTGTACGCTATAGAAAATAGCTTCATTTTATTTATTATTACTATTTTTCCGGGATTGTTTCTCAGGAAAGTTTCAATTTCCCTGGAATAGTAGGCCTTAAGAGGAAACATGAATCCCACATCTAGAGGTTGCATCCTATGAGTGGTATGGGGTGGTGGGCAAACTAAAGATACGTGATTCTCTTTTGCCTACTCAATAACATCAATATTTCAGGAATTTCCATCTAAAACTAAAACGACGGGATCAGTTGAAGTAGGTTTGGTGGTTTTATTAAAATGTTGGAATCATTTTGTGAACATATCGTACTGCATCCATCCATGCGGGTGGCAAGCTGATATAGTATAGAAACTGAAGGAGCCTCATTCATAAGAGATGATTTTTTTATTAAAAACAAAAATACCCTCCGCGTCTACCACCAATTATTATACGGGGCTTACAGTAGTAAATAAAAATGCGTAGTAAAACTACAAGGTACCTACTAACAAAGGATTTAAAAGTTAACAATGTGTTTGAAATGTTATACAGGTTTATACGTTTCATTTATAAATTTAGTAAAAAAAGACAAATGCACATTAAGAAGACACTAAACTATGAAGAGCAGGAGGCCATTTAATGTTAAGTTTTTCCAGAGAAAATTCCAATGTATCCCTCTGTGTGACGAATTTCGAACAGTGAAATATAATATGCTTCACATTCTCGTCACCTCCGACACTGCAGTTACAAGAAGTGTCAAGGCATCAATTAAATCTTTTACTGTATTTCTTAAAGTTATGTCCGGTTAAAAGTTGCGTTATTTTGAAATTTGTGACAAAGTGACGGCAAGAAAGTATTTTTAATGTTTGGAAAAAAAATTCTAATGCTCGTCGTAACCTAGTTTTGGTAGATTAAGCTCTATGATCCTATGACACTCACAACCATGATCTTCTTGTGGTACGTTATTGGAATGTTGACTTGAAGAGCGATATTCCGTGTCGTGGCAGTCTTTACGAGATGGTTTGCTCTTTCGTTGCTCCAAATGCCAGTATGTTACAAAGGAGAAGTAAACCACAATGCCCCGGTCCTTGAGATCCTTTACTTGTTTTTGGATGTTGACAACTATGTCGTTGTGATAGAGACGCTTGTAAGGATGAGAGAGAATTAGTACAGATGAGATAATTTGGGGTACCAATATTATGTTGCACAATCCACTTGATGACAAAGTTTAGGCAAAGGTGTTCTGAAACAAAGACAGTGCATTCGTCTCTGATACGATATTAAAAGTGATGGACTTGCATACAATTTTAATAGGCAGCAAAACCAAAACCAACACAAACATCAATTTTACTGCCTTCAGTATTAAGGAGGTGTCACATGGAATTCATCTTCAATTCTGTTGTTGAATTCAATTGTTGTTACAGAAGGAAACAAAACATGATCCCAGCCAACGGAGGAAGAAGTTCCAAGTTTTTCTCTAAAAATTATTTTATTTAAGGTGATAAATATCTAAAAGCGGACAGACCGAAATTGCAAACACAGCTACGCAACTTAAGGTTCGGTAAGCAGGAATAGCTCTTAGGAGTACCCGCCTTTGTATACGTCTCAAATATCTACAATGTGTTTTCTTCTATTATATACCTAGTATTTATATGACAGTTAAATCAGTTTCCTTATTTACAGAGGAAACATCAGACTTAACTACAGAATTTGAAATTTCAGGATTACACTTTTGTATATCCTTAACTACAGGTTTACCATTTATAAAATTATAGTACTGTTTAAGGTAAACAGGATTTACAACATATAAACCAGATTTTCATTTGGCAGTAATCCTTACTTCATTATATTTATAAACAGTTAAGATACCAGTACGACATTCAAAGTAACACCCACCAATGTCAATTTTTGAACCAGGTATTAAATTTCTTCTTAATTTAGGAGAATACAAAACATTATATAAATGAACAATATTCCACTCACCAGTGTTTTGAAAGTTCAGAGTCTCAGTACCACTGCCTTCTATTGGATAAATCACACCTTCAACTTCTACGGCCATAGAAACATCAGACAGGGGTTTGAAATCACGTAACTGCTGTCGACGATCCATTCCAAGGGATTGCAGGTTGTCGTCGTCACGAAGCCGCTAGAAGGTCTTTCTTGAACTTCTGGGACTCTCGATAAACGTTGATAATTTTCTTTACACTTGTTGGCGTAATGGCCTGGTTTGCCACACTCGAAGCAGGTAAGCTTCTTGGATGGTTTCACAGAACGAGGAACGGAAACCTTTGGGATCTTCTTACGTTGACTTGCCGTACGGGATGACGTCTGAAAAGCCGCTTGTCCGCGGTCTCTTGTTCTCTGCTTCAGACGAGCTTCCTCAGCTAACAGTTCTTGCTGCACCTTTTTAAACTTATAGAGAACTCGTATTCCTTCCATTGGTAAATAGACTGAACGAGTCCGTTGAATTCTTCTGGTAAGTACCGTGTTAGTTGAAACGAGTACCACCACTCAGGCAATTTCTTGTCGACTTCCTTCAACAGTGAAATTTGCTTCTTCAGCCTCGATGCAAATACTCCAACTTCTTCTCCAAGTTCCATTCTGCAATTGAAGAAATCATCTGCTACACCCGCAGCTCGTGCCATAGAATCCGGTTGAAAGTGTTGAGTTAACAGCTTCCACGCAACAACAGGATCTTTGGTGTCAGAAATCAGGCTTAGATATTCTTTGGAGATACCGGAGTAAATGATAGAGTACCCCTTGTCACTTCTCAAACTTAAAGTCCTTTAGATTCTTGTTATCTGTCTTTATCAACGCGTCCTTGGAAGTATCCTCTGGCTTAGGTGGCTCCTTTTCCGCCTTGGTCACAATCTTCCAGCAACCCTTCTCCAAAAGGGGAGCTCTAATGTCTTCCATCCAGGACAAGTAGTTGTCTGCCGTAAGCTTCTCCATGGGTCTTATATTTTGAAAGGTTTGGCCCGCCGCGCCGTCTCAAAGATCCACAACTATTTCAGCTATCGCCCATAACCAATTATTAAAAAATAATTAAATTCAACTAGCAGAGTGTGGAAGCTTTTAAATAGAAGACTATAGAGACGAATTTAAAAGTTAAACTAACGTTTAAGTTCTAAGAATGGCATGGCAAATTTCAACTCCAAAAATTGATTTCACCGAGAAAAAGAGGAAAATGTAGCATTCAAAATGACCTCCTTTGAGAGTTTTAGGTATGCGGCGTCAGCCGAAGCTTCTAGTATTTAAGAGTAGAGATTTACATGATAATCGCGAAATAGTTTAGGAAAAACTTATTTTGGAAAGAGAAGTTTGTCTCCCATGAAATATATTTACATATTAAAAGCTAAAAAAAGCTCCTGAATTGAGGAAAAGTTTACTTCTTCCATGTGCCGTAAAAAGAGTTGATTAAGGAAACTTAAAATGTTAATATGGGGAAATATTTGCTTCTGAATCACGATGGATTTTTCGTTTGGTGTAATTTTGGAGTTCTAAGAATGTAAGAGAAACTGAAAACGCACATTTCTACATATTTGGATCATCCCCAGAACGGAAAACTGCTTGGGTTTCTTTTTTTCTGTGTATTTATTTTTCATTTTGTTGGTTTCCCACAAAAACCTTTCTTTCAAAAAAAATCTAATTGAAACTCAACATAAGTTTATGTATGAGAAGTTTCTTTTGATACACTTGGGAGAGTTAAAGTAAACATTTGACTTAGAGTTTTAGATCTTCCTTGGGATTAAAATAGAACTAACCCATTTAAAATTCACGTTTAAAAATAACCAAAGTTTATTTATTAAACGCATAGGTTGATGAATAATAAATAATTCAAATATGTAATTTTGGAGTGTTCTATGTACACGGTTACTCCCAGGGATTCCTTAGTTTGAAATTGAATAACTGTTAGAAACATTGGAAACAGATGATGTAATAAAGCTTCAAGTTGAATTATTTACCTATTTTAAATGTTTTAAATACCTTAGATTTAATTTTTTTACCTTAATTTATAAAATAAGAATCAATTCAATTAAGTTCAATTTTTAAAAGTCATCATTTTAAGAACCATCTTTGTTTTTATTTAAGAGTACACAAAACTTAGCCAAACTCAACATGGTATAGTAACGGAAATAAGAAACACATGCTCCCACGCTTTAACAAAAAAAAAATAAGAAATTTGCAAAAAAAATACAGTTTAATAAGTAATGGGAAACATTCTGTAAACTGTACGCAATATGCCATATATTGTGGACAATTGTAAGCTGAATCGACAAAATGTTTTAGGAACAACGCAGTGTGATTAAAAATTTTTAAAGAAGTAAAATAAAAAAAGGATTGATACAAATTTTTATTGATTTGTTTACATTATGGTAAAATTTTTAACGATCCTACGATTACTACTAAATATTTCAATAGATAAAACTGCAAAGTTTGTTTTTTCTTTCTTCGGTAACAGAATTTAAAATTAACTATTGTTTTTCTAATATACATATACTTATGCGCAGACTGTTATATTTAATACAAAGAGAAAATTTTCTCCTTTTATCTTCAGTTTATACCCCTTCTCCAAAGCATAACATAAGAGGGGTCCGTGTATGTGAGCTATCACATGATTTTAACCCGCTATGATTGATTAGGTTGCTTTATTAAAGCACACAAATTCTCTTCACAAAGCTTAACCGTTGTTCCCAATTCGTCTTTATTGCCGAACCCTCGATTTCAATACATCTGCGACCAATTCCATAAACCGTCACCCAGTTAATATTAACGAACATGCAAGAACATTACGCTAAGCTAATGACATCCAACCCGAATCAATCACACACAACAATAACCACTCTCCCTATAACTAACTATGCAGGACTAGGCACAGGTGACCGGTCGGATCCGCACAACCGAGGGTGTTGGAACCATAGAGCGTTAGAACCCTCATGTTAGATGGCATTCCCACTCTTGACGCTTTCCCTCTGCAAATACGTTCGTTTCTATCAAATCCCATCAGACCTCCCTCCCGTATTATAATCAGATGCAAACACAGACTCTGGGTTCATTGGCATGCTACCTGGCACTTGCCCCCCTGGAATCATCGGTATAAATTCGCCCCGAATTTCCATACTCAATACGAAGCCTTGTTTGGGTTACGCGAGAGTACACAGAACTTGAGCCCGTCCCGGTAAATTCATCCAGCTCTATCGGTGGTGATAGTCTTGAAGAAGAAGGGTCCGTGGAGACTTTGAATAGACGGGAATTGATGATGATTGGATTCTCGGTCTGGAAACTATGTGAAAAGTGATTAGAGATTTCCTGTATCTCAAAGTTAGTACGTATCGTGACCTTTTATATAAAGCTATGAAAAAAACTATTCCGAACTTTATTTTATGCCAACTAAAAGAAATGTGCAAAAAAAAAGACTACAACTTTAAATCTAAAAAATTATAAATTACATAATTTTTTTAATATTATTTTATTTTTGTTTTCAATAAAAAGATAACGACTAAAGTAACTTCAGAAAATATATATTTTCCAAAATATTTTTCTATTTTTGACTAAATGCATCATATAATTTCAAAATTTAGATAGGATAATCTAGATTCTTCTTTACTTTTCAACATGGCAGTTGAAAACTTTGAAGTGATAGAGAAAACAGGCCTTTAACGTAAAAATTAAATCACTTTAATTTTACCACACCATTGTTAATATTACAAAAAAGAAAGTTTAAGCATATTATTTATGAAAGACGAGGACTGATAAGAAAACAAATAAGTGTTTGTAGTTAGTTCAAACAAGTAAGTAAGTAGTTTATTAAGTACTAGTTGTTTTTACTTAAACCCTCATCATCAAGTTTGTCAATATTTAATCTATAAATCAATCATGATTAAATAAATTGGAGAGTCCCGTCCTATTCCCGTTTTTACAGAAAAAAGCAACTTCCTTTCACTCGTGCCATCCTTTCTCTCTCTCCGAATTCGAGAAGTAAACTGCACTGAAACTTTTCCCCGCGCTGATGCTCCAAGGATATACTAACCATTGCAGCAAGTGTGAGGTGGGACGGGACAGTAGCACAATATGAGATGAAGTATTCTAACAACTTCTCACATTAATTCAGATTCAGAAAAATTGTGAGCGAAACTTTTGAATTTATTCCCGCTTTAATCAAGTGGGACTTCTTTCAGGTGGAAAGTCCTGTCGGTACATAAAGACTTCTGATTTGTAGTTCGGATGCACCAAGATGCATCTCATTTTTTTGTCCTTTACAGTTTTGCACCCACTTGTATCGTTTTTTTTTCTTGTAATAGAAGACCCGTCAAAGAGAACAAGTATTTTTGTCTCCTGGGAAAGTTGGATAGATTGGAATAGGTCATTGTGCACCTAAGTGATCGAAGAATTTCATTGGTATTTAGATTAAAATAATATAACCAGGTACTAAATTTATCAAGTCACAGCAGGATAACCTTTTCTATAAAAGTAGTCAATCGATTCAGAGAAAAAAAATATCAATTTAACTAGTTTTTAATCCGTAACTGAAATTGTTTACTCATTATTTTTGTTTGTCTCAATTTTTTGGATCGATTGAAAGTTAATTTTTCTCTTAATTACTATAAGTTTTCATGTCGTATAAAAATCAGGACTTCTTTAGAATTCTGGGATTTTTTCTATTACACCTAACGTTATACAGAAAAGAAACTATTTTACCTTCTTGAAGATTTATTAATAAAGATGCTATGAAAAAAATACTGTATACCTAGTATTACTATTCAAAAATCTATAGATATTTTATCTAGATTACATAACCGTAAGGTGTCTAGATTCTAGGTTATTTTATCTTTTTGAAGAATTAAAAAATGATGCGATGAAAAAAAAGCATCCGAAAGTCTAGATATTTGCAGGAGCTGAACTTTGATAGCAATGGGGAACTTTTATTGTAGAAAATGGAATGGGAATACCCACTCAGGACAAATATACTAGTTCATTTACAGTTTCATTTCAGTGATTCTAAATATAGCTCCTATATTTTTGATGTACTCAACGAGAAATTCTCTCACCAAGCTTTCTATATATCTAGAGGTACAATGGTTATGTCATACTGGATATTCTGGATTTCCTGTGGCGAAAAATTATGATTTCAGAAATATAGATACCCAATATATAGGCATCTGATTTTAAAGTGAGCATGTGAGATAATGTTTCGAACGAAAAGTAATGATCAAGAGATTTGGCTTTGAAGAAAAATTCTATATACTATTTGAAATTCTTAAAACAAGAATTTACCAACATGTCCCGAGCCAAAGATCATTCAGAATTTTACTTATTTTAATAAATTTCATATTTTGTTTTTATATTTTATAAGCATTTTACTAATACTTACTGGATATTGTATATTGAGCCTAAATTTGTATAGACCGAAATTCCAACTATGAAAATTCAAAATAATACAAATTTACCTTACGTGCATAGTTCCTGTTCTTGTATCACAAGCAAATTTTTTTTCAGACATTCTACAGATAGAAATATATCAAAGTAAATTTGCACAGCATACATGTAAATTTGTCCTCTTTGAACATGTATGTATTTAATTTTTTGTGTGCAAATTTTTCTACATGAGTTGAACACCTGTGCCCAAAATAAGTGTGATAATTGGTAATGATGGGAATTAAAAACTTACTCCTGATTCAGTTTTTAATAAATATTTTTTACACGTTGTATTATTTTTTTTTGTTTATGGACTTTATTTTAATATTGAATTCAAGAAACATCATAGCAAAATTTATACATTCCACAAATAAGAAAATACTAATGAATAAAAATAGCTAGAATAACGTATAACTGTCTCGATTATATTGTTCTGTAATAAACTGTCTGGGAAAAAGATAGATTGGAGAGTTTTATGCTTCAAAGTGATTGAAAAGAAATTCGCGAAGTCAGAAATTCAGTCAGAAATTGCTCACACCTTTGCTGAATCAGGGCTTTGGGAATACAACTTTGATCTGTTAAGGATGGAAATGGCTTAAGTCCTCTGAAAAAAGTTTCGAGTAAACGGAGGTTTTCTGTTTTAGAACCTGTGTTGTTGTTTCCATAGGTAAGACACTTTAGGAGTAGCTCTCCCACAGACCAATTACTAAACTTTTGACTGAGACAAATAAAACATGAAATAAAGGATCTGAAAGAAATTCAAGTGCAGGCTTATCTAAAACTTTCTATTTTTGGACATAATTCATTGTTATTCAAAGCAACCCATATCTCAACCTCATGAATACAACACGATTTCTATTTGCGCTGGACATGGCCCGATAAAAAAAATCATCTGCCTCTACGTTGATAAACAGCTCCGAATCGATCGAGAAAAAAAATTCTGCATTTCCAAGCTTCCGTATTTACTTCTCAGGCTTTGTGGACAAGAAGCCTTTTTCAATCAGGAATCTGCGACGTGTGGCAGATTCGAAACGGAATTCACATCGACTATTTCTGCCATAATGCCCACACTTCGTTCCATAGGGGAAAATAAACAGCTGAAAAAAGATGCAGTTATGATTTTTATTTACGGTAATACTCCTATGGAAATACGAGCCGTTGCCATTCGCGCAAAGCAATTCTTGAGGAAAATATAGCCCTCCATTTCGAATAATCTGTTGGAGTACAGAAATGGATCTCAAGTGTTATGTTTGGGTTGGAATTTAGTTCCGGGAATAAGTCTGAACAGTATATTGCTTTTCTTACATAGGAAAAAAATAGGATTATCA
The DNA here is from genome assembly GCA_963680715.1 of Tetragnatha montana. Classification (NCBI taxonomy): domain Eukaryota; kingdom Metazoa; phylum Arthropoda; class Arachnida; order Araneae; family Tetragnathidae; genus Tetragnatha; species Tetragnatha montana. Next base: position 53,223,759 of record OY796675.1, read on the forward strand.
TCTTAGGACTTTCCAAGGTTTTTTTTCTGTAGTTGAAGTACTGCTTACAAAATCAGTTTTGTGAATGCATTTCAGTTCAGAATATTTCAACTTATAAACCAAGAGAAGTTTTGGATTTAGGATTGTTAGAGAAAAAATGTTTTAATAGCTTTAAAGCTTTGTTAAATATTTCGTAAATCTAAGCCTACCCAAGTATTTCTTATGACTATTTTTTTTCAAGTACAAAAAACTCAGGTATAAACAAAATTTAAGTAATTTGTCAAAATAAAGAGTGAGTTGCGTTCAAAGAGGAAATATACTATAATCTAGTATTTTCCAAAAGCTATTATATTGTATACCTCAGTAAGTGCTGTAGTCTGATAAATATTTTATGGGAATTTTCATCCTGTAGACTAGACACCCAAATATTTTGGAGGATGCAAATACTTCAGGAGACAGCTCTTGACTGTCTAAACACTAAATGGATCAATGAAATCCCCATGAATGTCAGCCAAAGTACTCAGATTCCATATAAATTTTACACTCAAAATCATTAATTCAATAAGTTTTTTATGTGACCTTTCTCTAAAGATGCAAGTTTTAGGCAGGATTATATGTTAGAAAATATAAAAGACATTTTGTCCGTAATGAAGCAAAATCCATTTTCCTTTTACGCCCCGTAGAAAATGTACGAGGTGCATTTTATAACCCAAATCCCCGTTTGGAAACCTAAAACGACAATAAAATCTCAAAACGAAGGTAATAAAGCACCTAAATAAGTTACATAGTAACGACACACCTTTACCTGCTACAGATATATTCAAAGAGTCACGAAACGAACCGCACGAGACCCTCCTCCCCCAAACGACTATTTTGTTCCATTTTCCATACAAATAATAATGACACTCTCCCTTTCACCTCACCTCCGTTCGAACTGTTCAGATCTACAGTGGTCTGAGTACAAAAATAGAAAATTTGAGATTAGCATGAATTAGGGTTCTTTTTTTCATACCGTTTATTTCATGTTGTAGTTACCCACACAAGTCAAAAGTTAAATAATTGGACAGTAAGAAAGATTATCCCATAAAATGCCTTTCTCATAGAAACGACATAGTAGCCTTTATATAAAACCTCATACTACTCAAAACTATGGTCGAGGCTTAAAATTTCAGTTTTAAAGGTACAAGACAGACCAATTTTTACTCGCAAGGATTTCACTCAACAATTCATGTTAAAAATGTTTAGTAAGGAAACCATACAAGGATGTAGAAATTGGCAAACAAAATATAAATTTTGATAGAGTAATAAAAATGTTCACTCAAAATAAGATTTCGGAGTTCTAACATTGATGGATGACACCTGCTGACAAATTTTTTTGCCCAAGGAATAGTTAGTTGTAATAACATACAAAATGAGAAAAGATGAATATTGCTGGAGATACAAGTAAACATTTTTAACAGTATCTTAATTGCATGTTCCATTTAGTACAATACCGCTAGTAAAAATGACTCAATATATTTGTCTTCTCTTTATGGTATGCAGTACTAATAAATAATTAAACTTAAACATACTATTCCTATTGACACATTTTTAAACAAGACATTTGCTCGCTGCTGGCAAGTATGCGAGTGGAAATTTCGCGCTCTGACTTAGATCTTTTTCATTCTAAGTAGCTCATTGCGAAAGGATATGAAAATGACGACGTATAAAAGCAAAGGCTAATACCCGCCACAATGGAAGTTAACAACACCCCATTTAGCTTTATTGCTTAATTTACGAGATACCGCCATCCGATCGATTTTTATGGATGAAAAACTCCGAATTTCGTCATCGAAATAAATTGCCTGTCAAAATTAAAGCTGAGGACAGGCCCGTTCCCCTTAGGATTGTAATAATGCGTCGTTCTCTTCAAATAAACTCACAAAATGGGAAGAGGCATCATGATTACAAGTCTATTTACTCTTCGAGGTGCCGAGGGATAGTGGGAAAAAATATTAAATTTTTATCTTGTGATAGCAGAGGTTCAACGCCCTGTCTCTAATTTAGGAGGATTATTATTTCTTTTTAGTGACAGAAAATCGCATTAAAATGTTCTTTTTGTAAGGTTATTTTTTTCCCTCGTCTGATGGTGCCTCTAAGCTGATTACAAGCTTCTACAATTTGAGTTAGAATAGTTGTCCTGGTTGAAATTATTTTTTTTCTTAAATTCTTCAGCTTCTTTTTTACAAGGTTGTAAACATGAAAATGTTGTTATTTTTTTTACGTTTACGCATGGGGAAGTAAATAACAGAGACGGGATTTTTTTATTGTTTACTAGAAAGTCAATTAATTACGAGGAGTGCAAAAAATGGTATACTGGGCACTTATTTAATCGGATTTTCAACTTAAAACAAATAGATCGAACTTTTGAAAGCATTAGAATTTTTAAGACAGCTACTCTTAACATTTTCATCCAAAATATGTTTTATGGATAACATGAAAAGACTTTTTATGAATGTATTTTACTAGATAAATGCATTAGAAAAACTTTAACTATAAATCAATTAGAATTTAAGAAATAAAAAAGTGAAACAATAAAATTCGGAAAGATGCAATAGCCCTTAGAGAATTCAAAGTGCCGCTACATATATTACTTAATAATAGGGGGATACCGCCCACTGCCTTACCTTACAGAACTTATGTGAAAACAATGTTCACAATAGATGAAACTTGTAAAAAAATCTCAGCTTCCTATGCACACATCCATCACAGAAAAACAACGCAATAAACATTAACCTGATATTAAGAAACTGAATTTCTATAAAGAAATAAAAAAATACATTTCTCCATAAAAGTCGGAATAAGAAGTGCTCATCCATCCTCTGAAAGAGACCCGAATGCAGCCTGAAGGAATTTATGACCCACTTCTGGATGGGCACAACACTAATGCCCATTCCCAAAGATCTAATAGCCACTAGGGCACGATCTTCTGACGACCCAGGTCAGCAGATAAGGCGGACGGTCTTTACCCCGAGTCCCATTTCCAGCTCATAATAGACAGGCCCAAAGAATGGGAGAAGAGAAGTTGGATGTCTTTATTCAAAGGAGCCTCTTTAACTACGTTTGAATGCAGGAATTCATTGTAATATTGGATTCTTGTGTACGTATATTTGTAACGATTTTCAGGTTAGCCATTCAGTTGATTAGAATTGGAATGCAAGACTACCTGTTGTACTATTAAATAGATTGGAATGGATGTTAAGCTGTGTTGGAATATCACAAGACAATGAAAAATGTACTTTCTCTTATTACCTAGAAAAAGACGCAAATGGAAAAAAGAAAGTCTAATATTTCCTTTTAAAACTAATTTTATTTCAATTTATATGTGTGGTTGTATATTTAAGTAAACTAATCAATTTTTTATACCATTATTCATCCAGAGTTGCCCTATATTTATCTATAAAAAATAATCAGGAATAGTGGTAGCTAATTGGGTCTAACACATTTCCTTAGACCTTTCAAAAGCATGTTTCAGAATCCAGATTAAAGTTATGCAAAACTAATTAACAAAACACTCTTATAAAATATCCAATAGTATATATAGTGTACTTTGATAAGTTACAGTCAATATAGATTTTTATGATGGGTGTTTGTTCATTTTTACGTTTTTTTCAATAATGCCGACGTAACAGGAAGGTAATAAATCTAGCAAAGGTAAAAATTATACACATTTAATACATTTCTCAAATAGATAATTAGGGCTTTCATTATAGAATAATATCTGCTAACTATCACTAGTTAGTCGGAATAACTTCACCTTCGATGTAATGTATTTATTAATGTAGTAAGTTGAAATAGAAATAACCAAATCATATGGGAAAAACGCTCACGTTCTTCCGAATGATTCTTTTAGACTTTATTTTTCTTGAGTAGACGCTAAAGTGTGATTTCTGAATTATTTTAAATCTTATTTTTCACAAGTAAGGTACTTACGTTTTTCAATTTATATTCATTCAAGTCTTTTAATGAAAAGTTGAAACTATCTTGAAGGAAAACAAAGTCCTTATCATCACATTTAATAATTTTACTATTAAATGATCCTTAAATACTTAAAATTTCCTTAAATTAAAGGGAAATTTTGTAAACCAATGCTTCCAAGCAGAAGACTATTAATATGCACGTATGAAACAATTTATTAAATATGAAAAAATAATAATTTGATCCAAAAGTAGAAATCCGTTAAACGTAAGAGACAAGAACACAAACTAAATATTCTACTAATTTAATCAAGTTTTAAAAAGATTTGGGGTGCATTTTGATATATGGCAATTGTTCCAAAGAATTCATCATAAACACTACATAATTACTGAAAGTGATGTATTTGAAGCCATATTGAATGCTCCCTCGAAATTTTAGACACAAACCAAATCAAATATTGAATTAGTCTCAAACGAGACAAAATTCAAAACACATGTTTGATAATTGGTTCCCCATTAGGTCCCAAAACTCAAGCACATACTTCGAGCTCTTTTCCAAAAATCACCTAATTACATCACGCATTTTGAAAATACAATAACCTCATTCAATTCCAAATCCATCTCATTGTTAAATAGCACTCGTTATTTTTCACTGTTATTCCACCGGGGACGGCCATAATGGAAGCTTCTGTCGCGCTGGTGTGACAAAATTAAAGGACCGCCGTCGCCTGTAGCGAAGCGAGGTAATTAATTTCAATATCTTAACAACGCAATTAATAGCTCGTAGGGAGAAATGCGGATTTTTTTCCTTTTTGGAAAATGCGTTTTCGGTGATACATTCCCTACCAAATTTATGCGGTTTTTATCAGTAGAGTAAATATGTGCTCTGCGAGGGAAAACATTAATCAATGGGTGCGGTCATTCACCTAGCGTAAAAAAAAGGTTGATTTTTTTTTACCTCTTGAAATAATTGGAATTTTTTTTCGTGGAAAAAATTAGTTCTGTAGGTGATGGTAAAATGGTCGTTTATTGATTCTTTTTGGATGGTTTTTCAATTCATTAACGAGCTTTTGTGGTTGATGTTTCTCAAAATAATACTCAGGGGAAGGATTTTTTTAATAAATAAAGAAATTTACATGCTCTTAATTCTGCCCACATTGAGAACTGGGGAATTTTGAATTTATTATCTAAAAGAGTTTTTTTTTCTTATGTAAAAATCCAATGCATATATTATTATGCATTATTATTAATCTATTCAGCTTATCTTTTTACTACTATTTTTTTTAATTTGAAATGCGGGGTGATTACTATATAGCTGCAAAAGGAGAACTACTGTTCCCCGAATGACTTGATATTTCCCCTGAGTATTCTTGAACCAAAGGGTATTTTTGAAGCATTTAAGCTTTTTTAAAAGAAGTAAAAATGTATTATATTGGATGATTTCCTTTTACTTAAGCTGACGAGATAACATGAGTTTAAAAATCTAAACACAAAAATAGAATTCAATGGTAGTTTTAAGCGTAAAGAAGTAATATATTCTTTAAAAAATTAAGTAGTATATTTACAGAGGTTTCATAATATACTTTCTCAAAAGTGTTATTTATAAACCTCGTGGATATTACTTAGCTGATTGACCCCATATAATTGAAAATTCAACCTAAAAATAAATATTTAATTATTTCCCCCTTCAAATAAATTAGTCATTCTCGTTTCATTAGCTGGATATAAAGGAAACTTTGATTTCTATATGAGATCACGTACAACTTTCATGATTACTTACTCGCATGGAATCATTTATTAAAATTTCAGAAAATACTGAAAGACCTATAGTTAGCCACTGTAAAACCCACGAGGGACATTACTGATTCAAAAACGATCATCCACTTTTGATATTTCTTGGAAGAAAGGGCTGGCTGTGCTAATTAAAAAAAAATCTAAATTATATTTTGAATGAGAATGCAAGATCGACATCGTTTTATTTAGATTGGAAAATAAAGCAAAGAAATTGAAAAAAAAATGTTTAATCATGAAAGTGCAAAACAAAATTGTAAAGTTAGATGGAAATTTCTTAAAGGAAATGTGATAAAAAATGTAATTGAAAAGAAACTTCACATTTTATATTTGTTTAAATTTAGGTCTAGGCTGTATAGACAAACTCAAACATTTATTCAGAGCATGAATTACTACGAGTATAATAGCATGTATTCTCGTAGAAAGGAATATCAAAATTGATTCATATTTTAATGCATTTAATTAACGTCGATAGAGATAACACAAAAATTATACAGTAAAAAATTTGTATGATTTAATACCTACTTTAAACACGCGTAGTGAGCTTTTAAAAGTTAACTACTCACAAATATTATTAATCATGCTTTTGTAAATTTCATTATCCTACAATTTACAAAATTATATGATACTCCAAAAATTTTTCTCAAAAAATTTAGTTAATTAGTGTGTCATGAAACTTTAAATAACTTCCTTCTCGCAGGTCAACTCAGGTTATTACCTAATTACCTTTACTCTATTTCGAACCTCACACATCAGGCAATATTACTCATATCTTTGACCCGATACGGAATCGCAACAAATCCAAACAACTCCCGCTGACTTACCGTTGTCCCTAAACAATTCCGCTTCACCCGCTCCTATTCGGGTACCGCAGTTTTAGTGGTGAAACGCCCTGCCAAACTACTTCCATCGCTTCCCCTGATGAGGTAGGTGTGTGGGCGGTGGAGGTTTTATCACCCACTGCTTATTTCACGGGTCGTTCTGTACTATTACACCCCCGCGGAAACAGTCGAACAATTTTGTTAATTTCCGAAACTTCTCCTCGAAGATGCCGGTGAGCCAAACCCTTGGTCCCTTGTTAAACTATCCTCTCATCCTTGATGTCAGTCTTTGGTCGTTACGTGGACTTAACCTCCGATAGATACCCTAAACTAACGCTCCAATAGCCTCTACTGTGGATTTTCAATATTATTTAGATTCTCCAAGTGTACTCCAAGCACTATTGATGCAGTAAAACCTCCTTCATCCGGTCCTCGTCGTTTCTACTTAGTTGTGAATTAGTCCAGATAAACTATGGTTGTGTTGTGTGCATTGCAATTTTTAAGTTTTATGAGTGTGATCATAGAGGTAGAAGAATAATAGAGGTGGCATGGACGGCAACCCTGTATTCCCAACATCAATAGTAGGCAAAAAGAATTCTTTAACATTGCAGCTCCAATAAACGTGTCGATTTTGCAGGCGAAAAATCGTTGTAATGTAAAGTAAAAATACCGGAAAAAGAAAAAACCCCACTTGTTTATAATGTAGGAAGTGAAGACTAATGATTTTGGGCTTAAAAGTTCACACTATATGCGTAACATTTTGATAGATGGTAATTTTAAAAAGCCTGACGCCGAGTACGATTGACTTTCACAAGCTTTATTGGATTATATTCAACATGATTTCAGTTAAATTACTTATTATATTATAAAATGAACATTTGTGATTCGTTTGGATGGGTTTAATTCGAATGAAGGGCTATAGGCAAGCTAATGATAGTTATTGCTGTTTGTAACCTCTAAATGCTCATAAAAAGTAGAAATATATACTTATGGAGTTTCAACAAGCCGGTCCAAACTCTGCACAGGATGATTAATTGAGTTGAGTACATAAAATTTGCCCAGAGAACTATACCTCTACGGCTACTTATATTTTCTGAATGTGAAATCATATCTGAAAAAATATTTCGCAGTGCGTGCTATCACACACGTAACATCTTATTGTGCACCATATATCCAAATAACCATGATTACATTTTCCACAACCATTTTAGCTTAAACTAGATGTGACGTATAATTTAGCTAAATATGTAAGAAAATACAATTTCATTATAAATGAAAATTTCTCACTGAAATTGATTTTTATTACATCTTTTTCATGATAAAACAACAACTGCTGTTTTCTTTAAGATCTCATTAAAATACAATTCTATCGCTGGTTCATGAAAACCTAGCGAGGAAACGAATCCCGTACTCTTGTACTGCTGCATTTTCTCCAACTGAGATACGCGGAGCCTTGGTCGAGTCGAGTCGCCAGCTCGATGCTGGTCAAATTAAATCCTTCTTTGGGGTTTTCTTTGACAGTTAGGGAGTTTTGGAAATATGTATCTTAAAGGCACTGATATGAACTACATAAAAATAGTTTTAGCTAAAAATTTTGTTTTTTGAAACCCTCAGATAAAAAAGCACTTAAAATTGGGGAAAATAGGCCCAATTTGAAAATAATTATGCGTTTTGTGCAAAATTCTGACGTATAGGATTGCTTTCATTATTTTTTCCATCATCAGCACACCAAAATAAATAGGAATTTGATGAAATTACTCAAACAGCTTTTTCGTAGCAGACCTGTGTTATTATAATCGTTCCAAAAATTTATGTTATACCTCTTTGGCCATTTATTATAGTAATTTGTCAACTAAAATTTATTGAGTTGTTAATTTTTTTATTGGATTCTCTTTTGTAAGTCTGCTCCTAAATATAATTATTTAAAACAACATCACATTTAAGTGTTGAGCAAAACATTAATTAAACAAACCTTCTTTCACTTCATTTCAAAAGAGAAATAATGAATTTAAGATTATTGTTTTTGTTGGGAAAACACTGCCTTAGGTACTTATCTGTTAATGCAAGAAGTAAAACTCTAATACACAAAGGCTCTAATTACCTTCTTTAAACCTTTTAAACAAAATTACTTGCATCAAATAAAAACTAATTAAATAATTGATTTCAAATAAAGCTCAAAAAGCGAAAAGGAAAAATAAAAAAAAAGGAAATGAAGTCTGAACAGTTTTATTTTTCAGTGGGAATCTTTGTATTCTACCAACTGCACCCAAATTAAAGTTGTGATTTAAAATTAACAAAAAAAAACCTATCTTCAATGAAAGCAAATGGAACGTATAAATACAGAAAAAAAAACAATTAACAGTTGAATTAACTTTGGACAAGATGGCGGAAGAAAACAGTTTTCTCGATTCCAATACAATTCATTAGTTTATAAGGACACTTCTTTTATTTTAAAATCGCTCCACTCAGGAAATTATATACTCTTAAAATACCAATGAACAATGAATTAAATGAAATCGAACTAAACCTACCTTTCCATTGTTTTTTCGTCTTGAGACGGGATCTTTTAAATGGAAATGAGGTAAATTATTACGCTCGTTGCACTTGAATCCCTTTATTCTTTGTGCAGCTAAATGGATTGACAAGATTAATCCCATTGAAAACCAATTACAACAACAAAAATAGTACTTCTCATATTAATAATGAAAGGGAAGATTTTAAGGTTTCATGGTTTTAGGAGCTTTTTTGCGTTCAGTAAAGATCAGAGACGGCTGTTTATTTGGAAATATTAAAAATATTAAAAAAAAATAGAACAAATAAATCCAAGTAGGGAGCAATAAGAAGACGAATTGAATTCCGATTCATCCTCTTTAGATAAAAATTAATTGTATTTAAAGTATAGTACTATTTATTTTTCGTTACTTTCTAACAAATTAGTTGTTCAAAGTGCCAATGGAGTAAGATATTTGAAATTAGTATGGATTGGTTTTATATACTTTACCTTATGTGGTATTTATTTGCGTCAAAATTTAATCATTTGTTGATCTTTTATTGCTAGAAATAAACATCCTAGGTGTCAATTTTTTTTAAATTTCCTTGTAGCATCAAAATATGTCTCTACCATGACATTTATCAATATCTTAAATCAATGAGTAAAGAGTTAGATGATATTCAGAATTTTTTTAATGAAGAAACTGTTTAATATTGCAAGCATATCCTTCATTGTGAGTTTCTATAAAATAGTTCTAGTAGTTAGTTCATTTAATTAGTCTGGCACCAGATACTAAAATGTTGATCACAATTTACAGAACTTGCTTGAGTTGGTATTAGTATAATCCTTCTAATTCCATAAAATTCAACTAGAATAAGTTTCTAATGAAAAATTTCTCAGAGTCAGGAGCCTTTGATGTCAAGATTTCTTGTACTATAAATGCTATAAAAGGATTATTTTTCGAGTTAATAAGTTCCTGCAATAAACTAGCGACATTATAAAGATTGTGAAGAGAATGGAAGGGTTATTTTCAATTGAGTCCAAAACGATATTGTAAGGCATTATTTTTGAGTCCTTTTACAGATATATTTTCTAAGTTGTAATTTTATTCATCATACATATTTTATTCCTTTCACTCTACTCTAATTGAAATGATTATTTAATTTTTCTAATTGGTTAAATGGATATATTCTCTATTCAGTAATTTACTTCCGAAAACAGGAAACTAAGTCGTAGCCGTCTTTTGGGCGCCCTTTGAAAGATAAAAAACAATGAAACGAATAAAGTTTAATGGAAATTAAACACCATTCTCAACCAAGCTTGAGTATGTTGGGTAAATATTATGCTTGGAAGTTTTGAAAGAAGAGCCTTTATCCATTAAAGTGATATTCAATGAAAGTTCAATTCAATAGGATCTTTTAGAGTAATTTCTTAGGTTTTTATTTCAAAGTAAAATCAAATTCAAAAAGGCTACTCAAGGGAGGATCTTATTCTCTTACTGGAGGTTCTGAAAATATTCTTGCTCTACGTAAGGGCTGTTGAGAAAATATTCTGAGTTTGTTGATTTTTAAGTACCATTTAAGATTCGAAAACGTTAAATGAACTCTACAAACATTGATTCAGCCTTGTTTAATGTTCAAGAAATAATATATTGTTATAAAATAATAAAAATGGCAAAATCCGGTGTTCTATAAAGCACTTTTAACACAAATGGTATATTTTAGTATAGAGATATAATATGCTTTTTTATAACATGTTAATAAACATGTTTTGAATGAAATTATTTTATACGTATTTCAATCTACACAAAATCATTTATTACAATCTATAGTTTCTTAAGGTTAAGTAAAAGGCAAAGACAAGCTTTTGAAATGATCATTATTTACAAGAAAACACAAAAAATAGAAAAAATATTAGAGTAGAAGTGTTTTATTAACCAAATAATAACAATAATAATGAAAAAATAATATGAAGTAAATTGTTTACTAAATAAAATATTCTTGTGCATATAATTCTTTTATTAAAGATATCCCAAAGAAATGTGATACGTATGAGAAGCTATTTATAAAGTTGAATCCAAATTTTTCTAAAGCGTATGTCGTCCACACTCCCTCTGTTCACCAACTCAGTTTTTACCAAATTTTATTTTGAATTTTCAATGAAATCTCGTGGGATGCTCCATCAAAGCACCGCAATCTTTTATAAGCTGGTTCCAAACTTCAGAAAACTCCATTTGGTAAGTTTGCAACCCGAGTGCCGGAGGAGAACTTTCGAAAAAGTTTCATTTCCACCCACAAAAACACTCATGGCTCAGTAGTAAACATCAAAGGAATGAAGAAGAAAATATTTCTGAATATAATTTAGTTAACAGATGAATTCAGATACATGTGGGTTGGGTTTTTTTTTACGAATACAATACTTAAACACAGATATAAGGTTTCCGCCTACCTTTGGGGCCAAATTTTTTAAAAAAGATACCTATAAATTATTATTTTGATTTCAAATAGATGCAGAACGGAAAAAAAACGTTGAAATTTTTAAAGTATCAATTTAAAATTTTGAAAAATTGTGCGTTTTGTGGAAAAATGGTAGTGATTTTTTTACTAAAACCCCTAGCACAGTAGACAAAAAATATTGCGTGAATATTAATAGCATTTGATATTTAGATAAAACTAACAGTTGTCTTCAAAATGGACCATTATCTAATGTGAGGTTTGAAACTGAAAAGTTATACAAGGTAAAATATGAACTAACTTGAAAAACCCACTGAATTCATATTCATTCATTGTTTTACCATATTTGATGTCTAAGGTACAGCATATTAGAAGGCGATCCCAATAAGCCAAACAAAACATATTTTCTAGATAAGTTTAGTTTTTCCTATCAGTTTTCCTCAACCTTCTTTAATTTGTTTTAGTATCATTTTACGGGCATCCCAAGAATCTCTGGATAAAATATCATTCTTAAAACTATTAATTTACCCATTCTAAGAATATTAATTCCTAAGAATTTACATTCACCCCTACTTAAATTGCTCAGGAAATAAAATAATCCGAGAAAGACAACCACTAAAACATTCTCTTAATAAAATTACTAAATACTAAAACTTAAAACCAACAAAACTGGCTACTGCAGAACCCTTTATTAAAGCTAGAAAAAGAAGGGGGGGAATAGTTCTGAATCTGATTAAAACCTTCGAAACAATTAAATGTGTTTTCCGAGTTCGCAGATTCGTCTCTATTGAATTTATTTGTTCTTTTGGAAGGTTTTGAAAAGAAAGAATTGCATTAAGCCAAACTACTTCCTGTGTGTTATCTCAGTGTTTTATTTTACTTAAGGCTTTTCTAAATTTCTATTTTAAGACTTCATTAAACTTAAAATAAACAAACGCCATGCAAGCTTACAATTAAAATAAACTGAATGATTACCTTCTATACATTTTATGGTTATACTTGTATTTAATACTCAGCAAAGTTTCTTAAATGTTAAATAACATGTTTGGAATGCATTTAAAAATTAACATTCTGGTGAAGTTATAATATTTTAATATCTCCATCGTACAACAGCAAGACATGTTCGAGAAAACTTTTTTTGTTTAGGGCAGCATAATTTAAGCATAATTTGCACATAAATTTCACTATTAATGTTATAACTGTAAACTATTATTAACTTAACTCACTGAACTTCATATAAAATTTAGACGTAAATATAAAATTTATATAATCTTTGGGCATCCTATAAATGAAATATCTTGTAGATCTTAGTGCTTGGACCATAAAAGAGAAAACCATTTCTAAGCTGATCTAACCTGAAAAAATCAAGTTGAAATCAATATTGATTATAAATGTTTAGTTCCTTATCAACAAAAAATATTAATAAATAGTAGGTATAAATTAAACTACAGATACATATAAGAAGACAAATTAATTCAATAAATTGGTCTACATTCCAATACTTCATCTGCACCATTTTAAAAGTTTTGTCAAGCAACTATCCCCTCCCTTTAAGAAAACTACATCTCCTGTGTTAACATGAAAAGAAAAGGTAAAGGACCTGCATCTTTGAAACATCCAAACCCAAGTAGGCACTTAGGAAAGTGAGCAAAACAAGAGTCAGCTAACTGTATCCGTAATTGACTTCGACACATAAATTACGTCACTGGCAACCCGTGATCTGACAAGCGGCAGTCTAGTGTTTATTGCTCCAATGAACATGGGATTCCAATTAACATCAGACAAATGCATGCGTGCTAATCTTTGCTGAAACTTTTATTCACCGGAATGCCTGAATTGATCGAGTAATGTAGTTTTATGCATAAAAGGATACAGGTTTCAAGATATAAATAGTCTTTGCGAAATTCTTATATGGGAATAAAAATCATGCTTTCATCATAATCAGTTCTAATTTATCTTGTTCATCATTTATTTCAACATAGTTTCAGTTCTTCATAAAAAAAAAGTTTCGATTCATTCTGAGCAGTTCTTGTTTTTATTGGCGGTTAAAATTCTCTGTTGTAAACAATAATTTTTCCACATTGTTCTTGGATTGGTTCCCCTTTAGGAAATCACCTTGGACTCGGTAAAAAACAACTTCAAGTTACTAGGACTCACGAGCAGTGTTATTCCTAGGATTTTTTCGGTGGAGTAAAAATACTCCTTGACGTTCTTAGGAGGAGTGAAATAAACTACACATCGAGACAAAATTTTTATTAAAAACGCTTACTTTTTAATGGACAAAATGAAAAAAATGAGGATACCTACTATTTTGGGTTTCAATTAAGCAAACTCCAATAAAACTCTCTAAGCATCCGAAAAATAAATGAAAAATAAATACTATTGCTATGTGAAAACACAATTAAAAAGTATGATAATTAGGATGCCGTGGCTGAAGGTTTAACCTAAACCTTTGTGAATAATTCAAAGAGTGAAAATACTCCTGTATAGTTTTAGTAATTCCGATTTTCAAGGAGTGAAATACTCTCTCAGAGGAGTTAAAAATATCTCTGCTCACGAGCGTTTTATTTATGGAAAAAGCCTGGTTGGAATATTTTATTAATGTTAATTAATAAGCCTTTAAAATATTTATGGTAAATTATTATTTTGTCGTAAGTGTGAAAAAAGGGAATAAATCCAACAAATGGTAAATTGACATTTTGTACTCAAAAAAAATCTTTAAGCTTTGTTCTACTCATGAGTGGAAAGAGTGAAAAAATAACTACCCTATGAGAATATATAGCCTTTTGAATTTGGGGAAATCTATTTCTCTTCATTGTATTTTTTTATTAAATTTGAAATTTAAGTGAATCTCTCTTTTTTCTTTTCTTATTCTTTGTACTGTAAACTAAGCCAAACTAAAATTCGTTTTTAATTTAAAAGTGTTTTAACCTTTTTTTATATTCAGCAAATGTTGGATTTCATTGATACTAAATTGATATTCATTATACTGCATTAAATATTCAGTTTCCTAATACCTGCGCATAGTTTTCTTTCGACAAAGGCTTTTTTCAGGGGCTTTTCTTTTCCGTGCGATTTTTGTCCTGTTTGGCACAGCATGTCCTATTAAGGGCCTTGTGCCATAAAACTCCAAACAACAAACCAGTTTCATAATACTCTTAATATTTTATTTGTTTATGTCTTTCTATTTTTCACTTTCATGCTGCGAATTAAGTAAAAATATAAATTAATTGTCGATAAAAGTGGTTTTTAAGATTTTTTTTAGCTTAAATTTTATAAATTTGAAAAGCGGAATAAGTCCATCAACTTTTTTTAACTGCTATATTTTTGAATATACCTACTTATACAAATTCCAGAAAAACAACGTGAATTATTTGCACTAATTTAAAATCAATTAAAAACACACAAATTGGTTTCGAGGATGCTTGGATCATCTTCGTCCGTTTAAAGATGGAAACAGGAAAAAAACAAGCATGACAATCTGTAAATCTATATGATGAACGGGAAACAAAGTTACAGTGAATGAACCACAGGCAAAAAAAAAAAAAATTGAAAAAGTAAGGGGGGGTCAAGACATCCAAAGATCCAAATCAGAGAGAGAAGAAAGGTGCATTCGACAAATAATTAACAAGGTAGTTGGAGAAATGGTTAATGTAAAAACTTTCATAAAAAATCGTTTCTCAAATTCATCAAATCATCTGACGATTCATATGCTGTGCCACCAGTCAAATAGTAACAAAATCCACTGTAGTCGTCAAAACACCTTTGGTAAATATCTTTTGAAAGACAACTACTGGTTGTTTTGCGTTCAAACCGGTTCCTATGTTTCCGATTATAGTTTATATAAATGGAAAAAAATAAAGTAATTTAATAATAGCTAAAATTAAAACAAATTTTAACTTATATACTAAAACTGAGTAATACCTAATTTTTCAGACGCGCAATATCTATTCGGTCAGTAATTGGATTTACTTTTTGCTTTCAAGAGAAAATACTCAAGGAACGTGTTTACAAATGTACCTTTAAATCTCCGCCTTCTTGTAGCCCTTAAAAATAAGCCTTTTCTTGAATTTTCCAAGTAAAAGCCAAAATTGTTTTCGAGATTTTTAAATTAGGTCCCAAGTACCGTAAGGGAATGCAGTTTCGAGTTTTTGTTGTGTTTCATGTTTTATGCAGTAAAACAAAAAATTTACTCTCTTAACGTCTTACACATTTCGCCTATTCCAAATATTAAATCTATTTTATAAATTGGTTCTCTTATGTTCAACGTTAAATAAATATCCAAGCAGCATCGCTACAAACATTATTGTTTACCCTGAAATATTTTGAATTATTTCATCGTATCCGTTTCGTATAAGAAATGGCCAAGGAGAATTTAGTTATTAGATAGCTTAGTATACCTACAATAAAACTTATTTTCAGACGTTTAAGTTTTTGAGTGCCATTTATAAGGCATATTTTAATGATCTAACGCTATATAGTTTTTAGAATATTAAGTAAATGCATTAAGATTAATAAAAATTTACTTAAGTATTTTCTTCTTCTCATTTCACTCTGCACTCAAACTTTAATGAAAAGACGTATCCAGATATACATTAAGAATGTGCTTTTCATTTTTCCAGACATCTAAAAGTTTAAAAATAATAACCTTCAAACGCTTTTTAAAATAACTTTTCGAAAATTATTTCTATCCCCCATTTGCATAATGCTTTTAAATTAAGTTGGCTGGAGTCATTCTTTCACTTTCTCCACCTGACAGAACACTTAATAGAATTAAAAACCAGCTTTTAGTCATTTTTTTAAGTTAATGCAAAAGAGTTGCAGCTTGGCTTCTAATTTTTCAACTCTGGAAACCTACTCCACTTAATTTTCCCTTTCATATAGAAGGTAAACTTATCCAGTTTCGACTGAGAAATAGGTTTGTTCTTAAATGAGAGGTAGGGGGAATTGGTATGCGTCTCAACGTTCTAAAATTTAATTAGAGAATTAAACATAGAAGAAGCTTGCTAATTAATTGTGAAAGTTTTGAAGGAGTAGCTCTACGTGGTTTTTGATTAAATTATATGAAGTACTTCTCTTAAGTGCCCAGCAAGAGGGTGTAGCTTATTGAAGAAAATATAGCACTTTAGGTTCAAACAGAGTCTTTATTTGTGGCGAGCAAAATAATAAAACTATCAGGTGGGAAGCCTATTTCAAAAGGTTTCAAACCCTTTTTATAGTATGATACACAGCTTACTTCACTTTACTTAATTTACTAAAGTAGCATATAAAATAATATACATCGAAATATCGTAATTCAGCAATTCAGTTTCATAAATAAAATAGAGCTAATGGATATGCCACAAGAGTTTAGTAATTAAATAATTTTATGGATGTAGCTAATTGGAAATACTTTTGTTGATTTTCTTATAGAGTGTTTTCAGGTGACGTCACAACCGGTTATTTTCTTTTAACTGTGTACCTTCTGTAGGGCTTTTAACTGTTGCTAAGGCCGCTGTTTATCTGTTGCTAAGGCGGTTTTTAAGTATGGGATCACGTGATTGCAAATGCTCCAATAGAAGAATTCCACGGCTAGTCATTTTCTGTAACTGCTAACCTCTGTAGGGCAAAAAACTGTAACATCTTCTGTTGCTAAGGCCGTTGTTAGATCCGAGCCATGTGATTGAAAATGCTCTATTATAAATATTCACTAAATAATCACAAATTTGCAAATTGTAAAAAAAGTATCAATTTAGGTAATTTACATTTTTAGTTCTAGAGAAAATTTCTACATAAAAATGTATGTGTATTACTAAAGAATACTCCTTTAAATATTTTATAGAATGAATTTTGAGTTGGATTGTTTTGTGCATGATAATGGAATTACTGGGTGTTTCAGCAAGACTACACAAACTTGAGTCGGGGAAGTGCTAACTTTGAAAACTCAAAAATCCTTGTTATTGTTTGATTGTAATTTCATATTTTCCTGAAAAAAAGTTTGAGTCGCACAGTTCTTCTAGCATTTTTTGTGTATAGTCCACGTAAAGAATTCAGGTAGGTTTATATATAGGTTTTTTTATAGGGTTTTTTTTTTTTGTAAACAAACAGAAACTAGTTAAAATTAACACAATCACGATTATTCTTCCACGCGAAACTCTAAGACAATGCATTATCTGGATTACAATTCGACTCATTCAACATTTTGAACCAGAATCTGTCTCCCGAAATCTCATTCAAAGTTTGAATGAACTCCAGAAAGCAAACAAAAAACAATTACTCAGTTTTAAACCAGCGCCAGCGTCCCATCGTAATTGCAAAGCAAAAGTGTACTAGTATTTGTATTCTCTCCCATGGAGGCATGGAAAAGACATGCAACAGTAATGAATGCTCGTAGCCGAGTGTGATTTACTCATGAGCGCTTGTTCACGTTTCGAAGGTTGGAAACCCAATTAGGATGCAGGAGCAAAGGGAATGCGATTTTGCCCGCCCGGCTGACTACGAAACCCGTGAAAACAATCGGGTTAGCCCCGTTACTTTCGAGGAATTTTTGATTTTTGTGTCGCGTGAATAACTAATGGGATAAGTTGGGTATGAGCATTCAGCTTGGCCACCAAGACTCGTAAGGCCAAAGAAGCTAGAAGTTGTGACGTGGGATAGTAGTTGTGAAGTCATTTTTGATCGCTCTTTTACAACAGCTCAGCTCAACTTCACTCTGAATTGTAATAATATTTACTATACTCGACACTAGATATCCCAGCGTTTCCTGCACCCAGTACGTCACTACGCGAAAGGAGAAAATGGGTAAACACAATGCCTGTTGGGTTGCTAGGAGGAGTTTCGGTACGCAAACCGTGATAAAAAAGAAACTATATTATGTTAGTTTTGTGTTTGTTAGTGACGTCATAGAGTCAACTAACGTTGCTGTCTAGTATAGCAAAAATGGGGGAAAACTAAATTGAACACAAATAACATGTATGAAACGTCAAGGTTAGGAAAATCTAGTCCAGAATTCATTCATTATGCAACGGAAAATATAAGAAAAAAAACTACAAAACCACACATTAAAATAGGCTGACAAAATGCTGGATAAACACAAAAACATGCTTCAATGAAGTGAGAAATACAGATCCAGGTCGTCGATGTTTATTGAGAAAAATCTTAAATTGATTAATGATTCAGACAACCCTTTTTTTTCGATTAAAATATTCAATTTTAATTTATCTTAAAACATTCTGAAAATGTGTATCGGGATTACTATTAATTTGATTATTAATATTAGCAAAAAACTAAAAAAAAAATAAATTCTGTATTAATAAATATTTTTTAAAGCGTGCTTCAGACATGAGTCTTAACAAATGCACTCTTTTGATTATTCCTTCAATCAAAGCAAAAATAAATCCTCTTAAGTACAAAAACTACCGATTACATGTAAACCGGGTGTTTTGAAAGCCCGTTTTACATTTTATGGAACCAATGTGCGATTACAATAAAATAACCATGCTGTGATTTAAGAAAGTCATTTAAAATGAGAAAATTAAAAACTATAAAATAATCCTTAGCTAAAACATAGCAATTAAACCTTAAAGTTGAAATACATATAAGTTAAAAAAGCAGTATATTTTGAATAAATCGCCTAACCATGTTTTTCTAAGATTTAAATCAGCTATAATTGTCAGACCTTTAATTAATTTTTTACATTTTTTTGAAAAGTATATTTTAGTTCAAATTACCATGTCTTAAACAATGGACCCAATAAGTAAACAATTTTTAATCTCGTCTATTTATATAATTTGAACAGGATAATTCCATTTTACCGTCTACAATTCTTAGAAAACTGCATTCTGATTCTCAGAAATCTTGGAAAAGTCGCTTGATTGCAGTTGAATAAAAACCCCTAGGAGAAAATTACTATATTTCTTTATCTTTCATTTCATTAGATTAGATATCTCAACCAAGATTCAATATTTTAAAAGAAATTTTAACTTTCTTCTATTTATATATTTAGAGATAATTTATCTCAAAAAATAATTTTTTAGAGTAGGTACTATTGCAAAAAAGAAATTTTCAAATGCTATAAGTAAAATATTTTATAGTGAAAATGAACAAAGGAATATCGAATATCCATTACCTGATTTAATATTCGTGTTGTGATGATAGTATGCAGGAGGATATTTTCAGCGTATAAGTAAAGCTTGACGTAATTTTAGCATCGTATGAGTTCCCAAACCAAAATTTAATCAAGAAAATCAATACACTTTCTCTTAAATCAAAAGTTTGAACCAAGAAAGTCCTTGCCATTCATAAATTTCTCTCTCAAAAACGTTTTGAGCCTACATTGTCCAGTAAAGACGTTTTTAAAAACTATAGTCATATACCATAAGCACAATATTTATCTGTACTTATTATTTTGAGGAATCTCAATCAGATTTTAGACTTATTAAAACACTTTCTCAATTTTGAAATGTTCTTATTTTTAATCATCGATACTGATTCAGATTGCAGTGACAGTGAGCAATTGTACCACAATTTCACAAACTGCAAAACACTTAAGTCGACTCCACATGCGTCATAGTTTTCAATTTTGGAACTACCAACGTTAAAAAAATATCGGATTATTGTTTTAGATTTTGATTGTTGACCTGTTAAATTCGTCTGAAACATTAAAGAATCCTATGTAGTTAAATATTAGCCTGACTTTTAAAAATACCCCTCAATCTAATGTCTTCATGAATAATACATGTTACATTGCTGGAAATTGTACGCAGCTTAAAAGAAAACACACCACATTTTTCCAGATTGTAAGTTTGCAATTGTTTGACAACAAGTACTTTTTTACAATTTAATTACTCAATTTTTTTAATAGTGCATCCTTTTTTACGTTTTACTTAGGATTTTATTATTATAAGGTATTGGTTTTCTTGAAATTTTAAAATTAAATTTCTTTGAAATAATCAATAGACATTTTTTTTATATAGCTGAAGATTTGCAGTTTACATAATTTAGTTCGCATATCAGTTAAAATTGTGCAAGTATAAGCAATGAGTAAGTATAAGCACAATGCGGCTATCTTTGTAAGTTTCTGCTAATGATAGATGACAGCACAATACGAAAGTGCAATTATCTTTAAAAAAAATAAGTAGAAAAATTTATAAACAAAATGACTGACATGTATTTTCTATCATCTCCCAACAACATATGGAGACATCCTCCTAAGACTCTCGAACCAAACGACTTCAAAACAATCCCCTTCCTTTGCAGACGTCAGTGCTCCAGTAGAGCGTTAAGGCCCGATAAGGTTCGAGGGGGTGTTTAATGTTCGAAATTTCCGACCCGACAGTCCTATAGATGATCATCAGGAGTGTCCCCGTTTCGAGTAAAAAAATCCAAGTGTATAAAGTATAAATAAGAGATGAAAAGAGGCCCGCATTGTTTGGATCATTGTGAAGCCATTTATGGCTTTTTTGACCGGATGCGCCTCCCGCGAAAGATAGCGCGGTTGCCCGGGAAACGCGAGCGCTGCAGCCGTAGTTGAACGAACGAGGAAAATTCGACGGAAAAATAAAAAACGAGAATCGTTTTCTAGTGAAGTAGTAGGAGAATAGTTTTTGTGTGGAAAAAAAGGAGGTGTTTTTTAAATTTGTTGCGTGAATGATTTGTCCTGGGTTGGTGAAACGGCTGAAAATCTACTTCGTTTCTACACTGTTATCTTAGAGTGTATTTAAAAAAAAATATCAGTGGAAGTCGAATTTAAGCAAGTTTTGGGAATAACGATTTTAAATCAGTCAAAACAATATGATACTATGCAACAGGGGACGGAATTTTCGGTTGGCGAGCAAATATTTAAGGCTGACGAGTTAATTTAGTCGTTGAAAATATTGTGGATCAAATCAAACTGTTTACTCTCAGATTAGTGCATCAATACAACCCAAGCTGCACAAGCGTTCAAGATTCGTTCGTTTTTGCCATGTATAGATAAATTTCGTTTATTTCAAGTAGCAGTTACGTAAACTAGATATATTTGGTACGAGCTGTGCTACTAGGGAATGGAAAGTAAACATTTTGGCTTGTACTGCAATGGACTCTAACCGTCTGACGTCACACGGAACCAACACGTGACCTACTGAGCTTGCGATTGGTTACCACAGATACTACACTAGTAGATCTACTAGTGTAGTATCTGTGGTAACCAATTGCAAGCTCAGTTGTAGGTCACGTGTTGGTTCCGTGAAGTCTCGAACCAGATAGGCGGTTAGAGTCCATTAGTACATGTTCTGCTGCCAAGTAAATGAAGCTTATGCTTCTGAAAGGGAACTAAGAGCTGAATATGAAATTTCACAAGGAGAAGCAAAAAAATGACTCAGAGAAAATATTTTATAGTAGATTTTTAGCTGCTACATTATCCACCTTTAGGAAAGAAAAAAGGAAATAAAACAGATAGTTTATTATACACCTTTTAAATGCTATCGACAGCGGTATTAACAAATGTATCAATGAAAAATTAATCTTTTGTCTTTTATACTACTTAATTTAAAGTAAGTCTAAATTAAAGACCATCCCTATTTAAACCCAAGTGTGTTTTTACTCAAAAAAATAAAGAGCTCTAATAAAAACCTAAAAAAATTATAATTTTACATAGAATAATTTTAACCAGCTCAATCTGATTGTTTGTATTTCTTGGGAATTTATTGCAAAATAAATAGGTCTTCTATGAAAATCCGTCAACCAATGGAAGAGCATTTGCTCCGTTCGGACAACATCAATGTCATAATTATTTAACTTTATTTGTACTTTTTATAAATTGGGTTTAGTAAATTGTGATTTAAAATTACTCGCGATTTTATTTTTTTAATTAAATTAACTTTCCTGTAGGGAGAAGCAAGGTTATTTGATACACCAAATATCAAACCCACTTTTTACTGGAAAAATGAATTATTCCCATACTTTTTTTTTTCTAAAAACTACTCACCTTTGTGAAACCAATCAGAAGAAAACATCTTCCAATAAGTATTAAAATGTAACGAATTTTGTAAAAAACTATATTTTGTAGCAATGTGCCCCACAGGTTGCTCTTGGAATTTACTGATCTCTGTATTCAAAGTAGAATAGCATCAGAAAGATTTTACATTTTACTTAAAAATTTACTTTTGTAAAATTTTGACGAAAAAATTTTAGTTTCTTTCATTAAAATTTAGAGAATTAATGCAGAGCTTAACTAACTAATATGTAATGCTTATGCATATAAAGACAACTTTCAATAAAAATGTGAAAGTGAAATTACTAAATGTTTCATCAATGTACCCCTTGTATTAAATCGCCCCTTTCCCTCTATTTTAAATTTTTCGTTAACTGTTATTTCTTAAAGCTGATATATTGATTAAAACTTACTTAAAATATCTTATATAAATTTTGTATAAAATAAACAATGAAATTTTTCAATTAAAAATTGTTTAAAATTGCCAGTTTTTACTACCCAACTCTATATTTTGCTTTATTTTAAACACATTTATTGTTTACTTTGAAGAAATATGAAATTCAAAATATTTATCAATATGTTAAAGCATTTCTAATGTTTTGTTACTAACTCTAAGAATAATGCTCTTGGTTTCTTCGATGTTTTTAATCAAGGAAAACTGATTTATTCAATGAAATAGGCATGAACGGAATTCACTTCATTCCTATGTGAAAAATAATGCATCTATATGTCAAGTAACCAATTCTTCGAATGAAAAAATTTGCCGTATATGGGCGTTGGCTAACATCGCAAGGGCTATTCAGTATTCGTTTTGTACAGCCAAATAGGAATCATACTAGACATAAAATGGAATTGCTTCTGAAGATAACATATTAAGCGGCGGAATCGTGCAATGAATTTCATAAATTGATAAATATCTCGTAGAATTTTGAATTTCCATACCATAATTCTATTGGGTTTTGAATTATTGTCTTCGAAGACAATGGTTAAATTCATATGAGTATGGTCTTTAAAATAGTTAAAAAATGAACTAATATGCTTGAAAATAACGTTTAGTTTTGTCGTATCAGTAATCATATTGGTGTTTTAAGTAAGAATTTGTATAATTTGATAAAATTGAAAATAAAGAAAAATAACTTATTAAACATAAACAACCTACTGAATAGCATTTCAAGTCAAATATATAATTTATTAAAAAAAAAACTATTCGATTTCCAGGAAAATATTTCCCATTTCTGTTTTAACTTTGAAAAGGTTAATTTCTGTAGAATCTGAGTGTAGGAAGTAATAAACATTTCCATATTATAACGGAAGAAGTTTTAAATACGTGGGCGAACTCCAAACATTTTCCATATTTCATCTCACAAAACATTTTATTGATTTCCATTCATTTTATATCCTGAAATCAGATCATTATCAGTTAGAAAATTTCGTAACCAAAACACCTCCACACTCATGTAAACAGGCTTAAAATAGAAAACTCATAAAGAGAATAGAAACGTTGTTTTTTTTAAATCAAAACGCTTTCAAACGAAGAAATGAAATGAAAACCTTTTCGAATCCTTAATATCTAAAAAACACATTAAGAGGATATATATTTAAGATTATACTTTGTCTTTTATAATTAGTTGAAACCGTTAATGCACCTGTATTAATTTTAAATGTTTGTGAAATTAACAAACATGGTTAATAAATATTTATAATAATAAAATTTAAACTTTAAAAAAAAATCAAATGGATTCAGTAAAAATTTGAGTTCAGTCAAGGTAAATAGTACTTAAAGGGAGGTAAACGTTTACTTGAAAACATAATGGGGAAAACATCTTTCAAGAGTTGTATTTTCTTCGCAATCATCTGAATTTCTATACTTAGTACCAAGTTCGCTGAAAATGGAAAGGGACTGTTGAGTCGTGAGAAAGAAGTGGAATTTGATGTTTTCAGTATCAAATATTCTGCAGGTGATTTTTTGAGTGGAAAATGATTTTTTGTGATTTTAGGGGGATTGTGCTGAATTCAAGTAATAAAAAGTTGATCAAGAAAGCATATCGATGGCATCTTCAGAAAACCTCGTATAATCTGAGTTGGGATAGATACAGTATAAGTGAGCCAGATTCGTTTCTTTGCCTAAGACTGTTTTTCACGTTCAACGGGTGGAGATGAATTTTAATAAGCTGTTAAAGCTAAACAGCAGGTGTTTAAATCTCTCCAAAGCAGACAAATTATTTGCTCTAGCTGGCTTTTTTCTGATAACCTCATGGATCAAATGGAGAGAACTATTTTTTTTATTTTTAAGATGTGAAGAAAAGTTTTAGTTAAATTCAGGTGTGAATCAAAGAAAAAAGCTTCGAAGCTCCTGGGGTTACTGAAGAATAACTGGTGTCCCCAGTGGAATTGATTTAATCCTCTTTTTGGCGTTATTGAATTGACACTCGCGAATAAATTTGGTTGTAAGTAATGTAAGTAATCTTCCATAGACGCCATACGCGTAAACACACTCTCGCAAATATAGAATACAGCAGAGGTTCTCAAACTGTGGGTCGTGACCCACTAGTGAGTCGCCAGTTAGTTTTTGGTGGGTCGCGACAAGTTTATAAATTCAAGAATTTCCTTAGGAAATTATGTTGTAATTGGAATTTATTCTGGATTACCAAAAAAAAACGAGTTAAAACCCTGTTTTTAAGAGTCAAATTTCAAAAATTTCTCGGGGGGAGGACGCCCAGATCCCCCTTCTGACTCTGGATCTCATCTTTGATCCCACAATCAAACAGTTGGATACTCTTAGGTTCAAATATTTCTTTTTAAATACCTAAAAAGTTAAAATAATCTCTAATGTAATTTATTATTGTAACAAAATAGTAGATGGATGGTCAAACCCCACACGCACAAAGCTAACGTCATGTAGAGGTATGGGAAAATTAACTGAAGATGAGGTGGGTCGCGTTAGAGTTTATTTACAAAAAGTGGGTCGTGATGTTGGGAAGTTTGAGAACCCCTGGAATACAGTATATCCATCCCGACTCTGATTATTTGAGGTTTTCCGATGATTCCAGCGATATGTGATGGATCTTCATCCCACTCAGCAGTTCTTAGTTCGATGCACTTATATTTACGGCGGTATTCAAGTCATCTAGTCAAAGTATGCAAACCGCTGACCATACGAGTTATCCCTTTATCAAAACCATCAACCACTCCAACAGGAGAAAATAACAATCGAAAAAGAAGTATTTCCAACGTTGAAAACTTGTTTCAGCAAACAACGATCAAACCGTCGTTAAACTCCGACATCCCTTACGCCCCAGAGACTATCGATAGCGGTACTGAACTCGCGACACACATAGTAGCTTGTTTTTGATCGCTCTATCGTAAATATCTCCGGGAGCAATAATAGAAAGCGGCGAGCAGCGAGCGTGAACAGCGGGGGAGATCGCGCGGAACAACTGAGAATCGGAATCCGATAGCGACACCTGCTAACTCGCTGGCATTCAAATGAGCGCAGCTGACTGCGAAATTCGACGCTTAATAAATAAATAAGCTTTTCTCCTGCTGGCATCAGTTGTTGAAAGTGAACCTATCGATTTGATACTGATAGCTCTTTTGAAGTATCGGAGATCGGGTGCTTTTTTATAGTGGAGAAGAGGAATTTATGGTTGTTGGGTTTTTTTTCTGGGGGATGGAGACTTCTTGAAGAACGTTTAAGGGTATTGACTTTTTGATTTGGTGGAGGGATTCTGTTCGATGTACAGTGTTGAAGATGTTTTATGCCTTGAAGGATGCTTAAATGTGTTACCGATTGTAGTACGCAACGGTGAATTTCTTGTGAAGTTATCGGGATTATGTTTTTTTTTAAATGATTAGATAACTGTTGACAATTGCTTGAGTAACAATCAAATGGTTAAGTTGCTTTGAAAAATGTTTATTTTTTGTGAATTTTACCCAAGAGGGGGTATTGGGATAAATTTTATTATGCTTGAACATTTTCTCAAATCTAATAAACGTGTCTGAAAAATAATTCTGACAATTCTGATGTTTGTAGAAGGTATGAGAAAAAGGCAGTACTACATTTTTTTTTTTCATTTTTTCGTATAATTAACATCTGTTTAAAAATTAAAATTCCGGATATTAGGAAATTACAGACTTCGTAGAGGCCCTTCAAAGTACCATTGTATGAAGTTGGTTGAGATATGATACTTATGTAAGTTGACTTTGATAAAGATATCTTGATCTATATTTTTAAGACCGTTTCCAAAGCCTTTGGGTCTCAAAAACATTGAAGTTGTTCACAATTTATAATATTTGATTGCATTAACTTTAATTTAAATAAAATAAGGTGAGGTGTCTAGTCGTTTCTTCTGTAAATTTGGAAAAAAAGAACTAAATTTAATTTTTGAATTATTTGATTAAAAATTTGTTTTAGTGATGAAAAAGAAGAGATTTCGGAAAAAAATTATTCGTCTTAAAAATAACTCGAAGACGTCTTGATTTTATCTTCATAAAATAAATCTTCCACCGTTAAAATCGCCAACAAGAGTTTGCTTCAAAAAGCAAACAAATTCACCCTAGAATCAAGAAAATAATCCTTCTTAAGGAGCCATCTCACCAAATAAAAATTAAGATATCCATCTACTCCAGAACTAAAAGTTGCCTTATTTACGAAAACTTCACGCCGTTCATCACACCAAATCCTTGACACCTTCTCACCTAAATCTCAAAACAAAACTCATCTACGAAAAGTCCACCGACCTTATCTTCCATCAGAAAAGATAAATGCACCAATATGAAACCCAAAATTATAAACCCTAAAGAAACTCGCGGAAAAGACGAAGTCTTTCCATACGGGCAAAGCTCAGCTTATCTCCCGTGGACAGCTCCTCATTTCACCTGAATACGCGACATTTATCAAGGCACGGGAATAATAATGAATAAAACAGTGCTTAGGGGAGTTCGGCTTTTGATTCGGTCTTTGATGATTAATGAAAGGAGTTAATTGAAAGTGTTATCAATCTTCAGTGTGTGGTCGAAACCCCTTCTTCCGTTTCTCTTACGCAAGCAGGAAGCTTATTAAGGAGGGATTTGTGGGAGGAGGAGTATTTTTGTGTTGTTTGCTTTGAGAGTATATGCTAAGTTTTCAGTTTCCTTTGTTGATGATAAGAAATCTTGTTTCTTGCTCTTTATATTGTAGCGACGGTATACTCTGCACAGCGTTTACTTTTGAAGCATATTCGAATGTATACTCCGGAATTTTAATCGTTTTCGTTAGCCTTTATGCTGCATTTTAATTACTTGAACTTTATAGTAGTGCTTGTGGTCGCCACAATATGAAATATACAATCCATAAGTGTGGAATTAAAATACACGTAGGAAAAGAACAGGAAGAACAATATTATTTCCGCAGATATTTTTAAAAAAAAACCTAAGAGCCTAAATCAAAATTGGAGTTTGTTTCTTCCCTCACCAGTCTAAGGTTCAAAGAAATTATAAACCGTTGAGAGTAATTCCATTCCTGCATTATAATGCTAGTAATAAATTTTCTTTCTTTTAAACACTATTCAAAAGAAAGATAAGGCCAAAACTTTATTCCACCATTTAGATTATCATTCAAGCTCTATGTGTTCTTACAGCAGTTTCCAATCCTGAAACACTGATAAATAACAACAGTAAATCTGTATAGTAAGAGGGATAGGTCATTATTATTAAGCTCTTTAAATGTGGATCTGTTTATAAACACGTACAGCATTGATTGGAATTATTTTCTGCGTTGATATTTACTGTAGTATTCTGTTGTCAGAAAAGATCACATATTTCTTAAATAGGCTTTACTTTGATGCTAGATGTTTTGCCTGAAGTACGAAACCAAACTACAAAGATTAACAAAACATCTTGAAAATTTATTTGTAACAAATGGAGAATAAAAATTAAAACAAAATAACTCAAACAGTTTATGTGTTAGAAATAATGCATCTCTCATGAAATTTTTTAATACTACTATCGAGTTTACTTAATACCATCAAAATAAGAAACTATATAGCTACACATCAAACGACGGAAACATGTCCTCGATCATTTACATCGAAGCTAAGGCCAATGACACCATTTATTGTCACCCAGAAAATGTTCGGTTGACAAATATCCCTCCCAGTAATTCTCATGAATACTAAGATACTCACTTAACCTTCCACAAGACAATTCTACATCCTGGATTATTTCCTTCTATTCTCCTTCAGCTATCTTCCCCTCTCATCATCAATATATTATCCTGAGATAAGTGTATAATAGATCAACCTAGGTACAGTAAGTACAGATTATAAATGAGTAACCACCGTTGTTACTTATAACAACGTGCTAACCAGTAACAGCGTATTTCAATACTTTCTTCTAAAAATATTGTTATTTCACTAATAGTTACCTGTAATTATTAGATTTACATGTTTTCCTCTAAATAATGAATTAAATGTAAAGGTAAAAACAGTTATATATGTGTTAACATTTTTCTTGATAAATTTTCATGATACGTTTATAAGCGCTTTCTCTACGCCACCGGGTTTCTCAAAGGTTTTTGGGAGACTTGAGCAATGGTTAATTGAATATATTTGCTATTTAAGATGTATAAAAGATATACAATATCCATTTGCGCATGCATGCCCTCACCTGGGATAGTATAATTAAGATTTTATCTGATATGCCGACAAATTTTTCGAAGTATAAAAGTGATAACTATAGTGGTTTGGACAAGTTTTATGTATTTCCCGTAAAGAATCTGGTTATGCAGAGTTTGGGCGGACTTGAAGCACCCTGTTACAAAAATACCAACCAATGGAAAAATTAAGCGTGTACCCTAGTAGCACAGCTCATACCAAATATGCCAAGTTTACGTAACTCCAACTAGAAGTAAACGAAATTTGGCCATACATGACAAAAAGGCCGAATCTTAAACATTTGTGCTCTTTGGGTGATTGCTTGTATTTACTTGGTTCTGATAATTAAATATTACCAAGATAAAGATACTATTACTGCATATTTTAAACGATTCGTTTTGAAAATTTAATTAAATACGTAACAAGCGTGAGAAATTTCCAACAGGCTTCTTTTGCAAATTGCATTACGCGACTTGTACCCGCCCCATCAACATCATGATCCGGAAGGTTACGTAAGATAATCAATCAACAAGCGTCTAATTAAAAATGCAGCTTAGAGACTCTCTCACAGTGTAAAAATGCAAGCACTTCATGTATTAATATTTCCACAGTTATGAATTACTTAATTTGTTACAGAGCTGCGTTTCATTCCGAAAGCTTATTAACCAAGTCTTTGCCAGCGAACTTCAAAGAAAATTGGCATAACGTTACAACACTTTGATGCCTACTTTCCCTAAAGAGGACTGCAGTTTCAACTTGAACCACTAGTTCAACTACGCGGAGGAATATTAAAAGAGTTTAAATTTTCATGAAAAGAGGGGAACGGGAATTTCATAATTCCCTTTCACTACTAGAGGGGCCTTTCAACATAAATATTAATGAGATACATGGTAGATGTGAAAAGCAAGAATAATTAGGATGCGTTTATGAGAAACAGGAAACTTGTTATTTCACCGTTGAAAACAAATACTTTCAAGGGATTGATGCGTAATTCAGAAATTAGAATTTCAAACGCTGATATTTCCTTAGTATTTCGGAAATTGTTAGTTGTAAAATTGGTGCTTTGAATTAGTCATTAGAAAGAAACGAGTGAGTCGGAATGATGTTACGGGAAGGAAGCAGCAATTCATTTGTTTAAAATTTTATGTGCATAATCCGTTACAATTGAAAGGAAATTATTGTAAAACATTTAAGATCAAAGATTTAATTATTCTTAGTGAGTAATATGATAATTCCATTGTACGAAAGACAAGCTCTTATTTTTGTTTGAATTCTATACAGTTTAGAATCTTAGAAACATTTAAATATTAGGATATATATTTTTAATCGGCTCTTTATGAGTTCATGAGTTGATATAGAATCCATTGTATCCCAGGGAGTATTAAAAATCGCTTTAATTCCACATTAAAACATAATCCAAATACAGTTTCCAAAACGGGCTAAAAGGAATATGGATTACAATAATAGTTAATACCTTCAAAAAGAGTATATCACTATTTAAAATTTTTATTTCCTTTCAAAATATATAATTCAACTTAAGTTCTAATACAGTTTATTTAATCTAACAAAGACTTGCATGCATTAGCCAGCATCCATAATCTAAGTCATGTCATACGCTTAATCTTGAAAAAAATCATTTGCAAGAATTCTAAAAGCCGATATAGTGATTCAAAAGCTCTCATATGTTTTTTTTTACAAAGCAAGAAAAAGTGTCCAATACGATCTCAAAGTGTTTTTTTGTGTCACCCCGTGTAACAAAACTCTAGCTCAATGTTTTATAGCCCATATACTCTCCCTTAAGGTATCGTTTTCCATATGCGTTCTGGTCATCCGTTTTCCCAACAGCTTTTCGGACCTTCATCACATTTCGGTGATAAATCTGGGAATTTTTGTTCTCCACTACAATGGCCGCTTTAGCGTAATGGCCGAGAATCCGGATCCAAATGTATATATTCCCAAAACTCAAACTTACTCTAAAAAGCCAGCAAGTGGAATATTTGTGAGTTATGGCATCGCTTTAGGCCTTTAGGAAGAGAAAAAACCGTTTCTTTCCAGAATAAAAAGAGAGAAAATACTGAATAAAGTTTTGAGTAAACACTCAGAATTCAAATGGCGGTTTGAGGAAAGAAAGAATGTAGGTATAGGTTTCTCCGTCTAACGTTTCCGAAAATACTTTATTTATTTTTAAAGGAATATATATTGGGGAAAATGTGTTATTAATATGGCGTATCTGTGGATGGACTGCATTTTAAAACGTTGAAAGAAACATTTCTACCCATCCAATACAATGTTTTTTTTTTTAAATTATCAGGTGTATTTAACACCCTAGGACGTTGAAATATAAATTCACAGAAACCCCTTCGCAACATTAACTTTCGATAGAGTATCTACTTATAAAGTCCCTAATAATAGCCACAAGCAATTCAAAGAATATAGTTTGTTATCTAACGAGAAATATATTTATGGTTTTGCCTTTGAATTTCAGATACTCAGTTCATGGAACTTTTCGGCTACGTTTTGATCATCCCAGATACGAAGAATTGGCCGTAATATACAAATATCTCTCTCATCATATATATAAAAGTCAGATATTTTATTTTAATAAAATCTATTGTTTTATCTTTCATGGATGTTAGATGGGTTTGGGATATTATTGATTATTACAAAAATCAAAAAAGCATCAAAATACCAAAGAATAAAATATAAGATATGTTGATGATTTTCATTATTAGGGTCGTTTTAGACTTTTAGATGTTTTCAGACTTTGGATTCATGGGGATTGTCTAGCCTTTCTAGACAATTCCGAGATAAGTAACAACAGTAAGTAACATTATTAGGGTAGTGAGGTGAGATGAATAACACTCCGTTGTAAATAAACAACACTTTATTACATTAGTAAATTAGTATTTATTAGTAAAAAACGATATAGTTAAATCAAAACATATAGTTACAGTGGAATATGAATGTTCGTGAATAAACAGAAAACATAACAACAGTATTACAGTTCAGTGATGCACAGACTACGTCACTGAAGGTAACTGTTGTCAACACAACAATTAGCTTATTAGATTTTCAATCAAAGAAGAAGAAAAAATCACATTTTGATCATAACGTTGGGAAATTATTTTCCTAACAACGGGATGGTTACTTTCTTAATAATACATTTTTGAATCAAAGATATAAATAATTTTAGTGCTCATGAAAAATTGGAAGTTTGCTAAAAAAGAGATTACGATTATTTAGAAAAGCGAGAAGCATTTTTCATAAGTTTGTGATAGCGAATATACTCTAAGATGCTTTGAATTCATTACTTATTTATGCATTTTCTAGGACATCTTTATGAAGTTAGTTCAACAACGCTCTTCAAGTCCTCTGAGGTTTTTAACGGCCACTGATTTATTTGCCTGTTTTATATGTTAAATATTTATTATAATACTGAAATCAAAATTTATATCTTATAGAGTATGAGTAGCTGACAAACTACCATTTATACTATTTTATTTAGATTTGACTACATAATACACATTCATAACTAACTCTATATATGAGATATGAGAGTATATTTTATGTAAACCGTACCTACTCATACCTCACAAAGTAAAAATCGTTTTGTTGTTGTTTTTTTATTTCTATCGGTACGCCTATTAGCTATATTTGATTACATCTATAAGCATAAACTAAGGGCGTTCTTAGCCAAAAATCATGAAATACTACTAGGCTTTTTTTCATTGAGTTTAGGTTTGTTACAACAGTAGATACCTATAGCATAGGAACTAACCTGCATTATCCGCACCACAGTTTGAAACAGGAATCTCATGAAATTTCGAAGTGAATTACTTTACACATTGTGCTACTAGACTCTTTTAAGAAATCTCTGTCTAGACAGTTTTCTTGCTGTATAGTTATCTACTTTTCTTTTTGTATCTTACTGATTTTAAAACAAACATTTGTTCTAGCATTAAAGTTAATTTTAAGAAAAGGAAATTGGGAGAGAATTTAAAAAAAAAATTTTACTTTTATTTTGTTTCTTGAAATATCTGTGCCAAAATAAAATGGTATGTTAAATATCATCAGGTTTTCTCTTTAAAAAGTACCATTGCTAATCATGCTAATATTCGTAGCTAATATTCGAACCTTTTTCTTAAATTATAAATTTATTTTAATGTTAACATTTCAATTTACTATCATAATCCTAAACGTTGAGTCAATTAAAAGAGGAGTATTTCAACCATTACCGCTGGTTAGAGGACAATATTTGGAAACTCCAACTCTCAAGCGTCACTTCCAGCCATGGACCGGCTAAAATTTAAAATTTTAAAAAGCATTTAGTTTTACTTCAAAGGAATATCTATGCAAAGGAAAGAAATTCTTAAAAGGTTATAATTTTATTAATTGTTACTAATAATAATGGCTGAGGAAATGGAATAATGGTGAGCATCAACCACATTTGCGATAAAATAATTTCTTAAATACTTTGGTTTAAAACATCGAAGAAGAACTCAACGGAATTAATCTATAATATTCGAATATTAATGAAATTTACTATACGTTTTAAATGCCGTAATATTACTTAAAGTGAGCTTCTGTTTCTTTACAATAAAGTATGTCAAAACTCAAGACTTCATCCTTAAATCTCCTTCTTTATAGAAGAAAGCGGTTAATGGAAAAAGTTTAATGATGAATACGAAGTCTTAACAGAAAACTTTTGATAAGAACAAAGAAGATATTTCCCTTGGGGAATTGAGAAAACTGTGTTTTTGCATTATTTTTTCAATAACGGCAAGATTATTTAAACTTGTATAAAGTTGACTCGCGAGGAAAAAGGGAGTTAAGAACTTTCAGGATAATTATTATCTATGCTTCTCATCTCCAAGTTTAAATTATAACTTCCAAATGAGATTTCTCAAAGGTCTTTTAATTTGCTTAAGAAGATGGGAATAATTTTGGATATACTTTTCCAACGAAGCAGAACAAGATTTGAACATAACTTTTAAAATCCATTAAGGAGAATGAATCCAAAATGTAATTATTATTCCGTCTAACTCCCTCGAACCACTAGAGCTAAGAAACACCCGTAATATACTTTGGTAAAAAAAATTTTAACAGTTTTTTTATCTTCATAATTTAGATTTATTGTACTATCACACTTCAAAAGTGAAAACGATTTTAAAGTGATCAGCTGTTTCGTGTTTTTTATGAAATTTATACCATGAAAAATGTTTATTGAAAATCGTTTAATTGTCTGTATTGCACGTTTTTCGAGTAACAATAGGGGAGACCGGGGCTAGTTTTCCACTGGGGCAAATTTTCCAACGCCCTTTATTTTTAAATGAGCAATTAGATCAACCCAACGAGTGAACTGGATGAAAAAGAAAGACTTCACACATATTCTGATGTACTTTCAGAATTTTAGCTCTTGTAGTTTCGTCAGAAAAGCGGTTTTTTCAATATTTTGCTCTTTGCGTAAACTTTTGGATTTTTATTAAAAATGTGATTAAGCCCTTTTAATTTTAACTGACTAATCTGATATTGCATATTCTGATAGAGGATATCTTCCTCTACAAAATTATGCTTTTGTTTTTCAATAATATTACACCCCCACTTGTTGAGGGGCTTCCAAAGTTCAAAAAGTGAGTTGGGGCAGGTTTTCCAAAAGTAGACGGGGCACTTATTCCAACATTTGTGTGGCTCAAGCTCAAACCAATCAACCAATCCATAACGCAAGCTAACGATACCAAAGGAGTTGTTTGTTCGAATCCCTCTAAATTTTTTCCTATTTCTTTCAAAAAAGGTGGTGTTCTTATTGTTAAAGTGTATATAGTTCTTATAGTACTTACATTTAAAGAAAACGACCATGAAAGCCTTTACAAATATTCATTTAATCAGATAAACAGTTTAATCAGATAAACAGAACCACTAGAAGGATTTGTAATTTGAAAATTAGAATGTTATGGTTTGAAGATCGTCGAATTTACGTTGAAATCTCGTTTTTCATAGATTTTGATCCTTACAGCCATTAACCCCGTGCACAATGTAGGAAATTTCATTTAGAAAATTTTCGCCAAACTCTTATCGCCAAAGATTAGAAGGAAAATCGCCAGGTTATGAAAATTACTGTAACCCGCAATAACACGATATGCTAACTCAGATAGTTGGTCAGATTTATTACTAAAACTTGTTGACTGCAGCTGGCGTGGCCGAACGGTTAGTGTGCTTGGTCTCTAAGTTTCAGAACCAGGCTCGAATCGGCGTACCTGCCATATGATTGATTAATTTTTGAAGATGCCTGAAATTTAAACTACTTATAAAGTAGAGTTATTAGTTATTTTTACACTATTGATTTCCGTAAAAGGAAATATTAACCTATTTTTTATGTATATGTAAAATGTTTTAATTGTTACTAATTTTTTTTCAGAGGAAAAAATTCCGAAACAATACTTTACAATATTCGACTAAAAATTTCACCTGCATTAAATTAGAAGTATTTTTGAATTACATGAATAAAAATCTAAAACAAAAAACAAAGATTAAACCATTTTTTTAAATTTTTTTTTATTATAGAAAGATTATTTCTCTACATAGGTTTCACAAAGGAATTTGGTTTTACATATGAATCAAACTTTTAGAAAAGTCGTCACTTAATAAGAACGGTGTCTTCTTACATTTATTGTCGATTAAATATAATAAAGATGGGCACAGCTTCGATAAGAGTCCTCCAGCCGCTATGTTTATCCACATCTCCCTCAGCAATATGCTTAAGTGTTGTCATCATTTGAGCTTATGGGTAAACATGGCGCCTCAAGATGTAAGTTAACTTAAATGCGATAACTTTGCAGAAAAAAAACCTGTAGTGCTAAAATTGATATTTCCCCCCCTCTCGAAACACACTCTGTTTAGGCGTAATAAAGACGTCCCAGGGTTGCACCGACAGCCTACTACCGTCCGGCAGGGTCGATGATGTTAGAATTATCTAACGCACCCTAAACACTCGATGCTAGAATTTGGTAGTGGACTGATATATAATTAAACTATTATAAATAAAACAGTGGTGGCCACACAAAAGAAAAGATTAACACTATAATTAAAATTTAGCTACCACTTTTAATTTTATTTTCTTTTTTATATATAATCAATCTTTTTAAATGGGAAGTACAGACGGGGCAGGAGCAGCTTACGCTGCAGGTACCCCGTTACCGACGAATACTCTCTGGGTAGTACAGCAGATCCAGCCGCATGTGCTGTAAATAAGATATAGGGCCGGCATCGGGTTTAAAATCTGTTCTCTAAGGTTTTAATCATGATTAAGACAAGGGTGGAGTATATATTTTATAAGGATTTTAACAGTTTGTAAAATTCAATGTTAATTGGGATGCTGATTTTAATTGAGGCTTATGATAAAATAGCATGCCAATTAACGTTGAGTTTCACAAATACGAAAACTGCTAAAATCCCTTTTTCTATTTTAGCCCGCTATAATCATTTTACCCCACCTTACCCTATAACACAACCCTATGAAACACCTTGAAAGTATTCTCTTTCACCTCAGAAAACAAAAAAAAAAACCCTCCCCCTAAAATTAAACTCCAATATCAATCTCCAATTTTTATTCTGGATATCCCACTGTTTCCATGGATCAATGCTTTGCGTATTCCACAATAAAGGATTATCAAATGTTTGGCAGTGATAAAAGGTCTCGATTAACCCCTCCCCCCCCAAAAAAAAAAATATTCACTCATAATTATAAAGACGCATTCTTACTCTTTTGTTTATGGATTATTTTTGTCAGTGTGGTGGGTGTTTAAATTATTAAAAATTTTAAACAGAATGAAATAAATTTTTTAAAAAAATTATCATGACCACACGACGATTCAAATTTTTCCTTAACCTCCTAATAAGTTAAAATATCAAGAAGCTTCTAATCGTTGATGTGATTTAAGTTAATTAATTTTATGTAATCAATTTTAGTAAATTTGATGTTTGATGCTTAACTTCTTAACATAATTAATATTTATATTGGTATTTTATTCCAAGCACAACGTTCAGGAACTTCCTTAGTTTTTCGTTAAAAATGATTAAAACTCCCTACCCAATCTATTAAAACATTTTTCCTCAAATGGGCAGTTTCTGGAAATGTAATAAAACAAACATAACTCTCAATTAATCATTAAAAACACGACCGTAGAATCATAATAATCATATTTGAAATTTTATCTGAGTTTTCTTTTATTCATAGTATATGCATAAGCAAATTTTAAACTTTGAAAGTGTTTTAATTTTTAAAGAAAAATATGGGTTTTTTTTATTATTAAGTGGGAAAGTTCTATTAGAACCATTCTCTAAATATTAATATTAAAAAAACACCTCTAAACATATCTGCATTAAAGTATTTGACAGGAACTTTTGAGAAGTAAAATAACTTAACGTAATACGAATCCATATAATAATTTCATAATTTAACGTGATACGTGGTATTTTTATTACCTATTTACAGGAATTAAATAATTAGCTAAATTAAATTTAATTGTATAAATTTTTCCAAATGCTTTAAATTTGAAGCAGTATCCAACATCTATTCTGCTTTGTGTTTGCCTATATCCCTATCGGTTAACCTAAAACAATAAGTAACTGATTTGGCAACTGCGGGGACAGAACCTGCAACCTAGTGATTACGAGCTTGATACTCTACCAAATAGGCTACCACTTTAGGTATCCTAATTGAAAGACAAAATTGCGCCAAAATAAAGATAAATAGCCAAATCTGTTTTAACTTTTGTGGGAATTGTGCCATAGTATAGATAAGCAGCCAAATCTGTTTTAAATTTCCTGACAATTGTTGCCAATCTTTCCTGTTAGAAGTAAAGTTCCCGTAATTTTCAACCCCCCCCCTCCTGGCTTTGTTTGAGGGCCAAATATTACAAAAGTTGGTTTTAGGGGGTGTTCTATTAGAATCGGGGATAATCTTTGATGTCGCCCATAGGAAAAACAAAAGTTGGTGCTTCGTTTAATGTGTAGACGGCCCCCTAAGGGCATAAACTATAGATTATTTTCAAAAAGACGTTAAATCATGAAAAATGACACAAAAATTATCATTCCACCCCCAGTAGTTCACTCACAATGCGAACTGTATCAGTTTTTTTCTCTACGACTGTACAAATAAACAAAACAATTAAGGTACTAAACTAATTTTTGGAGATTACTATAACGCAAGTAAAGTTCACAGCTACAACACGATGATTTCATATGAAAAATACATATTATACTATAATTAATAAATTTTACTATAAGTGTTTTACGATTTAACCCTTTAAGACCAGTCTTTTAATTTAACCGGCACTGTCGTTCGATTCCTACATTTATTCCAAGCTATTACCTGAAAAGCTACAAATCTAGTTATGTCTGACAACCAATCAAACAACCAACACACAAGATCGTATTCTGGGGCTTAGAGTGAGAAGAGGCACCAACCAATGAGAAAGGAACGTTAGGAATGGCATCCATCCGGTTAACCAATCAGAGTTTTTGCCAGCAATCGGTATAACTGCAGATAGTAGTACTGTAGGAAAACTTGCCCCTTACTGT
Source organism: Tetragnatha montana (assembly GCA_963680715.1). Taxonomy (NCBI): domain Eukaryota; kingdom Metazoa; phylum Arthropoda; class Arachnida; order Araneae; family Tetragnathidae; genus Tetragnatha; species Tetragnatha montana. Next base: position 53,262,412 of record OY796675.1, read on the forward strand.
TGGAAAACATGCCCCACATACGGGGCACATTTTCCAACGTGACATGGTCACTTTTAAACCTTTTTTGTAAAAAAACTAATAATGTTGATGAAAATTGAATGCTACATTTTGTAGAGAACAGTATGAGGAATATGATGAAATTTTGTTTACCCAAAAATAAGTAAAAATGAAATGTAAGGAAGCAAAATTCATTTAGGTTGGAAAACTAGCCCCGGTCTCCCCTATTTATAGATTTTCATCCAAATGCATTATTAAAATTCTCTTGAATGGTACGCATATTAAATGTTTTACAGTTAGTCATTTCATGCGGTTAAAAATTTCGGAATACTTCCCATCTTCTTTTTCCGTTTCTTTAAGAGATCTAAGATTTTATTGAGCTTAACAACCATTAAATACATAAAAAATGTGTTTACTGAAAGAGTGATACTATGTTTCGCTTCGTAGTTGTAAAACTCCTCTCAGATGTCCATCCTAGTGTCGTCTCTTGAAAATTTTCTCTTTAATACTATCTAAAACATAGCATTTAAATTATCTACATATGTGTAGCTTAATTTTAATACACCCAAATGAACAAGAACCTAACACTTTTCCTATGAAAATGTATTAAATTTAAATACCAAGGGATTTACTGCTTATAAAGAATCCATTTACACAATGCCACAGTAATATTACTTCGTATATGAACAATTCTTTCCCGAAAAACTATCCGTAAGCAACTCTTTTAGTACATAAATAGACCAAGCGTCCCTTAAGAGACATACACAGCAAGAATCTCTAACGCCTTTTGCCACCTTAATTCATGTATCCAACGTGAAAAATAACACCATCACCAAATATATAATTCTAAAGGTTAAACTCTCAGGCTTTGTCCCTGTGTGATTCGTGGTTCAGAAAAGAGTTCTTGAAAGGAACAGCCACCACCACCCCTCAAGATGACACGTGCCTAGGAACACCCCCACCTGTTCCGAACAAAAGGGGTGTCGAGTAGGCGTGATGCGATGGTGTTCGAATTCCGAGGACCTGAGAGCGAGAACGGAATATAAATAACATTTATCTTCCTTTAGTTTAATTCTTCCATTTCTTTAGTCCGCGTTTAGTATTCATATCTTGAGTTATAAATCGTCGACTCTTCTTACTGGAGGGATAAGATTGGTTACTAGGAATGGAGGATTGGTGAAGTTATTCTTCTGGAAGGGATTTAGTTGGGGATTTATGCGGAGAAGTGTACTTTAATGCAAAAGGGCATTTTTTTTTTACATTATATGTATTTGAATACAATTTTTGTTCTGTTCGTGGGGTTTTCTATGTTTTAGCTGTGCCTGATAAACATTAAGATAATCCCATTACTCTTTTAAACAGATCTTAGTATATTATTACATTAATTTCAATGTTAAAAATTAAAAAAAGAACTTTCGAGTTTTAGTTTAAATCATTAGCAACAAAAGTTTTTCTGCATATAAATCCGATTACAAACAAAATAGACAAAAATAACCCTAAAAATAAAAAGGACTACAAACATTGTAAAGGTCTTCTTTCCAATAAAAACACTAAATGTATCTAATTTTGAGTAAATTCCATTGCCCTTCTGGCAATAATCCCTTTATACTTTAAAATTATTTTTTCAACCAGCAAAAAACACCAACATTATATTGAATAGAGTAACAACTTTCTGAAAGGTTGATGGGTCAAGTCTCCCGTTGTTAATTAATCCTATAGGTCTCTAACAAACAGTGATCAAATTTAGTTTTTGCTCACACTGAATGTGCTAATCTACCATAAAAACACTAGACTTGGCCCTGGGCTCTCAAATTAGACTCAACCTTCTTGCGGAGGGATAATTGCTTTATTAAGGGAAAGAAAGAACTTAATTAAGAGAAGGTAAATATGTGCTCTACCTTCACACCTCCTATCTTTTTGATCTTGAGAGGGGGTAGACGGTGATCACGTGACTCTCCGGGATAATAGAAGAGTTTCGGGGATTACCCGGATTCCTCCATCATTTTCTTTGTCTTCTCTTGGAGTACTTCTTTCGGAAATTAATTGATTTTGTTGAAATGTCGGGAGTTGTTTTCAAATGAAGTGGTACTTGAGGTTGGTTACTATGGGATGGCGAGGGGATGAGCTGGAAATATCCGACTGATTAATTTGGCTTTTCTCTCGCTGAGAAAATTTAAAGTCGGGAAATAACTTTTTAAAAGGATAGATTTTTTGTTTAGTCAAATTCAACATTTTAAGAGTGTGTTTGATTTTGGTGAGTGAATAGATAACGGGGGTGGATTTCTTTTGAAAAGCTAATTCAAAGAAGCTTATAAATTAAAGCTGATGATTAATGCTTTTAAAAAAATTAAACGTAATTTTCTACTTGTTTAAACTTTGAACAGATGGGAAAAGCGTTTTGGTGTTTCTTAATTAAATGCGAGCTTAAAATATCCCATTTAGAGAACAAAATAACGGAATGGTTTCCAGAACTTATTTTTCCTCTTCTAACTAAAACCTTGCATTCAAGTCTAAGTTCATGAACACTGATTCCATAGCAACACTTATGAATCTTTTGAAACTATGTTTCATTTATTTTTCCGCTTTAACGGTAGGTACTTAAGTTATCATCAATCATCATAAATTGTCAATGAAATATTCTTTATCCATCTTGTTACTGATTTCTATTGGTAAATATAACCTTTTATTTTGAAGAAATATCCATACATTTTTACTGAAAAAAGGTTACCTTACATTATTAAGTTAAATATAATTTTTAATACTTAAAGGTATTTAAACCAACTGTACGTTTTACGAATTTACATTTTTTTTTTTCATTTTTTAAAAATAAAACTCAAATTAAATAAATTAAAGCTTATCACCAAAATTCTTTAATACTCTACCCGAATTCTTAAAATCAGAAAAATCCCCTATAAAATTTAAAAAGCAACTTAAACTCTTTGTTGTGACAGTAGATAATATTGAAGATTTCTTTTGATTTTTTCCACAAACGCTCTTTTTTATTTAACCTATTTAAGTGAAACTCACCTTGCAATGGTTCACTTGTATTTCATTTGTATTGTTTTTTAAATTTTAATTACTTTTTTTTAAATTATTATTATTATTTAATATAATAATATTTTTTACCTATGAATAATTGCTCATATGGGTCACTGCGTTGACCCCTGAGCAGTCAATATCACTTAAGTATTTGTTCCCTATATTTTTTCCCCTTTATTATTTTTTTTATTGTGTATTATTGTTATGAAGAATAACTAAATCAAATTGAATAATCAAGATTATTAAGAGAGATTAATGGTTATGGCAAAACAATTCTTTCAATTTTGAAATACCAGGTATCCAGTTTCGAACAATTTGTAGTTTAATTTGTTGTAAAACTTGTTTCATCATAAAATATGACGTCAATTGGTTGTTGTAATTGCTTGCATAATAAGTTGTTTGACTGTACTTGCTTTGGAACTGTGACCTTTTTTTATCCGTATTATAAAAGAATGGAAATATTTTAAAATTTATATTTTTTTAGAAATTCTAACAATGGTTTGCATATTCTCAAAAGAATCTGAACAGTTTGATACCAAAAATGTATGTATGCAATATGGATCAGTAATTAAAAAATTTATCTCTGGAAACCGTTCACCAAAAACTTTTCTTTTAGAATAGAGATATTAATAAACTTCAAACGATTTTTAGTGAGCGAAGTCTGAGAGACTCCTCCACAGTAGATAAGTGACAGTTTTTGACAAAACAGTTTAGAGTTAAGTCAAAAGTTCAATAATAATTGGCTTCTAAGAGCCGTTCCAAAAAAGCTGTTTCTTCAAAGGAATAACACAGACATGCATTACAGAAAACCCTCAATTACTCCAAAGAACGTTATGTCGAGTATGCAACTGTCTTTCTAAGCAGCTCATATACTTGTATGAGTCAACAATGGACCCTCTGCATCAAAAGCTTTTCCATGTTAATCAGCTGACAAACAATATCGCTTGACATAATCAAACCGCAATCCTGACAACACTCAAAAGTCCCTATTTTTTATCTTCCCTTCTCGAAATGCCACTTCATTTTTTTCATTTGCTAAACACCAACCCCTTAAAAGCAAATTCATCGTCGCTGTGCACTCATTTAACGATCCGATGCATTATTGCGCTTTTCACTGAATGTCCATATAATCGGATTATTCAAATTTCCATGATTGAAAATGCGCGATACTTTAAAAGGACGTATCGGGGAAAGTGCGTCCCGCGTCAAATGCTTCGCTGCTTCCTGACTTTTAATTGGCCTTTGAGTAATTTAAATCGAAAGAATTTTAATTAGGAGTGGACGCAGGTGTTGGAGGAATCTCACTGAGACGTTTTGTGATTTATTTCTTTTAATGTCTGAGGTAAAGACTTTTGAGTGAAACTATAATGAAGCGTGAGATGGATGAAAAAGAAAGAATCTAACTTTTTAGATGATTTAATTTCGGTAATCCAATTTTCTGTGATGGAAAATTTAATGGAGTTCTTTTTAATTCTGTCGTGGTGAATCCATTATCTAATTTTTTTAAAAAGTGGATTCTGAAGTTTAAAGCATAAAAACTGTCAATTTACACTTGGTTGTGGAAGAATCTTTTTGATTTATGAAAATTGTGTTTATAATATTCTCTAAAATAAGGTTTGTAACTCAAATTTAGTTTTTAATAGTATTATTCATATTATAGAGCTTCAAGCACTAAAATTGAATTAGTTCAATTATGAACCTAAATGCAAATTGCATTTAAGTGACAAAAAACTATGAGCGTTAAAAAATTAAGACTTTTACAGAGGTTGGAAAAGAAATTGCTTCATAAATTTGAAGAATTTTGTTTCTTACTTTATATAAGGGATATTTAACTTCGATTAAACCTTTTTGAAAATGTCTCTTATTATTATTAACTGAACTTTTGAATTAATTTTCACTAACTTTTTGAGATGTTTAGTTTGGTCTTTTGTGTATTCAGAACGTTATTCATAGAATTATATGAGAAAAAAAACAAATAAAAAAGAAACGTTATCGAAACTTACTAATGAAAATTTTCACTCACTAAATTTTTATATTATCAAAATAAAAACACAGTTAGCAGTCAATCCTTTCTGAGTAGATTTTTTAATTGCATAAAAATTTTATGTTACATAAATTTTAATTGGTTTACTATTCACCGAGACGGGAAGAGAAAATTCCATTAACTTCTCATAAACAATTGTAATCAATGTACTGAACAGACATTTGGAAGAATATTAATAATAAATAGCCAAAATGGATAATTGTCTGCAATATTTATTTATTTCAGCAAAGGTTACACTAAATATGATTAATCATTAGATTTATGTATGCTTTAAATATAAATTATTTATTATAAAAAGACTAAGAAGAGAGCCGAAGAAGGAAAATGTTTCATTTGCTGTTTTGAATGCCGTAAAAGCTGGATATGACAAAGATAATTATCTTTCTAAATAATTAATTGTGTTTGGATTGTCACAAACACATCAGAACACATATTTTGGTGGTGTTTTGAATTAATAAATTATGCAGACTTTTCCATGCGAGGTACAATAGCAAAATTTAATGAAAATATGTTGTTTCAAAGTAAATATTCATTTAATGATGCTATTTCAATTTTATTCACAAATAGCTATTCTTGGAATTACATCACATCGAAAAACAGTAAGTAGCTACTGATAAGGATTGCAACATTGCATAAGTGCATTTCAAAATGAAACAAGCATTAATTTTATAAAAGATTTAGAATTGAACAGGAAAAAAAACACTTTATCATAACCTTTCAAAATTTATATAGCAACCAAAGTATAATGCTGCGGAGACTGAAGCTTACTTGCTTTAAACGAACGGAACTAAATAATTTTCAAGATGAAATACTTATTTGAAAATAACGCAAGCGCAAAAATTAACGAGATCCAAAAACACTTGAAAAGAGAGAACACTCTTGCCCCGGGTCAACTAACACCAACAAAACCCCTATAAAAAAAACAAAATTAAAACTCCGAAACTTTATAAAACACCCCCATGTTTCCTTAAATAAACACTACTTTAACATCATAAAACGCCCCAATTGACGTGAAAAAATTGTATATACTCCATTTTGCATTTTGTTCATACATTTTGCTTTGATCGTAGAAAAATTTGCTCGGATTAAAATGCAATAAAAACTAAGCGAGAAAGCCCCGAAAGAACATAATATAGAATTTCTTTTAATCCCGCGCCATTCTTTCCCCGAGTAAAGTTGAGTTGAGTTGAGTCTTGCCGTTCACTTAATTTGCTTTCTCTTTGCCTTCCATGCCTCAGACTCTGCCAAGTGCCCGTTTTAATAGAGATGGATTAAGTCAGGTTTTTGCTACTCTAGCTAGCAAGGATTGATCGGAAGAGTAGTTTGGTTTTTTTAGGGGGGGTTGCTTTTTATTTTGAAGTTTTTTAGTCAAAATCTTTTTTTGTGTAGCGTGAACTTTAAAGGGTTCTTAAAAGTTTTACTCGCAGGCAACTGTAAAGTAGCCTTGCGGCGGTTGACGTTGAAGCACCTTATTTTTTTGTTATTTCATACCTTTGAACTTTTGATGCTAATCTGATTTCATCATCTTGTTTTTATTTATCCAGGTTTCTTTAATTTTTCTTGTAAGCCTTTTTGAGTTTATAATTATTTTTCTCTGTATTAAAAGTAGGATTAGTCCTATAAGTAATTCTGGAAGTATAAGCGAATAGAATCGATATGATTTTTAGTTGATGCTTGAGTATTTGTGCTTATAAACCACATAGTTTTTTTGTCTAAATAGAAGCTACATTCCATAAGAAATTTATATTTGTTTTCTTTCTCAGATTATTTCCATAGTATAAATTGAGTATACAGGGCGTATCATTATCATTGGGGCAAACTTCTAGCAGAGGTAGACAACGCCTAGACGACTCAGAATCACTCAGGAAAGAGGGGTCTGAAATGAAGGGACTCGTCGTAAAAAAAAAAACGCTTAGTGAAACGAACGTTTATGATTGCATTGCGTATTCTGAAATTTCTACAGCCAAAGCCTTCTACTTGAACTATGCCTTGTTTCTTTGCGAAGTTATTAAAACCCTAATTTTGAGTGGTAACATTAATTTAAGTTTTCCCCAAAGCCAAAAAAGAGATAAAATTTTCATTCAAAAACACTTCTTTTTCTAAAGTGCTTCTGATGATCCTTAGTTCTAAAAAGATACCATCTCCACGATTTCAAAAAAAAAACCTCATAAGCCCCTTCCCAAATCCAATTTGGCGATAGCACACGGGTGGCATCTCTCCCGTTCTTAATGGAATAAAACCCCCTACCACCAGACCAAAACAAGGCATCTCCTGCCTCCCGAAAGATTGATATCACCCACGCACCTACCATCAGAGATCCCCAGCCCAACAAACCAGATTAGACACCGCACTCACAACACAGAAGAAATCAACCCCCCCCCTCAAAAGAGAACGGATAGAGGTAACGTTCCACAGGGATCCTTTTCTGGAGACCACTCCCCTCAAGCAGTGATGGATGGACTAGATGGGTGTTGGCCATTCTAGCTTCCTTCTTTCCAGGGGGAGAGATATAAGAAAAGCACATAATCTCGTTGATAGGGGGGGGAGAAGTCAAGCGAGGGGGGAATGGCCCCCTCTAGAGTCCTCCCGGGGTGGAAAAACAGTTCGAATTGGTTGCGCACCGAAGTGGAGGATTCTTGGGTGACGCAATCGCTTTCTCGAGGGGTGGGGGTGTGCTTAATTTGATGCCTTTTTTTTTCGGGGACGTATCAATTGGGGGAGTGCTCTTGGGGTTCTCGGTGGAATGCCGGTTGTATGTTCTGAAGGGTATTCTAGGCACGTTGTTGTTGACGATATGGAGGGAATTTCTAGGTGTGTAAATCACTCTATTCGTCTGATAGTGTCTGAGTGTTGGTGTTATTGTTATGTGGATGGAATGAAGATAGGGACCGAGTATCGGCGACTAATTGAATTGTTGTGAATAATTGATTTGTCTTTCATAAATACCAAGACAGAAGGCAGTATCTTTTAAGAACACATTGTTTTTTCATTGTAGAAGCTGAATTTGAGGTGATATTACATCAGCCTCTGGCTAAGGACAAGGTTTTGCTGTCTCATAACCACTTAACGTGTAAAGCGGAGTTGGGAGGTACAAAAGAATGAAAAAGTAATTTTGCTCCTTTTTGGATTCGTAATCTTCTTTAAACTGACGGTTCGATTGCCATTTCTCAATTAAATTTTATCATAAAAACTTAAAGTAGCAGAACATTAAATACTTGTCCTATTTATTTTAACTATTATTCTCAGATAAAATTTTCTGTTGACCTATATTTGCTGTCCTTCATTGTAGATATAGTAAAAAAAGCCTAATTTTTTTTACTGCCAGTGCGTATATTTGTTTCACTGGATGCACTGTATTACAGTTTTCCGTTAATATTTCTTTCTTGGCGCAATATATTTCCTGATTCTTGCGCCATAAAAAAATAACCAAACCGTTTTTATTGCATGAAATTAATTAATAAAATTGCAACTATTGGAAAGATTGAACGAAAAATATTTTAATTTAACTACGTAGTTTTATCGTTATTTTGACGTTTTCAAGCATAATTTACGTTCATTTTTACCCTTTACGTTGTAGCGAAGCACCTTACTTCAAATTTAAATTTACTTCATTTATTTGAATTACCAGTCTTAATTTGTAACTTTAATTTTAACTGTATCTTGACTATTATAACGAGCGGTTCTTTTGGGGGGTTTTGTTGTTGGTGGTTTTGGATGTGACTTACTCTTGAGTAAAACAATTTGAATTTTAATGAGTAGTAATTATTTCTAGGTCTTTACAAGGTCCTTATTCTGAACCCTATCTAATTTTGAAGAAAAAAAAGACCTATTGGGTCACAGACATCACAACCCTACTAACCTCCCAACATCAAAACCTGAAACCATCAACACTATCACTTTAACATGATCTCCAAAACATCCACCCACTCAATCTACAACAACAACCCCACCAAACATGAGCGCGTGCCTGCCCTAATGACCCGTCCGAATTAATCCATCACAACGCGCACAAACTCAATTTGCTCACAACAGATCGAAATACAAAATGATCCGCAACGCAATCAGCTCACACTCTCAATAAATAAGCGAAGGGAGATTCAATCCTCTGCCGAGTTCCTCTCATTAATTGCCAATCCCGTAAACAAGCGGCAGTAAACACGTAACGTACCCCCTCTTCTCCATTATTCAGTTGTTGGAGGTCTTCTCTATCATAGAAAGGGCATTTCTCTTTTGTTGGGCGTCGACAAAGACGTTTTCCTTCCCGTTATATATTTCTCCTCCATTCTTCCCCTTAATGTCATTGGGTCGGGAAACTGTTTTCCATGTCTGTCTACGGCTTCCTGATGGTGGAGTTTTGTGTCTGATGATTGTGAGGATGTAGCCCGCCTGATGGTATTTACTGCACCTGGTGTCCTGTGTGTCTGAAAATCGGAACAGACTGTAAACATCGAAGTTTCGTAGCATAGTCCGACCGCCACGAGAAAAACTTTGTTGAGGTTGCTATGGAAACGGGTTATTCTATATGCGCGGGTTATGGTGATAGTTCATAAACGCTAAAAAAACATTTTGTGCCAAATCTGTGGCTATGATTTAGATTTGAATTTATTTTCAGAGTTTTGTTTGTTTGTTTTTTTATCAAAGTTTTTCTTGTGGTGGTTGGGACTCAGGGGTTTCCAACTGGCGGCCCACCGGGTCCTTTTCTATGCCCCGTGAATCTTCATGAAACCTCCCCTCCCGAAAAAAAAAGTAGCTTCATAACACTTTGTGGTATACTGAAATTCAAATATTTTTAGAGGGTGGACCCCCGAACCCCCAGTTTGGCCTCTTAGGTTATGGAGAAGCTTTGGTCGTTAGCCATGGTGAAAAATTGAAATTTTGAGGTTTTGAAAGGGAGGTTGTATACCCTGAAATTCCCCCTGGGCGTAGCAAGGGGGTATAGGGCTTACGCCAATCTTTATCACAAGGAAGACCAAAAGGGAGTAGTAAAAAATTGAGGTGAAACTCTATTAATTAATAAAGAAATTTACAAGCATTTTCTAAAGGAAGAGTCCGATTTTAAGTAATATTCAGTATAAAAAGCTGTAGGGCCAAAAATCTATGTTTTCTCTGAATGTTTTGAAAATATCGTAGTATTATCTAAAAAACCTTCGGCCCTCTCTCACCGGAAAAGTTTCATATTAACCCCCCCCCCACACACAAAAAAATAAATGCCTGAATTTGCGGCACTTGGAAGTTGGAACCCCCTGGACTATAGGAAAACAAACGTTTTCTTTGGCTTTTAAAACCAATAAAACATAAGTCACTAATTTTTCCACCTACAGCATTCTTGTAGTTCTCTGAAAGCTTGAAATAATCGTGAAATCAAAAGCATTATCTATCATATAATCTTCGCAAAAGAAATACGAACTTCATCAGATAGTTTTTATGCTACTTACTTACATTCGGTTTTAATCCTTACTTACTTTGTTACTAGGAACTACTTTGTTTGTTAGTGACGTCATAGGGCAGTGGTTCTCAACCGGGGGTACGCGTACCCCTAGGGGTACGCCGAGAGCTTTTAAGGGGTACGTCACAAATTATTTATATTTCAATTTTCAATGATTTTAAAGTTTTTCAACTTTATATTTAACTTTTGAGGAAGACCGAAAAATCTCTGCATGTGTTTCTTCAACGTTTAATGATAAAGGATGGTGCCAATTTTCCAATGGCAGCTAACATTAAAGGCGTATAATAAGAGGGTGACGGATATATAGTAGTTCGATTTACATAGTTGGATAAAACAAAAAACTCTCTGCGCACAAAAATTCCTTCAAATATTTTCTGCAAACTAATTAAATGCCCCTAGTTGCCTAGTCATTTGAATTTTGACTTAAAAACATATTGCCAGTCCCATTCATTGTTTACCTAAATACTGTATAATGCTTCATAAGCAACAACAGTAAGAAAAAAAATCAATTTAATTACCAAAAATTTAAATTATTTGAAAAGATTTACTGCAAAATTCTAAATCTAGCTGCGCTCAGCGTGCGCGTGTGCTTCAATATTATCCAAGTGTGTCGATTTAGAACACGATTTCATTTAAAATAGGTTGAGGCCAGTGCTGAGAATGGGAGGACATCATACCAAAAAAAATATTTTATTTCTTAGCAAAAAAAAGCCGAGGCTCCCTCAAAAAAATCCAGCTACAGCCTGGTTGATAGAAAATTTGATTTTGAAATTATCTAATCATATAACACTGAAAAGGAGTTTGACCTTGTTTTAAAAGATCAAATACCCCCCTTTTAAGTGAAAAGTTACAAACAATTCACAAAAACTTGGGACAAAGGTTAATTAATTGATTTAAACCCACCTTAAAATCATTGAACGGGGGCTTTTGCGAAAAATATTATTTTTGGAGGAGTTAATCATGAGTTTGTAAAGTCCTTCTGGGGGAATCCAAAATCCTTAGGTCCCCCCCCCCAATTTTAAGAAGCCGACGACACCAACTGCATGCTAGGGGTACGCAGGAAAATATATTTTTCCTTTGGGGGTACAATCGTGTAAAAGGTTGAGAACCACTGTCATAGGGTCAGGAAACGTTGCTGTCGAGTATAGTTATAAACTCGACAAAACTATGTTCTAATAGTTGTATGTATTAAAGTTAGTCATTTTACAATGCAGCCAATGGGAGGAAAAACACATGTCATTATGGTAAAAGATGTAAGATCTTTAGATAATATTATTTCTAAATTTATGCATCAAGCGAAATGACTACAGAAACATATCTAAACCACTGATTATAACTATCAAAGTCAATAAAAATTCCCCCTGCCGGAAATAGAATCTTAACTTTACATTCCAATTTACTGACTTTAAGCATTATTGTGGGTTTAATGTTTTCTTATAACTACATTGCTGAATCAGAGCAAAATAACTGCATCAAGAAAAATCTCCATTTTCAAAAGTTTCTCCGACCAGATAATCACTCTACTTTTATCAATATGAGTAGCAATTTACTTGACAAATTACCGGGACCCCATATTGAATTTGAACGCACAGTTCTCCTACTTCAACAAATAAATACCCCCTGAAAAAGCAAATATACGTAGCTTTTTTTGTCGCATCATCTCGTTAAATTCCATATTTCCAACGGTTAATGACCCATTTCTACACAACAACAAGAGATTTGCTCCTCAAAATATCCAATATCCATCCTAACAATCTGAGTGCAATGTATTGGAAAACGGATTATGAAATTTCGTTCATTTTTCATATGAGTTAAAAGAGGAGTAAAACATTTCTCTCCAAATACGAGCACTAGAACCATTTGCATCGGCTAATGATCCTTTTTTTACTGATGGTAAATCCTTTAAAATGGAATTTCGTTAAAACATACCGATTAAGTCTTGAGCAATCAAAGCTTGCTCAAAAGGCTGCTTAAAAAAATGGAATTCGATACTAATAACCCTAACAACGCTTTCTTTTTATGATCCTTTAACTATCATAGTTTGGTAAGTGGAAACACATTTCTTTATATTTTACTGCAAAAGACAGGAAATAAACTTCTAAATTTAGGTAATTTGGATAAAAATCGTTTGAAGATTCCTATGATGGATAATTGTGCTCTGTAAAGGAAATATATCTTAGCACACAACTTAACAAAAATAATTGATTGGCTTGAATACAGAAATGTCATCATTCACCATGTAGTCTTTAATAGTTTTTTCCAATAATTAAGTTGTCTTGCATAGCTTCAAAGTGAATTATCAGGACAGAAATTATTATCAATTTACGGTATGGTAAATATTATAGATCGTAAATTACTTATATTAATACTTAGACATAGTTTATTCTCAATCATATTATTAAGTATTAGTATTCAAATCATTTAAATATAAGGAAATATATTTAATTTAAAAATTCTGAATTTAAAATGATCAGTTCATTATGGAGTTCAAAACAAACACCTCAGAAATAGTGGTAAAAACCTTATGTCGCTCACTCCTTTCAAGAACATCATATTGTGTGGAGTTTTTATGAGAAGGTTGTCTTTAAAAAAAACATACTGAATACATCTATTTTACATTTTTCTTCATAAATCATCATAAACATCATTACGTTCGACTAAGCAGGAAGCCCGTTTTCCCATTTTTCATTTTAATTTGTAATGAGAGATTTTTTTAAATGTTTAACAAATGAGAAGAATAGGTGTTCACACATTTATCACTCTTTTTTTTTCACTTTATGATTTCTCTGACATAGTCCATGATCATAAAAATGAACCTGACAAAAAGAAAGGAAAAAAGTAGTTTTCGAATTCAAAGAGAAATCCCTAGATTTATTCAACCATGATTTATACCCAAGTTCTTTTAGGATCAATTTAAGAACTAGTTACTGGAAATGGAGATAATTTTTCCATTTATTTAAGTGTGAAAGCCTAAAGAGAGAATTCTCTCCTCTATTTTTTTTCCTCCAAGTCCCTATAGTGACCAAGAGAGAGAGAGAGAGAAAAATTGCATAAATTTTTGTAGTCGATCGGGGTAAACTACAAAACACTCCAAAGAAAACATTCAAATCGTAATATTTCTTCTCTACTGTTCCCCTCAAACAAGAAAATGACTCCAAATCGATTTTCCGGTCATGGAAAAAACCCAAGAAAGAAAATCTCATCTCGATATAGTCTTCTGCGTTAATCCACAGACTACGCTATTATCTCCAAAACCCGACCAAAGACACCATATGCGAAGGACGCACATCCGATGCAAATCTTCGTCCTCCCCCTCCCCCCCCTCCGAATATCATCAATCACAAGAAAACTCCTTAGAAAAAAAAGGGAGAGAAAATAAAAGAGTTAGAGAAAATGACCTGCTACTTCCATTATGAACCAGTAACTGATGATCTCGGCGCAAAAATTCATTTCGCACTCAGGATTGAAAAGTAAAGCGCGAAAATTCGCAGCATCGCCCATTTCTGCGTTTGAATATCCATCTGATTTATGGAGCGGACTGGAAATGCAACACGATTTTTAACTATGCCACACACACAACAGCTAGGAGTCCATTAGAGACTTCGTCAACAGTGTTTCTGCAAAAAGGAGATTTGGGTTATTAAAATCGAATGAGCTGTGTTCCATGGGAGTTGATTCACATTCAATGCTTGTTTTCGTTGGAGAAAGGAATTGAATAGGATGAAGGCTTTAGAATGGCATTTGCTAGAGGATTAGAATATTTGCACTGGGAATCGTAAAATAATATTGACATTGCTGTGTGAATACAATATTGTTTTTGCAACAATGGAGTTTGTTTATCTTGGTAAGTTCAATTAAGTTTTGAATAATAATTTGATTGGAATCTTTAAATTAATCCTTTAATTAATAATATTTTATTCTGCTAAATGAACTCTTGTCAGAAAATTTTAACATGCCTGAAATATCAAAGTTTATTTTTGGAAATGAAAGCCCTATTAATGTATTGTTAAATCTTGATAACAGTTTTTCCATATAACATTAACGCATTTGTTCACTTTTAAAAAAAAAAAAAAAATCAGGTGTTTTCCTAAATTTGTATAACTATATTTTTTGCATTGTATAGTTTAATTGTCTATTTCTTCAATCACTTACTATTACCTAAAAAATCTCTTATTGGACGAACCACGCCACAATGTATTCTTCAGTTTTACGTAAATGAGTTATGAATGTTGAAAAAAAAAATTGTTTATGCTTTTTGATGTGATGTTGTACATACAACATAGTTATTTTAAAATCTAGAGAGATCTTACCTAACGGGTTTTACTGGACTATATGTCATCTCTTGTGTTTTTTCAAGTAAGATATACTAGATACCTCCATACTATGTATTTGAATCTCCAGCATGGGATATTAAAATTTCATGCAAAAAATATATTTGAAGTTGAATACAATTTTATGCTGCAGTTGCACCATATACCTTTTACTCTCAAATGTATCCTTCCCTAAATTTGGACTGAGCTGGAACATCTTTTACAAAAGAACGTGTTTTGAATACCTTAACGGGATTGGTTATTGACGTTATATAACTGAAGACTTTCAGGAAAATATCTTCAGTACATTAAATACCCGGTCCCATTATTTTTTCGTGCAAGGTGTCCTTTTCAACTTGATATATCGTGGGTTAATTTTCTAAATCATTTGTTAGCGATTCATAAAAAGTTCCAATTAGGAAAAAGGATGTTTAAAAAATCATGTATAAAGCATGTTTGGTTAAAAAAAAATAAAACATGCAGAACTCAAAATTAATTTCAGTAAAAACTTTCAAGAACTAATTTATTAAATAAAAAAGTTCTATACTTCTACAGCAAAAACTAACCGAGTAATTTCACTCTGGATTTCATAATAATTTTAGTGCACAGCAAAAATATTTTTTTAAGAATCAGATTCAAGTAATTCATGTATATTTGTATAACTTTTAAACTGTTAATATATGTATAAATTAATAAAATTTTCCATACTTTTGAGAAAAAAAACAGGCTATAAATATTAAATTAAATCTGATTATTTTAGAGCTCAGTTGAAGGGGATCTTATTTATCAAGTTAGAAAATGAATATTCTTTACTAAAGAAACAGTGACCGTATAAAATTTTGTTTCTCATTTTTATATCACACTACAAGTGGACACCCTATATTTATGTTAACAATTTTACTGTCATAAGTTGAAGATCACCAAAACACGGATCAATTTTCTCCCAAAAGTATTTCAATAATTTAGTAATTAAAAACACTGAAAATCACAAAATTCAAACTAGTATTATTTGGTTAATGGGTTAATTTTTTAAAGGAGTTTAGAATCGATCACCAGGTTTGTTAAAGAATATTTCTTTATTAAATTTTCAGGGAAATGGTTGAGTAATTTTACTTTTCGCATTTTTATACCTTATTACAAATATACACCCTGTATCTGTAAGTCAATATCTGTACTTGTATCTGTAAGCCAATTTTATTCTTGTGCTATTTTGTGAAAATTTCATTTTTTCTTTCTTTCTTTACTTTTCTTTGAATATAAAATTGTCACTTAAAATTTTTTTTGTACACCTGTACGGGACACCTGAGTCCCCTAGGTGTAACACATGTTCTTATGTTTGTTGAAATAAAATCGTTATTTAATATTATTATTATTATCTATGTTACCCAATTCCATTGTCATAGTCTGTAGATCACCAAAGGGATTAATTTTCTCCCACGATGCATGATAGTTAATAAATTCCTCCAAAAACCTATTCGAACCGAACACCATTTTCCGAATCCTCCGGAGGGGATCCTCCATCGGAATTGATTGAGGGAGGGGAGGCGGGTTAACCAGAGGCTACCCCATCTCCTGGGTCACAGATGGCGCAGACATTGATTGGATTCCAGGCATTATGTTCTATAAGTATGGGCCGCGAGTGCAAAATGCGTAATCCGCCATTGCCTCTAAACCTTGAGACAACAGTTTTCGGCTCCAATGGACGATCTGGGGATTAGCGTTGCGGAATGGCTGTGGGGTGGTTGCCTCGCCAACAGGTCGTTGGGCGAGACAATGGATGCCACCGGGTGATGGACGCGGTGATTTGAGTTGCGTTGAGAGGTTTTGTTGTCTTGTGAATTAGTGTGGCTTAAATCGAGTAGCCTGTAGTGTAGGAAGTGTACCACATTGTAACGGACGATTTGTTGGTATCTGTAGAATGTTAATGTTTATTGTTGGTATATGTTGTTTTCACTCTTTTAGGGTTATTGATAAAAGCCAGAGTTTTGTATAGGATTTATCAAATACTAGTAGTTAATTTGATTTTTAGGACGGACGGAAGTCTTGTGTTGAGGGATTTTATTTTATATACTTTGTAACGCTAACTACTGTTATTTTACTTAAATTACATAGCATATTATTTTCAAGAATAATTAAGTTAATCAAAAAATATTGCATGCAAATGTTTTTTGTTGTTTGATATCCCTTTTACTCCATTTGTATGGTGCGTGAATTAGTACTTTAATTTAGAAATTAATGTAAAAAAAAATATATAAGAAATTTTAGGTCAGTCACTGCATTTTAGACTCCTGCTCTCACCGTCCACACATTTCCATTTTCATGTTAAGATTTGTGTAAACAAAATATTTTGCTTAAGAAAAATGCCTTGAATCAAAAGTGAATGAAAAAAAAACTACTTAAATTAATGTATTTCGATAAACCCCATTCAGTCGGTATATTGAGATAATTTCAAATTACTTTTATTTATCAAATATATTAGCGTTTTGCTTCGTTTGGTTTTATAGCTGTGTCGTAAAACAAAAAAGTGCAGCCCATTGCTAATGTTTTAATTAAACCATTCAACCTAGCTATCATAACAATTTAATCTCTAATATAATAATCCAGGTCTGATTTTTCTTCATAAATTTGAGAGAAGATTGAGATAGCTAAGTATATTTTATCATTACTCAAAACCCGACAGACATGAGAGAGTCCTCATGAGAAAACAAGACACTAACATACATCCAAAAAAGTATATTTAAACAAAAAAAAACAAAACCCTCATCAACATCCAATAAATTATTGCACCGATCTCCCAGACGCAATCAAAACAAATGAATTCAATCATAACTCCTCATCCATAATGTGCGCCTTCATTAAAACCAGATTAGCGAGATTCTTTCCTGGCTTCTGCGCAGACTTGCAGTTAACTCGTAATCTGACAAAATTGGGAGAGAGCATCTCAAAGCAAAGCAAAGCAAACCGGATGCAGGTGCGAGTCTAAATATGCAGTCCATCTTTCTGGGGAACAGCGGCACAAGGAGGCATTCGGATGGACGGGAGTAATCCCCCGTGTTTATCGGAGGGGAAACTACACATGCGTGGGGAGTTAATCTTATTGCTATTAATTTACGTCACAATAAGAAGAGGATTAGGTGTGGTTTCCCCCAGTACGTCCGGTTTGGGGGATGCCAAATTCGTCTTGCTTAAACAGAGATCGGTTTGGTTTGAGTTTAATTAAATACTGGAGCATGTTCTTGTTTCTTAACCGATCGGACCATTTTATGTATAAGTTGTTTGGTCTAAATCTAAACCAAAACGGTTTTTGTCAGTCCTACCTTTTTTATCATTTATTTTTTTTTCACTTATAAATGATAAATAAAGGGCGCCCTTCCGCACACACTTTTACTACCTGTTGGTTTTTCTGCATATTAAGTACACTCCAGGAAAAACTACTTTTACAGAACACGTACGCGTACGGCAAAGAAGACCTCTCTACAAGTATATTAAGGTTCAATGCCGTCTAGTTAGGTATCGCAAAGCTGTTTTATACGTAAAAAAATTAGAAAATTGCAACACCAACCAATAAAAATATACAGTTATATCGATTGCATCTAAAAGAAAATTGGAAATATTTGAAAATTTGGCATCTAAACCAGTTTGGCTATATTTAACGGGACAGCTAACGGAATTGAACCGTAATTTTTCAAAGATGCGTTTACTCCCCAATAAAGGTTTAGTTTATAAGAATAAAGATGCATAATAATTGTTGGGGTGTGTTGTAAACTGCAATGTTCTTATTTATTTGCAGAGCACGTCACCGCATTTTCCGACTTCGATTCCTAATGATTGTTGCTTTCCATCAAGTTAAAAAAAAAAACTTTTCAGACGAATTTCAAAAACAATACAGATTTTAATTTAATATACCTTCTAAAAACAGATATTGGTTATGCAACAAAACCCGAAAAGAAGAAAAAGTCAATATAAAAATTGGGACTTTTTTTTTTACTACAGATACTAGAAACTCTAAACTAACTTAATAAATTTTCGCGTAAGTCCTTCCAACGTAATTTATTCCTCCCCCTCTTTTTCATTTTCCCAACTTACGAAGACTTTCTTTCAACAAATAAAGAACAGCGTTAAAAAAAATCCGGAAGAGAGAGAAAAACAAAACTTGCCTCGTGCTTTCAAACGGTATCACTAAAAGAGAGTTTTCTGATTAAACCGTAAAAATTCTTACGGATTCTTAGAATTTAAGCACTTTCCTCAACTTCCCTGTTTGATAACTATTCTCAGGGTTTTTATGGCCTCTTTGACACTGAAAGAATCTGAAAGAAACCTTAATTCAGCTTCTTTGGAGTGGAAACCTCTTTAACTGCTAAAATGCATCAGTTTTGGCCAAGTTGATAAAAGCAGATTTGCTTAAATCATTTAATAAACGTTTCGAAAATTGTATCCCTTCAAATCAAATAATTTAATATTTTTACAGGAATTTTTGGTAGTTATACGAGGAAATTTAGATTTGCCTATTTTATTTTAAAAACCATTTTTTTTTTTCAAAAAGGTGTTTAGTACTTTTCATGAACAAGTGACATTTTTGAACAATAAAGAAAAAATGTTTATTCTTTATAGAATTAAAATGTATTTTTTGTAAATCGTGTTTATTCTATCTATGTTAAAATTTAAATTGTCATTTCAGAAGGTTAAAATAATTTAAGTACTGTATTTTATTCCTACTTTTCTCACTGAGTTATTTTTATTTTAAAGGAATTATGCTGAATTTTTAAGCGTCTAAAAAATTTTTAAAATAGGCTTAATAAAGTACCTTGAACTACTATTGAATAAAACAAATGAAATTAAAATTTAAATGAAATAAATTATCCAACAATGTCATTCTTCTTCCTTTAGAAACTCCATAATCTATTTTTTTTTTCAATTTTATGCAAAGTATTCTTATTCTCTTCAGTATATGGAGGAATATATTTCAGACGTACATTTAAACTGGTTTATTAGAAAAAAAATACGCATGTTTCTTATCAATTGAATTTTAGGTACGAGCTAAATTAAATTTCCAAATAGTACCTACTTATTTGAAAATGAAAGTGGTGAACTGCATTTCATAACATTTTATATAAATGCTTGTCAATTGGGAAACTTTTAAAAATTATATGTTTTTAATTACAAACATAATTTAGTTGTTTTCTTTAGATTTTTCAATTATTTCATTTATATTGAAGGAATTAGATAGGACTAAATGTTGAGTGTAACCTCGTTATCTTGAAAAATCTTTACGTATCCAAAATATACATACAGGGTGATTCCGAATTCATCATCAATATTTGGTGGGGAAGTAGAGGGTACCTAGACAAGCATATTTGGAATAGGAATGGGGGGAGCAGCCACACCGTTAAAGAGCTATGATCTAATGTAGTGCGAGGGCATTACAAAAGGCGGCTTTCCCAAGGCCCGTTTAACGAAACAAAACATAATAGAATGAAAACATTTATTGCTTGAAGTACAGCAGTATCTGTACTACCTACACTATGAATTTGATAGATATTTACTTAATTTTTTAAATTATAAATTTTGATGAAAAAACGAATATTTTTAAAACTCGGTATCTCGAATTCTTTTTAGCGTCCCTTCGATTTCGAGATATTGAGGTTTTATTCTATAGGATTAATATAATCCCTATGACGCGATCTAAAATGGTACACACATAAGACACCCAAATTACTCTTTTCTCTACTCTCACTCAAGTTACGTACTTTTCTAACTTAAGTTCATTTTTCAAGCTGAGCAACTCTGAAAGGAAAGAATTCTTTTGGCATTCCATACGCTGAAACAATCCCTTCTGATTACGCAATTACCACAAACAAGCTACAAAACGTTTCCTCGTTAACGAGCACCAACCACCCCAAAAGGTTCTCACCGAATTAACTTCATTACCTAGGATTCACCGCGGTTTCGGGCTCAGAAATAGAGGCCTATATAATAAAAGCTTAATTACCAGCAGCATCCCTCCTATAAAAACCCCCAGAAGGGAGACTGGCCCAGTGTTTAAAGTAAAAGAAATCCCCCACTTACAGTGATGGCGATGCCCACTTAAAGAGATACGTGATGTGGTCTTCGCAGCAAGAAAGAGGCAGAGAAACTAGTCGACAAGACAAATACTTCTTTTAATGCTTCGGGAAGGAGGAGAAGAAAAGGAAGAAAGTGCGGAACAGGTAGCCCCACTCGAAGAAGAACTCTTCTTCACTCAGTGCAACTAGACGAGAAAGTAAAGAAAAACACGCCGGATAACAATAATGGATGGATATGTAATGAAAGAAGAAGGCTATTTTTCCAGGAACGGTTCATTTTTATTTATAGCGCTTTATGTTTCTTATTCTTTTTTTTTTTTTAAAAAAGAATGGATAAAAGAAGAAGGAAGCTCTTGAAGGAAACTGCGCTTTTGAGCTTTTTAAAAGGAATTCCGAGAATGCGTTTTGTGGTGGGTTGTGTAATTAAACTGATCTGGTCCGAGAGTAGTAGACGTAGAGAGGGTTTGAGATTTCTCTGAAAAATACCCCACGTAATGAAAGGAGAGGTGGTTTCTTTCATAAAAAGGGACTCCCTCTAGAAGTCAAGAGGAGGTTTTGGAAACATCCTCAAAGGCTAATAAGCTTCGTAATTGAAGATGTAGAAAGGATTGTTTTTGTTTAAATGTGTTATTTTTATATTTACTACAAAACTTTTGAAGTTGAGAAGAGGAAACATGCTTAAGTTAAATAAAAAATTATAGAACTAGAGGAGTAAAGTTTTATATTTCTACCATGTTGTTGGTTTTAAGTTTTTCTTTGGATGTATTACTATATATAAGGTTTACTTTAAAAATGTTTTGTACTGAAATTACAAAAATACATTCCTCCGAATATTCAGTTGGTTTTGAAAGGTTTAGGTTATCCAGGTTTTTTTTTCAATAAAATTTACGGAGAAATGGTTCATTTTTCTACGTGCTTTCCCTGATTTTTCTAAATAATCTAATCTAAAAAGGTTTTAAAAGTTGTAATATAATACTGGTATACTTTTTAAATTTTCATAAATTCCTAAAATTTTCATAAAATTTTCATTTAAATTTTAAATTTCTCTTTCTTTTTACCCTGTTACGTTAGACTCTTTTACCCTGTTATTTATAGCTCCAACAAGACATAATTTGGATTAAAATCAGATTTTACAGAAATAGCAAATAGTATTTTTATTCAACCATTTGCAAATATATATATTTTTTATTTTGATATAAGATTTGATTGAATATGATAGATATTGAGAGAAAAACAAATTTCAATGCTTCTTTTTTTCTATTTGATTTTAGAATACATTATCGTTCAGGGTTGAAACATGACAGAATTATCTCTTTGTTTCTAAAATGTTACCTATCTTTATGACACATTTTATATCATTCATTCTTTATGTTAGCTATCATTACTACGTATTTACTATCTTAGGATGTATTACAACTACTTTTCCGAGATTCTGTTCTATTCAACAAATGTAGTCATATAGTTTGGGAACTCTCGTAAGCTTTTAGGAGAATAGTTTAACTGCAATGATATCAAAGGATTCTAAATGTTTAAAGAAGTATAAAAAAGCTGTAATTCCTAAAAACTATGCCGTAAAAGGTCTTCAAAGTGACTCTTAAGAATAATTTAAAAAGAGCACGCAAGTAAAAAATATTTCCAACCTCCGCAATGATAATATTTTTTTTAAATGTATCTTATCTTTGAAAAATAACGAAGAATAAATATCACAACTTTCAATAAAAGACAAACCAAAAAATATACCCCAAAAAATATCCCTGCTTGACAGATTTAAAAAAAAAATGTATTTAAAATACAATTGAACAGAAAAAATAATGCAAATCTCGCAGCATTTAATTTGTGCTTCTCCTTTACCTATGATGGAAAGAATTATACATTTTATGAAGTGATAAGTTCATTAAAAGTTATTGATACAAACAGAGGAATTTTTTTGTAGTGTATTATGATTTTTATGTTTTAAATCTAAGCAACTTGAGCAATCTGATTTCTTTTATATTGTTATCATTTATGAAATAGTTAATGATTGAAATATGTATTTGTTTTCCATTTACATTAAATAAATTCCCCCCGTCAGTACATAAGTTTTATCTCAGATGTCAGAAACTTCAATTGAATCATAACATTAATGTTACCCATTTAATGTACTGCTCTTAACTTGAAAAACTAGCAACATCAAGAATAGTTAACAAACCCCATTCCATCTTCCTTTTCTCATTTTGTGGTAGATTCTATTTCCTTTACTCAAAGCAAAGGGGCGGGATGATGGTCAAATATTTTCACATCCGAAAGAAGTGTCGGTGGTATTTTCGTATCAACACCTTCCAAGATAAACACGAGCTTCAGAACCAGAAAAATCCGGTTTCCTCTTCCAGAAATTCCCTACACTTGTTCAGGAAGGCCTTGGTGCCCATTTGACCCCAACTGCAATCCCAAGAAACCTAAGCTTAGAAATAAAATACACTGAGTCTTCTACCTGCGAAAATAGACTTCAAACTTTGATTTAAAAGTTTTCTGAACTTTTACTAGACAGAAAACACTTGTTTTTGTAGCGTTAAGATTTGTTTTGCTCGGTTCTAAAGTGTCGGAAGGAGGTAGGAAGTTCCTTGTTGTTTGGAATTGGATATCTTTATTTTAGGATTTGGTTTTTCTTAAATGCGTCAAGAAATTAGGAGGAGTAATATATTTCATTGATTTTATTATTAAACACTTTTAGAAAAGACGATTATGCCGTTAATATTTTTCTATAATGTATTTTGGTAAATTCCAGGGTTCATTTCTTTCAAAACTGAAAAAGTAATACTTGTATAATATGGCTGATACACAAAAACATTGACTGTACAGATAATTTGTCTTCGATACTTTGTATTCTTTACGAGAGGTATTCCTTTCCAACTTATTTTGGATGGTTAAAAAACTCAAACTCGGTTCTCAAACTGTGGAGCTTGCTCCTCTAGGGGGGAGATAAATTCTAATGGGGGGTGCGAAATTGTACCTCCTGAATCTGTACTAAATGTACGAAAATTAGTTAAAATCCTGTTTTTATGGGTGAAATTTCAAAAACTTTTCTGGGAGAGGAGCCCTAGCCCCCCTTTTATACTTGGAACTTATGTATCAGGCAGCTACTTTATGTAGAGTTAATCGATATGCAAATCATAATTTATGATTTCTAAAAAACTTCATTTTTTTAATTTCATCCTTCATCGAGCCCAAAAATCTGTGTGTGAGTCTTGGGATATAAATTACTAATTTTCTTCAAAGGATATTTGGTGGGATCAAACCCAGAGGAGGAGCCTAGGGTGCCATACTTATACAAGAAACCCCAAGAAATAGCTTAAAATTGCTTTTATCATACTAAATTTTTAAAGCTGTTTGGGGGAAGACCCAAAATCCCCATTCCTCTTTGGAAGTGATTCCTAACCAGTGTTCTTCAGACCAAAAGCGGTCATTGAGAGCTTCGAAAGAGGTTCGCGAATTATTATTGCAAAGTAGCATGAATTTGTTGAAAGAACATTCAGTTCCAAATTTGAAGACCTAACTTTCATATCAATCCCCGAAGATCAACTTTGAAGTATCAAAATACTTTGTAGAATAGTATCTTACGTTACAAATACCCCCGGCGATTCCAGAGAAGGGGCCATATGGGCATTTTAGAGACTTTAATGTAGTCAAAATCTTAATGTTTAAAAATTTTTCTGGAGGGAAGGTTCTCTCTCTCTCCATCCACTCTGCACCCAAGAAATTTAAGTCTAAAAAATTATTTTTGTTCACCCACAGAATCAAAAGTCTTGTTACTTACCCCGGAAATTGCTCCCTCCAAAAATGGATCCTATACTAAGGTCGTATTGCATTGCATATGTTGGGGGGCTATGAAATTTACGATTGAAAATTGGGTCACCAGTATTGATAGTTTGAGAAGCATTTAACTAATCTTCATATCTCTCAAAAATGTACATAGAAAAATAATCTAAAAATCTAAGCCTACACATTTTTATTAAAATCAAATTAGTTTGAGTTTTTATATTTTTTTTCTATCAAGAACTTTCTAGAAGATGTAAATATTTCAAATTTTAATTTGTCGGTTAAAAGTTTCGATGATTGATGTTCTACAAAACTTATTATACCTGATAACTGAAAGTTAGTAAGTGAACAAGTTTTTTCCACAAGTTTTATTTCATGAAGGCATTGTCTATTTGGACGTACAATATACAACTAAACTCTACTCTTATTTACACGGCAACGGTTCTGATTGGAGATCACACTAAGCGCCGGGACACTACGTAACCACGAGACCTACTGCGCATTGCCATTTGTATTTGCATTTGGCCAATTGCCATTTTTGCCGTCCAAATAGACACTTCCTTTCAGGAATCAAATTCTGTTAAATGACAATTTTATAAGTAAGTAATAAATAATTTACATAAGTAAATTGATTTGTTTGTTAAAAGTAAGTATTTGAATAAAGTTTTCGATGTCTGAAAAATATTTTTAATGTTTTTAAGGAACTTTACCAACACCATTATTGCTTTAATCATTAAAAAAAAATCAATTAAAGTTAATATTTCCAGTGTTTTTTCAGAAGAGTGTACGTTCAAAAGAACTAGGCGCAGAAAATATTTGAAAAACATTTTATTTCAAATACAAGGTGATTCAGCTTAAGATTAAGACCAACCCCACACAAGTATCCATATAAAATATACACTATAAATAACTTTATTACATTTATAACTAATTACGTTTTACTGGGAATAGGCAGTTACTTAAAAAAATATATTTTACGAAAAAAACCTTTAAAATACTTTTTTAAAGAAAAAAATATCTTTGATTTTCCAATCAATTGAAAATATCACAACCATGCAAGTGAGGACTTCTTATTTCATCATAAAAAAACTAATAGTCCTTTCCGAATCCTCCCTTTCCGAATCCACCATTTCGTCCTCCGAATCCGCCACCTCCGATGCCCTTTCCGCCTCCGAATCCGCCATCTCGTCCACCGAATCCGCCACCTCGTCCACCACCGAATCCGCCACCTCCGATGCCCTTTCCGCCTCCGAATCCGCCATCTCGTCCACCACCGAATCCGCCACCTCCGATACCCTTTCCGCCTCCGAAACCGCCGTCTCGTCCACCGAATCCTCCGCCCTTTCCGCCACCGATGCCTTTTCCGCCTCCAAATCCGCCGTCTCGTCCACCGAATCCGCCTCCTCCGAATCCTACATTCCGTCCGCCGAATCCTCCTCTGTATTTGCCACCCTCGTAAGGGTCTGCATCGGCCAGAAGGAGGACGGCCAACAATGCGCAGGCAACCTGAAAGACAGGATAATAGATATTCATTTAAAATTTCGATAGGAAATTATGATATCATAGTTTTTTTCCTAGTTAGAAAAACCCTATCTTATTACAATCCCAAAATCTATGACCGATAGGTCTGAATAAGTGTACTGAAATTTCAGCTCTTAAATTGGTTTTTAAGTAATAAATGCCGCAATCAAACGATTTTTCTGGTTTTATTTAATCTAATATTCAAAGGTTACGAATAAATTTCTACTGGGGATTATACAACCTTCCATGCCCGTTTATAAAAACTCCTAGGTCGTTAGGGGTGCATTTCCAACCCCCCCTTTCCTATGCAATTATCAGTCATCTAGATGTGTCCTACCCCTCCTAGAAGCTCTGAAACATGTTTCTGAAACACCCTAAACAAAACATGAACAAGGTAATTTGGATATGTTTGCACACACTAACAATAAGATCTTAAAAATGCCCAGTGCGTATGCATGACTGTACCTTGAAGTGAAATAACTAAGATTTTATACAGGGTGAATAAAATAAAAAGGTATTTTGAGGAGGTGTTGAGGATTAAGGAAAATTAAAGAGGATTACAGAGAATTCAGAATCACTTTTAAGGTACATACTTCTTTAAAATTAGTCATAAATTGAAGGATTATGTCAACCCCCCGTAACTAAATAGTTTTCTTAAGAGATCAGAAAGTTTGTAACTAATCTTAATGAAGCACCCATTGAGGGAAAGATGAATCTGTTTATTTTACGAGGCATCCGAAGTAATAACTTGTTTCATGTTTTCTAAGCATAACTGGAAGACTTTATCTGTACGTAATTCTAACTATATTGTTTCCATATCAAGTTTATTTTCTTTACAAGTCTTTACAGTTCTTTACAAGTCTCATTCCCATATGTAAATAAATAAATTAAACTAAAGATCAAATTTGATTGCCTTCAACGAAAGTAATAGGAAAGTTTATAAAATAGAAAAAGAAATTTTGTTTGATTACTTAATTAAAATGCTATATATATAGTATCTAGATTTTATCCATAATCAAAAAAGATAAGTCACATTTAAAATTACCTGCTTTAAGTAAAAGTTTAGACACTTCTGAAACAGTTTTGATGAATAACAGTTTTGAGAAACGAAACTTTTATGATATTCTAACTTTATCCTAAATTGATATTGTTTTTATAATATTTTTTTCAGATAAAATTACAAATGAATAGAATATGTATTCTAAGATTTAAGATGATTTAAATTTCTTTTGAGACAGCCGTAACTGGAATTAAGAAAAATTAGAAATAATAATTGGTATAAAACAAAAAGCTTTTACTCTTTCTAAAAAGCTATTTTGAAAATTAAAGTTTATGAACAAATTCTATACCTATATGCCTCATTAAAAATTTATAGATGAAATGGAAAAGAAGCTTAAGGGTTCTTTTTTTTTCACTCAGAGATGCCATGTCAGCTCTTTTCATGTTTACTAATCACTTTTCCTGAGAAATTCGCTAAAGCTCTCTCTCTTACAACAACTGTAATGTTGAGTTAATATACGCTGATAAGAGTCTTCAGAGAAAACAGAGGTTATTAACACCCAGACTGTTAATTATAATTAGAAGGCCAAGGAGACATATGTCGCAATGGGAAAACGTTTCCTCAAATTGAATTTAGCCTCAAAATAGTTAGAACTGGGAATGAAACTAGAAGGTTCAGACTCAAATAATGCCGTTTACGGACTCTTCAATATCCTGAAAATGACTTTGAAGTGACCACAAATGGCTTCACTTATTCATATTCTTATTACATGCAGTAATTTCAGATGAACTACGCGGTACACGCATCAACAGGCATAATTGGGTACCAGTAATTTAGACCATTTCAATTATGTAATATGCTTCCATGGACGCCCACACATAAGGGCAATGAGGGGCCCCTTGCACCGGAAAAATTAAATAAAATCTTCCATTGACTGTAGTAAATCGGTGTTCATTTAACGATTTTTTAATTTTAAATTGTGAACTGTATTAATCTTTTTATTATGATTCCAAGCTAATTCAAAAGCAAAATGTAAATAGTTTCTAATATTGTGGACCCCTATTTATATACTAGTTTTTTACTTGAAATTTTGCGGCTCGACTTAAGAGTGATCCTATTTTAGAAGTCTCCCAAATGAGTTAAAACACTACTTTTAAGAATTAGACACCCCTTTTTTTGCTTGAAACTTCAGTATTTTATACACAATTTTTTTGCTTTAAGTACTCATGAGGGGCAGGGCCCCTTTGAAATAATTATGTTGTGTGAACCAACCCCCTTCAAAAACTTACACAGGTCTAGATACGGGCTTGATTGGCTAACTTCTTCAAAATATTTCTTGGCCCCCTCCTGAATTCAAACATATGGGAGCCGGTTGAAGATTATAGTCACAAATGACAAATATGTGTCTTCTTTTATATTGCGCTAAGCAGAATTCAATTTGTGCTTTTATTTCAACAAGTGTTTAAAGTTTGGCAAGTTAGAGGGTTTTATTAAGTATTATTATTTATTATATTTTATTAAATATATTGAGTGTAAGTTTGCCCAAACTCTGCACAGAAAGATTCCTTGCGTGTAGTAAAAGGCTTTTCTCACTTAAAAGGATTTTTTTATGTCTTGTGTCTGGTGCAATATGTCCTGCTATGGGACTTGCGCCATGAGAAAAAGTCAACCAACCTCTCGTGTAGTAGACAATAGAAAAGGGGATAGTGAATCTTCCCGGAACTGGCTTACAGAAATCTCGCACAAAATTCATTGAGTTTTCAGCTGCTCAAATCAGTAAATGTGAAACAGGTGGTTGATCGATCGTATTAATGACCCAGTTGACCGTACTATCACAGTTATTCAAATATCGAAGCAAAATCAAATTTATAATTAACAAGAGTGCACTGCATACTAATTTGAGTGGGAAATTCTAGTTTCAATTATTTTTTTTACAGCACCAATCCTTATAACTAAATATTACCAAAGAAACTACTTAGTTTTGTATAACATTTTTCTATTAATCTCTCTACCTTTCTATAAATTCTCCCATTTATACGTGAAATTAGATTATGAAAAGAAAGCATTTTAAATTTATTATCAAAACACACTTCTTTCGAAGAAATAGAGAATCATCTATACTTAAAAGCTTAAAAAAAACACCATATGTTTACACTCCACCACTCTAATATTTACCCCATAACTCAAGAACTGTGAAGGGAAAACATCCTCGTCGAAAAAAATATATATACTCTTCCAAACCACTTCATCTGTATTCCTCTCGACCTTATTTCCGAGAGTTACCTCATACCAAGCTAAAAACGATACACTCAATAACAAAAGTCTCAAAACCCCAAACATAGTGAAACGTCATTTCTTCCCTCAAACCGAGATGTTTACAAAGAGAACCGAATAAAACGTCAGAGACCTCTAGCGTCGCCTGATGGGATTACATGTGACATAACATTCTATCGAAATAGCCCAGAAACTCTATCTTGTTACACCGAACGGGCAAAATATTTGTAAATATTCCGAGTATTTGCGTGTTTTCCGGGAAGGGCCGAAAATAAACCCACTTCCGCGTGTCTTCGACATCTGTCGAAAAAGACCGGAGCCCATTTCTTAAGGACCTTCGGCCTTCACTCGGACCCAATCCATAAAGTCAATAGAAATAGAGTGAGCAGTGTGTCTCCCTTATTAGAGTAAACGTGCCAATATCAGCTACCCAGAGCGCATGAGGGAGTAAATGTAAGTGGTCATTAAACCACTTCAAATTACTGAATATTCTTCCTCTTTAGTCATTTTTTTATAAAACTAGGGGGCCTGCCCCCTGCTCGCTATCGCTCACCAACCCCCGGAACTGCTTCGCAGTTCTTTTAAGATCGCTTCGCGATCTCAGCGAGCAAAGCTCGCTTGTAGAATTTACCAACTCTAATGAAAACCCTTATCCAATATAAAATATTTTATTTCTCTTATCACTAATTTATTAGAAATATTTTCCCAACCTGTTCAACAAATATTGAAAAATATTAATTTTTCCAGAATACATAAACTATCCTCCCTTAAACATTTAATAACCACACGAACTTAAAAACGCATTCAATCTAATTAACTCTTAAAACAATGACTAATCTAACAATGAGCTAATAATAATCAGAAAAACACGCAACTTCCAAACAAAAATATCCACCCTTCATCCGAATTATATTTATTTCTCTAGTACTTCAAAAGCAAAAAATAGTTGAAAACATAATTATCAAGGAAGTCTACTAACAATCACTAACAAACTAAGAGAAAAAAACGTGCACCCACAAAACTTTTAAATATCCGTGCTCGCGACAATCTAGTGAACCGTCAAAAATAAACTTAAAAAATCTCCACTAAACATTAAACGTGTCTGATAAAGACCTAGTAAAACTATGAAAAAAATGAAACTTTGATGCTTAATAATTCCAAAACTAATTCGAATTTTTCAAAGAATTAAACGCTAATCTTTTTCTAAAAAATAAGAGCATAAGTGGTTTAAAAATCATACTCCTATTGTGATTAGTGTTTCTTTTAGATTGA
The DNA here is from genome assembly GCA_963680715.1 of Tetragnatha montana. Classification (NCBI taxonomy): domain Eukaryota; kingdom Metazoa; phylum Arthropoda; class Arachnida; order Araneae; family Tetragnathidae; genus Tetragnatha; species Tetragnatha montana. The sequence continues at coordinate 53,293,172 of OY796675.1, forward strand.
AAAAACCGAAAACGTAACAAAAATTTCGAAACTTTAAAAATTAATTACTCCAAACCATCTTCAGATATCAGAGTATGAGGTTGCAAAAAATCAAAGCTCTGCTGCTAATAGTTTTCGCTGAACGCGATTACGCGGCGAAAAAACAAAAACTTCAACTTTGACCTTAAAAATACCCCAGAACTAATAATCACATCAATTAGCTTTTTATTCGAAATTGTTCTCCAAACATTCCTCTACAAACTTTTCAAATTTCATAAATTTCTGTCAAGTAGTTTTTGCGTTGTGAGAGGTCAAAGAGTTCAAAAATAAAAATTTCTGAAACAGCGGCGGCGGCGGCGGCAGCGGCGGCGGCAGCGGCGGCGGCAGCGGCGGCGGCAGCGGCGGCGACAGCGGTGACCGTTACTTTTTTTTAATATAGAGAGATATGATGATCTTTATTCAAATCCACAAGAACGTACAAAACGTAACAATATAAATCCTCGAAGACCTAATGTAATTTATAACGTTCCTAAGCCAAAAACAATATTTTGTAATAATTTCTGCTCCCAAGCTTTATAATATGCTACCATTAGAAATCAAAAATAGTCCATCCAAATACTTATTTAAAAAAAATTAAAGGCTATTTTGTGTTCAATAGAAAATATAGAAACAAATTTTAATATACGTTTTTTTACTCTTCCAAGTCCTTCAGTTACCTATGGTTTTATGTCTTTTGTGTATATCTGTATGACTGAAAATGTGTATTATTTTAATGACACCATGTTTACCACTCTTATGTTTTTCATTTAACAGTTTATTTGGTCACCTAAATGGACCAAGATGTCCCAGGCAACTGGCTATGTTGATTTATCTTTAGTTTGTGTTTCATGTTCAAATAAATAAATGATAATAAAAATGTTACTTAGGCAGGCATGTAAGATATTTATTATGTATCATGGAAAATTACTCAAGTTTTATGAAATGTATAGCCTGCTCCTTTACAAAAAGTATATATCCTAAAATTGTCCTTACTGTCAGAATACAGATTTATTCTAAAAATTGGGTTTGAAAAATCCTATTTCAATTTAATGAAATAAATGAAATTAAGTTAATTCATTTAGGTTTTGAGTTTAATAACTATGCAAAAAAATAATCAGTAAGCATCATTTGGATTACTATTTTTGTCTGAATTTATTTACTGCTCGCATAACTTTTATTCACATTACCTATAATACCTAGTACCGTTAAAAACACAAACATGTTTTAAGAAGCATCGCCTATCAAGTCTTTATCATACTGCTTATACTGTTCTCTAAAAAGCTCTTTGCATGCTTCAACTTAACAAATTTTAAGAACAAAATTTTTCAAAGGGGCATGGAGAACAATGAATTTCAGAAATCTAAGCATTACTAATGATTTTGTACAAAAAAAAGTACAAAAGGGCAGTTTTCTTACGTAATTATGAGAGGGGAGTTTGCGGTTTGCTTATTTTTGCTGACAAGGGGTAGAGGGGGTCAAAAATGACCAAAAACTTGCTTACGTAATATTTGAAAGGCCCCAAAGCTTAGCATCAAGTTTTTGTTTTAAATATTCAAAGTCGTTCAAGGAAGCAGAAGAAATTCTTATCAACACAAATGTTTCATTAGAGTTTCATACAAAGCTAATCTAGAAAACAATTTCAAAGATACGCTCATGCCCGAGGACCGGGACTAGAACACCGGGACTATGGAGTGGGAGAGCGAAGCGCATCCACTTTTTTTTTATGCCACCGGAATTCTTTTTTAAAATTAGTCATTTTGTATATCTGTCTAAGTTACATAATCGGCAATCTACGTGTTGACACGTTGGGTTGCAACCAAATTGTGCGCTAGTCAGTACTTTTCTCCTACTCTATAGCAACCTGTTTCTCTTAATTTCGTCATAGGAAGAGTGATCTCTACTTCCTTCGCTCTTTCTCTTTTACTTCTCAGTGGCCAACTATATCGGTGCCTATGACAAGTGAGAGTGCTCGATCACTCAGTACAAAAACACAGATCCGAAAGAAAAACAGGAAAGTGACTCCGATTTTTTTTTTCATTCTTGGTGCTACTCACTGAGTGGAAGTCTGAGGGAACAGATTGTTTTTTAGGTCCCAGCTCCGTATTCTGAGTTTCTTTTGGTTGCATTCAGGTCTTTATATAAACAGTTACCATCGTGAGTTGTATTGTTCTAAGAAGGTCAAGTGGTTCTAGAGGACAGGAAGGGAAATAAGGTATTTTATTTCTCCCCTTGAGTTGAGTTGAGTGGAGGGGGTTGTGTCCTTTGCTTCAGGATTTCTCCCGTTTTGAGATTGAACGCAAAATTGTTTCTTAAATTACTTAATTACTAGATGCTGGTTTTAAAAAATAATGTGCGGAAATGCAATTTTTTACGAATGCAATCAAAAAGAAAATTGCGTTCACCAGGTTATTCAAAAAAGGCGTGCAAATTGACTATAAAGATTCCTTAGACACATAATTTCAATAACAGTTCAGTTAAAAAAAAGTGGAAAAAGTAAAAGATTAAGCGTACTCAAGGATTTATTCGAGAACAGGAAAAAATAAAGTAATTTTTAAATGAACCCCCTTTAAGAAAAATTCAGTTTAATATCCTATACAGGGTGTCCCATGAAAAGTGGCCCAACCCCTATAACTTTTGAACCCCTACAGATATAGTCATGAAAGTGGGGTCTAGGTATAGTAAAGTGACCATGCCCTATCCGATGAGACAACTTTCAACGCCCTCTAGCGGAAACTTTAGGAGTTAAAATTTTTATTTTAAAAACTATGTGAGGGATGTGGAAAAAGTCAATGACTAAGTTGTAGAGCAGCATCGATTCATTATAAATCGACACCTCCATCACAAAAATGCCTACAATAAAACTCATTAAACGCCCGTTTATTTAATTGTGATTTGGAACACTCAACCTCACGAAACGTTTAAAACTCTTGCTTGTTTATTTGAGGTCTCGAACACTTAACCTCACGAAACGCTTTTGCATGTAGTAACTATTGGTGCTAGAAACGCTCTATCTCGTTGGATATACTAATTAAGAGGCTATTGAATTTTGGGTTTTATTGTTTAATTATGCGTAATTGTGTGTGATGTGTAAAATGTGCAACTTGATATTCAATCTAGAGTCCAAATGTGCATTGTCGCGGACGGGAAGCACATACAGCATCAGCGGTAAATGTAAAAAGTTTATTTTCATGAGGTTAAGTGTTCGAGATCTCAAATAAACAAGCAAGCGTTTTAAGCGCTTCGTGAGGTTGAGTGTTCTAAATCACAATTAAATAAACGGGCGTTTAATGAGTTTTATTGTAGGCATTTTTGTGATGGAGGTGTCGATTTATAATGAATCGATGCTGCTCTACAACTTAGTCATTGACTTTTTCCACATCCCTCACATAGTTTTTAAAATAAAAATTTTAACTCCTAAAGTTTCCGCTAGAGGGCGTTGAAAGTTGTCTCATCGGATAGGGCAGGGTCACTTTACTATACCTAGACCCCACTTTCATGACTATATCTGTAGGGGTTCAAAAGTTATAGGGGTTGGGCCACTTTTCGTGGGACACCCTGTATAATTATGCCACAATTTGTATTTAATTACTTCTGAAGTTAAACTAAACAATAACTTTGACGTAAATAAACTTCAAATGCACACAGTACATAATTTATATATTTCACTGTATATATATCAGGATGAGTGGTAAACTTGATGTGTTTTTACTTTAATATTTTATGGAATATTAAAATGGTATATTAAAGTTTTACTAACCCTTACTTTAATAAATTATGGAATATTACTACAATTGTATACATTTAAAGTATATAATCCTTAAACATTTAGGGGAAAAAATAGTCGTTGAGTTAAAATTTAAAAATATTTATAGTGGATAAGGCTTGGGAGAAAATAAATGGTAATAAACCGTGCAGTCAAGTAAGATAGATATCACTTGGTATTAAGTAACCAAAAAACTAAATTGGAAACCAGCCAAACATCTATTTAATAGAAACCTTTCAAACAATCATTACCATCAACGAAAATAACAAAGTAGTAGTTAATCTTTCAAATTTTGAATTAAACTGAAAAGAGTGTCCCTTTTTATATAAAAGATTAATCACTAAACACTATTATCAACAAATTATTTTTAAGACATTGTTTCAGCTTTTCCCTTTCTTTAAACGTCTAAATAAAATGACGCTTAAAATAGTTTAAACCACAATATATTCTCAAAGACTTTCGGGTTTTCCAAACAAAAAAATGATAGTTTAATACATCCTAATTATAAATGGATGTAAAATTATAAAATACAAATGGTAAAACTGGCCAGGTAATTAATCCGGTTGGATCCTTAATTAATTAATCTGAAGTAATCTTTAAGGTTTCGAAACTCATCATAATAAAATTAAGATGTGCTAGGAAGGGAGATTTCCCTGTCATATAGGTAACGTAAGTACATTTTACGTAACGCATCATAGGGAAATCCTCTTTCCATGTTCCTAACCCACTTTTTTCTGTTACTTAGTTGCCCATAGCAACATCAAATAGGGTGTTGTAAGAGTATGCAGATGGGAATTTCCATTTCGAGATAGTTTAGGAGAAAGAAACAGCCTCAGAATGAGAATTTCAAGCAGCTTCCATCACCTGCATCAAACATGGTTGTTCTTCACCACAGACTGTCTTCAAATATTACCAAAAAGGGATAGAAAATGGCGCGTCTTTATATCCCGTTACAAAGGGAAGAGGACATCAACCTTTAGCAATTTGCAACAACCTTTTGTATTACGTGTAGAATGAGTAAAATGTTTACTATGGAAAGAGATAATTAGCATGTTGTGGTGTCGTTAAGACTAATTTCCATATTGAAACAATTCGTATGGCGTTAATGCGAAGTTAAGTTAATATTATAATTTAAATTAAGAGTTTCTTAACAGTTACAGTACAGTTACAGTTAACAGTAAGTTTTAAGCTTTCACTGACTGAGTTGAACAGAGCCTGGCGCATATCTCCCATATAAATATGAACAACTTCAAATTTATTAACATTTGAACGTTATAAAACTCAAGCTCAAATTAAAATAAGAATGTTTATTTGAAAAAAACTTTGTTTTCCATTTAAAATAATAAATCCTGGGAATAAATCGTATATTTGTTTGATATTTCAGAGTTAGTTTAACTAAAAAAAAACAACATTTTAAAAATAAATTGAAAACTGTTAGCTTATAATACCTACTTATGGTAAAAATCCGTTTATATAAATATTTAAAACATTTTTAATCCGTATTTGAAATGATTGCTTTAGGTTCTTGATTTGTTAGTTCTTAAAAAGTACAAATAAATTTCCCTATGTTTTCTCAATCAATAATGATGAGATGCCACTCTCCTTTTAAGCTTACTTTCATAAGTAAACGCAGCTAGTTTAGCTATTTGCCTAATTTTTTTAACATACTACTTCAAACGATGTTATTAATTTTCCTTATGTGCCTTGATAAATGCTCTAAACAAAAATGCATGCCACTATGCAAAGAAGCCTTAGAGAAAGACACGCGAAACACAGCAGCCCAATTAATCTCTCTATTTCTATAGAGAGGATGTTGATACCTCATTAGCATTACTAAAACCAAAACTCCGGCAGAAAGTTCAACATCATACGTCAAATAATTGAAAGAACAAATTCTTTTTGGTAGAAATCACGACATGGAATTAATGAACGTTGTCAGTTAGTGAAACAGCAAACAATCCTACAAAAGTTGGACTTTCAAAGAGCAAGTTCTTCAAACATGGAATTTGCAAAGTATAAATGAAAACCAAATATAATGCTAGTCCCATCAGAAAGAAATTTCTCAACTCGCTTTCAAACTTGTTCAAATTTTTCTATAGCTCTCAAGATTGATGTTTTGGACGTTCTTTCTCCAATCGGTGTGCTATTCTCCTGAATTAAACTCCCTTTTTCCAGTAGTAGTTTTTTTTTTTGCCTGAAAGAATTCTTTCGAAATCAGGGCTTAGTATTTGTTCTTGAAGCTAATTAATCTTAATTTCCCTCTCAGCAGCGGTGTTGGTTTTAGAAAGCGATTTACATTTCCTTTGGATCCGCATTAGCGAGACTAACACGTGTGACGTAAAAGAGGATTGATCTGGATTTTAGGTAGTGGAAAAAAAAACTTGCCGGAATACAAAAACAAATTAAAATGGATTTCTCTCGATAAGCAAGCAGTACTAACGCAATATTTATTTGCTCTTAGTTTCGTCCTTTGGACAAAAGAAACTTTATATAAACAGTGAAAAGCTTTTTGAACATTTTCTTGTTTTTATTATTCTTCACAAAAGGGATTAAAACTGTATTTGTTTCGGTGCGGGTAGGACTTGTTCTATCGATTCATTTTTTGTTTGGAAAAGAGAGATTTGCTTGAGTTTTGATTAATCGATTTGAGATCAAAAAATTTATTTTGTGGGAGTTAGGAAAATATTTTCTCACCCACACGCTAAAAACGTATTTTAACTTCAATGAAAATAGATGATAGAGTTTAAAAAACTTCTTGCTGATAAGAAACATTAAAAGACCTTAAGTTTTCAAGTCTTGTTCGAAATAACTTTATGCTGTCTTAAAATTCAAAAAAAAAATCCAAGGAAATTTTGAACAGAGGAAGTATGGAAAGGTGGAAAAACGTGGAAAATCATTTTAGGTAATTTAAAAAGCTTTACCATTTCTTTTGTCAAACTCTTTTACTAAGATTTCCTTTTTACAATGGTATGTCATGAAGATTGACATATTTTCAACCTTACATGTAATGATTTCATACCAGATTATTCACCAAAGAAAATCCCTTACCTAACAACCTAAAAACATTTATACTTAAACTTTGCGTTCATTAGGTTGAATGATATTCACACACAAAAATATCTTCATTAGGTTGAATGATATTCACACACAAAAATATCTTCATTAGGTTGAATGATATTAACACTCAAAAAATTCTCATCATTAGGTTGAATGATATTCACACACACACAAAATAATTTTAAACAGGTAAACATATTAAAAACAGGTTGAATGATATTCACACAAAACATTTTATATAAAATTGAGCAAATGCGATATTAAAAACTTTTCGGAAACAAAACAAATAACTATTAAAATTAAAAAATTTTGCCTCTAACCTTATCCTAACCTAATTATAAATTAAAAAAAAAAACTTATCTAACATTTCAACGGAGCAATAATCGTATAAATGAAAATTAAACTTACGAAAACTTTCATGTTGGGCGATAAGTTGCGAAAAGGCTTCTCATGCTTAACGCACAGGGAAGTCCGATATTTATACTAAAATGATACAAATCTTTTATCTGGGTTCTTTCTTCCGTTTCCAAATATCCAAGGAAGGATGACTCCCTTCTCCGTTCTGGAAAGTTTTCTAAGGAAGGAACTTCAGTGAGTATTCTTGTGCATTGCTAGCGTCTGGATTCATCTTGATTCTAAAAAATCGAAAGTCATGACCGTACGGAAGAGGCTGTTAAAATGGAATTCCGGGTTGAGCTATTTCTTGCTAAAGGCTTTCTAAATATATTTCTGATGTTTACTTGGTGGGATTAGATCTAATTTTTTTAGTTTATATTTCATATAGTAGTAAAAAGGTTTCGTTTTGATGATAAATTCTTTTCGATAACTTTCTAAATTATAAATACAGAGTGTTCATGCATACTGATATTTTAAATTAATTATTTTCTATTTCTTCTTAATGTTTTTTCGCTACAGTAGAAAGCAACGTTAGTTGACCCTATGACGTCACTAGCAAACAATGTAGTTCCCAGCGCGGTGTATGAATTTTTAGTGAACGTCAGTTTTCAAATATTATTTTGTTAAACCATGTATATGGGCTTTTTATCACGATTGCGTACCAAAACTCCTCCTAGCAACAGCAACCCAACAGGCTATGTGTTTGCCCATTTTCTCCTTCCGCGTAGTGACGTACTGTGTTCAGGAAACGTTGCTGACGAGTATAGTTTGATTTAGTATTATGTTTTCATTATTGCACTTTGTTTTAATTATTGTGTCCCATTCTTCAATGTGGGATTCATTGCCTGAGACTATTTAATTTCTAATTATGAACTGAAACGGATAGAATAATACCCGATTTTATTTAATCTTATAGTACCCAAATATTCTAAATTCTAATTACTCAAACCTAAGGATCCAGTGCAATTCGTCCATGTCATGAAAACAAATTAATTTATTTACTCAGAAATCCCCCCTACTTTTTCAATTATTTATTTATTTTAAATATTTCACGCCAAACCAAAAACTGTCAATCAACCCGTATCCCCCTCACTTGCAAAAATGTAAAGCATGCCTACACGTCCCATCACTTCGCATAACACGTCACACCTATCTAATCACAACACGTCACCCACTTCAACGTTACCCCAAGTAACCAAATCTGCCCTAAGACACTCTCCTACGCAGAAATGCTGTCACATTCCCCGTCGCTAACTTAACCCTGTGCCTATCACCCCGAGACAGAACGTGGAAAATGCTTCGCGTAAGGGTAAAGCCGCTGTCAACTGCCATTCCCTTGTTCTGAAACTTTTCAAGAGAATGGATTCTATCCAGCAGATTGCTGCTGCATTTTTTCTCCAGTTCTCTCTCTCTTTTTTTTCTGTTGAATCGATTGAGCACACAACGACGAATTGGAAACCGATGTTTTTATTCTCCCATTCCAGTATACGCGAATCGTGCGTTTAGACGCCTCAGGGGCCTTGATCCGCTACAACATGTTGTTGTGTTTCGTGAAAGGCCAATCTTATTTGAATAATTCTTAATATTCCGAGGTTGTTTACCATGATGCGAAGGAGAGCTTGGGATCGGAACAATAAGCAGGAATGATGTAAGAAGATATTATTGTTTTCAAAGCGTGGGATTTTAAATGTACGGTTTTAATTGTGAAAAACCCATGCTTAAAAAATATTCTTACTTAATGGAATAATTCGCGATTATGCTGAGCGATATATGTTTTCTCGTTTCATTAACATGTAATATCAAAAGCTCTTTTTTGCATAGTTGAGAAAAATTTAAAAATGGGGAGCATTCATTCAATTGAGAAAATAATACCCAACATAAGTGTATGTTATTAAATTTGGTTTGAAAACTTAAAAATCATTTCAAAAGTAAGTAGAAACAAAACTATACCTACTTACTTTATAAGTTTCATCTATTTTCTTTTTCATTGAAACTATGATGAATTATTTATTTATTTAATTTAGCAGTTATGAGGCATAATAACTGTATCAAATTATCCTTTGTTTTTAATTCCATACTTTACTCTTCCTATTCAAGCTTGCAAATAGAAACAGTCGTATTTACACCCAACCTTTGGTCTTGTATTCATTGCCACTTTGAATTCATTCTTATTATTGTATTGCCTAATTTTTACTGGTTTAATTTAACTTTCTATTCCATTTTGAGAACAAAGATAGACTGTTTCTTCCAACTCAAATAATGCTCAACTCAAATAATGCAGTGAATAAGATTTTAATGTTGTTTTTAGGTGAATTTCTTCTCATTCATTTCCACAGTTTATCTTATACTAAAGTGAACAATTAATTATTTCTATGAGATCATAAGGGTTACCTATTAGAGTTGCACCCTTGACTTTTAAGTGCTCTATATAAGTATGTCGAAAATAATCATTATGAACTTTTAATTGAGTTTTTTCTTAGTATAGTTTTCGATACCAGTTTATTTCTTGGTCTTGATAATCTGCATGTTTGAACACTTAATTGTTTCAAGATGGTATTGGAAATGTAATTAAAGGCCACATCAAAATTTAATCGTAAAAAACATATATATGTGTTTTATTACAAAAAAGTAAGCAAAACAAAAAGTAATTATCCAAAAGCTGTAACAAATATTTTCTTAATTAAATGGGACGTTTTTTGATCTATAGTAGAATAAGAAGACTCTTTCTCTAAGACGTAAGTTAAGTAAAATCCGCACTTTACCTTTTTGTTACTTTAGACTTTTTCATAAGCATTAAATTTTAATTCGTATTTTCTTTATTCATAAAGAGGTATTATAATATTCTAACAAATCAGGGCTCAAATATAAATGCATTGATATAAATTTGAAAAAAAATTAACCAAATAAGAGCAAACAAGATTTTTTGCTTTGTTAATCATTGTTTGCTGAGAAAACACAAAAATGTATTGATGAATATTATTAACGATACGAAAATTTACTAATGCTCGTAATTTCGAATCATTGATTAAAAGCACCTTTATCTATCGTTCAGCATAGATTCACCTGTAAATTAGCTGCAAGGAAAAGTTAAATACGATACAGAAATAAAAGAGTGGCATTTTTAGAACGAAATGCAAAAACGAAAGTTATTAAGGGTTTTCATACCAGACATATTAGTTCCCTACCATAACAATTAGTGCAACTAAATTAGCTGGTAATTAATAAATTAAATTTACAGATCTCTTTAATGACGCATTTTTCAGTCCACTCCATTACTGCCCAAACCCCTTCAAACATAACATAAAATTTTCCCTTTCACTCGAACAAAATTATTTTTAAAACTTTACTCCTCAGACATTTTTTACGTGAAGCAATCTCGAAACTGTCACAAAAATGCGTAGTGGAAGAATAACTCGGAATCTAATACCGCCTCAAGTAGATATCCTTCCCGAAGAACAAAGAACGTCCTTCTAGCTTCATTAGGGTGGATTTACATGCAGCGACGCGATTGGTAGACATTTTCCTATAGATGCTGACGTAGATGCCACGTCATAGCGCTAAGAACCAATGTAAAAATGAGATTCTACATGGGTGAGGAGAGCGATAGGGCATTTTCGTCCGTTTTTCCCTCGACGTCCCGATCGCGTTGTTTGATGAGTGGAGCATGGATTCAGGGGAGACCGAGAAAAAAATACTTTTCCTAGTTTTAAAGAAAACTGGGTGTGAATAATTATGTCTTCATGCGGGAGAAGAAATCCAGTTCTCAAATCGACGGCTCGGAGAGGACAAAAGAGAATTTTAATCACCCTTCTCTCAACTTTGTTTTTAATTAATCTCAATTTCCGTTTTCGCCATTTTTCATTTCGGGGTTGTCAGCTCCTCAGTCGATGCTCTCCGTGTCGTGGGTGATCTACTAGAAGAGTCTTTCTCATGCTGAAAGATAAAAAAAAAAAACTATACGGCAGTTTAGGCAAGTATCCAGTTGCGAAATATTCCCTACTAGAGGAAATTATGTGCCCCCATACAAGTGAACTAGAGACCTTTAAAGAATTTTCTTTTTAGAAAATAGTTTTGATGTTTGAAAATTGAATTATTATATTAAAGTGTAATAAAGATTTTCTTGATTTAAATAAATGAAATATTTCCTCATTACAATTGTTTAAAAAAATTTAGTAAGGAAAGCTTGGTACATTTGTTCAGATCATTATGGTTTTTATTTCAAATTTTTCACCATTTATTCTCGGTAAGATCGTTAAAATATTTACTTATTAGCTTACTTATTTGCTTATTACTTCCTTTACTTATTACATTGGAGATGGATTTCAGTTATACAAAAGGAAATAAAACAAGTTTAAAACCTTGAGGTGTTTAGAAAATATTATTAATTTCCATAAAGTATGCATTTTTCATACTTTTAAAATTACTTTCTTAAGTTTAAGCTATTTTTTTAAGTAATAAGATATCGAAATTTACTATAAATGAATATATATATAAATTTTTCTCTTTTACTATTAATATATTGTTAAATATATAATGTTGTACCAATTATTGTTCTCAAAAGATATAAAATAAAGGTAATGCAAGCAATTTAGTTTTATGTTAATCAATTGTATAACTTTATATTTCATCATATTATTTTCCATATCCTACATCTGTTGCATACTATTATAAAAACTATCGTCATTACTTTTTCTGAATTCAATTTTTCTTACTTATAAGATCACAATATAAGTATAGCTGTATAGTAATTTAGTAGATATGAAGTTTTTAATCCCAAACTTTTGTGTATAAAACTGTCGATTCTATGAAACATTTTTCCAATGCTGGTCCACATTTTTACGATACAAATAGCCATAACTCGTAGCATAAATTGATTTTAACACATAAAAATAACGTTATCTAAACAAAATTACCTGTTATAGTGCATCTGGTTTATTTATCTTCCTTAAAACCTTTCAGAGCAACTTCTTACATCAAGAGCTTAGAACCAAGCGCAGCTCTCGATATACTTCATTCTTATGGGGAAATGAAATAGATCCAGACTATACCCAGACATAAGACTTATATGTGTCTACACAGTCTTTCGATAACTTGAAGATATAACCCTAACACTGAAGGAACACACTATTTCATGTTCTTTATGTATTGATATAATTATTTTCTATATTTATTTGCTGATCAACTTATTTAAAGAACACTGTTTTTCTGGGAATTAGTTTTGCAGGAAAGTTATTACTGGTTAATTCAATGTTATTTACTTATTCTCAATATAAATTTGCTAAAATTCCCCTAATAAAAAGAAAGTAATTAATTAGAGGGAGCACAAAAATAGGTTACCACTTTGATTTAGAGATATTTAGTTCTTTAACTGTACATAATTTGGTTATCTTCATAGAGAGTATTAACATTTAATAAACGTTATAACGACTAAAGATTTTTAAAAAGGCAATTATGATAAAAGATAATGGGTCTTAATTTATATCAAGGACTAAACGAAAAGAAAATTGGTAGACTAAGAGAGTATTTTATCATAATTTTATATATTTGAACGGGGATCCCGTTTCTCCCTTAGCTGCTTTAGAACGCATTGATTAATATTGTGCCCGAACACTCAGAATGAACCACTCCAGTTACAACTTAAGAATCAGCATCTTCAAAATTATTGTATTCAGTTTTTTTTTAAATTATAAGCAAGAAATAATTATCAATTATACTAAACATTTTTTAATGTAGACATTCTTAATCGTGTCATGTTTTAGAAAGTGGACTTAATGAATGGAAAACTCTATAGTATCAATCTTCATTACCCTTCATTGGAGTATTTTTGGAGAGACTTTGGAGCTGGTGGCCATTGGCCGCTAGAACAGGGGCACAGATACATCGGCACATACATACTAGACATACATACTAGACACATACATACTACATACATCGGCACAGATACATACTAGGGGCACAGATACATCGAGGCAAACAGCCTCGGATGCTCGTAGTAAGAAGTAAATTAATTGGAGTATTGAAATTATCTCATCGTTTGTTGCGGAAAAAAGAGGGAATTCTCATTCTTTTTATCCTATTTTAATTTCTCAGTATTTATCTTTAACTTTGGACTGTCCCAAATATTATCCCTGGATATAATCCCCCTCCCTTTTCATCCTCATTTTTTACAATAGCGTCTCGTTTACAAAGCCATATAAACCCTCCCTAACTCATTCAAATGACATCGCAACTTACCATCATATATCGCTCGCTACCACACAAGATAAAATAATCCCCCACCGTCAACTCAACCCCCTATCACCCATAACATCGCCATTTCCAATTATCCCCTCCTACATATATCTCATACAACTCTCCTAATCTCCCCATCTATTTACAGAAGAAAAAAAAACTGTCAACAACACGAAAAAATCACCAATGTTTACGGAGATGCGTCGCGGCAGCAGTTGGAGAAAAAAAAAGAGTCACAGAGATCCGCCGGAAACAATGACACCTTCGGCGCGGGCGATAAGCATCCCGATGCGTTTTTCGGGGAGTCGGGGAAGTGAGCGGAATTAGGAGGATTTCCGAGACCGGAACCGTTGCCAGCGGTGCCTGTTTGAAGAGCTTAACACTTCCGGCAGGCTCCGAGGATGAATCCTCGGACTAACATACGGGGAGGAACTTTTAATTGGATTAGAAGGGCTAATACACGGTGATGAGGAGAAAGTTAGGGTTGACGCGTGTCCCCCGCGTCTTTGGACAAATGTGCCATTGTAGAAATTTGAGTACATGGCCGTTGAGCGTAAAGTTATGATGAAGTTTCTACTGTTTCCTCAAAGAGTTAAGGTAGGAGAATAGCATCGTTTCTCTTCCAATTTGATTTGAAATCATTGTTATCTTCTACCCTAGTCAACTAGCTTAAATGGGGATGCAGAGGAGAGGCAAACATTTATTAGCACATCACACACACGACAATCATAAATACGAACCACCGAATAACTACAATAGTAAAGTAGCACTTTAATTATCTCAGGAATTCCACGCTTTTTTTTTTACTTTCCATTCACACCATTTTAACACAACTCAAGCACAACATTGTTTGAATTCTATTTCGAAGAAAGATTAAATACATACCAAACCCCTCCTTACAAGTTGCTTTGCTTCGCCAAAAAGTGTATCAAAACATGAGATGAGGAAAAGCGACAAAATCTTCTTGAATTAATTTAGTTTTTGTGAAATGAGCCTTATGATTTAAAAACTTATACATCGACAACAACGTTTCCTGAACCGTTTTTTTCACTACGCGAAAGGAGAAAATGGGTAAACACAAAGTCTGTTGGGTTACTAGAAGGAGTTTCGGAACGGAAATCGTGATAAAAAGGCACTATATACTACATGGATTTAACAAAATAATCATATTTTTAAAATGCCGTTCTTAATTTCACTCAAAATTCAATGTGAATTACTTTGTTAGTGACGTCATAGGTCAACTAACATTGCTGTCTAGTATAGTAAGTTTTTAAAAATTTGGCAGAAGAAAAGGACACTGTTTTCAACCTTAGGAAATCTGAAAGATTGAATTTTGAATATCCAAAGTTTTAGTTATTTTGACACGTAAACTTGTTCACGACAGTTTTGACACAATTTTTCCTCAGAGAAAAATTCTCCGATACCTGTTTCCTTCCCTAAAACAAACCACCACTCTAATTTCCCTCAAAAACCTTCAAGACCAGAGAGTCAAAGTTCTCTCGATGGTTCCTCCTCCTCCGAACTTTACATGATTGATGAAACTTCGAAATAACAGAGCGGGCGATATCGGAAATTTTAATAAATCATAGATTCCTGCCCACAGACTCGTAAATCTCAATCCTTGAGTGAGGACTGAATAAAAAAAAGAGAGAAATTTAACTCTCAAATCAGCATCGATGCTTCGAGTAATCAGAAGCGACGAGTTTCGAGGGGTAATTTATCACAGAAGGCAGGAGGTAAAAATGTTTACAGCTCGCTTCGGGGTCGTCGCTCAGGATTATTCAAATGCATGGCTCCCGAAATCTTTTAATCTCTGTAATACTCGCACTGTATGGAGTTTTAAAGTCCTCCTCATTCATTGCATTATGGAAAGATTACACTCGAAATCTCGTGTGAGGCGGCTCAAGCCTTTCAGACCTAGCCGCCTCACATTTTCCATAGGATCCAATGGTAATCTCGGACGCTTAAGAACTGAAAGGGCTAATCTTGAGTAACTAGGTTCATTATTTTAGTTGAGAATTAGCGAAGAAGTTTGTTAATAAATCATTTAGGTTTAAAACGGCTCGCCTTTTGATTGAGAAAATGGAAAGGAGTGATTATTATCGTATTTTAATTTCGTGGGTTAAAAGGAGTTTTTAAGTAATTTCTACTTGATTAGGGTACTGAAGCTTATCTTTTATTATCTTACTGTATATCTCTATTCTTAAAAAAAGTTTTTGCTGAACGGTTTCCAGAGAAAAACTTTTTAATTACTGGACCGAATGGCACATTTATGGAATCAAAATGTTCGGATGATTCTTTCGAGGATTTGCAGTAAGCTGTTGAAATTTTTTTATTAAATCTCAATTTTAAAATATTTCCATTTTTTTTTTAGAATGCGGATAAGGTTGCAGTTACAAAGCAAGTACTTTCAAACAACTTATTATTCAACCAATCACAACGACCAATTGATGCCAAATTTTATGATGAAACATTTTTTTTTTTTTTGACGTTTTAAAAATGTACTTTAAAGTACTTTCCAAATTAAATATAATTAAAAGACTGATAAAAATAGTCTATTGTTTTTATTGATTTATAAAGAATGAGTTAAGTTCAGTGAGCTGGATTTTGGGAAGATTGTGAAGCAATCCAAAAGGTCCTGCGTAATCAGTTTACGGAGGTTGGTGAGCAGCGAGCAGGGGGCGGTAGCTCCCCCCCCCTAGTAAAAGAAAAATCTTAAACTTAATTTTATCAAAAAGCGGGGAAAAGTGTCTGGATTTAGTACTTTTTACGCAAATTTTAAAAATGAATTATTTTGACGCTTTTTCAAAATTAATAAAAGAAAGTCAAACATTTAAAAGCTAAAAATAAAAGTGAAAATATAACGAAGAAAAGAGAAATTCCTAACATTCCTTTTTAGTATACCTTTATTAACTATCTTAAAAAAAGGGATGATATCAAGAGTTCAAAGGGAGACTGCAGCCTCTTAATTATCCATATCCAATGCAAGAACCATAAAAACCAACTATGTTAAAAAAGAAGCTGTAACTACTTGTAGAAAGTTTTAGAAATTTCATTACTACTTGATTTTTAAAATTAAGTCAAATAAACAATTTTTTATTCATTTAAGGAATAGTTATCCTTTAAGTGAATAAATTATGTTTTTCTGGCGGTAAACATTTGAGATTTCTTGTACAACAAAATACTAAAAGCATAAATTGCGACATCTGGAGCATACTCATGATGTCTATAGAAGTACACTTTTTTATATAAAAGCGTGCGAAGCTATTTTTGCACCTTTTGTTTAGAATCTAAAATTTTTCACCTGAGAAAAGTTGAAGGTAAAAAAAATGTTCTTTTAAGCTTTAACATGAAAGTTCTCACAATGGAGGTAGCTTAAACTTTATGTTTTCCTGCCTTTATATCACTTAAGTTCTTTTTATGTCAGTCATTTTAAATTTTATTTCAGAAGAAGCTTGTTTTTCACTTCGCTGTCGCTTTCTTTTAAAATAATTTTTAAAGCAACTCAGGCAAAACAATTACCGTAAAAGAATAGGAAATAAAAACGTTATGCAGGATAAAAAAATATTAAATATGATATTTTATTAATCTAAAAAGTGTAATTTATTCTCAGCACTATATATTTTTAATTAAATTGCATTGTATTAAATTGAAGTTATTTTGCATTGTTACTAAATGGTAGTTTTGAACACCACGAGAAAATATTTTGACGTCGTCTCAATATTGTGGCGGTTGATGTTGTGGAAACGAATTTTTCCTTTCAATTTTTTTTTTTTTTTTGGGGGGGGGGTTGATGGTAATTCATAAGGACTGAAAAAAAGTTTTGTTCCAAATTTGTGTGGAATCCAAATTTAGCTTTGCACTTCTCTTAAAAGTTTTGTTTTTCTGTCTCGTGTTTCTCAAGTTCAAGTTTTTCTCGTGGCGGGCAGACAATATTTTCATTTAAATTTATAGATGTTGTCTGGCTGTCTTTTGAGAAAAAATGGCTTGCATTTGTTTAGGTATGAGAGAATTCGTTACCTACATTTTTTTTGAGAGAAGAAATTTATAAAATATAATTCATAAGATTGTAACTTTATAAGATATCTATATATTTCTAAAATTCTACGAGTCCCCACACAAGTTAATATAAAGATGCGAAAGATTGTTCGGGTAAAGGATGATTTTTTTTACATAAATTAAATCTTTTTAAAACGAAGAAATGTTTCAAAGAAGAAGAAAATTATTCGAAAATAGAAATACTAACTCATAGAAAAAAAACTTGAGACTTCATTCAAGTAAGAAGTACTTAAGAAGCTGAAGGTGTGACTGAGCCCAAGTTAGGGTAACTGATTATTGCTGAAGTGTAAATAAGGCAGATGAAACTTTCAGTTTTGTATTTTAAATATAAAAATGATCGCAAATATCCTTCTAAAACAACCATATTTTGTTATACCCCTTTTGATAAAATAGTAGTACAATGTCTGCAATAAATATCAAAATTTGACATAAATTGAAAATTTGACATGAGATTTTACCTCGTGCTCTGAGTTTAATTTGGAAAAAATCTATACAAGATTCATTTACAACTTTTCATTAAGAAATATACCCCATATTTCAATAAGTATTTTTAAAGAAATATAACGGACTAACCCTATGATAAAGCCTTAAAACAAAACTTATACCTAGAAAAGCGAAAGAGCAAAAATCTACCCCCCTCCTCTTTCATCAGAACCCTTCCAAAAAAGAAAAACTTTCCAGAGAACAATACAACTTTCTCTCTGTCTTTTATTCTTTCCCCACCCTTCACAAGTGTCTCCAAACCCCAGGAACTTGGACACGCGGTGACTACCGTGACTGTCGTACCCCACCGTTCAACGAACGACCGAAAATCCAGCAGGAGCCAATAAAAATCGAATTCTCCGGGATTATTACCAAGAACTTTTTGCGCTCTGCCAACCAGAGGAAGGGGGAGAAATCGCAATTCCCTCCTTTTTGTTTCTTTTATTACTTTCTTTTCTATATTGGCGGGAACAATCAGTTGGAGATCCACGCTGGGAGAGGAATTAGTAACGCCTCTTCCACTTAGTCATTTGGGGTGTTGTCTTGTTGTCTTTTGAGAAAAAAAATATCGGGTATGGAACCTTTTGAAGCAAGGCATTGTTTTGTGCACTGACGAGTGTAATGCGATTTTGTGTTTTTCTGTATTGATTTGAAGGAATGAAAAGATGATATGAAAGCGAAGAAAAGAGTGCAATTTTTTGTGATAATGATTTTATTGGATGTGAAACACAGTTGAATATGTTTTTCTAAGCTATTAACGAAAGAATTCTTTGCGGTAAAATCTTGTCATTAAAAATTAAGAGTGTCATTTTAAAGAGGGTCATTTTAAATGTGAGACAGACTTCAAAATTCCCAACTTTTTCTCTAACTTTCCCCAAATAGTGAATTCTAGACAAATCAACACTTACTTTGAATAGATTTAGGACACATCATGTCCAACTCGTAATAGGAATAAAAATGCTGACAAAAAAACGACCAGTCTGCGTTTTCCTATTTGTTTCATAATTTCTTTGAAAGTAAGTTATTTTTTTTAAGAATCAATCTCCTTCTTCATAAGTTTGACGGACTCAAAGTTTCGTTTGACGTCATTATTTCTCAAGATGTTTACCAACTTTTTGAAATTTATAATTCTTACCACGTCATGGATTCATGACTTCGTCAAGGACGCGACACCAACCAATTGACACAGGGGCTCCAACAAAAGTACAGGTTTTTTTTTTTGTAAGTTTTAACGCTTACTGTGCAATGCATCCTTAAGAACTCAGAGTTAGAAAGCAAAGTCATGGGTGTTCACATACTTCTTGTGTGTATGCGGTGAAGCTTTTCAGGCTTGAATTAATTTCTTGAAAAGACTTTAATTTATTTTAAACGTATAAAATAGCTGACCCTTCAAAACATTGTTCAAATTAATCGTTTGAAATTGATGAGTGATAAATTAACAACATTTTAAAGTCAAACAAAGCCACAAATAATTTTGACCATCCCAATGTGCAAAGACATGATCTAATTTAGTTGTCTGTCATAAAAACCCTAAAAAAACAATTAGTTTACCATTAATGTTCAAAATAAGTATAGTATAAGGTGTCTCTTAAGTGCTCAAATAGTGCTAAACCAAGTAGTTTTCAAATTACATAAATTGTTTTATATTTCTATACTTTTAAAAGCTCTTTTGGATGAACAATATTAATGATGATGAAAAGAAGTAAAGAATTTTTAAAGAAAGGTTAACCTATACTCTTAAGTATTCTTGTTGTTTGCTCATTCTTTTAAATTCACTAATCAATTTACCAGGGCATGATATAGGTATATTGAGTAAACATCTTAGGCATCTGTAGGTACAAACTGTACATTTTTAAAGGTATAATTAAGTGAAACACTGCTCTGGACCCTCAAGAAGAGTAGGAAGTAGTACACACGGGACTAATAGCTACTGCGTAATGAATTATTCCCAACCTTACCGAAACAATTAATCACACCAGGACAGTCTTGGTGACACCCTGGTTGTTATGATTCGATCTCAGATGACGGGTCCAGCACGGGGATTGATGACCACCCCTTCCTGATGATGCCCAGTAGAAAACGTTCACGGGCAATTTGGCGAGAACGTCGTCATTCTCCATCCGCAGATGTCAAATGGGTTGAACATTAGTGCTGGGTAGGTTAGTTGGAGGCCTAATGATCAAGGAAGCATGGTAAGTAATGAACGCAATATTGTTACTGGGTTCGAATGGATATGAAAAGCGGTAGAAGGGAATGGAAATCTTTTGGGATGGAGGATTTGGTGTATCGAAATGCCTAAAAGGGTTGATATTTATGTGAATGTTTGGAGGGTTCAGACTTCTAATGTATTTTGGTTTTAAGGTATTGGTTTAGTTAGATCAGTGTTCCCTAAGTGGACGGTACCGCTTTCCAGGGGGCGTTGAAGTGTTCTAGGGTGGTGGTGATGAAGTAACAGAAAATTGGAGGGCGTCTGTATTGTAAGAGGAGGCGATGACTTCTTTTAAATAATTGATTAAATAACAATTGAGTGTTTCCTTTAACTTGGGAAAAGGCATACTTAAATTTAAGTTTTAATCGTTATTTAAGCTGAAAACGAAAAATGTTTTAAGTTTCAGTGGATGATATAAAACTTTCTAATGGAAATAGCAAAGGGGGGGGGGACAGATTTCCATAATTGAGGTATAATTACTCGTTTTTAAGTAAAATTTCAAAATTTTTCTGAACGAGTAGCCCTAGAATTTTTTTTTATCCTACGCCAGACCTTGGCTTTTCCGCCATTAGTCTATCACTGGCAGCCCAATACAGTTCAGAGACACACACAAAGTTACAATTATCATTAGCAGCATTAACATCTGCTACGTCTAAAAGTCCAATACACGAGTGCAAGTGGTTCCCACTCATGTCAGCAGTCATGCAAAGTGGGCAAGTTGGAGAGTCCGCCAAACCAAATCTGTGGAGGTGCTTCCTAAGGTAGTCATGACCAGTCTTAACTCTAAAGTTGGCGACCCCGACTGGCCTAGGGAGGTCGCGAGGGATGGGATTTTCCATTAAGGTACCCCAAATATTCCCCTTCGTAGCATTTCTAATAGTTTCACGATGGTGGATCCTAAACCTTGCATTAATAATTCTCTTAGCACTGTGGAAGCAGACAGGAATATCAGGCTGGGAAGGTCTGATCCAGCCATGGCCAGAGAGTCTGCCAACTCGTTACCCACGATTCTACAGTGACTTGGTATCCACTGCAATGTGACATTGCGACCACTTTCAATCAGAGAGTCGATCACCAATTGGCAATCTAGAACAGAACTGTTCCCTGAAAGAGTGGTTGAGGAAATTGCCTTAATAGTGGCCTGTGAGTCAATGAGAATCACAATGCTCTGGTCCTCTCTTTTCTCTACTTCGGTCAATGCCAAGTGCACAGCAGCCACCTCACCATCAAAGCTAGTACTGTTAGCTCCAACGGCCCTACTAAGACAAAAGTGTTTGGAGTAGACCCCAGCACCAGCATTATGATTAGCCCCGGTAGCAGAACCATCAGTGTAAACGTGCAACCAGTGTGTGACAGGAAATATTTCATTAATAGTGGCCAGGGTGGACATTTTTAGTTCTGTATCAGAGCAGGATTTTTTATGAACAGGCAGAACCAGGTCCAAATTTTGTGAGGCTGTATTCAGATTTCTGAGAAAGGTACCGGCTTCAAGTAGGGGCTGCCTGGCAGAAAAAGGGATGTCAAAAGCTGTTAACAGTTCATTTGTCACATGTAAGAAGGTAGGTTGGGTTTTTAATCTATGTGCTGCGGGTTTATAAGATTTCCAATAGTCACCCCGCCTCATCAATCTCTCGACCAACTTAAGGGAGCCTAATTTCCTTCGATGCGTCAGTGGTTCAATATTTGTCTGTAATTGCATAGCCTGAATAGGGGTGGAAAAGGCTCCACCTGTGATAATTCTAAGGGCATTATTCTGAATAGTTTCAATTCGGTTCTGAATAGCCACAGAGGTTGTTATGAGGAGTTCACCACCGCGCCCTAGAAATTTATACTTCTGTTTAAGCTGATGCAGAAAACAAAATGTAAGCAAATTATTGACACAAATTTTTTAAACATTTCATCTTGTAAAGGGGGTGGTGGTCCGAAATAGTTTGGAAACCTATGGTTTAGATCAGGTATGGGCAACCTTTTCGATTCCGCGGGCCGCATTCAAAGATTATTATGACGTGAAGGGCCAAAGAGTAGATAAAGGTAATATTTCTTAAGTAAAAAGATGAGGCATTTTATTATATATATTTATGAAGTTTAATTCTAAATTTAAAAATTAATCTGGACTTGTACGATATCTAGATTACATGAAATAATTATAATGAAGTTACATTAATTTGGACCCAAAATTGCTCCAAATAACTTTTGCAAGGCGTTTCAGTGATTAAATTCTTAACATAATAACATTCTTAACATAAGTTAAATCTGAAACTATTTATTTAAAACTAGTACTTTACTATGATTAGTTTGGTTTGGTTTGGTTTTTTGGTTACATATATTTTCCGGTATGTGTGCTTGATCTCAAGGATCCGCTTATACACCTTCGTCAAGTAAGACAGACACAACAGAATTTTTACTGGCACAAAGAAGGAAAATACACCCAGGGGCGAGGTGAGAATCGAACTCACGACGGGGCAGTGCGCAGACTGCTGGCGTGAAAGGCAGAGGAGCAAACCGAACAGGCCATCCCGTCCCCTACTATGATTAAAAATCTAACAACGAGTGAGAAAAGTTATTATTGTAATTAAATTCATCGATCAAAACTCCTCCAAACGAATACTTTTTGAATTATAAATATCCATCCCATAATTAGTTCCATGATAAATAATTTTTCTAGGAGCTCAAAAATAAAATCCAAATCAACAAAGTGCCGCTTGAAAGAAAGTTGCCTCCCACAAACACAATTTATCTTATATTATATTAGTTTAATGCAAAAGGAGTGCCTGCTCCATTCTATTTATCATCAAAGGAGGCAATCTTACTTAAAATATCCTTTCTTGTAATTAAAAAAGTAGAATTAAGTTTTTTTTTTCTTATTTCTTAGAAGCAATGTTTTAAGTAATTCCCCATCCTGTCATTTTCAAAACATTAAGTAAATGAATTTAAAATTTTATAAGGATGATTTTCAAACTGCAGTTAATAAGATCTAAGAAAATTTTATTTTTATTATTCCTGAGTTTTTTAAAATGGAGTTTCTCTTTCCAACTTTCAGTTAGGAACAAGAGTTTTGTTTCAAAACACAGCAGCACATAGGTAATTTTTAAATTGTTTATTGACATCACGTATTTGTAGAAGAGCCCGCATCCATTTTTATCAAGCATTCTAGAAAGCATATCGTGTTCGATTTCTATATTGTACCCAATCACTCGAAAGAAAACTTTCAAAAGATATTAAAATATGCTTTCCCCGCTTTAAATTCCACTATATTCGTGGAGAATACGTATGGAAGGATTCTTTCTTCATACTTCTAGGTTCTATTGTAACAAAACTCCATCGGAAAGTCTTACCTAAAAATAAAACCGGAGTTTTGTTTCAACTCGCGCCGAAATAATCGGAGAACATGTCTGCGCGATGGAAAATGGGCATCGTCAGCGAATATAGGATTCGAATCTGCATTTTTACTACAACAGCCCAAACGAAACGAAAGCTTCGAATACGGAGGAAAAGTTGGATGCAAAGAAACGCACCTAAGAGAATAAAAAAATAAACGACGAGGAACGAATTCTGCAGAGGCGTTGATACTGAAATACAATGGAAAGTCGTGTTGTTTGAGCTGTTTCCTTTTTTTCGAACTACTGAACAAAAACTTTTCAAATGCTTTTATGAAGAGAGAGAGACAGAATAATGAACTGAGAGGAAGAAAAATTCTTTGTTTGCGTGTTTAGTTGTGCGCTTACGATTCTCGGGGAAAGTCTTGTTGCGAAGTGGAGGAAAATTTCTTCAAAAATTCCTTTTCTTACTTCAAAATGTCGTTTGTTCGGTGCACCTCTAGATAGAGCGGCTATTGATCTTTTTATTGCAGGTTGGAGGAAAGATCTGGCAACAGTCTTGGATTATTTTAAAGGATTTTTATTTTGTTCTCGAAATAAGTATTCCCTACGGCAAATTTTTATCTCATAATGCTCCTTTTCCTATAACACGAATTTAAATATTATTGAATGTTTTTAAAAGTATCATGCTAAAGAATTGTCTGTAAACTGGGAGATTTTTCGGATGAAAATATACCGACTGAAGCTATTATAACTCCGAAGTATACTTTTGAGAGGTATGGCCTTCGGATCGGTATTACTCAGTGACTCGCATCTTGCCACAAATGTTAGATTCGAGGGTGAACTTTTTAGAAAACATTTTTGCACAATTTTCAAGAATAAGCTAAAGCATGATAATAATTGTCATTTGGGATTTTATTTCTACACCCAACCGTTTGGGCACTATAGCCCATTTTTCAATGCTTCTGGAAATTTTTGTGTTTGTGCGCTCTAGTGACTCAGGATTGGTTCATGCCCCCCTCACCTTTCTAGGGTGATTCTTAGTTTTATTTGGGTAGTATACAGTTCTTAGTATTCCCCCCATGAGTTTTTAATCACTCTGTCGTATAATAATTTTGATATAAGACCTAATATTTTTTATTCAATAGGTAACTAAGCGTTGATATCTCTCCTCTCGTTTTGCATTTTACACATTTCTGCTATCAAACTAATTTAACCACACTCTTCGTGATCCTGCAATAGACCATTCATTCTGGTTAAAAAAGAATATTTATGTGTAAATTAACCCTGCGTAGTGTTGATCTTATAAATTAGAGATTTTTGGAGCTACTGTACAGTTATTAACTTTGGAAACTTCCAAACTTAAAAGAAGGACCTAAAGGTAATCCAAATCCATTCTTAACTCAAATTTAAAATTTTTACTTTCATTCCTCTCACCTCATTTGCAAATTAAAATTAACTCCTTCAAATCCTCCACCAGGTTTAAAACTTTTCGGTGTATTTAAAAAGAAGTTGTATATATATATATTTTACTTTTAATATTCTCTTTATGAGCATGCATTTTTATATAAACTTTTCTCCTAACAACCGAATAATAGAGGGAAGACTTAATAAACAGTTTCAATTCAAAAATGCACTCTTTCTTCGCAAGGAACAAAAGTCTCCCACGTCTCTCTCCAGTAATTACAAAAATCATTTTGAAAGGAAGCTGAATTAAATTTCGCTCGCCTGCTTCGCTCGGAACAATACCGCTTGAAGCGAGCCGTCATACGTTAAATTTCCATCCAAAACATCCATTCCAAAAAAGAAATCAAAAGCGAATTGAGGGAGTTTCCAATTAAAACATTCGTGCAAGACTGCACTGTCCCAAAGCAGCGAAAAAGTAGAACGAAACACGCCGAGGGGAAAAAAATGCATTGCTCCTCAAAGGAGAAAGCAAAACAATATTTTTTCACATTTCCAAGCCTGATTCATTAATACACTCTCTCTCGGGGGGCGCGGAAAGCAGCTGCAATAAATGAATGAAGAATCTTCTGTTCTATGGTTCTATGACCATTTGCCGGATAATTTCACAAACTATGTTTGGCATCAGGAAGTCTCAGTCACGAAAAACAATAATTCCGGTTCTTTTTATTTATTCAGTCTCGTTTTGAGGAATTCGATCAATTATTTTTACCGTTGACAGATAATAATTTTGGAAAGCGAGCTCCCATTGTTTTTGTGCAAATGACGCGAGATGGAGACGTCTAACGCGGTCGTTAAACGTTTAATTTCCCCGCTCGAAATAATGGCACGCGATTTGTTTCTGCGGCAGAATGACGATTAAGTTTATGGCTGCTCTGGAATTACGTGTTTTTTTATAACTGGCAGAAAGATCGGAATATTTGAAGTGGAATGAATTAAATCATTAAAAATGTTAATAACAAACGTACGTTAAGTATTTATCATGCAAAGTAGTGATTAGTTAATGACTTCTTACTATCCATCAATATTTGTTAACTTGTTTTAATTTAAATGTTGGGTAATTGGAATTTTTAACCAAATCTAACCTAATTAAAATACCTACTTTAACTGTTTCCTTTATGCAATGCAAGAAATTATTTTGAAATTTGGAATGTAATTTTGTAGTTATTTTAAATGGTAGTGTAAATAAAGAAAATAATCAGCTTCCCTGAAAGAAATCGTCCAGGAACCGATTTTAACAACATCAAAGCTCATATACATACATATACATACAAGCTCAAAGTACATATCATATCATCATCATTATCATAATAAATTAGAATTCTAATTTTGAACTCTGAGTGGATCACTGTAATTTTCATGGTGATTGTAAGGTCTGTACCTTTTAAAAATTGCTGTGTTTAAATTTTCAACAGTCTAATATCTTTACTTAAACCAATTAAAAGAGTTGTTGATGAAGTTCCTAAACCTTTTCACAAAACTTTACAAAACAGTTAAATATCCTTCTTGAATTAAAAAAAAATCAACTTATCTGTTCCTACAAGTTTTATACAATGATTCACTGAAACAGTAGAAACAGTCCTCACCTTCAACATTATATATTTCTTAAACTTGATTTATGACCTTTGTATCAACGACTCTTTTACGTTCTACTTTGAAAATGTCTCTTAACTTGTTGACGCACAAACATAAAAATGGCCCAAAACTTTCCTTCACCAACTACCACAAAAAATCCCCTTCTCTCAGCGAGGTTATTTACGACGACGGCAGAGATAATTCTGCGGGGCGGGGTTGATTCGAAGGGAAGAGAAAATGGCAAAAATTCCTTCCAAAAGGATGCACTCAGTATCGAATTTTTCGATTCGAACAGTTTATTCTATCCATCAAATGCGACTTGTAATCAAATGACGTTCTGAGGGTGGCGCCATATTGCTATTTTAGAGACGATCCTCTCTGGAGGGGAGGGGATTACCGCGTATCATCCCGAAAGGTAGACTTAGGTGGATGTATGTGCCAGGTTATGTATAATTGCTATATAGGAAAGTGAAATGATGTTAGGTACGCAAGGTTTTTTCTTAATCCAAAGGAAATAATACCATAAAATGAAGTATTTGCACGATTTGAGATTAAATTTTATTAAAATCTATCTATCTATATATAGTGGGGTCGCTTATGTCATGTTTCGAAAATTTTTGGCAGAAGCTTAGTGAGTGGTATCATTCGATTCGTAATGACGTCTACATTAACGTGGTACCGGGTGTTTTTTCCGAATTCCTTGCAGGGGGTTTCATGAATGCAAGATGGCCGCCGCAGGAAAAAAGCTGTAAATTTCGATCTAGCAATGTTATCGGAACTATTTTTGGCCAAAAAGCTCAGAAATATATATTGTTATCGAATAGCTATAAAAATAAGCATCTAAATCGGTTAAAAATTGCGTTTATGACGTCATAACCAAAAAATGGCTATTTTCACCAAAAATACAGTATTTTGTCATGTAATACTTTAAATAGATGCTATTTTCAACGTGAATGTAATGAAAATATGATCATAATAAAAAAACCAACAATGAAAATTTCATTGATGCTCACAAAAGGCGGATATGACGTCAGAAATCCAAAATGGCTGTCACATAGAATAAAAATATTTATATTTTTATTCAAAAATTTTTTAATTGGGAATTATTACACTTATATGAATATAATAAAGGTATTTTGAGGATAAAATTTAACAAAACATTTTAAAATTCCTGAAAATAGCATCGAAATATTAGATGTGAAAGACAGAACTACAGTATTTTGTCATGTAATACCTTAAATAGATGCTATTTTCAATGTGAATGTAAAGAAAATATGTTCATAATTACAATGCCAGCAATGGAAATTTCATTCTTTGTCACACAAGGCGGATATGGCGTCAGAAATCCAAGATGGCTGGCATGTGAAATGAACTTCTTTAGTTTTTTACTCCAAAATGTTTTATTTGGGAATTATACTTTTATTAATGTTGTAATAAAGTCATTTTAAGGATAAAATAATTCAGTGGCAGTGTGTGGCAGTCACATTGTTTACCAAATGACTCCTATTATGTGTCTATTTAAGTTGTCCGCAAAATCCAAAAACTTGCATTTACAATGCTTTTTTTTTCGGAATTCATTTTTTTATTTCCTTGTTGACATTCTACTTCATTTCATGAGATTTTTTATGCAGGAAATTTTTTCTTTCTGCGTCTTTATTAAATGGCACAGATTTACCTCTGATTTATATTAAAAACTTCCAATTCTTAAAAGCATTCTCTAGATTTTTATAATTTTCTCTAGTCTATTTTCACGATTCACCAAATAGTATTTAATGCATAATTGGTTAGTTTCAACTTTTAGACTTGAAACCAGATAACAGAGCAACAATGAAAAGTTAAAATGGTAGTTTTAAAAATAAATTAAAACTGTGTAAAGAATTTAGAGTACATTTTTGTTTTTCCTATATTTTTATTTGACAATTCGACCTCGCTGCTATCACTGCATGTGCGTCTTTATTTTCCAAGTTGCATTATGGCTTCAATTATGTAATTTAGAAAAAAATAAAGAATCACAAAAACTCGAGCTGTATCAATGCTTCTTGCTTCAACCAATTATATATTTTTAAAATTTTTCATTGGCTTCTCCGCAAAAAGTCTTGATTTTCCTGTAGATTTAGTTCTTATTTCAAAGGAAATAACCTAAATAACATCTTTAAAAAGTAGTAGGACTTTATTCCATTAACCATAAAATTACTAAACGGTCTCTCACAAAGAAGTTTACCATGCATCAAAGGGGGATTTAGTTTTCACTTACACGGTTTTTTTTTAAAGAAAATTTCTCCCGAAACGATATCGCCCTAAGTCACTGAGATAGAAAAGTAATAAAGGTGACTTAAAACACTTTTTGTAATGCTAAAATTCAAAAATTTTTCTAAGGGTCCTGAAAATTTGGAATGTGTAGGTAGATTCCGATATGCCCCCCCCCCCCCCCCGCCCCGAAAATCTGGTCTGGACCCGCCCCTGTTCTGGGACCCTAGCACCAAGTGCTGCGGTTTAGTAGTCGCTAGCGACTAATGCAGCGTTCGAAATTGGGGTGGATTGCTGGTCCGGGACAACTAAAAAACTGCTCGCAGTGGAATCAGAAAATTACTGGTCCGCCGGACCAGTGTGTGTGTGGTGAAAAAATATCCCACCTTCCAATTCTAGTTTTCACTACGAGTTGGAGAAGAAAGTCATGAAAGAGGCATGCACCGTTCACACACACTCTCTCTCCTAACAACCGGTTCAAGGGGGTTCCCCCGGCGAAAAAGAAAAAAATATTATTGAATTTGAATATGTATTACTTTTTAACATTACTATTTATTACTCACATTCAGTGCAATAGTTACTTTTTAATATTTAAACCGGTCCTTTTCAATTTGTCGGACCAGTAATTTCTGTTGCGGACCAGTAAGATTGGCAAAGCACTGGTCCGCAGGTCCAGTGATTTTTTTTCCAATTTCTAACGCTGGACTAATGACACTCTCGACATCACATTTCGCTTAAGTTGCAAAAAAAACAGCAAAGGTGAGAACTTGTCACCTTTTTTCAGGACTGGTAACGTTAACGAAAATAGACTGGATTAGCATTTTCGGTAACGTTACCGAAATTATTTTTGGACTTTCGCTCTTCCGGGAACGTAATTCAGGAACAAAAATACGAGTTATCAAAACGTTAACTTTAATCGAAGAACGTAATTCGCTCAGCAATTTCGTTAACTTTAATCAAGGAACGAAATTCGCCCAGGAATTTCGGTAACGAAATTATGAGAACGAAAATGACTACTTGTTCTCTGCGAACAAAATTATGAGAACAAAAATGACTACTTATTTTCAGAGAACGAAAATACGTGAACATAAATCCCGTTAACGAAAATCGAACCTAGAGATGATTTTGTTCTCACCATTTTGTTCTCCATTTTTAGAGAACGAAATTCTTTTGCTTAAAAACGTTCTCACTTATTGTTCTTAGGGGGTAACGAGGGTAATGAGTGACGAGTGCATGGGAGGACGAGTGAGTCCTTGGGGGTGCCGAGTGAGCGCATGGGGGTGCCGAGTGAGTGCATGGGGGTGACGAGTGAGTGCATGGAATGGTCCGCAACTTCTCGGGAGTGATCCGCAACTTTTCCGCAGTGGTCCGCAACTTCTCCGGAGTGGTCCACAACTTCTCGGGAGTGGTCAGCAACTTCTCAGGGGTGGTCCGCAACTTCTCCGGAGTGGTCCGCAACTTCTCAGGGGTGGTCCACAACTTCTCCGGAGTGGTCCACAACTTCTCGGGAGTGGTCCGCAACTTCTCAGGGGTGGTCCGCAACTTCTCCGGAGTGGTCCGCAACTTCTCAGGGGTGGTCCACAACTTCTCCGGAGTGGTCCACAACTTCTCGGGAGTGGTCCGCAACTTCTCCGGAGTGGTCCGCAACTTCTCAGGGGTGGTCCGCAACTTCTCCGGAGTGGTCCGAAACTTCTCCGGAGTGGTCCGCAACTTCTCAGGGGTGGTCCACAACTTCTCCGGAGTGGTCCACAACTTCTCGGGAGTGGTCCGCAACTTCTCCGGAGTGGTCCGCAACTTCTCAGGGGTGGTCCGCAACTTCTCCGGAGTGGTCCGAAACTTCTCCGGAGTGGTCCGCAACTTCTCAGGGGTGGTCCGCAACTTCTCGGGAGTGGTCCGCAACTTCTCAGGGGTGGTCCGCAACTTCTCCGGAGTGGTCCACAACTTCTCGGGAGTGGTCCGAAACTTCTCCGGAGTGGTCCGAAACTTCTCCGGAGTGGTCCGCAACTTCTCAGGGGTGGTCCACAACTTCTCCGGAGTGGTCCACAACTTCTCGGAAGTGGTCCGCAACTTCTCAGGGGTGGTCCGCAACTTCCCCAGAGTGGTCCGCAACTTCTCAGGGATGGTCCACAACTTCTCCGGAGTGGTCCACAACTTCTCGGGAGTGGTCCGCAACTTCTCAGGGGTGGTCTGCAACTTCTCCGGAGTGGTCCGCAACTTCTCAGGGGTGGTCCACAACTTCTCCGGAGTGGTCCGCAACTTCTCAGGGGTGGTCCACAACTTCTCCGGAGTGGTCCACAACTTCTCGGGAGTGGTCCGCAACTTCTCAGGGGTGGTCCGAAACTTCTCCGGAGTGGTCCGCAACTTCTCAGGGGTGGTCCACAACTTCTCCGGAGTGGTCCACAACTTCTCGGGAGTGGTCCGCAACTTCTCCGGAGTGGTCCGCAACTTCTCAGGGGTGGTCCGCAACTTCTCCGGAGTGGTCCGAAACTTCTCCGGAGTGGTCCGCAACTTCTCAGGGGTGGTCCACAACTTCTCCGGAGTGGTCCACAACTTCTCGGGAGTGGTCCGCAACTTCTCCGGAGTGGTCCGCAACTTCTCAGGGGTGGTCCGCAACTTCTCCGGAGTGGTCCGAAACTTCTCCGGAGTGGTCCGCAACTTCTCAGGGGTGGTCCGCAACTTCTCGGGAGTGGTCCGCAACTTCTCAGGGGTGGTCCGCAACTTCTCCGGAGTGGTCCACAACTTCTCCGGAGTGGTCCGCAACTTCTCAGGGGTGGTCTGCAACTTCTCCGGAGTGGTCCGAAACTTCTCCGGAGTGGTCCGCAACTTCTCAGGGGTGGTCCACAACTTCTCCGGAGTGGTCCACAACTTCTCGGGAGTGGTCCGCAACTTCTCCGGAGTGGTCCGCAACTTCTCAGGGGTGGTCCGCAACTTCTCAGGAGTGGTCCGCAACTTCTCCAGAATTGTCCGCAACTTCTCCGGTGTGGTCCGCAACTTCTCAGGGGTGGTCCGCAACTTCTCCGGAGTGGTCTACAACTTCTCCGGAGTGGTCCGCCACTTCTCCGGAGTGGTCCGCAACTTCTCCGGAGTGGTCCACAACTTCTCAAGAGTGGTCCGTAACTTCTCCGGAGTAGTACGCAACTTTTCGGGAGGGGTCCGCAACTTCTCCGAAATGGTCCGCAACTTACCGGGAATGGCCCGCAAATTCTCGGGAGTGGTCCGCAACTTGTCCAGAGTGAGAGAGAGAGATAACACTCCCGAGAAGTTGCGGACCATTCCGGAGAAGTTAAGAACCACTCCCGAGAAGTTGCGGACCACTCCCGAGAAGTTGCGGACCACTCCGGAGAAGTTGCGAACCACTCCCGAGAAGTTGCGGACCACTCCGGAGAAGTTGCGGACCACTCCCGAGAAGTTGCGGACCACTCCGAGTAGTTGCGGACCACACCGGAGAAGTTGCAAACCACTCCCGAGAAGTTGCGGACCACTCCCGAGAAGTTGCGGACCACTCCCGAGAAGTTGTGGACCACTCCCGAGAAGTTGCGGACCACTCCCGAGGAGTTGCGGACCACTCCGGAGAATTTGCCAACCACTCCCGAGAAGTTGCGGACCACTTCGGAGAAGTTGCGGACCACTCCGGAGAAGTTGTGGACCACCCCTGAGAAGTTGAGGACCACTCCGGAGAAGTTGTGGACCACTCCGGAGAAGTTGTGGACCACTCCGGAGAAGTTGTGGACCACTCCGGAGAAGTTGTGGACCACCCCTGAGAAGTTGCGGACCACTCCGGAGATGTTGCGGACCACCCCTGAGAAGTTGCGGACCACTCCCGAGAAGTTGTGGACCACTCCGGAGAAGTTGTGGACCACTCCGGAGAAGTTGCGGACCACCCCCGAGAAGTTGCGGACCACTCCCGAGAAGTTGCGGACCACTGCGGAGAAGTTGTGGACCACCCCTGAGAAGTTGCGGACCACTCCCGAGAAGTTGTGGACCACTGCGGAGAAGTTGCGGACCACTCCGGAGAAGTTGTGGACCACCCCTGAGAAGTTGCGGACCACCTCTGAGAAGTTGCGGACCACTCCGGAGAAGTTGTGGACCACCCCTGAGAAGTTGCGAACCACTCCCGAGAAGTTGCGGACCACTCCGGAGAAGTTGTGGACCACTCCCGAGAAGTTGCGGACCACTCCCGAGAAGTTGCGGACCACTCCCGAGAAGTTGCGGACCACTCCCGAGAAGTTGCGGACCACTCCCGAGAAGTTGCGGACCACTCCGGAGAAGTTGTGGACCACTCCCGAGAAGTTGCGGACCACTCCCGAGAAGTTGCGGACCACTCCCGAGAAGTTGCGGACCACTCCCGAGAAGTTGCGGACCACTCCCGAGAAGTTGCGGACCATTCCATGCACTCACTCGTCACCCCCATGCACTCACTCGCCACCCCCAAGCACTCACTCGTCACCCCCATGCACTCACTTGTCACCCCCATGCATTCAATTGTCACCCCCATGCACTCACTCGTTTCCCCCGGAGGACTCCTTACCCTCTAAGAACAAAAAGAGAGAACGTTATTCTCCAAAAAGAAATCGTTCTCCAATAATGGAGAACGAAATGCAGAGAACATAAGTATCTCCATGTTCGATTTACGGTACCGCGAATTTTGTTCGCATAATTTCGTTCTTAGATAGAGTCTGTCTGTCCTCGCTTGGCACATGTGGCAAACCTAAAATCACTACCCACAGCAGGAAAAGCAGTGGCGAGTGCAGGGTATCGGGTATCTAATAGAAGTGAGATAACCATCTTTATGGCTTTTTCGCCACTGTTTTTTCTGCTGTGGGTACTGATTTTAGGTTTGCCACTCGTGCCAAGCGAGGACAGACAGACTATAATAAGTTGTGTATTTCGTTCTCGACATTACGTCAGTGGCGGATCCACGGGGGGGGTGATTGGGGTGATCACCCCCCCCCCCCCCAACAAAGTGACCTCGCCGAATTTCCGGCCGAAAATCACATCCCCGATAACGTAGCGATAAACTTGACTTGTGAATAATCTCTACTGAGAAACCGCTGTCACCATCTGAGCGAGTATTTCTTCCGGTTTCTCGCAGTGCCCCTTTTCGGCAATAGTAGCAACTCGTTAAATGATAACTTCAATGCATCGATCACTTTTCAGAGGAGCTCCCTTCCCGGCCCTTGACAGAGGGTCCGCGCTAATGACCACTTTTTCCTCTCATATGGGGTTCGGTACTCTTTGGTCACCGGAAATTTCAGCCGGTGTTAAAGAAATCTGTATCGGGGTGAATTGGACCTCATATCGAGGCTGATTACTGGTATAATTGCACACAAAAACCAGAGCGGGCGGCTTGTTTGTATATTTTCTAATCTCACTGTTTTTCGACATCTATTTAAGGGCCAATCAAAGCTCTTTCAGAGCGATTGGCAGTCCCATATTGGGAGGGGATAACAGCTATTTGTTGGCAGTGGGATGGTCAAAACTTGTGGGCGCGGAGCATGTCGTACATATGCCAAGCTGTACTAGTAAAAAATTTAGTTGATTTTATTTCCAACGTTTGACTTGTCTCGTTTTTTTACACTGATTTGCTGTTTGATTAAAACTTGGCGTTTTACTATCACAAAAAATGGATTCCGGAAATAGTGAACATGGTCGTGCTCAGAAACGAACAGTGGAACTCAGCTTTCGTTTTTTAAGAAAAAGCCAAGAAATGATGTTTTTGAAGATAAAGCTGAGGTAGTTTTGCCATTTTCTGCAACTTTTCTTTTTTTTAAACTACGTTTCGATGTTTCATAATTTTTTAAGCTCAAGTATATCACTGTGTATCAATTATTAAGAGAAATTGCTATTTTAAATTTTCTTCTTGGTTGCTAAATTCGGAATACATATACAAAAGAAAATTGTTTTTATCATTTAGTAATAGATTTAATATTTTTTATGTACATTTATTAAGTTTTTATTATTATTTTGAGAACTTAACAGGGCAGCTTTCAATGTCATTATTACTTATCATTTCAAGGTTCTAATGATTTAATCCGGTTTACTAAATTTCTAAATCGTGAAAAAGCTAAAAGAAATAATTATAGACAGCAAAAGGCATTCGTGGCTTTGCGGTAATTTTACTTTTAGTTTCTTTTCTGTATCTCTAATTTTTCTTTATTTTGGTCTGTCTTGTTATATGTATACTTTATGCATTTAAGTAGAAGTTCCATTTTAAAAAGGGAAAATGAATTATTTTAATCATGCATTTAATGGTTTACAATTAAATCATTAGAAAGTGGAACTTTCCACCAAATATATTTTATGTGTCTTCCTCTTACGAATTGAATGTAAAAGTGAAAATTGATTGTAATGTCGAATGCGCATATAGGTAAAATCACCCCCCCCAAACCAAGTCTCTGGATCCGCCACTGCATTACGTTACCGAAATTCCTGGGCGAATTTTGTTCTTTGATTAAAGTTAACGAAATTACTGAACGAATTTCGTTCCTCGATTAACGTTAACGCTCTCGTAACTGGTATTTTTGTTCCTGAATTACGTTCCCGGAAGAACAAAAATGCTGCTAATATTTACGTTAACGTTAACGAAAGTATTGATCTTTTCTTTTCGTTAACGTTACCAGCCCTGCCTTTTTTACTCGCTATGTCTGAAGCAAGTAAAACCTTCTCACAAATGTAAAATAATTTTTTTAACACCGTCTTTGCATCAAGCAGCAGCTCCAATTTTAAAATTGGCCCTAGTCTTGTAATACACATTCTTGAAAATACATGTTCAACGCCTAAATCAAACAATTATCTTAATTTTATGTAAAAACTATTTTTTCAAGGCATAGGAATAAAAGTGCAATGTGTCAAAGCTTTTGGAGTTGAATCGCCGCCATCTTACATGAAATATTAATTAATTATTAATACAAGTAATTAGATTAGATAGTAATATATGTTCTGCCTTAAATTGTTCAAATTTATTTTTACTAGAATGTAATAGAATTTAATGCAGTAAAAAAACTAGAATTCCAATTCAAAAATTGAATAGAATCTGGTTGTATTTCACTGTTTCACTTATAGATGGCAGCACAACAGTCCCATACTTAGGTATATTATTTGAATTTTTAATATGTTTTGCATACGGTTAAACTAGTTGTTCTATACTCGACTGCAACGTTTCTTGAACCCAGTACGTCACAAATGCGGAAGGAGAAATCGGTAAACACGAAGCCTGTTGTGTTGATAGGAGGAGTTTCGATACGCAAATCATGATTGAAAAGCACTATATATACATAAGTTTAACAAAATAATAAGCAACTTCTCTAAATCTACAATGCAGGCAGGGCCGTTCCGGCCGGGCGTGCTGGCCGTGCCTGCACGGAGGCGCCGACCGTTGAAGAGGCGCCTTAGAAAATTTTTTTGACCCCTAACTTTAAGGGAAAAATATTCCGTTACGTCCTGACTCAAAAGAAACAAACCTAAGTAGTAAGCTAGATCTCCTTTCCTTTACAAAAAAAGCTTCAAAAGGCGCCTACAAACGAGTAAAGAGCGCCCTTACTGGGCGCCTTAGAAAATTTTTTTGACCCCTAACTTTAAGGGAAAAATATTCCGTTACGTCCTGACTCAAAAGAAACAAACCTAAGTAGTAAGCTAGATCTCCTTTCCTTTACAAAAAAAGCTTCAAAAGGCGCCTACAAACGAGTAAAGAGCGCCCTTACTGGGTTACACACACCCGTCCCCTTAAGAGAACAATATAGGCGTCTTTTAAGAGAAGTACATTTTGAACTTTTTGTATGGGGCGCCCTCATCTAGTGAATCTATTAAAGGGTGCCAACTCTTAACAAAAATTTTAACATGCCCGACTTTGAAAGCTATAAGGAAGACTCCTTTTAGCTTTCAAATTGTATGGGGCGCCCCATCAAATAAATATATATTCAAAGCGCCCACCCTGAGAGAAAAATTGAACACACCGACTTTGAAATATGTAAGGCGTCTTACTTAGCTAAACCAAATTGTATGAGTTGTCTTAATTAAATGGATTTATCAAAGACCGCCAGACCTGCGAGTGAAAATTTTAATATTCCCAACTTTAAAAGCTATACCATATTGTATGGGCGCCCCCATCAAATGAATCTATTCAGGGCGCCCAGCGCGCCCATTCTGAGTGAGTGAAAATTTAAACACTCCGGACTTGAAAGCTGTAAGGCGTCTTAGAAAAACCGAATTGTATGAATCTATTAATATAGGCGCCCTCCTTGGATGAAGATTTGATTCACCAGTTATTAAATAGCTATCAAGCGTTTGCCTCAAATCATATTTTAATAGATGTCCCTTAAAAATTTCTATATAATAGGCCCTTGACTTGTGAAAAATGTTTTGAAGAAGACTATTGTAAAAAACCGAATGGATATCTCTTACGTAAATTTATTAGGTGCACCTGCTCTTGAATATCTCACACAAATAAATTTGTTGGAAGCACACACCTGAGGAACTATTTTTTTTATTTATTAATTTTGATTTAATTGTATTTATACATATGCTTTCAAAATAAAATACAGTTACACCAAAAAATAAATATAAAGGGATTTATTATGCTTTTAATTTGGAGTATAAATCTAGGAATTTAAATTCATTTTCAATGAATGGTCGGCCCGAGGCCCGGTACCATTTGATCCACGGACCGGGGAATGGGGACCACTGCTCTAGATCCATCCATACAAATATTTGGAGATGGAGAGTGAGGGAGAGAGAGAAGATCTATTATTGCGACTTAGTTCTCTGGAGACGGGAGAAGATGATTAAAAGGTGTTCTTATCATTACATTAAAAAAAAAAAAATTAGTGCTTTCAAGTTCAGAAGCGTCCTAGTTTATTTCACTCAATATACGAGGGGGCAGAAAACATAAAAAGTTCCCGCCATTTTTGTGAGGGTGGC
Source organism: Tetragnatha montana (assembly GCA_963680715.1). Taxonomy (NCBI): domain Eukaryota; kingdom Metazoa; phylum Arthropoda; class Arachnida; order Araneae; family Tetragnathidae; genus Tetragnatha; species Tetragnatha montana. The sequence goes on from OY796675.1 coordinate 53,330,907, forward strand.
GACTGGGGGACCTCCGGGCTTTTGCCCGAGCACGGAGAATTTTTACTGGGAGGGTGTTGTACCGCCGGGATGAAGTACATAGTTGAGTTTTTGGTGTCGTGCTCTTTGGTTTAAAAATGGCATGGCTGCAGAAAGTGAAAGGAATCAGATTAGTCGCTAGTGACTCACTCCATTTTAATTCTCTCTCCCTCTCACTTTTTAAAAAATAAAAGTTAAACTATAAAAAAGATAATTAAATGACAGACGTGTTTAAGAAAATTATTTCTGAATCTCAAATAAAAACAAAACAAGCTAACTGGACTAGCTGGATAACATATAACATCCAGTATCATTCTGAAGGTAAATAAACAAAAACTTTTGAATAAATCTATTATTAAACTAAATTAATCAGTTTTTAGTAGATTGTTTTCCATATTTTTATGTATCATATTACCTGTTATGCAACTGGATCTTTTTGTCTAAATTTAATCTAAAATATTTCGATACAATGGATATTAAAGTTTCATATAAAGCAGCACAGAGAAATAAATTTTGGTACTTATATACCGTCGACCGTTCAGCAGCCGTTAAATTCAGCGGTACAGCTATAGAGTAGTCAATAGGATTTGATAACGTTTTCGGATTCGGATTCTGCGGCATGGTCGACGGCATAATACGTAATACGTGAATGTTCTAAAAAGTTCTCCTTATTGGATTTTTAAGATTGATATTTTGCTTTCTTTGTATCAGCAGCTGTTTTTCATTTATACCTAATTATAAGCTTAATTTATTAAAGGTATTTCAAATTTTGAGTTATTGGTGCCAAAATTTCTCGGGGTGTCGGTTACTGGGTGCTGCTACCATGCCAACTTAAAAATATTTTAAAAATAGAAAATAATTACTTTTTCAAACAAATTGTTCTCTAGATAAATATTGAAACTTCATTTAATTTTTCAAAACAAAAAGTTTTTTCAGGATAGTTTTATTAAGTAGCAATAGCTAATTAATTTTTTATTGTTCTTAAAGTGTCAATTACTGGTAACCATCAGTTACTGGTTAGATAAATAGCCAAACGATACAGCCTCTATCGAGAACTAGGCGAAAATTGAGTAATCCTAAGTGAATATTTTTAAGTTTATGGCCCAGGGCCGTATCCAAGGGGGGTTCAAACCCCTCCCGAAATTTTGACATCAATTTTTATACTGTTTTTCATTGAAAATTCTGCAAATTTATAAGGAGCAATTCTCTTCGGTTGTTAGCTAAAGGGTCTCAAAATGAGTTAAAACACTACTTTTAGGGGTCAAATTTCAGAAATTTTTCTTGGGGGAAAACCCCCAACCCCCTCCCCCCACCACCAAAAAATGAGTTTATCATTATTCTTTAAACTGTAAAAATTCCCCACAATATATTGAAAAAAGCTTGATTTATTTTAACTGAAAACTAATTTTAATTAAATAAGTAATGCCAATATTATTTATTTATTAATAAGTAGAACCCCTTTACAACGACCCTCTGTTATAGCAACCCTTGCCTTACAACAACCGGTAATAAAAGCACCTTTTTATTACAATATTGTTAATTTTATTCGTTAAAACGTCCGCATTTTATTGGCACCATAAGGAGTCGCTTTATCAAAGTTCTTGTATCATTAAGTTAAGTAATATCAAATTTGTTTAAAGTAATTATTAATTAGTTAAAATTAACAAATAATTTAAAATAAGTGATTAATTAATTAAAAATTAATTAAAAGTAAAAATTAATTAACTTAGAATTAATTATTAATGGGGGTGAGGTGTAAGGGGCGCCGTAATTTATTGGCACGGAGGCGCCTTCATACCCAGGAACGGGCCTGAATGCAGGGGTACTATTCTTTTGTCTCTTCATCAACTTTTTTCAATTTTGGCTGGTCTGTGAATCTAAGAAAAACACCATTACCATTAGCAGTTGTATAAAATGCAAGTTATTACTTAATATTACTAGTACTAATATTACTTATTATTTTAAAATTACTTTTGTGCTTAAAATGCTCAGGTTAAACCTTAATTAAACAATCATTATAATAGGTTAACATCTCAAAATAAGGTTGCAATTGTTTAGTTGTGTTAAAAAAACAGGATGATATGGGCTCAACCCATCTATTTCTTAAAGGATCTTCTGATGACACTCTTCTGATGAATCGGTTAACTGAGAAAAGTTTGTAATTGATGTTCCAAACAAACATACAAAAACAAACCTCACCCAGTTTTATGTTGTTTTCCTTCTTCTGAAATTAACATAGTTCACAAAAAATAACAAGATTAGAAAGTTGTTAAAAACACCTTAAATTCAAACAGAAATTTTACTACGAGTAAAACATATGAGGACTCTTTTACCTTTAAAATAGGTTTAATTTCTTTGGTCAGTCTTTTAGGAACAGTCTTATCACACTCTTTCTCTGAAAATTCTCGCAACTTTAAATTAAGTTCAAATATAAGTACATAAAAATTTAGGTACTAATTGTGTACTAAGCCATCGATCCATTTGTAAACAGAAACTGTTTCGATAAAACTTTCTTATATGTTTATTCTTCTTCTTTCAGTCTTTTTATAGTAATATTAACACCAGGTAAAAACCCATAAAGGTTTAGATTGAACTTTGAAGGAAATATTCTGTTATCTGTGTCCCCCTTAATACACCAAGCTGTTTGGGACACCAAATATGTATTAGAAATATCACCATATATTGCAAATTAATCAAAGTAAGTTATATCAACAAAATCCATAAATTTTAGAGATATTTAAATATCTTTTGTGTGAAATACATTAAAGATATGTAACGAGACATTTAATGAATTGGAAATCAAATTTCCTACACTAATGATATTATCCCCATGTCACACTTGATAACTATAAGAAAAATTAAAATTATCGACAATCAAAAATACTGAAGTGAGAGGGCAAGCCAAGTTAATAGTTATATTGAAATTAACTAAAATGAAATAATTAAAAAAAAAAAATGAAATTAATTAAAAAATATTAAAAAATATCAATTCATTAAAAAATGAAAAAAAAAATTTCGGAGAGATTCGAACATTTTTTGAATTTTTTTACGAATAGTGGAAATACCTTATAACATCAGGTGACCTCTCAGTCCCTGGGGGGGGGGGGGTTTGGTCCCCTTGGTCCCCCCCCCCCCGTCGCTGCGCCCCTGGGAATCAACTTTTACACTTAACTAAGAAATTAATTTCATAAACTTACTTGAATAATCAGTCGTTTTAACCAAAATCCGGGAGAGATTCCATAATCGAGGTTTTCGCCAAATTTGGCAAGATCGGATTTTTTTTTTTTAACACTACATCTAAATCCCTGGTTATCGCCCAAATTTGGCGAAAACCTCGATTACGGAATATTACCCCAAAATCCTTAATTTGCACACGGTAAAGAAATTTAGAAATTAAATTCTGTCAGCAAACAAAGAGTCACACTTCTATAGTCTGTGTAAATAGAATCGGCGGTTGACCTTGAGTTTTTTCTCCATGTATTTCTTCTGCGTTGCCATGGTAAAGCATGACGTGAAACCGCCGATTTTATTTACACAGACTATAGGTAAATAACAAAGCTGAAAATATCGCCACGCATAACGTTTCGGTATCTCATAATCGCACCAACCTCTCGACCAATCAAGATGCAGCATTGGCCCTATAGAAGAAAGTCTTAGCGGATATTGCAAATTCGCATTATCAACTGGCATTGGCATATCGATGGGCTAAAGTTCATCGAATGCAACAGGCTTTATAATATTTAAAAAAAAGTATCATACATAACCCTATAATGTAGGTAAATTTAGAATTCAAATATTAGAATTTAGAATATCAAACACGCGTAAAGTCTGCCTGTCCTCGCTTGGCACGTGTGGCAAACCTAAAATCACTACCCACGGCAGGAAAAGCAGTGGCGAGTGCAGGGTATCGGGTATCTAATAGAAGTGAGATAACCATCTTTATGGCTTTTTCACCACTGTTTTTTCTGCTGTGGGTACGGATTTTAGGTTTGCCACTTGTGCCAAGCGAGGACAGACAGACTATAATCTGGTTCTTTTTCCACATATTACTATACGATGGTATATTTTTTGAGCAGTAATAATGGAAAGTAATTTTAAAAAGAAAAGCTATTAAACCCATAAAATTATGATTTATTAAAAGTTTTTAATGTTAGCGAAGAATGTTAATTCATTGTAAAAGTGTTTCAAATTCAAAAATTATGTTAAAAAGTAGTATTGTAGTTTTTATGTCATTTTTGGCAGAACAATTTGGTGGTCACAACTGTTTGGATGGGACGTGTAATCCACTAAATATACTGAAAAAAAAATGGGTCAAACCGGTAACAAATTGATACTTTTGGTTTTTCAACGGATTTCACTAATGAATGACCTCAATAATAGCACTTAATTTTTTTCTCACTGATGAGTAAACTTTTTCAGCATTAGGTTTTTTAATCTGGGGAACTCGTAAATTGAATTAAAGTATTTGCTGATGACAATTTTTAGAAAGAGGGGTTTACTGCAATTCCATGCATGTATCATAACATAACCTTAAGTCTATAATGTTTGGAATTGTGGGAAATCAATTTTGGGGGTTATGGTTTTTGGTTTGGTTTTTTGGTTACATATATTTTCCGGTATGTGTGCTTGATCTCAAGGATCCGCTTATACACCTTCGTCAAGTAAGACAGACACAACAGAATTTTTACTGGCACAAAGAAGGAAAATACACCCAGGGGCGAGGTGAGAATCGAACTCACGACGGGGCAGTGCGCAGACTGCTGGCGTGAAAGGCAGAGGAGCAAACCGAACAGGCCATCCCGTCCCCTGGGGGTTATGGATATCGCCGTGGGGATAGTTGGCAGTTTGGTACGGGATCACTTGGCACAGCCATTTGAGCGATAATAATATCAGAAAAAAATCAAGGGGGGGATATTTGAGGGAGTACCTAGGTCGTTGGACCTTCAAACTCCGGTATAACTAGCCTCACTGGGTGAGGCTTGAGCTGAGCTGTACAGAACGTGTGACTGAAAGTCACGGTCAGCTGAGGAGTGGCTAGCTTGATGCTAACCCCCCTCTTGATTTCCCAAAGTGACCTTGGTACTCATTTTATCGACCCCGGAGGGATGAAGGGCTGAGTCTGCCGTGCCCGTGGACCGGGATTTGAACCCCGGGCCTGTGGTGTGGGAGCGCGAAGCGCTTCCTCTACGCCACCGGGCTTCCTAATAATATCAAACGTGGCTGAAAAGAAGGCGTACTGCTATTTAAACAAGGACATTTATCAAGGATCGAAACCGCAGCTGAAGAGCGGATGTGCCGACCACGGAATCGAAAAACAGTAGAACCCCGTAATATATTTTAATTTAAAAGCTATGGGCCATATTCAGATCTTCGTAACCGCCGTGGCGTATTCGAAAATCCTAATCCGGCGTGAATCTGACTCACCGTATTCAGATCTCACTCCGAAGGAGGCGGTGATCTCAGAGAGTCAGCTCATTGGTTAGTTGTGTTTTTGACGAAACCGTACGTAGCGACCAATAAAACCCGTCGATAAAAGTGGAAATAACAGAAATAACAGGTTTGAAACGGATAGCGTCACTTTAAGACACACTGATGCTGCCAAAAATGTAAACAAAATAGGAGAAGCGTGATTATTCCACGTGCAGCAATTTATTTTGATATACAGGGACAGGGTGATTCAGATAAGTGTTTCATAACTTCTAGAGGAGGTAGGGTTACATAAAGACGAACAAGAATCGGTATAGGTTAGGGGATCGCAGGTGGGGTCTAAGGGGTGAAAATTAGCAAAAACACCTCGCATATCTGGGCAGAAAGAGATACAATTGTTCGATTCCGGCATTTTTTACATTCAACCAATTCAAATTTTTCATGTAAAAACGAGATGCAAGTGTTTTTTCTAATCCCGTTGGTTAAGTTGCAAGAAAGACAGACACAACAGACATTTTCTGACACAGAGAAGGAAAGTAGTACACCCAGGGAAAAGGCCGGAATTGAACCGACGGCTGATACAGTGCGCGGACAGACTGCTAGCGTGGTTAGCGGTTAGCAGCGTGTAAACCGACCAGGCCGCTCAGCCCCCTTGTCTCGAAGGTGCCAGCCAATGAGAGAAGAGAAAATCTTGCCGTTTTCGAATTCGGCGGAGGCAGGCCCAGTGAATCAGTCGGCTCTGTTTTTCAGCGTTCCAGACAAATTGAGTCGGGGAAAAGTCAATCTGAATACCATTTCGGCGGATTCGCCCGGCGTTTTCACCGTTGGCGAACATCTGAATATGGGCCCATGTGTAGCAGAGCCCTGCACGCTATAGCGCGTCTAACTCGCCATTTAAAAAAAAAAGCGCGTCCTTACGATTTTGATCAAGTCGTGAAAAAATCGGCAGGCTTCTGTTAACGCGGCGATTTTCTTTAGAATCGCGCGCGCTGGTGAAAAAGCGGCGCGCTTGGAAAAAAGCGCCGCGCTGAGAAAAATTCGGCGCGCTGTGAAAAGCGCGGCGACTTTTTCTTGAATCGTCAACGTGCAGTAAATGTTAGCTCTCAATCTCAATAGTCAGATATTTAACTCGAAATGATTTTACACCAGTCTATCTAATATTTTATGTTAATTTGGGATTGAAGTGGTCAAAGGATTGATGAAGGGTTCCACTCTAATTTCTTAGTCAAAGTAAACACTAATATCAATTTTTACAAACTTAATTATACGCATATATTTAACATTTTTAAAGGATATGTAAGCTAGTACTGTTTAGAATGTTTTAACAGGTAAAAATAGTTTCTCTATGGAAAATTCTGACTGAGATAATCAAACAGGAGATCATGCTCAATTAAGGATCTGGATTAATAGACGATTATGGTATCATATATTAACCACTTGTCTTCAACCAAATTATATAATAACCTATTGGGGTTTTGCCGAACGTTTTGTAAATAGTATTTTTCTCTATAAGTTGAAACCAAACCACGTTCCTGCAATTAAGTATCAATACCTGGGGATATCATTCTTCACATGTAAATTGTATCCCCGTTTTAGCTAAGTTTTGCTAAAAGTTGATCCACGGCGAAAATAGAGCATTTTCAATCACATGACTCGGACCTAACAACGGCCTTAGCAACAGAAGATGCTACAGTTTTTTGCCCTACAGAGGTTAACAGTTACAGAAAATAACTAGCCGTGGAATTCTTCTATTGGAGGATTTGCAATCACGTGATCCCATACCTAAAAACCGCCTTAGCAACAGATAAACAACGGCCTTAGCTTAGCAACAGTTAAAAGCCCTACAGTAGATACACAGTTAAAAGAAAATAACCGGTTGTGACGTCACCTGAAAACACTCTATTATCCCTCACGATAGTATATGTAGTCCTAATTTTTGGACCTGTATAGATAACCCTCATTTATTTACATCAGAATTTGGTATAGACTTGATCACTTTCATTCTAAGCACAAGTCCAATCATATTTAAGTTAAAAATTATGAAATTTTTCCATGTGTAGAAATGATAAAACAAAAGTTACAAAATACAACTTTAATGTTAGAAAAGAATACTATTTACGAAACAACACAGCTTGACTGAGTTGATACAACTGGCTATATAAATCTTAATTCAAAGTTCATTTATCCTTATAAACCAAATAAGTAACAGCTACAGAAGAGGAGAAAAAACGATTTACAAAGATTATTACAACTTAAAAGGATTTAAATTTAATTTAAGGGATGCATTTTTTTTATAAATTTTTTAATTAATTCTTATTCTAAGTTTTATTCAAGATCAAGAAACTTCTCAATCTGATGAATCTGGAAATTTATACTAATCTATAAATCACTGATAATTTTATCAAAATGATCTTCAAATATTTTCTCGTTTCATGAAGGTGTAATGCAATGATATCATGCGATTCCTACTCAAATGAAGCGCGCAAGCTTCAAATCGGCGGGTTATGTGGAGAGCGGCGCGTTTTTCATAGCGCGGCGCGTTTTTTTTTTCAAATCGGCACGATCTCAAGGAGAGCGTGTTGCCTCGGCGCGCTGAAAGTTTGTATGACGATCTGATTTTAAAGAGACGCGCTTGGCGCGCTAAATCGAGTGCGTGCAGGGCTCTGTTTTGTAGGGATCAAGAAGGGTTACAGGTCAGAAACGTTAAATGGAAGAAACCAAGAGCGGATTAAAGGGGGCGATTGTCCCGAGAAAAATCCCCTAAAAGTAGTTTCAGAACACTTTTTGGTATGCTAAAATTCAAAAATTTCCCGGGACCCCCTCTTCTTTCTTTGGCTATAGAATAGTTTAAGTCGTTTTCTATGATGATAAGATAGAAGTTCCTATTCAAGAGCGTCGCGAAGGGCGGGGGACCGAATCCCTCCATTGGGCCTAACCTAAAACTTTTAAACCCTATTTTAGGTGTTATAATTATGATTAGCCACTCAACAGAGGACGTCTGTACTCCTTAAAAGTGTCTGAAAAACACTTTTTTGCTTGTTAAACTCTAAAAACTTTTAGGGGGAAATCCCCAGTATCATGGGCCAGAGGCGTATAAGGGGAGTTAAAGTCGGACTAAGTGGATAAAAACGAGTTAAAATGATATTTTTAAGGGTCAAATTTCCAAAAATTTTCTGGGAGAGGACCCCCGAACCCCCGTTTTTACTTGGATTTCTATACTGCCCGTAAATATTTTACGTCCAATTTTTTTTAATTAATGTGCCCCTTTCTCCCCTATTTTAAACTTATTTTATATCAGTTTTAAGTCTCAAAACAGCTTAACATTACTAGTTTTTAAGATATTTTTTTAAAAATCCCCAGGGAGGACCTACTGTAAATTGAATATTCTATCTAACCGCCCTCACCCACAAAATTGCATTAATCCGTCACGGGAAGAAACCTCCAAAAAATATGGCATAATATAATGTGAAATAAAAATGAAACATAATAAACAAAATTTCCTTCCGAAATGAATATCAACCCCGAATATAACTCCCCGGTGAGTTAGTTGAATTGCCATGTTTTATCGAAGTATTAAAATTATTACATATATTTTCCGGTCTGTGTGCTTGATCTCAAGGATCCGCTTATGAACTTTCGTCAAATAAGACAGACACAACAAAATTTTTAATGACACAGAAGAGATAAAATACACCCAGGGGAAGAGGCCGGAATCGAACCGACTATAGATACAGTGCGCAGACTGCGACCCAATGTTTTTTCGTTGTTCATTATTGCCGTTGAGATCAAGCACACATACCGGAAAATATATGTTACCCAAAACCCAACCCAACCCATTTTTGCCTATTGCCATGGACACTCTGTTCTGGTACTCTGTGTGTGTAGTGACGAACTGTATTAAACTATCGATACTAAACGATAACAGGAATATTACTCTCAACTCAACGTTTATATAAGTTAGTGCTCGTTCGCCAGTAGTCCTCTCAAATCAATTTTATTCCGTGTTTTGTTCAGCCAACTGTCTTCATAGTTATGGAAGTAAGCGGTCAATTTCTAGATGAACGTGAGTAATGTAGTCTATCTACAATTAATTATAATCCCTGTATCCCCGGATTCTTCCCGGTTCTTTCTGAATGAATTCATTAGTGTATGCAATTTACTTTCGTAACCCTTAACATAAATAATTATAACTGTGTTACTTAATTACCTATTTTCAAAGTATAGTTTTGTGAACCCCAATTTGAACTACCCACGAGCCAAAACACTGTTCTGTCTCTATTTGTGAAACCCTTTTTGGTTCAGCCATGGCACCCTTTTATCATATATATTATCATGCGTTTTCGTTAGATAGCACGGATATTATACTTTAATTTACTTGAAGCAAACGCGATGCTGAACATTGTTGGGCCGCTATAGTAATTTTTTTCATCCATTGTTCTGATACTTTGGATTATTAGTTTGATTGCAGTTTTCATGTCTCTGTATAATGTAGTTAATGCTGTATTTCCGTATTTCACTCCTTATTATTGAATTTCACTCTATGCACTTTCGCTTAGGACGGCAGTATTGAACCGAGTTTTATTCCGAAACTAAAATAAACTTCTCTCAGAAATGTTAATTTATATCTGGAATTAAAATAATCTTACTTTGATATTTAAATTTAGTTTCGGAACGAAATTCGACTTCGATTGGACCTTTCCATTTCGTTCCATAATAAAACGCAATGCTCTTCAACAAATTAGTTTCACTCCCGAATAAACTGAAGGTTGAGATCAGTTTCCCTCCGGTGCAAAACTCTGAACTATTTAGTATTCCTCCGGTGCAAAATTCTGATTGTCTTAAACTATTTAGTATTCCTCCGGAGAAAAATACTGATTCTCTACAACTGTTTAGTTTTGCTCCGGAGGAAAACTAAACTTATCCATTCTAAACAAATTCAATTAAAAATTATAATTTCAGTCTTCCTCGAAAATACCTGGTGTAGTCGGCCCCCAAACTGCTGTTTGATAGTTAATGCGGCCCTCGGGCTCATAAGTTTTGAGACCCCTGACCTAGACCACTAAAAAATGATCGTATCAGCCGATTAATTAATTTGATATACTCGAATCTATAAAAGTGTTTTAAGTTGTACCACTTAGTAGACTGATAGTAACCTTTTATTTCACATTTCAGATGATATGGAAGAAAATACTTGTCCTGCCTGTGCAAAGAAGTTTGAGTCAAGAGCCAGGTTGAGAAACCACCTTCTCCATGGTAAGAAGAATTATTCTCCTAGAAGAAAACCAAAGTTGCCTGCCTGTATTACCTACGACAAAAACGTTTGGATTCTTCATTGTTTCGTGGCTGACAGGCTTGACAAGAATGATGAAGACGAACCTGAACAAGGTGCTGCCCAAGAAAGAGCTCCACGACAGCCGGAAGAGCATACGAACGTAAGCTTTTATGCAAATGATGAAGACGAGCCTGAACAAAGTGCTGCCCAAGAAAGAGCTCCACTACAGCCGGAAGAGCATACGAACGTAGGTTTTTATGCAAATGATGAAGACGAGCCTGAACAAAGTGCTGCCCAAGAAAGAGCTCCACTACAGCCGGAAGAGCATACGAACGTGGATAAATCTGAAGAAGGGTTCTATCCTTTTGGATGGCACACTTTTCATGATGAACCAAAAACACGTTTTCATCATTGAATTGATATAAATGTGCGGCATTTGTTGCATCAGTTTTTTAAATGAAAAGTGACTTTAATTTTACATATGAAATTTGTTTACTACTTGATATGTGTACATTTCAATAAACTATTTCAATTTTAAAAGTCTTTTAAGTAAGTTGATAAACTTAATTTTTTAATTAAATGTAAATTTCATAAGATTAGAAAAAAATGAAGTCTCTCCTAAAATCAGTAAAATGAAATCAATTTTTCAATCTTGTTCCTTCTTTGTCCACACGCGTGTGCAATATTATTAATCATATAGTATATGTTAATTAGGCTGGGTCGAAAAAAAACAAATTTTCGAAATTCAAAAACATAGGGGTCTCAAAAGTTGCGTCTTGGCATGCTGATTACTGGAAAAATAATCAAAAAATTCCTTAAAAATATCCCTGAAGAGCATCGGGCCTAAGTTTGAGAAAACTGACAAAAAACACCTTTTGATAGTAAAGTGATTTTGAAAAGTAGTTCTGACTGTGCTGAGTTTTGGATTTCTCATACGGGGGTAAGAAAGGAATGGCATATTCTCACTTAGTTAAAAGTGTGATGAGGAATTCGAAATTAATTCTTGTTTGAATTGTGTTATTAGTTATTGGAATTAGTAATCAGTTCTATTTTAAGGATAGTTGCTAGGTTTGTTTTGTGTAATCAGTCTGTATTTTGTTGCTAAAAATGAGCAAACCTACTAGTTTTGATAAGTTAATTAGAACCAAGGCAACGCATAGGACTTTCACAACTAAATTGTTTGACAAGATTGAAGCTAAAGATTTTGAAAAATGTGACGAGGTAGAGATAACTAGTTTAATTGAACAGTTGTATGTAAAGGAAAATTTGTTAAAGGATTTGGATAGTCAGGTTCTTGAAGGAATATAAATAGATAGTCTAGATGAGGAAATAGTTAAGTGCGCGGAATACGGGGACAATATTATCACTTGGAGGTGTAAGTTAAAAGGGGATCTAGTCTAGAACGAAAAAAATCTGTACTTTCAGTTACTGTTTGTCCAGACGAGACTATTCAAAAAATTGTTTCGGAAAAGACTATTCAAAAAACTGTTTCGGACGAGACTATTCAAAAAAACTGTTTCGGACCAGACGATTCCAAAACATGTTTCAGATAGTAGTAATGCGGATATTTCTGGCTCAAGTGTTCCAGAAACCGCAGTTAGAAGAGCTGAACCTATGGTAGCAAAATTGCCTTGTCTAAACATTGAACGGTTTTTCGGTGATCCTACTGATTTCCAAAGGTTCGAAGCTGCAATTGATAAAAATACGGAAATAGCTAATGTAGACAAATTTAACTATTTGAGGTCGTACGTATTTGGAGATGCAGCTATCGCCATAAGTGGGTTTTCATCGACTAATACGAATTATGGGATTGCAGTACAAACTTTGAAAGAAAGATTTGGTAGTAAAACCTGGATTAAGCAGGCACAGTTGGCAAAATTAATGTCGCTAGAGCCAATTAAGAATTCGGGTATTGCTCATAGAAAGTTCTATGATTTCGTTTTGATTCAAGTGAGAAGCTTGCAGGGTTTGGGATCTAGTTTGGAAGGTTATAACAACTTGATTTGTCCTTTTTTGATGAAATGTTTACCACGGGAAATTATAACAGAAATTACGCGCAGGTGTGGTCAGGAAGACTGGGAAGTTACAAAAATATTGGATATAGTTAAAGCGGAAATTCAATGTAGGGAAGCCGCTGGGTTTTTGTCTTCTCAAAGGTGTACTCAAGGTAGTAATTTCATTGGGAATCAGAATAACATTACAAAAGGAAAGTAACCTTCGCCACTGTCTCACAAAGAGATCAGTTTCGTTTTCGTAAAGAGAACCGTTGGCCAGGCCATGTGGCAGACGATAAAAAAGAAAGAAAAAATCCGACTTGCATTTTTGGCATTTTTTGGTGAATGATTGGGGTTAGCGGTTTCCCGTATTTCCCAAGTATCGACCTTATCACATCGTCGTGCGATCTATCGATAGTAGTTAGCTTATCCTTCCTTCCAGGGAAGGGGAAGGCGTCTGCCATATAGCGTCCCAGACGGCCCAGGTTCCGAAGATACTTCACCGACTGTTGGAGTCTCTCAGGCTCCCACTTGAGAGGGGACAGCAATCTGTGAAAGCTGGATGTTTTCTGGCAAAAGTGCATGTAGTGATGGGAGTCACCCACATCTCCACACTCACAGTAGGGCTCCGCGGCATACCCGAATCTACAAAAATAGACTGGGAAGTGGCCGTGGTCTGTCAACATGCAGATCGCATTGGCATCACAAATGAACCGTTTGGTGGAAGGTGTCGGGAAAAAACCATGGGTGGTTCTTCCCTTCTCCGAAGATTCGCACCGTGTCATCCATAGGGACATTGCGGACCGCTTGAGGTTTCGCCTGAAGGCCTTTCTACATGGAGCCTTTTTTGCCGGATGACGGGCCGCGATCCGTCTTGGCGCGATGGTTGGCGACAAGAAAAATCCCTATTTTTGAGGCAGAAAGCGGATCAACCAAACCGGGTGGTCACGTGAGCACGCGGACCAATGGCTAGGCGTGATACGCCCGACATCGCGGACCGCGAAAAAGTGCAGGCAGCTCGCACTTTTTCTCGGGCCGTCAAAAACGGAGGGGGTCACGTGATTGAAATTCACCAATCTCCGAAACACCGAAGAGAACATCGTATTCGTATCGTATGCAATGGTGTTTTGTTTACAAAAGTAAACTAAGCTTAATTTTACGAAAAAAGCTTCATCTGTTGATTTTTACTAAAAATAATCAATGAAAAACAAGTTGAACACGTTCTGTCACCATTAAAATATAAAAGGTTTTGTAGAATTTGAAAAAAATAGTACTGAGAATCTATATGTTTTCCGTAGTATTGTATGTTTTTGCTTTTAGTTTTATAGTCGTAGAAGTAAAATTTAAAGGATAATTTACTTTTAAAGCAAACTAAAGTACCATTTAAATACCCTACTTCAAGTTTATATATCAAAACTTACTTTAAACACTTTCCCTAAAAACTATATCTTCTTGTACTTCCAAGTTCGATAGAAAAGCCTATATACTATAATTATTTACTCCACACATTTTTTATGTGCTGGGATGTTAGGCAGTGTTATGTTTTAAATAGATTGAAGTATTTGTTGTATGTTATTAATTTCAGAACCTGATAGTTATACCACATAGACATGAGACAATAATAAAAGAAATTAAATTGATTTTACATGTTTTCTTCCTCGATTAATTGAAAATTATGTTGCTCATAACATAAATCTCAGAAAATAAAAATTGGTCAGGAGGACAAGGCATATTTACGTATTCTCACAAAATACCCTGCAATAATGTCACATTCTCGCAAGTGTGATGTATGTGAAAGAATTTGCTTTTTATGCTTTTTTGCTTTTTTATGAGTATGACTTGTTTTGGATACAGATTTAATTATTAATTTTACCCTAATATCAAGACCTGATTATCTGGGCCTGATTTAGAAAATTTTCCACATAGTAGGCACACTGCGTTGCAAGGGGTCCCCTTGATGTTTTTTTATAAAAACAAATTTCACAACACACAATAATTGGTAGGTATACTTATGTACTGTTGTAAAACGTAAAACCATTTATTTTAGGCTTTTATTTTCCAATTTCAATTTCTTCAAGAAATATGAAGTAAGTTTTGTTTTATGAGTTAAGATACTTTTGAGATTTAGGGTTATGTTTTGAATAGATTCAAGTATTTGTATGTTATTAATTTCAGAACCTGATAGTTATACCACGTAGATATGAGAAAATAATAAAAGAAATTAAATTGATTTTACATGTTTTTTTCCTCGATTAATTGAAAATTATGTTGCTCATAACATAAATCTCAGAAAATAAAAATTGGTCAGTAGTACTAGGCATATTTACGTATTCTCACAAAACACCCTGCAATAATGTCACATTCTCGCAAGTGTGATGTAAGTGAAAGAATTTGCTTTTTTTATGATTATGACTATTGTTTTGGATAATTTAATTATTAATTTCATCCTAATATCAAGACCTGATTTAGAAAATTTTCCACATAGTAGGCACACTGCGTTGCAAGGAGTCCCCTTGATGGTTTTTTATAAAAACAAATTTCACAACACGCAATAATTGGTACTTATGTACTGTTGTAAAACCATTTATTTTAGGCTTTTATTTTCCAATTTCAATTTCTTCAATAAATAAGAAGTAAGTTTTGTTTTATGCGTTAAGATACTTTTGAGATTTAGGGTTATGTTTTGAATAGATTCAAGTATTTGTATGTTATTAATTTTATAACCTGATAGTTATACCACATAGACATGAAACTATAATAAAAAAATTAGATTGATTTTACATGTTTTCTTCCTCAATTAATTGAAAACTATTTTGCTCATAACATAAACCTCAGAAAATAAAAATTGGTCAGTAGTACTAGAAATATTTACGTATTCTCACAAAATACCCGCAGATGTATGTGAAAGAATTTGCTTTTTTGTGATTATGAGTATTGTTTTGGATACAGATTTAATTATTAATTTTAAGATACTTTTAAGATTTAGGAAGGCCAGGTCTCGTAGGCCTAATGGTAAATCAAAGGAGAACGAACAATAATAAAAGACCAATCAAGGCTTACCCAGCTTGAGGCGTAGTTCATTAACGCCAAGACCATGGCCCTATAGCCTGGAAGACTAATCTTGTAATATAAAAGAAATTAACTTGCTTTACATATGTTTTCTTCAACTCAATGTCAATATGAAAATTTTATTTTGGTCATAAAAAATATCTTGCCCCACAGGAAGTGATGCCTGGGAGTCAAATTTGTAGTGGAGTCTCTCGTGTCGAAAAAAAGGCTCTTGTAAAAATTTTTTGTAAATTGTGTACACTAATGTTATTCTGTTAGCTTAGGGTACAAGGAGCATAAAAAAGTTTGGTGCCAATTTTTTATTTCACTTTTATGACTAAATATGCAGGTTTAAAGGTAAAATTTTAACTTTTAAGGATAATTGATTTTTTAACGTTACACACTTATTTATAATCATATAATGATAAAATTTGGCACATATAAGTAAAAATGTATAGGTATTTGAAAAATATTAATTTTTTTTTTATAAAAAACTTTAAAAAAAATTTAATTTCAAAAATTTAATTTTTTGAAAAGCATATTTTTTTTAAATATATATTCTTATTTTTTACTATGCCTTATTAATATATGTTCAAAAACACTGTTTTAACAAAATTAAAACATATTATGCCTATAAACTAAAATAGTTGTTTTTATATGATTTTTCAAAATCTCGGTGCACTGAAAATTTTAGGTAATGAACAGTTTTCTACATTAAATGGGAGAAAGGATATTTAAGTATGTTTAAGTAAAACATTTTTCATGTGTTTTATGATATAATTAAAAGTTTAAATTGAATTATTTTAAGTTTAAATTGATTTTTTTTAATTTAAAATTTTAAAAGATATATACTAATATCTAAAATATAGTATTAATACTCTTTAGAATACCTTATAGTTAGTTCTATTATGCTTAGGTAGGAACAATAATCTAATCAGTTTTGTAACACATATGAAATCTATAAATTCAATTAATGAGTTTTAAATAATTTCTCATAAACTTCAGTGCTTGGATAATTTCATACATTAGCAGTTTTACATATTCAATGGGAGAAAAGAAACATAAGAATATATTTTATAAGTAAAAATGTGTAGATATTTAAAAAAGGATCAAGTTTTTTTAAGTTTAAAATTTTTTATTTAAAAAATTAAATTTTTAAAAATATTACGTTTTACAGTATATTTGTTAAGGGCAGTAACTATTTGAAGATATTACTATAACTAAATTTGAACGTTACTCTTCATCACAATGAGGAATCACTATTGGATAAATCCACTGAGATTCAATGGAATTCATGCATTTCTCTTCATCCCCTTCACACCTACACATTTCAGTACATGGTAGCTGTGCAATAACACAGAGGAACCTTTTCCATTCTTGCATTTACTTGTACCACATCCACAGGCTGTTAGTTCTGTTATAGCTAGTGCAGGGGGCAAATCAGTTACCTCTTTAGAGAGTATATGAATCGTTTTCTTTTATCCAAAACCATACATTTCTGGTGAGGGGTGAGCTGGCATTGGATAAATATCTGTGTTCCATACTAACGCTTAATAATGAGCTCTTAAAATATGGTACTTAAGAGCGGCCTGGGTTGGAGGTAGGCTCTCAGATTCATCTTGCCATTTCTTAAAAAGGTACCAACTCAAATCTTTAGTATTTGTTATTTCTATGGGTGATCTGTAAAACTTACAAACGAATTCCTCTAGGAGGGAACTCATGTGCATATCCGATTCTTTCTCTAGGGAGGCAAATGCTTGAATAATATGTGTTTCAACTTTCTGGAAAACTTTCCAACAAGTTAGCTTTCCTTTGCCATTAAATCTTCAAGTAGTAACACAGCCAGTAAAACTATGAAAGCCAGGAAGTGCCTCAACTACTGTTGTGCTTCAAGATTGTCATAAATAGGTTTAACAGCAAAAATGAGCTTATTTGCACCTATCCCAGTAATGACGTATGATTTCACCCAAAAGCGGATACCGTCTTAAAGCTAGTGTAAATACATCAGTGTCTGGAGACAAAATATGGACCTGATATCCCAATTGTGAAGCATACATTTCATGGTAAATGATTATTGTGTCTGTTTCTTCATGATTGGTTTTTAAGTTACTGAGATTTGTGATATTAGACCTAACTGCTGTTTCTGTTGATACGATTATTTATTTTTTAAAGCTTTATAAAAATCAATTACCTTCATTGAAAGGAGTATTCAGTTGAACATGCTTCAACCAGTACGAGGACAATATAGTAGAAATTACTAGGGCTGGGGTTTCTGCCCATGGCACTATTTAGTTACAGACAAGACTCGTCTTGAACACATCATCATCATGCTTTGGTTTTAGTATTACTAAAAAAATTAGATAGTCCTGTTTTAATAGGAGTTGTAGCAGTGCAAATAAATGCTCTACTGTCATATTGTTTTCCCATGCGTCCCCTACAGTTGCTGCCTTCAATGACATTTCCACTGAATAGTGGTCAAAATCTAAGTGAATGGTATTATAATTCTTTGTTACATTATTTAAAATCTGCAAGTTTAAAAGTTGCAAGTCATTGCGTGTATAAATATTTCCACTCATTTGTTGGACTAACACTATTCCATCTATAATAAGTGCAGTTTGGCCAGATATTTCAGAATGTTCATTCTTACTTAAAAAAGGATTTACTTCTTCCAGGAGGGGCAGAAGTTTACTCTTATCATTACAAGGTAATAATGATCAGTCAGTTGCAAAAAATGCTCAACTTATTGTAGAGAATTCATATATTCCAATAGCAGCTCTTATTGATGTCTGGTCTGGTCTGTATTTAGCAGCAAGAGCCATTCTAGCGAATAACGACCTGTTCTCCTTTTACTCCAAAACTTTTTTGTTGATTTCCGTAACAGATACTTTTCCAGCTGATTTCCAATTTAATCTTCATCATTTTAGCCCACACGTTTGTACTACAAGTTGGTCCATATCAATCAACTTAGTATCATAAAAGTGTATACCTATGTTTACAAAATAAACTCTTGGTTTGCAAAGGCCCTGTCCGGTATGTATTATGGGCATTGGAACGGATAGTGGCGGTTCGCTGGTTTCGCGTTTTCTGCGTTTTAATTTTCGCCGTTCTAAGGAAGACAAGACTGCAAAACTAACTCCAAGACTTTTTACATCATTACTCAATATATCAATAGAATTTACTATGCAAAAAAAAAGATTATTTTAAAAAAATTATGAAAAATGCAAAAAATTTCTAAATTTTAAGTTTTTTAATTTTTTTAAAATTTTGTTTTATAAAATGAAAATCAAAATTGCTTGCAAACATATATACACATTTCTTCACTTTTTCTGACTATTTACTTTGATTATTTTTTTTATTAACATGTCCAAAATTCAAATAATTGAAATACGAAATTTGACCTTTGATTTGACCCCTAGACCACAAAAGTGAAAAGAAAAATTGGCACCAAACTTTTTCTTATTCTCCTTAACCTATAGAACCAAAATAACCTTGGTGCCAAAAATTTACACGAACTTTTTAGTGATTTACACGAGAGACCCCACTATTGCTTATCGAATGAACGAGTATTGCTTTTGATGAAGATTTAATTATTAAAGTTAACAACATCAAAACCTGCTGAAATTTAAATACTTATACATGTACTACTTCCCTCTATTATTAAAAAAATTATTTTGCCTAGTGGAGTACAATTGTAAAGGGTGGTTAGTAAAATAAATTTTTAGAACAAATTATGGGAATTGTGCAATTAAACTCTGCTTTCTTTATATTTGGGTTTAGGTCGGTGCATTTTAACATAGTACCAATGAGTTATTTTTATCAAGTCAAGAAACAAGGTTCTCATTATGCCTTAATTTGTTATAAGCAGGTTCAGCGGTATGCTGAAAATGTAACTAGTTTATTGTATGATCATTACAATATTCAGCTTTACATTTTACTCATTAGATATTATTAAAGACAAATTATCTTCAACACAAGAATTTATCAAAGATTAGTTTACTGACAGGAATCTTTTTACCATATATTTTTAAAAAGCATTTTTCAAGGGTAATTCATCAATCAATTTTTTCTTAGGACTAAAATATTAGCTCGAAAACTATTGTAAATTTCTGTACAAGAAATCCTAGAAAATACAGAAAAAGCTACACATAAATTAACCCCCCCCCCCTGTTTTGTAGAAAATATTATTCTAGTGTATTTTTATTTTTAAAGTTAAAGATGATTTTCATGTTCAAGAGAGTAACCTGGAATGTTTTATTTTAATTTAAAGCACTATCAATTGTTAGGACAAAATAAAAAAAATCCATACTTTTCATTCTGTAGTAGTGTTGAATGTTAGAGCTTCCCATACATTTGAAGCAGCAAAAATATTTATTTTCCAAAATTTAAAAAGAATAATTTTTTACTGTCAATAGAGATAAATATTAATTTAAGCATATATGCATTTACAAGTAAATCAAAATTTTAAAAAATTTCTAATTTTTATTATTTAAAATTAGTGACAGCTACTAATTTTTTAATACCCAAAAATATTTTACAGCCATATTCACAGTCATCAGTGCTGCAGTACAACAAGGATAATTCAAAGCTGAAGGAGCCATCAAAATTGTTCCAATGAATTAAAAAGTAAAAATTAATAAAAAAATGAAGGCATCATGTGTTAAGAAATAGTAATGAATCAATTTTGTATTTGGGATCGAAAAGTTAGTTAAGAAAAAAGAGAAATCTTTGAACTATCCTCAACTTTTAAATGAAGATCCTTTCCTTGATCTATCAAAGTTGCACTGTATTTCAAATGAAACAAACTAAAAAATTTTTACTAAGAAAACAATATTTTATTTGTTCAGAAAAAGTTAAAGAAAACTTGAAATAAAAAAATCATTCGACACAAGTCCTTATATAAAAAATAATCCTTTAATTGTTACCAAAAATAATTTAGAGGCTGTATATTACATAAACTAAACAAACTTACAGTTTTTCATTGTTTTATAGTCTATTAATTAGGTATACCAATTTGAAGGCAGAATGTAATAAACAAATTACTAAATGTAATGCAAACACAAAAATATATATTAAACAATAAATTTTAAAAGGGTTCCATCTTGATCTTCAATTATTTATATTCCAATGATAAAACTGGTCTTTACTCAAAAACCTAAGGGAAAATATTAAATACACACTTTAAATTACATGTAAATTCAATTAGAGGAAAAACACAAAAAATATTGAATACATTAAGTACATTAGTAATCAAACTCACTATGCTTCATACAGTTCAGTTCTAGAGATCAGAGATTAAGAGTTTAACAATATCTTAATTGCATATTAACTCCATTTTCTGGAATTAATGGTCGTGTCGATTTGAAATTTTCTCCAGATGTTTCGCCCTCTTCTTCGGAAGGAATCCTTAGTGGAAACACAAAGGGAAACATTAGGAGAAAAATTCCAATCGACATGACTATCAATCCTGGAAAATGAAATTAGTATGCAATTTTCAGCGCGGAAGTTGTTATTTTATAATCTTAATTGATTGTTAGATAATTAATAAACTAAAACTTTATCATACTTTGTTCATTATAAACTAATTTCAATTACATGCAATTTTTGTAACACAAGATATACCGACAATGATAAAATTGAAAGTAATATCAATAACTCATTACAAATTACAATAAAACCTAAAAAATAAAAAACTATCCCAACTGAATTATTTAAAAATTTGGACAGTTTGTAATGTAACCCTCAGATATGGTGCATACCATTTCAGAGGTGGTGTGTAGCACCTTGGACATCAAATACCGAGTACTACCGTGAGGTTGGCAAGTGTAACCTCAAAAATTCTGCGTACCACCTACTTGGGAATGGTGTGAAACATCTCAAGGGTGTTATGTAGTAGTTCGGGGAAGAGGGTGTACGACCTTCAGGATGGCTTGCAACTGAGAGTGGTTTGTACCACCTGGGGAACTGCATGTAATACCTCATAGGGGGGTGTACCACCTCAGGACTTGCGGTAAAATGCTTTATAAAAATCCCAAGGTATTACACACCACCCTTTTGAAGTTATACCCAAACCCCGAGAGGTTTCACACCACCCTCATAAAGTTTCCCAAGAGAAGTTTGAAATGGTACTTTCCATTGGATACCCGAGAAATTTAGTTTTATAACCATTAATATAAATAATTAATTTAATTGTGAGATTGTTACTCGATTGCATTTTTGAAAAAGTGAACCCCCACTTGAACTACCCAAAAGCCACCAGTCATTTGGTGACACACAGGGCCACCGAGAGCCAAGTCGGGCCCCGGGTAAAAGGTTGAGAAGCGGGCCCCCAATGACATATTCTCATTTCGAAGTAGGGGGTGAAATTTTCTGATGTACCTCCACCCATGCATTCATACGCTTAATGTAATTTTTAGAATATTTCTAGGCAAGATCTGAATTACACTCAACTTAAAAATATCGTTTTCTTGATAATATGATGAGTAACAAGTAATAAAAGGGGTCTCGGGGTTTTCCCCCAGAAAATTTTTGAAAATATGCCCCTAGAAAACTGGGAATTTACTCATTTTTGGACCTTTATGTGAACAAATTAATTTCTAAAATATTCAAAATGATATCTGTCTTAGTACTCAATATGAAAAGATTTGGGTACCGGGCCCCGGGGTATCGTACCCCCTCGCCCCCCTCTCTCGTCAGGCCTGGTGACACACATAGAAGCAGTGGCGAAGCAAAGTAAAAAATTTAATGGAGGGGGATAGGAGTAGTTTAGTGGTTTTCTATGATCAAAAATTTTTCTGAGTTTCCAGGAGGATACGCCCTAACATTTTCAAAGTAAAAGAACCTGTGAATAAATAGTTATAAAAATTTCAAAGGGTTGTTGAACCCTATACTCATTCTCTACATACTGCTATACTTACATGCATAAAAAGCTTTTTATCTTTTAAAAAAAATTGGGAAGAAATGTAGAAATCATTCTCGAAATTCTTTTTTCCAATATCTTGACTCGACACCGTTAGTAAGAACCTGTTGAATAGAATAAACAGAAATATAAAAGGAATTAAGCAACAGTACCAGTGTTGTTACTAAAAAAAATCAGATGGCGATATTGGCAATTTTTATGTATGGGGAGAATTTTACTTATTTCAACTGCACTATGTTACAACAGGTCACAGGTTGATGTGAGGTGACGACAGACTTTCTGGCTATCTAATAGGTGAAAAAGACAGAGCGAGAGTCATCTCTGACTTGTCAATTAGGTAGCTAGAAAGTGTGGAGTCTTCTTACATCAACCCGTGACCCGTCACTGACAAGAAACATAATCTAGTATAATTCATAATAAATTTTTAGTTTTGGGAATGAGTACTACAACCCCAACACCCACTGGCTACACCACCAGTAAATAATATGTTACCACAACCATACCGGGAAATTTGGTGTTTTTGCTTGACTTTGGTAAACATAAATTAGCATCTAATTCTAAAGTATTGTGCAAAGCAAGCACACGCACTATAAGTTGTGCTGTAAGAAACAGTCTCACAAAATAATACCGAGCAAAAAAAACTGTAATGTACAGAAAACTTTGGTAACAAATATTGACCTTTCGTTTTCGAAAGGTATGGAGTGGAATCTTATCCCGGATAAAGTTGAAAATGTTTTTATTTCTTTTTCATGTATTGCTAGGGGTTCACATACTTCGAATGACCTGCCACTGTGAGTGGCAAATAATATCCCCATATAAATAAAATTTAAGATTTGCAATTAAAAAGGTGAAAAAAGCTTGGATGCATTGCTATAAGAATAGAAATTTACTGCACTTAGCCAGTCATCTCATTCAGGATAAATATCTTCTTCAGTTTCAGACTACATAAGATAATATTCTAAACTTCTGTGGAAGAGAAAAATAATTGAAATGCTAAACAATTGTACAGAAATAATATTAATTGAATCACAAACTAAGAAGAATATTAGTAACAGACATTCAATAGCGAAATACAATACAATTAAATAACAATGTCTTTACATACCTAGCAGGTTCAATTTAAATTATTATGAATAAATATTTGTATTTCGCTAATAGCACCTAAAAGTAAATGTTAAACTTTAAATAACTTAGTCATTTAAGCAACAACTTCTAGAGATCTACAGGGGCTATAATAGGATTTTTTAAGTAAGGTAAAAATGCTTTTTTCTATACTTTAAACATGCATATTCTGGATGGGCAAGAAGCGATTCCTAAAAGAATGTAAAACATGTAACGGTAATTATTCTAGTTAAGTGGTAGAGCAACGCCCCTTCTAAAATATGCGAGAGTATTGGGTAAAAGCGACTAAAAAGCAACATATTTCTTTTTAGCGCCAAGCTTGGTCAGGTATATCCTGGTATGAAATCACTGTCTCTAACAGGAGTAACAAACTGTTATAAACCATCATACCGCCTGGACAAAAAGTTTCAACAACTGCCTGAATCGGGATATCAACCATTAGATCAATCTCATACCTAATATAATTAAAAACATTGTCTATACAACCAGTTCTGATTCTGGGGGGACATAGGGAGGCGTCGTCACAAAATATTTTTTAGACAGTCCCCGAAATGTTTTAGCCATCATCTTAAACTGCTATATACACCGAGTAGATTCAATTTCAAATCAAATAAATAAATAATTATTTTTCGGTACAGCTTTAGAGACTTCAGCCGCCTTTTTTACCCACAGCCTCAATTATAACAACCATTTAGGTCCAATTTTAAGTATTATTACTAGATCCTAAAATAGTAGTAATTGCTATTATTGTTAGAGACAGGGCCCGATTTAGAAAATTTAGAACACTAGGCCCAACATGCAGGAAGGAGCCCCCCGTTGCCATATTTGGTGCTATATAAATGTAGATGCGTTAAAATTATTGTTTGATTAGTATGAAAATTCACTATCGTCAGGGTCAGACACGTTCTCGGTTATCTTTTACGTTTTTTACATTGCTAAAAAGTTTTGGATTTTTATTTTCGAGTTAAAAAATGTAATGAAAAAACATTCAAGGAAGTATAAAAAGTTATTTCTACTATAATTTTTTGTTAACTTTTTAAAATTAGGGGGCCCCCAAATTGTGGGGCCCCTAGGCCCGGGCCTAATGGTAAATCAGGCCCTGGTTAGAGATAGACAACACTCAATCGTTGTTGCTGTGGGAGATGTGGTTACACATTACAGATGTGGTGACTGGAGGACTATTTCTAAAGCTGTTTCCAACGATATAATACAAAACAAGATAAACGTGATCACACGCGATATCAAGCTTTATTATCTGTTATTTTATAGCAGTGTCTCTTCTACAGGAAACAGAATCTGTTTCATAAAATGATGCAATTTCTTTTTTAGCATGAACATTAACTTGTAATCAGTACTGAAATTGGAGGGGGACGCCGTCCCCCGAAATAATTGGACCGTCCCCCGAAGTATTTTTACCGTCCCCGTTCCCTAAAATATTTGTTTCCACGAAAAAAATTATAAATTTAAGGGTAGATTTAAATACGAAAGAAAATTTATTTTTTTCTGACCTAAATTCCCATTTGAATGAGTGTTCGGATTCGCCTATCAGCGTGCCAGCAGTCTCCCCGTATTCCGATTCGCAAATATATTCGTATTCGGATTTTTAGGGTCAAATTTCCAAAAACGTTCTGGGGAGGACCCCCAAGACCCCCTTCAAGTATTTTAATCTCTATTACTCACGATTTGCTGTGCAAAAAATGAGTAAAAACCCTGTTTTTAGTCTAATTTCGAAAAAAAATTTAAAAAAAAAACCACATTTTTATACCCCAAAAACATATCCTGGATCCGCCACTACTAACATAAAGATGAATAATGTTTTTTTTTTCTTTCCATCAATATTTGTAATGAATACTTAAATGTTACATAGTTTTAAGGTTATAAAAATTATAATAACTGCATTTATGCTTTTATTCTAGCATTTAAAAAATTTCCCATTAGCCCCCACTTTCCCCTAAACTATGCAATTAACACTAGAAGCTCCGGGTAGCTCGGGTAGCTACAACCCTCAAAGACGGTCATATTGACGTTACGCTTTTCTATGCATAAAAATGTTCTTTTTGACTTTGCTATTGCTGTTGATACATTGAGAAAACATTAATAACAACAATTATGTGATTTATAAACATTTTTTTTTATTTTATATTTTGAAATCGGTTGTTAAAGAAAGAAAACTGATTATTCATTTACATTATTCTCACAATCAATGCGTTATTTCCTCTGAAGCATTTTTAGCGCATTTTCCACCCACACATATCTTTTACAATTACTGCACATATCAGATGTTTTATTCTGACCTCACTTTGTGACTTTTGGCATGGGCGACGTTTTTTTGACATTATTAATCTACTAGCGTCAAGCTCGCGCAAAAGGGGTCGTTTAGAAAATATATTACATACCTGTAGGATTCTGAACATTGTTTATCATAATAGTTGCTTGAGGACTATCATCTTCACTCTCACTGCTTTCACTTACAGGGTTTGTTTTTATTTTGGGGAGGATCTATTACTCCATTCTCTATCGATGCATTTGACATGCTACCCTCAGATTCATTTTCAGAAATTTTGTTTATTCTGCGAAAATTTCCTCTTGTGTAAGATATCTCCTTCTACGAGACATTTCGAACAATTCTGTAAGCCAAATGAACTCGAAATTTAATCTGAGCGCGTTTCAATGAATCGACTATCATATATTATCATCAAACATCAAAAGAAGTATCTTGACTGAATTATTGCGTAAATGTATCTTTCCCACGTAAAGAAAAACAGATAAATCATAGTAGTTTGGATTGAAATGAATTTTATTTCTTCTCTGGAAGAAGGATACAATAAATCTTTCCTGGTAATAATGGTAAAAAGAGCCTGGGAAACATCAAGCTTTTAGTCAGGAGGTTTCTTGAAATACGAAGATATATTGATCGTTTACATCTGCCAAACCATGAAAAATAATATGAATTTGTTCAAGGACTCGTGATATAAATCTAAGAAAGCATAGAAACCATAATTTAAGCGATCACTGAAGAAAGAAACACGCAAAACGCCTGAACGTCAAAATGACGTTATTGAGAGTTCTAGGTAGTTCTCTTAATATCTCTGGAACGCGTCATGCGAACTGAACCAAATTTGAACGACATGAATAACAGCATAAGTTAGGAAAAGTCATAAAAGCACAAGTGCGTATCTCAAATACTTTTGAAAATATTTAGATTTAAAAACGCAAAACCGTCAAAATGACCGCTCCAGAGCTTCTAGTGTTAAATGTAATCTATAATTTGATTATCAATTCAAGTAGGTACTACTAAAAATTAGTCATATTTTACCCTCCATCAATCATCTACTCTGTAAAAAGGTGAGGGTGAGTCCCCCAAATATTTTTCTCCAATTTCAGCACTGCTTGTAATGCAAATTACATACATAAAACAACGCCAGTATTACGATTGAAATCAATCGCGAGAACAAGTACTTTGTTTGTTTTAAATAAGAAATCACAATCATTTTCAATTGAAATACACTTTAAACCAAGAGAAACGAAAATTGAACTTACGCCATGTTTGTAGTTTATTGTTGTTGTTGATGTTCTATCTTCGCGGCTGCCGATGACGGAAAGCAAAACTTTTTTTGCTCCCGTTTTCACGGCCCGCGTTTGGTTGTTCAATGCGACCGCAGCGCCACCACTTTTTGCCAACCAAAGGGATTTTTCTGATGGCGGATCAAGCAAACGCGGCCCGTCATCCGCGAAAAAGGGAGCATGTAAAACCAGCTTGAGCCCGGACAGGCGGACAGTGGGGTACTTGGAGTGACACTTGGTTCTGGCAGCTGGGTCAGTGGCGGATCCACGGGGGGGGTGATTGGGGTGATCACCCCCCCCAACAAAGTGACCTCGGCGAATTTCCGGCCGAAAATCACATCCCCGATAACATAGCGATAAACTTGACTTGTGAATAATCTCTACTGAGAAGCCGCTGTCACCATCTGAGCGAGTATTTCTTCCGGTTTCTCGCAGTGCCCCTTTTCGGCAATAGTAGCAACTCGTTAAATGATAACTTCAATGCATCGATCACTTTTCATAGGAGCTCCCTTCCCTAGCCCTGATAAAAGGGTTGACAGAGGGTCCGCGCTAATGACCACTTTTTCTGGCTTTTTCCTCTCGGTACTCTTTGGTCACCGGAAATTTCAGCCGGTGTTAAAGAAATCTGTATCCGGGTGAATTGGACCTCATATCGAGGCTGATTACTGGTATAATTGCACACAAAAACCAGAGCGGGCGGCTTGTTTGTATATTTTCTAATCTCACTGTTTCTCAACATCTATTTCAGGGCTAATCAAAGCTTTTTCAGAGCGATTGACAATCCCATATTGGGAGGGGATAACAGCTATTTGTTGGCAGTGGGATAGTCAAAACTTGTGGGCGGAGCATGTCGTACATATGCCAAGCTGTACAAGTAAAAAACTTAGTTGATTTTCTTTCCAACGTTTGACTTGTCTCGTTTTTTTACACTGATTTGCTGTTTTATTAAAACTTGGCGTTTTACTATCACAAAAAATGGATTCCGGAAATAGTGAACATGGTCGTGCTCAGAAACGAACAGGCTTTGGCTTTGCGGTAATTTTACTTTTAGTTTCTTTTCTGTCTCTCTAATTTTTCTTTATTTTGGTCTGTCTTGTTATATATTAGTGTATACTTTATGCATTTAAGTTGAAGTTCCATTTTAAAAAGGGAAAATGAATTAATTGCATTTAATGGTTTACAATTAAATCAGTAGAAAGTGAAACTTTCCACCAAATATATTTTATGTGTCTTCCTCTTACGAATTGAATGTAAAAGTGAAAATTGATTGTAATGTCGAATGCGCATATAGGTAAAATCACCCCCCCCCCAAACCAAGTCTCTGGATCCGCCACTGAGCTGGGTTGCCCCATTTGCCTGTTTGTCAGCTTCCTCGTTACCGGGGAAGCCGGCGTGAGCCTTGATCCAGTGGAGGTACACCCTTTGGATCGCCACCACTTCCCAAAAGACGTTACGGATGACTTTTACTGTGGCGTCAGTGGACTGGGGATCAGCTAGGGCATGCAGCAGGGTTGGCTGGATTGGACCCAATTGGGTTGGACCCAATGGGTTTTTTCAAAAAAACCCATCTGAAAAAACCCTCAATTTGGACCCATTTTTGGGTTTTTTCAAGAAAAATCAAGATTTTGGCAGTTTTAATATTGATGAAAAACATTTAACGAAATAACGTACCCATAGCTGCAGTTGAGTGGGTTTTTTCAAAATTTTAACCTTTTTTCAAAAATTATGGGTATTTAAATAGATTTCTTTTAATATTGAATGGGTTTTTTCAAAGCTGAGGATATTTTTAAAATTTCAGTGGGTTTTTTCAAAAGCTTAGGATGTTTTTAAAATTTCAGTGTTTTTTTTTTTGTTTTCAAAGTAAATAGATTCTTTTGTAATTCAGTGGGTTTTTTCATTATTGAATGTTTTTTTTTTTCAAAACTTTGGACGTTTAAAATTCAAACTAGGTATAAAAAATGAAGAATGTTTTTCTAAATTTCAGTGGTATTTTTTTCAAAGTTAATTTTATTTATTTAAACCAGGTTTCAATAATTAAGGGAATAATTCTTTAAATTTCAGAGGGTTTTTTTAAATATTATAAAGCTCTTTCATAATTCAGTTGGTTTCTTTAAAGTTTAAACTAGTTTCAAAAATTAAGGTGGATTTTAAAAATATGAGGGGTTTTTTTCAAAATTAAATAGGTTTTTTCATGATTGAATATTTTTTTTCATAGTTTAGAACGTTTTCTTTTAATTAAGTGCGTTTTAAAATTAAATGAGTTTTTCCCAAAATGAAGGAACGGTTTTATATTATGAAATTTTATGAATTATGATGAATTTTATTGAGGTTTTGGTGTCTTTTACGTATATTTTCAGTCGTAAAACAAACAAAATGTCGTCCTTGTGCAATGCTTGCAACGAGAAAATCACTGCTCCCGAAGATGTTGTTACTTGTTCCGGTCCATGTAAACAAGCGTTTCATCATCAACACTTCATCAATTCATCCCGGTACTTGCCTAAAAAGTATCGTGACGTAATCGATCCAGTTATTTCTCGAAACGCCCACTTTGCTGCTCCAGAAAACATGCTTTTGGCCATGTTAACTGATGATAGATGTCACATTAGGACCCTTGCAGTGCGGCGTATTATCAAGGCTAGAGAAGGCACCAGAGATGGGGAAGTTGTTTGCTCATTTTGTCTCGTTCCTGTTATCGCGTTGTGCTTATGCAATTTCACAAGACTCTTTAGTTCTGGTAAATGGTTTGAAATGAACACAGTAGTTAAGGTAACATTAATTTATTTAAATCCTTTAAACACTCATAAATACAACACTGAACATATATATTTGGCTTATGACCTTAAAATTAGCTTCTTTAGAACAGAACATAAATATATATCATAACTTGCACACTTAACATTATAACAAATGCATAAGGACAGAGCTCCTACCTTCCAGCGCTCCCATGGTTCAATTAGCTATCAGCTGCTGAACGGCTTCGGATATTGCTTCCGATTCTGCTATTTGATTACACCCCTCTTTCCTTATTTATAGGGATAAGATGGGTGCTTCTAGATCTTAACCTCGTGAGATATCGATAGGGGGTCCTGTGGGTTGTTATTCAACCATCATGCGCTCAGGGAACCTTCCGAGGGTCAAAGAGTAACATTCGTTTAGAACGTGTACTACTTAAGCTACTAATTAAAAGATTATTTTAATCTAAGGGTGATAAACTTCCGTACTTTCCCAGGGTTGGTCACGTACTCTTAGAATTTCTGCACTTGTTTTGCTATTTTAGGATTTCAAAGGTTAACTAACTGTATATGTGACGTGAGCCGCGTCACATCTCCACCCTTGGCCGAAAAAAAAAGAGAAAAAAAAATATTTATAGCTAAGGTATGCTTACTGGAAGGCAAGTGTCCTGATAACTCTTAAAAAACAAAAAATGACAAAACTTCCACTTGGAATAGTACAAAAATATAAATTGTTACAGCAGAAAATCGGCTGTTAGTTATGATTATTCAGTTTGACCAGATACATATTTCTCCGGTACCTAAATTGAATATAAATACGAAACACACAAACACAGAAAAAAAATGTAGTAAGGATACCATCCCAACAAAAAAAAAATATAATCATATCTAAACTCTTAATGGCATTATGCTTGGTGATAAGTCCATACATAGTTGATACTTTTAACACATGTCAAGTTCAACGTAAAGTAGTCTCATAGCCTATTAATATAACTAATGTGCAAATCCAGCACAAAGGATATCCGTACTGAGAGGCGCATTTTTGCTCTACTTATCAGAAAAAAAAAAGGGGAAAAAAATTATATATTAAATTAAACTCCTATATACAAAAAAGAAATTAGAGAATCAAAATCTTATTTCCGACAGCACGTTACACAAGTAGAAAAAATTGTTATACTCAGACAAATTATAAGCAAAATTGTACCAATGACCTTCATAGAGAAAAACACACCAGAAAATGTAGGCATGGAAAAGAAATCAAAGAATCCTGAGCCAAAGGGGTCGCTTTCCATAAACGTTTTAGTGTAAGATGTGTTGAGACTTCTCAATTGTAAACTCGGTTCATTAAGACAAAACGATGCTAACTGACAATGCTTCATGTTACGAGAGACCAGACATATTTTTTCATCATAACACTTTTGTTCTGCCATAAATTGGATTTTGAAACCCTTGGGCTCAGTTTCTAAGAAAATTGATTGCGTGTACAGTTTGATAGTATTAAATTCAATAGACACCGTTCCTGCTTGGCAACTTGAAACCGCCTTAAACTCCATTTCACTGAGGATTTGGCAGGCATAACAGCCTTTGGTCTTTACCTCCTCCTCTGAGAATTTTGGACAGACATCCGCATTCTCAATGTGAATCTTAAAGTTTTGAAAGTGTAATTGCACACGCACAGGAGCTGTTGACAGAAGGCGGGATTTTAGAGTCCCCTTATCTATAGAGATAAGGTGTAGGTCGCGTGCCAAAGGCAAAGCGTTTTCTTTGTTGGTAAACATTGCTATCAAACCGTCAGGTTTAGTTTGACATCGCAATGTTGTTTCAAAAAATTGGCACGGAGATAAATCAGAGTCAAAAATAAATGTGTTAGTGTAGCTCTCATTTGCCTGTACTTGGCCAACCATTCCTGCGATAGGTTGGTTTGGAGGACTCGTCGGCATCAGGTATGCTTCAGACTGATCTCCTACTCGGACAACCAGGGATTCAGAAAGATGCAAAGGCGCCTGGTTGTAGGAGCCTAGAATCTCCAAGTGAATACCGTCTGCTGTTTTGGCACTAGATTGTAGGGTGAGCAGTTCATGCGTATTGTTCACCACTCGCTCCACTGCTATGGTGTAAGTGCACTGATGTCCGTGTATGCTTCGAACCTCGTAGGAGTGGAGCAAGTCAGGCACGAAATACACACGGTAAAAGAGACATCCCATTCTAGAGACAATCATGCAACCGCTCCCCACACTGGATGGATGACAGTTCGTTATCCCAGGATAACTTAAGCTTTCTTTTGTAAGAGCTTCAAACTCTTTGTGCGGCACACAGTGCTCCCCCCATGCACAAAACTGGTTTTGAGGGCAGGCAAGCTGTGATACTGTTTTCCCCTGGACAGGGAAAGTAAAGTATTGTCTCTTAGTAGAAAAAACGCATTGGGCCGACACCAACCGCAGCTTGAGGTGGAGCACATTTTTGGAATTTGAGTCCTGGAACCAGATACACGCCTCATGTCCAAGGGTTTTGAGGGCAATTTCGGCTGTGGTGAAGAGTTCGCACTTCCTGTGGCCATTAACTGTCTGACAGTTACGGATATTTGAGGCTAGGATGGAATGGCTCGTGCAGTCTGCAGCGACCACTGTTATTAGTCCCAAGAGGACCAAAGCCAATACAGGTCGATTTAAACGGCCATTATTTTCGAGATATGCATGAAAATTGTCAAACCTCATGCGCAAACCGTTGCCGAACACTGCACCAACGAGTAGAGAGAATCGAAAAGTGTATTTTAAAATTTGATAAGAGCAAAAGGTAATTAAACTGAATAGGGAAAAAATTTTTAACACTCCTCTAAACGCGAACTTCAGTAAAATTAACATTACAAGAGTTAAAATTACCAGGATTGAATATGCGAGATATTTTATATATGCGGGCCATAATAAAGTCACTGCAGAAAAAGCAATCTGTTGCTCTACATATTGTTTTTCCGTCCAGTGTAATATCACCATGTATAGCTTTCCCGGATGTCGTAATAAAGATTAATGATAACTGACCCTTATATGCAACGAACTCAAAAGGTAGGATTACATTTAAGTCATTTCCAACATGGAAAATTACCTCATTGCCAGAAATTCGGGCTATAAGTTTTCCGGGTTCCGGAACGGTTACTATCGGGTCATTGTAAAGGAGTGTTAAATTATGTTGATGGAACGACGCACTTTCATATTCCAAGAGGGCTCGTTGGTTTCGCTTAGATGGCAACGGGATTTTGTAAAGGCACATATCCACCGTCAATAACGTTGGATTAATGATTGTTTCCTGTTCTGTGACGTGCTGCAATTCATACTGCACCCGTTTGACCGTGCAGAAACAGGTAGCTGTCTCGTCACAAGAAACAAGGGAGCAGAATTCTTGGGATCCCGTACAGTTGTTGGAGCAGTCGCAGGGGGCCGGCTCTTCGTCCCCGGTCAGAGAGGCTTTACCCACACATTCAAAGGTAGGTGAGTCACCGGCGAATTGAGTCGGGCGCTCAAAGAAAGTAGACGGCTCCAGCAACCCATCAGCCATTAAAACAAACGAACGTTTGCCAATGATGCAGTGGTGGCATGTGTGAACTCCACAAACAGTCGATGGGAAATCGAGCTGGGTAATTAGCTCGTTAGGTACGTGTTCACACGTATAGATTGACGAGTTTGCATTCCATTTGCACAGTTCTGCCGAAGCATGTATCCCTAATGTCAGGATAAGTAACAGTAAGGCTAGAAGAAATTTGGGAAGTAAGAGCCATGTCCCAATTGGTATTAATGCATTGTCATAAATGTGCAAGTTTGATAAAGAGTGAAAAGGATATCAAGGATAAAAACGTATTGGGAAAATTATTAGTTCAGCTGAAGAGTTTTTCTTTAAGGGTTAACTATCTCTGTTCCTTTGCATAGTCTCCTTTGAAATATTAATAATTTGGCCTTATCAATATACTAAACTCCTTTCTATTATTTTTACTACTGCTTTCGTTTTGATTGAGATACAAGATTATTCATGTATATCACATTGTTTGGTCTATAGCGAATTTCGAATAAGATTTGAAATGTTTAAAACACAATGACACGAATTCTTCGCCAAAGGGAATGTCTTTGCGCCAGCACAAGAGACATTACCAAGTGGAAAAAAAACTTGTCACAAATCTTGGAAAAGCACCGCGCGTTACTAATCCAAAACGGTGTTTTAACAGAGGATTGCATTATTGAATAATATTTTAATTAGTTTTTAGTATCTGTTAAGGAGGGGTTTTGATATTACTCACGGGAAACATTATTTTTATGTAAAGAAAGCTATTTTCGACGATAAAATATCCGCGTTTTTATAGCCGGTTTAAACAAAATGGTGTTTACATTTTTCCGTTCTGTAGGCTCACTCTCAACTAGTTTACTTGCCAACACATCGGCTATTTTATCAAATATACCTTTGTCTTGTTGAGGGACATCTCCTTGTATAGCCCAATTAATTATTCTATCTGTTAAGGAAGAGCTAGAGGGGTTTGAAGTGCTGACATTATTGTTTCTAGCCGAGGTTTCTCTACTCTGAGAGCGTAAGTCATATCTCCTTTCCATTGGAGCAGTTTTTGTTTTGGGCACTTTTTTTGGAGCACGACTACGTCCCACTGATTCTTGTGTTTGTAAAGGGGGATTATCAGTTTGGGAAGAGGGTTGATTTTGGTTCGATAACGTAGATTCCCCTAGCGTAGTTTGTGATTGTGGTGTAGTGGAGGGTTGAGATTGTTGAGTTGGAGGTACCTGAGGTTGAGAAGTCGAAGGGGTATTAGGTTGCGGAGTAGGGGGTGGTTGAAATTTTTGCAGTGGGTAATATGGAAGAATCAATTCGTCCTCATTATCTGAATCCTCGTAATACCTATTATTTCTAGCGCTACCTGAAGCTCCCTGGTTATCTTGATTCATTGAAATAGGAGGGGAATTATTTTGTACAGTATTATCATCATCCTTGAGCAGCAAGTCCGGCCTCCTTTCCGTGAAGCTAAACATTCTATCAACATGCACTCTTAGTGCTTTGGAAAGGGGTTTGTTAGTATCTCTAATTGAGTAATTTAAATCGGAATGCTTTTCCAGAACTCTGTAAGGTCCCGAAAACTTTTTTGCAAATGCCCGTCCGGTTGATTGATTAGTTGCCGGAGTATATAAATATATTTTCTCCCCTATTTTAAAGGACTTTTTCTTTGCAATTTTATCCCTAAGACGACTCTGTTTCTCAGCTGCAATTTCCAAATTTTTGTACACCTTTCTATAAACATATTGCATTTTAGACAGATTTTCTTCTACATAATTATCACAGGGAAAATAATGAATATGGGGGTTTTGGTCTAATAGATGAAAAGGCAAATTAATATCACGATTGAACATTAGAAAAGATGGTTTTTCATGAGTTGTATCATGATAAGAGTTATTATATATAAAGTTATAATAGTCTAAATCATAGGCGCCGACTCCATAGGGTTTGAGGGGGCTTGAGCCCCCCCAATGTTGAAAGTAGGGGGGCCAGGCCCCCCCAATATTTTTAATTCGCTTTTAATATTTTTAATTACAACATCCTCTCTGATTTTCTTCGGAAACGACGACCTCAAGCCTCGACCAGGAGGTTCAATTCGTCATCCCATTTATCACTTGACTGCCAAAGTGTCCGGTGCTCAAAGTGTTCCGATTTCCAGGAAGCCATCAGTCATTAGCGCGCAGACCCCTGGCTTGGGGTTTGGCTCCAGGAGGGAGTGGGCCTTCTTTTGTTTCTTATCAGAAGTTCCTCCGGCCAGGGTACGATTGCGGAAGTGGGAGGAGGGTGATGCATTAAAACGTCAAAAAACGACCCCTTGTCGGTAAAATGAAAGCAAACGTTTGTAAAGTAGGTGGGCCGTAGACTTTCTAGATGTCATAAAACTTGGATGTAATAAAACAATTACTTCTGGGCCTCCGGCACTTGCGGTGCAACGGGAGATATGGGAGCCCTCCTCGATGGCTATCTGTGGTTAACAGGGTTACTTGTGGGGTTCCCATGTTTACTTGTGGGGTTCCCATGTTTGGGGTGAAATCGTCTTTTGGTGATCATGTTAAAGCATGGGCTTTTTGAGAACACCGCTCCCTTTTTAACTAAAAATTCTTTTCAGGTTCCCCCTTTACTAAATTTTGGCCCTAATTTGCTTTAATTAATGTAGTAACATTTCACCGAATTTTAAACCAACAAGTAATAATAAACTTTAGTTTATGTAACTTCTGTGGAAAAAATAATTTTAAAGCTTAGATATGAACATTACTATACTAAAAAATTAAGTTTCCGATGTACTCTTATATTCTTAATAATCCCCGAGCAATATCCGGGCATTATTCATAATGCCCGGATTTATCACATTGCCCGTAACATATACATAACTAATTTTCATGATTTAAATCGTGATTTTAATCACTTCATTTTTAAGAAATATCGTGTGATTTGAATAAAAAATATTAATATACCACGAATTAACTGTTAAACGTTATAAAATTGGATTTCAATATTTACTTCATAATTTTAATTTCGTTGATTAGGAATAGAAAGATATGATGAGAGAAACTACTAAAACTCAGGAACAAGTTTCCACCTTGTTCCCTTTTATATCTTGTTGACCATTGATACCCTTCATATATCTTTTCATTGGATAGGGGAGACTGTGGTTAGTTGGCATAATTGAGAGTAATTAATTAAAAGTGTATTCAATAATAAACCCGACGTTCATTTTCAGCTCAAAGATTAACCTATTCAATGCATAACTTGATATGTAAGTTTAACTCTTTAACACTATAACTGCAATCTTATCCGTGATGTAATAAAATAGAAATATGTTCGAGAAATTACAAAAGCTTACACGGAACCGTCAAAAGAATCTGAACATTTTAAAAATAAAAATGTGTCATTCTTATCAGTAATTAAAATGTTTTTCCTCTGGAAACCGTCAAGAAAATTATTTTTAGAATAAAAACGAAAAAAAAAATAATTGAGAAATGTTTTCAATTTTAACTTTTTTTATCATGATTTTGATATGTATTGTTTTCATGAATAATCAATCGAAAAAAGTTTACTAAGATGTACGTGAATCCCTCAGTCAAAAAACGTTGGCGATATTTTCTTCGCCAGGCTTCGCCAACACTCCCATTCATTCCCACTCCATTATCAACCGCGAGACTACACTTCTCTTCACTAGAAGACCATAAACTGCAGGTGGCCCTGCCGCAAATTGTTTTATTACATCTAGTGGCTCGATGTAATAAAACTTTACGTTGCTCCGTATTGCAGTCTCATATCGTTTTGTGAACCCTTAATTATTCCTTTTTTCGTTATTGGCGTCCTATTCGACACCACACCCCACGTGACTGAGAAGGGGATGACAAATTTACATTTTTGAAGAGGTCAGCTAGTTGAACTTTAGTTGTGCTATTGAACGTCACTGTTTCTCCTATCATAGTGCTGAATTGCATTAATAGTTTTTAAGTTTCTCAAAAAGGTAAGAATGATTTATACCTTTTCATTTGAAAAAGTGAAGGGAGCAAATATATACCGTTGATTTTGAAAGTACAATAGGTCCACGTTTTATTGTTTCGAAATATGTATTTAATGTTTTCCGTTTAATTAAATTAAAAAATATTGCTCTATTTTGTATTGAATTATTTTATGTAGTTCTAGAATATGCTCATATAAGAATGAAAATATGTACCGGTTGCGAGATAGTAGGCTTGCAAGAATAAAAATAGCATAAAATTAGGGTAAAAAATAGACAATATGACTTGTGCCTTTTTCAAAGCGAACAAAATAAGCTCTTGTCCTTTTGAAATTCGGGGATGTCCACTGCTTTATTTTTAGTTTTAATAAGTTCGTGTATGATTATTTTCAAAAACACACATACTTTGATATTATTGCTTGCTTTGTAATAAACGTATTATTTTACGTACATTTTTAAACTGACATAGAATATTATTTCTATTTATATCTTTTGTTGTGAATCTTATAAGATAAAATCAATAAAAAAAATGCAAAAGTTTCTTTTAATTTAGATTTTAAGTCTTTCAAAATATTGATTAAAAATTGAAAGAGTTGAATATATATAAAATTAATCCATATTATCTTTATGATTTTTGTAGTGTGCGTTTGCTTTCTTTGCTTGTATTATATGACTTTATTTAGCTTTTTTTTCTTTAAGTTTTAAGAAATTTCTGTCTTATTTTTTTTCTAGGTATTATAATTTAAAATGTTAAGTTTCCTTTATAGAAATAAGTACTAAATATAATAGAAATCGGACACACAGAGCGGTTTTTTATGTAATTGGTGATCATTTGGATTAAACGTGTATGTATTAAAAATTGACATGGCACATTTAACTTATATCTTCACAGCTTAATACAGTATTATTTTAGATCACAGTAATATCAGATCCAATTAAGGTTTTTGGACTTATACTGCTAATAAAATTAGCGATATTTATTTGCATGACATGTGACTTTTAAGCTTTCCCATTTTACATTTCGGTTCAAAAGGGTTTTAAGTGCTTTTTTAATTAAAAATACTTTTTACTTACAAACGTAATAAGATTTCATGTAAAAATACTATTTAAAAAAGTTACACTATTTTCTCCCCTCCTTTATAAAATTTCATTTTTGTACATTTAGTCCAGTCGCCAAATGAGAAAATAGGCTTGAACCTGGAAATAGGGTACAACTAATATTTTATGATTGATTCTAGTACTATTTGATGTACTGAAACATAATATGAGGGGTGCCAGAGTGGCACCTTTGGGCAAATTTAAATATCGAACGTCAAAGTTCTATTTAGTAGAAATAGTCCATTAACCAGGAAAAAAATATAGTAGTCGTTTTTTTGACAGATTTGTATGTTTTTGAGGGTGCTGAATCCGAATCTGACATTTTCAGCTGAAATTTCGAACGGCTTCATTGAGAATTTTCAAGATATTGTCAAAATTTCACCCTTTTTTACGGTTTTATGCTCATAAAACAAAAGCTACGGGTTTTACAAGAAAATGTCCAATCACAAAGTTAAAGTTTAATAAACAGGCTACAAAAAAGTCAATTGTAACATTTTTGTCAGACGAATAGTTTTGCCGCTACAGCCCGCCAAAAGAAGAGGCAATTTTGACCAGATTGGGAAAAATTCGGAATGTAGTGCCTGCATCTCGTGATTGGGTGCAGTTTGGAAACATATTACTTAAAATGAATGATTTTCTAATTCGTACGATTAATTCTAGTACTATTTGATATAGGGGAGAGTGGGGCACCTTGGGACACTTTTTACTAAATTATTTTTCTAATTTATTTATACTGTTATATTTATTCAAACATAGCTAATATATTAAATATAGTCCTTTGCGCATCTAATTAAAAAAGTTCCGACCAATTATCTCTTTTAGGGAATTCATAATAACAAATTTAAAAAACCTCTTTTAATGTCCCAAGGTGCCCCACTAGTGGTCCACCTTTGAACACTTCCAATAATAACATAAAAACTTATGTTATTTTGAAAAATAAAAAACTATCACATTAAATTATGATAAAGCTATGCTTACCAATCTTAAATTGGCCATCAAATTTATTTTACATTCAAAATGTTTTACTGATTTCCTCATTTTTGTCATGACGTAAATCACTGATTTTTTTGTTTCCTTCCAAAAACTTTTTCGAACCAATTTCTATATTATAATCCTCTAAATTCTTAAATTATTTAATTCTTTAATACAAATTAATTTTGTTTTATTCTTGAAAATTTTGGGGTATCTTTCAAAAAGTCCTAAGGTGCCCCACACCTGAGTGTCCCAAGATGCCCCACTTGACGCTTTGAATATTAAACTTAATTACTCTTTTAGGTTTAAGAATAAATTTTCTTTTTCTTTTCTAAAATATTAATGTATACACATATTTTATTCTCAACATAATTATAATGACATAAATAAACCTCTTTTATTAAAAAAATTCTTTTGAAACTACAAGTGATTGCAACTTTGCATCACAAAAAACAAGAAAACTGATGTAAATAATGAACCAGACACACCAAAGATTCCAAAACACGTTGAAGAGTAGATTTTAGTGTGTGTTTTAAGCACGAGTTCATAACTATAAAATTGCGTCTGAAAAATGGAGTGTCTCAAGGTGGGCCATGTCCCAAGGTGCCCCACTCTATCCTACTGTATCATAATATGAAAATATGAGGGGTGCCAGAGAGTGGGTAACTTTAAGTATCGAAGGTCAAAGTTCACGGGATCAAAAAAATAGAAACCACCCAGTTTGTTTCGAATGAAAGGGAGTCGGCTGACCAAAATTAAATATTTGTAGTTTAAGGTGCCTGCCATCCTTGAAAACTTGATTTCTGAAAGTCCTTCCTTCCTTATACACACACACACATTCCTTGTATTTGATAGGTATTTTGAGTACAGTTCAAAAAGTGCTACGCGATCAAAAAGAGGAGTATTTTCATGCAACTAAGAGCAAACAAACCTCTCCCAAGTCGCAACAGTATATTGACCCATTCATGCAATAAAATCAACTCAGCAAGTTAAATGTCGACTATATAAAATATTCTGTAATTTTTAATTAAACTCAGAGAAAAATATAAACTTCTTATTTATTACCTATTTTACCTGTTTCAATTTTACATATTTTATGTAATTCAATGTTTCATATTTTATATTGAATTCTATATATTCTATAATGAAAATTTTTCTATATATTTAATATTGGAAGAAACTATATTTAATTTTGGTCAGCCGACTCCCTTACATTCGCAACAATATGTTTTTTTTTATCCCGTGAACTTTGACCTTCGATATTTAAAGTTGCCCAAAGGTAGGTTCCACTCTGGCACCCCTCATATTATGATACAGTATATCAAATAGTACTAGAATCAATCATATGAATAAGAAAAACACTCATTTTAGGTAATATGTTTCCAACTTGCACCCAATCACGAGATGCTGGCACTACAAAGAATAAAACAAAATTAATTTTTATTAAAGAATTAAATAATTTAAGAATTTAGAGGATTATAATTTAGAAATTGGTTCGAAAAAGTTTTTGGAAGGAAACAAAAAAATCAGTGATTTACGTCATGACAAAAATGAGGAAATCAGTAAAACATTTTGAATGTAAAATAAATTTGATGGCCAATTTAAGATTAGTAAGCGTAGCTTTATCATAATTTAATGTGATAGTTTTTTATTTTTCAAAATAACATAAGTTTTATGTTATTATTGGAAGTGTTCAAAGGTGGACCACTAGTGGGGCACCTTGGGACATTAAAAGAGGTTTTTTAAATCTGTTATTATGAATTCCCTAAAAGAGATAATTGGTCGGAACTTTTTTAATTAGATGCGCAAAGGACTATATTTAATATATTAGCTATGTTTGAATAAATATAACAGTATAAATAAATTAGAAAAATAATTTAGTAAAAAGTGTCCCAAGGTGCCCCACTCTCCCCTATATCAAATAGTACTAGAATTAATCGTACGAATTAGAAAATCATTCATTTTAGGTAATATGTTTCCAAACTGCACCCAATCACGAGATGCAGGCACTACATTCCGAATTTTTCCCAATCTGGTCAAAATTGCCTCTTCTTTTGGCGGGCTGTAGCGGCAAAACTATTCGTCTGACAAAAATGTTACAATTGACTTTTTTGTAGCCTGTTTATTAAACTTTAATTTTGTGATTGGACATTTTCTTGTAAAACCCGTAGCTTTTGTTTTATGAGCATAAAACCGTAAAAAAGGGTGAAATTTTGACAAAATCTTGAAAATTCTCAATGAAGCCGTTCGAAATTTCAGCTGAAAATGTCAGATTCGGATTCAGCACCCTCAAAAACATACAAATCTGTCGAAAAAACGACTACTATATTTTTTTCCTGGTTAATGGACTATTTCTACTAAATAGAACTTTGACGTTCGATTTTTAAATTTGCCCAAAGGTGCCACTCTGGCACCCCTCATATTATGTTTCAGTACATCAAATAGTACTAGAATCAATCATAAAATATTAGTTGTACCCTATTTCCAGGTCCCATGGCTTGGCGACCGGACTAATTGTTGTCAAGGCAAAATGTTAATCTTTGGATTTTTTTATTGGCTTCTTTCGGTTTGATATTTTTTGTGGTTTTCAAAACTCTTCACCCTTAAAGGTTTTTCAAAGAAAGTTTGTAACTTTAAGAGGGAAATCCGGAATTTTTATTTTCGATTTTAAAGAAATGGACGAAAATAAAAAATAGAATTCTTACATCGTTTAAACGGATTGAATTTTAAATTTCAAAGGAAAATAGTAGAATTTTGACATTTTAGTAAACTTAAGTGTTGGCTGTTTTAATTTGTGCCACAACGCGTTGTTGGGGCGTTTATGATGCTCGCTTCTCAATAATCGAAAATACGGTCTATAACTGACATAAGCGCCGACACCATAGGGTTTGAGGGGGCTTGAGCCCCCCCCCCAATATTTTGTGATGTTTGGATATTTTGTGGTTTGGAATCCCCTTCAAAATTTCGAAGAATCCCCTTCAAGAGCAGTTTTTTGGGAAAGAGTAACCCAAAAGGTCTCAAAATGAGTTAAAAATTTCTTTTAAGGGTCAAATTTTGAAAATTTTCTTGGGGAGAACCCCCAAAATTTGGATATATATTTATTATCTGTAGTTTTTTTTTTCATATAAATTTGGTGGCTTGTTAGGAGTGACCCTCTTCATTTGTAACCCAAGATATCTCAAAATGAGCTGAAATGCTACTTTTAACAGAGAAATTTCTAAAATTCCCCCTTCTTATTTCGGGCTCACGTTGTTACACAAAACTTTTACATTAAATGCACACCTTGACGATATTGAAAGGGACATGTAAAGGAATTGATTTTATACATATGATACAAAATTAGGTTATTTTAAATTGTGGTTTTAACTTCATGGTTGTGTTTCCTTAATTTTGTTTTTTCGTCTAGTACTGGCCCCCCCAATATTTTATAAAAGTCGGCGCCTATGGTCTAAATAAGTATCCCAGTTAGTGGTTGTTTCCGATAAACATGTTAGACTAGTTTTTATACTAGTGTTTATTCTCTCGGAAACTGCATTAGTTTGGGGGTGATAAGGGGTGGTTTTTAATTTATGAATTTGCAACTTTTCTGCTAATTCTTTAAATAGCTTACTCTGAAAGTTTGTTCCAAGATCTGTTAAGATTGAGTTAGGAACACCAAAAGTTACTATTACTTGCAAAAGTTTTTGTGCAACAGTACGAGCTGTTATATTTGGTAATGCAAAGAGAACTGTATATTTTGTAAAATGGTCAATAACTGTGAGGATATATTTATTACCTTGTTCAGACATAGGAAGTGGTCCCAAAACATCCAAACTTATTAATTCCATGGGTTGAGAGGGTGTATCAAAATTTTGGATTGGAGATTTAGTAATTTTAAACCCTTTTCTTTCAATACATAGTCTACAAGAGTTAGAAAAATTTTTTATATCCCTATACATGTTTTTCCAGAAGTATTTTTCTTTAATTGAACGAAAATTTTTGTAAAAGGCATAATGGACCGTTTCAGAACCTTCTAAAACGTGAGGAATCAAACTTTTTGGGATCACAATTTGTTCCAAGAAATCATCCCGAGCTGCGTGTTTACTTCTGTTTGATATATGCATTAAAATACCCCTATCTAAGAAATAGTTTTCTACCTTTTCTTTTATGTTTAGAGATTTATTTTCCAGAAAATCTATTATTTCTTTTAACTCTGGATCGTTTCGTTGTTCAATTTTTATGACATTAAGGTCAGGAACATCCGTTTTGACGACATTAATAGTCTCTGATATATCTCGAGATAAGAGATCGCCAAGAAAATTTTCCGACCCTTTTATAAACTCAAATTCGAAATCATAATTTGACAATTCAATTAACCAGCGAGACAGCCTGCTCGCAGGAGAATCTAGCTTTAACAAATAATTCAAGGACTTGCAGTCCGATAGAATTTTAAATTTCCTTCCATATAGGTACGTTTTATAATGTCGTACCGCTAGCAAAATGGCATAAGCTTCTAATTGTATGGAAGGCCATTTTTTCTCATGTGGCTTAAGTTTGTGCGAAAAGTAGCTAATTGGTCGCAAGGCCCCATTTTCATCTTTTTGTAAAAGAGCGGCACCTACGGCCGTGCACGAGGCATCAGTATTTAAATAAAATGTATCCTCGAAGTTGGGATGCTGCAACATGACATCAGATAGTAGTTTGGATTTAATTTTTTCAAAAGCGGTTTGCGCTTCAGCAGACCATCTAAATTTATTTGTAGCTTTTGTTAGTTCTGTTAAGGGGACTACGATCTCCGAGAAATTCTCTATAAAATCCCTATAATAGTTTGCTAATCC
Source organism: Tetragnatha montana (assembly GCA_963680715.1). Taxonomy (NCBI): domain Eukaryota; kingdom Metazoa; phylum Arthropoda; class Arachnida; order Araneae; family Tetragnathidae; genus Tetragnatha; species Tetragnatha montana. Next base: position 53,375,400 of record OY796675.1, read on the forward strand.
CAGAAATCGCCTTAATCGGCGAACTGTATTTGGAACGGGGAAATGCTCTATTGACTTAAGATTCTCGGGAAGTGGCTTTAAACAGTTCTTATCAACAATATGCCCCAGATAACAGATACTAGACTGAAGGAACTTGCACTTCTTTGGATTTAAGGTTAACCCATATTGCCTGAATCTTTCAAATACAAGGCGTAATTTCCTTAATGAGTCCAGAATAGACTGTCCCGGGATAATTACATCATCAATGTAAGCCGAAATATTTTCCGATTGTAAGCCGTTTAGGACTGTGTCTGCAGTTTCCTGAAAGATTTGAGGGGAATTTTTCATTCCGAAGCTCAAATATTTGTAGTGGTAGTTACCGTATGGGCTAGTGAAGGCTGTTAGATGTTTATCTTCCTCGCGTAGTCTTATTTGGTGAAACGATGAATTAGCATCTAATGTGCTGTAGAAGTTAGCTCCGCGTAAGGAATTAAGTATATCCGAAATTAAGGGCAATCTATAAGTAGAGGAAATTGTTATTTGATTTAATTTACGGTAATCTATGACTAATCTAAACTGTCCTGCTGTTTTTTTCTTCACTAATATTAACGGGAATGAATATCGACTATTAGATTTTTCTATGATTCCAGCATCTTCTAATTCTTTTATTTGATTTTTGAGGGTTTCTCGTAAAGCTACTGGCACTGGGAAAGGTCTACATTGAATGGGGGTTTTATCTGTAATTTCAATAGAAGGGGCCTCCAATTTACACTTTCCAATTGTTTTTAAAGATGTGCTAAATATATCGGCGTACTCAAATATCAAGTCTATTATTTTTTGTTTTGCATTTGCTGGGACAGAGGTTAAATCAAAATCATCTATCCTTAAATCTTTCCGCCGTTTTTCTTTAACAGTATTGTCAGTTTGAATTTCTATTTCAGCTTCTACTCTAGCAATTTTCGTTTCTTTATTTAAATGAAGATTTTTGTTAGACAGGTTTTTTATTACTAGTGGTAAAGTGCCATTAAAATTTACTGTACAGACTGAATGATGGATTTCTACCTCATGATTAGGTATTAAGGGAATTAACATTACATTGTTACCTGGTGGAACTTTATGGTCTAATTTAACTGTTACAATTGATGATTCTCCCGGGCTTAATTTAACCCTTCTTGCAATTCTGGCAGTTATGTCAACAAACACTACATTTACTTCATGAGACTCGAAGTTACGAATTTTTGTAGAACATCCGTTTATAGAAACAGTTTTACTTTGAAAATTTATGTTACATTTAAATTTTGTAAGCCAGTCAAAACCCAGTATCAAATCGTAGTCTCGTCCAATATTAGTTTGCATTATCAAAAAGTCATGATACAAGGATTTTTGCGCGACAATAATTGGTAAAACGATGGAGGACTGAATTTTAATCTCACTACCATCTAATGTTGTTATTTTTATGTTGGGGTTTGTGTTCGAAGGTTTGATTATCTTAGCTGATGTTTGTTCGAATACTTTTTGACTGATCAGGGAAACACTAGCTCCACTATCTAATAATGCGTTATAATTCTTTTTCCCGATTTTTACATTAATGACTGGTAAAGAACAGTTCTCATTTGTGTGAAATTCTACAGATGGGAACGGTTTATCATTACCCTCCAACTCATGAAACCGATGGGGTTTTATCGATTCCTTCGATAGTTTAAATCCATTCTTTGTTTTGGAGTAGTCTCAGGGTTGTTTGTATTTGGGAAAGAGTCAAACGACCTGCGATAGGGTTGTTTGACTGAAGGCCATTGACCTGAGTTTTCACGCTGTTGGAAGCTATCGCCTCTTGGATTTTGAGTGCGATAGTAACGCGGGGTGTAATTATGACTATAACCACCTGTCGGTTTTTGTGTTCTTTTGAACCAACAATCTTCGGAAACGTGATTGTTGCGACGGCAATGCACGCAAGGACGCCTTTGAAAGGCGTTGCGCTTAGGATATTGGGGGGCTGAATTTTTAAAACTGATGTTGTTTAATTTTTCACTAAGGGTGCCCATTATATAGTTAGAGGTTTCCGCCTGCTTTTGGAGGAACTCCATCAATTTATCATCCCTATCTATTTTGTTAACTGATCCCTGATTTACATTACTCTCTGAATTCATGAACTGCATATTAGATTCATCTAGAAGCGCGTTCTCCACTGCCTCAGAGAAAGTTTTCGGATTTCTCATTAATGCTGAATTTTTAAATGGTGTTAACAAACCTTCTAAAAACTTCGCGAGTTTAGTTTGATCTACTATTTTTTCCGCATCAACTTTTGTAGCATTTTCGAGACCGAAATAATTTATCGTTAGGTTTGATACCCTAGAGGAAAAGCTACGGATAGATTCTCCGACATTTTGTTTGCAGTTGGAGAATTGCTGTTGTCGGTAACTTATAGTGGTTTTGTGGTCAAAAAATTTCAAAAATTTTGTTTTAACATTATCAAAAGATTTTTCATTAAGTAACTCTGGGTCATTCATAAAAAACTCCAAAGCTGGACCTTTAATTTTGCTTTTCAATACCGCGATAAGTTCTGAATTATTCCATTGAGCAATTGTACCGACCTCTTCCAAATTCGTGAGGAAATATGATACATTTGAGAAAACGTCTCCATCAAAAATATTAACTAAACTCTGATAGCCGGCAATTTTGTTAGGATTTGGGGGTTCAGGGGGCGGCATATTTAGCTATTTGTATTAACACTTATTATATTCAAATTGAAATTGAAACAAACAATGTCCCGCGAATATTTAGTTAACCAACTACTATTGTAATGTGGACAACACGTTCATGGTTCATTTCAGCATACACCTTGGCTAAAGAGTCCATTAAAATAATCCCAGGTAACCCAGTATTTACACTGCCGTATGTTCACGGCACCAGTTATCGCGTTGTGCTTATGCAATTTCACAAGACTCTTTAGTTCTGGTAAATGGTTTGAAATGAACACAGTAGTTAAGGTAACATTAATTTATTTAAATCCTTTAAACACTCATAAATACAACACTGAACATATATATTTGGCTTATGACCTTAAAATTAGCTTCTTTAGAACAGAACATAAATATATATCATAACTTGCACACTTAACATTATAACAAATGCATAAGGACAGAGCTCCTACCTTCCAGCGCTCCCATGGTTCAATTAGCTATCAGCTGCTGAACGGCTTCGGATATTGCTTCCGATTCTGCTATTTGATTACACCCCTCTTTCCTTATTTATAGGGATAAGATGGGTGCTTCTAGATCTTAACCTCGTGAGATATCGATAGGGGGTCCTGTGGGTTGTTATTCAACCATCATGCGCTCAGGGAACCTTCCGAGGGTCAAAGAGTAACATTCGTTTAGAACGTGTACTACTTAAGCTACTAATTAAAAGATTATTTTAATCTAAGGGTGATAAACTTCCGTACTTTCCCAGGGTTGGTCACGTACTCTTAGAATTTCTGCACTTGTTTTGCTATTTTAGGATTTCAAAGGTTAACTAACTGTATATGTGACGTGAGCCGCGTCACACTGTACTTAACTTTGAAGCCAAAGACTATGTAGATCTCATTGACTGGGCATCTTGTTATGTGACATCCCCTCCAGTTCTCAGAGAGGTTAGTTCTCAAGAACTTATGAAGATGATTCAGGACCAGGGCGGCTCGTAGCTAAAATTATTGGGGGTGCTGCTCTGGCGCTGATCCATCAAGTTACACCGTATTTTAGACCAGATTTTAAACGATAAAATTACAAATAAAACTCTGGAAAACATGGATAGAAGTAACAGAAATCATACGAAAAGACGCTTACAGATGTAATCACCAAGCACCATCGTTTCTTTTTAACTTCTTCATTCACAAGATCGAAGATCAAAATCACACTTTCTTTTAATTACTCTATTTTCTATATTTTGAAATTAAAATTCAAAACAGATACGCTCAAAGAACAGAACATCCCTTTTACTTATTAAAACTTTAAAATTAAAATCTTACACATTATACCATCCATATGCGATGAGTTCCTCTCTTGCACGCTACTAGAATGACTGAAAAATTGCATTATCCAAAATCAAATTTGAAGTAAAAGAAGAATAACATTCGTGAATAAAAAAAAGTAGGAAAAAATAAGATATTAATACTGATATGTCAAATTAGCTGAATATAATTATTTATTACTGTTTAAAAAGAAAAACAGAAGCTGTAAATAAAAAATGGCAAATAGTGTTAAGTTTAAGTAAGAAAAGCTAAAAAGCCAATATGATTTATTATTAGTAGAAATCGGATGTTTTTCTTCTTACATCCGTTTTTACTACGCTCGCAAAGAAACTATCATTATTTTGCTCGGCGCCAGGGTCAGGGCTGTTGACACAACAGCCCCTCTCCTCCTTAACAGATTCGCATGCTATATTCTTGATATTTTGATTTGATATGATAGAGCAAAGTTTTGATACCTGGTTTGGTATATTTCCGGGTGCTGATCGACCCGGAAAGAAATTATTGGCGAGACGGCGGAGTGTTTTGACTGCTTAGAGCATTATGACTAATAACAGAGAATTATAAATTGAAAAGGGATAATAAGGAAGAATAAAGGGAAAAAATATATTCTTTTTGAAATATTTTAAAGCTAAGAAAAATTGGAATTTGGGGAAATTGGGGGGTGCTGCAGCTCCGCAGCCCCTATGGACGAGCCGCCACTGTTCAGGACGGTATGCCTACAGAATGCTGGGAATTTATTAAATTCCCATTAGGCCAGTCAATAACGACAAAAAAAGGGGCGATAATTGCAAAAAATCGTGTATCTCCAATTTTTGTCTTATGTTGTTAGGACCCATCCCAGTAGTTAATAACCAATTTTGCAACCCTGAAAGCCCTGTGCTAACTTTGCAATCCTCAAAAAACCTAAAAATTTTCCGACTTTTTTCAGTTTTTGGCTTATAACTCATACAAAATGCATCCGCACGAAAAAGTTTCAAATATATCATTTAAAGTAGATAAAATTTGCAATAATTTAAGACCATTCCCAAGTTTATACGTCCAATAGATCCCGAGTTACATGTCTTCAAAAAGGGGCAATTTTTTCCCAAAATTCAAAATTTTGAGTCTAAGTCGCTTTTATATCAAAATATAGGTTATAGTACTCGTTGTAAAAGGTAAATAAGGGCAATATGTTGTAGTACAGTTATTTAGCTTTAATTTAAGCCCTTAATGAAGACTCTAGGTCCCATATTTCTTACTTTATCTTAAAAAACAAAAAATTTGGGAAAACCGAAATTTCGGAAAAATAGAGCATGACGTTGTATGGGCACAGAAAAGGAAAAATAAAGCTATAACACAATATGACGTCATAAAAATTAATATTTATTTATTGAATACAAAATTATTTGTCTTAATACATGTTAATTAATGTTAATTTTTAAATTAAATTGAGTTTAATTAGCATTAATTATATAATTATGAAATTAAAAATATATATTAATTTATTGCTTTTTTAAGTATTAGTTTAAAATAAAACCTTAATAAGTCTTAGATAAGTTTTATAAGACCCTTAGTTCTTGCTTTACCTTAAAAAATAAAAACGATGAAGAAAAAGGATTTTTAACTCGGATTAGCTTACAAGGGCGTGTCAGAACTCGCATCCCCAACAGTTTTAGATATTTGCTATACTTTAAAAAATATATTTTTTCGGAACTATTAAGTTATAGAAATTAAACTAACACACTGATTTAAGAAGATCTGATTACCAGGACGAGCCAAAGGCTTCACCCAGATGAATTTCGACTATTCACACAAAAAGGAGGATTCACGATCCCACAAGTTCTGGTCAGGCTTATGGACAGAAGGACAGACCTAATGATTGAGCAAGAATTTATGAGATCGATGAAATGCCAGGGAGGCTTAACTCATGGTCGAGGCATATGCAGCAGCGTTCTTACGCGTTGGAGTGAAGGAATGGTGTACATGCTGAATATCTGTGAAGGGCTTAAATACTTTTGGAACGTTTCCTATTCTACCACCGAACAACACGTTGACATGAGGCCCACTCAAATAGAACGAGATACCGATCATGTGCAAAAACTTACGAACTGGTTCGATGCCCACACACAATTTCCATTTAATGAAAAAATGCTATCCATCAGCTCTGGTATGGTTGGGGACTCTGAAGTCAATTGCCATATGGCCTACGAATCGGGAATAAATGGAATAAATCAAATCACGAGAAACACCTTTGGAAAAGTTAGTTTTAAAAGAAAAGATAAAGTGCGAACCCTGGCATCAGTTACTATAAAATTACAAAATCAGAAGGTTCAAATAGATCCCCTCACAATTTTTCAAAGGCTGTGTATCACGAAGCAGAAAGAGGGTGACTTGAAAGAGCACTTTAAGTTCGAGTTGGCTCCCTACCCAATGGCTTTGTTTTGTGAAGATGGGATGCGTGGCAAAAAGTCCAGCTTTCACACAGCTTTAGCCCCTCTTCCTGAAAATATATCTATAGGATCCCCTACGTTTGTTTTTGTGGATGGCGGCTACTTACTTCATACAGTAAGGTGGCATCGGAATATCACAACCGAGGAAGTTGTAGCCACTTACATCAGCTACACAATTAGCCATTTTGGAAAAAATGTGTCAGTTGTATTTGATGGATATTCGTTAAGGATTGGATAACCAAGGAATTGAAACAAAGCAAGTTGCCGAGGACGCAGACTGTACAATCGTACAGACTGCTCTCGACAAAAGCAGCTCGCATGAAAATGTCATCGTGATTGGAGAAGATGTGGACTTGTTGGTTCTTTTAAATGGACGACGGTGGAAAATGTTTTCTTTCAAAAAGGGTTCAAGTGGGAATCAACTTGTTTGCAGTGTTCCTCCCATCAAATGTTTCAATAGCGGAGAGCTGGCCTGTCCCTACGGATTTGAATTGTTCCTGCACGCTTTCTCTGGCTGTGACACCACCTCCTCAATTTTCAGGCAAGGGAAAATGAAGATGTTAAGCATGCTTGAAAAAATCCACATCTGGTTGGCGTGGCTTCCATTTTCCTACAGCCTGATATCAGCCACGAAGAAATAGCCTCTGCTGGAAATAAGTGTCTTGTGGCTCTGTATGGAGGAGGAGACTCCGACACTCTTCACGCCCTCCGTTAAGAAATCTTTGTTCGTTCAGCTGCCAACACCAAGGTCCACCTGGTTCGTCTGCCTCCTACCGAAGAGGCTGCAGCTCAACATGCATATCGCACATACCACCAGGTGCAGACATGGTTAGGTGCAGACAAAAAACCAACTGACTGGGGCTGGACGAGGAGTCAGCAAGGTCTGCTACCTATAACCTCTACAAAAGATCCAGCATCAAAAACTCTCCTGAAATTCATCTCATGCAAGTGTCAAAAAGGGTGCTCTGGAAGAGGCTGCTCATGTGAGAAAGCGGGACTTAAGTGTTCTGCACTATGTAAACCATGTCAAGGCAAGTCATGCCTCAACATCCCTACAATTGAGATAGACGAATCTGACAACGAGGAAGACAGTCCTGAACCCTTGGAAGAGACATGATCTTTAGTACCTCAAAAAGTCGTATTTTATAAACTAATACTTAAAAAAGCAATAAATTAATATATATTTTTAATTTCTTAATTATATAATTAATACTAATAAAACTCAATTTAATTTAAAAATCAACATTAATTAACATGTATTAACCCATTAGCGCCCATTGATCTATTTCTAGATCACTAAACATAGCGTGGGAAACTCGCTTTTAAATTACGTTCTACCCACCCCACACATTCCAAACTGCCCAGGGGGCAAGATAAGGCATGCACATGTTTTACAACACGTGTTTTCTTTTGTTTGGTTTGGTCGTTGATCTACAGCGATAAGAGAAAGTTGGCATCGCCATTTCGTTCCGCAGTTTTTCGACGTTTCTTTGCATAAACCCTGGAAACAGCTAAGTGGTACCAGTAAGATAAACTTATTTTGGTGTTTTAATATCTTCATAGATGTGGCTATTAGGATATAAAGCGGTGTTACGTTAAAATAAATTTAAGTGGTAAAAATTCTTGCCGAAATGTTGCTGATCTAAAATTAGATCACTGGGCGTTCGGGCATTTATTTTTCCTGTGTTGCTTACTATACGATTATTTAGTTTTTCCCAATTGAAACTAAAAAATGAGTCTGAGAATATTCACTTATGTCCAGGATGAAGTCAAATATATATTTTCTGATAAAATTGAAAATTATATTGTTGGTAATTAAATTTTATAATTTCTTTTGGTCGATAAATGGAGGGTAGACAATCATGATTTATTGCTAGTAAAGCAAAGCATTGCAAATAGTGGCAAAAATTATCTGTGTTTATTCACATAAATGTATTAGTACAATACAAGTCAATTATCTTGTTTTGAAATAGTTCATGTTGGAAATTATAAGACAATAAAATTTTTTCGAGGAGCTGGAGAAAATATCAAATGGAAAATTATAATTATTTAAAATTCTCCATAATACAACTTTTGCAACCTTAAAATTGACGCTGTGGTAAAATAAATTATTGGAATATGCAGGTAAAAAGCTCAAAGACGCAGCCTTTTTAAATGTTGGCTGAGTAAGACCAAGTTTCGTTTTATTTCATGAGCAATTTCATTTTATGGTAAAACAAATTCATAAAATTTACGCAACATTAAAACTAATGCATTTTAATTTACTTTGTGTTCAATTTTATGGCATATTTTTTTTTCTATAACATGCTTATCAATTTAAAGTTCCCATTTTTCCCACTAAATACTTCCAACATAAGCTATTTATGTAGTTTATCTTGGGTATATTATTTAATTTTATTATTATTTAATTATTTTTCCACATATTTATGAATAAATATTTGTTTCTTAAGGAGAAGTACTAAAGTTTCTACCTATTTTATATTTTTTAAGGATTTTTTGGAAGTTCTACTATTACTTAGCTCAGTGACAAAAATATCACAGAACGCCCAGTGATCTATTTTTAGATCAGCTATTTTTAAAGAAACTAATGATTGTTTTTACAAAATTTGTTTATAATATCCATATTGAAGGCAAAATACACCAGATTCATGATTTTTATAAAATTTGGCCGAAAAAAAATAAATTGGGCGTTAATGGGTTAAGACAAATAATTTGGTATTCAATGAATAAATATTAATTTTTATAACGTCATATTGTGTTATAGCTTTATTTTTCCTTTTCTGTACCCATACAACGCCATGCTCTATTTTTCCGAAATTTCGGTTTTCCCAAATTTTTTGTTTTTTAAGATAAAGTAAGAACTATGGGGCCTAGAGTCTTCATTAAGGGCTTAAATTAAAGCTAAATAACTGTACTACAACTTAATTGCCCTTATTTACCTTTTAAAACGAGTACTATAACCTATTTTTTGATATAAAAGCGACTTAGACTCAAAATTTTGAATTTTGGGAAAAAATTGCCCATTTTTGAAGAGATGTAACTCGGGATCTGTTGGACGTATAAACTTGGAAATGGTCTTAAATTATTGCAAATTTTATCTACTTTAAATGATATACTTGAAACTTTTTCGTGCGGATGCATTTTGCATGAGTTATAAGCCAAAAACTGAAAAAAGTCGGAAAATTTTTAGGTTTTTTGAGGATTGCGAAGTTAGCACAGGGCTTTCAGGGTTGCAAAATTGGTTACTAACTACTGGGATGGGTCATAACAACATAAGAAAAAAATTGGAGATACACGATTTTTTGCAATTTTCGATGTCGTTATTGACTGGCCTACATCGCATACGCAAGCTGTTGAGCGTATCGTGAAATTAATCACTGCAGCCTCCGGAAAAACGGTTGGCCCACAGAACAGGGATTCCTTTGTTACAGCGACACTAAAATTAAGAAAGCAAATGTTAAAATTTAATACCAAAAATCATTACAAGCAATAATGTTGATGTTATTTCTCTGTCTCTCTGAAAAATAAAGTTTTCTCTTCCATCAAAATGAGGTAATTGTTTTGTATTTTTTTTTTAAGTTTTGTCAATTTTCCAAATTTTAAAGTGAATAAGGAGGGAGAAGATATTGGCCTATAAGTTTAAAACTATTTGCAGATGTAGTTGTATATTAATAGTAACTTTTAAGCCTAACCCCAGAATCATGACTGAAATCTGGGATTTTCTATTAATTTTTGAAGTTTGGTCATTTTTAGTCCAGTTTTCAGAAATTTAGGTCCCGTGAGGCAACAGAAGATATTAACCTATAAGTTTAAAACTTTTTGCAGATGTAGTTGTATGTTAATAGTAACTTTTAACCCTTTCGCGACGGGCGTATCAGCCACCGAACTGCTCTCACGGGACGGCGCACGAGTAGAAAGAACTTCCCTTGTGGACGGCGGGCACTTAGCGCGTCTAAGTCGAACTTCGGGAAAAAAATCACAGAAATTAAAATTGTGGACCAAAGTATCTAATTTTCGGCATATGGTGGAAGGAATACCTTTTAAGTCCATGCTAAACAAATTTAAAACATTATCTCTCTATTTTCACGAAAAATTATATAAAACAAGCAACTTGTAAATAATTAGCAGGACACCCTAATAGGTATCTTGTTTTTTCTTTATAATTATGATTGTTATACTCTTTATAAAAAATTTATGAGGAATATACATGCAAAATTTTTCATTTTTTAAAATTTAATTTCAAAGTTTGACTTTAAAATAGAGGGCGCGAAAACATCAAATGTCAAAATTTGACGTCATTTAATCCTAAATATTCATTTTAAACAATGGTTCAATTGTTTAAAGAATTCAAAACGCGATTGTTGGTTTTCACTTACAAGGAGAGGATCCCAACGTGTCATCACCGATTTGGTTCATTTTTGGTGTGGAAGTAGTGCATGACTAGGACATCAATTTGTGAAAATATTAAGAAGCAACTTTCAGAAATTTTGGAGAAAATCGCGATTAAAAATCTTAACATGTACTTATATATCTGATAAGATTCTGGTCTTGCAAGCGGATCGTGGTGTAGCGGTAAGAGCTGTGATTCCCAACCCAAAGGTCCGGGGATCGAGTCTCGCTGCATACCATATTTTTTATTTTAATTTTCCGCACAATTAAGAGCACAGATATGAAATAAACTTATAATAATATTTAATTATAAATTTTAAAATATTTTTTCTTGTGCGTAAAAAATTTTTTGGTAAATACATAATATATACAATAGGATCATAAAAAATTGGATTTAAAAATTTATATTTTTGAGAAGAGCTGTGATTCCCAACCCAAAGGTCCGGGGATCGAGTCTCGCTGCATACCATATTTTTTATTTTAATTTTCCGCACAATTAAGAGCACAGATATGAAATAAACTTATAATAATATTTAATTATAAATTTTAAAATATTTTTTCTTGTGCGTAAAAAATTTTTTGGTAAATACATAATATATACAATAGGATCATAAAAAATTGGATTTAAAAATTTATATTTTTGAGAAACAAGGAATGGAAAGATTAAAAAAAAAAAATAATAATAATTTATATTTTTATATATGAAGTTTTACCTTAATTTATCCCTAACTATCCGAAAGAAAGTACGCAATTTTGTTATGCTAAAAGGATTTGTTATGTGTCTGATTTGATAGTTAAAATAAACATTTTTGTAGGTAAACATATAATATTTACAATAGGATCATAAAAATTAGATTTAATAACTATTTTTTTGAGAAACAAGGAATGAAAAAACTTAAAAAACAAAAACAAAAAAAATAAAAAATGTTTCAAAATTGATAATTATAAATATAAATATGTACTACTTTATTTCATATCTGTGCTCTTAATTGCGTGGAAAATAAAAATAAAAATTATGGTATGCAGCGAGACTCGAACCCGGGACCTTTGGGTTGGGAATCACAGCTCTTACCGCTACACCACGATCCGCTTGCAAGACCAGAATCTTATCAGATATATAAGTACATGTTAAGATTTTTAATTGCGATTTTCTCCAAAATTTCTGAAAGTTGCTTCTTAATACTTTCACAAATTGATGTCCTAGTCATGCACTACTTCCACACCAAAAATGAACCAAATCGGTGATGACACGTTGGGATCCTCTCCTTGTTAGTTTAAAGTAAGGCCGAAACAAATTTGCCATCATTCAATCCTTAACAAAGGTAAAGGGTTTGTAAATTTTTATTTTAAAATTTTGAATTAACTAATTTTTTTTTAAACTTTTCATATCGATTTTTTGAATTTATATCTATTTCTTTAACTGGAAAAATATTTATTTTTATGTTTTAAAAAAGATACATTTATGAAAATCGGACATGACATGCATCTCGATGTATATTTTAAGAATCAATCACCTTTTAACCTTATTTAAAAAATAAATCGATTTATTTAAGAATTATCGGCGTTTTTCGTTAAAACGCTGGACATACTAGAATCCGTTATAATGATCGGATCCCTTGTTACGTCCCCATGTTCGTTTAGACGTCCCGAACAACATACTTACTGGAAAAGAAAAGATAGACTTATTATCCTTGAACAGTGGCGAATCCAGTAGGGGGGGGCTGTGGGGCTGCAGCCCCCCCCCCCAGAACCAAGACATCCCAGATTTGGTATAGTTAAAAATTGCAATATTTTTTTTTTTTATTTTGGTAGTAAATATGATTATTATAGGGAGCCCTTGACTTACTTTTCCGTGATATTTTTTAGCAGAATTTTATTCCTCAGGGTCTGTAACCCTAAATTAGGTAGGTTTCGAATTTTTCGAAAAAAAATTTGTAGGTGTTCGAAATTTTTTTCAAAACGTTTATATAGATGGTTTTTTTTGTCGGTTTTATGTTTTTGAAGGCGCTGATTACGAATATCATATTTGCTCCCATCTGGGAGGTCGTCTTCATATTCAAAAATCACAAAATTTTTCGATTTTTTGCTTATATTTTAAAAACTACAAGTTTCTCGATCATAATCTCAATTACAAAGTTGAAGTAAACAAAATTTCACTACTTAAATTTGATTTTCTGAAGAGTGGTTCTGCCGCTATAGTGTGCTGAAAAACGGCGATTTTTTAGTCTTTACGCAAAAAAAGTGAAAAACGTGCGCTTCTAGTCTCTACAAAATGAAAAATATTCACGTTATCAACACAAATTTTATCTAATGTGAAAGAGAATTTAATTGTCTATTCATAATGTACCCTACATGGGCACTTTACCTCCGGATATTACCAATAAAATAGGTTGTTTGGATGAATTTATGATTTAGCATGTTTAAAATTTTTTTTTTAAATTTATTTATGAAATATTTGGTATTTTAATCTGAAATTCAATCAATTTTTTAAATTCATAAATTAATTTATGGAAGTGTTTAAATGACTGAATTTATATGTTTTTTACATTGCTGAATCCGAATTTTTAGCTTAAAAACCAATAAAAAGGCAAAAATTTGATATTTATTTTGCATTTTTTGATATGAAGGTGACCTTTTAAATAAAAATAAACTCGAAATTTCCATAATTTAATTTATGACTTTAAAAAATGATTAAATTTCCGAATATTTTATTATAGTGTTGATTTAAATATTAATGAAGTGCTGGGTAAATTAAGCCAAAAGAGCCAAGAATTACAAATTTTATTGTAATGATTTCAAATTTAAATAATGATCATGTAAGTAAAAATTTTAAAAAATTATTTTCAGTTAAAAAATTTGTACCTTATTTATTATTGATAGGTCTTTAAGATCACAGTTTTTTCGCAGTGTATTTTAGTACAATACAGGGTGTTTCAGATAAATGTTTCATAACTTCTAGGGGAGGTAGGGTACATCAAGACGAACAAGAATCGGTATAGAAAGGGGGGTAGCAAGTGGGGTCTAAGGGGTGAAAATCATGGTTGAAAATTAGCAAAAAATCTCGCATATCTGGGCAGAAAGCGATAGTCTTATATAATAGGAGTTGACATTTGAAACTCAGCCCCTCCCAGACAAAAATCCTGGATTCGCCACTGTCCTTGAACGGAAGTAAGGAAAACCATTTCGTATAAAGAAACTTTGAACCTCGATTACTCCCGAAATATTAGGACCTCACATTAGTTAGTCCGTAAGTTAATAAGAATTGAAAGTTGTAAAATTATTTTCCTTCGAAGCTTGAAATTATTGAATTTTAAAAAACACCCATTGACATAAAAAAACCCTCCCTAAACCTTAAAAATATCAAGTAAAATTTGAAAAAAAAAACCCCACTTTTATTCCATTAAACCCCCATGAAATTTTAAAAATTCAATAACCCACTATACTTATGGAAAACACATTATAGAACTTTGAAAAAAAACCCCTTTTTGTTTTAAGGGAAAAAATCGCCCATTTTTTAAATAAATACATTTAAATATGAAAAAAGCTTTAGGGCCATATTCAGATCTTCGTAACCGCCGTGGCGTTTACGAAAATCCTAATCCGGCGTGAATCTGACTCACCGTATTCAGATCTCACTCCGAAGGAGGCGGTGATCTCAGAGAGTCAGCTCATTGGTTAGTTGTGTTTTTGACGAAACCGTACGTAGCGACCAATAAAACCCGTCGATAAAAGTGTAAATAACAGAAATAACAGGTTTGAAACGGATCTGATGCTGCCAAAAATGTAAACAAAATAGGAGAAGCGTGATTATTCCACGTGCAGCAATTTATTTTGATATACAGGGACAGGGTGATTCAGATAAGTGTTTCATATCTTCTAGAGGAGGTAGGGTTACATAAAGACGAACAAGAATCGGTATAGGTTAGGGGATCGCAGGTGGGGTCTAAGGGGTGAAAATTAGCAAAAACACCTCGCATATCTGGGCAGAAAGAGATACAATTGTTCGATTCCGGCATTTTTTACATTCAACCAATTCAAATTTTTCATGTAAAAACGAGATGCAAGTGTTTATTCTAATCCCGTTGGTTAAGTTGCAAGAAAGACAGACACAACAGACATTTTCTGACACAGAGAAGGAAAGTAGTACACCCAGGGAAAAGGCCGGAATTGAACCGACGGCTGATACAGTGCGCGGACAGACTGCTAGCGTGGTTAGCGGTTAGCAGCGTGTAAACCGACCAGGCCGCTCAGCCCCCTTGTCTCGAAGGTTCCAGCCAATGAGAGAAGAGAAAATCTTGCCGTTTTCGAATTCGGCGGAGGCAGGCCCAGTGAATCAGTCGGCTCTGTTTTTCAGCGTTCCAGACAAATTGAGTTGGGGAAAAGTCAATCTGAATACCATTTCGGCGGATTCGCCCGGCGTTTTCACCGTTGGCGAACATCTGAATATGGGCCTTAGTATAAACTCACTTATTTTTGAAAAAAACCCACACTATTTCTGAAAAAACTCAGTTTTCGGTGGGTTTTTTCAGGGTTTTATTGAAAAACTAAAGCCCCAACCCACTTGGGTTTTTTCATAAAAAAAAACCCGGGTTTTTGCCAACCCTGCAACTAGGACACACAGACAAACTTTAAAGTTTCATGCTTTATAATTACCCAAAATAAATTTGATTTTTATCATTCTTAACTGCGTCTTAGGATACAAAAAATATTAAGTTTTTTTAATGTAAAAGTAGACTTTTTAAAAATAAAAACATTTTTTCCATTCTTTTACTTTTTTTTTACTTTTTAAACCTTAATATAAACACGTGTTTATTGACACACGTGGTTCGTTGGTGTTATTGCAGAAAATGGGATGGTAAACGGGCGTGATCCTTTTCAACAGGATGTCGATTTCAAAGGCTGTTGGAATGTGCTAAGAAATACCTTTTTCCCACATGGGGCGCACAAGGGGTCGTGCAGATAAAAACATTGGAATAGTTCAGTCTTCGATATCTCGCCAAATACGGCAACCATTTTGTAAGTCTTGCAACCCATGGCCATAAACAGTAGGGGGTCGCAGGGGAAGCTGACCGCATATGTCAGGATACCAGGTTTTTGGTCCGCCTCGCGGCTTACTTCTTGTTTTCAAAGGGGGTGGTGTTGTGATAACAAACATTTCAGCGATTTCAGGTTTCTTGATCAAAGAATTCAGGGATGGAAAGGACGTCTAATTAGTTCCATTGCCACAACTCAAAGGGGGTCATAAATAAATCGAAGATAAAGGATTCCCAACGCTTCTTGAGCTCTTCATCAGCTATTGGTTCATTTTATGAAGACCAAAACCAATCCTGTGTATTAGGGGGTTAGTTTTCACTCCCTTTCATTGAAAGTGTTCATGGGACCGCTTCCATATAAGCTCTGTTTTGCTTCTCAATTGGCAGTTAAAAGAGTTTGGCCTTGAACAGAGAGATACCTTCTTAATTTCTAAGTTCAAAAATACAGATTGGTGCATCGTTTTCTAGTAAGTTCTTATTTGTTTTACGTATTTTATTGTAATAATCAATAAATTTCATAAAAATAATTGGATATTCATTAGGGTGGCCCTTAACAGTATGGGGATTTTTAAAAGTTAAAAATATGCTGCTCCCACCCCCTAACTTTGTGCCAATGGACAAAATAATGATAATTGTAAAATTTTAGCCAAATCCGATAATATTAAGGCGACCCTCAAACCCCTTAAAGTTTTGAGTTTTTAGCCATTTTTTTGAAAAATAGACAAAAAACCAAAGATAAAATCTTCACAATTTTTTACCAATTTTTATATGATGAACTACTATTGTTAGAGATATAATGACACAGGTTTGGTTTTTTGTCACGTCTCAGTTTGGAGTAGTAATTCTTTTAGTGTTTTGCAATTATTGTAAAGTTGTTTTTTCTGCATTTTGAAAACAACTGCTACTCAACAACCACTTAACTTAAACACATAAAATTGGGCTCATTTTGTTTGTAATTTTATTCTCTTCATATTTAGGAGCATTAGGACCAACTTCCTTTTATTTAAAATTAAAAATTTTTGGAAAAAAGTGCGAAAAAAATCAAAAAATTAAAAAAAAATAAAAATTTTGGGAAATTTTTGAAACAAAAAATTTTATTGCTTTTTACCTTCTAATATATAAATTTTTACCAAATATCAAGACAGAAATTGAATTTGATCACATTGGAAAAAAATGAAACTCTCCGTACATTTGGTAGGTCCCTTACTAACCCCCGATAATCAATAGTAAAATAATGGTAAACTCAAGAAAAGTTGGTAAGATCTTTGAAAGGGTTCATATTATTCAAAGGCATGCAAAAAATTTGACACACATGATCTAAAGCACATTTTTAAGCTAATTTTCCAGAAAAATATTAGAACCTCCAGAATAGAGATGGGACCTTATTAAAGGAATTACTATTTCTATTTAAAATTCCTAAATATTGTTCTCAAATTTTCAACTCTTATTTTGTTACAATCATTAAAAAATGTCAAGTGCAAAATTGCAGTATTATCAGACAATTTAAAGGTTCAAAAGACTTGAAATGTTGTGATTTTGACCGAAAATTCATTCTTTTGGGTTAAAAAAAAAACTATTTACAATATTTTTCTCTGGTAGATCTGTGTTGTTATGATCTTATTTCTATTAATAGAGCATTTTTGTTGAAAATTTTAGTTTCTTCAACCTTGATAACCTTCCTTACTGGATATTACTTCATGATTAATAATAACATTCGTACAAAAAATGAAATTGATAAACAGTTTGTTTTGCAAATTGTTGTTTAAGACAGAAAAATATATCCATCGGCAACTAAATCCTATCTAAGAAAATAGTAATGCGAAATAGATTCGTTGTTTCACAGAATGTTTTAAAACTATGGATATTCATTTTGGGAATAAAAATTAAATTTTCATAAAAATAGTTTGCTACTGAAAGAAATGTTATATTATCTATTGTTCATGATTTAAGAATTTTTCCAAACTTCAAGGCGTTTTAGGATCGCCTTGTAATTCTCCTATTCAACTGAAATTTTGCCTAATCAGTCTTTTGCTGATTGGAACAATATTAAAGGTAAGTGTGCGACATATTTTTAACTTTTTGAAAATCTCACGTAGCTAAAGGCCGCTTAAAAAGCAACCCTAAAAGTAGAATTGATTAAAGAAACGCCCTTTAGAGAAATAGTATCTTAATTGCCTTAACCGTCAACTTAGTATTATATGAGATTTTTTTAAGGAAATATAAATTAAAATCACTTGAATTATTCGAAAATCTTCTAAAAAAACAAACTTGAAATTAAAATACTTCATTCAATAACAACACTATTTTTTGGAAAAACTAATTTTCGTTCATTTTGTATTAATATTTTAAGGATCAAAAATATTCTATAAAACAACTAATTTAGTATTAAACATAAATTAATAAGTAGGATTAAGGTTTTAAATGTTAAGAGAGTTATATGAAAATAATTATCACTTTGGAATTTTAGATAGAAATAATTCCTTTAATAAGGTCTCATCTCTATTGAGGTTCTTATATTTTTATGGAAAATTAGCTTAGAAATGTGCTTTAGATAATGTGTGTCAAATTTTTTGCATGCCTTTGAATCATATGAACCCTTTCAAAGATCTTACCAACTTTTCTTGAGTTTACCTTTATTTTACTATTGATTATCGGGGGTTAGTAAGGGACCTACCAAATGTACGGAGAGTTTCATTTTTTTCCAATGTGATCAAATTCAATTTCTGTCTTGATATTTGGTAAAAATTTATATATTAGAAGGTAAAAAGCAATAAAATTTTTTGTTTCAAAAATTTCCCAAAATTTTTTTTTTTTTTTTTAATTTTTTGATTTTTTTCGCACTTTTTTCCAAAAATTTTTAATTTTAAATAAAAGGAAGTTGGTCCTAATGCTCCTAAATATGAAGAGAAAAAATTACGAACAAAATGAGCCCAATTTTATGTGTTTAAGTTAAGTGGTTGTTGAGTAGCAGTTGTTTTCAAAATGCAGAAAAAACAGCTTTACAATAATTGCAAAACACTAAAAGAATTACTACTCCAAACTGAGACGTGACAAAAAAACCAAACCTGTGCCATTATATCTCTAACAATAGTAGTAATAGTAGTTCAACATATAAAAATTGGTAAACAATTGTGAAGATTTTATCTTTGGTTTTTTGTCTGTTTTTCAAAAAAATGGCTAAAAACTCAAAACTTTAAGGGGTTTGAGGGTCGCCTTAATATTATCGGATTTGGCTAAAATTTTGCAATTATCATTATTTTGTCCATTGGCACAAAGTTAGGGGGTGGGAGCTAAACATTTCGAAAGTTCGTAAATAAGGGCCACCCTAATACACAGGAAAATTAGAATAACATCGTTGCCACATTTGGCAGTTCAGAAATAATAGTTCTACAACCATACCTCCCGTACGGCACAAAAGAAGATAATTGTGCTCGATTCCTGACAAAAACAGATGTCACATGTCAAAATATTAAAGGGGGCTGGGAGTTCTCCCCCAGAAAATTTTTTGAATTTTAGCATTAAGAAAGTGTTTTTTAAGCTATTTGTTAGGGTTTCTCGGGGGGGGGGGGCCATGGCCCCCCCTGGATCCGCCACTGTATTAAACATCACATAAAGGGGTATGAGAAGTCCAAGCCAGCAGCATTTCTGACTGAAGCAGCAGCTGAGGTGAGCCGTCGATAGAATTTTTGGGATTTTCAGGATATTAATCAGAACACTATCCTCTACATTTCCACCAATTTTCACACTGTTATATTGAATGTCCGGGTCAATGTCTAATTTGCCTGGACTAATTATTAATAATGCCTGCATATTTTAGGCAAAGTGATTGGTTTGGTTTGGTTTTGGTTTTTTGGTTACATATATTTTCCCGGCAAAGTGATAAATACTCTTTGAATCTTTCACATTGCCCGCTTCACTTCTGGTGTTATTAATAATGCCCAGTTTAATACTTTTCCCATAATTATTACTTTTAGTTTTTGAAATATATTTTTTCTATTCATAGATAATCTTAATAAAATATCAAATAAGGTTTTTTGAATTTTTTTTTTATTTTGGGAGTGTTTAACCGAAAAGAAAAATAAAGCGGCTATCTTGAAAATCATTCCATGTAAGAAGTTTACTGCACGCAGATAAAAATGTCAATGCTTAAGACTTATTTAATGAACTTAAGTTAGATATTCTGTTATAATTTATCACTTCTACTATTTAAATCCTAGTTATAAAATCCTATAAAAGAAACTTATTAAAAATACCCCCCTTAAATCAAAATAACTTACACCTTAAATAAATAACTTGCACCTTAGCAACTAAATCACATTGAAGTAATTCAGTCTTGCCCTGATACATGTACCCTTTTTTGACTAATCCATAAAAATAAAAATCCAAACTTTCTAGGCATAAAATTTTTTATTGAGCAGTTGAAAAAGTTTTATAATTGAGTAGGTTAAGCTGTTAAAAAGATTATTTTTTGGGATGTTGTCATAATTAGTGTTGCTCTTATGTGTAATTAAAGCAAACATTTTTAATTTAAAAAAAGGATTAAATAAAAAATTCATGTAACAGTTTAATTATGATTTAAAATCAATAGTTGAATTAAAACTAATGACAAGGTGTTAATAAATATGAGCCATTTTGTGTGTTACCAGACCACACTGTAAGAATCAATAGCTATTAATTTTTAACATTTCTTGGGGATTTTTTAAAAGAATCTAACAACTTATAATATCTGAAAACAAATAGTTGATGGTATTGTAGTGACCAGAATTCAGAATGCAATCTAGATAGTGCTCAATTAATACTATAGTAAAGGGACTTTCATGGTTTAAAAATATTTTATCAGAAGTGAAAAACTAGAATTGGGCTAAAAAAATTCGCTAATTTAAGGTAAAGATCGCTAATTTTAAAAACGAAAGCAAAACAATGTTGTAAAATGCATGAAATACATATTATCATAGTTTTTCATTCAACGTTTTCATTTTTCAACGTTTGTTTACATCGCACTGCGGTACAGGAGCACGTTTCCTGATCATAGCATTGTCGAAAAGACATACTACGGGAGCATAAGTACGGGAGCTGGCGTTAAAATCAAATACTCATCTGCCCGTACACGATTTTGATATGACAGGATAGTGTTAGTGGTGCTGATTACGGAATCGAGCGTCAGCTGGTCAGGTAGCGGTGGGTTGAGCGGGGGGAGGGGGTCAAAGTCGCAAAAAAAAGTGAAAAAAATACTCATCTGCCCGTGGATGAAACTTGGTGGGGATGGTAATTTAGACCTTCCTGATTACAAAAATAACCGTCAGCTGGCTGGGTAGCGGTGGAAAGACCGTCAGCTGGGGCCTCAAAGTTCAGCGAAACACGTGCTTTTAGTCCGACGCGGCCATGAATATACGGGCGCAATACCGCTCTCTGTCTGTCCGAAGCGTTCCGGAACAACGGTCGAAAGGCTCCGAGCTTTCATTTGCTTTGTGCTCGGAGCCTTTCGACATTTTACCATTCATTATAACACGTTTTTCTGAAATAAAAACTCATTTTCATAAATAGGTTTGTGAATATTTGTCCAAAATTTTAAATAAAACAAATACTGCACCGAGATTTTCGCAGTTGAATACTTAGGTATGAAATAACAATACAATAAATATTAAAATCCCCTTTCATATACAGGGTGATTCGAAATTACGTGGACAAACTTCGCATGGGGGTAGAGGGGACCTAGACAAGCATATTTTGAAAAACTAGAGGGGGCGCAGATGCACCGTTAAAGAGCTAAGACCTAATGTAGTGCGAGTGCGTTACAAAAGGCGGTTTTCCCAAGGCCTGTTTAAAGAAACAAAACATAACAGAATGAAAAAATTTATTGCAGAAGGTACAGCAGTATCCGTACTACATACATGATAAATTTGATAAAAATTGGACCACTTGCTAAACTGTGGGGGTACTTTTAAAACGTGCAATATTAATCTTTTAGCCAAAGAATGGAGTTCCCTTACATTAGTGTAATGGTATTTAAAAAATGATGATCGGGGAAGGAATTTTCAATGATCATACATTGATCATTGAAACTGTATGATCATTGAAAATTCTTTCCCCGATCACCATTTTTCTAAGCACCATTAAGGGAACTCCATTCTTTGGCTAAAAGATTAATATTGCGCACTTTAAAACTCCCCCCACGGTTTAGCAAGTGGTCCGATTTTTGTCAAATTTATGGTGGAAGTAGTACGGATACTGCTGTACCTCATGCAATAATTTTTTTCATGCTATTATGTTTTGTTTCGTTAAATGAGCCTTGGGAAAACCGCTTTTTGTAACGTCCTCGCACTACATTAGGTCCTAGCTCTTTAGCGGTACATCTGAGCCCCCCCCCCATTCCTATGCAAAATATGCTTGTCTAGGTCCCCTCTATCCCCATGCGAAGTTTGTCCACGTAATTTCGAATCACCCTGTATTGATATAATCTTAATTAATAACGTTTTGCATCATATACCGCCTAATTATAAACACAAATAAAATAAAATTTTGCATAGCTACAGTCTTTAAATAGGCTGAGCTGCCAAGATTAATTTTCCACTTTTAAGCCATAAATTATAACACGAAAACACTAACCCTTTTATCAGAACAATAAAAATTTATTTGCTACAAATTATCTTTAAAATTATAGTATGTGATGATAGAATGATAAAGTTGCACATCAGATAGTTCGGCTGGTACGATAAAATCTTTAAACAAAAGGCCATTTTTACTCCTAATTTCTAAAACTCGCTTTGTTTTTTTTAAAGTCAAATTAGTAAACTTAATTAGAGGTTTCTTGCGTTTCGCACAGAACACACAGATAGTGTTCACCATGTTGTCGGCAGAATATTTTGTACGTTAACACATTTTCTTCGAAGTGATATTCCAAAATGCTGCATGCAAAAGGAACTACCGAATTTCGTTGCCAACACACTAAACATAGGTGCCTACCTATGGAGGCTTTTTTTTTTAAATAATTAAAATTTTGACCTATTTTGTGGTTTATACAATTAAATGCATCTAAAAACTATGAATAATATAAAAAATAATTAAATATTAATTTTAATTTTCATATTATTGATGGATTTATGCATAAAAATCACCAAAAAACAGCCTTTCCGCAAAACGTCATAACTCAAATTTATATGAAGATATTTTTGTTTTGTAAACTTTATTATCCTCATAAATACATGTTTTAGGAGGCCTACTATTTTTATGTCTAAATTTATTTAACATCAAAAGTTATAGAACTAAACTTGAAAAATTATTTAAAAAAAAAACAAAATTCAGTAAAGTTTTTAATTATACTATTCATAAAATAAAAAATATTACACCTATAACTAAAAAAATAGTAGGACTCCTAAATCATATTATGTCAAGTATTGTGCCCAAGTTTTATAGAAATTCACTTATAATATTTTGAGTTATGTTGTTTTGCGGAGAAGGAAAATAGCAAAAAAGTGATTCTGAGAAAAACGCGAATGAAGTATTGAAACATATAAACATACCCTTTACAACCTTATTTGGTATATGTGTAGCTTTGGTTCTAGGAAAGATAAACACAAAATTTAAACACAAGACTTCAATTTCAAAGGCCCCTAAACTTCAAGGGGTGAACTAAATTGGTTTCGTGCGATAAGGGAGGTTGAAAAGGAGGTGTATCTTAGAGGGTTGTATTTTAAATGGACACTGGACAAACACCTGGCAAGACAGACACACCCCTGATAGTTTTATGACCTGAACACCTGTGTAAGCGCCTGTCAAACCCTTTAGCATTGATGAAAATACCAATAAACTACAACTGGTATTCTAACTCGATTTTATTTGTGTTCATAATTAGGCGGTATATGATGCAAAACGTTATTAATTAAGATTATATCAATATATGAAAGGGGATTTTAATATTTATTGTATTGTTATTTCATACCTAAGTATTCAACTGCGAAAATCTCGGTGCAGTATTTGTTTTAGTTAAAATTTTGGACAAATATTCACAAACCTATTTATGAAAATGAGTTTTTATTTCAGAAAAACGTGTTAATGAATGGTAAAATGTCGAAAGGCTCCGAGCACAAAGCAAATGAAAGCTCGGAGCCTTTCGACCGTTGTTCCGGAACGCTTCGGACAGACAGAGAGCGGAATTGCGCCCGTATATTCATGGCCGCGTCGGACTAAAAGCACGTGTTTCGCTGAACTTTGAGGCCCCAGCTGACGGTCTTTCCACCGCTACCCAGCCAGCTGACGGTTATTTTTGTAATCAGGAAGGTCTAAATTACCATCCCCACCAAGTTTCATCCACGGGCAGATGAGTTTTTTTTTTTCACTTTTTTTGCAAGTTCACTTGACCAGCTGACGGTCATTCCACCGCCCCCCAGCCAGCTGACGGTCATTTTTGTAATCAGACAGGCCTAAATTACCATCCCCACCAAGTTTAATCCACGGGCAGATGAGTATTTTTTTCACTTTTTTTTGCGACTTTGACCCCCTCCCCCCGCTCAACCCACCGCTACCTGACCAGCTGACGCTCGATTCCGTAATCAGCACCACTAACACTATCCTGTCATATCAAAATCGTGTACGGGCAGATGAGTATTTGAAATTTAACGCCAGCTCCCGTACTCAAGTTCAGCCTTGCAAGAGTATTTTTTGTAATTTTCAACCAAATATTGCCGAAAAGACGATGTAACCTTCCTTCTCATTGGTCAGAATGGGAATTTCGGTGGACCATTCAGGTAGCGCGAATGCGTGGCGTTCAAGACTTTCAGAAGCTCCTCCCCACAAGATATGCCATTTGAATCGCTCGGACAAGTCAAAAGAAAAAAGATGATCGCGGGAAGACGAACTCGCCAAAGCATATCTTGTGAAGAAAAAGTCAGAATTTTGAATACGGCCCTAAAGCTTTAGACAGCTGTTTATACGTTGACGACCTAATTACGAGTTATGACACTCTGGAAGACGCTATTTTGGTGTCACGGGATTCTAAAGACATTTTAAAATCTGCAGACATGAACCTAACGTTGCGTACGTCAGATACCAGGTTGGAGACCATTTTCAAGTGACGTTTGTGACGGCAAAGGCAAGAGTGACTCCGGTTAAGAAGATGACACTGCCACGCCTAGAACTTCTGGCTGCTGTAATAGGAGCTAGAATATTGCGGTCTCTAAGATCTGTATTTACGATAACAGGCAACTACGTCATGTGGAGTGATTCTACTGTTGTTCTCCACTGGATTAAGGGAGACTCCAGGCAATGGAAGCCGTTTGTTTCCAACCGTGTCGAGGAGTGCCGGCCAGAGAATTGTTTCAGAGCCAGCGATGGTTTGAGGCAACACCTTGTAGTCCAAGAAAGTTAGCTCAAAAAAGGGCTTCCTTCGGAACTAATTGTAAAAGAAAGTTTGATGGTTGATTCTTATAGGAAATTTTCCGTAGAAAACGATGCTGAAAAGTCTACCGAGCTACGACGTGTCCTTTAGCCAATATGGCGGATTTTCCAAAATGGCGGCCGCTTATTTTACACATTTTTATTTTTTATGTTTTTACGTATTAATACTTATTTTTATTGCCTAATATAAATTATTCTCTATTAAATTACCTATAAAATGGTATATTAACCAAGATTGTGCGATATTTAGAACCTAATAAAATAATTTTCAAAATGGCTCCCGCATATTTCAAACTTGGCGGAAAATGGATATTTTTGAATTCCAACCCCCCTTTAGGATTATTTACCCTTAAATATCGGTAAATTATGATTATTCTGCTAATATATTAATTAATAACATATAAAACTTCTAATTCTGAAGAAAATACACGAATTTAAAGCAAACACATATTTTTAATTTTGACTATCTATTCTGATTATTACAACATTTTCCAACATTCACTTTGATTTTATATATACAAAACACTATTTTCTATGAACAAGTAATAATATTATAATATTTCTAAATAATGTAATGAATTTTAGGTTAATGAAAATTAAATTTATTCAATTATTAAAACTTAAATTTAATTACTTTAATTTTATTTTCGCTAAGTTATTAAAAAAAAGCTGGTTAAAAAAAGTTGGTCAGATGAGGAAATCGAGAAAATCACAGGTTGCTAAATATATACGACAGCTAGTAGATTGTAACAAATCAACACCTAAAATCCTATTATGTAACAGATAGAGGACGGTTGATTCACCATTTACCATGGACAAAACAGTGAACTTTCAACGAAACTACTCTACTCTTCTCTACGTAAATTATGTAACTAAAAAATATGGCAAAGCAACTATTGTGTTTGATGGTTATAAAAATCCAAAATCAACCAAGTCGAAGGCACATAGAAAAGACTGCAAACGGTCCAAAAGTAAATTTTGTTAAAATATACAATGGATATCTCCATAAAGAAGGACATTTTCTTTCAAACAGTGATAATAAACAAGCCTTCATAGATCATCTATCAAAAAAGTTAGTTGAATCTGGATGTATTACCAAACAAGCAGAAGACAATGCAGATGTCATAATGGTAACTGAAGACCTCGCATCTGCACTGAATCAACCGACAGGGCTGTTATTGGTGAGGATACTGATCTTCTGGTGTTACTAATCCATCATATGAACCCTAAGTCCTGTGACTTATTTTTAATACCTGAACCGAAAAAAAAACTTTAAAGATTTCAGTCACAACATAAAGGAAATTCAAGAGAAACTTGGAAAGGATGTTGGTTCCAATATCCTTTTTGGCCACGCTATGCTTGGATGCGACATTACCTCTAAACCATTTGGCTTAAGAAAAGTGATAGTCTAAAGTTAATTTCAAAAAACGAGGACATCGAAAATCAATGTGCTGTTTTCAAAATACCCGGAAAAACCAAAGAAGAAATCCAGACTGCGCTGGCAATAGAGCAATGACATCTCTCTACGGGGGTAGAGTGGGACACTCTTTAAATGACGTATAAGACTGCAAACTTTCATAACAAAAGCTACAGTCCAAGTCAACAGTCCAAGTAAAACCAGAAGTATTGCCTCCAACAATAGATTCTAATAACTTTCACTGTTTAAAAGAGTTTATCATGAAGTAAAGCAATGGATAGGTATTTCCATGGATCCATGTAATTGGGAATTACGGGAAGGAGGTTTAAGACCTATAAAGATAGAAAGCGCACCTGCTCCAGAACATCTTAAAAAATTTGTCAATGAAAAATAAAAATTAAAAAATTAGCCAATGTGCTACCGCACACTGTATATTATGTAGAAAACAAGGAACAATATATACAAGTGCTTGTAGCGACTGTAGAGGTGTTAGCTGCTGCAATACTGGATATGTAGATATGGAAGATGATTAAAATATTTCGTAAAAATATAATTACACAAAATAACTTTTAAAAACTTAATGAAGGTTACTTTTTACTAAGAACTCGCGATATTAAAATTAAAATAATTAAATTTGAGTTTTAATATTTGAATAAATTTAATTTTCATTAATATAAATTCATTATATTATTTAGAAATATTATTATTTGTTCAAAGAAAATAATGTTTTGCATGCATAAAATCAAAGTGAATGTTGGAAAATGTGTTAATTAATCAGTTTAAATAGTCAAGATTAAAAATATGTGTTTGCTTTAAATTTGTGTATTTTCTTAAAAATTAAAAGTTTTATATGTTATTAAGTAAAATATAAGCAGAATAGTCATAATTTACCGATATTTAAGGGTAAATAATCCTAAAGGGGGGTAGGAATTCAAAGATATCCATTTTCCACTAAGTTTGAAATATGCGGCAGCCATTTTGAAAATTATTTTATTAGGTTCTAAATATCGCACAATCTTGGTTAATATACCATTTTATAGGTAATTTAATAGAGAATAATTTATATTAGGCAATAAAAATAAGTATTAATATGTAAAAACATAAAAAATAAAAATGTGTAAAATAAGCGGCCGCCATTTTGAAAAATCCGCCATATTGGCTAAAGGACACGTCGTAGCTCGGTAGACTTTTCACCATCGTTTTCTGCGGAAAATTTCCTATAAGAATCAACCATCAAACTTTCTTTTACAATTAGTTCCGAAGCAAACCTTATTTTTCTTGGACTATTGGTTAAAGCTTCCTGAGTCCGAATGGCCGAGAGGAGCTGATGTCGATTCTAGCAACAAGTTCGTCGAAGAGGAAGCGGGACGTGAAAAAAGAGCGAAGGCGGTTTCAACTAACGTGACCATAGCTGACCAACCGGCGGAGGACGATTCCATCCTCCCCAAGTTCTCGTCTTGGAGCACGCTCCGCAGAGTGACCGCCAGGTGCTTGCGTCTTGCATTTAACTGCGGGAGCCCTGGTTCCAGAGCATCTGGAACATTATCTGCTGAAGAGTTGGAGTCTGCAACCGGCCGCATCGTAAAGATGGTGCAGAGAACTGGCTTCAAGACTGAAATTGACTTGCTTTCGAAAGGACAACCACTGAGTTCTACGAGCCACATCAGAACTCTAGCACCTTTCATTGACAATAAAGGCATTCTTCGCGTTGGCGGGAGACTGGCCAATGCAAGCATTGCAGAGGGGATCAAGCATCCTGTCTTGATTCCAAAGAACCATCCAGTTGCCGTGCTAATCATACGACATTTTCACGAGTTCAACAAGCACGAAGGTGTACAACTAACTTCGTCTGCTATCCGACAATGCTTCTGGATAGTGGGAGCAACCAGGTCAGTTAAAAGAGTATTGGCACGCTGTGTAAGTTGCCATAAGACAAAGACTAGCACTGCAAAACAGGTGATGGCAGATTTACCTGCCACACGAGTAACACCCGGCAGAGTATTTCATAAAGTAGGAACTGACTTTGCTGGCCCATTTTCTATTAAGGGGCGAATGGGACGGGGCGTTAAGATTTTTAAGTGATATATGTGTATTTGTCTGCTATACCACAAAGGCAGTTCATTTGGAACTAGTTAGTGATTTAACCAGTGGCGGCTCGTCCATAGGGGCTGCGGAGCGGCAGCACCCCCAACCAAAATTTCCCAAAATTCCAATTTTTATTGGCTTTAAAATATTTCAAAAAGGACATATTTTTCCCTTTATTCTTCCTTATTATCCCTTTTCAATTTATAATTATCTGTTATTAGTCATAATGCTGTAAGCAGTCAAAACACTCCGCCGTCTCGCCAATAATTTCTTTCCGGGTCGATCAGCACCCGGAAATATACCGAACAAGGTATCAAAACTTTGCTCTATCACAGTGTGGTCCAACCTTTAGGTACCCGAGTGCCAATTAAAATTTTCATGAGGAGGCGAGTGCCAGAGACAGGAAAATTTACATTTTACTATTTTAAAACAGGCAAATCAAGCTTATATTTCAACTCTGGATCATTTACTTCAACTACAAATACTTACTAAGACACATTTTACTTAAGAAATATCTTTCCTACATTTAAAATGCAATGCAAAAATATTGACTGGGTCTCATTAACATATTTTTTATTTACTGAAGGGGATTTATTTTGTGCCACAACTTAAACACTAATTTACTTGATGTTCAAATTCATGAAATTAAAATTTAACAAATTATTTCTTGTTTTTTTTCCTAATCGATTATTTTTTTGTTATAAGGAAAATAAGTCTAATTTTCTAATTTTTAATTAGCCCAAATTTTTTTTTTGAAAATTCGACCCATAAAATCGTTTTCTTTTTTTAACAAATTTCTGAAATAAAAATTACTTTTTGATTAGTTACTTTACTTTATAAAACTTATTACATTTTGTGGCCATGAAAATTTCTTCGAGGGCCGCGTGTTGGACCACACTGGTCTAACTGAAGCCCAAAGTGAATTTTAAAACAAAAATAACTTCCAAGGGGTGTCAGGGGTTCTCCCCTGAAATTTTTTTGAAAATTAGACTCTAAAACCGGGTTTTTAACACTTTTCTGCAATAAAAATTGAAATGTGGATTATATTCTATATAGTTAGAATACGAATTTAATTTTGAGGCCGAGTGCCAGGGTTGCTGATTTTTTTGATTTTTTTAAAAAAATCAAAAAAATCGGATTTTTTTGATTTAAATCAGATTTTTTTGATTTAAATGAATTACTATGCTCTGAACTTCCCAAAACTGGTTAATAATTTACTGATATTGTAATATCCATGTTATATAATAGTTTAGCATTACTTAATATCCCAATATTTATCTATTTTAGGCATTAATTAATTGAATTAATTAAGGGAAGTAGTTTGCTACCATTTCATGGTGAGATGCCCAAACCCATCCTAAAATGGTGAATGAACAATTAATTGTACTATCAATTACTAAAATTATTTATCCTTCTTTCTATAACTATTTTTACCTAATTGTGAATCAATTTTTAAAAGAAATGATGACTATTTCTAAAAAAAAATCTATGCATCAATTTTATGTAAAAATTTTAATTTTAATAATTCAGTTTTATTGATTTCACTAAATGTATTGTGCATTTATTTCTTTAAAATAATAATTAATTACTTATACAAATAAAATCAAATAAGCAACTTATTGACAGTTATGTACCCAGAGTATTCGCTGTAGTTATGTTAAAAAAATAATAGTTTGGAAAACATGACTAAGACTATAAAAGCAAGCTTTCGATAAAAATCATTCTCATGCTTGTATTTTAAAAAGGGGATGTATACCTGAAAAAAATTTAAAGATTTTTAATTCTAGTTTAATTCATAACAATTATTGATTCCAAACGCTGCTATTTACCTCTTTTTGTTGTAAATATTTTTGTAATTGGTAGTACAAATTGTTCTTGAAATTACAGGCAATTTTATGTAGATAGAGGAACCTAAACCTATCTCCCAGTTATTTTAAGCAACTGCACCTAGCAGAATTTAAAAAAAATTGAAATGCAAATAACCTTGCATACAACTATTTTTTTTATTTAAATTGTGGCAGTTTAACATTTTTGATTTAAATCAATGATTTTTATTAAAAAAATCAAGTGATTTAAATCGCGATTTAAATCAACTTGATTTAAATCAGGTATGGGCAACCTTTTTGAATCCGCGGGCCGGACTCAAAGATTATAATGTCGTGGAGGGCCAAAGAGTAGATAATAGGTAATATTCTTTAAGTAAAAAAATGAGGCCTTTTATTATATATATTTATGAAGTTTAATTCTAAAGTTAAAAATTAATCTGGACTTGTACAATATCTAAATTACATAAAATAATTACAATGAAGTTACATTAATCTGGACCAGGCGCGGATCCAGCACGGCTCCAATGGGCACTTCTTCAGCCCATCATCTTTATCTTTTAAAAAAAATGTCAAAATTTTGTGAATTTTCTAAAAAGTATCACTCAAGGTCCCCTTTTGTTACCGCTGGGGGGTCTGGGGGTCCTCCCCCAGAAAAATTTTGGAAATTTGACCTGTAAAAGTAAGTTTTTAACTCATTTTGAGTACTTTTTGGGACTTTTTTTCGTACTTATGAATGATTTTTGGGTCCAAGGGGGGGGGCACTTTCCAGAGTGCCACCCCCTGTATCCGCCACTGATCTGGACTAGAATAATATTACATACAATAATTATAAAGTTAGTTACATTAATCTACAATATATTAATATTTTGATTAGAAACAAAAATTATGTTAAAGTTACAAAAATCTGGACAAGAATAATATGTGATTTTTGAGTACAATTTTTAAAATGTTCCGCGGGCCGGACCAAATGACGTGGCGGGCCGGATCCGGCCCGCGGGCCGGAGGTTGCCCACCGTTGATTTAAATCAAGCAACCCTGCCGAGTGCCACGAATATTTTTTAGAGTGCCACTTGTGGCCCGCGTGCCACGGGTTGGACCACACTGCTCTATCATATCAAATCAAAATATCAAGAATTTAGCACGCGAATCTGTTAAGGAGGAGAGGGGATGTTGGGTCAACAGCCCTGACCCTGGCGCCAAGCAAAATAATGATAGTTTCTTCCAAAGCGGTATATGTAAACTTCTAAGAAATTGGGTTATCTAGTAAAAAAAGTAAATGCAAAAAATAGGACATGTTAACACACATACGATGAAAAAAAAAACATTTCTATTTCTTTTTATTGAAATTTTTTTACAAAGCTAGTTTGTAATATTTACACACTAGTAGCAGGGAGGAAAATAAGATTTTCACTTACAGTTCTTTGATGTAAAAATAGTGAATTTTTCCACCCTCTTTTTAACACATTTTAAAAGCTCTAATCGGTTATGTTTTAAGATCACACATCCATCGCTTACAAGTCGTTGACTTCAACTGGTCATAAAAGTAATAAAAAGATAATCCTGGAGAAGGGAAAAGCGTGCAGAGTCTCTGGAGAAGAAACGTGATTTAATCTCAGTCTGGAAATCTCGTTAAATATCGAGAGTATCTTGTGAAGTGGAAACAGGGTCACTCATCTCATCTAAGGGGGGTAACAGGGTCCAAATAAAAATAGAGGCTTCCGGGCTTGGTTGCCGTGGTCTTGATGGTTACCAACCAAGCCCGGAAGCCTCTATTTTTAATACATCCGGCCGTGAAAGCCTTTCTACTTCAATCTTCTACTACTACAAATCATGTTATGTTTAAGTGTTTTGAAAAATCATGTAACTGTGAAGAAGTTTTTGGCAGGACAGCTATTCTAGAGCGGCAACGAAGCCAAGGGTGCCAGTCAAATGGTAATCCCCTATACAAATGGCCGTGCGCTGTGAGTCCTGAGATCGGAAAATTTAGTCCTGAGATCGGAAAAATGTCTGAATTAGTTTGGAATTTTTTGTAATTGTTTGTATATAGAATATTATGTATGATACGGGCAATGTGTTAAATCCGGGCATTATTAATAATACTCATTGCCCGCCTCCGCTTAAGAATAATAATGCCCGGTTTACCACATTGCCCGTAACATGTATACTTGTAAATACCTTTAGGGACCTTATTTTGGAGAGTAAGCAAATACTTTCTGATTTGCACTCGTACTGCAAAAAATATACAATCAAAATTAGAGCTAACTTAGATTTTTAAAAAGACACTTCTTGGTACAATCCTCTTCATGTTGTTGGTAGGAAGCCGTGGCATGTGAAATAAGAGGAGGTGAAGTGTGACATGAGGAATGAAGGGGTAAAAAATGTTGAGAACGTGTCTGACAACATTTATGGACTGTCCCTGTGTGTGACTACCGATTCAGTATTAGTATAACAAGACTTCTCATCACTAATTACAAGGGTATTCTGGTAGAATAGCTGAGAGAATTTCTTTGTTAAGTCAACAGGTCATTTCCCACTTAGAAATGTTCTGCTCAGTAATCTAGGCTTATGAACCTTTTAATGAGCGTAGGTAAAACAGAAGCACCGATTGCTGTAGGTAGTTGTGCGTTTGCTGCCAGCCTATCCCTAATAATGCAGCGGCTTAAGTGACTAAGCGTTTGCGGAGTAACCCCGCTGCTGTTTGAGATATAGACATCGCTGGTCTCGTAGATCGTACACATTTCATCTACCGCCTCACCAGAGGTGTGGTCAAGGGCGTTTTCGAGATGCCTCCGAACTATATTCGGGGGCAGAGACGGCATGGGGAGAGTGCGTGAAAGCTGTTGATACACCTTTTTGAATTCAGGGATATCGATTTCATAGTTGCAGTTTTCATAGCACCGTAGAAGGAACCGCACGATGGAAACGTTTTGGATTAATTCATTCTTAGTGTACTCCAAAAAAGAATATGTCAGAGGATTGTGGCAGCTAAAAAATAAAAAATTTCATCGTTAGTTCTGAAATGAGATGGACGTTTTAAATTTATATCTGGTTTGCTCTAATGAATAATGTATTAGTCTAAGAGCTGGCTACATGCGAAGTCAACCTGAAATACTTATAGCCCACTGAAAATAGTGAAAAAAAATTGTTTATGAATTAATATTAAGGAAATTACTAAAACATTATACCATTTAGATTTAGAGTTTTTAACTTCAAATAATATGTATTTATAATCAAAATATACAAGTAAGTGTGTGCAAAATACATAACTGAGTAAAATAGTATTAGAATATGTAGGACGAAAAATGGATGAACTAGAAATATTATATTTTAATAACATACTAATTCTCTCAAGGAAAAACATTAATCAAAATGGAGAATATTGCGTTGAAAAAAAAATTAATTTGTATTACTTTAATTTACCAAATAAGTACTAAAATATTTTATGGGGAATATACATAATTACAAACTATGGTGCAAACATCCGTCGAAGAATTCCGTCTAATTCTCATATCACGTCAAATGTAACACTTTTCAAATTGCGTTAAGAAAATAATAAACAAAATTCATGTTAAAATTTAATTACTAATTAGGCAACCAATCTGAAATAAGCACGTTCTGTCATGGTGCTATTGAGTAACTAAGAATTTTAAAGACATTTCAATTTTGTCCCTCCTCAATATTCAACTACGAACTTTCCACTTGGGTATCAACGCAAACACAAATCAACTCAATCCCCAGTTTGAAAAAGGGTTTTGTGTTCAAAGATACCTCCAAGATTTGCTCTGCACATGAATGTAAAGAGGGGGAAAATAACTACCCCCTATAGACAGATACAGCCCCTTGAATTTGCAAAATCGATATACATTCATTGTATTTTTTTAATTTAATTTGAAATTAAAGTTAATTCTTCTTTCTTTTCATATTATTTCTGCTTTAAACTAAGCCAAAATAAAATTTGCTTTTAATTTAAAAGTGTTTTTAACTTCCTTTAATCCAGATAATTTTTGACTTCATTTATATTCACTTACTCCTTTGATACTGCCTTAATAACTCAGTTTCCTAGTAATTTTAAATTTCATTTGTCTTAATTTTTCTATTTCTTACTATTATACTGTGAACTAAGCAGAAATATAATATGAATGTCAATTTAAGTTGATTTTAAGATTTTTCTTCATTTTAAATTTCATAAGGTTGAAAAGGGGAAAAGTCCATCAACTCTTTTTAACTGTAAAATATTTGTCTCGATGGTTGCTCTGTGTTTAAATAGGGTCCTGCTGAGAGAATTTCCAGTTAAAATTTGGTAGCTGTACAACGAAAATCCCTGTACAGGGTTTTTTTTGGAACTAATGTCCTATCGCCCCCGGACTGTAGTGGCGTCCTCTATAACCTTACCAGTAACATCGACATCCTATGAATATACCTTTATGCGCATGCTCCGCATCTTAGCGATCTCGGACCAAGGGCGGATCCAGACCAGATTTTCGGGGGGGGGGGGCCTGGGCCATGTCAGAGTCGGAGGGTATTACATTCGAAATTTTCAGAGCCTCAGAATTTTTTTTGAAGAGTGCTTGCTTTTAAGCAGCTTTTTAGGGGATATCCAGGGCCCGTGCCATTGTTTTAGTAAGCGGGGGGATGAAACCTTTTTGTAGGGGCATAACAATACTTATGTTTCACGAGGTGTTTGGCTCCCAATTTTCCGAGTATAACATAAATTAAATGCGAAACTTTGTTAATGTTAAAAAGATTTCATCAGGTAATACTAGCTCGAAAGCAAAAGGGGGGGCCTGGGGGTCCTCCCCCTCAAAATTTTGTGAAATTTGGCTACAAATAGAAGTTTTTTTACTCATTTTTGAGCATAATATTTTATTTATTAATTATTTAATTATTATTTATTATTGTACATTATTTATTATTGTACATAATAACAATATTTGTACATAATAACAATATTGTACATAATAACATATTATTGTACGTGGGGGAAAAAAAAAATGGGACACTTCTCATTGTGGGCGAACCGCTCGTGGTAAAGGGACAAACAAGGTACCGTTCTTCAAGGTTTAACGAATTCTATTTAAGGGAACATACAAAATTTTCTTAGGGGGTCGTCTACATATTAAATTCAATACCAAGTCCAGATTTTTCTATGGACACCCCCAAATTTTATTCGCTTTTTGGAGAGGGCACACCTCATTTGCCCTAAATACCACGTTTTGTGACAATATCTCCCCAATTAGCGGAACGGGGGTGGTCGGAATTTCGAAAATTTCGGTATAAAAATGGGGTTTAAACTTTTGTATCCTACTCTAAAACTACCTTTCGTATCAATACGAAATTTGGAGGATATATCAATGAAATGTTTCCAAAGACAAATAAAATTATTTTACTAAGATATTCCATGTCTAATTAAAAAATAATTCAAAATTAATTAAGGGATAAAAAATTAATCATTATTATTTTTAAAATCGTTTATACCATTCAATTAAGAATAATTATTTAAACGGAAAACCAGAATTTAGTGAAATTCTAATGAACAGTTATAGAGAAAATTAAATAATTATAAATTTAATTACTTTAAGGGACCGTATACTATTACAGAAATTTCAACCTTTTATTTTCATTTAATCTGTTGCATTGTTGTATGAATAATGGTAACAACAATGTGCTTATTTCTTTGTCTGATAGAAAGTGAGTAGTATCTGATAGAAAGTATTAAAATATGAATAAAAATTAAAGGTTTATCCTGCTTTAAGGAATAAAAGAATAACTGCATTCCATCACTTTAAAAATTATAATTTATATGATAAAGATGAGTTTAAAATGTTTTTTTCAGTATCCGCATTTGATGTGCTTTTTTATTTTACTTTGTCCCCTTTCTTTCATTTAATTGAAGAATTCCCAAAAATTACTAGTCTTGAAAACAAACCGGAACATAAAGTCGAATTCTTAAATTTATTAAAATATTTTAATTTGTAAAAAATCCTATTAAAAATTAATTAGAGTATAAAATCGCTGAAAAATCGAGTAGAGCGCGACATATTCTTGTAGGATATAATCCCACATTACATCCGTTTTTTTAATCTAAATACGATTTTTAGAACAGTGCATTGTAATCTAAAAATAAGT
The DNA here is from genome assembly GCA_963680715.1 of Tetragnatha montana. Classification (NCBI taxonomy): domain Eukaryota; kingdom Metazoa; phylum Arthropoda; class Arachnida; order Araneae; family Tetragnathidae; genus Tetragnatha; species Tetragnatha montana. Next base: position 53,412,086 of record OY796675.1, read on the forward strand.
AGCATTCATAATTTCTAATTTTATCACATAAAAAGCAAGGAATTCAGATTACTGATATTTAGGCTCAGAACAATTGGGTTGTATGATGATTTATCTCATCGGTGCTACGGTCGTTTCGTCAACTCTGAAATTTCCTACCCCCACTTGTTGGCCTTACACAACACAAATCGCTAAAGCGAAGAAGAAACAGAAGCCAGAGGGGTAGGAAAATTCAGAGTTGGTGAAACGTCCGAGACACCTTCTCATCCATGCTATTTTGTTTGTTTTTTATCTTCCTGTTTTTTTTGTATTGCTAATTTTTAAAAGCTTTTTAAGCTATTTCACTACTAAAAAATAAAGAATTAAAACTTTTAAGTAATATTCTATTTTAATTTATGTTTATTCTTTCTGAACTTTATATTGTAAATATTTTTCAAACCTTTTTGATATAAATAACTAATCAAGTTTATACAAAATTGTATGTAATTTTTATTTGATTTTTTTTAAATTTTATTTGAAATTTTAAATTCATAAATTTAAATTAAAGAGAAGATTTAGGAAAAGGAAGATTGGATTTTTTAATAATAAATTAATTTTTATTCTTGAGATGGAAATGGTAGACCAAGAGGTATAAACGCTCCAGACTCCACCCTTACGGCTAGGATGGTTAGTTTTCTCAATAAATGGAAAAATTTTAATCTAAAATAATTTAATGAAAAACTCGAATTATACTAGAATATTGTCACATTTGTGGATGAAATAGAAATAACAAGGACATTAGATGTGATTAGTTCCCAACTCTGTAAAAAAAAGTAAGAGGAACACAATTAAAAAACTGGGTAAAATATAGTGTTCGGCAACTAGTGGTCAAAAAATAGTTAACTACCAACTACTAACTAGTCTGGCAAATTGTAGTTGTAACTAGTACTTAACTATTTTTTCCTGGGACTAGTTGCAACTAGTAGTTAACTATTTCCCAAAGTAGTTAACTACTAGTTAACTAGTCTATTTAATTTCATAACATACTTTTTGGCAAAATTCTAACACATCTTTCTTATCTATACCACAAAAAACATTCATACTTCGCGCAAAAATGGTCTTTATTTCTGGTTATGATATTTGAAGTACTCTACCTTTGATAAAAATTTTAAATATCTTTTTAAATTTTAAATAAATTTTTTTTTTCAAGTAGTTAAAAATTTGAAAGTAGTTTTAACTAGTAGTTAATTAAAAAAGCAGTTAAACTAATAGTTGAACTACTTCAAACTACAAGTAGTTAAACTACTAGTTAACTACTAGTTGATCGGTAGTTAACTACTAGTTGCAACTAGTTCTAGTTAACTAGTGCCGAACACTAGTAAAATATGATAAATAATTTTAAAACAATATCATTTTAAAAAATATTCTACAAAAAGACATTCATTATTTATGTTTGCATTTTTAAAATTTGCTCTCTTCTCCGCTTTAGGGAAATTTAGTGACCCTTCCCTCCATCCACACATGGGATTTACCCCATAATAGTATCTTTTAATAAAAGTAATGGGTACTCATTAATATTTTTATGCATTCGCATCCGGAACTCTTATGTAAAAAAGCGGCGGACCGCGGGAACCTCTTGGAATATGTTCTAGAGAGATTGTCTTCTATCAGAAAATACCACTTCCGGAATACTTAAGCCTTTATTCTGATGTTTTCAAAAATAGATAAACATTAAAATTTGTTTTCGATATTCTTATATTCATAAACTTACGTTCAGTAAAGTTTTGAAGCTCTAGCTTTTAAATTCTTGATTTTATAGCCCAAAATCATTTCAGTGTGTTCTCTTACCCTCTTTTCCCCTACCTAGAAAAAATTAAATCGCTTTAACCCTTGTATTTTTTAATTACTGTAGAAAAAAAAAACAATTGATTTTAAACATGATATTCAAAACCAACTGTCAAGTCGACCAAAAAGAACTTTTTACTTTAAGAGGGTGAAAAGTTCTAAATACTATCAACATAAGTTAATTAATTTTTTAAAATTCCATAGTAATAAATAAAAATAGTAATAATCCTTTGTGTGAAATTTCGAGGAATTGTAATAATTTTTGACTGTGGCAGGCCCTGAAACCGGTATACCATTTAAGCCCCCCTGATGGGAATCCAGAGTAAGCAAATTTAACAAAAAACACTTAAAAGCATTTTATCCCAACTTGAAGCATTTAGTTCATTGGGAAGTTTAAAACTGATTTCGAAATCCCAACATAATAATCAAGAAAGAAAACGATTTAAAAAAAAGTGGTAATAATAATTAAGTTGTGACTTTAAGTTGACTGTAACCCAGAAGAAAAAGTTCCAAAATCCTACACCAAGAATAATTGAAATATAAAGGTTTTTAACTTTCGGGGGTCCTACACTAATTAGAGATAAAAATTATTCTTAAATTACAACGGTATAAAAAGTATATCCACAGTAACCACAGTTTTATGCGTATAAAAATTTAAATTTCATACTTTTTATGTGCGTTTGTTTTGAAGAAAAAACCTTCGAACTTGATCATTTACTTAAATTTACCAATTATGGTTATTAGATGGGCATCTATAACACATTTTAGAAGTTAGCTATTGGTTCACTTTAAGAGTAGATAGCAGATTCCCCGTATAAAAAAGACCAACAACAAAAGTTTCTAAGAATGAGAAATTGATAAAAATCAGAGAAAGCAAACTACTAAAAAAGGGGTAGAAATAAAAAAAAGGCTTTAGTTTTAACATCATTTCGAAAAAAAACCTTGTAAAATTATCAAGATTTAAACTAAAGACATTTATTACAAACAAAAATCAAAGACTACAAAGCATAATTTCCAAATTATATTTTCCTACGCCTCTCTTCATCCCCCAATCACAGATACTTTCCCTAAACACAAAATTTCACGTCTTTTTTTATTTTTGTTAGATTAAAGTAAAATTATTAACACCATTCACTAGTCCTTTCAGTTATAAAGCATATTTAATAATGATAAAGCTGCAACAATGCGATTTACAACAATGTCCTAAAAATAAAATTACTTTTTTTGGAGACGGCCCCCTAATGCTTAATTGCTTGTGATACTTCTAATTGGGGAGATATTGACACAAAACTTGGTATTTAGGGCAAATGAGGTATGCCCTCTCCAAAAAGCGAATAAAATTTGGGGGTTTCCATAGAAAAATCTGGATTTAGTACTAAATTTAATATGTAGACGACCCCCTAAGAAAATTTTGTATGTTCCCTTAAATAGAATTCGTTAAACCTTGAAGAACGGTACCTTGGTTGGCCCTTTACCACGAGCGGTTCGCCCACAATGAGAGGTGTCCCATTTTTTTTCCCCCACTGTACAATAATTATTATTATTTAATTATTGTACATAATAATTTGGATAACACCTAAAGAGGGCAACTTTCTTGTGCTCCTAAATGGAGAGGAGAGAAATAAGTTCAAGGAGAAAACAGTAAATAAGTAACCATGAGAAATTGATATGGGGTCTGGGGGGGTAACCCCCGAGAAAAATTTTGAAACTTTGCCTCCAAAAATAAAGTTTCAGCTCATTTTGAAAGCATGTAACCCACAGAATTTTCAAGGATGAAATTATAAATAGATGCCAAATTTTCAAAAGGGCTGGGGGTCCTCTCCCAGAAAATTTTTGCAATTCCAAAACAATTGTGCTTTATTTAAGAATTTATCGGAGTTTTTCGGTAAAATCCGCTAATAATGCTGCTTTGGCACATTGTTTGGCACAATTGTAATTTAATAATGGTTTTAAAAGTGATAGATTCTTAAAATATGACTAGTTATGCACTTCATATCCGATTTTCATGAATATACCTTTTATATTTAGGGAGTAATTAGTTTTATTAATAAAGTCGACATGATCGTCAAAAACACTTTTGTCCACTTTTTTCTTAATAAATCGAAAAATATTATTTAAATTTTCTTTTTAAATTTTACTTATGGGTAAAGGACTGTTATGGTAAAGTTTTTCCTGAATTGTGGGTTTCCATGGTGATTATGACGTAATTGAGAATTTTTCAGAGCAGAATGCAGCCTACTGGTCCTTAACGCGAATGACTTTGGAATATTTCTCAGATTTGAGTTCTCGGTTTGTTTACTATTAAATTTACATTTTAATGCTTTACATATTTAGAAAGCTTATAAAGAATGGTTCCAGGAATTATAAATTTTTAGGGGAATATGTAGATATTGCGTTTGTAATTTAGGTTCAAAGAATTTTCGTTTTACTTGAAATTTTTTTCCCAAAGTCATTCGTAATAATTTTTTGATTCGTTTAGTATTAATATGTTGTAGTAGACTTTTGGACGAACAAAAATATGTATCACATTAAGGGATTTATGAATTAGTTCTGGATTTATAAATTATTCAAGTTTATTACAGTTTTCAATATGTATATGGCCCCCTAATTGAAATTTGACCCTGAAAATATAATGGATTAGATAGATTCAAACTATGAACAACATATATAAATTTCATGGTCCTAGCTCTATGGGAAGTCCCTTAATTAGCCCAATTACATGCACATCTGGTGAATTTTAATGCTTAAAAAAATTCCAGTTCAAAAACCTGCCAATCGATTTTGATAAAATTTTAGTATGTTGTGCAACTAGAAGAAACGCTTCAAACAGCGTATCGCACTAATCTAGATTTTAAATTTTTCTGCTACTTTTAGACTTTTAGACTTTGAACTGTTTTTAATTTGTATACGACCCCCTAATTTTACCCGGACCCTGAAAATTTAATACATCAGGTAGATTCACTGTTATTACAACATATTGAAGTTTCAAGGTCATAGCTGTCTTACAATGGAAAAAACAACCGTTTGAATATTGACACGTGTCCAACGTGCGATTTAAAACGAAATTTAAAATTTCAAAAAATTTCAATCCACAGACACACTATTTTTGATGAAATAACTGTAATCAGCACTAAAAAATATCCCAGAAAAACGTCTTGCAAGTGCAGGAGTGTAGTATTAAACCATTTTTAAATCAATTTTAAAAAATTTAAAATTTTAAAATCTTTCGAACCACAGCTTTGATTAAATATCTGTAATCAGCACTAAAAAGCAGCCCAGAAAAAAGTCTTGCATGTGCAGGAGCGTAGTATTAAACCCTTTTTAAATCAATTTAAAAAAAATTAAAATTTTAAAAATTTTCAATCCACAGCCACACTATTTTTGATGAAATAACTGTAATCAGCACTAAAAAAACATCCCAGAAAAACGTCTTGCAAGTGCAAGAGTGTAGTATTAAACCATTTTTAAATCAATTTTAAAAATTTAAAATTTTAAAATCTTTCAAACCACAGTTTTGATTAAATATCTGTAATCAGCACTAAAAAGCAGCCCAGAAAAAAGTCTTGCATGTGCAGGAGGGTATTAAACCATTTTTAAATCAATTTTAAAAAAAATTAAATTTTAAAATCTTTCAAACCACAGTTTTGATTAAATATTTGTAATCAGCACTAAAAAGCAGCCAAGAAAAAAGTCTTGCATGTGCCAGGAGTGTAGTATAAAACCAATTTTAAATCAATTTAAAAAAAATTTTAAATTTTAAAACCTTTCAAACCACAGTTTTGATTAAATATCTGTAATCAGCACTAAAAAGCAGCCCAGAAAAAAGTCTTTAGGTGGACAGAAATTAGAGCCGAGCGCTGTAAGCGAACAACCGCGAACACGCTCTGCGCAAGCGCCGCTCTTAGCTCCTACGAGCTGCGCGTGCGCAGAGCGTGTTCGCGGTTGTTCGCTTCGGGCGCTCGGCTCTAATTTGTGTCCACCTTTGTATGTGCAGGAGGGTAGTATTAAACCCTTTTTAAATCAATTTAAAAAAATTTTAAATTTTAAAAATTTTCAATCCACAGCCACACTATTTTTGATGAAATAACTGTAATCAGCACTGAAAAACATCCCAGAAAAACGTCTTGCACGTGCAGGAGTATAGTATAAAACCAATTTTAAAAAATTTAAAATTTTAAAATCTTTCAAACCACAGTTTTGATTAAATATCTGTAATCAGCACTAAAAAGCAGCCTAGAAAAAAGTTTTGCATGTGCAGGAGGGTAGTATTAAACCCTTTTTAAATCATTTTAAAAAAAATTAAAGTTACGATTCTAGATTTCTCTTGGCGAGGCATTGTCACTGCCACGCAGTTTTTACAATTGCGGTCACTCTTAACATTAGTGCTGATTAGAGACAGTAGTGATACGTAGAATCGTGTTTGAGATCGCCAAGATCCGGAGCATGCGCATAAAGGTATTCATAGGATGTCGATGTTGCTGGTAAGACCCGGGGGCGATAGGACATTAGTTCCAAAAAGGAAAATGTTAACCTTTATGTTTACATGGTCAAAGCAAAATTAAATGGTAAGCAAAATTATAATATTTCAATACACATAGATGGAAGATAATACTTGTCAGAGATTTAAAAATTACAGCTCCCTTAAGAAAGTAAAGATTGAATATTAAAATATAAATACAATAGGAGAATTTGGGATATTCCATTGTTTTTAACGCAGTAAACTTGATGAAATGTATTTTGAGTTAGATAATCTAAGGTGTTAAATAGGTGGCGTCCATTGATAAATGATGTATGTATCAAACAATTTGAGTTTTAATACTGTCAAAAGATTAATAAAAATTATATTTCTATCAAGATTTTGCAAATGATAATTAATTTCGATCTAAAGGAAATGATAAAATTGAAAAATGATAATTCTTTATTTCGCAGAAACTCTTTAAAACCTGCAGTGCAGGGGACTTGATTACGGTTATTTTTATCTAGGAGCAGAAACAAGAAACTTTACCCTTATTCCTTTCAACACTAAAAAATGTTAATGGAAATATAAACGCATAAAAAATATAAACGCATGCGAAATTGTTTTGAATATTCTCAAACAATTATTTCCAAAAGAAAGAGAATATGTTTGAAAACAATGAAAAAGGTTAACACTGCTGAAATATAGAAAGTAGTACAACAAATAAAAGCATTTATAACCCCCCATTAGTGGCGAATTTACGGGGAGGCGATTGAGGCAATCACCTTCATTAAAAATGAGAGATAATGAAATGAGAAAAATTAATTTTTAAGACAAATATCAAACAAAATTTCCATCCGGAGGACTACCAAATCATAGTCATTTCATAATAACTGCAACGAAATTAAAATTATCACTATGTTAAGTACTCTAAAAATATACTCTTTTTTTCTATACTGTACGCGAAATAAAAATAATTTTGAGTCCCAGAAGGACAGCAGCATGGACAAAATCTATCTTTTAAAACTGAGTCTATAAATCCGCTACTACATAGGATACCGCTGAAAATGTGTATGATTATTGATTATTACTTACGTGCAACATGTCTTATCCGCATCTTCGGGAGCCATCTCTCCAAGGGCGAATCCGTAATCGAGCATTACTTTTATCAGATCGTAACGTTTTTTTTTAAAGTAATCGATAATTGCATATTCAGTCAAACCTCTTCCTCCGTATTTCATTCCCCAGAAGTCAAATTGTATTCTGTTTGCAACATTCAAAATAAATTTCAGATGGTCAGCGTCTGGAACATTTAGGAACAAACAGAGTCGGGTTCCGTTTGTTAGGCAAAACACTGTCCAAAATTTCAACACCAGCAAAGGTTGTTCGAACTTCTTCTGGTATATTCCTTTAAGAATAGAAGGGTAGATTCTTATGAAGACTTTTTCGACCATTAGATGCCTGGGTCTATTAGGAGCGCGAGGTATAACTCTGTCCTTCCATTGTGGAAAACCGATGATCTCGGCCAAATTTAAAAAACGCACAGCACATTCCCCAGATCTCAGAGACAGCGCTCCAACGTTCAAATTGGTCAAAAAGTTCAAAAAAAGTCCCATTCCTATCCTATCTTTTGTTCTATAGGTTCCCATAGCGTAGACATAAAATAAGTTTGAATCTCTTCTTCCCTTGCACCCGACACTAATATCATCAGGGTGGAATCGCTGGTTTTTGCTGACATTACACGTGCTTAATTGTCCGCTTTCCTCATTGTTATCCGGGAAAATCTTTTTGAAGTGCATCCCGTACAGAGTACTGCTCGGGACGGCCAAATCTAGGAAATAAAGTTGTGTTCGGGTCGAAATCCAAATTTCTTCGTTGACGAGGATGCTGTGCCTTAATGCTGAAAGAGTTCTATGCGTAATATCCAAGGTGACCATGGCTAATTAATGGAGAGAAACACTTCCACGTGTTTTCAGAGAGTTCACCTACTAACTAGTCCGACGCTTGTTACACAAGGAGAGAGAGATTCTTCACGAAACGCACCAGTAGGCGGGAGGAACGATTCTAAATGTAGCTCAACATCCCCTCTTCACAATTGGTTAGAGATAAGGAACCCCTCGGCCTTTGAAAAGGGGTGATCGTGTTCGGGCAAGTTCGAGTTGGGGCAGGGTTCCCAGGCTTCCTGATTGGAGAAGAACGTACGTGTTTATCAGTCGCGAGTTTATGAAAAGAAAAAACTGTATAAGTAACGGAATTTTCGTTGTACCAAATTTGTACTGGAAATTCAGGACCCTATTTAGAATACAGAATAACCATCGAAAAAAATATAAGTATATTCAAAAATATGTTACAATTGAACAAATGTACTTGTTCAATTTTTTACACCTTATGAAATTTCAGCTGACAAAAAATCTTAATAACCACTTTATTCGACAATTAAACTATATACCTACTTAGTTCTCAGCACAAAAGTAAATTATAGAAAGACAGAGACAAATAAAATAAAAAATTATTATGAAACTGAGTCAATAAGGCAGTATCAATGGAGTAAGTGAATATCAATGGAGTCATATATTCACTGGATAAAAAAGGTGAAGACACTTTTAAATTAAAAGTAAATTTTATTTTAACTTATTTTACAGCACAAATGATGGTTAAAGAAAGACAAATTTAACTTAAATTTAAAATTTAATCAAAAAATACAATGAATGGACATTGATTTCGCAACTTCAAGGGGCTATATCTGCCGATAGGGGATAGTCATTTTTTCGTTCTTTACACTCATGTGTAGTGCGAAGCTTGGAGATTTTTTTTTTGCGCACAAGAAGTCAATTTACCATATTTTTTGGACTTATTCCTCTTTTCAAACTGGGGATTCAATTCAAAATGGGTCGAAATAGTCTCCCATTCACGCAGCACTGGATCAATTTTTTTTATTCTTGAGATGGTGAAGAACCCAGCTTTTTAGCATATAGACATGTAACAAGCCTTTACCACAAAATTAAACATTTTTAAAATTATTTTTTAGCATTTGTTTTCTTTTAAAATTATATTGTTAATTTAGATTATCGTTTTCGCGAATAAGGGTTGAAATATTGACTGTTTCAACTCTTTCGTAAGGGTTTCCCTAAATTTTCAATTTTTGGTTTATTAAATTAGTTTCTAACTCACTATTTAAATATCAGTTAGAATTTTTTCTAGAATATAGCTATTAGTTGCAAGATCCATGGAAAAATACAGAAAATACCTCACAAAGCTTTTTAACATGAATTTTAAAATAATATCTCAAAAAAATTTACTTGTTCAATTTTTTTTTACTTTTAGAATGTTATTGTTCAGGTAATTTCTAAATTCTAATGGAGAACCGATTAGAATTACTTCTTTTGCAATTTCTTATATGTTTAGAGGGATATTTTTTTTCAAAACCTAAATTTGAAATTTATTTTTAATTGATATTTTATTTTTATTTGAATGAAATATTCCTATTTAGTACTAATAAATAGCCTATATCTATATCTATAAAAGCCAAATACCACTGACTGACTCACTGGTAAGTGACAAACACTCAACACGAAATCTCCGAAACTACTGGACCCAAAGCTTTGAAATTTGACAGAGACGTTCCTCTCAACTATGCGACGCGCACTAAGAAAGGATTTAAAAATCGAACGACTCCTTCCCTGTTTTTCGGCTCTTTTTCTACTCCGTTTTTCCCATTGAAATAGCTGTTGAAATGCGTAAATTGCAGTAGGTTTATTTCTCTCTTGAGGTTTCGTCTGGCCTCATGTAATAAAATATAATTTCATAATTTATAACAAATTAAGACGAAAAACACAGTGTAAATTTCTATTTCAAAATTATAACAATTTTCAGGAAACATATAAATTCAAATAATTAATTTTGAAACAACATTTTCCTTTATTTGTAATTTTAATTTTTTTCTAAAATAAATATATTTATGGAAAGGCTAAAATAAATGGTTTCCATGGAAACAGAGCTGAAATTATTTCATTGTTTCATGGGGCATGGTTTACTAGACTTATACATTCACTAAATTTTTATAGAGCATTCGCACATGACGTCACAGGCTTGTGACGTCAGAGGCTTGGATGACAGACAGTATGATGGAAAACTATAGGATGCACATCGTTTATTTGTTTACTTTTGATGTGAATTTTGAAAAATAAGGATGTTTTATGTTTTTCTCCAAAGTTTACTTTAAAGTAACCTTTATTTACTATAAAATGGCATCTCTGCATAATTTAAGTCATTCAATAACACTACATTTTATATTTAGCAGTGTTCTAATTGCTGAAACCATTTCTGCCAGTGTTCTAATTGCAAGTACCGTTCGCAATGCTACTAACATATTTTAAAATTCTTAATTATTTATTAATTATTCAATATTTAGTTTCGGTAGCATATTATAAGTATTTTACAGATATATCGGACTCGCATATTGTTCTAACAAATGTAAACAAAAACATGTCACCTCGTAATAAGTCTTTTTCTAAATTTAGCTTACCACTAAAACACAAAAACATATGCACTTACCTTCAATAACTATTATTCTTTCGTTTCGGTCTTTAACCGAGCCTAAAGAATCTTTTTAAATGAACTTTTCTTATAAAAACTAAATGCAGCGCGTATTCTCTATGGGAGCCTAATGTTAAAGAAAAGTTGTCTATCCTCCAAGCCAGCTTGATCACGTGATCGGAGACACGTGATTGAAAATGCTCTATTGTTAAGTTCTAGAAAACCGTTTTTACTAAGAAGTTGGCTATCATGATAAAAGGAAAATGAGATTTATCAAGCATTTTATTATTTTGATAAAAATGTTTTTATTTTTGGAGATGTAGGATCATTCAAATAAAAATGGATTCTTTATCATTTTTGAATATAAAATAAATTAGGTATAGTTAAATATTTTGATTTGGCGGCGGGAGTTGTTGACTGAATTACACATAGGGATTATTTTTTGATTAAATTAATATCATTTTTGGAAAACGATAGAAACTTCATATTACGGTTTGTAACATCCTGTAGGAAATTATTCCCAAGGGGTTCAAAAAGGGATGTGATTTTTACTTCCTGAGTTTTTATCAATGGATTTATAAAAACCGAAGCGTAATTTTTGAAAAGGACATCGGAAATTCTTCATAGAAATTTTGTTTAAGATTTTAAACTATAAATTTCAAAAGACTGATGATTTCAATTGGATTGTTCTTTTACAGCCACAGTAAAATGCGGGACGGGATACGTTAGGGTATATTTTCACAGTAAGAAACCGGGATGAAAAAGACGACGGGGACGACGGGATGATAAGTGCATAAGTGATTGCTAACCAGGAAAAGAAAAACCATATAACTCAATAAACCTGATGATTTAAATTGGATTGTTCTTTAACAGCCAAAGTTAAAAGCGGGGCGGGATGAATTAGGGTATATTTTCAAAGTAAGGAACCGGGAAGAAAAACACGACGGGGGTGACGGGATGATAAGTGACTGCTAATCCAGAAAAAAAAAAGACATATAACTTGATAAACCTGATGATTTCAATTTGATTGTTCTTTACAGCGAAGGTAACAGCCAAATTTAAATGTGGGACGGGATGAGTTAGGGTATATTTTTACAGTTAAGAACTAGGATGAAAAAGACGACGGGGACGACGGGATGATAAGTTCCAGAAAAAGAAAAGACAACACTTGAAAAACTTTTTAAAATATTTATGAATTAACTCAACCCGTGCAAGGCCGGGTAAGTCAGCTAGTAATATTATAAAAGTCAAATCTTGTGTGTTAGTCTTTTATACAAATCTACAGTTTCCTTCCGATCTGCACCAAACTTGATATACATACGTAAAAACATCCCATTTGAAATTTAGGCTACGTTTCGAAGTTCTAGAACGACCTCTTTTGACCGTTTTTATGGTCATTTTGCTGAAATAGCTTTATTTCTGCTCAAAAAGAGATCTGCGTATCTCTGCTGTGTGTGCAAATGGTCACACCCATAGACCCCATTGTCACCCTCACCCCCTTTGTATGGCCACACCATTCATTCTAAAGTAGAGAGGTTCTAGAAAAAGTCTCATTCTGTGCCGAATACCATTCAACATTCAAGGAGGGGAGGGAAGGTGGAAGGAACCAGAAGGAACCGGTTCAACTGCATGGTTGCTGACATTTTACTTATTACGTGGTGGCAGCTCTATTTTTCGATCGAAACTCAAAAGTATCAAATCATTTCATTTCACTGCTACTATAGTTTTGTGAGTTTATTTACTTTCAGGGGCGGTTTTACCCCGAGAAACCCTAACGAATATCTTCAAAAAACACTTTTTAATGCTAAAATTTAAAAAAAAAAAATGGGGAAAAAATTTTTCTAAAAAATTTTTTATTCACATTTTTAAGTGAGTTATTTCTTTCTCTAAGAACTTAATTTGTTTGTGCTTCTATTCACCAAGTATAATTACTTAGAAGATATCAGAGCTACGTACACGCGGTATATACTGATAAGAACAGAGGAATTCATTTCCTGCCCGGACATTCTGGAGAGTGACCTCCTGGAGTGTTATGTGTGTGGTGTGCACGTGGTGAGTTGAGTGCCACCTAAACTGTGCACCCCCCCCCCCCGGGGGCACCCTGGGCGGGCGTCGAGAAATGTTAAAAGGGGCGCCGCGAACTCTACTGTTGCTCACATTCTCTTATAATTTAGAAAAAATTTCCAAAACTTTTGTTGAAATATAAATTTCTATGAGAGTGTGTTGTCCTTAAGTTTTAAAACGGTAAAATTAAGTTTTCACTCTCGGAAATGATACCGTTTTCTTGCATATATCTCTTCTAATTCATATGTAATAAAAATTTAATATTTGAAGATGTAAGAAAATGTAAATGTTAAGCTCAATTTATTAAGAGTTCAGCTGATATTATTTATTATACTTGTGCGAAACCTATTTAAAGATGGTTAAAATGGGTCGTGGCGTGGTTGATTGAAATGATTACAAAAATTTGTGAAAAGCAGATGGTATTATTAGGGATTTTTTAGGGCCACCGTAAACTTTTCCGCTGGATGTAATAAAACAATTTGCGGCCGGACCACCAGCAGTTTATCTCCCCTATCTCCCTCAATCTCTTTGTATCTCCCCTCGCACTCGCGCCCGGTAATTGACCATACAAAGTCACCGGCGCCATAAACTCAGGTTTCTTCCTGGAGATAAGTGTTTTATTACATTACATCCAGTGGAAAAGTCTACGGTGCACCATAGGGCAGCAATAATTGATCCATTATGTCCATTTTCGAAATCGTAAGTAAAGCATCATGAGTGTTTGTTTTTTATTAATTTATACAGGGCCGTGCGGTGCTATGACCAAAAGTACATTCATGTACAGTTGGGGAAATAAAAAACGACTCAGTTGAGATTTCTGACGAACCACTTGGGTTAGAAAGACAAACAAGGTGTAAGGTGTCATTTTTCATGTCATGAAGTATTCTTTAAATGAGAAAAATTTCGCGTCCTTAGGGGGTCGTCTTCATATTAAACGAAACACTAACTTTTTTTTTCCTATGGGGACCCCCAATTATTATGCGATTTTCTGAAAGAGCATCCTCATAAACCCCCAAATACCAAGTTTCATTCAAATCGTGCGGTAAATAAAGCTTTTACGTTTTGGGGGTCGTCTCCAGAGTGAGAAGGGTTAATTTTCTGTAAACACTATTTCTTAAAAACGGTGGGATAGTAAGACTTTTACTCACCACTTTAATGTTTATTGAAAAGTTTATAAGTAATTTATTGAAATTTTTTATCAAAGTTAAGTTTTAATTTAAGTTATGGTGATTAAAATAAGGCGACTCTTTCCAGAAAAAGCATTCGCCGGTATACATTTGGCAGCGGTATATGGTCCCTTAACGAGTGGGAATTTAGTTTAATCCGGTTTTTTTCAAAACTATTAAATGAAATCGACTGAAATTTTGTTTTTCCACATAAAATTACTAACAGAATCGATTACCATAAAAATATTCATGGATTTTAAAATTTAATTTTTGGGTCAAAATTAGATGTTAATTATCTATCTAATAACCATTAAATATCGCTATAAAATCATAATTATTTTGTTTGGGGACACAAATTTGATCTAAATTCAAAGTTTCATGTTTTTACGCCGAAAACATTTTGACAAATTTCACATGAAATGGTTGACCTTTCAAAAATTTATTATGCTTCTATTTGGATACTTACGTGGATGAAACTTGGTATTTGGGGGTTTATAGGGATGCTCTTTCAGAAAAACGCATAATAATTGGGGGTCCCCATAGGAAAAAATAAAGTTAGTGTTTCGTTTAATATGAAGACGACCCCCTAAGGACTCGAAATTTTCTTTCATTTAAAGAATACTTCATGACATGAAAAATGACACCTTGTTTGTCTTCCTAACCCAAGTGGTTCGTCAGAAATCCCAACTGAGTCGTTTTTTATTTCCCCAACTGTACATGTGAAAATGTGTTATCTGTAGAGTCTGGAATGTTATTTTAAGATATCAGTGGTCTCTAGGTTGCTAACTAGACGCGGCATACACGAAAGAAGTTTAGTGATCAATCATTTGATTGTTTGGACATGGGTTGACAGCTAGCCAGGGGCTCAGTGGCGGATCTAGAACATGAGTAAGGGGGGGGGGCTAACTTAATCTGATTGAGGATGATAATGAAGTAACAAGCCGTGCTTTTTACAATATTCATTAATGTCTTAAATATTGAGGGCAGTGTTGATTGTAAATGAATAGTATTGTTAAATATAACTTAATTAATTAGTAATTAAATTAGTTAATCATTAAATATATCCAAATAATAAGGGTGTGTCAACCGGGAGGGTTTTTTTCCGATGATTTGAGTCAAATATTTTTTTCCAAGAATATAGATCAAATGCGAATTTTCGTGCACTTAAATTTCAATGTTTAGTGAATAATACATCCATCCCGAGGCATAAGGGGGGTTTGGGGGAACCTCCCCCAAGAATATTTTTGAAAATTTGACCCTAAAAAGTTGTGTTTTGACTCATTTTTGGTCATTTGGGACTCTTTGAGTGTCACACGAAAAAGATGATTTCTTGTACTCGTTTTCAAAGGAAAAAACTGTAAGATATAAGAATTTCATGGGGGTGGTTTGAAATCCCTAACCCCGTCTCTATTTTAACAGAGTAAATGTTTTGTAAGAGACTTATTGCATTAGACCCTTTTAAAAAGTGAATCTTATAAAAACCAGGGAGTTAAAGATCTTGCCGAGGGGCTAAAGCTCATAACCTTTAAGATGTGAAACAAATCTATAAAAATGTAAGGGGCTAAGTATTTTGAAGGTTATGCTTTGTAAGGCTTAGAAAGCTCATTGGAATCTACAAGTTCTGAATCGCATTTATATTAAAGTGCTGAAAGCTAAAGATCTTGGAGGGGGCTAACGCTTTTAGGCTAAAGCTCATTAAATTGCGAATTAAATACTATAAAACATCGCAGGGAGACTAATTCTTTATGGGGGCTAAAACTCATTGGCCCCTTTAAATTGTGAATTGAATCTAGAAAAACTCAGGGCCTTGTAGGAGCTAAAGATTATGGAAAGATGCATAAGGGGGGGATACAGTACCCTGAGAATATTTTTTTTTATTTTTAATATTATTGTTTTGACTTTAATTGCATATTTGGTGGGCTTATAAAGTAGGACCTTTCCCCTAAAAAAAAGTTGAATTTTGAAATCCAGAATTTTAAAAAATCAATTTTTTATTAATTTTTGACCATTTTTTAAATCCCTAAGGCTTTTTTAATTGTGCATATTTTTATAAGTTTTTTTCATTTTTAGATTCGTTACATCATACTACGTAAAACTGTGCATGGATTTATTTTTAGTATTATTACTTTATTTTGTAGAAGTTTTTATGTACTGAAAACCAAAAAAACCCTGAAAAATTCAACATTTTTGACTTTAATATTATTTTTAAAAAAATCTAACCTTGTTGGAGCTAAACCCATGCACAGTTCTATAATACATATATTTAAGAACATATATACAAATTTTCAGACTTTTATCTCATTTATACAAAAAGCCTTAGGGATTCAAAGTATTGTAAATGCACAAAAATACAACATGGAAAAAATTCAATATAAAGTTTGCGTTCCTTCTGTTTACACCCCGGACTCGCATCATAAAAAAGGATATAACTCTATATATTAATAAGATAGAGCTTTGCAATTTTGAAGACACATTTAGAAGGATCCATGGTATGGATTAAGCCAATAAAAATATTTTTGATATTTTTATGATTTTTAGGGTACTGTATCCCCTTAAAGCTTATTAAATAGTGAACCAAATATATTTAAAAACGCAAGAGGGCTAAAAGCTTTGTAAAGGCTATTAAAGATCATGGAGGGGGCTAATGTTTCATAGGGCTAAAGCTCATTAATTTGTAACAAACATAAAAACGCAAGGAGGCTAATGCTTTTAGGGGCTAAGCTCATTGGATAGACCCTTTAAATTACGAATCAAACCTTCAAACATGCAGGGGGCTAATAATTTGTAAACCTCTAGAAATCCTTAAATAGTGAATGGAGTTTATAAAAATGCAGGGGCTAAAGATCTTGGAAGGGGCTTAATGCTCTGTAGACCCTTTGAATTGTAAAAAAAGGCTACAAAAAACTGAAAAAAGTTTAAAATTTTGAAAATTTAAACAAAATTTTCTAAAAACTTAATTTTTTTTTCGAAAAAGTTCAATTTTATGTAGTGTAAACTTAAGTCCCAAGGGGGGGGCTATAGCCCCTATAGCCCCCCCCATAGATCCGCCACTGAAGGGGCTCATTTCCTGTTCTCGGAGGGGGCGGAGACATGCCGATTGTACTGTACATCCTTTCATTCGAAAAATTTCATTCGGCCACTCCATCCCCTCGTGTTTCTAGGTATTTTACCCAAAACATCTCTGTCCGGGGAGCGACTTTCCGTTACCGCACGGATTGGTCGCATCACCTAGGTGGCATCACCTGCGCTGGAAGCTGGAAGGAGAGCCTAGTGGGCCTAGCCTAAAAATGGGCGGTCCAACTTCTTGGCGACTTATCGCTTCGCCGTCGCGCTTTTGGCGCACCGTTTTTGTTTTAGCGCACCGTCCAATTTTTGTTCTCTCTCTCTTTCCAAACTTTAAACTTAAAAATCTATTTTAAGATTAACGGCCATATTCACCATAAACTCTAACCTAAACTTTACTTAAGTTGGGAAACCGAAGAAAAACCCGTTTTTCTCGGGTCAGAGATAAAAATCCATTTCACCATCGAAAAGTAACCACAGATTCACAACCTGAGTTCGGGTTCAAGTTAAAAAACCTAACCGAGCTCAAAGCTAGGTTATACTTCAGTTGAAGCCGTCCGCGCATGCCCAGAACCCGATTTTTACTTGTTTGCAAGCCTTGACTTGCTAATCATTCCGGTTAGTGTATAATCAATGGTGGAAAATCTGCGCAAAATTGCATGTGTTGAACGCTTAGAGTTCCTTGAAAGATTAGAGGAAAGAAAACAAAGAAATTTCAAAGAGAGGAAAGACTGTTTCTTGAATACTTGGATGAAGAATTCCGACGCCCGTCACCATTTTGCCATCCTAACTAATCTGACTATTTTAAGGTAGTTTCAATAATTATAATAAATTTCATGAACTTAAAAACTCTTCAAACGATAAAAAAACTGCTTAAACTACACAATTCTTGGTTAAAAATTAGAACATCATTTACTTCAAGCAGCAGTTGTGCTGCCATCTATAAATCAAAAAGCTAAATGAAATCACTCGAACTCCAGACTTTTTTATACTGCATTAATATAACCTTTAATCTTGTAAAACAACGTTTTTACAATGAAATAAAAAATATTCCATCATAACAAGTACCCAATGATGAATATTTTAATGAATAAAATATTCATCCATAATCGTACGATCGTACTAACAGATTTAAGATGGCGGTGAAAAGCCTCGACTGAAAAGTTTCGACCAATGAGGATCAATCAGCAATCTGTGGTCAAGTAACTTAAAGTCAAGTAACCGGAGTGGAAAAAATATTGGTGAAATGGGAATTGAACTTGGGGTTTCAGTTAACCTAAACTCAAGTTTCCTAACCCGAGTTATTAAAGTCAGTTTAGGTTTATGGTGAATATGGCCGTAAATGAATAATATGAACTTAAACTTAAGTTAACTTTTCGAAAAATAGCTTAAAATCCAAAAAATATTCTTGCCTAAAAGAGGGCAGTGGTCCAAAGAAGTTTGAAACCTAGACATTAATTTAATTTATTAATTAAATATCATTCTCGCCCTAGTTAATGTTACATTACTTTTCCTTTAAACATAATATTTTGTAATTTCTAATAATGTTTTTATCATTGCGTTTAAATAACATTGCACACTTTTAATAATGAATTATATATATTGAATAGCTTCTCCTTTAAAATAAATTAACTTCCTAAAATTTTAATATAAATCCTGGTCTCTAAATTTACAAAAAAAAAATTAGAAATGATAGAAAAATCAAATTCTCAAATTAAAATCATTTGTGGTTGAGATATCGTTGGCGCCAAGTCGTCCGATCTTTGCAACCCGATAACCGCGCAATTTAATTGGTTCAGCGCGAAAGCGTCATTCTGCGCGACCGTGCTGTCACCTAGCGGGAACGAATCCGTGCGGTAACGGAAAGTCGCGTCCGGGGAGCGGGAGGGGGATAAAAAGTTGGGTTGGTTTCTGTTAACCAGGGCCGTATCCAAGGGGGGGGGTTTAGGGGTTCAAACCCCCCCCCCGAAATTTTGACATCAATTTTTATACTGCTATTTTTCTTGAAAATTATGTCTCACAAGGAGCGATATCCTCTTCGGGTATAACCCAAAGGGTCTCAAAATGAGTCAAAACCCTACTTTTAAGGGTAAAATTTCCAAAATTTTTCTGGGGGAGGACCCCCAAACCCCCTCGAAATTTTGAAATCTATTAAGTATACGGTTTTTCTTTCAAACTTGTGTGATTTACAAGGAGTGGTCCTCTTTAATGTGACCTGAAGTGTCTCAAGATGAGTTAAAATGCCACTTTTAAGGGAAAAATTCACAAAAATTTTCTGGAGTAGGAACCTAAAACCCCCCTTAACATTTCGCCATTTATTACAATATACCTTCTTTTTACCTTGAAAATTCGGCCGCTTACAATGAGTGGTGCTCTATGGGTGTAATCTAAAGGGTCAGAAATGAGCTAAATCACTCTTTTGAGGGGCAAATTTCCAAACATTTTCTGGGGGAGGACCCCCAGACCCCCCTTTTACTTCGAATTCATATAGTATTTATGCAATTTTGAAATTTAGTGCATCAAAATTTCAATTCAGTGTTGTCATCTAAAACTTAACATATAAAAGTACCCGTAAGGAGGTACCTCAGAAAATATTTGAGACAAAACCCCCCCCGAAACAAAAGTCTGGTTACGGCCCTGCTGTTAACTAAACAGTAGTCAGCTTAAGATGGCAGGAAGAGTCCAGCTTTCAAGGCTGTACTCTTTATGTTCCATGTTTGGTGAGTTTGGAGTGCTTTAATTATTTTCGTATTCATTACATTAATTAGCTTCTTCCTATATGCTCGTTTTCTTTGCAAATTCATCTATTTTTGTACACAATTACAATTATTAGCTATTTGACTTTTTTTATTTCTACTTTATTTTCAAGAAAGTAAAATAATTGTGGAGGTCAGGAGTCCGGTGTCTATCTCTTTCCTAGTTTGGACATTTTATTGGGTTATGCCCCTTAAAACCCTTCGGTGCTAAAAATTTTCTTTGAATAACTTATGTAAATAATTAATGCGTTTTAGCCTTTTAAAATTTTTACTTCCTTAATGGCAGTCACATTGTTTACCAAATTACTCCTATTATGTGTATATTTAAGTTGTCCGCAAAATCCAAAAACTTGCATTTACAATGATTTTTTTTTCGGAATTCATTTTTTTATTTCCTTGTTGACATTCATGAGATTTTTTATGCAGGAAATTTTTGCTTTCTGCGTCTTTATTAAATGGCCCAGATTTACCCCTGATTTATACAGGGTGTCCCAAAACGACCGCATAAACTATGCATAGCTAGATTCCTCGTTGGGAGTACATAAAAAATGTCCAAAGAAGTGTCCCTCTACCATCCATAGTTTTCGAGTTATAGGAAAAACAAAGTATGGCTGTTACTCCACTTGGCGGCCATAGAACCGGACCCCAACGTCCAATCCAGCAGCCGGGGTATTCCATATTGAGCCAACCACGTACATTAGCACAGAAATGCGCCGGAGCCCCATCAAGCTGAAACCAAAGTCCCTGTACTGCCGCTAAAGGTTAGGTCATCGAGGAACTCGGTTAAGACCTCATTGAGAAACACCAAGTATGACTGTCCCGAGAGCCGTTCAGGCAACAGATATGGTCCAAGCAGTCGATCCCCGAGTATGCCGGCCCATACGTTAAGAGACCAACGTTCCTGGTGTTTCTGCTGCCGGATTGACCTGGGACCACAGTGGTAACAGCCATACTTTGTTTTTCCTATAACTCGAAAACTATGGATCGTAGAGGGGCACTTCTTTGGGCAGTTTTTATGTACTCCCAACGAGGAATCTAGCTATGCATAGTTTATGCGGTCGTTTTGGGACACCCTGTATTAAAAACTTCCAATTCTTAAAAGCATTCTCTAGATTTTTATAATTTTCTCTAGTCCATTTTCACGATTCACCAAATAGTATTTAATGCATATTGGTTAGTTTCAACTTTTAGACTTGAAACCAGATAACAGAGCAACAATGAAAATTTAAAATGGTAGTTTTAAAAATAAATTAAAACTGTGTAAAGAATTTAGAGTAAATTTTTGTATGTCCTATATTTTTATTTGACCTCGCTGCTATCACTGCATGCGAGTCTTTATTTTCCAAGTTGCATTATGGCTTCAATTATGTAATTCACAAAAACTCGAGCTGTATCCAATGCTTCTTGCTTCAACCAATTATATATTTTTTAAATTTTTCATTGGCTTCTCCTCAGAAAGTCTTGATTTTCTTGTAGATTTAGTTCTTATTTCAGAGGAAATAACCTAAATAACATCTTCAACATCTCACAAAAAAGTTTACCATGCATCAAAGGGGATTTAGTTTTCACTTACACGTTTTTTTTTAAAGAAAATTTCTCCCGATAACGATATCGCCTAAGTCACTGAGATAGAAAAGTAATAAAGGTGACTTAAAACACTTTTTGTAATGCTAAATTTCAAAAAAATTTCTAAGGGTCCTGAAAATTTGGAATGTGTAGGTATAGATTCCGATATGCCCCCCCCCCCCGAAAATCTGGTGTGGACCCGCCCCTGTTTACTTTAAGTCAATCTTAAATTTATTCATTATGTCATTTTATTTAAATTTGCATGGTTAACTTGTTGACGCACAAACATAAAAATGGCTCAAAACTTTCCTGCAGCAACTACCACAATCACTACCCCGCGGGGCGGGGTTGTGATTCGAAGGGAAGAGAAAAATGGCAAAAATTCCTTCCAAAAGGATGCACTCAGTATCGAATTTTTCGATTCGAACAGTTTATTCTATCCATCACATGCGACTTGTAATCAATTCACGTTCTGAGGGTGGCGCCATATTGCTATTTTAGAGACGATCCTCTCTGGAGGGGAGAGGATTACCGCGTATCATCCCGAAAGGTAAGACTTAGGTGGATATAGACCAAATTGAATCTGCTGATCTAAGGTAATCTTGGGTCATCTATCAGCTAGTGTAGAAATATTTGCGCTTTATGAACTGTAAGTAATGGGGGATAATAAGAGACGAATGAAACTTGGGAGATCGAATAGAGACAGCGGTTTTTTGAACTTAGTAAACAGACTGTAACCGTTTGACGGGTCATCATTTTTGTATGGGTAAAACATATTTTTTGGAGGGTGTCAAAAGGATCCATGATTTTGTGAGTAAAAAGATAAAGAGAGTGAAAAACAATTGAAATTTTAAATTGAAAAGAAAAGAATTTATCACACTTTGTTTACTTTTATTTGATAAAGTTAACGTGAGTGTTTCCTTTTTAGAGCGTCCATTATGATGCGGACATAAGCATTTTGACTGAAGGATTTTTGGTTTCATAAATAGTACTGCAATACATAAAATATAACCAGAAACACACTCGTTGAGTCAAATTCACGTAAATTGTGGTACAGTTTCGAATTAATTTTTTAAACAATTTGTTTCAGATCCTGCAAGAGTTCAGTTTATAATATATTCTCAGTCGGAGTAGCATATAGAATGGTTGAACATTTATTTGAATGGTAAGGAAAGCAAAGAGAGAAAGAATCGCAAGATGAAGAAAATTTCAAGAGCGGCAAAACAGAATGAATGAATGAGAAAATATCGATTCATCAGAGCTTTTATTCGATTTTTATTTTAACTGTAACCTTCAAAACCTGAGTAAAAAAAAGTAACGTTTTTGATGTCTAAACTAATTAACTTATTTAAATTAATTTAAAAAGGGACAATTTGTTTGAAAGGTTCGTGAAGCATACACCAGCCAAGACAAGAGTAATACTTTAATGAAATTATTCTGTTAGGCTTTTTATTTTATAATACGATCAAAAGTATCTTTCTTTGAAAAAACGAAAAAGCAAACAAAAAACTGGGCCTTTCTTTTAAAATTAATAAAACTACCAAACTTATACTAATTTGAAAATGGGACCTTTTTTTTAAGTAAATTAATTATCAGATTTCATGTCTAAGCATTATGTTTGATGTGTAGAATCAGTTAATTAAAACACAGCAGAAAATGGAATTTAAAAGATGGAAAAAACGTTAAAGTTTTAAACGAAATACTTAACAAGTAAAAAAACGTTAAAAATTAAAGTTCTTTATTTTAATTCAATGCAAGAATTTTGATTCCTGCATTCTAAGAACTATTTTTATGGGTCTTTCATTACATTTGTGCTATTTCATTTAACCTTTTGTGCTATTATTTTTTGATACAGGTGTGGTTACAGTTTTGGGCTTACCAAGTTTTGTGTTTTTGGAAAATAACTGATACATTTAATAAAAATATACACCTTGGTATACATATTATTAAGTATTGTAACAGTGACTTATATCCACCTCTGTGCACTTTCACATAAGACTTCCACTAACTGTAACTGTGAGCGCGAGTGAAAAACAATAACAGTGAGAAGGGGATTCCCCGGACTGAGAAAAAGGTGTTAGAGAGAGAGCGGGAACGATGGTTGCGTGTTGGCGAACCGCGGATTTTGGTAAATGTCGTATCGGGCCATAAAAGGTTTCCTTGTCAATGTATATGTGTATTTGTAACTGTCCTTTTGTCCATATTAAATGTTTTATACATAATCTTGGTCATCTTTTGGGTCCTAGCCAATTTCTAAGTCTCCCTCTCTCCCTACAAATTGGCGCCCAACGTAAACTTAAGCTGTAATGGATAATTTTCTTGTGTATTAGTTGAAATTTTGTTGTATTTCTTCTAATGTGTTTCTTCTTACCTGTTTTAGTTTCTCAAAGTAATTATTGCTCGTATATATGAGTCTAGTGAAAACGAAAGAGAATTTTGTGTGAGAAAAAATAAAAATAAATTCCAGCAAATTGATGTCAACAAAAGGTTTGATTTTTTCTTTTGAAATGATATTTTCTGTAATAAGGTTTATCAGCTTATGAAAATTATGCTTCAAATGTTGATGTTGTTAATTTAACAATTCTTAGATTTTTTTTCTGTGTTCACCAAAGTGACACAGGGTAGGTTTAAGATTACCTGTAAAATCTTGGTTTCACTTTTGACAAAACTAGTTTTGATTTTGTTTTTCTGTGTGACACTATTGTTTTCAAGCTGATATTAATTACCTGTCTGAGAATTCTTAACAATTTTGCATTTAAAAAGTTGTGATACATTGATAAACTGTGGTTATCACAAAAGGGTTAATTTCCTTGTAAAACTGAAAGTTGGTCAATACAGTTTGTTTCTGCTCATTTTGAAAAAGAAAATTTTGAGTGGTGATTTTGAAAATAAAATTTATTTTTATCAAAGTTGTATACTGTGCAAAGGTAATATCTTTGATTGATGGTATTCATTTGGTATGATGAAATGATATAGTATGGGTATTTGAATATTCATGTGGTGTTTCATTAGTAATTAGTATTGAAATTGATTCACATTTCTTTACCATTCTTATAAATTTTGGTTCTGGTGAATTTAAGAACTGTTTGTGCACTATATATGGTGAATTCTGCTTATTCAAATTTTAATTTGATGGAATTAACAAACATTAATGATTGTTCATGCTATTAATTTAGGTGCATATGATCATCTAGATTAGTGTTTAATTTGAAACATTGAATAGTAGTGCATAATTATAGTAATATTAATTATTGGTATTGGTAATTTTTCAGTAAGAAATTATCTGAGATTATTAATTAGTGAATATATATTCTTCATATTATATTATCTATAGTGTGGATAAAAACCGTTTTGTGGTCTATCATAATTTTAAAGATGACTTATTTAGCAAAAGGTCTTAAAATTGATCTCATTGAACTCGTTATGGAGCTTGATCTCCTGAGTGAGAACTTAACTGACAAATCAAATAGAGTAACTTTAGCTAACGCTGTAAAAAACAGTCCTGGTTATAATGAGGAATTTACTAAGGAACTCTACCTTGGTATCATAGAACAACGCCTCGCAGACGAGAAAAAAGCTGAGGATGAGAGTGAGCGACAGTTTGAGCTTGAAAAGCTTAGACTCGAAGCTCAGGCAGCTGCTAATACAGCTAATAGGGAGAATTTAACTTCCCCTCAAGTAGCAAATGATACCCCAAAATTAGAACTTCAAAAGCTCATCCCAAATTTTAACCCAAAGCATGATGATATTAGTCTGTTTCTCAATTTGTTTGAGAAACAAATGTCCTTTCTGCAAATACCTTCTTCGAAATGGGTCATTTATTTGCTGGGTCTCCTCCCCAGTGATATTGCTAAGTTGGTCGCACAGGAATCTGATACAGATGTCCAAAAATTCCCTGTTGTTAAAGACATCCTTCTAAAGCGATTCAAGATGAGTGCGGAAAAATTCCACCAACTCTTTATGCAACATAAGAAATCGCCAGAAAATACATTCCGGGATTATGTCTATGAAATAAGAAATTTCCACGATGGTTGGTTAAAAGAATTAAACATAACCACGTTCGACCAGTTAAAAAACCTACACATCGCGGAGCAGTTGAAGCGACGTGCTTCAACGGAGGCCAAAGAACATTTCTTGCATAGCTGGAGTGAACTGACGAATCCAATGGAACTCGCAGAAAAGTTAGACAGTTTTGAAGAAGTTCGCAACTTAAAAGCCAAGAGTTTTGAATCAACTGCTGGATTGCATAAATGGCATAAACCCAAAGACAAAAGAAGTCCAGTAGACCATCAGCTCAGTAAACCTGCTGCAGACACTCCATTGAAAAGTGTAGTTCCAGTTTCACCCACCTGTTTTGGTTGCGGTGCGCCTGGGTTTACCAAGAAAAATTGCCCGTCCTGTGCATCATTACCTCCAGAGTCTGCTAGAGAATACAAATCCTCTACAGTGTGTTATGGCTGTCATGAAAGTGGCCACACTAGAAGCAGATGTCCAAAGAATGGCAAGAAAAACTCATCCCCAACCTTTGGAGCCATAGAAGTTGTACCTGGGAATGAAGGAGAGGAACCTCCACTAATTCGGATCTCCATTGAAGGCATGGTAGGACAAGCATGTGCTGACACTGGTGCAAGTCATTCGATCGCTGGAGCTACGTTATTTCGAAAATTAAAGGAAATTGATATTCCATTCCAAGAAGTGAAACGCACGGTGACGATGGCTAATGGAGAAAACCAGATGATTCTCATGGAGGAAGGCAGAGTCGAAATAGAGGTCGAAGGAAAGAAAGTTCCGACCACACTTCTGGCCTTGCCACTGGCTGAAAACAATTCTACCCTTCTTGGTAGAGACTTTTTAACAAAGGCAGGAATAACGCTAAACATTCCAGAAAACTCATGGCATTTTAATGAGAAAAAGAACAAAGCTTTCCCTTTTGTTCCAGATGCGTTCCATAATAAAATCCACGTTCAAACCATAGAAGTTGGCGAGTTAGATCTTCGGGAAGATGAAGGTGGCGAAATCACTAAGGAACAGAAAGCTTTATTCAATTCACTTCTCAAGAAAAATTGTGACACGTTTCGTCCAGGGGGAGAACAAACTCCCAAAATCAAACATTTTATTGAAACCACTACGAGTACCCCAATTGCAGTGCCTCCTTACAGAATGGCACCAAAGAAAAAAGAGATACTTCGTCAAGAACTTGATAAACTTCTTGAACAGGATATTATTGAAGAATGTGAAGCCTCATATGCATCACCTGTGGTTCTTGTACCGAAGCCGAATGGAAAATTCCGGCTATGCGTTGACTACAGAAAACTAAACAGCATTACGGTACCAGTGATATACCCAATTCCAAGAATGGAGGATTTACTACATGAAGCTAAATATACACAGTTTATGTCTACACTCGATCTTCAAGCAGCTTACCACCAGATAGAAGTATTTCAGGACCACATGGACAAAACTGCATTTATATGTCCCTTTGGAACCTTCAGATACAAACGCATGCCATTTGGTTTGCGGAATTCCCCATCTACCTTTCAGCGTCTCATTGACCTCTTCAGAAATTCATTACCTCAAGTCAAGATGCTTTCTTATCTGGATGACATCATTGTGATGTCGGATACCTTTGAACAGCACATTGCCGATTTGGATGCTGTGTTCGAAAAGTTGAAGGAATTCAAACTACATGCCAATCGTGAAAAATGTCACTTTATATGTAACAAAGTGAAATATCTTGGCCATTACATTACTCCTTCTGGTTTGGAAGTCGACCATGAGAAAACTGCAGCTATTCAGCAGATGGCAGCGCCAAAGACGGTAAAACAAGTCCAGTCTTTCCTTCAGACTTGTTCATGGTACAGACGTTTCATTGCAAACTTTGCGGAAATTTCACGTCCGTTGAGCAACTTGACAAAGAAAAATGCTAAGTTTAAATGGTCCTCGGTAGAAGAGACTGCTTTCCAGAAATTGAAAGAACTGTTGGTGTTATGGCGCAGGAGATGTGTTTCGGGGAAGTATATAAATACGTGCTCGTAAACAGGAACAAAAACAATTTTATTTAAAACTTAACAAGTGGTTAGTTAAAAACATTATGGTAGAAAAAGGTCGTGGTTGTATACAACATTGTAGCTGGCTATTTATACAATTGCTATTTCGATTTCGGTTACGATTAGGATTACAATAGTTTGCATATGATAAAATCAGATAAGGGTAAAAAGTTAAAGTACAAAAAATAGAGTTAAAAGTTCGAGTCCCACATGACTCCCTCCCCAGTCCTTTGGATGATGAAGCACTACGTTTTCCAGTGGACACGGCGTCCTGAGCGAGTTGTTGAAACGGTGTGGGGTTGAACTCCTGGATCGATGTCCGGTGACAATAGGTAGGCGGGTTGTAGACGATCAATGGACACAGTCTTGGGTTGGTCGTTTATCTCCACCTCGAAGAACTTGTCTGTTCGTCTCAGCACCTTGAACGGTCCGGAGTAGGGTGGGGTCAGGGGTTTTCTATAGGCATCGTTCCTCAAAAATACGTGAGTTGATGAAAGCAGGTCTTTACTGATGTAGATGTCCCTGGAAGTATGATGAGAAGCGGGGGTAGGCCGGAGATTCCGCATGTTGAGCCTCAGGCGCGCAACGAAGTCGGAAGCCGGAACAGGATCAGAGCTGGAGTTTCGCAGGATCTCTCCGGGTAGGCGCAGGGTAGACCCGTAAACTAACTCTGCTGGTGAGGCTCCTATATCTTCTTTCAGCGCACACCTGATGCCAAGAAGAACAGTCGGGAGGACCTCCATCCATCTCTCGGTACTGTGACTCATGATGGCTGCTTTGAGCTGACGGTGAAAACGCTCGACAGCACCATTGGCAATAGGGTGGTAGGCAGTAGTTCTCGTGCGATGAGATCCTAAAAATTTAGCAAAGTTATTGAAAAGAGAACTCTCGAAGTTAGACCCTCGGTCGGTTGTTACTACCTCAGGCACTCCGTAGCGAGCTATCCAACCCTCGTAAAATGCTTGAGCTGTAGTTTCTGCCGTCTGGTCACATATAGGAAAGGCTTCAGGCCATCGGGTGTACCGGTCTATGCATGTTAACAGGTACCGGAAGTCCCTAGATGAAGGCAGGGGTCCAACGATGTCAAGGTGAACATGGGAGAACCTAGCAGATGGTAAGTCAAACGTCGACAAGGGAGCTTTAGTGTGACGCTTCACCTTCGATCGCTGACAGGAAATGCAGGCTCTGCACCAAGTCTTTATATCCTTATCCATCGCATTCCAGACAAACCGCTCCCTGATCAGCTTCAAACAGGGCCTATAAGCTGGATGAGAAAGACTGTGCAAAATGTTAAAAACTATTTTTCTAAAAGATTGAGGAACGTATGGTCTAGCTGAACCCGTAGAAATGTCACAAAACAAAGGTTTGGATGACATGAATTTAGTGGGGATAAGTTTCAGACACGTGTCCGAATCCACCAAGGAACGCATTTCCTGGTCGGATTCCTGAGCGGAGGCCATCTCATCGTAATCTATACTAGAGGGCAAGGTAATCTCAGAAATCCTTGATAGTGCATCTGCAACACTATTCGCATCACCAGCAACGTACCTTAAATCAGTCGAAAATTGACCTATAAATTCCAGATGTCTTGTCTGGCGTGGAGAGCATTTGTCAGGCTTTTGCCTAAATGCATAGATCAGCGGACGGTGGTCCGTAAAGATGGAAAAACCTCTACCCTCCAAAAGATACCTAAAATGCTTAACAGCAGCGTATATCGCTAACAATTCCCTGTCGTAGACACTATAATTGCTTTCGGCCTTGTTTAACTTACGTGAGAAAAAACCAAGTGGCTCAACTCGTTCATTGACTTTTTGCTGCAATACTGCGCCTAACGCAATATCAGAAGCATCTGTAAAAAGAAATAGCTCTGCATTAGGAACTGGAAAAGCTAGCAAAGTGGCTTTTGCCAACATCTCCTTGCAGTCAGAGAAAGCTTTCCGCGTTTCTTCGGTCCATTCAATGACAGTCTTGTCATTCTTCTTCTTCTTGCCAGCAGTTAGATCATGTAGAGAAGACTGCATACCAGAGGCGTTCTTCAGAAACTTGTGATAGAAGTTCGTCATGGCCAGGAATCGTCGTAAATCTGAAACAGTATTAGGCAAAGGAAATTCGGTTAGAGCTTTGATTTTATGTGGCAAAGGAGAAATTCCATTTTCAGAAACTCTAAAACCTAAGAAATCGAGCTCTTTCTGCCCAAATACACATTTGTTTAGATTTATTACTATACCGTATTCCTGCAAACGACTGAAAACTCTAGCAAGATCTTCTTTATGGGTAGCTTCGTCGTTCGAGGCAATAAGAAGATCGTCAATGTAAGCAAAGACGCAATCAATGCCTCTGAGCACTTGATCAATGAACCTTTGGAAGCTCTGAGCTGCATTGCACAAGCCAAAAGTCATCTGACAGTATTCAAAGAGACCTATTGGGGTAATTACTGCTGTCTTGGGAATATCCCGTGATTCAATGGGGATTTGATGAAAGGCTTTAACCAGATCTACTTTGGAAAATATAGATTTACCTGCCAAGCCTAAAGCGAAATCATGAATATGAGGCAGAGGGTATCTGTCGGGGACAGTAACGGCATTGAGTCGCCTAAAATCTCCACAGATCCTCCATTCATTGTTTGATTTCTTGACCATATGAATCGGGCTTGCCCAAGAGCTTTTAGAAGGTCTGATTATTCCCTGTTTCAGAAGACTTTCAAACTCTTTCTTTAAAAAATCTAGTTTTTCTGGCGATAGCCGCCTAACTCTAGAAAAAACAGGTGGGCCACGAGTCTCAATACAGTGAGTGACTGTATGCAATTTAGCATTGGTGTTAGACAAGGGCTGTAAAAGCAGAGGGAACTTGTGTAATACCCTTTGGAAAGGGCAATCGTTACCTATGAGGGTAAGACCCAAAGAAGGGCCAGAATTAACTGTACCTTTCTTAGATAGTGAGGTTAAACTATCCACTAAACGGCGGTTTTTAATGTCCACCAACAACCCATACTTCTCCAAGAAGTCCGCACCTAGGATTGGGTGGGACACATCAGCGACTATAAAAGTCCACTCAAAATGGCGTCGCAAGCCAAGGTCTAATGAAATGGCTTTAGTACCAAAAGTTCTAATGGGCGAACCATTTGCTGCGTATAACGTTAAACCTCTACAGCTTTTAGTAATGGAGTGAGATTTCCCTAAACAACTGACTTCTGCGCCACTGTCAACAAGGAATTTCAATCTGTTGACTCTATCCCAGATAAATAAGCGGCGGTTTGGCGGGCTACCATCTGCTGCCGCGACGGCAGTGGAGCCTACTCGTTTTCCCGAAAATTACAGGGAGCTTTACATTTATGAGCCTTGTCGGCATACTTCTCGTGATACCAACAAAGGTCTCCATTACGATGATCTCGGGACTGAGATCGCCTACGAGATCTGTTAGGTTGCCTTTTAGGACTACGTTGCCTAATGAGTCTTCCAACCTGATCTTTTAAGGCTGAAATTTCAGCTCGTAAAGCTTGTATTTCGGGTACCGCTGAACCAGAAGCTATATTTCCCGATGGGGCATGTACCTCTGAATAAGAAGCAAGATTTCCTGATGGGGCAGATACCTCAAACACCTTGTCGGCAATTTTAGCCAAGGAATTCAAATCTCCCGGAGCTACTGAAAGGATCTGCTGGATGTTTAAGGGGAGGCGTTGTCGCCACAATGTGCCCAAAACATCGTCATCAAATTTCCCGTTAGCCAAATTTTTCATTTCCCTTAGCAGTTGGGATGGCTTTTTATCACCAAGATCGAGATCCTGCATCAAAATCTTCAGTTTTTCTGATTCAGATTGGGAATGAACCTCTATTAGGCGAGACTTTAGGGTCAAGTACATATCAGACTCGGGTGGGTTTCTCAAAATGTCTCTCACAGACGCAAGGATTTTGGAATCCAAGGCGGCAACCACATAGCTGTATTTAGTCAAATCGACTGAAATACGAGAGACATGAAACTGGCTCTCTAACTGAAAGAACCACGTCTCAAGATCATGGTCCCAAAAGGGTGGTGCCTTTACTGAAACTGGGGATAATTCAGGGTCTGCATTAGGCAGTTTGGATTCAGTTACCTTGGGGTCCTCTTTAACCATCTTGTTGATACTAATCGGTACACAACGCAATGCAACGTAAATGAGATCACTAAAATGGCCAACACTCAGAAACCCGACCGCGAACCTGATGGAAACAGAGACACGACTAAAACTCACCCAATATGAAAATGCTCCAGGACGTCAGCATCTCAATGGCGATGATGAAACTCCAAAGATTTTAAAATCAGCATTCTAAAATTCACACGGTCACCACTATGGCGCAGGAGATGTGTTTCGGGGAAGTATATAAATACGTGCTCGTAAACAGGAACAAAAACAATTTTATTTAAAACTTAACAAGTGGTTAGTTAAAAACATTATGGTAGAAAAAGGTCGTGGTTGTATACAACATTGTAGCTGGCTATTTATACAATTGCTATTTCGATTTCGGTTACGATTAGGA
This sequence comes from Tetragnatha montana, assembly GCA_963680715.1. Classification (NCBI taxonomy): domain Eukaryota; kingdom Metazoa; phylum Arthropoda; class Arachnida; order Araneae; family Tetragnathidae; genus Tetragnatha; species Tetragnatha montana. The sequence goes on from OY796675.1 coordinate 53,444,057, forward strand.
TTACAATCGAGTCAGTAGGATCGAGTCCCACAGTGTCACCACCAGTGTTGGGACAAAATGATCCTACTAAACCCTATGTTCTTCGCACTGATGCCAGCGGATATGCCATTGGTGCTGTTCTTTTGCAGGGTGAGGGTCCAACAGAGCATCCCATTGAATATGCAAGTCGCTTGTTGACCCCGGCAGAACGAAATTATTCCACTACAGAAAGAGAGGCATTGGCGGTGGCCTGGGCTCTTAAGAAATTTCGAGCGTATGTAGAGGGACAAGAAATAATAGTCGCCTCGGACCACCAACCACTCAAATGGCTTCTAACGTTAAAATCACCCACTGGCCGTCTTGCCAGATGGGCATTGGAAATTCAATCCTTCCATCTAAACATCCAATACATCCCTGGTAAACAGAACGTCATTGCGGATTTGTTATCCCGACCCTTTTGTAACCACATGGAAGAATCCTGTGAGCTATGCATAATAACTGTAGACATACCATCGAAAAGTTCCAAAGACATAAGAGATGAACAACTTAAAGATGATGATTTGAAGAAGATTATAGAGACCTTCGAACAAGACTCAAAGGACGAGAATTTCCTTAATTGGACGAGTCGAGGATATATTATGTCCCAAGGAGTGTTATACAGATACGCACCAGAATCTGACTCCGAGGAAGCTCAGTTGGTAGTTCCCAAACTAGAGTGGACCAACATTTTGAAAGAACATCATGATGCACCTGGTGAACTTGTCTACGTCACAACACATCCACTAAGTAACAAGAAGAAAGGCTATTCAGCGAAATTTGCTCCTCGCAAAGACGGACCGTTTGTGGTTGTCACACAAAGATCCCTAACCTCTTACGAAGTTGCCAACAGAGACAAACCCGGTGAAGTCATCGGTGTGTATCATTCATCGGCATTGTCTCCGTTCACACAAGATTCTTCCCAAGTACCTGTGCGACCACTTAGAAAAAGGGGCAGACCTCCTGCAGCCAGAGATCCTGGCACAGGCCCTGCTGTGCCTCCTGCCCGTCCACCACGTCTTCTCTCTGCTGACCCCTCATCGGGACGTCGTCGGGGTCAGAGGGGGAGGCTGTAACAGTGACTTATATCCACCTCTGTGCACTTTCACATAAGACTTCCACTAACTGTAACTGTGAGCGCGAGTGAAAAACAATAACAGTGAGAAGGGGATTCCCCGGACTGAGAAAAAGGTGTTAGAGAGAGAGCGGGAACGATGGTTGCGTGTTGGCGAACCGCGGATTTTGGTAAATGTCGTATCGGGCCATAAAAGGTTTCCTTGTCAATGTATATGTGTATTTGTAACTGTCCTTTTGTCCATATTAAATGTTTTATACATAATCTTGGTCATCTTTTGGGTCCTAGCCAATTTCTAAGTCTCCCTCTCTCCCTACAGTATATTTAAATTCTTAATTGTGTTTTCAATAAATGAAATAGTATCGTTTATTCAAGCAATATTTTCATTTCATCCATTTAAAACCAAGTATAAGTTTATGTTTGTTATTATACTGTAGTATGAGTTCAAATATATGGACAATGCATAAGACTTTCACTGTTTTCAATTATCAAACTGAACACAACATAATATATCTAGAAAACATTTATGGGTCACACGGCATTAATTACATTAAATGCAACTAATGGTTTTCGTCGAAGTTAGTGATAATCCCGTTCCAAAACTATTATTTAAAAATTTCTGAGCTTCCAGTTCAAGAGATGAGGAAGGAGTTTATAATGTGGAATTATTAAATATGAATTCAATTAATTCGAAGGAGAACTCTTTTGCTCAAAGAGCACTCCGCAGGTTATTATTACCGTCAAAGAGCACGATTAAACAAATTCTAAGAGCGAAATTGATCAAACCCATCACTGTGTGGAGTCATTTGTTCTAGAAATTCCATTTAGAATCCAATTTGGCAAAAATGACGAAAGGGAAAACCGACGGAGAAATTGAAGGGAAACCGGAAATTAATGAGTTTTAAGGAGAGGAAATTTCACTTAGGTTCGGTGGCAACGGTGATATTTGATGCAAGGAGTTTACTGAATTTGAAGTTTCATTCAGTCATAAGCAATCTGTTTTCATATCGAATCGAAGTTTTAAGTGCTGGGATGAGTTATTTGTATGAATGGATATAAGATAGAGTTTTGATGAAAGAATATATACCATAATATATTAGAACAATTATTTCCACACAAGTGGACTAATATCATAGCTTATTTGTTTTGCAGGATTTTCAGGGGTTTCTCGAATTTATTAATTAGAAATAAAATACCCTACTAAATATACTATTGACAGACCATATTTTTCCAGACCATGCAAAGTTTTTTTACGTTATCTATAGAGATTAGAACCTTAGGAATATCCTTTTGTTAGGTTAATTCTTTTGTTTTAATTTTATTCGGTTACATTTAAACCCGCTTTTATCATTAAATTAATAATATTTACATGACGTATTTGTGTAAGAATTTAGAATGAAATATTTTTTGGTAGATATTTTTAATCAAAATGTAATTAGAGGTAAATACGACTTATCCTCTATTTTTCTCTTGACTAACTTTTGAGTAAGATTAATTTAAAAGAATATTCTAAAACGGGGTATTAGCATTTTTTTCTTGAACTTTTAATTTATATACATAGTAAGGTACCGATTTTTCTGAAGCATATCTTATATCTTAAACTTAAGTAGTAAAGTATAAGGAATTGCAGTGCAAACTATTGTTTTATCAAATCGGAAAATTTGTATGTAACAAGTAAAGCAATAAATCATAATTCATACTTTCTTTAAAATATGATTGCTTCAAACGGTCTATGAAGTTTAGCTGAAAAATATATTTTTAATTATCAAAAGCCTTTAAAACCCTATTACTTTTTTCTAAAATATTTTCTTGACGTTAAAGTGTTGTGCATTTTTCTAATACGTAAGAACTTTGAGTGTATTAACTTTCAAAATTCTTAACATAAAAACTAGACAACTTTTCTTCTTCATAATGTCCTTGTAGTACACCCAGCTGAAAAACTTTGAAGGTACTTTTCTATGTCTCATTAATAGTAAATACTATTTAAATGCATATCTAGAGCTAAACATTAGTTTCGACCAAACTACAATATGGTCCAATATATAGTCTATTCTCCATTCTCTCTAAATTAAGCATTTTAAAACTTTCCTTGCCTACTTCGAATGAAATATGTTGAAAACCCCCCACATGCACCTATTTGCGAGGCTCTGTAGATGGCATTCCATTTCAGCAAAACTGCAACATTAGAAGCAGCGATCTGGTTCGATTTAAACGAGAATTATAAGTAAACCCCCCCGTCTATGAGGAACGTTATACCATGGGATCGGTGCAAATGATTCTGGAACATGCGATTTTCGAAAGGAAATATGAGCTGATTTAGATATCGGGTATTTCTGATAGAGGTTTGGTAGCTGGGATATCGATCTGTGTGAAAGGGTAGTATTGTGCCACGTGACGCTACCTTTATTAAAACGATGGAGCGAAAATGATGCTTTTAAGAAGACTTAAGATTACAATGGGTTTTGATTAGAAGACTAGGGATTTATCGATGAAACTGATTGTTTGAGAGAATCGAGAGTTATATCTATAATGGTTGATATCTTAGAAAAATATAATGGCGAGATAAAATAATTCTATGAAAATATTGATCTTTGTTTATTTACGTAGTTCATTGTAGTTTTTACTAAGAAAGTAATATATCTACACTACACTAAACTCCATCTAGTGCATGATTTTGTAAAGAGTTTTGGAGACCAAGTAGAATAATTCCCAAGTCTCCAAGTTTTCTTTGCGAGTTTCTGATCCGATTTGCAATTTTTTCAGTTTTATTATGTAGTTTTGAGTTAAAAAAGACAAAATTTAATAAAAAAAAATGGCCTGAAAAGTGCTAGTACTTTCATATGCTAATATTTCCTCGAATACTCAAGATATTTTCATTAAAAAATTTTTACAGTGAGTTTTTCATAATATTGGCAACAATATTTGTACTGAAGTTATCTCTATTTTTTTTTTGTTTAGAAGTTTCTTTTTTTTTTTAATTTTAACTTTTTTATTTCGCCGGTATTAGGAGCGCTGTAATTCATTTCATTGGATTCTCCATGGTCACTTACTTAGAGGTAGACCTTACTCCAATGACCATAGAGCATTTTCAATCACATGACTCGGCCTAACAACGGCCTTAGCAACGTTGTTTTTGCCCGCCAGTGACATCATGTACGAATGCTTCTATTGGATGCTTCTAGTTCCCGCCCCTAACAACAGCCTTAGCAACGTTGTTTTTGTGCTCCAAGTGACGTCATGTGCGAATGCTCTATAGGAGACGTTTTTTTCCAAATAAAAGCCGTAAAAGAGAGTTTTGAAACACTATGTATTCTATTATTACCATATAAATATTGTAGCAAAATATTTAGATTTCGTAAAGAAAAATATTTTTAATAAGTGCTAAATCAATAAATTTAAACCTAAATGAAAAATTCATTCAAAAATAATATATAGAATATTTATGTTTTATTATATAATGTTTTCTCTCTTTTTATTTATTTTTATAGGTCTATCTTAAACACAACTAAAAAGAAACATGTAATTCATTCGGTCTTTGGTTTGAACCTTATTCTAAAATTTTTTGATAGGGCAAATATATTATTTTTCACAAGAAGAAATTAATAGTCTTTAAATCGCTTAAGATTTCAGTACATTTTTTCGTCATAAATGTGGATACTATTTGAAGAATTCCTTTAAAATAACTTCACGTAATACGCAACATGAAATTAGAGGCTCCTTAATGTAACCTTTTGTGAATTCCCAAAATTTATTATTTTTGTAACCTTCTTAGAAGTTAAGCTAAGAGAAACATCGTATTAAAAATAATACCTCAGTAATTAATTAATTTTTTTGATCAAGCAACTTCATTTTCTTTTCTTTTTTTTTGCACAAAATAGATATTTTCTCTCTATTTTTTGTGAAAGTAAATAATTTTGAAAAATATCCCATCTTATATATTTTTATTGAACGCTTCCAACTTTTTTTGCAACCAAATTATTGAATTACGACTTGTTAATCAGGGAAAATAAAAAGCTTCAGATAAAGCAAATGCAATTAAGTGGTATTTTGCTCATAGGCACGCACAGAGGCGCGACAGACAATTTAATCAACCTAATTAATCCACTCGCATGCAAAAAAAAGTGAGTAATTCGGTTCTTCCTTGAATGCCTCTTATATTGTGCTTATTATTTATTATCAGCATTGCTGCACATCTCCGAAATTGCAAATAACCTTCGTAAAACTTGGAAGAGAAGGCATAATGCAAGCGTTTTATTAATTGAATCAAATTCAGAGGATTCCGTTTTAATCCTTTTCTATCAGCCATCTTTAAATTTTCGCGATTGGGAAAGAAAAGTTAGTGCAGCGAGTTGTGGCAACATAAGCAAAAAGTATTCTTCGAAATTTTCTTTTTACTCTAATGGTGCTGATAACATTCGTCAGCCTATTAATTGAAATAGTATATACCTACTTAAATTCAAAACAATTTCATCGTAAGATGAAATTTTCTAGAGATTGAGACATACCTTTCTAAAACTGTTTGAGATGAATATGGGTAATAAATCAAGAAATTTTAAAAAATCGTTTTTATAGTTAAAAAAATAAGTAAAAAAAAGCTTTTTTAAAAAAACGCTTTTATTAAGATGTCCTAAAAATTCAAAAATAATTTTTTGGGGTTTGTGAAATAATTTATTGGGGAGTAGAAAATAACCTTCCGGTAAGTAAAAATTAACTAATTTTCTGATCACTAAAAATAAAAGCGTGGGCGCTAGTAATTATCTATTCACTATTTATTCTAATAAGTTCTCTTTTCTCATTTTCTTTTATGTAAAATTATAAATTACTAGCGCCAACGCTTTTATTTTTAGTGATCAGAAAATTAGTTAATTTTTACTTACCGGAAGGTTATTTTCTACTCCCCAATAAATTATTTCACAAACCCCAAAAAATTATTTTTGAATTTTTAGGACATCTTAATAAAAGCGTTTTTTTAAAAAAGCTTTTTTTTACTTATTTTATTTTCTACTTTTTAGTCTTAGAATTTTGCCTAAAATCTTAATTTTTATTCCAATTGTTGGTATGTAATTAGTAAAACCCCTTAGAATTTAATGCTAAAAATTTAAAACATTACCCCTCTATTTAGGTACTTATAAAATTTTTCAAAGCAAGTCATTTGTAAGAAATAAACTTTTCCAAACACCAGTGAAGAATTTACAAAAAAAAAAAAAAAATATTCCAAATGAAAGAGATTTTATAATTTCTTTTTTACTGAAAAAGCGCAACACCCCATGCAAACATATTCAGTATTTCTTTAAGCTATAAATAATTCCATCTGAACGAAAGCGAAATCTAAAAGAAATGAATAGCAATAAGGGCGCTTTTTCACTGAGCGATAAAATCGTACACGATTTTTGAAGGACGACACAAGTGTTATCGTGTCGTTCGCGAGACGTTTTTTCATTGCACCGATATCGTTCGCTGAAAAACGTTTTTTCCACTCTCATTTCGATTTAGAAGTTCAATCAGTAAACATCTTCTGAAATGGCCCACTGCAATCACCGCCATTATAACAAACTTAGATTGTTATATTTATTATATTTGCGAAGAAAGAAGAGGGGTGTAGTTAAAAGATTTTGGATACATGATATCGTTAAATCGAGACCAACGGAAGGCGCATTTTATACGCTATTTGAAAAACTGCAAAAAGATCCAAACAAGTTTTTTAATTATTTCCGGATGAGTGAGGAAACGTTTAACTATATTCTGCTCCATATAAAGGAAAAAATACAAAAACAGAATACACATTTGAGAATGTGTATTCCACCAAAGGAAATGCTGGCAATAACTTTAAGGTAAGTTATCTATTTTCTTATATATTACACTCCAATCTTTATTATCATCATTAGATAAATTAAAAAATTTTAATCAATAGTCTTGACACTAAAAATTAAGTCAGAAGTAGAAATATCTATGTAGTGTTTTCGCTGTTTCTACATCAGTTTACTTTAAAAGGATACATGTGAATATTAGTTAAAATTTGTAATTTCTTAAAATATTAGTTTTTTAATTTGTAAAAAGATTCTTTACATTGCATCATATAGTGTCAATTGAGAAAATATCAGTGGTGTAGAACTGCTATATTGAAGTGAGACAACTGAGATTATTAAAAATTGTAAATTTTTCTAGGTACAGTTCCAAGAAAGCAATTTAAAAAAATTGTGCATCTTTATAGTTTGATTTTACTAAACTAAAATAATAACTGTAATGGGTTAAAATATGTTAACAACATTGAAAATTAGTTGGTAGCTCAGTCTTTGAAAAATAATAATAGGTGTATGGGGGTCTAGTACACAATAATTAATATGCATTATTTGACAATCCCTAATAGGAATTTTTTGTGTATAACTATATTATATAATGCCTTTTTTCTTACAGATATCTAGCTTCTGGATGCTCCTTCACCGATATCTATTACAGCTACCGAGTAGGAATTACGACTGCTTCCAAGGTAGTAAAAACCACATGTAGCAAAATATGGGAAGTTTTCCATCAGCAACATTTCCCAGAAGCCACTCAAAATAATTGGATTGCCATTTCAAAGAATTTTGAGAAATTTGCAAACTTTCCACTTTGTCTCGGTGCAATTGATGGCAAGCATGTGCGGATAGAAAATTTTCCTAATGAAGGTTCTATGAACTACAATTACAAGAAGTTTCATTCGTTTGTATTGTTAGCAGTCGCAGATGCTGATTATAAGTTTACTTATGTGAACATTGGGGGTTATGGCAAAGACTGTGACTCCAACATTTTAAAACAAACTGAGTTTTGGAAATTACTGTGTTCTAATAAACTGAACATTCCAAGTCCAACTCCTTTGCCGCCAGAAAACACTAAAGTACCATATGTGTTCGTGGCAGATGATGCCTTTCCCATGCATCAAAATATTATGCGTGGATATGGGGGCCACAATTTGACAGAGAAGCAAAAAGTATTTAACTACAGGCTCTGTAGAGCCAGAAGATATGTGGAATGTGCTTTTGGTATTTTGACGAATAAATGGAGAATTTTGCATAAGGCACTAAATTTGTCTCGTGAAACTGCAATTGATGTTGTTAAGGCATGTGTAATGTTACACAATATTGTACGTGAGAGAGACGGATACCGTCCAGAGGACTTAGTACCTTGTACTCTACAATCCATGACAAACGACACATTAACTACAAAAAAAACTGGGAGGGGTATTCGTACTTCTTTTGCTAATTATTTTGTAAGTAATGAGGGTGCATTGCCGTGGCAGCTGTCTAAAATTTAATGAATAAAATATTTAAAATTCTTAGCATTCAATAACAAATTTAATGTATGTCTATAATGCAGGGGTGCCCACAGAGGGGGACATATAACAATTTAAGTTTTTAAATGGGTGGAACAAAAAGTGTGGGGGGAGGTCATTACACTTTTTTGCAAGGGCTTGCCTCATTGAGTCTAGGGGGTGGGACCCCTGTAGACTGACTATCAACATCCTCCCTCACGTACAATATTGTGTTTACACAGCAATTTTATAATAATTTTTATCATTCTGCAGTATAATATTCATGATTTTGTATAACACAAGTTTTAAAAGTATTTCATTGTGTTTCTTTTGTCTACTCTGTATTTTTCTTTAATGATTCTGATGTTGCTGCTACTTCTTTCTTTACATAAAACAAATAATTATATTATCATTTTTTTATATATTCCTTTCAATCTATACCAATTTTTTGCATAATTTAGAATTAGAAATAAAGTTTGTTTTTATTTAAAGAGTACTTTTTTTACATGCTACTGTGTTTTACGCTGGTAATTTTACATACAAACTAATATTACAGATAAAGATTTATACATTGTTTAAAGCTTAAATAGATCATCTGTCCGACTTGTATTCAGAGGAATACTTATATTTAAGATGTGTTAAAACAAAAATCTGAGCTTATTGCCTGAGCTTAACTTGAAAATAGCTGTATTTAAATTCATTTTATCCACACCTATCCTAGGTAATAACTTTTATTTAAAGGGTGCTTTTGAGGCCAAAGAAAATAGTAAATCTGTATTTTAAAAAAGTCTTTGATAACACATTCATGATTATTAACACAAAAGGAAACTCCAATTTTGGTCTCTACATTCATAAAACTTCTATTTACTTTTTTTTAAAAATGTCAGCAGTAGAGTTTAATTACTTATTATTTAAAATCATTAAGTTTTTTTAAAATTCTTGTTTGTATTAAAAACAAAATTCATGACATGAAAAAAGCTGGTTAACTCATTGGCAGCTGTCTAACACGAATGAATATTTTTTAAATTCTTCATGTTTAAAATTAATTCACAAAAATATATTTACAATGACAGTGAAAAGTTGGTGTACTTCTTCCTCACATTCTATATTGTGTAAAATGAAAGACAAAACCAAAATTCAATAACTGCAGCTTCAAAACAATGAGACCCATCTTTTTTATGTCAAGAGCAGAAATAAAAATCTTAAGTATTTTATTATTTTTTTATAATAAAATAATCTGTAAAAAGGCAGATTACAGTGAACCCTCTCTATGATACTCTATGGACCTAAAGAAAGTATTGATATGGTCAGGTTATTATAGACAGTGCTGTTCTATCTGTCCGATATTAATACGGATTAATATATCTTACGGATCTTAAATATTTTTTTCACTATAGGGACCTTGAAAAAGTATCAGTATGGACTGTCATACAGAGGTTTCACTGTAAAAAGAAAGAAACTGACTGAGAAAATTCTATAAGTTGAAATTATTTTTTAATAACAATATTAGTATATCAAAACTCATTTTGGTAATTATCATTATTTACAATGTACACAGTATTGAGACGTTTTCGCTTTATATCCATAATTGACTGTAGCACAGCTGAGTGCAATTCTAATTTTTCAGTTTCAGTCATGTCACTGACATATTGTTCAAATGAACCAAAAAAGGACGGTTCACTTTCGCATTTTGATTTTTTAAGTTCACCCATAATTTCTCGTTCAAGTTCACTAAGATCTCTATCAGACCTTTTCACTTTTCTACTATGCCCGGCCCGAGCACTAAAGCTAGGCGAAGGGGTACTGGCAGCAACTGGCTCAGAAGTTTCTACAACCTCGTCCACCTGAGCCTCCACTGCTTGTGAGTCACTTACATCCTCAGCTGTTAGTAGAACACTCGACTCTGTTGAGCTAGGCTCTTGTATGGACAAGAGAAAGAGCATGCTATCTTGGTATAGGTACGGTTTCTTCGCTTTCTGCCCACTTTTTGTTTTAAGACTTCTGATGAATGCGTCTCTTATATTGGTCCATTTCTGGGTGATTTGCTTACCTAAAATGAAAATGATTTTAAGTAAAACTTGAAATTTTTACGGAAATAAAATGACAAGAGATGTGGAGTAAGGCAAAGAATGTTTATTTGAGATTTTTGTAAAAAAAAACTAGCCCTCAGCCAACTTCAAGTCTGTTCTTCATTGTGCCTGTTTAATTAAACAATATGATCTTCAAAATTGTTATAAGAACTGTTTATAAAGATTGGATATTTTTATATTAAGTTTCAGTTATATTAAGTTTTTTATTATTGTACAAGACTCTTCTAAGAACATCAAACTAGAAAAAAATCTTGGGATAATTAACTATCTGAGAGAATACAATAAAAATAACCAACTTGTAGAAACCACGTGCATTTTTTCGTCGAATTATTCTATGCATAATTATTCGATTATACTTTGTTTTTTTAGTATTAAAATCAATTTAAGTACTTAATGACAATCACATTCGTGATTTGAATGGAAACTTTTCATTATTTTGTCAACAAGATCAAATATTGAATTTACAGTGTAGGTACCTGTCGCTTTAATCAAGTTTGAAAAACAATTGAAAACAAAACATTATGTGAACTAAACTGATCAATAAATTCAGAAATAATGTACAATTTGAATTTATAAATAATATATTTACCTATTTCGGTCTTTTCAGCACTTGTTTTGTTTTCAAACTCATCGTCCAAGAAACTATAGATTTCCTTCCAGGCCTTTTCTTTTACAATATTATTACGATAATCGTCATGCCTTTTGTCCCACAGACATGGCCTATTTTCTACCAGTTCGCACAAATTGATCACATCAAACTTAATAACCATGTTAAAACAATAAAATCAAATTAAAAACGTGAACACTGAACAAGAAAACCAACAAACGATCAAAACAAACATGAAATGTCGTCACGATACATTGGGATTGCCAGATACCCAACGGTAAATCGTTCCGATAACCGATATCGGTTCCGTAGAAACGACATAATCGCTATCGTATCGGTAAGTGAAAAGCGCTCCGGCTTTCTGAATGCATTTTGCGTTCCCCGATATAATCGGAACGGAATTATCGCTGTCTTATCGTGTAGTGAAAAAGCGCTCTAACTGTCATAATAAAAGCATCGAAACTCCCATTTATCCATCAAATGAAAATAAAAAGTATTTCCAAGCTTTTAGAACAAGTGGTATAGGTTTAAATTCACATTACTATCTTCGTTAATTATCTTAATTGAGAGGTAATAATTCAAGGTTTAAAGATTGAATATAGTTCAAATATATATAATACGCCGTTGTATAAGTTTTGGGGGTCATATTCCTTTTAGAGCGTCTTAAATTCGAGTTAATCGGATAATCAAAAATACTCTTTAATTACCTTAATTACGGAAGTTTTGACTAGCTGACAATTGAATATTGCATTGTCATGAATATTACACTATGCTGCAAAGTTTCAAGGCTTAATATCATTTAGAAGTACCTGAAATTTTATGTGCAAGAATCTAAATGACAACCTTAAAATTTGCATAAATTTGTCTTTAATTTCTTTAATTATTTTAAAATTGCCGTTTTGATGATTGAATATAGTAGTACTATGCCTATTACACTATTGTTCCTTTTTTTGGGAGCTAAAATATTTTTTAAGGGTCTCAAAATCGAGTTAATCGGATAATCGAAAATACTCTTTAATTACCCTAATTACGGAGATTTTGACTAGCTGACAATTGAATATTGCATTGTCATGAATATTACACTATGCTGCAAAGTTTCAAGGCTTAATAACGTTTAGAAGTATCTGAAATTTTATGTGCAAGAATCTAAATTTTTTGCGATAATTTGCCGTTAATTAATTTAATTACTTGAGAATTGTCGTTTTGATGATTGAATATAATAGTACTATGCCCATTACAGTATTGTTCTTTTTTTTGGGAGCTAAAATCTCTTTGGAAGGGTCTCAAATGTCAGTTTTTCTGATAATTAAAAATACTCGATAATTAACTTAATTTTTTGGTTATTGATTAGATAATAATTGGATATTGGAGTGTCATGAGGGTTACATCGTTGTGTAAAGTTTCAGGGCCCTGGCATATCAGAAAGTGCCCGAAAATCGAGTTGTAAGATTTCACCCGTGACCTTGGCCCAGAGCAAGTCTAATAAAAGCGTTTAAAAATAAACTCATCTAGTGCAAATGAGTATATGCTGAAATCTTTATTTTTCATTCCATAAATTTATTTAAAAATTATTTCTTTTTTGCAATTTAAATATGATTTGAGAATAGCAAATATATATATTTCAAACACCGAATTCAATATGTTTGGAAGAATTTCAAATAAAAAAAAACATCAATGTGTTTCAAAGATTTGTTTACCAAAAAGAAACTTTGAAAGAAAAGAAAAAGAAAACTTCTTTCCACAGAAATTCTACCTATCTAATTTTATTTACGTCATTTTCTTTCAATATAAAATTGTTAAAATGGGGTTTTTTTTTCAATTTTAAGTGGTAATACTAGTACTGCTAATTAATTTCTTAGTTCAAGCCTTATTAACTGTTACCAAAACTAATTACGGATAAAGTTGCTGGTCATTGGGTGGGATTCTGTAATATTTATCTAAACAATTGACTTAATATGAATACCTTCTTCATATATAGTTAAACTATTTATTAGAGATGATATTTTATGTTTCGGTGAACGTTATCCAACATTCTTATTAACTTTCAAGTTAGCTTCTATTAACAACAATGTGAGAGTAAAATGATATAAGATCATCAAGAGACGACAGTAAGTAGTCTACTATGTCTGCTCCATAACAACCTATCTTTCTCAATTGTATTCCTTAAGGGGACTCAGTACCAAAATTTGGCCAAAATATCGATTTTGAGATTTTTGGTTATTAATATAGTTTATACTCCTAAAATTAATTATCCAAAATTTCAAACCGATTGGTTTATTCTAAGTTTAAAAAAAATGGGTTTTTCAAAAGCACTTTTAGCTTTTTTTTTAGTTTTGGTTTCGAAATTTTTAGTTTATATCAGTTTATATGGTTTAATAACACATATTTTTTTATAAACTGAATCAAAATTGTTTGTGGTTACTTTAATCACAATTTATGCTTGTTTAGAAACATGTAGCGCTTGTTTTATACTTTTGAACTTTTTTCATCAGTTGCAATCTGAAAATATCATATTTTTCGCGTATTTTTAAAAATAATTCAATTTTGACACCTATTTAAGTGTTTTATATTAATTTATTTATCTGTTATAAAGTAACTAACATTATTTGTGCGTTACGTTCCGAAAATTAATTTTTGAAGAAAAAAATACATTTTTTCCCGTTACTCATATTTATCTCCTTCTCGCTTAAATTTCAAAAATATTAATTAAAACAGTACATTTTAATGTTTAATAATGTTAATAAGCATCATAAGAAAGAGTAAAAAAATAATTGAGGCGTTATTTTAGTGTTTAAAATTGTTTTCATTGTTTTGAAATTTTTGAATTGGTTTTTCTCAAAACATGGTTTTATTAGATTCAAATCCCTAAAGCTTTTTTCCTATTAGACCAAATGGTATGAAACTTGATATTTATGTTCTATAGGGTAGTTATATTAAATGTAACTTGCGAAATTATGCATTTTTGGCCCGAGTTATTTTTTACACTTCATAATAAAGCAAATATCTTAAGATTTTCTCGTTTTTGAAGAAGAAACACCAAAAAAATTTTTTTTCTTAAAAACTACTACGAATATCCTTAATCCCCCTCATAGAATTATAACACATAATATAAAGTACGTATTAGTGAAAACAGAATGAGAAAAAATTAAAAATAACGGAGGAGTAGCATTTTGAAATTATGTAAAATTTTGGACATTTTGTTTAATTTTTCAAAAAATAAATTTTTTTTTGATGATTTTCTGCTTAATATTGTAATATAAGGTAGCAATAGATAATTTAGCACTCTTAAAGAAAGAAAAATCCCAAATACAGAGGAAAAAAATTTTTTGGTACTGAGTCCCCTTAACTATTAAAACCTAACCACGCTTTTAAGACCAAGTGGCATAAGACATGGTACCGTATCTCTTTGACTACCAAAGAGCAGTTGCCTGAAAGTTCAGCTTAGTACCTTCACAGTGCACTTCGTAGACAATAAATCTTTCCAAAACACCTGTCGGAATTTCTCGCTCGAGAGAAAAATAAAAGATCTGGAGCTAGCTTTTAGCATGAAAGGGAAAAGAATGATGTATTTGTTCAGACCAAGTGGAAACAGTATTTCGTATATAGGATCGGCTTAAAAGCAACGCTACATAAACCCTATTTATGTAGCCTGAGTTCTCACTCACAGACAAAGAGTGTTTAGTGGCTGGTTAATTTATTAATTCCAACCTTATTGACTGTTGCCAAAAATAATCACGGATAAAGTTGTTGTGTATAGTTTTCTGGTTAGTAGGTGGAATACGGTTCCACCTATTGGTTATCTCGTTAATGATCCCGAAAATGGCCTAGTAATTAAGAGGTAAAGAGAAACTGCAGAAAATATGCAGAAAAAAAACTGTCAGCCAGGACGCCAGCCCATATTAATTTGTTTTACAGATATCTTCTGTGATTTTTATGAATTTTCCGTTTATTAATTGTGTATTTCTGTCAATGTTACAGAATTTTAGCTGTTTTTACTGTTTAATTTTAGGGATTAACAGATAAAACCTGTTCATTAACCTAGTATTTATTATAATCATGCAAAACAGCATTTAGTATTTTTTTAACCTTTTTTATAATTAAATACTAAAACATTTATATCCAGCGATATGAACGAAACGATAAGGATCATTAATATTAAGCTGAGCTGTCTATCTCTTACTTTATCTGCGTCAGCGGAAAATTTATTTAATTTCATTATGAAAATTTTTGAATTTTGTACCATAAATTTCAGTTAAAAAAATTAACATTGAAGAAAAATTAAGAAAAGTATAGCTTTTACGAATTCAGTATCTTATTTTCAATGAAATAAAATAACCATAATATCCCAAAACAGCTATTTGAGTATTCAGTCGATACAGATATTTTTATATAAAAAAAAAGTGCAATTTAATTTGATGTGATTTGATTTGATTGATAATTCTCCCCATTTGTAGCTCTCTATTTTTTTTATCAAACTATTTTCTCATTCTAATTTCCGTTTACACGCAGCTAGTCGCTAAAAGTTAGTGACAGTGACTGGAAGTTTAACCGGTGCCGTGACAAATATTTTGAGCCAGACCATTTTTATTTAAAGTAGGAAAAGAAGCGTTTCTATAATGTCTGACGATATTTATTAGTGGTAAAGATTTTAACTACAAAACACGCCAAATAAACTACTCAAGCAGTTTTTAAAAATACGATGCATGAGTGTTCAATACTTTAAAAATTTCAAATTATTCCTCTGATCCCCAATTAATTTTCTCTAGAGATATAAAATTTTCAAAAAGATGAGAAAGCAGGAATGAAAACTACATTAATTTGAAGAATGGTACTGCCATCTATAAGGTATAAAATACACTACAAGCACCATCCAATGTAACCTTGTCTTTGAGAAAGCAAAATTTCTTGATATCTGCTGCGAAAAAAAAAAATGTTCTTAAAGACCGTCTGCGTTTTCGCTTTATTTTTTTTTGAAACAAACAACGATTCTTTTCACCAAAGACAATAAAAAAGTTCAGCTATTTATTTATTTTTATTACTCTGCATTTTATATAATGTAATAGTATTAAGTTTGACGATATTTTCTATTTTATTAATATTTCAAAATTTGCATTATTTGGCACGAATTATAGACTTAAAATAACCAAATTAGCTCTGTTTGATTTAATACTCTCCAACATCTATCAAAATATATTTTGCTAAAATTCCATTACATTTGTTTATTTTGAAAATATTGAATGCTAACTAAATTTTAAAATGGAAAATCTAAATGCGTTTTAATTTCTAGTGTAAGAAACTCTACCATTTTTACACGCAGTGTTAAGTAACAGTAACATAAAATGACTTCTATCGTTTTAGTTTTGAAATAAACCGAATTGTTTAATTCATTTAAATTCACTGGATTCCCATTCTAACTAAAAATACTATTCCCATCACTATGTGGATTTTACTTTATAATGGAAGTTCCTATCAAACAGTTGTTGTAAATCGTAATGATATTAATTATGCAATTCTCTAATGTCAATAAACTAAATAAGTACTGAGTAAAATAATTTTTAACTTCTTAAAATTTAGATTTTTATCTTGTGTAAACTTTGGAATAATTTGGCGTAATTTATTTTTATTACAATATAATAAAGACATTTCTTAACTTTCTTAAGTTAAATTTGAAGTACTACTTGATAAGAAGAGATGGTATGTATTTTCAGAGTTTATAATTGAAATAATCTAGCTTTTTTCACTTTTCATTATCAATAAACTCTTAATTAGAGATAAATGAGCCATGAAACCTACATCATCACAATAAGAACACAAGTCATGGTTGACATGTAAAATAAAAACACAATAAAATTTACAATATATGATTTAATGAGAAACTTAAGTAACCATATTTTACAAAAAACATAGATTTCATTGTATTTTACAAAATAAGAGTAGGACAAACTAGAGGACATTAAAACGTTCATCAAATATTTATATTTTTCTAACAATTAAAGTAGTAATTAATTAAAATTTAATACTATTGATCTACTTGTGAGCAAGGACTAGTTCTCCAGAAGTTAAAGTCGTCACCACAGTCCTTTATGAGAATATCACCCGATTCTGTCACAGTAAAACTGTATTTCTTGTATTTTGTGCTATCGAGCAAGAAATATGCTACAGTCGTTGCATCGGACTCATCTGCCTGGGATGGAGATAATGCGTACCTGGCGTTCAGAACATTGTTCTCAGATATACTTGTTGGTTCATAGTTAGGGATTAGATCAGCAGTCCAATTTACAACACCAGTGGAGTAATCTAAACTTCCCGAGCTGTTTGCATGGTCTTCGGAACACTTTTGAGTCAGTTCAGGAGTGGAATATTGTTGCTCAGGCATCCTGTCTGAATCGCTCACGTAAGGTGAAATCGGGTTCGGTGTTGGGTCTTCCAAAGACTCTCCGGAACTCCGTTCAGAATTTTGTTCGTCGATAAGTTGCGCCAAGAGCGAGTCGTGATGTTGCATGACCGATTGGATCGTCTTGTCAAGCGGATTGAGTTCCGCTTCGAGTGCTTCGAGGGTGTTGAAAGTTCCCTTGACGGTGTTGTAATTGTGGTCCAAAGTGACAAAGTCTACAGGAGGAACCTCGGATCCATCACTCTTTTGCTGCGCTGCCTGAGGGTCTTGGGTTTGATTGGGTTGAGGTCTAAATATATCATCGAAAACATCGATTGTTCGAGGGATGTTGTTATCTTGCCTCCCTTCGACCCCTGGGAATTCAGAAAAGGAAGTCAGGGATTCGCTGTACGAGTGCATTTTCGCCGAAAGGACATTGCCCGCTGAAGAATACTGAATGGAGACGGGCATTGGCAGATCGTAATTCATCATACTTCTGGAAAAATTGCCCCCGCCGTACGGAATACAGGGATTTCCACTGCTGAGGTTTGAGTGGGGATTGAAGAAAGGGTAGTTATTTCCATTGCTATACATCTCGGAGTCGTTCCCTTCCGACACTGTTGGGTACCTTCCATCCATATGACTAAGAATATCCGGAGAACTCCACGAGAAATTCTGGTTAGCCTGCACCCTCGTTCCATAGTAGGACTGACCACACCAATCATTTGCCAACAAAGACTCCTGTTGCCTCTTAGCGTTCATAGCCCTCTCAGTACGCTCGACCACATACTTCAAATGACTCTTATCGTCCTCAGGTACGACATTCATATCCATCCCGAATTGCATGTTGGTTTCTGCTCCGGGAACTTTAGCACCGTCATCCACAATGGTCAGTCCGTCCATCCCGTTTTGGAGCGAACCGTAGAGCCAACTTTCCGCGTTCGGAACGACGTACTCCAGTTCTTTCCCGCTCCTACTCTGATCGAAGTCGATGACCAGTCCGTCCTTGGTGTCTTCTTCGCCACGGGGGAAGGTGGAAAAAGACTCGTCCCGATCGTCGAACGTGCTCTGCCTCACCCTTTTTCGGCCTCGTCCTCCCCTCCTGGACCCCCGTCCCCTGGAAGTCCCTCGGGGTGTCTCTCCAGTCTCCAACTTGACGTCTGTTCTCCGATTGTAGGCTCGTTTCTTGGTGGAGGAGCGGGTGAATGGCCGCCGTTCGGACGACTGGGCGTCCAGTTCGGATTCGCCTTCGGAATCGAGGGTTCCTTTTTCCATACGGGCGTAGTTGGGGCGGTCGCCCCTCATGCTTTGCCTCTGCAGACGAGAGGAATACCTTCGTTCTATGTCCTGGATGTATTTCTTCGGCTAGAAGGAAATATAAATGACTTAAGAAACTCTGAATACGGCTGAATTGGCACTCAAGATATTTAAACTAAGAGAGTTACTTCCATACTTTACATAAGACTGTTGCTTAGCTCACAAAGCAATTGCAGGGGTCTGACTAGTTTTTTTTTAAAGGTATACCTATTTTGTGAAAATTCGGAAATAATTTGTGAACATTTTTCTTCAAATTTGTGAAAATTTAAGCGTAAAATCAACATAAAAACATGAACTAATTATTTTAGACATCAAAAACGCAAGAAAATTTAGTTTGGAAAAGCTAAAAATTTAACAATTAAGAGAATGAAGCTTGTTAGGGAACTTTCTTTATAAATGTATTTTGTGAAAGTACCTGTTTTCTAAAACTGAATGTATGAAAGAACCTAAATGGTAAATTTGTGAAGGTATCTCAAAAGGTAGAAAAATTTCCCTGGACAGTTCCCTGAATTTATTTCAGAGGAAGTGGACTTTCAATGAATTAAATTTTTATCCATTAAGAAATTTTAGATACCTATTCATTTAAAATTCTTGGTCAAGCACTGAAAATTTTAAATGAAGAAATATCTAGGTAATATTCGTTTAAAAATAAATAATTTTAGAAGAATTAGATCAGTTGGCCAGTTCCATGTCATGTTTGTCCAAAAAATAATAGGAAAAAATGTGGTATGTACTGAGTTTGTACAGAAAATCCTTTAATTATTAATTTATCTTACTTACCCACTTAACTACCCAGAAAGTAAAAATGCGAGCTTAAGAAAAAAATTACATAAAACTAAAACCTCTTAAAATACTAGTAGTAGTAAGTAAATTCTAATACTTACCACCCCTTGAGGTTGCCTCTTCACTAAATGGAGCAAATCCTCTCTCCCGGCTTGAAAATGTTCATGCTTAAACTCCCAAATTCTGAAAGAAATGTTTGAATTAATTCCAAAATTACACTTGCGTTAATTACAGAAATTAGTTACTCTAAAATTTTCAAATTTAAATGCATCACCTAAAGACTTTTATACTATTTTCTTTATTTCAGTAATACATACTACTACTTAAGAGACATGTTGTAATTGTAAAGCTATTTAAAAATTAATTTTGGAACATGGACCTTCTTCTCTAAAACAAAATTATAAAAAAAAATTCCCAACAATTATACATTAAAGGTTTTTTTCCCAATAAAATACAGAACTACGAAAACGTTATGTAGTGTTTTGAAAATCTAAAAGTCAAATAGAAGAAGGAAAAAAAACTGCAAAACATTTGAAAGAATATTTACTAGTATTTGCCTCAGTTGTAGTACTGTACTACATCCTTTATGTTGGTAGTACTTATAAACATGGATAATTTGTAGTAACTACTGTTATTCCATTTCAAAAAATAAGAAAACAGTTATAAGCCCCATTTACGCATGTTATATTTCCTTAAAACAAAATCCTCCTGTTTCATAGATTTACCTTCAATAAATATTATTGTTTATTTATGTTGATTTTGAAAGGTAGATTTTGTACCTTATAAGTCTTATTAAACCTGTAGCTTTAAGGTAGATATCTAGAAATATATATTAACCTTCCATCAGTTGTGGAAATAAATACCGGCTTGTCCTTGATTCGTGACATTTCCGCCGTTTCGTAGAACTTCGAACGAGAAATCATTTTACTACACTTTGTAGCTTATTAGAATGTGGATGTAGTTACGATCTTCGCAAATGGATTACTGCGTATTCGAAGATCTTTATGTGTATAAGATCATTACCCCACATGTATACCAACTGAAGATGGTTTCTAATATTCGTAATTTTTGTATTTTATTCATTTTTAGTTATTCAAACATCAATATTCCTGTTTTTATTCTTAGGGAGATTTGTTTGCATAGGAGTAGGTTGTTTTATACGAAAAGAAAATTATTGTTCCTAATGGGGGGCTAGGTATACGCAAAACATTATTGGAGAATTTGTTATAGTTTTTTTCTAAACTACATACGTGTTACATAAAGAGTAATATTTTAAGCTTCGGACTATGAGGCGAAATTAAGTGTGTAAGGATATTCAATTTTCTAATAGGCATAACAAAATTTTATAAAATAAAATGTATTTTCAAATTTACACTGGTGCTATTTAGTTCTGTAATTTTTTTCTGGTACTATGTCGAAAACGAAAAAAAAAGAACGAAAATCTTTTATTCGGAAGAATGAAAAAAGAACAAAAAAGAAACTTCGCTTACTTCAAGCTGATTCGATTGGACTGTAGGTAGAAGACGTGATTTGTTTGTAAATATTAACACGTGTTTAAAGAAAACATTGTTTCTTCCAATATTTCTACTTGAACTGCTGGACCTGCCTTTAAATTAACGATTACAAGGATCAACAAAGCCTGGAAATATTGTTAAAACATCCACTGAATACGAGGATTTCCACAGGTTTTTAAAATTGTTTTACCATTTCATAACTAAAATGTGTTATTATTTAAAGAACTTTTATTTTATAAGTTAAACTAGCTGATATGCCCGCCGTAGTTCGGGGGGAAAAGGCTAACCAAACTGTGTGTTAAAATAAATAAGTATTTTCTTCACTGTATTCCTTTCCGAGGCGTCATTTAGGTGCAACTGCCTTCCTGCTAGAATTCCTTTTTGATGTCATACTACTTCCTTAAGATGTAAAAAACCCTTTATAAAAACAACCTGTTTAGATTTAATGTGTGAAATCCCCATCCCCGTTTTTAAAGAGTAATTTTTCAAAATAGAAAAAGTCAGGGGACCCTTCTGAACCCCCCTTATTTTTTCTTTTTAATGCCCTTAGCTCCCTCCATCCATTTCTGCAATTCGTATAAATGTATAATTGATACAAATCTCTCCGCCTTCGCTTCACAATAAAGGTTATTATTGAACACCAATTTCTATAGATAAAACTTATTTCCGTCTCATCTAGCTAAATTTTAAATAAAAAATAATTCAATACACAGACTTTTTTAAGATGTTTAACAAAACCTTAAAAAACTGTTTAGAATTAAAGTGTTTATAACCATTTTTTAATAGTGAGAATTTTTTTCAAATCAGGGGGAGACCCCCTGAACCCCCCTTTATTGATTTATCACCAACTCATTCATTGAAAGAAATTTCAAACATGGAATAAAAGTAAACATCATTTGAATCTATTGACACCAACTATTGATAAAATGCCTCTGATAAAATGTTGTTTAATTTGAACTTTGCTGGAAATACTTAAATTTCATTAAATAGAAAAAAGATTAAAATTTTTCAGTGGAACGGTTTTTGGTTATCATGAAAAAATTTTTTAATCTTCAAAAATTATTTATTTATCAGAGTTTTAAAAAATTCACCTGTTATAAAACATTTTCAAATAAATATTTCCAACAATAGAGGTTTTGCATCACCTGGAAGGAGCAATAACCGTTACCAATTTAAAATTGAAGGCTAAGCATAAGAATTTAGAAAAGAGCCGAAAAATGCTGCTTGGAATGCATTGATTTTAAAAATTCTTTTTCGCAAACCTTCCTGGTTGTATGAGGAACAATATGCTAAAATTTCATAACAATCATATTAATAATGTGGATGCTAGAATGCAAGTACTAAAAACGGGAATAAATATTCAAACCACGTGCACCCCTTCCAGAATGGAATATCGAAAAATCCAGAAATTACTTTCTTTGAAATACTCTCAAGAAGGTATTAGAAACTGTTCACTTCGTAATATCGATTTCTCGGTATTGTTTTCTTTGAAAATGTAAAACTTTGCTTATGCTCAGCAAAAACGGGGTTTTGGAATTTTCAGAACGCTGAAAATTCGAATATCCAAAATCTGAAAAATGCCTTTCTAGATATTTTTCCTAGGTACCTTCCTGCTAAATAACGAAGCTCTGGGGTCATTTGAGACACCGCTAGGCTCAAAAACGTCCAAAACGCTCCAAAACCCCCTGTCGGTCAGAAAAAAGAAATTTCGAAAAATCCCTTCTTATTCCGCGTATACACCGTAAGGTCTTCCACCCTACCAAGTTTCGAGTCTATAGCCCCGGTAGATTTTGCTGTGCGTTGATGAGTGAGTGAGTGAGTGAGTGGTAAAGCTCTTTTATTATTATAGATATTATAATGAAATAATACATTCATAATAGAAATGTCAGTCATGTGTATATTTTTTTCTATTACTTAAAAATATTTACTATGGAAGGAATATACTTTTGAATTAAAAGTTGACGTGAGATTTTTTAAAGATCACAATTTCCATTTTTAGATTAAGTAATCACGAATGTCCCCCAAAGAGTATGACGTATAACCAACCATATCAATAATTTCAAGAATGAAGCAAAAAAAATCAAAGAGTCAAAAAATCAATCATGGCCTTCATTGAGAACAAAATGTGCAAATTATGAAAGAACAAATTATTACTTTACCAACGAGAAAAGCTGCATTCCTAAAGGTTGAATGAGCGTTTAGTATTTTTTCAAACAAGTTATTTTTATATGCTACCGGTATTTTTTTAAATTATTGGTTTAGTGAATAGAGCATTTTCAATCACATGACTCGGACCTAACAACGGCCTTAGCAACAGGAGGTGTTACAGTTTTTTGCCCTACAGAGATTAACAGTTACAAAAAATGACTAACCGTGGAATTCTTCTATTGGAGCATTTGCAATCACGTGATACCATACCTGAAAACCGCCTTAGCAACAGATAAACAACGGCCTTAGCAACAGTTAAAAGCCCTACAGAAGGTACACAGTTAAAAGAAAATAACTGGTTGTGACGTCACCTGAAAACACTCTATTGGGAATAAAAACTCAAATTGAAATTCCTAGAACTGAACACTTAAAAACAAGTTGTAATTTTTATTTTTACGAAAATATTTTCAATTTATATTTTAGCTTCAATGCCTTTGAATTTTTTACGTGTTTACCAAGAGATAAAAATTTGTAATACAATGTAGTACTATTTTTAAAATATAGTTATTTTTAGTAGCCTTTGAAGTACCAATTTATAACTCAATGCATTTAACATATTTCTGATTTTTGTATGTAGGTTTTCCTATATCCAGAAAAGTTACAGATTAATTATATAATGATTAAGTTATACACTCATTACTGACAGAATATTAAAATATAAAAATACAAATTTAACCACTTGAAGAACTCAATTTTATTTAACTAAATTTTCAAATTCGATATTGAAAATTTATCCTGGCACATAATTATACATATATTTAGAATTAAATAACGAACTATAAAATGCCTCGTAATTTTTTTTTAATTTAATGAAATAATTCAAAATGATATGAAATTACACCAAACTATTTTGTATCGAAAAATAAAAATTATTATTATTTCTACAAAAAAGTCAAACATAATGATTTTAATGACCAAATTACAGTTTTATAATATTGCCAATGTTACTTAAAAAATGTTTAATTAAATTAAAAGTACACAGGTAGCACAGGGACGTTGAGCAAAGCTGCAACAATAATGTACAATATTGGCCAATATCACGAACATTGATAAATGTTGGACAGTTAAGGCGGTGTTTAATTATAAAAGCAAGGTTAACAAACATTCTAAATAGCACTATTTGATTGAATTAAATCTGAAGAAATAAAATTGGATTTTTGGACATTTTGTGATAAACAATGTCGGAGATACGATATTGGAGCTAGTCAAACTCGTAGATATTGGCTGATATTTCAGAAAGTGTCATTGTGACAAAAGTCATTATATTGGCTGAACGATATTGACCGGTGTTTTTGTACTACCTGTTAAAGTACACTGCCCCGTTTTACAATTTACCACCATTTCACTCCTTTTGTAAATTCAACCATTTTTTTTATCAACACGATAAAATAATGTTCAAGACCTTCTACGAGTTACATGAACATATGACTTATTTTGACGCCATAGGTATGAGGCCACTTTATGACGTCAGCGTCACCTAAAATTGAGTTGTAAGGTCTTCTGTTTGAAGTCCCAAAAAACAAATAAAAAGATGATACTAAGCCAAAGTTCAATAACACCCGCTTTATGTTTTAAAACACCACGATATTGATGTACAAAATTAAGCATATTTAAGAATTCAAACAAGTGTCTAAATTTTCCTGACAGTAAATATAGTCCATTAGACATAATAAAAAAGACTATACCCGACAATCACTAACTATTTTCTGCTAGGCAAATCTGGCTCGAAACTTCAATGACAAGAAATTACTGCAAGTTAGACTAAATTAATTAATGATTAATAGTAAAGGAAAATCTAATATTACCAAGATAATAAATGTCAAATCATTCGATTCAAGAAAGAATAAAAAGTTTTATCTCAAGATTCCTTTATTAATTTAAAGAAACTCTTAGAAGTCAGACGGCACATCTAAATCAAATTATCACAAATGTTATGAAAAAAGATCCTTCAAAAGAGAAAATAACGCAATCGAAATATAAACTTACTTGCATTTTCGATCTATTTTCTGGAAATTGTAGTAAGACATCTGACGCAAGACATGCTGATTGCTTTGCACGTTGAAGACATTCGGCTTGAAGCACTCCCTTTCCACCAGCACACTATTGATAAGGACAGTGGTCCCTAGCTTCCCCCATTTGATGGACTCGACGTCTTGAGAATTGGCTAATACCCACAATTTTCTCGGAAACAACAGTCCTGCCAAGCTATCGGCTAACTCCTGGGTAATCATGATCACGATGAAAACAACTGTATTTGGATACTAAAAAAAGTGGCAAAAATCGTCTCTATGGACTATCGAAAAGATGAATGAGACTGACACCTGTCTTGAAAAATGGAACGTGGTTCCTTAGAACGAGCCTTCTTATAGATTCTTAGGGGTAGCCGTTAAATGACAAGGGAGTGCACCTGCTGTTGCATTGCGCGAAATTTGAATTTAGATCACATCTGCTTACCCGTTACCCGTTTTTTGATTTTAAGAACATTAATTTTGTAAAAACCGGACTTAAGTACTTTTAAGTGATAAACATTATTTACTTTTTTTTTTGTTGCATTATAGTGTTAGAATATTCTGATTGACTGAATTACAAAAAGCTTTCAAGTGGTCCTTCCTTTTAAAACTAGCAATTAGAACAATTTTTATAAAAAAAAGTGTAAAGTTTAATTAGTAATTTCCTGATACTTCACAAAGCATTTTCATTTATTAGATTTACCGACGCGACGGTTACCCCTGGTTATTTAATAAATTTTAAATTAAAAAAAAGATTAGAGGAAAGACTATCCGAAGATAAAAATTATTGTTCTTATTTGGCGAGATAATATTTTTATGATGTCTCAAAATATTTAAGTAATTCGTAAATCCGTATTCGACCATATTAGAAAACAGGGACGCCAGTGCCTTTTATGATGGCTAAAGGGTCTTTGAGAAAATTTTTGTTCACATAAGCATTTGTTACTAAAAATATTATTCTCAAACAGCTTAGCTTTAAATTTGTGTCTCGTAAATATAGCATTCCAATTAAATTGAGTTTTCCCAAATTACTCAAATTTTTCATACTGAAAATTACTAGATTTTATTTAGTTTATCGCTGGGCATGAAAACTCGTTATCTCATCACGAAAATACCGGCCAATGCAATGTATAATCCGGTCAGTAAATTCCGGTCAATAAAAATGAATTTATTACATGGGAAAAGCTATACTTTTTTGGGAGCTTTTTAACCGGATTTTACTGATCGATTTTTACATTGACAGGTATTTTCGTGATACCTTTACTATAATGGCTATATCGACCTCTGGTGGTCTTAAACTTTACAATGGTAATTAAATTTTAAAAATGTTTGCTATGAAATAAATTGTTCTTTAAACCAGTAGTCTGGTAAGGTCTACTGGCCACATCCGGCCTATAGATTCCCTTTCCGTATTATTTTCCTAAAAATTTTAGACACTGTTGTGGAAATTTTAAAACACCTGTAAAATGGGAAAATTTTGGAATTTACTTTAAACGCATTACAAAATCACTTTAGCTACTACTGATTCATTTCAGTAGTATGATAATACTATGAGGCCGCTTTAGTTAAGTTGCGTCTGTGTTAGATTTTTTTAAAGCGTCAAATCAGTAATATTACACAGACTTTCTTAGATGTCTAATGCAAGGAACCGCATACAGAAACTCTGATCAAATCATTTTCTCTAGCTTTGATTTTCACAAGCAAAAGTGTAACTTGTTTTATCAAATTGCTTTTTCCCCATCAATAAAATATTAACAGCAAAAACTTCCTCAACAATCCTTTCAATCTTCAATTTTAACCCTTTCAGTCTTAAACCAAGACCAAACTTTTGTGTTGTGCTGATAAAGGGTTTAAAAAACAAAAATATCACCCAAGCTTTTTTTTCCTTAGTAAAACAAAAAAATCGCATAAAAGTAGACGCGAATCGGCAAAAAAAATCGCAATATACTTTTGAGTTCCTTATTCAAACTTCGCGCTTTTGAGTGTTTAAATGAACTTTCTCAAATCAGGGGTAAAATAAAATGTATAATTTTAAACAGTGAAAAAAAAACATAGTAAGGTCCGTTATGAGATATAGTTTTTTATATAAGCACCTGCCTGAAAGGATGTGAAAAATTAGTTATGAGTACATATCCTCAATCTTCGTGGCGACAACAAACAAGGTTGACGACAGGTGAAAGGGGCGATGAAGTTGGTCTTTATTTCAAAATGAAACACCTTTTACTTTTATTTCCCTACAAAACCAGGCATCTCCATTCTTTTTTCTATAACTCAGACAGTATAACAACAAATTTATAAATAGATGTTTAATAAAGACAATCTCGTTGCATTGCCTTAAAATTTGTGATAAGTTGTGAATAATTGAATAATGATAACACAATATATGCTATATGATTTTCAATTTTATTGTCTACAGTTCCTTTCCGTGCCTTAAATGTTTTGTTCATAAACTCAGTCACTCTTTTAAACTTTGCAAAAGCTGATTTAATTTTTAGTCGAGTTTTTAGTAATAGAATTACAAGGTTTGTTTTATTTTACAGTGCCGCTTTTCTCCTGAAAAAATAATGTAAAAGAAATTCGAAATGAACGTGCTAAAGGAAATGACAAACATTTGGAGTCTTTCCCGGGGGAAGGAAACTGCAATTATCTACGCTTTATCAAGTTTACAATATTGTTCTCTTCAGTTTCTTATACTTTTAAAGAATGTCTAATACTACTACTATATCATTTAACCTTCTTTGACAATAAAATTAAAAATAGTAGTATTTTATTGATGAAAAAACCTGCTGTTTTTGTTAATTTAAAAGAGTTTTCTTTTATTCAATTAGAACATTAAAACTGCTTTTAAAATAGTTATTCATAAAAATGGGGGGAAGAAATGGATTAGATTAGACCCTATCCCTTATCTATATGTATAGGCTCCAAAGAATAAAAAAAAGTTCTAAATATATTTTTAACGTTATGGAAACTATTAGACTCAACATAACACACACTCAAGATAGAAATACTCAAAATCTCTTCCACTCTTCATTAGCGTACTTCTTTTGATACAGTTTAAGAAAGCTAAAAATTATTTATTATTACCATTATAAAAACTTTAAAACCTTAACAAACCTCTTAACACCCTCTTCAATTTTGTACACCATAAATTTTGGATCACACAGTTGAAATTCTAGTAATATAAACAACGTTTAATCCACAATATAAAAACATTTAAAATATCAAACAATTGTTTCCGGGATCAAAGGATCCCCTTCATCAGTGCTGATGAAGGGGATCCTTTGATCCCCGAAACAATTTTTGCTATTTTAAATGTTATTATATTGTGGATTAAACGTTGTTTATATTACTAGAATTGCTATTCTCCACAAGATTTACCTGACTACAGTTCAAATGTTTTCCAAAAAAAATATTAAGGTGACCGATTTTGAATAAACGGGGTTTCAGTTAATAAAGTTTTGAGTCAGATATAAACCAATGGTCTTCTCCAATTCTTTAAAACACACTCATTGAAAAAATTAACTATTTTAACCCGTATTTTTCTTAATTCTTCTATTCATACATATATCTGTAAAATCACATCATACACATTAATATTTATTAGAAATATAGAGTACGTATCTCAAACTTTCTTACCCGTGCAAACGGGATTGAAACAAACTTGCTTAAGCTCGGAACACGACTTCATCTTATTTCTATAACCCGATCCAAAATATGAGGTTTGTAATCCCAACCCCCATGTACGAATAAACCTGAGTAAAATGCATGCATCATCGCAAAATGTTTGATAGGAGCACACGGCCATGCGAGAGAGAGTTCAAGAAATATAATATGGAAATCGCATTTTGCCCGAAATCTGTAATTCACTCAATGCCTGCATTCTGATCACATATGAAGAATAGAGACGTCTTAAGTCAATACCCTAACACACGGTAAAGCATTTTATACTCTATTTATTTGCAAGTCACGATGCAAACGAATGCGTTTACCGTGTTCCCTTTTGGACAAAGTCGGGGTTCTCTAATACTACAGGCAAAACGGATACCATGGTATTTACCTGCATTGCTATTCACCCCGCTCTCGATTAAATTAATAAAGTGAAAGAGAGAGAAAGGCAGGATGGTTTTCCAAAGCTTTTCTCCATTAGATCTGTCTTGCATTATTAGATTATTAGGCTTTCAAATTAGAGATAGAAATCGATAATTAGTAAGAAAGTATAGTTATTTGAGCGCAAGGTTGTTACGTTTAAAATACTTTGTTTAAAACACTGCATAAAAAGAATAGTTTTTAACGTTACTTTTCTCACTTAAGATTTAAATATTTCAAGTAAAAATACCGTAGGTCTCATTGTAAAATTCACGTCCAAATTTTACACGAAATCTTTTATTCTGCATTCGTCCAACCGTGAAAGCCTTTTACATTTCTTATTAAAAATTAAATTATTAATTAAAAATTCTTTCTTAGGTACTATAGTATACATTTTGAAATTAAAGTATTAAAATTGAATGAAATTAAATTGAATTAAATTATTATATTTAAAAATTAAATTATTGATTAAAAATTCTTTCTTAGGTACTATAGTATACATTTTGAAATTAAAGTATTAAAATTGAATGAAATTAAATTGAATTAAATTATTATATTTAAAAATTAAATTATTGATTAAAAATTCTTTCTTAGGTACTATAGTATACATTTTGAAATTAAAGTATTAAAATTGAATGAAATTAAATTGAATTAAATTATTATATTTAAAAATTAAATTATTGATTAAAAATTCTTTCTTAGGTACTATAGTATACATTTTGAAATTAAAGTATTAAAATTGAATGAAATTAAATTGAATTAAATTATTATATTTAAAAATTAAATTATTGATTAAAAATTCTTTCTTAGGTACTATAGTATACATTTTGAAATTAAAGTATTAAAATTGAATGAAATTAAATTGAATTAAATTATTATATTTAAAAATTAAATTATTGATTAAAAATTCTTTCTTAGGTACTATAGTATACATTTTGAAATTAAAGTATTAAAATTGAATGAAATTAAATTGAATTAAATTATTATATTTAAAAATTAAATTATTGATTAAAAATTCTTTCTTAGGTACTATAGTATACATTTTGAAATTAAAGTATTAAAATTGAATGAAATTAAATTGAATTAAATTATTATATTTAAAAATTAAATTATTGATTAAAAATTCTTTCTTAGGTACTATAGTATACATTTTGAAATTAAAGTATTAAAATTGAATGAAATTAAATTGAATTAAATTATTATATTTAAAAATTAAATTATTGATTAAAAATTCTTTCTTAGGTACTATAGTATACATTTGGAAATTAAAGTATTAAAATTGAATGAAATTAAATTGAATTAAATTATTATATTTAAAAATTAAATTATTGATTAAAAATTCTTTCTTAGGTACTATAGTATACATTTTGAAATTAAAGTATTAAAATTGAATGAAATTAAATTGAATTAAATTATTATATTTAAAAATTAAATTATTGATTAAAAATTCTTTCTTAGGTACTATAGTATACATTTTGAAATTAAAGTATTAAAATTGAATGAAATTAAATTGAATTAAATTATTATATTTAAAAATTAAATTATTGATTAAAAATTCTTTCTTAGGTACTATAGTATACATTTTGAAATTAAAGTATTAAAATTGAATGAAATTAAATTGAATTAAATTATTATATTTAAAAATTAAATTATTGATTAAAAATTCTTTCTTAGGTACTATAGTATACATTTTGAAATTAAAGTATTAAAATTGAATGAAATTAAATTGAATTAAATTATTATATTTAAAAATTAAATTATTGATTAAAAATTCTTTCTTAGGTACTATAGTATACATTTTGAAATTAAAGTATTAAAATTGAATGAAATTAAATTGAATTAAATATTATATTTAAAAATTAAATTATTGATTAAAAATTCTTTCTTAGGTACTATAGTATACATTTTGAAATTAAAGTATTAAAATTGAATGAAATTAAATTGAATTAAATATTATATTTAAAAATTAAATTATTGATTAAAAATTCTTTCTTAGGTACTATAGTATACATTTTGATGCTTATCAAGCAGTGTAGTAAAGGTCTGCTTTTCTCTTTCTTTTAAAATTAAATTAATTACTTGATTTGGAACAAAATCCCGACAGGTAAGTTTGCCCAAAATCTTCGGCTTGCATCGGCACGGCATTAAAATTTATTATTAAAAATATATTGTGCGTTAGAAAAAAAACATGTTAAACGTTTAAGACAAAAAAAAACAGTGTTTTAAACAGAAAAATATCTCTCTATATTAAAAAAAAGTAACGGTCACCGCTGTCGCCACCGCTGCCGCCGCCGCCGCTGTTTCAGAAATTTTTATTTTTGAACTCTTTGACCTCTCACAACGCAAAAACTACTTGACAGAAATTTATGAAATTTGAAAAGTTTGTAGAGGAATGTTTGGAGAACAATTTCGAATAAAAAGCTAATTGATGTGATTATTAGTTCTGGGGTATTTTTAAGGTCAAAGTTGAAGTTTTTGTTTTTTCGCCGCGTAATCGCGTTCAGCGAAAACTATTAGCAGCAGAGCTTTGATTTTTTGCAACCTCATACTCTGATATCTGAAGATGTGCACTACGTCGCCCTTTTTTTGAATTTCGAATTAGGTTTGGAGTAATTAATTTTTAAAGTTTCGAAATTTTTGTTACGTTTTCGGTTTTTTCGATCTAAAAGAAAAACTAATCACAATAGGAGTATGATTTTTTAACCACTTATGCTCTTATTTTTTAGAAAAAGATTAGCGGTTAATTCTTTGAAAAATTCGAATTAGTTTTGGAATTATTAAGCATCAAAGTTTCATTTTTTTCATAGTTTTACTAGGTCTTCATCAGACACGTTTAATGTTTATTGGAGATTTTTTAAGTTTATTTTTGACGGTTCACTAGACTGTCGCGAGCACGGATATTTAAAAGTTTTGTGGGTGCACGTTTTTTTCTCTTAGTTTGTTAGTGATTGTTAGTAGACTTCCTTGATAACTATGTTTTCAACTATTTTTTGCTTTTGAAATACTAGAGAAATAAATATAATTCGGATGAAGGGTGGATATTTTTGTTTGGAAGTTGCGTGTTTTTCTGATTATTATTAGCTCATTGTTAGATTAGTCATTGTTTTAAGAGTTAATTAGATTGAATGCGTTTTTAAGTTCATGTGGTTATTTAATGTTTAAGGGAGGATAGTTTATGTATTCTGGAAAAATTAATATTTTTCAATATTTATTGAACAGGTTGGGAAAATATTTCTAATAAATTAGTGATTAGAGAAATAAAATATTTTAGATTGGATAAGGGTTTTCATTAGAGTTGGTAAATTCTACAAGCGAGCTTTGCTCGCTGAGATCGCGAAGCGATCTTAAAAGAACTGCGAAGCAGTTCCGGGGGTTGGTGAGCGATAGCGAGCAGGGGGCAGGCCCCCTAGTTTTATAAAAAAATGTTTTTACTAACTATGTTTGAGAGTGATTTGAGGTTAAATTAATCTAAGTATTTTCTTCTTTGTGAGAAATTGATTTGATTTAAAGCAGTCCACATTATTTATGAAAGTTTTTTAATTAGTTATAATGGATTTTATTCTCTGAATATTGTGGTTCCTTTCTAAAATATAATTACGCTTATCTGTGACATTTTATTTATTAATTAATTCCATAAAACAAGTACAAAATGTACTAATAGAAGGTCTGCCAATAAGAGCTTTCCAAAAGGTTGTAATAAAAAATATATTTGGGTGACATATTTTTACTGGTATGATGTGAATGGGAAAAATAAAGTACATATTTTTGTTAAAATCTTAGGTCTTACTATCTATTAATTTATTCACTGTACAACTCAAAAGAAATTATTTCAAGCGTGAGAACATTAACCTCAGAAATTCCCAAAGCCAAGGTCTTTCTGATCAAAGAGATGTTTTCCCCCGTGTGAAAGTGGAGAATTTTGTAAAACAAGGATTACGAAGCCAATTTCGTGTAAGTGTATTCCCTTCAATTCCCGCAATCATTCCTTTCCTTTGTGCTCCGAAAATCGAATTTCCTAAACATTCTGGTAAATTCTAAAAATCCATTCGATGTCCCTGATGAATATTTATAAGGAAGAAACTGCACGGGGGGAGTTATCAGAATGTTTCGATCATAAAATGCTTTGCACACACGTGGCAGCAATATCTCCTGGTAGTAGTAGTACTAAAACTAAAACGCTGCCAAGTCCAACAAAAGTTTCTTGTAAAGCTCGTATACTATATCCTCGGCATTTTTAACACACTCTCTTGGCGATGCGGTGTTCATTAAAAGTTTTCCTCGGCTCCCTCTGAATTATTCATTCCGCTAACACGAAGGCGAGTTCCCCTTAATGAAAAACTGAGTTCTTCGGAGGTACTTTGGCTTTAGACGGGTTCATGGGTTGAGAAGTTTTGAAAATGACTTGAAAGGAAGCGTTTAACGGTCCCAAGTGTTTTATGGAGTTTGACGAACAGCTTTCTGAATTTATATCGGAAGTTATATTTTGAAAAAGTTACGTTTCGTTGCATGATAGGTCCTTAAGTACCTTCTTATACTAAAATATATCGATATTTATATTGTTCACTTTAGACACTAAAGCCTCGTTCACATCAGACAACCTGTTCAACCGGAGACAG
The DNA here is from genome assembly GCA_963680715.1 of Tetragnatha montana. Taxonomy (NCBI): domain Eukaryota; kingdom Metazoa; phylum Arthropoda; class Arachnida; order Araneae; family Tetragnathidae; genus Tetragnatha; species Tetragnatha montana. The sequence continues at coordinate 53,478,038 of OY796675.1, forward strand.
AGCTAAAGAAGTAGGGGAAAATGATCTCCGAAAACTAACCCTAAGAAAATAGAATAGCCCGTTCACAAGTGCACTCGTCTAACTCTTCCTACTGGTGGAAAGAATCACGTGACAAGCGAGCGAGCTCGTAGAAATATATTACGGGAAGCGAGCGAGAGCGCCCTCTACAGGCAGTAAGTCCAATTAAAACATTTCCTACTGCTATGGGAGAATTTTCAACGGATGGTCCGGTGAGGTTTTCCGAAGAAGAACCGGTTTTCTCTGCCTTTCCTCGGTTAGAATGGTTGTTGTGAACGCGGCTTTTGTATACAAAAGTTCAAAACCGGAAATAAAAACTGGTCAATGGGCAATTCCCGCTTTTTTATTTTATTTTTTTATTCGATAGAGATATATCTAAGAGAGGTATATACGCGCAAATTTGTTTAATTCCTATGCTTATTTACTTTTTAATTTAATTTCAAAGTTTGACTTTTCAAAAGGGCGCGAAAAGAGCATCTGACGTCATTCAATCTGAAAAACTTTGATTTTAAACAAGGGTTTAGGATTCACAGCCATTGTTGATTTTTACTTTAAAGTAGGGCAGAAACAGATCTGACGTCATTTAATCAGAAACAAGAGTTAAGCAATGGACTCTAACCGTCTGACGTCACACGAAACCAACACGTGACCTACTGAGCTTGCCATTGGTTACCATCGAACCAGATAGGCGGTTAGAGTCCATTGTTAATTTTTAATTCACAATATTGAATAACTAATTTTTTTAATCTTTTCATGTCGATAATCATTTTTGTAACTGGAAAAATAATTTTTTCTCTATTTTCAAAAAATACTGGAATTACCCATTGAATTCATTTTAGATCCAATGAAGAGATGATGAAATATCCCTCAATTTAAAATTAATTGCTTCGTTTAAAAGGCGTATCAATATAAATGTTGTTGTTGTTTCTTATCCTCCTTTATGTCAGACGAAGTCAGACCAATTCCATCAATATAAATAATCACATTCATAAAATATTCATAATCATGTGGCGATTAAAAGCTAAACATCTTTAAGCTGATTACTCTCTCAAGGCAGCAATGCACCAACATCAAACCCTCTCAAAAAGAATAAAATTTCTCATAATGCGAGACAATCTTTCACCCCGTCGTTGGTTGAAAGCAGTTGAGACTTGAGAGGTGCCTGAGTGGGATAAGTGTGGTTCAAGGTAAAAACGAACGTTCCACTTGGAAAATGCTCATTATTTGAAATATATTTAACAGATATAAATCAAACAAAAAAATTTGCAAACAGCCTTAAAATTGTTGTCCCCTTTTTAAGTCTACCCTAACAATGTGTATTATAGGAGCGGCCTAAAAAAGGCTAAAATACAGGGTGTATCTGAAATGATGCGACAAACTTTGAGGGGTGATAGTACTCATCAAGACGAACAAGAATTGGTATAGAAAGGGGGTCGCCGTCGCAGATACGCCGTTAAAGAGCTAGGACCTAATGTAGTGCGAGTGCGTTTCAAAAGGCCGTTTTTAGAAGGCCCGTGTGACGAAACAAAACATAATAAAATAAAAAACATTATTGCATGAGGCACAGGAGTATCCGTACTACTTAAATCCTCAATGTGATAGAAATTGGACCACTTGCTAAATCGTGGGGTGAGTTTTAAAACGTGCAATATTCATCTTTTATCCAAAGAACGGAGTTCCCTTAATGGTATTTAGAAAAATGATGATCGGGGAAGGAATTTTCAATGATCATATACAGTTCCAATGATCAATGTATGATCATTGAAAATTCCTTCCCCGATTATCATTTTCCTAAGTACCATTACACAAGGGTACCATTACAGAAAGGGAACTCCATTCTTTGGCTAAAAGATGAATATTGCACGTTTTAAAACTCACCCCACGGTTTAGCAAGTGGTCCAATTTCTATCACATTGGGGATTTAAGTAGTACGGATACTCCTGTGCCTCATGCAATAATGTTTTTCATTTTATTATGTTTTTTTTCGACACACGGGCCTTCTAAAAACGGCCTTTTGAAACGCACTCGCACTACATTAGGTCCTAGCTCTTTAACGGCGTATCTGCGACCCCCCTTTCTATACCAATTCTTGTTCGTCTTGATGAGTACTATCACCCCTCAAAGTTTGTCGCATCATTTCAGATACACCCTGTATAAGAACTACTAAAGGCCCTTTTTTATTATCCCCCCTCGTTACGCCTATGATACGATTCACCCCCCCCATTGCGGGTAAATCGGATCACGGCACTTAAAAATAAGTATAAAATCAACCGTTCATAGTAGAGTAATTTTTAACGGGTTTTAAAAGTATGGATTGGGACTCGAAATGTATGCTTTTTGAAACATTTAAAAATCTTGTTAGAAAATTTTTGGCAGCAGCTCCAAGTTCAAAATTGATCCCGTGGCGGCGCTACGCTCTTCTGTCAATGATATTTGAATTGCATTCTCTTCTGTGATATAAACATCTACAGGACAGGAGTAAGTAATTCAACTTCTTCTTTCGCAATTCACTAAACTCTCGGGAATTTTGGGAAAAGTGAAAAATACTCCTTTTGTTTGTAAAATAATTGACAATTTTTGGCGAAGCTGAATTCTTTAAAAGCGTACTTTCGAAAAGTATTCAAAATGTTTCGAGCTCTGGATGTCACTAAAAAGAGTAAGTGAAATTAAGTTTTCTAATATCTTTTAAAATTTTCAATGTTTTGAAACAATTTAATTCATGATGTTATCTACCGTTGTTCTTACAGTAAATTATTTTTCTTTTAACTTAGTTATAATAAAAATATAAATATTATTACGTTATGATTGAACTGTAGGAGTTTTCAAATTTTTTCCTTCAATTTTTCGTATCTTTTTGAATTGCCGGCATCGATCACGATATTTTTTCTGTAATCTCCTAAATGCCTGCATTTATTTACCCCCTATCCGATCAGTTTGCGAATCTTTTGCAATCTCGTTTTTGTTATTATGTCGTTAGTCGATTAATTCAAATCGTTCAAACTGATATTGGAGACAGTTGTAGTGAAATAGAAATGGTCTTAGATGATGCTTTGCTTTTACTATGCTTCTGCGTATTTTGAATGTTTGGATTTCTTTCATATTATGCATGTCATGTACACCTAACCACATACTAAGGTCAATGTCTCTTTTTATTTTATTTAATGCAAGTGTTTCTACAAAAAAAAAAAAAAATATGTAGGGTGATTCCCATACGTGTGGCACACTATAAATGAGCAGCTTTTAGCTTTCTAACTTATGCTTCCAAATCAACGCATATAAAATCATTTGGAACAGATTTCATAACTTTTTCCCCCTAAGTGTGCTCTCTATATAATCTTAACAGTAACTATGACATCCTGTGAATCTCGGGATACGGTTGTTCTTTATTCCAACAATATTTTTAAATGCCTTCAAATTTCTATTCTGATAAAACAGAATAGTTTACATTAGTGTTTCTTAAATTTTAGCAATATTTCTCTTAATTCATGCCTAAAACAGTAGTGCCTGTATTATTTAAAGTATAGTTCTTAGATATAAATGTAAATTAATAGATTCATTACATAAGTACCTACCTATATAAAAATAGCATAGCTTCGATAAGGGTCCTTCAGCTGCCATGCTTACTACCCACATCTCCCTCAGCAACATGCCTAAGTGTTGTCATTATTTGAGCTATGGGTAAACATGGCAGCTAGAGGACTCTTTACGAAGCTGTGCCATAAAAAAGCAAATCTTATCCATCTATTTTCACTGTGTTCAGGATTTTATATCAGTTTATTAATTTTTAGATTTTCCGGACCTTTTACCTGAAATCAAGAAGTCTATTGATTCATGTGACTTTCTTGCTATTGACACAGAACTTACTGGTAAGAATGGATTTTGAACATTTCAATCCGTAAGAACTTTTTAAGATGTTTAAATAAATAAATGCATAGATGTATGTAGTTGATTTTTTTGTGTGAGTAATGTAACTGAAGTTGTCTGTTGCTTATTATCTAATTCATTTTGGGCTTGCATTCATCATTAATTAAATATTTAAAGGAAAATTGAGATGTCCTCAAAATATTTTTAGCCAATTAATAGAGTAATTACGTGTATGAAAATGAGATGGCCAACTTTACAGTTCAACCTGTATATAAGTGAAATCATACTTATACCACCACCATTTTTATTCCCTCTTATCTTTAACACTAGAAAGACGGCACTACGCTGTACACCTAGAAAGACTGAGTGGGCCTTTTTGGCCCATCTCTGATTTTTTGCATACGGAGCTAATTATACATCTAAAATGTAATAATATCAAATAAATAACTGTTAGAGTATAAGATAGGGACTCAATCTTCAGATTTCTATAGGATTTTATAATTTTTAATTATTAAAATAAATTGTAATTATGGGCATGAAAAGTGCTTTGGCTATATTTTTATCCATAGATCTGATAAATGAGTTGCTACTCTAGATAAATGACACTGGTAGGAATAATTAATAAAACCCATTCAATAAATATAGCAAAGTTTTTAAAACTGACCTGTTTATTCGTATTTTGCACTTTTGGAGCAATGGATACAAAGCATTTCTCTAAATGCGCATTTTCCACAAACCAATTTTTTACTGCCGAAACATGTCTTTAATGTATGGTTTCCTTTAGAGGATACACTATAATTCTACAAATAACCCTTTTTCTCACTGCTGTCTTCTCTTTTTATGCTTTCCCCCCTTTTTTATGGTAGAAATGGTTGTTTCTTTGGCAGACACATAAGGTGCACGGAGCTCTTCACATAATCTCAAGATGAAATTTCTACGACTTAATTTCTTTTTTCCGGCTACTACCTAGTATAAGATCCATGCATTTACAGCAGAGATACCTAATATGTTATAGAAAACATGCATAGGACAACCTTCCAACAGCTTGAGCCTGATTTGGTGCTATACAGTCGTATCACTTGATCCACAATGATGTCAATTCCATAATTAGTTTCGTTGTAGTAAGCTATAGTATCCGGCTTTTTCTTTTCCTTCCAGTTGTCTATAATACGGTGTTGTGCAGTTAAGGTTATGTCTTTATTTTTTTAAATTAACAATTGTTGAATAAAGATTTTGTTTTCCTAATTTTGCAGTTGGCGGAACCTCTCTACGGTTTCTTCTAAGTGTTGTGTTCCAACCAGGCTAGTTTTGCTTGGGATTTTAGTTTTTCACACAGTTTTTATATTGTAAAATAGCTGTCAGTTGTTAAGTTCCTTTCTTTTCCCCAGTATGGCTGGGTACACTTCACAATGCATCAACAGGGAATGAAGGTTAGCAATTTCCCCATTCAAAGAAAACAGCTGGTACAGTTCAAATTGTAAAATGTATTTCTTTTGTGAGAAACAAACCATATTGGTCACCTTGTTGACCAAAATTCAATGGTGAGAACCTTTATCTTTATGGTGGGCACCATAAATTCTTCCTTTGAAACGTCCTCCCCTCGACCACAACCCCGACTGAGAAAGGGGCGTTCTAAACCGAATCGAATTGAATGGAACTTGAAAGAGATAACACTTGTAAGAGATAACAAACAAAGAAGATCCCCTCCCCTTTCTAGGAAAATTTCATGGAAATACGAGCGGAACGAAGCAAGGAAAACACAGCAGAGGTGGTACGGTCCAAAAAAGCCCGCTCCGTCTTTCTAGGTATACGGTTCGCTATCTTTGCTCCTATGAGACTAAAATGAAAACGGTTTGGTATGCACTTTAATTGAACCAAATAAGGAAAAGTCAGAAAATTTCAAGCCATTCGGTTGATTAGAGTTGAAATGATTAAGCCGCAAACAGCGCGATGGGCCAAAAAAGCCCATCCCGTCGTTCTAGTGTTAAACATTTCTAGGGGTCAAGACCAACACTTCAGTTCCATGTATCCAGGTTTTACAATTTTAAGTTAACTTTCACTTTGAAACTCTAACTCTGTCCTAACTTTTAAGAATAAAAATATATCAGGTGTTATGAAAGCTTACACTATGGCTGGGTTAGTTCTTTAACGGATAAGGTGGTTACTTAGAATGTATGAATTGTTAAAATATGGCCTTATGACAGGTGCGTATCCAGCACGGCTCCAAGGGGGGCTCTTTTCAAGACCATCACCTTTACTTTTTGAGAAAAATATCAAAATGTAGGGGATTTTCTAAAAAGTATCACTCAAGACTTTCGGTACTGCTGAGGGTATAGGGGTCCTCCCCCCATAAAAAATTTTGAAGTTTGATCTGTATAAGTAGGGGTTTAACTCTTTTTTGGGTCTAAGGGGGGCACTGTCCAGAGTGCCCTCCCTTGTTTCCACATCTGCCTTATGATAGAAGTAGTAGTATGACATTAACAACAGTAAAAGTTAGTTTTCTTGGGAATTTAATATTGCATCCTGATACAAGGGCGGTTCCAGACCAGATTTTCGGGGGGGGCCATGTCAAAGTCGGAGGGTATTACATTCGAAATTTTCAGTGCCTCAGAAAATTTTTTGAAGAGTGCTTGCTTTCAAGCAGCTTTTTAGGGGTTTATAGTAACTTAGAGGATATCCAGGGCCCGTGCCATTGTTTAAGAAAGTGGGGGGTGAAACATTTTTGTAAGGCCATAATAATACTTGTGTTCGCGAAGTGTTTGGCTCCCAAATTTCCAAGTATAACATAAATAAAATGCGAAACTTTGTTAAAGTTATAAAGGTTTCTTCAGATAATGCTAGCTCGAAAGCAAATGTGGGGGGGTCTGGGGGTCCTCCCCCAGAAAATTTTGTGAAATTTGGCTTCAAATAGAAGTTTTTCTACTGATTTTTGTACATTTGGTATCCATTGGATAACACCTAAAGAGGGTTACTTCTTGTACTCCTAAAAGGAGAGGAGAGAAACAAGTTCAAGGAGAAAACAGTAAATAAGTAACCATGAGAAATTAATAGGGGGTCTGGGGGGTGCCCCCTAGAAAAATTTTGAAAATTTGCCTCTAAAAATAAAGTTTCAGCTCATTTTAAAAGCATGTAAACCACAGAATTTTCAAGGATGAAATTAAATTATAAATAGATGCCCAATTTTGAAAAGGGCCGGGGGTCCTCTTCTGAAAATTTTTGCAAATACGCCCATTTAAACTATAGTATTACCGGTTTGAGAGGGCTTGAGCCCCATCCAATGTTAGCTGAAGGGGGGCTAAGCCCCCCCCCCCAATATTTTGTGATGTTTGGATATTTTCTGGTTTGGAATCCCCTTATTTGTTTATTTGAGGAGGGTTATTTGAGGAGAGGGTAACCCACAAAAGGTCTCAGAATGTGTTAAAAATTTCTTTTAAGGGTCAAATTTTAAAAACTTTCTTGGGGACAGGCCCCAAACTTTGAAATTAAGCTGAAATGCTACTTTTAACAGAGAAATTTCTAAAATTTATCTGGGAGAGATCGCCCAGACCCCCATCTTATTTCGAGCTCGCATTATTACACAAAACTTTTACATTAAATGCACCTCAAAATATTACACCTTGGCGATATTTAAAGGGACATGTAACGAAATTTAATCTATACATCTGATACAAAATTAGGCACGTAAACTTAATGGTTGTTTCTTTTAATTTTATGTTTTTTAATGTCTTGTACTGCCCCCCCCCAATATTTTATAAAAGTTGGCGCCTATGGATGTCAAAATATTAAAGGGGGGTTTGGGGGTTCTCCCCCAGAAATTTTTTTGAATTTTAACATTAAGAAAGTGTTTTTTAAGCTATTTGTTAGGGTTTCTCGGGGGGGGCCATGGCCCCCAGGGCCCCCCCCCTGGACCCGCCCCTGTCCTGATATTTTAGAATTTATGATGTACTTCCCTGTTACAAGAAACCCTAAACCAATCATACTTCTAGCTCAAGCCTTTTAATTGTTTTTTTTTCAGGGCTCTATAACTCAAAGTCATCTGAGCATGCCTTTGATACTATGGAAGAAAGATATGCTAAGCTTAAAGAGGTAATTAAAAAAACTACTCTGTTTTGAACCTTTTATTACATTATTTGTGAGACTGTTCTTATACTTATTGAATAATGTTACTATTTATTTGTGTGGAAACATGAGTTTATAATTGACAGTTCTTAATTAACAGTCTTAATTGAAGCATATTTAAAGCGATATTCTAGTATGTATTTTGCAACTTAAACATTCATAAAGAAAAATATAGGAGCGGATCATATAACACTACTACATTAATGCCTCATTTTGTATAATTATGTATAAAAACAACTACAGGAAAAAAAGAGTTTTCTTTTAGGAATTTCACCAAATTTTGATAACATTAAACAATATAATATTTTGATTAATAATGAGAAATTTTCATAGCCGGTTAAATACATTGTTTATTAATTAAACTTTCGAGCTTTTAAGCTATGGTCAAAAAAGATTAAAAACTAAAAAGTTAAAAATCAATTAAAATCTAGACGTTTCATCCGAGCTTCGCCGGACATCATCAGTAGAAGGCGTCGATGAAATGGATCCATTTCATCGACGCCTTCTACTGATGATGTCCGGCGAAGCTCGGATGAAACGTCTAGATTTTAATTGATTTTTAACTTTTTAGTTTTTAATCTTTTTTGACCATAGCTTAAAAGCTCGAAAGTTTAATTAATAAACAATATAATATTTTGATAACATTTTATCACATAATAACAATATATTTAGGGTTAATTTAAATAGGAGTGATTGGGACCTGTCAATACCGATAATATCCAATTGATAATATTAACCATGATCACATTAAGCAGAGTCAACTGTATTTACCACTTTAAAAGTGTTAATAATTTTTATTTTTTTCTTTCAGCATTGCTCAAAAATTTTGATTATCCAGTTTGGTCTTAGCACCTTTAAGTATCATCCAGAAGAAAAGAAGTGAGTTACTACAAAGTCACTTTTCCTCAATTACTTTAAAATTGTATTATCTTTTAATTTAATCTTTTTTGTGTTTCAGGTACACACATAGAGATTACAATTTTTATGTTTTCCCTCCATCTCACTTGAGGTTAACTCCTGATCCCAAGTTCATTTGCCAGGTAGCTTCATGTTTTAGTATCTCTTGTTGTCATTATATTCTAAACTTTGAAATAAAGCTTAAAAGTATGGGTTTCACAATCAAATTAAATGTTTGGGATTCAGAGTGCTTTTAAAACTCTTTTAAGTGTATCCAAACAAATTTAAAAAAACAAATACAAGCTGTTTGGGCTTTTTAGGACATAGGTTTAAGTTTTAAATATGTGTCTTGAACAGTTTATTGTTGAATTTGCAATCATTTATAAATGTGTTGGGTATTTATAGGTATTATTTGATATTCTTGTATGTTATTTCATGTTTTTGTCTGATAATTATTACTTCTAAGACATCCCAATAGATCTAATTATAGCTTGGTAATGTCAAAATCTATTGCAACTTAATAAAACTGTCCAATCACCTCTTAGCATGTCCATTGTCTCTTCGTACAAATTTTCGTAGTGTATTTATGAGCAAGTCCTTATTGTGTAAGTTGATTGAAAGGCTTCCCCTTCCTTAACAAAACTTTTAGGACTTTACTTATAAATTAAAATTCATAGTGGTCTGTTCAGGGCAATTTTAATACATTTTTGTAGTATCTTCACAAATTCACCATTTGATAAATAGGTACTTTCACAAATTCAGTTTTAAGAAAAATGGTACCTTCAGAAAATACATTTTTAAAACAAAGTTCTCTAACAAGCTATATTAATTGAATTGTTTAAAGCCATTCCAGACTAAATTAACTCTTGCTTTTGACGTTAATAAATTATGTTCTTGTTTTTATACTGATTTTGCTCTTAAATGTTCACAAATTTGCAGAAACATTTTCTCAAATTATTTTTGAATTTTTACAAAATAGGTACCTTTTAAAAAACCTGGACAGACCCCTGTTTATAATTTCAAGAATGAGAACTAGAATTATGTACTTAACTGTAATGAAATGCCCTCTTACAGGTTTTATTCCTGATATTCAGTATACATTAAGACTTTATGGGTTCTAAATAATTTATATTTTATTTACAGACATCCAGTATTCATTACTTGGCTTCTTATAAATTTGACTTCAATAAAGTATTTTATGAAGGTAAGTGATAAGATACAAAAATGTTATAAAAACATTTTAATATGTTACAAAAATATATTTTGTAAGATTTAAGAAATGTAGTCAGCCAATAAAGTATTTGTTCACCTAGAAGTTTCGTCCAAATATTTGTTATAGATAAATAGTAAATCAGAAAAAAAATACACTCCTTTCACTAAAGTGTGCCAGTTTTGATATTTTTTTGTTATTTGGTGAAAATTAAATATGACTAACTATTATGACTATTAATAAGACTGTTTGGATTTTTTTTTTGTTTGCAGGCACAATTATGCCATACATACTAAGTATATATTTGTGTGAATTTGTTGGGTGCACAAATACTTTATGGGTTAAATGTAAAAGTGTCTTTATCAGATAAGCATCTGCAGAGAGTTTTGCTGGAAGAATATATCAATGTTAATCATGGATTTATTTTAGAGAATCATTATCAAACACCTACAATTCATGAAATTTTTGATAAAACACTTGTTTTAAAGTTGGGAGAATAATCATTATGCAAGATAACTTCATAAAAAAATATACTGATAAACTATCTGATTTAATGTAGTATATAAGATTGATGATTAGAATAAATTATGCATTTACTCTCAATTGTTAATATCTAAACAAACCTAGGGAATTTGAAATATAATATTATCTTATTGGTTTTGACTTTTTATCTCAAGAACAGCATTTCAAAGTTTTTTGATTGTACTGCACTTAAAATCTAAATATTAAATAAGTATAAAAACTATCTGCACAATTTGTATAGAATCATGTTTGTTATTAATCTAATAAGTTATATGTTGCAAGCACTAAACAATGAATTTTCACACTGAGTCTTCTATAAAAATTTCCTTTTTGAAAATATTTATTTTTGAAAAGTTATGTTGAGCAAGATTTATTTGTGTATGTTACTAATAAAGGAACACTGTAAATATTAAAATTTTCCAGTATAAAACAAGGCCACTCATTGTTTTTTAGAAAAGGATGTTACAAAGAATGTGAAACATTAATAAGGTGCTTTGTTAAAATGTTCAACTATATCTATAAACTACTCTTACTTTAATAACTCCTAACAGTTATTAAATTTATGTATGTAGCCAATATTTTTCTCTTATTGAATTACTAATTTCATAGGTATACCATATTTAACTCTCCAAGACGAAGAAAAGGCTAAAGATTATGTGAACAATAAGTACAAAAATGTAAGAAACTCCATATCTACTCCTAAAGAAACCTCTGCAGATCCAAAGAGTGTTGAAATTCCAGAAGAGCACAAAGAGTTCATTGAAAAAATTAAGTAAGAGTTAGATCAGTTACCTCTTTATGTGTTTGATTTAAAATTCATTGAAAACATTACTATGTAATTTTTATGTGAGATAGATTAGTTATATAATATACCTTACTATGCAAATTGATTAAAAGCTATTTATCATCCCATATACCAGATTTTTCAAAATTTATTGTTTGAACTTAATTGCATTATTATATTTTATTTTCATAAATATTTCATTCAATAAAGCTTATTTTGCTGTAATTTAACTATTACTGAATGACCATTCATAATTCATTTGTTCTAATTTAAGCCATACAGAGCTTATCTATTTATTGTATGTCTGGTTCATGCTTCTGTTTCATGGCTGCTGTTTTCATGGTTTTCAGTTAAGGCCTGTTTCACCCCTTGTACGTTCGTTCAAATATCCTTGCATTTTTCTTGTATTCTTTTTAAGTAATTTTATTTTTATTTCAGCAAGCAAGTTGATGCTTTCATTTCCAACGATACTGAAGTTGTCATGCACTTAGAGCCATGCAGTGCATATCGGCGAAAATTGATTTATGACAGTATTCAACAGAAGCATAAAACTGGTATAGAAATGTCTTCAAAGGTTAATAAAGACAATGATCGCTTTATTGCAATTGTGAAGTGCACTGATCAGGACAAGTTGAATAAGCTTCAAGCTCAAGAAGATATTGATTTGGTAAGACTAAGACATGGGACTATTTTTAGATTATATCTTATTATTTATATTTATAGCTTGCTTAATCCTTTGAACCAAATTTTGAGCAAAACTTTATGTTGCAGTTCAATAGACCTGATTAAGGTAGCATAATATATTTGTTGCTTACCTTTTGAGGTCCCAGTAGCAGAAAAACTCAATTCTCTGAAGAGAATTATCCAATGGGATTGTCCATAGTAGACTAAATTATTTATTTTACTATTCTTTTACTATAAAACATTGAGAAATTAATATATGTATAAGACAGCGATATAATAGATGTTTAAGCTATGAAAGTTGCAAGAAGGAATATAAATATATAAAAGGAGGCAATCACATGAGAGAAAGTAGGTGGAGATAGAGCGTGTCACAAGAGTTGTGGGAAGATATGTTTCTTTAATACTATGATTAGCTACAACACTTTACCCATCTGACATTCATGTGAAAAGTTTTAATTATTTTTTCTGGAGTAGCGTTATATACTATGTAAAAGCACTGTACAGAAATATATTTTGAGCTGAGCTCAATTGTCATCATTTATAAAATATATTTAACAGGGTTGTTACGTTTAAAACACTTTGTTTAAAACACTTGTTTTAAACACGTTTAAAACAAAGCAAAAAAAAACATTGTTTAAAACACATGTACTTTTTTAGTAATTCTTTTTTCTATAAACAGATGGCATTAGTATATAAAACTTAGTATTTACTTTCAACTGTTTTATTTGATTTTTGTCTAGAAAGTTATTTAATAAAATATACAAATAAAATTGTTTAAAAATCATATTTTTTTATAATTGACCTGTTCTTTGTTTTATTTTAATATTTTAAACGATTAATGCTGCTAATGTCGTCAAAATACCCTATGAACTGAAAAGCACTGAAATGAATATAAATATAATAACTTATAAATGTTTAGCTCGTATCTTAAACCTTTTAGCAAAACATATTTACATTTCTAATGTTAAAGCTGAAGTTGACATAGTATCATATTTCCAAAACTATCATTTTACTTCAGCCAAGCTCAAAGAAACAGTGTGCTATATAAAGTTCAAGATGCCATTTGATGTCAGGGATAGCTTTGTTAATCCATTTTCAATTTTAAAAACTTAATTTAATTTTTAAAATCATGGGTTTTTTTAGAATTTCTGTGTCGTGGGTAAAAAAAACAAATAAAACGTTTTAAACAAAAAAAACACGTTTAAAACAAATAAAACACGTTTTTTGTATTTTTTAGAAAAAAACATGTTTTTTTCCAACCCTGATATTTAACCAAATATGATTAATGTATGTAGAGTAGACTCCCTTATGTAAGATTTATGTGCTATAAATTGTGTGAAATTGCATTGAACAAGGAAGAGTTATTCAATGTTTTCTTTATATTCTGCCTGAAGTTTAAGATATATAGGTTTAGGCAGGTCATCACTCATCAAATTTCATTTAGGCCCAGTGATGTATTGTCCAGTCTAAATTTTCTTGCCACTATATTGAGGCACTATAACTTGAGCCTATACTAATTTAAGACTACATTTAAAAAAAAAAAAAAACAAAGTTTATTCCCCAACCTTAAATATTTGCTTGAAAAATGGTGAGTTGGTAAGCAGAATGTTTTACTCTTTGTTAAAAACAGGTTAATCTTAAAACCTAGTAAAGCCTGGATTTATTCTCATTATACTGTAATTTTAAATGTACATCAATTTAATTGAGAAAAAGTATTTTGATTATTTTATATTCTAATGGACTGTTCGGGGACTTCTACTTACAGAGGCTTTTAGTATTTTTAGGGAAAAATAAGTAATTTCAATGAGACAAGTTTGTACATCTATGATTTTAGTTAATCAAAGCAGGTTTTTTTCCTTTAAATTTGTATACCAATGCAAAATAACTTTGCTGAATTAAAAACATATCTATAATTTACTAAGTTCAATTTCTTTTAACTTTTCTTATTTTTCAATTGAAGTGTACCAATTGTAATTTTAAATGTAGCTATTGCTTATAATATACTTGCATTGTATAAGAGGGACTACTTTTTTACAAACAACAAGAACTAGAGAGTTAAAAGACATTTTGGAAGATTCATCATTATTAGGCCATAACTCAATATTTACTAAATGCTAATCTCCACCTGTGAGCTATTTAAAATTTTATTTTTCTGCTTAGTTTCTTTTTTGCATGCAACTTTTAACAATATTTTAAATACTTTGGTTTTATCTTTAAATGTTACACAAAATGCATAAAAGCACATTATTGAATATACTTCTTAGAATTAATATGGACATTATTTTTAAGGATGACGTAGACAGAAATGTTGGCTTTCGTAAAGTTATGGATTATATTTCTGCATCTAAAAAACTTGTGATTGGACACAATATGTATCTTGATGTTCTGCACACAATTGAACAGTTCTTCTTTCCTTTACCTGAGGTGAGAATTAACTTAAGATATAAATGTTTGATTCTTATATTTCATTACACTCAGTTTTGCTTTAAATTTATTAAACATGCTTATTTCATGTATGTCATAGTAATTTATTTCATTAGAAAAAATAATAATGATAACTAAGCATTTTTCTTTTGAAAGACTGCTTTAAAAAATGTGCTTTACCTAATGAATTGCCCATGCATTGTTTTATTTTTTCAGGATTTGCAAGAGTTTAAGGATATGTGTCGTATGACATTTCCTCATATCATAGATACAAAGTGTTTGGCCTCCTCTGAAAAGCTAAGGGTAAAGTATAAATCTACTGACCAATCAATACCTTTAAATTTCTGCATAAGTTAGTTTACTGTCCTGTTTACTCCAATTATCCTAATCAATTGGAACCAGACCTCATTTGGATAATCAAAAATTCTGATAGTTAGATTTTTTCTGAAAAAATTGTCTATTTTAATTAATTACTGTATGTTTGTTGAAAATGGAAGAACAAACTATATTTCCAAGAGATTTTTGGTGCCTTTTCACATCAGAGATGAAAATTCGTCGTTCCACTCGTTAAACAATGCTGCAGGTGCAGTCATCCAAGTCTTGGATTGGTTTTTGTAAAGGGGGGGAAGCTTTTTGATATATTTAAATGCTCTTGTACTTTTTGACTTCCCATGTCTATGTTTCCATAGCTGCCAACTCTTCCGTTTTTCTAGAGAATCTTCCGTCATCCGTTTTTCAATCAATTTCTTCCGTTTTTTGCTCAGTTAAGAGATTTTTTCTCATCAGTTATTAATCCAACTTGATTAAAGCTTAAAAGCAGTTGTTCTGCTGTTGGAAATAATGAATAGCTAGATCTCTTTGTAAAAAATAATGAATTGCATGGAGAAAGCGGTTACCAATGCAGAATGTTTATTGACAGATTTCATAATTGATCATTATTTGCCACTCAGCTGTGCTGATCAATTATTTCAAAAAATGTTTCCAGTCTCCAAAATTATAAAAAGTTAGGGATGTGGAAGGACATACATATTTTGTTAAAAATGTATGTTTTTCTTATGCTACCTATTGAGTTAGGTAGAGCATGGTAGGCACCCTTGTTCACTTATTAGTGTAAAAAATGCTGTGGGTATCTTGAGTTTTAAAATCTTTTTTTTATAATCTCAATGTTGGCAAGTATGTGTTTCTGTCTTAATTTTTTTCTGGAATTCTGAAATTAGAAAAATGTTAAGTGCCCTTGGGAAAAATTAAAATATTTTATGTATAATTTATTTGCTATTTTCATGGATAAATTATGCATAAAACTAGCTTTCCTTGACTGTAAACTGAAGCATATGTAAATGGTAGAAAGTAATTAAAAAAGTTTTAAAAAGTGCCTACCTCATGCAATTAGCTCATTTTTTTTATTTATTTAATCATTCTTATTTCTTAAAACTTGTTGGTTCTAACCTTGTTCATATGTGTTTCTGCAAGTATGCCTCAACTTAAAAATCAACAATCTTAGTGTTGAGATACCTTGATATATAAAACTAGCCACTTGGTGTCACCATAATGTAAAAAAGTATTTGTTTCAAATAGGATCAAAATGATTGTTTTCTTGCACTTAAGTGATCTTTTATAATGTGATATTAAGTATGTGAGTGGAAATCTGTCTTAGTAATTTATGCTCTATGTTATATGGTCAAAAAATGATTGTTTTATATTCTAATTTAAGAGCATATTCACATGATTGGGGGAGATTTATATATATTTTTTAAATTTTAGGTGAAGGTTTATAGTATTGAATAGGGCTTTAGATTTTGCTGTACATAAGTGGTTTAAAAACTGCAGGGTTGTGAGAAAACTTACTAAACAATACAGGTTACTTCACTCAGAATAATTGTGCTAAATTCTGCTAAGTTTCCAATTAAGACAGATAATTAACTTTCAAGTTGTGAACTTGCAGAAGTGGGGTGATGTGCCTTAATTTGCTAAACTTATAAAAAAGTGGATTTTATTTGTTATAATCTGTTATTAACTTTTAACTAAAGAAGAATATTTTTTCTAGCCTCTCTTGGAATCCACTCAACTGGGACACATACTAAAATCGGTGCATGAAAATCCATTTGGTCTCCCTAAAATTGGTAAGATTGATGTTGACTTGATATTAATTTTTTTTAATGTCTAATTATAATGTATTAAGGGTGAACCATGCCATTTGTTGAATCCTACTTGGAAGACCCATAAATTTTCATACACAAATTTTAGAAAATCAGTAATTCATTAAATTATATTTTGAGAGCTTTAAGGTAAAGCAGGGATGCAAGTGCTGCGCCAATTGCGCCGAACTGCTCCAGTTATTGAATCCTGCGCCATCCTGCTCAAAAATGTAGTTTTGAACCGAAATTGCGCCGAACTGCGCCAAAGCGAATATTTTCACGCGAATTTTTCAAAATTGTTTACTCCGCGACCGCCGCGACCCGTCCAATAATTGCCAAAAATTGAAATTGGCACTTCAGAGCCTTTTTCAGAGTGCCATGATAAGCGCGCTTTTGGGGTAAAGCGTGGAAATTTACGGCGCCAAAGCTGTCCGCGCGCGACTTTCCGAATCGAAACGAAAGCCACGCCCGCCGGGTCATTTTGTGCGGCCCGCGATGAGCCCTGACCCCCCCCCCAAAAAAAAAGTAGCTTCAAAACACTTTTTAGCATACTAAACTTTAAAAATGTTTCGGGGAAAGACCCCCTAACCCCCCAATTTCTTTCGCGGAATCGCGATTTTCCCGCTTATTTCTGCTCTTCCACTTTTTCATCAATTTTGCGCCCCGCGAACTAATTTTAACTTTTTCAGATAATCCTTACTTTTTTACTTCCCAGATTTTTTCCAAGAAAGATCACTAGTTATCGCCAAAAAAAGTCGGAAAGTCGTGACTTCTCGTGAAAGTTTCTTTTTGCTCACGGAGTGAACCGTTCCTTCCGCGATGCTTTCTTGGACGCCGCGGCCGTAAAGTTGAAATCGGCTTCTCTTCTTGCGTTCTTATTGCGATGTAGAAAGAACAACTTCACTGTGGTTAGAAACTACTTGCAAATCTGGTGTTCCGGAAATCGAAAAATAGCGATTTTTAACGAAAGTTCCGTTTTTTCCGCGACTGGTTTTACGGGCGCCTGTTGAAGTGGACTATAAGAGCAGCCTAATAAGGCTACTCCAGTGATAGATATCTCTCAGAACAGCGTTCCGGGGCTTATGTAAGAGGGGGCGTACCCCCCCCAGAAATTCGGTCAAGGTTACCAAAACCCTGTTGTTTAAGTGTCAAATTTTCTGGAGGGAGGGCCTCTAAACCCCCTTTTGCACTTGGAACTTGAATTCACAACTTTTTATAGTAAATTCATCAAAATCAAAATTCTACTTAAAAATATTGAACATGCCTAAAAAAGTATGTCCAAAATTTGGACTAGATGTACCAAAAACAAGTAAAATTCCTGTTTTTAAGGTCAAATTTCCAAAATTTTTCTGGGGGGACCCCCAGACCCCCCCTTTGATGCTTTGAACTTTATTACTCACAACTTTTCTTATAGAAAGTTCTCTAAGATACAAATTCTAAAAATTAAAGCTATTAAATATGCGGGGCTGAGGTTTTTCTAAGTTGTAAATTTTTGGTGAAAGGTTGCTTTGAAGCAACTTAAGATAATACAGTGTTTTATTTAAATCAGGTTAGATTATAACCTGTTTTAGATATCTATAAGATTTAAGATTCTAAAAAAAAAAAATTCAAAAATACATTCTATTTTTTTTTACTTAGCATAAGTGATATTGCTAAAAAATTTCAGTAATTTAATTATTTAAGTGAAGGTAAATTAAAATTGCTTCTCTCATTGCTAAAAATTATTAGTTTCATGCTAAAAAATTGTATAAAACTAAGCTTGCGCTTTTCACTCTTTTTTCATCTTTAAACAAACTCATCCCTAATAATTGCAAATAAACCAATAAAATATGTAATTTTAAAGGATTAAATATGTTAACATGTTTGGGTAATAAAATATTTTTATAGTGAAAAAAGTTAAGTAATTCTATTCCTCAGAATCAGATTTGATAAGATCAAATCATCCCTGTCCTGAAGTAAAATCCCTTGCTCTAAAATGGCATTTTCCCTGCTCCGAAACAAGGTTGTGCTGTGCCAAAATGGTGTTTTACCTGCTCCAAAACATAGTTTTGCTGCTCCGAAATGGTATTTTCCCCTGCGCCAAAGGTGCTCTAAAACCCCTTTTTGCCACTTGCATCCCTGGGTAAAGCAATCCTTGAGGTCCCTACTTTCACGTGTCATAGAGAAATCAGATGTTCACAAAATATCTTAATGCCATTTTGGCATATGTGACCACACGTAAGTATAAAAAATACTCTTTATTCACAGGTAAACGAAATTACATGCACTATTTACATTTCTTGGTCTCCAGCCATGTTCTTTTAATCTTTTGTATTTTTTTAATTTCCTCTCGTGCTGTTGTTTCCTTTTAACGCGTGCTATTTAGTTTTTGAGTTACGAGTTACTAGTACAGTTCACTAGTATACCTTACATTAATTCCCCCCTTTGAAAAGACAGTCCATACCGATCTGGCTTTCTGGTGATGCGCCCAGATCGTCTTGGCACAAACTCGTCGTTTCCATCAGATGGCTCGTCTAGTTGTTCTCGAGTTTCTTGAGGGAATCTCTTTCTCAAGTGATCTGCATGAACTCTAATGTTACCTTCGGTTCTGTATGATAAAGGTCCAGTTCTTTCAATAATTTTTGTTGGTTTCCACGATTGATCTGTTTTTCTTTTAATCCAAACTTTGTCCCCTTCGTTAAATTCTCTGGTTCGTGATGTTCTGTCGTGATACATTTTCGACTTCAAGCTTTCAGTATCGTTTATGTGGTCTGGTTTTAGGCGATCAAATAGAGTACAAAGTTCTCTTTTGAGAAACAATTTTGATGGAGTGGAACCTGTTGCTCGATGTACTGTATTGCGATAGTTGAATAGAAAAACTTGTAACTGGTGCTGTCCATCGTTGAACCGATTGTATGCTTTCTTGAAACGAGTCTTAAATGTGCGAATGACCCTTTCAGCTAAACCATTACTTCGTGAATGATATGGTGTTGTTTTAATATGCTTCACACCTTGACTTGCACAAAAGTCACGAAATTCAGATGATGTGAAGGGTGTTCCATTGTCAGATACAATGATCCTACATATCCCATAAGAGCAAAATAACTCTCTTAAGCATCTTATTACTTCATTAGATGTTGTGTTCTTTAGATTGAAAATCTCTAACCAACGGGAATGAGAGTCAATGATGAAGAGCCAATTTTCACCATGCAAATGGGCAAAATCGATGTGAATTCTGTCCCAAGGTTTTCCCGTGTTGTTCCATAAAAGCAATGGAGAGTCTGGGATATTAGGTTGATGTTCGTTACAGTCCAGGCAAGACTTGACTGTTCGTTCGATCTCTAGGTCAATCGATGGCCACCATACTGAAACTCTTGCTACAGATTTCATAGCTACTATTCTAGTATGTGATTCATGTAACTTTTCCATGACTGCCTGTTTTAGCTTTTCTGGAATGACCAGTCGATTATTCCACATTAAAATTCCTTGTTCATAAGACAGTTCTTCTCTTTTCTCAAAGTATGGAAAAAATGGTTCTTGAATATCTTTCTTCATTGGCCAACCTTTATCTACGTATAGAATTACTTTTGACAAAATTGGGTCTTTTTCGGTGTGTCTTCTCAGAGTTTGCCTTGTTAAAATCAACTCGTTCAGAGTGTGATTTAAGATACGGTATACAAATGATGTATCTTCGAATTCGCTCACATCGTTCTGTGGTAGAGGTAAGCGTGATAGCGCGTCAGGCACAACCATTTGTTTTCCAGGTTGGTGTTCTATCTCGTAATCAAAAGCACTCAAAGTAACTGCCCATCTTGTAAGTCTTGAAGCAGCTAACTTTGGAATTTCACTGTTCTGATTTAGAATGCGTTCTAGAGGCTTGTGATCACTCTGTATCGTGAAATGTATACCTATCAAGTATTTATAAAACTTCTGCAAGCCAAACATGATTGCAAGAGCCTCTCGATCTATACTTGAGTAGTTGCGCTCAGCTTTTGTTAATGTTCTTGAAGCAGCAGCTATTAACTTCAGTTCTCCATTAATACGGTGTTGAATTACCGCACCAAGTCCTCTAATTGAAGAATCACACGCTAATACTATAGGTAACTTGGGATCGAAATGTACCAGTACAGCTGGTGATGATATGTGTTCTCGTATTTGTTCAAAAATGTTCTGATGGTGCTTAGTCCATTTCCACGGGGTGTTCTTTGTTAGGAGATCATGTAATGGTGAACATAGTGATTGCAGGTTTTTCACAAAACGACAGTCAAAATTTACTGATCCCAGAAATGATCTCAATTCGGATATGTTCGTTGGAGCAGGCTGTTCCTTTAGAGCTTTAATACGCTCATAATCGGGTTCAGTGCCATTCTCGCTTATGATATGTCCTAAAAATTTGATTTCATTCCTAAAAAGTTGCAGCTTATTCATCTGTGTTTTCAATCCAACTTTTCTGAATATCTCGAAAACTTTTCTTAATCGTTCTGAGTGTTCCTTAAGATCTTTTCCACCAACCGCAATGTCATCCTGGAACCAGGCAACTCCTTCCACTCCAGTTAAAAACTGATCCATCAGTCTTTGGAAAATGATAGGCGCTGCAGAAATTCCAAATGGCATCCGGCAAAAGCGATAATAACCTCGGTGGGTGGCTATCACTAAAAACTTTCGAGACTGTTCACTAACTTTAACTTGCAAGAATGCATCTTTTAAGTCGATTACGCTGAAGATTTTACAGCCGTTTAACTTGGACAAAATGTCATCTAACGTTGGATAAGGATACTGATCCTTAATCATGTACTTGTTTATGGTACTTTTAAAGTCACCGCATAGCCTTATTAGCCCGTTTTTCTTTGCTGCTTACACTACAGGAGAAGCCCATTCTATAATTTGTTCGTTGACGTCAACTGGTTCTAGTGTACCGTTGCTGACCATACGATCAATTTCAGCATCTGCTGCCGATTTCAATGCATAGGGTACAGGTCTTGCTTTGCAAATAACGGGTTTGGCATCCTCTGTCAGCTTGATGTTAACTTCAAAGCTTTGGACCGTTCCCAACTTAGATTGTTCGAATACATCCGGATAGTTCTTTAAGATTTCTGCCTTTAAAGATTCGTGTGTTTCATTAATGTTATTAACCGAAAATTTGGGTTCAACATTAAACATTTTCATAAGATCTTGTCCTAATATTGGAATGCTGTCACCGGGTACTACGGTTAATGTGCAGGAATCCTTTGTTTGTGTCCCAATCTTTACAGATGCTTTCACCTCTCCTAAAGTCTCGATTGGCTTATCAGGATACGCAATAAGAACTTTAGATTTTGTTAAGCGAGGCTTTCCTATCTTTTTGTAAAAACTTTCAGGAATTATCGATATGCTAGATCCCGTGTCGTATTGGAAAACAATTGATTTTCCATTTATTTCAACCGTCACCTCATATCTGTTCCTGTTTTCTCTACTTTTGAAAATCTGATGAACAAACTCTGCTCTCCCAGATCTTACACACACTTTCTTCTCGAAATGCCCTTTTGTATTGCAAGCTTTACACATAGCTGTTTCAGCTTTACAGCTCTCCCCTTTCTTATGTTTCTTGCTCCCGCATCTTATGCACATTGTTCCCTTATTTATTTGAAATTTGCTCCTCTTAGTATCCTTTGGGGTGTTCGTGTTCGGGGTGTTCTGCTTATACGGTTTCCCACTAATTTTGTTCACTCTGGAGTTAGAAGTGGGCTGTTCTGATTTAAAAACCGATTCTATCACTGCAGCGTTTAATACAGCCGACTCAAAATTTAGAGCTGTTTTCTCGACATCTAGTAAAGTAGAGTTTCCGTCTGGATGCTCCCTGAATATGTGTTCCTGTATACGCGGGTCGTTAATGCCAACTATAAATTGATCTCGTAAACGTTCCTCAAGTGTGTTTCCGAATTTACAATTCACTGCTAGTGTTCTAAGTGCAGATATAAAATCTGTAATGCTTTCGCCGCCTGTTCTGAAACGTTGTGTGAATCTTGTTCTTTCAGCGTGAATGTTGAAATTCGGTCTAAAGTAATGTTCTAGAAATTCTTTTATGTCTTCATACGATTTATCATCAGGAGAAATTGGATCGAAATGGTCATTTACTAGCTTAAATAAATCCTTTCCTATACTTCTCAAAAGTAGATCGCGTTTATGTTCTTGGTTTTGAATTTCAAAAACCTTAAGTTCTAGTTCCAATCTACGAAAGTAATATCTGATGTTGTCCTTCTGAGGTAAAAACTCTTCAAAATTGAACTTACTCAGATTTACTGGCTGTTGTAGAGGATAAGGATCTACCCGAGGCTGTTGATAAACTTCTTCCCGAGGCTGTTGATAAGCTGTAGCCATTTCTGGTGTCTTACTTTTCTTCCTCCTTCTGGCCATTTAATTCAGAATTCCAGTCTTCATCCAGTTTTCCATCGTCGCCACAATTTGGCATATGTGACCACACGTAAGTATAAAAAATACTCTTTATTCACAGGTAAACGAAATTACATGCACTATTTACATTTCTTGGTCTCCAGCCATGTTCTTTTAATCTTTTGTATTTTTTTAATTTCCTCTCGTGCTGTTGTTTCCTTTTAACGCGTGCTATTTAGTTTTTGAGTTACGAGTTACTAGTACAGTTCACTAGTATACCTTACAGCCATCTATCTATAATTTCATGAACTACAGATTTTCAAAAATTAATGAACGAAAATTTGAGTCACCCAAGTAGGATTCAAAGAATGGCTTGTTTTTATTATTGATTTTAAGTTGTAGCACCATTTATCTAAAATTTTTGAAACTATTTCATTTTCAAAATGTTGCAAAAATTTTTGTGTTTCCCGGAAAGATGAAACGAAGGGCACATCTGGTTTTGGTTCTTTGTTATTGATTTTATAATGGGGGAAAGATTTTTGGTTCACCCTGTATTTTAGATGTGTTGTAAATCTATCTTGTAGAACCTGAGGATGGCAACAAAGGTTATGACCTCAAGACTGATTTGCCTCATGAAGCTGGATTCGATGCTTTGATGACTGGCATTTGTTTCATTGGATTATCTAAGAAATTAGGTGAGAATTTATTATAAGAATCAATATGTTTCAGACTAAGAAAATAATTTAATTCTGTTGTACTGATGTTTATTTAATTCTGTTTGTTTTGTAATGTATTTTTTCATTTCCTTGTGTGTAGACATGTAATTTATTTATTTAATTTTGGAAGGGTTTTTTTTCATACCCTATTAAATTTATACCTTTCAGAGAGGAATTAATAAAATATATAGGGTTTTTTTTGTCAAATTTGACTCATTTTCTTTTATTCTAATGAACAAATATCTTATATTATTTTTGGAAAACATTGAAAAAGTTAAATATTTTTCTCTTAGCATCACTTGAAAATTTTAAAGTTGACCATGTGGGACCATCTCATAAAGTACTCAAACCCTTTACAAACAGGTAATTTTTTTCTATGTAATTTTTAAACTGGTTTTGCTTCATGTCATTTTTAAAAGGCTGAATACTTTCAATTATGGGTTCAATATTGTGTATTCTCCATATCAATAACTTGGTTATTCCAAAAATCTTGACGAAAATAATTTTCCTCTTACCATTTTATATTCCTTTATACTTATATTGAAACCTTTTTATATAAAAGCATGGTAAACCTGTATGTACTAACAGTCTTGACAATAAGACCAACAAAACCTGTATGCAATACAAAGGTTATTTAAGATTAAGTTTTTCGTTAGTTAAGGTGCAATAGGACAAGGTAACTCACTTTTCCCTTACTTTTTGAGACATAAAACTATGCCTTTTTAATGTGCACATCTACAGATGGAATGGTAACAAAACTAGTGATTTCATCAATCCAAGTTGGTGGGGTTTTTTTTGTTTTTTTTTTTCAAAAACTTTTAAATTCAGGTCATATAGTGTCAAGTTTTTGATAAAGATGTGCATTACTAAACTCTCAATTAGAAAAAAAAATAATTTCCATTATTATGTGCCTTATACAACAGTGTACAATTTTAATGTTACTTTATTGAACCAAAACTTGCTTCTTCTACTTAAAAAATCATTAGTTCTATAAGTTAAACTAGAGGTCTGGAACATGTAGTGCAGGGGTTCTCAAACTTTCCAACATCACGACCCACTTTTTATAAACAAACTCTAACGCGACCCCCGACCCATCTCATCTTTAGTTAATTTTCCCATACCCCCTACAAGACAGCTCTGTGCTTGTGGAGTTTGGTCTTCCACTATTTTGTTACCATAATAAATATTACATGCAAGTATTAGAGATTATATGAGCTTTTTACTAATTAAAAAAGAAATACTTAAACCTTAGCGTTTAAAATTGTTTGATTGTGGGAGCAACAATGAGGTCTACAATCCAAAGGGGGGGTCTGGGGGTCCTCCCCCAGAGAAATTTTTGAAATTTGACTCTTAAAAACAGGGTTTTGACTCGTTTTTGTTGATAATCTGGGATAAATTGCATTTCGAACATCATTTGCTAAGGAAATTCTTAAATTCAAAAACTTGTCACGACCCACCAAAAACTGACTGGCGACCCCCCAGTGGGTTGCGACCCACAGTTTGAGAACCTCTGATGTAGTGTATCCAGTTTTAAAAATCTATTAATGTTTGATTACTATTAATCTTCCATAAACCTTGCATTGTATAAAAACATCTAGAACTTTTAAAGTGTGGTGAATATGTGTATGTGTTACGGGCAATATGATAAATCCTGCATTATTAATAATGACCACATATTTCGTGCAAAGTGATATACTCATTGATTAATGCCTCACTTCGGACATTATTAACATTGCCCTGTTTATCACTTTGCTGTTACATATTTACCCTTTCTCTGATTTTAAATTAATATTTTATACTGCTCATCTTAGAAAAAATAATTTGCTAGTGATTAAATCCAGAAAATTCATTGGGTCAACTATATCCACTTGCAACTGAATTTATTAGCTCAGGCATTTGAGTATTAATTTCTCATAACAAAATTAAATATATTTTGTCAATATAGAGGGAAAGTGTCATAAGGTAGAAAATTTTCTAAAAATTCTAGTACTACAATACATATTTTCAAGAAAACCCAGGTTACATTATCTACTTTGTATCTAAATCTTCAATTAATTTGTGTTCTGTTGAGTTCCTTATTATATTGTGTGGTGTTTTTTAGGATCAATATAATGAAGCATTTCGACACATTTTCTCTTAATCTTGCTGGACCAGATCGTAAGTATTTATCATTGATATTTTAAGCTAAGTACTAATACGCTAATTTCTGTATTTTTCCTATAATGAGATTGTTTTTGACATTCAAGGAAGCTTTTGTGTGTTTCAATTTAACAAAGAAACATACAAAATGTTTGAAGGTTATATTTTTAATAGTTATGAAAGATAAATTACAGTAAATTTTGATTTTCTAATAATTAGATTTTAATGTTATGATTAAAAAATACTTGATAATGATAAAAATTACTTCATCCAGAGCAAAAACTAAACAGCTTAGCATTATAATTAATCTGTCTCTCATTGTATTCTCTGCAAGCAAGGTTTCTCTGTATATAAAATATTGAGGTATTAAGACTGTCTTTACATCAGAGGCACTCATAGCTTGATCCCCTTGTAACAACTTTTCTTAAGCATGGCTAGATGTTGTTTCCATGGAAGTTGCTATAAAGTAATAATAATTTTCTTTACAAGGCAATAGGGCTTTTTAGCGAATTATTATGAATTCATTGCTGGTCTGTTTTGTTTGACACTTAGTGCCCTAAAATGGCACTTGGTGCCGCAACTGTTTGCAGAGTTTTCTTACTTTTTATTGTTTAAGATTATTTAATTTCTAATTTAATTCATTACTCATTCATATTTTTATTCTTTAGCTGAACCTAAAAGGGACAATGTATTTTATGTTAGTTTTCCTGAAGAATGGAAAAGAATTGATCTTGTAGAACTTTTCTTACCATATGGTATGTATGCATATTTAGATTTTAAAGTATTATTTCTGATGAAGCAGTACTTATGTATAGAAAGTATTATTCATACACAAAATTATATTGAAGTTTAAAAAAAAAATGTGTGTTAATTCTTTTCTTTTATCTCAAGTGGGAGCTAAATGTATTTTTAATATGTGTTAATACATTGCAAATGCATATATCTGAAAGGATTAAAAAAAACTTTCAAAACATCATTTGTTTGTTTTACATAAACCTTCTTTAAATACAGAGTATGAAATAGTTTGTAAGTTCATATGTGGGAATTCTGATATATTCTTCCTTCCCAGCCTTCTATTCTATTCTTATTCAGCCTTTCATTTAAAAAAGCCGACTTATTCATGATCAAAATATTGTTAGCTACTTGCCATAACAGAACTTTTTGCTAGTGATCTTATCTTAAGAAAACTTGTGGCAAACAGCCATTAGTTTCTATGGCAAAACATGAAAAATAGGTACCCAGTACTAGTCATAAAGTGCATTTAGTAATCTTGTTAGGTATCAACTATAGTATCAGGAGTCTGTTTAGAAGAAATTTGGGTCCGTTTTCGGACCCTTCACAATATATTTCATTGTGAAAATGGACCCTTCACAAAACATTTTACCATAAAAATGGACCCTTCACAAAGTATTTTTGCCTTCAAACAGACCTTTTTTTTTCACAATACTTCAAATATTGGACCCTATTTTCACAAAAACAGGCTCCTGGCTGAAAAAAACTAATTTAACGCTAACTTCAAATACACAAAATTATGAGTAGATTTTCACAATTTTTACAAAAACCGGACCCTTCACAAAAAGTCTGGAATGACCCCTGAGTATAATTCCAATTATTCAAACTCCATCTGTCCTTGCCACTTGTAGAAAGTAAAATCAGTTTAGAAATCTAAACCAATGTGTTATGAAGTGTATGATTATGTTAATTTTGGAGCAGCTTCTCTGTTCTATATTATATAACAGATTACTTTAATTTTTGCTTTTGTCTAACTCATTATTACACTTAGTAGTTGAGCACATGTTGAAACATTGGTTTAAGTGTTTTATCTTTTAAAAGCTCCAAAACAAAAGAAAAATGTGTTCCAATGTCTTATGCTTATACTTGTTCTATTGTGTCATTTAAGAAAAAACAGTATACTTATCATATGATTTACTTTTTAGGAGAAATTTATGTTGACTGGCTAGATGATGCTTCTGCTCTAGTAGCTTTAAAACAACCTGCTAATACACTTAGTGGTAATTTTAATTTTTATCCTCTTTTATACTTATTTGAAAATATCTTCAATATTCTGACTATTTATCTAAAGTTCAATCATACCAAAAGATAAGTAGTTGGTGATTGAATCTGTAAGCTTCAAGATAAATCTACAGCACTTGTGGCATGGTGCATGATTTTTGCTACCAGGAACTAGGTTGCAATGTTTAAAGAAATCATTTAGCATTTTCAAGCTGTTCTTGATCTAATCATAATGGCCATTACTTTTGGGGTAACATAATGTTATAGAAATTTCTTTTGCCCATTAAAGAAAAGCTTTCTTTTATTCTGTGGTAAAATTGTTTTTGCTATCAGTATAAATGTGTTACATTTAAACCAGTTGATTTACAAAACTAGATATTCTTAACATAGAGTATAAGCTTAAACTATACTATTGTTTGAATTTCATATTAATATTGTAATAAGTGCTATCTACTAAACTTAAAAATATCTTGAATTTCAGCTAAAAAGAATCTAGTCAACAAGACCAATAACCTCTATAAAGTCAAATTATATTCAGACTACAATAAATGGTGCCACTCACAATCAAATTCAAATCAAGATAAGAATAAAAAGTCTTTTCAAACAGCTGACAAATCCACTGGTACTAAAAGAAGGAACAGTGCTAGTGAAGAGTAAGTTCAATTAACTTATTTTATGTTTTATTATTTATCTAATCCTTGAAAACTGAAACATGTCCCTGATTTCAGATTATTGATTGTAAAAAAAAGTGTTTTAATCTTTTTTGTTAGTTAATACTGTTAATCTCAAAATTTAACTTACAATTTTATCTACAAGTTTCTTAGTTGCAATTCTTGAAACTGTTTTATAGTATGCTCTCTAGCCTGTAGTATGTTAACCAACTACTGATGAAAATTTTTTAGATTTCTGTTCTGTAAATACTTTTGTTTAAATGGTACTTTTCTTAAGGTTTTCATAACATTTTTTTCTCTTCATCTGGCTGGATTGCATCAATGAACTTGAACTTACAAAAATACAATAAACTTTCTTACAAATTTTTAAGAAAATCATAACAGCTACTAACTATAAAGATTTTACCTAAAACCTGAAATGTTAATATTTAAGTGCACATTTTAAAAAGACCACATTACTAAAAAATAGTTTAAAATTGCTTGTTACCTCTTAACCTTTAGGTAATCTTAGCCTTTAAGTCTTCATAGCATAGTTAGTTAATAGGATTTACTCAACAAAGTAATAAATGTAAATGTAGCCCTTAGTGTCTAAAAACTTGGGAGACTAATCTTCTATAGCTGCCAACACTGTATAAAAGTATTACATTTATTTTTCAAAACTGAAGAGTTATAGATCAAAGATGGGTTTTATTTATCTACCATATGGTTGTGGCTTAGATAGTTGTTAGTTACTTCATGGGAGGTAAGGTGAAAAGAAATTCACCTTTCAGAATAAAGGTCTAAAACATTTTTTCCCCTTTGATATGTTTGGTATTTTTTGCTTGCTTTCATGCTTGGGTCTTATTATTTTCTGTATTTCTATTTATTAAAAATCCTTAAAAAATGCTGCTTTTACCTGTTTGGATTATACCATTCCTTTCTTTAGGATTTTGTTTTAAAAACCCTTTGTTTTCACTTATGTGTCTTGACATCAAATATATGTTCTTGTATCCATTGTAACTAGCCTTATTTCCGTAGAGAAGCCATCTACTTATCTAGTAACTAAAAATATATCTAAAATTCAAAATAGTTTATTTTCTTTCTTAAAATGAAAATTAGTTATTAACTAGTTGAAAAAAAAAACTGAAATAGAAAGAGTTTATCAATCAAATAAATATTAAATACAAAATAGTCTTTTTTTTAAAATCTCAGCTCTCTTTGGTCAAAGCTTCATGGAATTTATATGTTGTACTTACAGTGGGTGCAATATGGAACAAATACCTGAAGTAGATGAAAATGAAGCAGAAACCAAAGAAAATTCAGGTGAGTCAAAACTGCACATGGCATTGTTGATAGGGTATCATAACCATTAACCTAAATTTAACATAAAATTGGCTTTTACTTGTTAGTAGTGGGCTACAAACAATTTTTTTAAAAACGCTAGCTAAATTCAATAACTTAAAAAACAATATCAGTAGCATTATTTTTTACCTCTGTCACGGGTCTTACATTGATGTTCTAAACCCATTGTTTTTCTAATACTGTTGAAAATAAATGTATTGTAGACTTCCATAACCTTTTACCTTCCCACCATAAGACAACCCCTCGAATTTGTCTTTAAATGTCATAAAGAATCAAATGTATAAATGTCCTAAATCCATTTCTTAGTATGTCATGCTCATGAAATTTCAACTGTGAAACGCATTTTAATTCTGCCTACTCCAGATATTTTACCTCATCATCACCTGATCTACTTGATCTTTTAAAGCATCTACATCATCCTTTACTATCCATGTTTTTTAAACTGCTTTGGATTACTAATTAATTGTACATTTTTTCATTATCTCATCAAATTGTTTTTATGGACTTTTAAATTAACTTAATTTTAATTAATTTAAATTAAATTAACAGACATAATTAAAAAATTAAAGTAAATTAGTGTACATTTGTGTACAGCAATTTTAAAAGATATTTCTGAAACATTCATGAAAGAATTAAACTTGAACATTACCTTTAAAGTATCTTTCAGTTAAGCTATTTTTTATTTTATTTTTAAAATATTCTTATTTATTGCATTAAGTAAAAGGCTGAGTGATATGCTAATATATAATTTATAACCATATAAATGTTATAACCACTTGATTTTAATGGTGTAACTATGAATAAAGTATAAATTTTGAGCAGTTTAAACTTAAATGTCCTGCAATATCTGTACTTTATTTCTTTGCTTTTTCCTTTCCTGTATTTTTTTTACCTTAGCTCTCAAGCCTTCCATGCTTATGCTTCATTGCAAGACTTTTCTATGGCCAGCTATTGCTCTTTTTTTAATCTCTATGCTTCTAATTGCTTATAACTGCAATATAAGCCTAAGCACTCATGTTATTCCTTTTGATGATATGGCTACGTAATATATTCTGTGAAAAAATAGTGACACCTATATATTTTTGTGAGTAAGTCATATCAATCAAATCAGAGTACTTATTTATGTTAAATATGAAGTGTTTTAAGTCATCAGTAATGAAAAATTTAAATTCATAACTTTCAAGCTTCTGCTGAATAAATGAGGAAACTAAGCCATTTTTGGTGAAACTTAATAAACTAGAAATTCCAAATAATAAAAAGATTCAATTTTTAAAAATTGGAATTCTTTATTGATAGTTAGGGTCCTGTTCTTTAATTATTCTCTAAACATAATTTTTTTTCAAATCTTATATATTTTAATGTATGATTTATTGTTTACAGAACATATAACATTGTATAAGATTAAATGTCTTCTAGAGATCTCATTTTAAGCATATCAATCATATGACTATCTGTAATACCATCTCGTAGGCTTCTTTGAGATGTTTAAATACTAGTTTAGTTTTAATTTATTTTATTTCAAACTTTGCTTTGAAATATTTACCTTGAAGTCAGTAAAAGTCATTTGGAAAGAATGTATAACTTGGTCAATTCAAGTGCAATTGGACTACTTTTCCCTTATGGGTTCCTTATTTGCTACAATATGATGGCTTAATAGCTTTTATTTAAAAGCTTGGAAACCTTGCTTGTTAAATAGAATTATTTATTTGCATTGCACAATGCATACATGTTATACAGAAATCAAATCCCGCTATTCAGTTAACCATGGGTTAAACTTTTAAAATACTACATTAAAACTGAATTCTTACTGCAATCACTGAGGAAAACTTAAAATAAATAAAGTGTTTTAATGAGTCTGATCTAATAATTGGAATTTAATTAGGGAGAAGATAAACAAGAATTTAATTGTGAAATAATTAATGTAATAAATGCAGAAATCAAATTGGGGTCCTTACAACCTGATCTTATGTGTTATCATTTAGCATTGTTTCATGATTTTTGCCTCGTTCAATGTGAATTCTTACAACATAGAACATATTATTTTCATTATAGATAAGTTTACTTCATAAATTGGTTATTTTTATTTTTTTGTACCAGGTTTTTCTGATTGACTTATTTAACTTTGAGTAAAAAAAAAATATTTTAAATTTTTCCATCATAGACTACCTACATCAATGTTATTCTCTGTTTAGCATACTCTCTCAAGGTCAAAGGATGCTAAAAATTTGAGTAAATGAGTTTTTAAAGTAACTGTTAATTTCAGGAATAAATTCTTCTAACTTTTGGGAAAAAAAATTTTACTTTTATATTTTTTAATTGTTAAGATACATCTGCTTAAAAATTTTGTACAGAAACATTTAAAGTGGTAAATGTTAAAGGGTTTTAAAAATGTAAACAGTATTTATGTAAATCATAATATTGGAGGGTTAAAATTATAAAACAATTGTTTGCACTGTGTTCAGACCTTTTTTTCTTTTCCAATTTTATCCCTGTTAGTTTAAAAATCCATAAATTCTATTCTTCAATTCCTTTTTTCAAAGTTAAAATTGCAGTTACCTTTTTTACTTGCAGATGTTCCTCCTCCATCAAAGAAATTAAAACCCATTCCTGAGGAAAGCGAAACTCCCCCAAAAAAGAAGTTGTTTGAAGAAGAAAAGTGGTGATTGTAATTGGTGTAAATAAATTTTATTAATTTCTTACATCATAATTTTTTTTTTCATGCAGCATTTGAAAATGCACATATAACCACTACTCATCAGCAAATTTATGTATTGGTTACTGTCCCTCAAAAACTAATACATTCTATGAAGCCTTTACCGACATAAGTTTAGCCAACTTAAATTATCTTTCATTGTTTTTGATGCATTGTTGGTTTTGTTATGTACATTTTGATGTCTGTTATTCTGGAACTAATCCATATCCATCAGGTTTTATTTTCCTTTTTTTTCCATTTGGTTTGGTTTGATTACATTTTAGTTACAATTTTTTTGGCAACTATGATAGATTCCATTCAACTGGAACTCTATGGGACGTGAACAAAATGGTGACTGTACAAATACAGCATAATTCAGTCCACATAATATTAAACTTCATACTGTACTTTTAACTTCTTTCACAGAAACATTATACAGACTTAAAGCCCTACATAAAATTACGAAATAGTATTTCATTTGTTCATTTTCCTCTTCATCGGTTAAAAATGTAAGTTGTTTTAACATTGTCATGGTACCTTATCATATGAATGTTGAATATTTTTTAAACAATGCATACTTCACAATTTATACCAGGATAATATTTCCGTCTGTGAGAAAGAACAACTTGTGCGAGTTGAAAGTGTATTTTTTATTAATACAAATCAATCAATGTTTCTGGAAAACACTGTGATTGCCCAATCTAGGAACTATACTAGTTTCTAGAGCTGTAAGAATTTAATTTACTATAAAACAAAACCTTTTATGTTAGAAATTGTTGTTCTTGTGAAGTTTTCTCTTGTGCAGGAGTTGTTTTGTCAAATAAATTTTTAATACTTTTTAGCTTTGTTTCTTAGCATACCTTAGTCCAGTTCATAAATCATAGAGGGTTTTTTAATATGTCTACTCTGCACTGCCAGATTTCTTCTGTAGAGTACTTAAAAAATGCCTGAAGAAACGTATCTCTACAGCCCATAGTTTTCAAGAAAATTGCTACAGAAAAATGTAGAATGTGATATTTGGATTAAGTAAAAAAATGTTAAATGGAAAACAAAAACATGAGTTTTTGCATATTTGTACAGACTAAGATGTTAAAAATATCCAATTGTGCTTATTATCACTCTAAAATGAAATTATTAAGCTTTTTATTTCAGATATGATGCTATATATTTTAACTAAAACTCTTTGATGTCTGTTCTTTGGGTCCTTTTACGTACCTCACACGTAGAATATGGCAGCAGTAATGAATCAAAGGGGTTTGAGGTGGGTGAAAGTTCACTGGTTAAAATGACATCTGAAAAGAATTTCTTCACAAATCATAACTTGGAAGATGCAAAATGTAGCTTTATGACTAAAATAATTATATTATCCTTCATTATTTTAAACACATTGCAGATTTTACTGTGAAAGATGTTTAAAAAACTGATAACCCCCTTCCCCCAAAAAAAATCAAACCTTGATTTGCCAATGTATGGCTGTGCAGAGTTTGAGCATACTTATTGAAACCCTTTATAAATTATCAAATGTGTGTTGAAACTTAATATATTTATAACAAACATTTTTCAACATATCATTTCCCTTTTCTTTTATTATTTTTGCTGAATAAAAAGTAAAAATAGTAATTATTTAATGACAAAGTGATGTATTTTGAGCTTAAAATTTCCTCCTATAATTGCAGGTGATTTTTTTTATTTGTGTTTCAGTTGTAACAGCAAAAATTATTACTGAAACCAGTTAGTTTTTTTTTATTCTGATGCTTTTACATTTCAGTTAAAACTCATCAGTTCACCATCACACTTCCTGATCCTCCTTTTCACATACATTTTACAGTCCTTATCCTGAGCTGAATAATTTATTTTTCTTTAAATTAGATAGATCTAGATCAAATGGTCTGTTAAGATATTTCTCATGGGTGTGTCTGTGTAAGAGTTAAATTATAATAGCTTTTTTTTGGCAATGGGTTGATTCTCTTTTGTTTGTTTCTGCAGTGGACTCAATTTTAATTTCATAAAAGGAGTTAGTTATTCACCTTGCACTGATTTTATCACGATGTCATAAACCAAAATTAGTTTCCATGGTGCCTTAATTAAGAGAATGGAACTTTCTCGAAGCTGTTCTTAATAATTTCTTTCTTCTTCACAAAAGCTATATACTCATTTTCTTTTTTATTGCTCTGGAGT
Source organism: Tetragnatha montana (assembly GCA_963680715.1). NCBI lineage: Eukaryota > Metazoa > Arthropoda > Arachnida > Araneae > Tetragnathidae > Tetragnatha > Tetragnatha montana. Next base: position 53,512,793 of record OY796675.1, read on the forward strand.
AGAAGGTGCTAGAGTTGAGGAAGGTAGAGAACCTGTGGGAAAATAAAATATTGGATTCATATAGCATGTAGTGAATGTGATTGCTTCAAGTTATTTAAAAGGATATTATTATCTAATGATGGGTTTTCAAATGGTATTGTTAATTTCTTAAGAAATAAAAAAAAATGTTAATTTGTGAATACATTCAATGCCATAGCTTATGGAAAGGCATAGGCATATAGAAAAAATTACTCAATTTCAATAGTCAAAAAGGGAAATTTTATTACTTTTTTGGGGATGGCTACATAGTGTCTCAAAAGGCTGGAGCAAGCTTAACATGCTGGTCTGTCATGGCATGGGATCTAATTAGAATTAGGTCTAATTAAAAAAAAAAGCAGTGCTGCAGCTTTCAATAAGAATCCGGTCTTACCCATCGATTCTAAGTGGGATTACCGTAGTAGTACGTCATTCTGACAGAAAATTTTGGCCGCAGTCGCTACGATCGAGTCGCATTTACTTACGACTGTAGTTAAAACGTACCCGACTGTTCTGTCTCATCGGTTTATCAGGGGCGCCGTAAGTTTTGTGGGAAAAGTACTTACTGAACAAGAAAGAAATTTTTGAAAATCTAATCGTTCCGGAGTTGGATATTGCGGTTAAAAGGTCCGTTACTCTAACAGTTTTTAAGGATTTTAAGTTGAAGTCATAGCACCCCTGGGAATGTTTATATGCCCTGTATGTGTGGATATGATGATTGCACTAGTTGGATGAGAGAGTACTCACAGGGAGGACATAGGGATGCATGGATGCATTCTCCTGTTGAGTCTCGCTTGAATCCATCCTTGCAGTCGCATCCCTCTCGACACGATCGGAACTGGCACGAACGGCAGTTGGCTGCGCAGGTGTTGCATGGGCTTATGCAGTCTGTTTCTTCCTCATTCTCTTGGCATGTAGCTGCAATTAGAATATGATGTTAAATAAAACGCTACACCTATGGGGAATTTGTTGATTAATGATGCATTATTTTTAGTAAATTCATCCATGGGAGGAAATACTGGGATGTCAATCAGGAATTTTTATAATAAAAGGACCTCGCTCCACAAGGTCCCTATTTGGGCCATTCCCGAATTAAGTCCCACAATTCACATGGGTAGTACAACTCCCCCTCCCCACTTGTCACATTATGAGTGACTTCTTCCCCTCATCATATTGTTAAAACTTTTAAATTTAACCAAATCACAGTGAAAGAAGTTTTTAAGGTGTGATTGTGATGTCACAAACTCTGTTGAAATTTGCCACCTTGTCATATTGTGTCACACTTACTGGACCCTCTCCGTCCTCCTTAATATGTGGCGTAATTTTGACACCTTTTGGTCTAGCGATGCTACTACAAATGGCAAAACAAGACAAGTTACATCACAAGAAAGGAATTTTCATCAGCTTACTTCACTGACTATAGTTAATCTCCAAAATTTATTTTCACTTTCATCCGTATTCACCACTATTATAACCTAATTTTTACTTGGAATCAAAACCTTTAATTGGTAGTTGAAGAAGGAAAACATGCCTTAAGCCAATTAGAGTTGATGAAAAGCTTGATTCCAGGTTAACTTTGGGTCAGGTTAGTGATGAATACAACCGTTAACCATACTTTGCAACAGCTAAGCTTCTTAATCCACGAGGACGCGCGTGGGGTCTGCGAGACCCCAGCGCTCAAATAAACTTTCATATAAACTCATTTTCAACCAAAAAAGCTGAAACCCCGTGTAGCTGCCTAAAAGACTTCCACTAATAACCTTCTGAAGATTAAATAAAGTAGCTGCATTATTTTCCGTGTTAGGACGTCGTTTTTAAACATTTCCAAACTGAGGGTATGATGGGCGCAAGTAATTACCATAGATACTCCAAAAAATTACCAATCTTATTCTTTTCTTACAAAAAAGGAAATTATAGATACAAACTACTCCAGAGTTAACTTATTACCCATTTTTTTTCATGAAAAAATAACAAAAAATTTTGTATAAAATTTTACAGTGTGAAAATAGTCCAATATTGTCTTTTTACAGATTCAAGTCTCAAGAAGACAGTTATACTGTGGCTTCGGCCACCAGCCTCAAGATAAGTCAAGCATGCGCTCCGCGCAGCGGAGCGCAGTCAAGACAGGAGTTTGAAGTCCTTAGGGACTAGGTACTCCTTCGAGTTTAAACCCCACGGTCATTTTTACAGAAATATGTAAGCTTAAAAATAAGTTTTTATACACTTTAAACGTTCCCTGATAAAGGTTTTGCATATATACTGAATGTTTAGAACGGAAAACGGTGCGTGGAGTCTGTTAGACCCCACACGCGCCCCCATGTAACAGAAAGGTGTGCGCGTCCTCCCGGATTAATTCCTACTGAGCTAACCAAATCAACAGCCTTACCTAATGAAAACCTACTCAAGCTAGACTTTTACTTACGGTCTTCGCAGTCTTCAGGTTCGACGCAGGTCCCGTCGCTGTCCTGGATGAGACCGTCGCGACAGAAGCAGCCCGAATCGCATTCGACGTCCTCGCAAGCCTCGGCTCGAGCGAAGTTCTTGCACGTGTTGTGGCACACCGGCTTGCAGTCCCACCACTCTTCGTCCAGACCGCACGACACTGAAAAACAATAGAAGGGTAAGAGGATTTTTTACGTTCATCAACAAAAAAGTTTTAGATTGCCGTAGGCAACAAAGGCCAGAACAGATAGTCCATTACCATAGGCGATAATAAAAATCGAAAAAACATGGGGTATGCCTTGTGATAGGGGCGCTGGAATAGCATCTAACTCACGCCTCCCTTGTCACGTCAAGACAGGCGGAGAAATAGAATGAATCCTTTAGAGACAAGCCACACTAGCTGCCACCAGTAAGTGCAATAAAAAAGCCATCAAGATGGTTATCTCACTTCTATTAGATACCCTATCTTAGATAACCATCTTGATGGCATTTTTATTGCACTTACCACTGGTGGCAGCTAGTGTCTCTTATATTCTCTAATACCCCTTTGAAAGTGACAGATTGAATGAACACATCACAGCTGAGACCTCCAAATTGTACTGCCTCCCCTTCTGTCAATCAGATATTTGCAATGCTCCCCTCTATATCATACGATGGCATTTGAAAATAGCGTTTTGGACCCTCTCTGTTAGGCCTTTTCTCTGTGGTCATAGGAACGTTTGATGTTGAGGAAAGTAAAATAATGGTAAGAGGATAACGAAGGTTATGGAACCTTAATTCGCCTTAAAATAACTGTAGCACCCCAACCCTTCTTGCATTAGCCCCGCCCTTGAGTTTCTTCTACCCCCTTTAAGGAAAAATTTGAGAGGGCCATAGAAAAGGCTAGGTTCTTTTGGGGTATATTGGCCCTGATTGTGTGTGTGTCTTAAAAACGTACACTGCAAACGCTGCACACAAAATAAACACATTTATTAAAAAAAATTTTGTTCTCAAATTAAGAACACTTTGTTGTATTGTTGTTTTTTATCACCTTATTGTGTTCTGATAGTGTTCCGAATATGTTTTGGAAAGTGTTTGAAATGTCTTCCAAAAATAGTGTTGTAAAATGTGTCTAGAATCTGAAAGTGATCTTAAATTTTGATCGAAACACTATAAAAATACATTTTCTGACTCTGAAAATTTTAATTAACATTTTTACAACACTGTCTTTTTCTCACAACGTCTTTGATTGGAAGTGTTTATTATTGTTTTTGATAGGAATTGCAGAAGTATATTTCACGCATTTACAAACAAAATAGAATCTTTACTGTTTAAGGGGATCATAGGGACATCGCTCCCCCATGACACTCCATAAATCGCCCATGTTAAAGACCCCATCAAACCCTATTGGGATTTTCATTTTATCCATGTTAAGCTATAATAGAGCTTCTTTAATAATGATTTGAAACTAGTAAAGGATAATACTCACGCTCGAAGCAGTCGTCTGGGTGCACGCACTGTCCCTTTTCATCGATGAGCAACCCTTGATCGCAGCCGCATCCTGGCTGACAGAAAACGGGACACATTTCATCGCTGTCGTAGTTGAAGCACGTGTGCTTGCAGTGAGGCACACACCTGTAGTAGCTCTCGTTCGCATTGCACTCCACTCCTAAAGACGCAGGTTTTATTAATTCAACACTGTAAAAAATTATCGAAAAGTTCTGACAGCAAAAGTTGCTGGGGTTTTTCTGTATACGGGATTTCTCTGTTGACTGAATTTTTTCTGTTTACCACGATCTTCTGGAAATTTTGAGGGATATTCTATTTATTTAACTACATATTCTCTCTCCACAGCCTTATGAAATATTAGTGGGTTATGTCCCAAAATGCTTTGGCAGAATAAGTTGCCAGAAGATACGTGTGTTTGCTGCCGTTTTCTGACTATTATTTTTTTTACAGTGTTGCTTACTTAGTTTAATTCGCATTGCAAAACACTTCTAAATGCATCGATGCAGTGAGGTTTTTTTAGTTATGCATTATAAATTATGGCTATATATCTCGAGATATATCCTTTTTGAATTTTATTAATGAGTGTCCACAATTCATGTCTGAATTATTTTGAGATTATATTTTCTTTCTGCTTTGGAAAATGCAAGTGTAGTAGATATAATAAATAGGTGCTCACCTGGGGGAGGTTCAATCAGTGTGAAGTCATTGACCTGGTCCGGGGGAAGGTATTTCATTTCCCCTTCTGTGCTTGTTTCGTAGTCCCCTGAAATTTCATAAAGATCTTAAAGCATCTAAAATGGTATATGTAAAAATTTGCAAATTAAAAAAAAAAATTAAATTTAAATAAAATTATAAATTCTTTGAAAGAGTTAATTGTTTTTTTATAGTGTACTAAGCTTTTAAAGGACAACCTGGTTCATCATGCATAATATGGTGTGAATTACGGGAACGGTGAATTCCCAGGCACGGGTTGAATGTATAACTAAACACACTGGCTAAACAAGATACGGAAATCATTAAAGCGATACATGACAATAGCTAACTTCTGGCAAAGTACTAATTCTATACAATAGAGCATTTTCAATCACATGACTTGAACCTAGCAACAGACGCGTTGACCTACAGAAGGTTAACAGTTACAGAAAATAACTGGTGGTGGAATTCTTCTATTGGAGCACGTGATTGCAATCACGTGACCCCACACCTAACAACCGCCTTAGCAACAGATACCGCCGCACCTAGCAACCGCCCTAACAGCCGACGCATTGACCTGCAATAACTGGTCGTGACGTTACCTGAAAACACTCTATACGCATGATATGTTGCGGTTTCCTAGTGGGAAAAGTTGCATTTTAAAGTCACCTATACTATAGTGAACTATGGCTGTAACTCCTACACCATGAAAGTGAAAAGTATACCATGCGTAGTTGGTGGATAGAATTGTCGATTATGAAAATTTAATTTAATTAACTTCTGGGAGGTTTAATATTCTGATTTATCACTGCTAGTGAACTACCTTTGAAAAAAAAAAGGAAAATAGTAACTATTTATCAAAAATGCTAGTGACAAACAAAAAAAAAACCTCGTGTTTTTTTTTTCTTGCCAGTAACATAAATACCCCAAAGCAATGCAAAAAATAATACCAACCGAAGAAGCCGCTGAGAGGGTGACACAGACATGCATGAATAAGTTGAATTTTATACGATGATATGGATTAATAAACCATGCACTATTTACTTGTTACCGAAGATGTGGATGCTTCCTCAGAAGGTGTAGAAGTACTTGATTTCATTGAGCTTGAAATATTATCTTCATTACTTGATGTTGAACTCTGCTCAGTGCTTTTTTCTGCTGGCGAATTTGTGGCTGCTTGAGTATTTGTTGTCGATATTGGTGTTGTGCTTTGTACTGTAGATGTTGGGAATTCTGAGGTAGTTGGAGTGGTTATAGCTTTAGTTGTGGTTGTAGGTGCTTGCGTGGTTGAGGTTTCGGTCATAATGGAAGCTTGAGTTGTAGTTGTTGTAGGGGTTTCTGTTGATGCAGAAGTAGGTTCAAGAGTTGTAAGAACTACAGTTGTAGGGGCAACAGTAGTTGAGGTGTCAGTTATGGTTGTCGATGCTTGAGTAGTGGTTTGGACAAAAGTGGTTGGAGCTAGAGTGGTTGTTTTGGGGGTTTCAGTACTAGTTGGGGCTTTAGTTGTTGTGGTTGGAGCTTCAGTAGTAGTTGGGGCTTTTGTAGTGGTTGTTGGAGCTTGAGTTGTAGTTGTAGGGGCTTCTGTTGTTGTTGGAGCTAAAGTCGTAGTTGTTGGGGATTCTGTGGTAGTTGTTGGAGCTTCTGTGGTAGTTGTTGGAGCTTCTGTAGTAGTTGTTGGAGCTTCTGTGGCTGTTGTTGGAGCTTGAGTTGTAGTTGTTGGAGCTTGAGTTGTAGTTGTTGGAGCTTTTGTGGTTGTTGTTAGACCTTCAGTAGTAGTTGTTGGAGCTTGAGTTGTAGTTGTTGGAGCTTTTGTGGTTGTTGTTGGAGCTTCAGTTGTAGTTGTTGGAGCTTCAGTAGTAGTTGTTGGAGCTTCAGTTGTAGTTGTTGGAGCTTCAGTTGTAGTTGTTGTAGCTTCAGCTGTGGTTGTTGGAGCTTCAGTTGTAGTTGTTGGAGCTTCAGTTGTAGTTGTTGGAGCTTCAGTTGTAGTTGTTGGAGCTTCAGTTGTAGTTGTTGGAGCTTCAGTTGTAGTTGTTGGAGCTTCAGTTGTAGTTGGAACTTTTTTGGTAGTTGTTGGGGGTTCAGTGGTAGTTGTCGGGGCTTTCGTTGTAGTTATAGGGGCTTCCGTGGTGGTTGTAGGGGCTTTTGAAGATGTAAGTATTTCCGTAGTGGTTGTTGGGGCTTCAGTGGTAGTTGTCGGGGCTTCAGTGGTAGATGGAATTTTGGAAGTAGTTAGAGCTTTAGTGGTAGTAGTTGTTGGGGCCTTACTAGTCTGTAATTCAGTCGTTGTGTGTAATGTGGTTTTGAATTCTTCTGTGTTAGTTACTGGATTTTCTGTTGAACTTAGTTCAAGTGTTAGTGTTGTAACATTTTCTACTGAAGTAGTGTTTCCTGTTTCTGAGTCTTCATACCAATTATCCCCTGTAATGAAAGTTTAATATCATAAAGTACGGGTAAATAACATGCACATCTGGTCACCCTCTTAGCTTGTCTCGATTAAGAAAATAGTTTTGTGCATTAAATCTTTTTTTTTTTAATAATTAAGGGTAATATGGAAGAATTTCTCTATTAAAAATAGAGATACATAATAATCTTTTATGATCAAAAATTTAAAATATCTTTATTTAAAAGAAATAAACTTAAAATGCTTTTAATTACTTCACATTAAAATCTGGTGAATGATGGACACAAAAATGTTACAAAAATTTATAAATAAAGAAGATTTTAATCTGAAAGGCTCATTAACTTCGTAACTCCATTTAAAAATGTATTTAAAACTGCATTGGTACAAAAAACTTTTACTTGTCGCTTATAATTCGGAAGTCACACAGGAATGTTTTATAAAATGTAAAAAGAGTTGGGTAATGAAAACTATCATGTTCAACAACCTTAATTTTGAGAAAAGAACTCATATCTTGGAATATTAATAAGTTTTTCTAATGAAGATCACTATGTTAAGTATTCGTGTTATCTCAAGTTCGTCAATCAATCAATAACAGCTTATTGGCAGTGACAAAGACAATAAGTCTATTTATTGTCTTAAGGTTTTCCGATGAATTAATGCTATCTTGGTGTACCACCATTTCAGACACTTCTCGTTAGCACCACTTTTTGCTCACTTTGGCCATTTTTTTCCGAGTGTTGGAAAAATAAAATTACTTTTTGTTTTAAAATTTAAAATTTTTTGTCACAAGAGCATTCTCTTAATTCCAAAATTGGAATTTCCACTACCGCTTGGAATGTTCTTTCGTAACCTGCTTTTGAGAAAGTAGATTAAGTTCAAGGTTCAAAATTACCCAGAACCTCACGTTTTTTAACATAGATTATTTGTTTACCTTTTTTATTTCGAATGATTTTATGCTGCGTTCTCCATCTACTTTCGCACGAGTAAAAAAACTAAGGCAAGAAAAATTGAAAACTTTGGTATCAAACTGAAGTAGCTCTTGTTATAAGAATCGATAGCATAGAAAAGAGTGGATTGAGAAGGGCAGCTATACCACCACGCCCAATCAAGACATGACCAGTTTCTAATATTGAACTTTAAACTAAAAACTAAACTCATTAGTGCAACAGCCAATGGGGCTGTGTCCATGATCGAGGAACCTGTGGTACAAGACATATTCCTGGGTAGCCCCTGGCCACAGTGGGCCTTATAGGGATCCGTCTTACGCGAGACTCACAGTGCTTAAGTTCCTAAGCATACTTGATTCTCAGTTTATGAACCCACTGAAGACGGGAAGGCTGATTTTACCTTGCCCAGCTCGAGCATCGAACCCCAGATTTGAGGCATGGTAGCATCCGTGACATGAGCTATTGATCTTTATATCGAATTGTAGTTTATGCATCATTAGAAAATTTTTAATGGGGGAAGAAGTACTTCATTTATTTATATTTACTCAAACTGTTTTCTGTAGATCCACGAATATTTCGTAATAAATATCCTTTGCCAATACCGCTTATCAGAAATCCTTACTATATTCATAGAAAAAATGAAATAAATATTGCCCTACGGGTACACTCTGCTAGTTATAATAATAAAACAATTTAAAGAATAGATATTTCTTTACCTGGAGGATTTTCCATCTGTGTATCTTCATCTCCTGAGTAATCTTCTGTTGAAGAAACTCCTTCATCAAACGGCGTAGAAACGTTCAACCCATCCAACAAATCGTCGAAAAATCCAGGAGGGAACTGATAATCTGGATAATCGTTTGGTAATCCTGGGGGAACGTCCCCATTACTTTGGGGGTTTAATGTCGTAGTGGAAGAGTTCGACTTGCGTCTTAGCTTCTTCTTGCGCTTCCTCTTCGGCCTTGTTCCATTTCCTGGAGGCCTGGTTCTCAATCTCCTGGTACCATTGTTTCTTCTAATTTTATAACCGTCCGTTACTACATAACGAGTACTGTTCGAGTAGGTAACAGTGTCTTCCGTCTGGGTGATGTCGGTTTGGTTTGGGTCGTCGTCGTCTTGTTGAAGGGTAGTCTCATCAGTCGGAGATTCATCTTTGTCTTCTTCGCCATAATCTGCACTGCGAGTGGACTTGTGGGTGCTGTCATTTGATCCATCTTGTTGAGCTTGATCTTGGTTTCCTTGACTACCATTTCGGTTGTATCCATCGTTGGATCGGTTTCTGTTTTTCAAAGAACTCTTTCTTTTTATGGTGTTTTCCGTGGTGGGATCAAACTTGCTGTTTTTGTCCGAAGAGGAAATTTGGTTTGAGTATGTTGAACTTTCTGTCTGGGAAGAGTTATCATTATCATCAGGGTTGTTGCTATAATCCGTCATTGAATAGTCCGCTTCTTGTGAATTTTTGTTGTTAGAGTTATCATCATTATGGTTTGGATTTCGGTTGTTTCGACTGGTGTAGTTCCTATTCTGGAGCCTATCTTTAAATTCTTTCAAGAAGTCGTCCATGTTGAAGCCACTCGAATCCTTTTCCTTTCTACCTGTTTAGAAAAATAAAACATGAAAAGTTAATAGTGTAAGTATGGATTTAATAATATTAAGAAAAGAAATGAATCAAATTTATAGTTGAGATTATGATTAAATTTTTGAATGTGAAAATAACAAGGGATATTCGTTTAAACTTCCAAGGTTATTAAGTAAAAGGAAATTAAAGAGAAGGCATTTTCAAGCTTGTGGAAATTTCAATACCTTTTCAAACATGTAATAAGGTTGCTTACATTCTGTAAATCCTAAAAGCTCTCAATTTTCAAAATTCCATGTTAAAACGGTGTTTGTTAAAGACAAAATAAAGACAATAAACAAATATAAAAAATGTGTATCTCGTTCTTATTGTGATCTAATCTGATTCAAATTAGTAAATTATAAAACCTTTTAAAATGTTATTTACATTAAAATATAATAGCTAAATTTTAGAGTAGTTGTAAAAATATCTTGATATCCATATCACATCTCTCCTATCAGTTTGAAGAGAAACTTATTAAGAAATGTTACATTTATAAGTAATACTAATAAAAGAAAAGTCAGTTCTCAAAGTGATTTTTCTTACTATAAAAATCCTTATTTGTCTCTCTCAAATTTAAGGTGTCTGTTTTGAAGTACCAAACTTACAAATGGCAATAAAGTTCCCTCCTACAGTTTCGTTACATATCCGGAATTATTAAGTGAATTTGACTGATACTTAATTTGAATGAATTACTTGAGTGCTTAAACTCATTCACAGCTTCAATTTTCTTTATTTACTACGGATTTGATGAACCCATTGACAAAGAAAATGTAGAATGGAATCAAATCCAGCGTTTCTAATAATAACTTTTGGATAATGTATGCTCAGTAATATATGCAAAGTACATGTTAAGTTCAATTTTGTCCATTTCACGTCTGAATAACGAGAGTGTCGTAATTTGTGTTGTAAAAAACAGTACTACATGGTACAGACTATAACGTTAACTCACCATTCCCATTCTGAGAGTTCACATCACTGCTGTTATCCACTCCAGAGAAAATATAATCCAATAAATCCGTTACATTAGCGTAACCGGAGTCACCAAAAGAACTCGTGTAATCCTGAGGCATCTGTGTTGAAGATGACTGCTCGGAATCACCATCATCACCACTCTGATCATTGTTCTCTTGACCACCGTCATCATTGTCAGCAGGGGTGGAAGATGATGATTTACCACGAGGTCTTCTCCTCCTTCGTTTGCTACCAGGAGGTCGTTTCTTCCGTTTGCGGGTGCTCTTGGTAATTGTCGTTGTTTCTATGGTTCGGGTATCTCCTTGACTGGAATCTGTGGACACTTCATTGTCTGGGTCGCTTGGATCTGAACCTAAAAATAAAAGCATCACTGTCAACTACTAGGGTATTAGTATATAGATATATTTGGTAAGAATTAGGGTTTTTTTAATTTTCTTGTATATCAACTAAAAGCAAATTAAACTTGAATTCACCTTTGGTATCAGGTGGTTGTGTAGAATCCTCTAGTCCTTCGAACAAATCCGTGAAAAAATCCGGTGGGTATGAAAAACCAGGATAATCGTTCGGTATGTCATCAGGAACCAAGTCGTCACTCCCTGTGGAATCACTTCCAGCTTCAGTATCCTCGTCTTTATCTTGGTCCACGGTGTCAGACGATCCAGTTTGGGGTGAACTGTCACTCAAACCCTCTAACAAGTCGGAAAAGAATTCTGGAGGATAAGTGTAACCAGGATAGTCGTTTGGGATACCCGGAGGTACCTCATCGTCGTTACTGGAGGAGCCATCATTTGAATTGTCGCCATCAGTGGAATCGTCCACCTGCTGGGGGTCTTCGGTGTCCTTCCTTCGCCTTTTTCGACGTTTTCGAAGAGGGGGACTTCCAGGGGGTCTTTTTCGACGCTTTCGCTTCTTCTTGCCACTTGTTGAAGCTGCGGTTGTCACAACATCGTCAGAATCTGGTCCAGTAATCTGATCGTAGTTTGGCTGTGGAGCGTTATTTCCTTGCTTGATTTGACCTGTATCGTAGTTGTCGTTGTTTACTGAAGGATCATTTTCTGTCATTTGCCCTGTATAGTCGTTAGGTTGTGGAGCGTTGTTTCCTTGCCAGTTGTCGGTTTGACCGGTATCGTAGTTACCGTTGTATGCTGTATTGTCATTCCCCGGAATTGGTGGGTTCTGGTTGTTGCCATATCCCTGATTCCGTGATTGGTCGATGGGGTAATCGTAACTATTCATAAAAGGGGGTTGTTGAGGGTTGCGTTGTCGTTGACGGAACTTCCTACCTCTTTGAGGTCCCAAACCACTACCTATGAAGGAAAAATGCGAACGTCAGACAAAATATTGGAAAAAAATATGCATAAAAATTTAATTTTACTTGTCTTACGGGGTTGATATCCATTTTGTTGAAAACCTCTTTGATTTGGTCCACGGTTCCAGTTTTGTGAGGGATTGTTTCGAGCAAAATTTCCATCGTCTTTATTTGGACCATAGTTATAAGAATTTTGAGCTGTAAGAAACAAGTGCAAAAGAGTTAACTCAATGAAACTATTTATTCTCATTATTTAACCCTTTCAATCCTAAACCACCCGAGTTTACCATTGAATCCTATGGAGAATTTGGGGCGGCTAGGATTGAAAGGGTTAAGAGTTTTCCCAGTCTTTTACATTGATTCGATTTATAAATTTGTGTATTAAACGTATTGGAAATATCCATGTCCAGAACTCAAGGTTTTAATATTGAAATATAAGTACCTTTAGATAGCAATGGGATATGATAGTACTGGGCAAATTATAATGTGTCAAAATTTGATATGATATCAATAGTAATCCAATACATTTATTTAAAATGTAAGGAATTTTTTAAAAATGAAAATATTTGAATTGGTAGTTTATTTTCCAGATTCAAGAAGTCAAATCAAAATTGGTTTTGAACTTTAAGCAATCGTTTCTTTGATTGTGCTATCAGCAAAATGATATTATTGAAAGTCAACCAGTAAACAATAAAGAAAACAAAAAAATAATATTCCTTAAAACTTAACCGCTCCGATGTGTATACTATAACCACCATACTTTTTGCCAGACATCAGTAGAATACAAAAATTAATTGTAGAGGCAAGATTAATCTCGTTAAGTGAACTTTACCTTGGGACCCAAATGAAAATAATTCAATGTTACTATAAGCTTCGATATTATTCATCTTTTGGCTGTCTTCGGGATAGATGAATAGGTTCATTTCATTATAACCAGAGAATATTCCTTATCTGGGTTTACTATAGCCGGATAATTTCGACTATGTAGGTATGAAGAAGAGTAAGATGCTACTTTGAGCAAATGTATGTTTGGTTTATAAATATGCATTATTTTAATAAAACTATCAACATGTGTTAAAAAAAACGCAAAACAATGAGACGTTAGCAGCAACGAGATAACTTCGACAGCATGACAGATAACATTCGAGTTAACTCGTTGTTGCTGCAATTAATTGTTTTTGTTTATTATCATTAGCGAAAAGGATGATTAGATTCATGTGTTAACTTAAAAGCTAGAAAAAATAGCATGTAAAAGCGCTGAAGAAAAAACACTAACATTGACAATAAAAATTAGAAAAGTACTATCCAATTTAATTAATCTAATTAAATTTTTTAAAGACAGCTGAAAAGGGAATTTAAAAAGACAATGTAAACCTTTACATTCACCAAAATAAGGACTATATAGAAAGATTTAATAGTGAAACCCATTCTCTGACGGTTGACGTCTTTCGTAATGGAGGATATGCCGTCTCTGCGCAGTCTGCCGCAGTAATCCACATATCAAATTCCCAACAGACGATAAACCACCTCACATGATTAAAAGGTCGTAAAAAACGATACAGACCACGAATTCCGCTCAGAAAAACCAAAAAAGACCGGGCTCCTGGTACGTACCCAAAACTACGCCATAGAAGATCTCGCCTAAGGCAACTATGAGAAAGTAATGTCTCATCTCCAAGTGTTCTGCCTTTGGCTGGGAGGACGGCGGTCAGTTCTAATGCCGCGATCCATTATGCCGATCTCACGAGCTGTCGGGTCACTGAGCAAACACCTGTTGCCTGCCTAATAGTTGCAAAGAGGCCGCCTGTGTCAATGAGACCCTCGATTAGCATGATCGCATTTTGCGTCACTCTGGGTCGACGGTATTGGCCTCACTCTTTGCCGCCTCCGCTATTAGTTTCGTTATTTATATACCACTGTATGGGGAGGGATCTCGGGACATATACTCCGTCCAGTTTGATTGGCTGATGGTTTTCGTAGGGAAATTTTCGAAGTTTGTGCGTGACGTAGATGTGTGGACCTGAGGAGAAGACTTATGGGGGAGACTTTCAATCCTGCAAGTTCAAGTAATAAATGTCATTTTTTATTGGTCACCTAGACCATAAGCAGATCTTAAGCCGATAAACCTTTTCAATCCTATCTGTTTCCATAAAAATATGGTCTGGTTTAGAAGGACTTAAGACCTTAGGGGGCGCGTTGCTGTTACTAATATGGTTATAGCAACATCTTACCAATTGAAACCCTGGTTTATTAATTTTTTTTTCTTTTTTGTGATGCCCAAAGTGGACCAAAACCACTGAGGGGAGAAACTGTTTCCTGAGTCATTCTAGGCGCGGATTTAAGGAGGGCACTCTGTACAGTGCCCTCCCCCCTTAGACACGAAAAAGTTCTCAAATTGAGTTAGAACCCTACTTAATAAGTTAGAACTATTTGGGGATGCCCCCCATACTCCCCAGCGTTACCACAAGATCTTGAGTGATACTTTATAGAATATCCCGAAAATCCCCAACATTTTGTGTAAGAAGGTAAAGGTGATGTAGGGCTATTAACTGTTGCTAAGTCCGTTGCTAGGTAACGAGGTATCTGTTGCTAAGGCGGTTTTTAGGTATGGGGTCACGTGATTGCAAATGCTCCAATAGAAGAATTCCACGGCCCAGTAATATTCTGTAACTGTTAACCTTCTGTAGGGCAAACAACTGTAACCTTCTGTTGCTAAGGCCGTTGTTAGGTCCAAGTCATGTAATTGAAAATGCTCTATAATGCTATGCACAGGGAGAAATTTTAAAAAAATCCATATATAACAGCGCTGGCACACAACAAGAATGCAGCTCTTGTGTGTATCTGATGTAAATTTAACTAGAATAAAGGTTAGCTATTTTTAAAGAGTGGGTCTGACATGCTCCATAAACATTTTTACTATATCTTAATAAATCGATGAATTTGAAGTTTCATCTGTTTTTCTTCTAATTATCAGTACCGGAAGTATGCATAAGAGATTCAATCCCTTGGTATGACGTAGTGTCCTTCCTAGAATCAGCTTAAGTGTGGAGAAATTTTTTCCTAGGTAAGTAATATAATCCTGAACAAGGTCATCAAGCTTCTGAAACCGCAGATGACATTTTAATTGTAATCAAGAGCTCTGAATTTTTTCGTGTTATCTTTAGTGATTGACGTCTGTGCGCAAGAATGTATCATTCAAATCTGCGATCACGCGCGCCAGAAAGCCTGGACGCACCGACTTTTTAAAGCGTGAATCCGGATTTGACTTACCTGGTTGCTCATAAATTTTAATTTTATTTTTTTTAGTGATTGTTTTTATTAGCTGTTGAAAATGCAGACCAAAATCCGAACTATTACTTGTAAAAGTAATGTTAGTAAAAAAAAAATTTTTCCCTTAAAATTGTTTCTGAAGTTTTTCGATTCAAAAGATCAATTGATATTTTCTTATTTATC
This sequence comes from Tetragnatha montana, assembly GCA_963680715.1. Lineage (NCBI taxonomy): Eukaryota > Metazoa > Arthropoda > Arachnida > Araneae > Tetragnathidae > Tetragnatha > Tetragnatha montana. Next base: position 53,528,131 of record OY796675.1, read on the forward strand.
TACTTTCATTAAAGTTTTAAATATTTAAATCCTCAACTTCAATCCCCAAAATTTGTGGAGGAATGTGAGTTTTATCTTCCTTCATTCAAACCCAAATATTAATTTTTTTTGGAAAGCGGAAAATAACAAGAACACAAAAATAACGAAACGACAGTGCAGTTCACACTCCGAGATGTCCGGCGTACTTTTCGGTGTTGCATTGAGCATTGCGCTGGTCCTCTCATATCAATTAATAATCAGTTTTATTGTCACAGGAAATTGACAGCTTCGATGTAGACTTCAAAGAATTCTTAGCGTCTTGTATTGAATTATACAAAACATTTATACCTAAATAAAGGCAGCGGCATTTTTTACCCACTAAGATTATTATCGTTTTATAATATAGGTTGTATATCTTTTGTTCTTCATGTGGTAAATGTGAAAATCGGTAAAAACTTATAATGCTTGACAACTGGGTGGATTTGAATACCTTCCACCCAACAAAATAAGATATGTATTAAAAATTTTGACTTCATTTTCATTGCATTGAAATTTTGACCAATTGAAACAGAAAAAGATGCGTGTTGAACATAGAATATGGAGCACTAATTTTAAGAAATGAAGTATTTTCTTTAAAGGTCGAGCTTAAAAAAAAATCTGCTTCAACGTGATTCTTTTACACACTCTCCATCTAAATATAATTCCTTTATATAGTATACTTGCGGGTTACGGTTACATCACTAAGCGGGATTTTCATTAATAAAATTTTTGTTATCGTCGGATAGGTGTTTATAATGATTTCTCGAAAATGTTCCTTCCCACGAGGCGAGGACGGCTGATCCAACAGAGATTGGGAGAATGGCGCTCAATCTCACCATCTCTCTACTCCGCTGTTTGCAGAGAGAAGTAAAGAGGATTGATTGGATGAATCCTTTCCGGTGCGTTGGTTTGTGGAAGAGCTCGTTAGATGGCAGCACCACAATATTTCAGTGAAGCACTTCTAAAGTTTTTGCTCTCAATGGCCTCAAATATTTACTATTCCATCATAATAACCCACAGGCCAGACTGAAACTCAACCTCAAAATTTGAGGGTAAAAAATTATCATATGAGGACGCTTTATTTAAGTAATTTTATTTATACTAACCCTCTAAATAGAGAAAAAATATTCCAAATTTTACAACAATATTTTTCTTTTTTGTTGCATTCTTTGTACCATGGCTTACTAGATACTATACAGACCTATGATACAGACTAACCGAGATACGAAAATCATTAACCTTTTACCTGCCGATGTTCCCAAATGGGAACATCACTCTAGGGATTTTTTTCACCACTTAATTTTTCATGCAGGAATTTGATACTTGGTAGTAAGAAACTCAAAGATATGAAGTTATTTTACATGCAAAAGTTTTTCACGTGCAATTTAATCCTTTTTGTGGAATTTATATCAAAATAACTGATTTTTGGCTCTTCCAAAAGATGCACAAGTTTCAATTTATGATAAATTTAAATAAATTTAGTTTCAAATAATTATGCTGTGTTTAGGTAGCTTAAGTACACATCTTTTCAATTGGCTTGGCAGAATAGCTCCATATTTCGATTTTGGAGAGTAATTACTAATTCAACGTATATGTTCCCAAATGGGAACATCGGCGTTTGGGGTATAGTTTTTGAGGGGTTTTTTATAACATGTAAAAATTCAAGCTATTTCTTATTTTCTTTAATTTTTTGAACCTTTTCTGTCTCAAAGGATCTAAACAGGTTAATCATGATGCTTTAAATTTCTAAATCTAAAATTTTAATTTTTTTCACCTGATTTATGGAAGAATAAATGCCAAATCTTTATAGCAGATTCCTACTTTTGCATATTTTTCTAACTCCCTGACCGAATAATTTTCAGTAATTATTATTAGGGGTTATGCAAAGAGCATATTTGGAGTACTTCTGAGGACTTGGGTACTTATTTTGTTCAAGTGCTCTTTTCTACATAAAAATTTTAGGTATAAATTTGAAAAATTTTGAAAATAATGAAAAGTGTGTACATCTAAAAACACTCTTCTAACGTAAGTTGGATGTAAGAGATATGTTGTTTAGTTTGGAATCTTCCATGAGAAACGAAGCTTTAACAAATCAATGGAGATAGTTATGATTATCACTTTTGAAAGCTAATTAAATTTGAATGCAATTCATGGATTTTATGCTAGATATCCGGATAGAACAGTAATTAAAACTAATTTTTCACGCAGAAAGATAACTGGTTAGCTTTGAAACACATAGGAACATTCTTTCGTATTTTTTATACCGAAAAATTACCCATTGTACAATAAAAATGTACGGAAAAGTGTCACGCATGTAATAAATATGTAAATTTTTTCTTATGAAAATCTATAAAATTTTACCCAATCGTCCAACCATAGGAATTAAATATGAAGAAACAGTCCAATATCATAAAAATGTTCAAAATTATTGAGTAGAAACCTATTTCAGTAGTTTTACTTGAATTAATTTTGAAATAAATGCCTTTTGGAAATCCCCCTAAAACCTTCACTCCAAACGCCGATGTTCCCAAATGGGAACATCCTCAAAATCATACTTAGGATTTTTTTTCTGCCAAAAAATGTCAAGATTGGTTTTAGTAATGATGAAACAAGCCATTTAAGCTAAAAATCAGAACCTTTAATTTGAAATTTGAATTGCGGCGTTTAAAAGGTTAAAAATCCAGATGGAAATAATAGCTGACAAACTGGCAAAGCAAATCCACAGAGTTGAAGGCGGGGCTTAAATGGCTCAAAAATTCAACTCAGCCACTAATGGCCATGGCCAACAATCAGCAGTTTACGTCATAAAAACACGACTTTAATTTTCCTTATTTGTCAGTGTGTTAAAAGATGAATATTGCACGTTTTAAAACTCACCCCACGGTTTAGCAAGTGGACCAATTTCTATCACATTGAGGATTTTGTAGTACGGATACTCCTGTACCTCATGCAATAATGGTTTTCATTTTATTATGTTTTCTTTCGTCACACGGGCCTTCTAAAAACGGCCTTTTGAAACGCACTCGCACTACATTAGGTCCTAGCTCTTTAACGGCGTATCTGCGACCCCCTTTCTATACCAATTCTTGTTCGTCTTGATGAGTATGAGTACTATCACCCCTCAAAGTTTGTCGCATCATTTCAGATACACCCTGTATAAAAAGACACACATAACCACAAAAAAATAAGCACTAAATCTACACAAAAAAGAGAAAAACAAAAAATCATGGAGATACACTTTGCAAATAATCAAGTTTTAATTTAGTGTAAGAATCTAAAAACAGATCACTGTTTGTGGGCTGGGCAGATTATTAACTATTTTATAAAATTGATAAATAGTTTGGCTTGAAAGATAGTTCTTGACAATTAAAGGAATCGTGAATACTATTTTATTTCTTGTATAGCGTGGAGGGATATGGAAGTCAAGTAACGTAAGTAAAGGAGGGCAATCTATATTGTTTCTAATTAAGTTAAAATAAAACTTTAATATAGATAAATTTCTCCGTAGTTCCAAAGTCATTGGCATTAAAGGAATATAATTAAATTTGAAATAAACATAACTAAGAAACTTATTTTGAATTTTTTCTAAACATAAAACATCAATTCGGAGCACAGGGTTCCAAACAACACAATTATACTCCAATATAGACGAATAATATTTGTCCCAGTATATATACGATTTGTCCCAGGTGTGCCATCAAAATGTCCCAGATGCCAAAAAATAATTGAAACATTAATAACAAGACTCATATGCAAAAAAAAAAAAAAAACTGTGAAATTCTACCCACACACCTACTTTTGCCGGTAAAAAACTCTGCGTTTCCCCAAATTTTAAAGTTACATACAAAAAGGTTAAAAAATTAGATACCTTTTAGATTTTAACATTCTAGGGATCTGTTTTATATATAGTACTATATGCGCATGAATATAATAGTTTCTAAAAATGGTAATTAACCAACCCCCATGAAACAATTATTGATGTTATTGGTAAAATATATCCTTCGCGGAAAGTTGCTATTAGGAATAAAGCAAAACAAACTGAAGAAAAAGCAAACTTAAGTAATTTGGCCATTTTTATAATAAAAATGAATTAACCGTTTGTTAATTTTTTAAGTATAAAAACCATGTTAAAAATGACAAACATATTGCTACTTATTGGGAACTTTTAAGCAACAATGGGTATCATTTTAATTGTACAGATTTTTCTCAGTTTAACATTGTTGAGAATTTTTTCGTGTTTCTTTTATTTCATTTTTCAGTTCCGTTCAGTGTTGTACTCATTGTTGCTTTTATATTTCAGATAATTTTTAATTATTGCATTAATATATAAGTTTATTTGTTACTGCTACATTAAACATAAAGTTTTCTTGAGGATGCTTTCACTTATATTTGACTTCTTTATTATCACGGCGGTTAAACATATTTTTCTTTGAAATCATACGGACACAATTTCAAAGAAAAATATGAATTCTTGTGTGGCTACTCTGCGTATATCAGGAAACTTGACATGGAATGGGAAGAAGACGGTAAATTGGGAGACCCAAATGACGAAGTACGGTAAGATGATTGATAATTCTATTAAATTAATTTAAAAAAAAAATATGAGTTTTTACCAAAAGCCTGCCCTAGATCAAGACATAACACAGTTAACTTTTCTTAACTTAATAACAGTTAAAGTTTTATATTAAAACAGTTTATTTCAGACTGTATTCTTCCCCAACTGTTTTAATATAGAAAACGTAAACCATATACTATTTTAGTACTTGTCTCAGTTTTCTTTTGCAGTTTAAGCGCGGTTTTTTACTTGGCAAAATTTTCGAATAACGTTATTCAAAAATACTTACTCATTAGGTACAAGAGGTAAAATGCGTACAATTAGCACTGCTTTTGCATATTTTTATTAAAATAAACACAAAATAACAACATTCAACAAATTTTTTTTCCACTATGGAAAGCTTAAAGTATAAGGATTACATGTCTTGGCTGCTTTACAGTGACTCTTAATAGGAAGGGGCCCCATGGGGTACGAAAAAAAATAGTTTTGAGTTATATGCAGAGAAAAATTTGGAAACCTCCTGCTCTACATCCACTATGTTTCTATGTGTTCACTTAGTTTTCTCCCCATCTTGTTACATCTCCCTTCAGCTCGAGGGAAAAAGTTCACTCGTGAAATTAAGATGTTGCCACCCAAACTAACAAAATGTCTCAGAAAATGTTTACGTAATCTCCTTAGCGCGTGTATGCTTTTTCCGGCGCCCTTGTGTGTTTTTGACGGCTCGCAAAGTGGATTATGCCATGGTCCTGTCTCAAACTGTTACGCTCAAGAGCTCTTAAACAAATGAAGTTAGAGGGTAAATGGTATTATGCAGCATGATTTTGTTAGAATTCACCTTCTTTAGAAGCGCGAAGTTCACCGAATCCTGGTGCGTAGTTGCTAATGCTTTTTGTAGGTTTCGCAGGGTGTCTAATTACGTTTTAGAACTGATACAAGTATAATGCATGTTTTTATATAGGTTTTACTTTGTTATGAATATAAATTTAATCTTCAATTGTATTGACTTTATAATTTTCTCTCCATAAAAAACGTAAATAAAATTAAACACAATACTGCAAAATATTTCGTAAAGAAATTAGTCCGGACAATTTATAAATTGTCCTCATTATATATAATGAGGACACAATTCATGTTTTTTACTTTTTGTTGTATTTAAATCTTTAAAAGAAAGGAAAAAATAACTTTTTCAACTAAATCACTTAATATTAGCTAATTTTAAAATAACGATAATTGAATATCTGAAACTCATGATATTAAGAAAGTATCGAGTTAGTTTTTGAACCACTTTTCTTATGAACAAGCACTTATAAAATTAAATGGGAGATTCTTGTGAAAAAAATGCAGACGATAACTTTATTCTCAAAAGCATAAGATGTTATTTGGAAAAGATTTTATCTGCTTATACTTAACACGTGAAGGGTGTGGTTTTGGAAACTGAAAGGACAGGAACTGCGGCGTGGCTCGTATTAAAAAAAAAATCCTTTGTCACATCTGTGGTGTGATGGTTTGAAGAGATTACAGGTAGCGTGACATATTTATGTGTCGGAGGACCAAAAAGAGAAAATATAATCGTAGCAATGCATATATTGCCAACCCTTACTCTCTTTTTTCCCCAACCTTCCCTATTTTACGAAAATTCTCCCACTTCCTACATAAAATTTTCAAAGTGGCCCTGATTTTCTTTGGATGTTTGCTGTGAGTTCCCATTCTATCGGGTTCTTTTGGCGTCATTTTGTATTGCAAAAAAGTTGTTGTATATTGTATTAATTTTACCAAGAATGAGTGATCCTTATCGTGTTCTTTAAAATTGCAATTTCGATTTGATTAACGAAACTTTTTTTTTCTTAAAAATGCTTAACTACTTTTACCTTAAAGTCTCGATGTATGTAAATATTTGCTGGTGGTATTATTGGCATTATAAAAGGTACTTTAGAATAAGTGCAGGGTGTTTCAGAAAGGGCGGCTTTTATTTGGAAACACCGTCTTTTAGGGTCATGGAAGTACGTGCTAACTTGTTAAGTGACTAATGTGAAAACGTTGGAGTTCCAGCGCTTCTAGTGACAAAACAATAAGAACGTCAAAAATGAAAAACTAAAGGAGATAGAATAAAAATTTTAATTAGAAGATTTTGTGCAATATCATAACAAAACAAAAAAGAAATACAAGTCAAGTACTAATAGTAGGGGAGCCCATGATGCTAAATGTGGATTTACTCGAGCGCGTCAGATAATCATAGGGGAGATACCTTGCATGCTTTTGAGTAACTCCACCAAATATAAGCTCTCTATGTTGGTGGGTTTGTTTAGAACAGCCCGTCAAAATTTGAAAGAAAACTAGATACATGGACATACTCGAGCGCATCAGATTGGCTACCAAGGCAGTTTACAACTAGTTGAGCCTAGTTTCCTGGCTACTAGTCTATAAACATTTTGTTTCGTACATTTTTCTCAAAAAGAGCGATAGCGTCTTACCGGTCTTGGCTTTACTTTGCAACCCTCCTGCTCCCTTACCCACCGCTCAAATCGGCAGATTTTAGAAAATGTACACTTTTTAGCTGGTAACTAACCTACCTTATCATTATCTGACGCGCTCGAGGGATCGAGTATGTCCATTTAACTAATTTTTTTTTACAAATCTGACGGGCTGTTCTATAGACAAACCCCCCTACATAGAGAGCTTATATTTGGTGGAGTTACTCAAAAGCATGCAAGGTATTCCCCTTATGATTATCTGACGCGCTCGAGTTACTACCCAAAAACACTCTGGGCTCCCCTAAACAGAAAAAAAAAGTTTTATGAAAATATATTCAAGGAGATATTAGCAAGAAAATTTTTTCGGCTTCATAAAAGATTTTGCAAATCTTTTCTTTTATAAATTTGATAAACTGTATTTTCATCATGAGTAGTCACAAAACACATTTGGTTTTCAAATTTGGGACTGTATAAAAACAAGTTAAATTCGTTAAAGAATAACGATCAACGATTTTGATAAATTGCCATCAAGTCGCTCCGCCGGACGCTCTTTATTCATTCCATAAGCAGCTGCCCAAGAGAAAAAAAGTGCATAAATCTTCCGAAAGTTTTTAGAATGCTCAGACGATTCCAGCAACTAGCCCCGCCCATTTTCCATCCAAAACATAAAGCAGACGACAAATAAGCTTTAATAGGGGGCGCTGTCATTTTCGCGCCAAACTGAACACCAGAAATCGTCCAGTTTCCACTTTCGACGGGGAACGCGTTTGGGTCGGGAGATACGTCCGGTCCGTCCGGGCACCTCTCTATACACGTGCGTCCGGCAAGATTCTCGAGTTCTTAAAAGTTTTTTCTTTGTAATGCTACTATCGATGGAGAAATTGTTTCCTTGTTCAGTCAACACAATGATCCGGCAAAAAATCGCTGTTAGGCAGACCTCAGTGAAGGTGAGTTATGTTATTTTTAAAGAGAAGATATTAAAGAGAAGCGGTATTGTTTTCAGCTGTTAGTCAATCTTATATAAAAAGTTTTTGCAAGTTTTATCGAGGCATCAACTTTTTCAAATTATTATTATTTCATTTTATGTGGACCTGAAAATTAATAAAGAAAGTGGCGTATATAGAAATTTATTGCGGGAAGGGCTCAAAATTATTCCTTCACCCCCATGCGTTTCCTTCACCCCATATAAGTGGTAACGCAGATAATTTTAGTTTTTAAAAAAAAGAAAAAAAAAACCAGAATTTTATCTTTGTAAATTCTATTGACTGTAAAAAGGGAAATTCAACTGGATAACCTTGTTGCTAATAATTTGCACAGTGTACCCTCCTCCAACTTGAGTAGGATGAAAGCTTTTGGATGTACTAATTTTATTTATACAAAAAAAAATGAATTTCTAATAAAATGCCGGTACATCTTACAAGAAATTCATTTTTACACGTATGACACTCAAATACTCGCATTTTTACACACAATTAAAACAATTTCAAGCCCTAAATTGAAGCTCTTTTTGTCTTTCATGAGGTTTCATATCAACTTTTTACTTATTTATTATTATTTTCCTAGTTTTTCTCTACTTTATAATATGCGCACCATTTATATCAAAAAGAGATACCCTAACAGTAACTAAATTTCCCCCCACATTTTCCTGCAAAATCTATAACGCGCTTCGCACAACTTTTAAATTACAACATTACCTTAGATAAGATTGACTTTCAAAATAATAATACAAAATGGTATTACATTAATAAGGTTCGTATTCAATAGTTTGGGGAAGATGCCTTATGTTTTTTTAAGAATAGAAGGTCTTAAAAACTAAATTTTCAGTTAAATCTCAAGGTTTATAGTGAGAAATTTATTTAAAAAAAAGTATTACCACTCCTCACTTAGAATCACCTATAGCTCTATTAACAAAATCTACATTATGTATAATGTTTTATTATTAAATTAATTTCAATACTACATCTTTTTGCAATAATTTCTGACACCTTTTGATAATATAAGGCGTAATACCAGTTTTTGTATTAGATCTAAGACCAGTTTAAAATTCAATAATTTTCATTAAGCTAGCATATTATAAAAATATATGAAACAAATCTTGAATCTTGATGGCTTAGGTACAATTGGCATATTTTCCAATGTATTACTATTTGCACTTTAAAAACTATTTATTTATTGATCAAATTATTTATTGATCAGTTACATTGACTGTCAGTACCTCAATATTCTAGCTTGCCAGTGTATTCAATTCTACAAGAATAATTTGATAATGCTTTACACCCTTGGAAGTGGTTAACCGTGAATATACTTAATAAAATGCTCGTATTTTCAATTTGAAGTGAACATTTCTCTTATAACATTTTCAAAACTGAGTAAAATATACTCAAATCTGAGTATGTCACACAGCTCCAAATCAAATTTACTCAAGTTTGAAAGATGCATAAACTTATTTCTGAAAAATGCTAGTACTCAAAATCGATAATCAGGCGCTTACTATTGAGTAAGTGCATGTTTCAGACATTGTCCAATATCCTGATGCTGATAATATCAGCCATCGTAGTGTTAAGAGTCCATAATGTCCTATGTTCGAGATGTCTCACCTTAAAATGAGTTTCCATTTTCCAGAATTTCCATTTTTCAAACAAAAAGTAAATATAATTTGAGTGGTATATTAATTTTTTGAAAATGAGTATTTCATAATTGAAAAAAATTGAGTCGTCATATATTTAAAACTAAAGGTTTCGTATCAAAATGAAAACTTGGACTAAATTATAATTTACACGGTTTCACTTTCAATGTTCATCATGTGTAATTCTCACCGAAGAATCACACATTTGCATAGGAAATCGGAGGAATTAAAAGTGAAATGACAATTTACACTTGTCATTTTGTATGATTCCTTCAAAATGAAGATCGAAAGTGGAAAGTCTAAATAAAGATTTACTCAGATTTTGGTATTTGTCATTTTTCTCAGTGCTAATATACATCAAATTAATACAAGACAAATAATGAAAATGAGCAAACATTTAAACATATTTTAGTGAATACAGGAATTAAATTAATTTCTTCATTAAAGAAAAACTTTAATTTCAACGTTAACTTTGTAGTTTTATAAATCACCCTTTCGTACAATAAGGCAAAGTAAAAACTTTGGTGTTCTTTTCAAGTCAGTTTCAGCAAAAGGTGTTCCTTAATTAATTTACCTTCAAAGTTGGCAGGTTTCTTTAGTTAAACGTTGTGCTCACATTTACTTTGAGAGAAACCACTGTTTGGAGATCTCAAAACTGTCAACATTTTGTTTCAAAAATGTTTTAGGATTTTAACTTTATTTTTCGAAACACCCACTGAACGAAAATGAACTTTCTTGACAGCATGCTGGAGTTGGTATAAAAGTGGTTTTAAAATACCCTTAAATATTATTTATAGCAAAAGTATGCATGCTTATACTTAAAATATGCCTTTTTTAAACACTTAGAAAGGTGTAAACCATATAGTTTTGGTCCTCAAACGATTATGTATCAAGTAAAACTAATTATTTATGCCAGACCTTATTCATGTGTATTCTTTTACAAATGTAACTGACAATTCAGGAATTGTGCGTTGACTTATTCTTTTACATTCGTAAATAGCTAACAAAAAATTTTAATGAATAATTTTGTTACCTAGGAATTTAAATATCATTTAATGACTTTAAAAGTATGAAAATTTTAAATAAGTTTTAACTCACATTAAAAAAAGTATGAAAAAGTTAAATTTTTAATTACAATACCACATTACTTAAAATCTCTAGAATCCATGCTTCGTAGATAAAGCTGTGAAATACCTACAAACAATTTTGAATCAAATCCATTTCAAATTCTTTGAAATCAAAGATGGTACGTAATTCAAGCACCTATCAAGATTGTTCCGTTTTTTCTTCTTTCCCAAATGACATAGGGGCTGTTATCGAATTTCAGAGAAAGCTGATTTAGAGGGAGACATTTTTGACTTCCCAGTAGAAGAATTGAATTTGTTCACTTCTTTCAATGCGAAAAACGTTGACGGGACTATGAGAAATTTAACACGAACAATTTTGATGCATCATTTGAATAACATAATGCACTTGTTTGAATAGGAAATAGTTTTGAGAACTTATACTTTGTTACGTTTGCTAATTTTTTTTATTTAAAGAAGCATCTTATACCCTGATTTCTGCAGTTCATTATTCATCATAGCTGTAACATCATTCGCTCTTTTTGCAATGAATATTTGTATAGAGCATTTTCAATCACATGACTCGGACCTAACAACGGCCTTAGCAACAGAAGATGTTACAGTTTTTTGCCCTACAGAGGTTAACAGTTACAGAAAATGACTAGCCGTGGAATTCTTCTATTGGAGCATTTGCAATCACGTGATCCCAAACTTAAAAACCGCCTTAGCAACAGATAAACAACGGCCTTAGAAACAGTTAAAAGCCCTAAAAAGGTTAACAGTTAAAAGAAAATAATCGGTTGTGACGTCACCTGAAAACACTCCATCCTCCCTAAGTATCCTCCCTTAACATTGAACTAAATTCCGTTGTCTCAGCTAAATTTTATTGTTGGATAGTAAAATCAATATGTCAGTACCGTGAACCAGAGGGAAACAGTACAGTACTAATACAGGGTGTTTCAAAAGTTCCTTTAACGGCTTTTATTTGGAAACAACGTCTCTCAGGGTCATGGAAGTAAGGTGGGCCTACTTCCTAGGTGGATTAGGGAAGTGGCCATGGAGAATTCTATTAGATTGCAGTGCTTCTAGCGGCGAAATAAAAAAAAAGTTTAAAAAAATTAATTAAAAAACTAAAGGAGATAAAGCAAAAACTTCTGTACAAATATTATAAAAAACTCAGTGAAAAACATTTCAATGGATGTTTTTTTATTTTTCAGTACATTTTGTCATTTAACACAAAAATAAGTAATAACACTAAAAAACTTGCAAATTGTCGAATTTTTTATTTTGTTTAGGCTTGAATAAGTGTTATTTTAACATGCTAATATCTCCACAAATATTTACGATATTTCATGAAATTTTTTCCAGTGAGTTTTTCATAATATTGTCAACAATATTCGTATGAAACCTTTTGTTCTATCTCCCTTAGTTTTTTGAAATTTTTTTAAACGAGGATGCCTATTAAGGCCGGGCGGCAAACATTCACAGAAACTCCCCTCTTCAACGAAAAACTATGTGTATCTGCTCTTAGAATGGTTACTTTCAATAATCACCTATAATTTTCAAGGATGTAAACATCTTATTTTCCGAGAAAAACGCTATCTCTTATGAAATTGAGCTTTAAAAACCCGCCGCATTAAACCGTTTCGCCTTACTTCAGTTACAATACGAACTAAACTAGACAACTAAAGCCTAGCCACTGCTTTTAGGTAAAAATGTTAAACTCAATAAGCATAATAATCCCTAAAAAAATAGCGATTGATGGAGGGCTTTCTACAATGCTACTGGGAAAATAACCTCGATATCTTTTTAAAATTTTAGTTATTAACAATCGGTACATTTTAATCAAAATAGAGTAAAAGATGTGTCATGCTTCTTTTTACAGTAGTTGGTACACAAAGATTTAAAAAAATATATACTCTACGTCTACTGGTACAATCTTACCACACTTAGTACAAACAAGCAAATTATAAAAGAAGAGGTGCTAATACAGAAATAACCACTCATGTTTAATGCATATCTGCTCAATCTCCCGTTCATTAATTTTCGCCTCGACCAGAAACAGGAAAAAAAGAAATCCCACTAATTCTAAGGGGTGTCACTCAAAATCCGGAAAGGGAGCGATTATGGATGGTAAACCTCGAATCCGTGAAGAATGAAAACGTTCCATTCGTGGAACAGATCGGCGTGGGAGGTAAAGCCCCCACCATTTGTCTGGTTATTTCAAAAGACGCCGCCGCCCTGCTGAATTATAGATCGAATCGCAATTGATAGGCGCATTCTAAACAGATTCGAAGTGCCCCCTAACACACCACCGTTCTGCTTATTGGCGGAATTGATTTTTTTCGATAATCTGTGTGGGAGAGGGGACTTTTTAGTGTTGATAGATTGATAGAACTAGGTAAAGGGTATGAAAAAGACGTATGGTCCGTAATTTGTCTGAGCTGAAAGGATGTTATGATGCTAACAAGGAAACGTTCTCTAGGGTGAACTCACAGAATTGGACGAAAATTTTACAGGGGTTAGTATATGACTCAAAACACCTTCTGTAAAAAAATTAGCTGCTAAATTACAGTAGAAAAGCTGTAAAAAATTATTAAAAATTATCATATTTAACGCCAAATGTAACCCTAAACCCTACTAGGCGAGGATGCTTCCTTTGGCTCTGTGCCAAAAAATTCTAGAATAAATTGGCCGCGTTTTCTCTGAAGTAGTTTAAATGAGCGAATAAAAAAAAAGGTTCATCAAATGCAAAAAAGGATTAAAAATGAATTAAAGGAGGAAAATAAATCAAAGGAAAGGAAATTAATTAAAAAACTGTTGTTTTAATGGATATTCTGAAGAACTTTTAACAAAATATCTCAATTTCACGTTAAATACAAATTTATCCCATCTGATAGAAAATTCGCCAAGTCGCCAAGTGGTGTTAACTGAATGTGGTTGGCATCTCAGAACCCAATTTTCAAAGTTAATTTACTCCTTTCCTAATGAAATTTAGCAGCTAATTTTTTCACAGTAAGTTTTCTTAGCCATCTTCTTATGCCTGTAAAATTTTCATCCAATTCTGTGAGTTCACCCTGAGAACGTTTCCTTGTAAGAGCGTTTTAGCGTCTCTATTTAAAATGATAAGGGAGTGTGCAGAACTATGGTGCAGAACCTATAAATTATAATATGCACTTTTGAAAAACATAAAAATAACACATTAATTAATGAAAAAACTACGTTCAATTCAATAATCTTAAGCAGGTTTTATGGTCATTTTGGTCCCCCTCCCCCTTGTCAGCAAATATAAGCAAACCTCAATCCCCCTCATACGTAAAAAAAGAAGCCCAAAGCCTCTTTGTTCCTTTTTTGTACAAAATATTTAGCAAAGCTTAGATTTCTGATATTCATGTTCTCCATGAACACTTAACCTATCGTTAAAACTTTCCTTGTGAAAATGCCTAATTTTTTTCCTGATTCAATTTTTTTTTGTGAGAACAAGAGATTTTCGAAAATGCAGTGCTTTTAAAACCTCACGTAAGAATCACTCATACTCCCCCTCCCCCTTGTCAGAAAATAAGCAAATAGCAAACCCCTTCCCCCCTTAGGTGCGGCCCTAAAGTCCTTTTAAGGGGACTTGGTACCAAAATTTTTTTTTCTCTAATAACTGGATTTTATTATCTTTTAAGGTTTTAAATTATGTATTTACTTCATACTAATTCATATTTAGCCAAAAAAGCCGAGTTCAAAAATTTATTTTTTAAAAGAATTACAAAAAACTTCAAAAAAAATGCCCGAAATTACCCTACATTTAAATTGTAACTCCTCCCTCATTATATGTTATTTTGACTTGATTTTTTTCTGAACATAAATCAAACATATATAGTCATTTGTAGGCATGGAAATTTGATTATCTATAAAAGTTTCTGAAAAATAAAAAAAAACTCTGAAATTTGACATTTTTTTCGAAAAAATACCCTAAGTTTCCACTTTAATGCTCCGTAAAAAAAATTGCAATAAATATATTATAAAATCCATGCCTGAAGATGTTAAGCAGGTGTTACTGATAATGACTACAAAGTTTGAAGTGGTTTGGATGATTAGAAAAAAAGCCTTTAGATTTTAAACATTAAAAACCTTGTTTTGAGAAAAAGCCGTTTAAAGATAGAAAACTAGGCTTCTTAAGCCTATCTAGGCCTCAGAAATCTCAAAATTTTTAAACTTAGAATCCCCATATCATTATGAAACTTGGTAGGAATAATTCTAAGGGTACTATCTTCACTTTGATTGTAAAATCTCAAATTCGATATTTTGACCAAATTTTGGTACTGAGTCCCCTTAAAATAAACAAAAATGTAATCTTATAAAAATAAATGTGTGGTTAAAACGCATAGACTTGTGTTCCAGTTGGCTAAATTACATTAGCCCCCAATGATTTAACATGCAGCTTATTCCGTCAATAATTTCAGAAATATTCAATTAGGCTAATGCTTTTGATCCTGCATTTGAGTTTATACCTTAATTTGTTTTTGTAAGCCAACTTTTTGAAAGGGCATTGTTTTAATTAATTTTTTAGATATTTATTTGTTCTTTAGTTAGATAATGAAAAAAAGGTATTTTGCTGCTACAATACCAGTTTTATTTAATACAATGCTAGGATTAAATAAACTGCGTTTGTTTTATCCCTCAATTTTTACTTGGGGGAAAATGGATTTGTTTTGTCTTCATTGCATTTGTTAATTAAATCTTAAACTACATTTTAAAGATATATAGGTATCTTTTGTATTTTATGAAAAATTCTAAACTGTTTTCAGTGAGCTGAATACTATTTTTTTTAAAGGATGAAATTATATATTTTTATCTATTCTTTTGCCTTTTTACGCTCAATTTGAATAGATTAGAATATCTTGATGTAGAATAGTTTCAAGGATTCCCGAAAAAGAGAAGTGACGACAAATAACGACTGACTTTTTTGAGGAATAAGATGAAGCAAAATCTTATCCAAGATTTCTACAAAACGTTTTAGTTAAACTTGAGGGATTACCTTTTATCTGATCAAACTTTTCCTTCACTCATTACCATTGATGAGCCCATAAACAAAGAACATTTAGTATAATCTGTTTCTATCTCTGTTTCATCCAAAAAGTTTCGACTGAAAATGTAGATATATTCAACTCCAAGATTTTTTTTTCATTAAGTGACAAAGACCGTTAATGATAAGGAACGGATTAAGGGAGCAGCTTTTAAGTAATCCAGTAAGAGTGATTTTCCCATTGAAGAAAGACATTCTGAATTTATGTCATCTTCTGTAAGATTTGATTTTGATCCCGAATTTTTTTCAGTTTAAAATTGATGTTGGTTTCTCTAGGGGTTTTGTGCTGAAACAATGCAAAGGAGATCTAAGTAATTAAAATCCAGAAGCGGGACTTCTTGTTTTGTAGCATAAATTGCATATTCTCGTTATGGAAAAACCACGTTAACTTCAATGATTCGATCAAAGCTAGCAAAGGAATATAAATCAACGAATAAGGAATCTAAATGGTAATTAATAAACGCTGCAAAAACGTTTTGTGACAAATCTGTGTGAATATCATTTAGATTTGAACTTCTTCTTTTCAAAGTTTTGATTTTCTGTCAAAGTTTTTCTCGTGGTGATAGGGTGGTCAGTCGACCATGTAATCATAAATAATAAATAATTTAATTGCTCTGGAGGCTTCCAATAAAATTCAATAGTTACAAGAAGATCTCATAAATGTGGAACAATCGTTCATTCCAGTAAAATTTTTGGAATGTAATTGCCAAATTTTTTTTTCAATTTAAATCCAGCTGCAATGTGATCGAAAAAGAGAAAAAACTTCCTTTAGAAAAAATGTTTTCTGAAATTAGTCACCTGTTTTAGTATTTTGGAAAAGTTTATAAGACTTGTTTGGTTTATTCATCCATATATAAACCAAATAATCTGATAGACTTTTCCAAAATACTAAAACTGGTGACTACTTTCAGTGTTCGTTCTCTGGGAGTGTTCATAATTAAAGCAAACTCTATTCATTTACTGGGTATATCGCAGTGTTTTCACTAAAATCAAAATAGTACCTTCAAAACTATCAATTTCTGCGATCTGAAAGTACTTTCACCGTATTGCCGAAAAAACCTGTATAGAAACATACTTTATTTTTAAGAATTCACCGAATACTAAGTGTCTATTCACTGGGCAATTCACCCTATAGACATTTCAATTTTCTTAGGAAACGAAGGTTAACTCTATCGTCAGCATTAAATTTTGTCCTGGAACCATATTCAATGATTTTTTAGTGATAAACTTTGATCCGGAACAAAATTCACTTTTGACTAGGTACTGATACTAGTTTTGGAAAGAAACCTACACAGTATTAATTGTTACTACCTTTGCCTTCCTTGGTTTTTACTGAAACTCCAAATACATTTCCTCAAAGTTCAGACTTTTGAGTGATGATGTTATGGCAGAAAACGAGAGATACGATCTACGATCGAGAAAAGGATCGGATTCTCAAAAGCTCAACACTCCACCGACCGGTTACAAGATCTTTTCGCGTTTATAAAAAAAAACCCTACCATTTCTTCTAGGGATTCAACACTACAGTATCAATTCTTTGATATTATCCGCTAAAAAGCCAGTGTTCACTGAATAAAACACCAACATGATAAAGTATGCTGCCATACCAAAGGTGCATCCCACCTGTTTTTAATTAAAACCTGTATTTCGGCATAAACTCGCCTTGTGGTCGAAGTTGCGGTTTTTGACCTTGACCATCATCGGCGCACCATCCCTTTCGCTCGGTACAGTCACGCAATTAGTGTCTAATTATGATCATGCTCTTAATTAATTGGCCTCCTCCTCCCACTGCTGCTGCGGATCCGAAGGGTTGAGATCGCATTAGCATGGTGGGGATTTGGGTGGGACACATTCTTTTGTTCTTTTTCTCTTGAACTTTCATTGCTGCTGGGATCCGTGATCGTGAGTGATGGGTTTGTTCCAAGCAGCAGCGTAGTGATTATCATTTTTATAGTTTTATGCAAACTGAAATTTTTGAGGGATTTTTTTTGAGTTTTTAAAAAAATATAGTTTTGGGAATCGTTTGGGAAATGAAGTAAAAGTTTAAAATTAATTTTTTAAACAATTCACACATGTTTTACGAGTCAAAATCAAATCAAAGACTATTCCCAACACATATAAATACAAGGTTGTATATACAAATAAACATGAATAATTGAAACAGGGAAAAAATACAAAAAGTAATGGTGAAAACTTTGAAGGATTATAATATCTCAAAGGAGCCAAACGGCTCTTTCATGGGCTAACATATTCCTATTATGAACGAACATAGAACAAACAGAAAATCAAATAAACAGATAAAATCAAAATGTAAGGAAATACAATGCAAATCAAAAATGGAATACTAAAAAAATGTCATTCTCAATCATCTCATTTTAACAAGTAAAACAAAAACAAATTTAAAACTTAAAAAGAGGCTTTGCGGGGCTGGCTAGATGTTTTCTTTGCAGGTATTTTATAATCTTAATTATCACCTGACTGAATTCAATAAATTGTCTATATTATTTAAATTTAAGATAAATGAAATACAAAGTTTTTTTTAAGAGTAAAGTTTGGTTCTATTTGTGTTTCATACGAAAATTTATTGAAAAGAATAACAGATAAATAATCGAAATGTTTTTTTTTTAATTATATCTTTATGAGGGGTCCTGTTCATAAAAGAGAAGAGGTGAGTTAAGGCTCATTTAGACATTACTTTTGATAAGTATTCATTTTGGAGGAATCATTTATTGTGAAAAGCGTAACTTGACGTATCACTCTTTACTCCTTCCAATTTCTAAGAAAACTAGCGATTCACAGGAGTGAATCGCACAGGATGAACTGTGAAAGTGAAACAGTGTGAATGAGCCTTTATGACCTTATTCACTGCTGACCTAACCATCGGTTATAGAAGGATTCCGTTTTAACTTCTTCTTAACCAGCCTTCATACTACATTTAATAAAGAAACCCGTAAGATGATATTCAAGATAACGCTGGCTGAATAGGTATTATGAGCATCTGATAACATTTAATTACTTTGAAACCATATGTTTCTGTCAGGGGAAAAAGGATTTCATTAACCAATGAGCAAAACTCCCAAATAGCAACCGATGAATAAATTTACCGGTCCATTTCCTCCTATGAGAATGAGAAATTGACCATTTTCGCCCCTCAGCCTTTTCCGGACAGACAAATTGAAATTCTACCAGGGGTGGGGTCGAAAAGAAAAGGTTTGTGACAGCCTGAAATGATATTTCACTCCCGATTCGCATTCCTTACATAGGATAATAAGTGCTTTTGCTGATTGACGCTGGGTAAAAGAAAAATGGATTGTCTTTTTTTTTTTGCATGAGGTGTGTGGGAAATGGTTAATGGTCGTTTCCGATTCCTGGAGTCGAGATCACACCTACCGTGGTAAAGATGTGTCTTTCCGAGTAAGAGTAATTGAAATCCAAGTAAATTACTCTGGTTGTCGAGATTGAAATGCGGATTGTGTAATTCTTTCGGTTTGGTGATTTGGGTGTGACAAAAAACGAACTATTTGTTATTCTGCAATGTCTAAATGTTTATCGGTGTGCTTTGATCTCTAGTTTTGTGCTAATTTATAAATGTGTTCGTAAGCAGAGTTTTTTTTTCAATGATGGAGTTGAATGGAAATAGATGTAGCCGTAATTTTATTGTATTGGGCGGGTGCCCGTATGGGTGGTAAAGAGAAAAAATTTTCAAGAAGGAGAGGTTTTTAAATTTTAAAATACACGAGCTTACATAATATCGATGATGTAATACAAAATCAAGTAATATAAATATTCTATATAATTCGTAGTAAACAACATAATATTTGTAATAATAAAAGGTTGAAGAACCCTTAAAATACGTTCATGATCCTTAAAGTAGATTTAGGTCATGGAATAAAAACACTTATTTACCAAAGTAAAATTCTTAACATTACAGCAACACATTTAAGAAAACAGTTAAATTTTGTAGAGTATTATAGGAATTTTATCCAACAGGAAAAGCAAACTTAAAAATAATTTTCGTACATTTTTTTTACACGTTTTAAGTAAAATAATTCTTTTAATTTTGTATAAATATATCCTGTGATTTCTGAAAAAATTATAGTTATCGTATTTGATTAAAAAAAAAAGAGTTTTATATGAGCTGGTTAGAATGGTAGTGTATAAGTCCACTGGGCGTATTTTTGAGTATTTCGAAGGTTTTCTCTAACGGCGGCGGCGGCTGTATTGTTCCTATGGAGAATGATGCATTATTTATAGATAGCTCTTTTAGGCCACTCATTGAGATTTTGACTTAGGTGGCTACTACACTAGGTAAAGGATTTTAAAATAAATTTCCAAATCTGTGCTTTTCCCAAATTTTGTATTTTTGTACCCCTTTTATCCTGAGCAGCTCAAGTGTGTAAAACAGTGTAAAAACTCTGATAAGTTCCTGGTCTTCTGGGCGATGACACATTTTTTCCATGATACTAATGTTCTACTTACACACACTTCAGGTAGCTTAACTTTGGGTAGCAATGCAAATAGTATTTTTAAAACTCTTTTTAGAACCGTATTGAAGAAACCATTACAATGAAAATCGCAATTGGCCTTTTAAATGTATTTATCATTTACATTTTCCCTCTTAGGGAAATAAAATAACTAAAAGATTGGGATTTCGCATGAAGAACCTAGTGAGTTATCCAGCCCATTAAACACGCGACAGCTCTAAAAAAAATATCGCACGACAACCACAATTTGATTAGGGATGAAATCCCGACACCTTTTATCTGTTTTCCCTGTCACAATCTCCCCATCTCATCAATTCCTAACGTCACCCTTGTTTCCCGCCCTGGCAATTGTAACGAAACGACTAATTGTCCTACAAAAGAAGACGACAGAAACCGAAATCGGGAGGGAGATGAGGAATACGACCTGAGCTGTTAGGAGACAGTTTCCCGGTAATTGATGTAATTCACTGGCTCTGTGGCCGGAGTAAAATCCCATTACGGTAATTGTGCAATCAGCGGCATTGGAAAAGGAATAAAGGGATACTGGTGGATACAACCAATAAAAATGTCTAAGCAGTTCCTTTTATAACAGCTTTAATATTTGAGATTAATTTCGAATTGGAAGATGTAGTAGGTTATTTAATTATTTTCACAGGAAACATTCAATAAATCGCCGCTTAAGAAGCAACATGTCCTAAACCACTATTACATCTGACACAATCCTTCTTTAGAAGCAGTGGAGCTTGTTTGGCGACTTATGTACGTATTATTGCCATATAAGTTTTTGGTTAGTTAAACGTTCTTGATTTATAACAAAACTATCAAACCAGCTACGGCCTTGGGATAGCTAATTTGAAAGTATTAGAAGTCATATCAAGTTTGGTTTATTGATTTTCCCATGTCAGAGAGCGAGAGAATATAGCGAAAAAAGAATTCCCAAGAAAATTACCCACCTTTCTTGATTTAAGTAAAAAATCTCGAATCAGTTATGACGGAATGGGGTTGTGTTATGTTCGATTGAGTCTTGTTTAATATACTTACTTCTTCCACCGCACCCAGGTAGGAATAGTAAAATACCAGTCTTTAACCTCTTATATCTCACATGAGTGGAAAAATTAAAATAAAAACACAACTTCAAATCATCTTTAAGATACATCTAATTGATAAATTTAAAATATTCTTGAAATTTGAAGTTTTCTGACAGAAAACTAAAAAAAAAGTCTTCTAAAGTTAATTAAATTAAACAATAAATGTCATTGAATGAGGTTGTTTGTTGTTTCTCCTTTGTCCGATTCCAAGAAACTGGCGATGCCCTGTACTGATACTGATCTGAATCCGTTGTGACACTACCCTTAGATCCGAATCTTATACATTATTATCTTATACACCCTCTCGGCTGTGTTGAGTAATCCCAACCCCAGGTTAATCGCAGTTTAACTTCTTTTACCAGAAACCACAAATCAGTCGAAGGGATCTTCTCCAACCACCAAACACGACGTCCCCCGTAAATTATCCCCTCTCTGCGACGTCTTCCTTTGGAATCGCCCCCAGAGCCACGGACTCGAATTCGTTTAGCGAACGAAAAAGAAGTCAAGAGAAGGATGCCGTTGCCATTAAGAAGCGGAAAAAATAATATACAGCAATCAAACGACTTTGTCAACAAGGCCCCAGGGGGCCCTCTTGTTCGGAGGAATAATGGGGGATTTTGTTCTGGGTCTGACAAGTATCGAAACAACCCCGCGGGTTGAATGTATGTATTTAACAGTTTTCGTTTAACTAGGGCCTCTGAGGGAATGTTAGAATTAATGCTTCTCGAGGGAGGATTTTGAATTATGGAGTGGTTGTAAAATGTGCTGTCAGCAAGGTAAGTTTCGATGCCTTCTGAACTTTGTTAGGTATGTTGTCCCATTAACATTAGTGTTCCTTGTTTAGGCTTACTTGTGTCCTGAGATACACGGTTGTAAGGTAATAAAGTAAAGGATCCTACTGATGTATATTGATTGTAATTTCAAAAAATTGAAAAAGTTGATAGAAAATTAGTAATTATCGTTTATTTTATTCATGGCGAAATTGTTCTTGCGTTGCAACGTTTCCGTTGTTCTTGGGAATAGTAACGATGGTAAAAAGTAGAATAACATGTCTGAAATCTATATATTATATATTAAATTAATTATTGAAAATGTATGATGAAAGTAAATTTTTTATGGTAATGGAGGATTCTTCGAGGGCTTTATTGATCCTTGACATGCCGTCATCTTGCTAGACATGTCATCTCCACACACAAACAACCATATTTTAACCCGGGGTGCCCGGCTTCGTGGTCAGATACTGTAACCACTAGGGTAGGGGGGGGGCAACGGTCGAACACAAGTAACATTAGCATTGCTACTAAAAAAAGTTTAAGTTTTTAGAAGAACTGGGTGAATTCTTTAAAAATGGATCTATAATTTTGGAACAAACGGAAACGAATATCAAATTACCCTTACGTTAATGCCCATTTGTTAAGAATAATAGCACTAAGTAAATTTATAAGTGTTATCAGTTATTAATAACATCCTTTTTGAATTCTATGAATAACTGAAGTAGAAACTATTTGAAGAATTTTCTGTACATTAATTTCAACAAGGCACAATCTCCCGTAATAAAAGAGAGATTTACAGCTTTGCGATACATGTCCCTATTGTATACGCAGATCATCATCTTCTCGAACTGCGATTTTATTTACGATGCAACTCTTTAGTGCACTTTGGCGCCTTAGCTTTTGCAGCGTCTCCGAAACGCATTCACAATTCTCTGTCGGACTATTAAATTTAATCCCTTTTTATCTCATGTTTCCCATTCGTAATAAAGCGTTACTTTAAATATTCACAGAGTAGTATGATATTTTTATGAATGATGTTTGTCCTGTATGATTCATGCTCTGGAAAAATAGTACTGTATACCACTAGGGTGTTTCGAAAGTCTATGGTAAAATTTTTTTTTTCGAATTTCCCAGATGCCCCCCCTCAAGTTGTTACAAATACTGAAACATTATTACCTGCAAATTTTCAGGTCTCTAGGACGATTTTTGACCCCCGCGCCCTTCAAAAGTATGTTTCCCATGTTAAAGTATAGGGAAAATATTGAAAATATCGTCATTTTTGGTTCTTTTCAATTTTACGAGCCTGAACGCAGTCAATATCGAATTAAAACCTATACATCATCTTTGGGACATCATTGCCTCAAGATCCTATCGGAAAAATATTCCATGGCACCTATTGGGGGGTAGTTACACGGGGGTGAAAAGCGAGCTTTCACCGAAAAACGAGGATGCTTGCCGCGGGTGCTGGTTATGCTCGCCGGCGTTTGCGGAGGGACCTGGATAAAAGCATATTTAAGTGTTTATTGAACCTTTTTCCTAAGGTACCTGGTCATTTGGAACCTATCTGGCTGGAGTTGTGTCTGGACCCCCCATGAGAGGCCTCCATCCAGCTCCCGCCGCATCAAGCGCCGGCAAGCATCCTCGTTTTTCGGTGAAAGCTCGCTTTTCAACCCTTGTAACTACCCCCCAGTAAGTGTCATGGAATATTTTTCCGATAGGATCTTGAGGCAATGATGTCCCAAAGATGATGAATAGGTTTTAATTCGATATTGACTGCGTTCAGGCTCGTAAAATTGAAAAGAACCAAAAATGACGATATTTTCAATATTTTCCCTATACTTTAACATGGGAAACATACTTTTGAAGGGCGCGGGGGTCAAAAACCGTCCTAGAGACCTGAAAATTTGCAGGTAATAATGTTTTAGTATTTGTAACAACTTGAGGGGGGGGGCATCTGGGAAATTCAAAAAAAAAAAAAAAAAAAACACCCTAAACACCCTTTTTTTGAAACACCCTAGTATACCACGTTACCCATTCAGGTATTAAATTTTATCCTATGTAAATTCAGAGTGATTTTTTTACCGTTAATTCCATAAGTTTTAGCTTTTGGTTTAATTTTGAATGGCATAAAAACATAAAAAAGGATAGGAAAGCAGTATTAATATTTTATCTGGGCATTTAGTTTATAAACATTTAGTAATCAAAAACCTAACAGGGGATTCACAAATTTATTTTAGCATCATCCCCTCTAGTAATTTCAACTTAACTATCGACCTACAACACTGCTATAACTACCCATTAAAAATAATGTTAAAAGGTCACAAATTTTCACTTAATAATAGAATGGGTAATTTTTTAAGTTCGAGTAAAGCCAATTTTGAATGCAAATAGACATACAAATATGTTTATTCTGTTATCTTCGTAAGAAGTCTTTAAAATGATTCCAACAAAATCTCATTTAACACTTTATGTCAAGATTCTCTTTCTCTTTTACCTAGAAGTTTTCCACTACTTGTACTTGGTCTATTATGGAGTATCATTATAGTTTGCCGCTAGTGACCAATTTAACAAATTTTTACATCGTCGCTTCAGTCGCAACATGACATAACTGACATTTTGGCCATTTTGGATTATACTTCAATCTTTATGCAAATTTTGGCTTCGAATCACTTCTCACAAACGGTTTTGCGAAAAAAAAAACTCCGGTCAAAAAGGCTTAAAATAAAGGTTTACAAACTATTATAAAATTATTTTCTAGAAGCTGACTAAATTCTGCATTCAACTGTACAAGAATTTAATACCTTAATGCATTTTGATTAATTTTTTCTTTGTTTTTGTCATGCAAACGAAGTTAAGGGCGCGCAAGTTCAGAACTGCTGATGGTTGGAAGAAAACTTTCAATAACACATATGGACGTCTAAAGTTTTTCTCGTGGCGGTCGGACTATAACTTCTTTTTCCTGCAAGTGCAAATGCATAAATTTAGATCACCACTTTTTAAATAAAACAATGTAACACAATTTAAAAATTGAACTCTAAGGTTTGATTTGATAGTCGACTAAAAGTCTTTTAAAAAAGTTTTCCATGTAGTTGGAGAACATCAGTGTATACAACAAAATACTTTGATTAGGTGAGTTTTTTCTACCCCGTCATATTGCCGTTAAACATGAATATAATGTTAGGGACAACATAACGTTAGGATTTTGTATCTTGTTATGTGTAAAGTAATTACACATTGTCATAAACGCGTTAAAATCTATCGAATTATGACACTCACTGAGTACTCACAGTGATTAATACTAACAACGCAAAACTGTGTGAAATTAAACTGTAACAGTGCAACATGTCCACTAGTACGCGATTAGTTTTTGTTCTAAAAAGTGCTTCGATTTAAAGAATTGGGAACCGCAGCTGTATATAGCATTGTAATGCACTGTGCTTATGCTATCCGTAATATAGATTGGTGTAGTTTGATTACATAATGGGATAGCTGTATAATGGAAATTGAATTTGCAGCATACAAATATAGTTACCATGGTGTGTTCCCGCGTTAATAGAGTTCTACATAAATTCCGAACTTTCCCATAATGCAAAACAAAAATTTAAAAGTAAGATTTAGATATGGTTTTTAAGTTATTCGTTTTAAATTTTTTCCCTGTAATCATTGTTAAAATCATATTATTTTTTGTTTTAAAATTAATTCCTTACATTTAAAAATTACTCTCGATTTCTAAAAAAAAGAATCGTGGATTTGAATAGGTAAATGAGGGGTAATAAAAATAGGTAAATAAATAATATGAAATAAAAATTAATTTTAAAGCTGTGGTGATGCTATACTTCTAAAAGATTATTGTATTCAAGTTAGAGAAAACTAAAACTGGAAGTGAAATAAAAAAAACCTAATAATGTCTGAAACGATATTCTAAACTTTAAAGGAAAGCCTTTTGTATGTGATATGTTTTGACAATTTTTGCAAAATTAATTTAGTACAATATGACTGGTGTTTAGTTCTATTGAAGATATAGTTTGTCTTAAATTACAAAATACACTACGTCCCCTTTTTCAGTTTAATAAAGAAATGAACTTTACATTTATTGTAAATTGAATACTTTTACTTTCAAAATCTGGTTTTAATTCACTTCAACATAGTATGTACTACGTCTTATATGTCTATTTAATTTCCCAAATAAGAATGAAAGTCCCACTTCAATTCTGAGTAACCTAACTTGATATATTCTTGAAACTGATTCCATAAAAGTAGAACAACTCATAGCAAATAATGTCAAGTTTACGAAACTGCAACTAGAAGTAAACTAAATTTGGCATTACATGAGAAAAATGAATGAATCTTGAAAGTTTGTGCTGGCTTGCGTATTGTATCGTCAACAATTACTGTAAAAGGTAGAAGCTCTCGTTTATTTTTTTTTAAATTCTACTCCTAAGTGTAAAAATAACTACTCTATAAAAAACATGAAGATACATAAATCTTCGTTTCTATCTGAGATTCGTGTTGTAAAGACAATCGAAGACTATCAATGGAAGTTTTGCTAACACTTTTCGAAAACTAAGTCAACTTCGAATGTCCTCCCCTCCCTCCCACTGATCGTCATTGACTCCCCCGCTGTGTCGGTGTCATTACGGAGCTGAAAACAATTCCCTTGAGCGATAAAACGATTTCCGACGCTCGTTTTTTCTTACAACTCAACTCGACAACTCTTGAGCGATTCGAAACGACAAGAATAAGAAGAAGAAGAGTTTTTCTGCGTTAGCCAGAACCGACGCCTGATTGGTCGCTAATGTCTCCGGATTTTTGTTCGAAATCCGTCGCCACGGCTTATTGGACCCTTGTCGTCTGCTTAATGGAGTGTTGCCACTTCCAGAGAGTCGAAAAAGGGGAGAGAAACGGTTTCTTTCTCTCTTCTCTTGTTTTCTCTGCTCCACCGTGGATTCGGGAAAGGTGACTTCGATTAACGCGATTAACGGAGGGGGTTTTTCCGAACAAGCGATGTTTTTCGGGAAAGTAATTAGTGGGGAAGAGAAAACGGCGGTGGGGAAAGAAGAGCGTTGTTTTAAATGGGCCTTTGGCTAATTGTGGCACTCCTTAAAGCCGCACCAAACGTTCTTTTTAATTTTCCGGCGGTTCCTTAAATATTTAAGTTAATTAAACGTAACGATCTAAATTAAGTGGGTGCTTTCTTTACTTAAATAAGAGCTATATGCTTATTGATTTTGGGGATTTAATTTGCGAACTTTTCCCACCCGCTAAACATTCCTTTCAAAACTTCCGCCAATGGGTTTTTTGATGCCCCAGAGTACATAGCGTTTAACTCACCTGTTTCATAGCGACGGGGTTAGGTTTTTAAATCTACTTGTAGAAATAAAAATTCTATCCATTAAGTACTTATTTTTTTTTTTCAAAATTAGCTGCGTTTAATGATTAAAAGCTTTGAGATTTCAATTTAAATAACTTGTTGAATTTAAAATTGGTTTGTGTTTCTATCATTTATTAGAATACAAACAGGGTTTCTTAGAATAAGGAGTCAACCTTTATGGAAGACGTTTCGTGTAGGCGTATTGATACGCATGATGCCTCAATTCCCATAAGGTTCTATTTTATGAGAATGCGTTATTTTTTTTTCTCTTTGGAGTCAAGACGTAATCATTTTGGTAACATGGTAACAATAATAATCTTTCTCACCTTGAGATCTATCCAGATCAAACTTTGGTCACAATAGTAATTTTTTACTATTTTATTCCGTATTTCATAATTCTAAATGATATTTACACTAAAATTATCATTTTATTACATCTTGATTGCTCGAAACTTTTAAAGTATAACCGAGATAATAACGTGTTTATTTACAGCGCTTCTACCCATATTTCTGACTCATGCTCAGCTTCATTACTTTAATTTTGCATTTTTCACTGTATCCGCGATTAGCAGTGATATTTCTCTTATTGCAATTCAAAGTTACGTTTAAACCTTCCCTAGTACTCATACCAAATATGTCAAGTTTACGTAACTGCAACTAGAAGTAAACGAAATTTTGTCGTATATGACAAAAATATGAACGTTTGTGCTATTAGATTAACTTTCTCTCACAAGTTTTATCAAGAGGAGAAGTTCAACTCGCCAGCATCTCAAAACGTGATTATAACCGAAACGTCTATTACTTACATACCTGACAAACATTTCACATTAAAACATTTCGTCTCTCGCTAAATGAGTTGCTATATTAACCTTTCTAGTCCTGCTCTCTCTGTTAAAAGTCACCACAATTTAGCTGTAACTTTTATACACTCAATCTCCTCTACAAACCAATCCGGTTAATTCAAAGTACGAGTGTGACGGACATAAAAGTTAACTCATGCATATTTTGCTCAAAACGAGAACCGCTTTCGTTACTAACTAATGAATGCCATCATCCAGCGGCGAATATTATTACGAAAAACCACAGCCAAACAGCGACATACAGTGGAAGCTCTTATAGCGACCTGCTCTTATAAAAATACTCTCTTATAAAGACCCAAAAATTAGTCTCTATAAGAGCACTTTTGTGCTCTTATAAAGACTAATCTTCGAATCGATTCAGCTTATCGAATACTTTTCTGGATCGGTTTGTGTGCGTCACACCAGAATTAGCCAATAAACAAATATCAGAGTATGACAAACAGCACCAAGTAACGATCGCATCTTCTTCTCGCTTGCTTTCGCCCGGGGTAACCGGCTACAATTCCAAACGAAACCTTTCGCTACCTAATGTCCTTGTTGATTTTAGACTTTAAATTTATAAGCGTATTCATTTATCTTTCTTTATTTCCAATTTTTTGACTTATATTTAAGACATAAATTTTTCATATTGCATGCAGATGCAGGGGAAATTGATGTAATAAATTTTGTTAAGCATCAGATCTTTCTAAGGAAGCTAAGCTATGCAATAAATTAAAAAGCAAATATTTATACTCTGTAAAATATTGATCTTAAACTTTATATAAATTAAAATAAAAGCAAAAAATAAGGTAATATAACATGAAATTGGAAGTATATCAAGACTTCATAAAATAAGAAATAATTGTTTAAAGTGAGGAAAGATCAATTGGATGATTCGAACTGTGTTCTAAATCCCAATGATATCGTTTTCAGGTTGAGATTTCCTCCAGACTTTATAAATTAGTCTACTAAAAGTACAGTCGGAGTCAAAAAAATCGTTACAAGGACCCTTAATAGGAATCTAGACATTAACCCCGTG
Organism: Tetragnatha montana; assembly: GCA_963680715.1. Classification (NCBI taxonomy): domain Eukaryota; kingdom Metazoa; phylum Arthropoda; class Arachnida; order Araneae; family Tetragnathidae; genus Tetragnatha; species Tetragnatha montana. Next base: position 53,557,533 of record OY796675.1, read on the forward strand.
CGCATGGTATAGGAAAAAAGGTTTGAAAATATTTCGCCAATCCCGATCGCCAAAGGTTTGCCACTTGTTAAAATTACAGTAACCCACAGAACTAAGCCAAACCTTTTGTAATTTGTTAATATTTGCGTTTCTCAATGTGGATCCCTGTGGCTTAACGGTTAGAGCGCTGGTATTGAATACTTTAAGTCGTCGCATTTAAACGTTACCTGCCACTTATTTTGCTGATTTTATAATTTAAAAGAGTTAGAAGTTATACCTGAAATTTATTAATATTTCAATTACGTTCTTATTTGTAGAAAATAAAAAGTTTTAATAAAAAAAATATTTAAATGCTGAATGCGATTTCAATTTTTTTTTTAAATTAAGTTTTTTTCCGTTATTCACATATATAATGGTATAGTAAATTTCTATTTTTCAAAGAGTGGCTACCATTTTATTCAAACATTAGTGTAGCCTAAGAAAGAAAGTAAATATCCACTTTGTTAATACCAGGGCCGCCGAGAGCCAAATCGGGCCCCGGGTACAAGGTTGAGAAGCGGGTCCCCAATGACATATTCTCATTTCGAGGTAGGGGGCGAAATTTTCTGAAATACCTCCACCCATCCATTCATAGGCTTAATGTAATTTTTAGAATATTTCTAGGAAAGATCTGAATTTCACTCAACTTAAAAGTATCGTTTTCTTGATAATACGATGAGTAACAAGTAATAAATGGGGTCTGGGGGTCTTCCCTCAGAAAATTTTTGAAAATATGCCCTAGAAAACTGCAAATTTACTCATTTTTGGACCTTTACTTGAACAAATTAATTTCCAAAATATTCAAAATGATACCCGTCTTAGTACTCAATATGAAAAGCTTTGGGTGCCAGGACCCCTACCGGCCCGGGCCCGGGGGTATCGTACCCCCTCGCCCCTCCTCTCTCGTCAGGCCTGGTTAATACAGACAGCCCGAAAAGCACATTGACCTTGAAAGCCCGTTGAATCAAACACGTATTCTCGAGATTCTTGTGTGGCGCCATCTGTGAACATCATTTTGAACTAAAAAATTTTATTGCTGACCAACCGATGCCAAAAATGAAAATCGTTTTTACTTAGATTATTTTTCTAGATTTTATGAATTTTGGAAATATCTAAGGACTTTTCGTGCACACTTTAGAAATTAAAAGTAATCCTTAAAAAATAATTTTACGTATGCAAATTCTTGGAAAAATATCTTTATCGCGCAAGATGTGTCAGTGTAGGATTGACTAATTTGTAAGAAAAAGATCATGCACAAGTGTCTTTCTTTGACAAATAGGAAGGAAATCTACTCTAATTTCATAAGTTATTGGATCCATGAGCAAGCAAAGCTTGCTTTTTAATTATTCCAGTCCGATTAGTCGGTTACAGGGTTCCAGCAGCGTAAGCTGCTCTTGCCCCTCACTGGATATGTCTCGCCTCTAACACAATTTACCCCGGGTCATGACAATAACTGTTCCACAATCCACATTAGTCGGTTACGGGGTACCTGCAGCGTAAGCCGATCCTGCCCCTTAGCAGCAGAGTCGCGTCTCGGTATGACCTCATTGGCTATGACACGCCTCTAAACCAGGCTAACCTGGATGCGATAACTGTTCCAGTCAGATGTGTTATTATTTATAAGAAATTTATAAATTATTACTGGTGGTAAAAATAATCATCTTTGGAAACTATTTACACTTTCTCAGTTTTTATTTAAGTTTAATATGACCACCACTTTTATTTTTATGTTTTTTTATTTAGGTGTTTTAATCAGGTACCGTTCAGTACTTGTTCCCCGCCAGCTTACCCACAGCTAACACACATGAGGAATGCGGTTGATCTCAGAACCCCTCTTCGAGTGTTGAATAATTGCTGTGGGTGGGTAAAAGGTATAGGCCGCATTCAGAAACTTTTAACACTTTTATGAACCGATACGATAACGATGATACGAGACCGAGAACGATCTATCGAAATGCTCTCGAAACGATCAATTTGAAACGAGTTCTCCAGCTCACTCGTCTCCTCAAAAACGAGTAATTTAGACGACTCTGATTGTTCGAAAATAAATTCGCGTCATCGTTGGGAATGGAAATAAACAAACCTCCCAACGATGACACGAATTTATTTTCAACCAATCAGAGTCCTCTAAATTAATCGTTTTTGAGGAGACGAGTGAGCTGGAGTACTCGTTTGAAATTGATCCTTTCGATAGATCGGTCTCGTATCGGTTCATAATCGTGTTTAAAGTTTCTGAATACGGCCGATAGCTGTTACGGGCAAAGTCATAAATCGGGTATTATTAATAATGCCCGAAAGCCCCCCCCCGTAGATCCGCCACTGATTATAACTATCAAGTGTAACAATAAAAGTAAATTTCATAAATCTTCATTATAACCAAAATATCTTAATTTTAAACTTATTTTTTATTTTATTGACTTAAAAGAAAAGCTTCTATTTTTATTTCAATAATATAATTTGTAATTATTTAATTTATGATCTTTAAATGTTATCACGCTGCGCTTATTAATCCACAAGTTGCTGATAAAAAGTAAAAAGCTATGCACATTGCACACACTCAAAAATATAACGTCATTTAAAAGAACTTTATAAAAATAGTTAAAATAGAATTATTTTCTGAAATACTGCTAAGAATTATGTTTATAACTTGTATTTGCTTGAATAAGTTTGGTAACAAAATGCTTAAGAAATTTCTCTCTTTCTCTGACTAAAAAATTTCTTTAAATAAAATATTTTTGCTAGTGTGAGGTTCAAAATATCCTAAAAAAATTACCTACTTATCAGAGCTGATTATTTTTTTTGTAAGATCATAGTGGAAGAGCCAGAGTTCTAATTAAATTTTATAAATAATTATTTTAAGATTTAGGGTAAAACGTTAACAGCTGCTATAAAATATAGTGCTTTGAACGAAAAAAATAATGTAAGATGGTCCTCCACAAAGATTGAATCATCCGTAAATGAATTTAAACATCAATCGTAGTGGCATTAAGAATGATCAGCATTGAGGATAGAACCCGCGAACTTCCGATTATGAAGACGTTACTCTAACCACTATACAACGATTTTGAGGCAATATTATTTGAAAAAAAAAAAAAAAACTGCGCCAAATCATGGATAACCAGCCAAATATATTTCCTTAAATTAGATATTAAAATGATTCTCGCCAATATTTTCCTGCGCCAAATCATGGATAACCAGCCAAATATGTTTTCTTAAATTAGATATTAGAATAGTTCTCGCCAATCTTTCCTATCAGAAGAACGATTCTGCGATTATTTCAAAATTCCGCAATTCCGTCACTGGAGCAACTGTAACGATTTTTTTGACGTCGACTGTACATCATTGAGGGAATCGAGTCCACCTTCCCGAAAAGCATCAAAATTGATAGTTTAGCTTAACGAGTTTATTGCTTTTAAACGAGTGATATTCTACACTCGAGTGTATCACTCGAAGTTTGCTCTTATAGCGACAAAAAACTCGGTACGGATTAATTACGCTATAAGAGCTTCCACTGTACTTGATGAAATTTGGAATACATTCTGAGCTCTGAGTTATTCCTGCCGTTTGGGAATTGATTTAACTAATGGAACTCTAAATCATTACCGAAAGTGGAGAGTTTAAACGGCCCTGTGTGTGACTAATGCACTAAAGTTCCGGAAGGCGAGTTTTAAGTTCAGCTGAGAGTGACCGCTCTCTGTAGATCGGACAGGATGGATTGATCCTTTGTTGAGTTCTGGGTTTCACCAACACCTAACAGTGGTATAATGTATTTGATGGTTAGGATTTTAGTGACGATGTTTGCTTCGTATTGGTTGATTCTCTTGTATTTTTCCCCATTAGAAACATGTGTTGGAATTTATTGATAAACAACGGAAAAAAAATTTAAAAAACATAGTGACACATTGAATTACTATTTTGATTGATTGAATTTGTGAATTGACTTGAATTTTTTCCGTTAAAATCATGTGTTTTGAATTTATTGATACATAATGGAAAAATTGTAAAAAAAATCGAGAGACTTATTGAATTATTTTCTTTGTTAGAACTAATAAGTTGTAGTGAAAAAATTTTGCTCGATAATCAGCTATAATATCAATAAGCAGGTTCTCCCAATAATGCAGCTACATTAATTTGATCTGTTTAAAAGTCTATAAATTCTCAATTGCCATGCTTTTTTACTAATATTTTACACTAATATACCTTAACTTCCATTGCGTTTGACTAACTTCTTTTATGGTATGACTACAGTTGAATAATAGTGATACTTTTTGTTGAATTATGGTGTGATCTTAATTTACTGAATCCCATTATAATGGTGATATTTTTTCTAAAACTAAACTAACTGCTAAAACTAAACTGCTAACTACTATTATAGAATCAATTGCAAATATAAATTTATAGACATGCCTTCATAAATTCCCGACCTAGTAATGTTAAGTGTTAACTAGACAACTAGACCGTTATGTGTCTAAAAGACAAGCTAGAGTATTTAGCTAAACTCTTATTCTAAGAACAACATTTGGTAAAAATTTCTATCAAATATCCGTAACACAACTTGCAGAATAAACACACCCTCTAAAAATATAGGTTCGATTTTGTAAATCCTTGTATTTTATTTCTTCTAACCATCCAATCTAATAGGAGATAGGTGGACAGCTGATGACTGACACCCTAGGGTGTCAGTCATCAGCTGTCCAATATTCAAACGTATCCAGGAGCACACAAACTACCATGAAACACTGTAGAAATTTTTTAAAAGTTGTTATTATATTCTCAGATGTGGGTCTGTAAAAACTCATATCCCACTTAGTAAGATGGAAATGGAAATCATCCTCGTCGTACTTTTTCATCCCTTTTCCTGTTTTTTTCTCTCCAAGGGGAGAAAGGAGAAAAAAGGTCGAATTCCGTCCGTCTCCGCCGTTAAGCGAAGCGTGTAAAATAAATAGAAGTTCCGGTCCTTAGAACATATGCTGAGCTTGGCCATTCTTCACCTTGACCGTCGTTTAAATTAGCAGAGTTGAGAAGTAGGGAACCGTGCCGTAGAGTTTCGCGTGAGAAAAGGTTGGTATAATGATTGCGCATCGGTGCTAAGATAAGTTTGAGTTACCTCCCGTCGCGTATTTTTAAGACACTATGAGAGTCAAATAATTTGTTAATACTGTATTGAGAAGGATAACATGAACACCTAAGATTGAATTTAATTCCTTTTTCAGCTAAGCCTAAAACAAGTTAGAATTATGCTTGAGTCAACAAAATAAAGTGAATACCAGAACAGTTCATGTGCTTATATTAATAAAAGTGAGAACGTGCGAAATCTTAGTGTTTCATTAGTATTCGTAACTTATTATCTCCAAAGATTACCTCTCAAAATTATCTGGTCTTTTTCACATTTTTAAGCTTGATTTAATTTGATTTGTTTTTGTATTTCATTATACTTTGTACGATACGCATTCCTGGAAATAAGTTAAGTCACATTTTTAAGTTTGATTCAATTTGATTTGTTTTTGTATTTCCTTATACTTTGTACGATACGCATTCCTGGAAATAAGTTAAGTCACATTTTTAAGTTTGATTCAATTTGATTTGTTTTTGTATTTCATTATACTTTGTACGATACGCATTCCTGCAAATAAGTTGATTTTTAAATTTAATTTACATGCGTGGAAGTATTCTGAAAGCCATACTTGGATAAATAAAGAAAACTTTACACGCACGAAGTTTTCTATCTACAAATTAATTCTGAGTTCCAGTGCTTTAAAACTTGACTTTAAACACAGAGACTGTCAATGCTCAATAAAGCACTGTGATAATGTTTCTTTATAAACAAAAAAGTTAAAAAAGGTTAATCTTAATTTATTTATAAAAACTGTAAACTATTTTTTAAAAAAAAAATTCTGGAAAATCTTAAAGTTTTCTGCGTTTGGCATGCTTGCGTGTGCTCTATCCAAGCCTGCGTAAAGGGTTCCGTTTTTATTTCTACATCTATAAATTGTTTCCATCACTCTTCATGGAAGTGGCCAGTATTCTTTTGTGTAAAACTATCTTAATACTAATAGTAAAATTCTGTGTGGGAAAAGCAATATGAATATGTGCTAGGTCTAGGAAGAGAAATGGTATAATCGTAATGATGAGTCTATGGTGCTGATACCATTTTGCAACCTGAGAGTAAAATTTTATTCACTGAATAACTGGATCTTCTAAGATTTAAGAACAATTACTAGGCTTGTAATAAATTAACCCAGCAGTACCAGCAGTATTTTTTTTTATAAATATATAAAAATATTAAAAGTTTTCACAATAATTTTTCTTATAAAAATTTGAAACGTGTGGAAATGGGACCAAATAAACAAATATTTTCTATTGATTTTAAATTTGAAGGTATAGTAAATTCATCTTAAGTTGACTAAAGGAATATTCTTAGAAATCATTTTGGTGATAAAACATTTTTTTAAGTGCAAAATATTTATTAAAGTAAGATTTTGCGAACTTGGGGCTCATTTTTTAATTTATTTTGTGCCCTGAAACCATTTTTAACCTAAATTCCATTTTGTCAAAAGCGTTTTCACTTGAAATGCTCAACTGGAAAATTTCCTCAAGGCCTGTCTGTCCACTTGAAAAAGAAGAATGAATGCCCCCAATACCCCCCATTACTAAACCTCACTCAGATAATCTTCGATTTTCAGTCGATACCCTCTTCAAGCCCTTATGGAATAAATTCGCTCCGACTTTTCCCCAAGAACATGCATTTTTCACAAGCACCCCGAAGAAAGGTCCAAGAAAAAAAAAGCTGGAACCTTGGACGTCCAAATCGAGAATCATGAATGAATGCAACATGGAAAGCCGAATTCTACTGAAAAGTTCGATTTGGAAAGCTTCTCCTCGAATCGTATTTCTTCTTTCTTTGTTTCTTGCTTGGTTGTGGTCAGTGGATGGTCATCTGGTCCCTTTCCTTGGTCATTACTCGCCCCCTACTGAATAGCCTACCGAATCGTTCTATAACAATGGGATGGAAGCATTAAATTGGAGAATCCAGAACACGAGCTTCCAGTTTTGTTCGCTCGATGATGTTTTGGTAATGTTTTCAGACACGCAATGGTTAGAGGTGTGAATCGCAAACGAAAATCGAACGCTTTTAAGGTGCTTCCTTTGCCAAAGTAAGGACAGTAAAAGCACTCTTCTACAGACATGAAAAATATGAAATTAAATAAGAACAATAAAACGATTAATTTGAATGAAATATTTTTTAATCCTTTGAAAATGCGATACACTATACTCGACAGAAATGTTTCGTGACCCTATGACGTCACTACCCGGAAGCACAAACTGCGAAAACAGAAAGCCTGTTGGGTTGCTAGGAGGAGTTTCGGTACGCAAATCGTGAAATATTTCCGTATTTCCGTGAATAATTTATTTTATTATATTAAAAATATATAATATTTTTATATATTTTTAATATTTATAATTTATATAATAATTAAAATAATTATATTTTTTAATTGACATTCTTCATTTCACTCAAAATTCAAACACCGCGCTATGAACTACTTAGTTTGTTAGTGACGTCATAGGGTCAGGAAACGCTGTTGTCGACTATGATATCAAATGTAAAAAAAATCCTTGACTTGAGTTTTTTTTATCTAAATTAGTTACCTACATAGCATGGAAAACCAAATAAAATGTTCATAGAAAATTCTAATGTCATGTAAAACAATGTTGGGAATATAGTTCGATATTTCATCTATTATTTATACCCGAAACTGGTTTGAATGAATCACTATAAACTATGCAAACTGAAACGAAATATAGATTCAGATATTAATATAAATTACTTTCCAAGCGCCATGTTGAGAAAAAAAACCAGATAGGTTCATCTTTATTTATAATCAAACACCCTATCTGCATAACAGATTACCTCACTACCTGTTATATCATCTCAGAAATACGGATCAGACATTCCAAGAGGGCACAGCTCTAAAAAATTCGCATTGTAAAAACACAACAAAAAATATCATTTAAGAATTAATGGGATATGCATGAATGTAATAATTAACTTAAGTCTGCATTACTTGATCTTCCTATGGGCGGATTAATTATTAATTGTGTTTAGGAGGGATTTAATTCATGTACCTACTCATGCTTTTAAACTATTGCATGACGAAAGTAAAGCGCTTAAAGCAATGATTATGCAAAAATTCATGACTTAATTTATTGTGGTGTTGGGTTAATTCATAGTCCCCATCAGCTGTGTGAGCGGGTTCCTTTTGCATCTTTTAAAGGTTCTCGGAGTTGTTTTGACTGAATAGATGCTGAGAAAATGCATGATTTATGTCAGGGGCGTCTCACTCTTGTCTCGGGCACCGCGTACGATCATCCATGAGATTTTTCATGGTCCGCGGCCATCAAATTTTATGCTTATTTGAACATGTATTTTAAAGTATACTTAACTTTTTTCCAAATACGGATTTAAAGTTGAAAAAAAAAGTTTAAAATTGTCAAAAACCCATTTTAAACAGTTGAATTTTCCAGATTTTGTAGAAGAGAATCCACTCGATTGTATCCTTTAAGGTGCATTTTAACACTTTGTGTTTATTTTTTAATCCACTCAATGAATACAATATTTCCAACTTTGGGTTCTGGTTGTTAAATAATTCAGCTGTTAGCCTCCATAGGGCGCTTTTAATTTCCATGGAATTTAGAAACAATCTTGTTATGACTAACCCCTATTATGTTTAGTAGAACACACGGTCACAAAGATTTACAAAGGTAACCTCCTTTTTAGAAGTCAGTCAAAAAGAAAAAAATCCTTAATTGTAAAAAAGGAACCCGAATGCTCTTTTTTCTTCTTTTTATTCCTTGCAATATTTTTGTTCGTTGAAAATTTCTATTCTTCACTTTCATTTTTTTTTTCAAAATGTAATTTGAAAAGTTTTAATTTTCATTAGGATTTAAAAGGATGTTTTGTTTCCAGTTAATATCTTTTCTTTGGAAAAAGCAACCACTACTATTACTAAAATTTAGTGAATACTTGGAATTCCAAAATTAACACAGTACGTACTTATTAAAATATCTACTAACTTAAAAATATGTGCTTACTGCTCTGTGTTTTTAAGATCCTTAATATTAACTGCCACTTTCGCTTCCTATTATAAAAGTTTTTAAGGTAAGCGTTTGTAATTTGAAATAAAAACAGAAGTTGTGATAATAGAATTAACATTCTTTAGCTTTTTATATAAAGCTAATTATTTAAATTTTATTGCTGTTATATAATGTTATTGTGTTTGGAGGTCATTAAAATAGTTTAAGTTTAAAGGACATGAACAAGCATTCAAGAGTAAATAATTAAAATGACTAATGCCTTCTTTTAAATTTTTCCCTTTTCGTACCTCATATAAATTTAATACATAGTTTGAGTTCCTATAGCTGTATATGACCTATTTATAATCCAACTATATTAATATAAGTTGGATTATAAACTATGATAGAATCTTCCATAATTAAGTAAATAATTTTAAGTTAGAGTGAAATTTTATTACAAAAACTCTTTTGAATCGTCTCATCATATCTAGATGAGCAGATTACGAATGAGTAAATAATAACCAATTTCCTGCTTTCTCCACATTTTCTGATTAATATCCCAAAACTACCCAAACAGGGAATCCAGAGAAAAAAAAAACAGCATCTCCTTCCCGAATCCGGAAGCAATTCATAAAAAAATCCGGAACTTCCGCAATAACCCTCTCCTCCCTTGTTCTTTCCAAAAACCTCCCCCCTCCTCTCCCCTGACCCTTTGTAACGTCCGATAATCGAATCGAATCTGGCAATATGACTGAGGATCACGTCCCGACTTCTTATTTCGTTCCAGTATTTGTTCGAAAAATTCATTATTTTTGTTCTTTTCAATGGGGAAAAAGGGTTGGAAGGAAGGGGGTTGTCTAAAGGGCCTATCGTTTGCGGTGCCCAACGATCTGGAAAATTGAAATCCCCTACCTTCCCTCCTTCGTTAGCGATGAGAGGGGAAAAGGGACTTTTATTTACCGAATTTGGAATTTTGCCGGTGAAGTTCTTCTCTTCGACCGTTTGGATCATTGACGTCGTCGTTCCACTTCAAAAACACAAATGGCGCTTTTATGATTCGTTTCCTTTATAGCGCGACCCCCTTATACCATTGGGGGGCTGTGGAGTTCGTTTGGTAAATTGAGAGGGGGTGAAATCTGTCTTGTCGTCTTAAAATAGAAGCCTCCTCCGTAAAAATGTTTACTTTTCGATGTTTCACGATGAAACGGCTTGATAAAACATACGCTCTCGATCCTTTAATGCTTAATTTCAAAGTCGGAAACTTTTTATTCGATATGTGTTACAACTTGAGTTAAAATTTAGTACCCAATAGACTTGAAAAGTCGATAATAAAGTTTATCATTACTTTTTTTTAGTTTTATGATTGTATTAATAATTTAAAACATGTAATCAAATGTTAGGGTAGAATGACCAGTCTGTAATTGGTTAAATAACAAAACTTTTGAAACCTAATTTAAACAGATATTTTTTTTGTTAATTGTGTATTTAAAGCCCTCAAAGCACATATTATGTACCAAAAATTACTGAAAAGTATACATCTGTTGATTGAAAATGTTAAATTATAGAGCGCTTATGAATTATTATGCTTTACATTACGAGTTTAAAGAGTTTTCTGGAGTAATAGTTTCCCAAATTATTAACTGAAATTACATTTCGACATATAAAAAGGTTTTAAGGATAAAGATGTTTAAAATATCGAGAGTATTTCCTACGAATATAAAGTATGTTTACTTGTAGGGTAAAACGGAGTACTTTTTTTGAAAATTGTTTTACAAATAAAAAGGAAAGAAAGAAGGGAGTTGAATATTTTTCTTCGAACAGATAGAGATTTAATAATTTAAAATAGTATAATACAACTATTATAATACAAACGAAGAAAATTGCAATACAATTTATTAGAAAGCAAAAATTTACGTTATTTGTCTTGTTTTGCCCTCTACTCTGACCGCAGAGGAAATCAGACTAACATGACTGCTATTGTTAAGTCTAATTCCAGCTGAAAAGCAGGAATTAATAAACAGGTAGTTAGCAAATATAGTATTAATCTCTTCCTTAACATAAAAAGCGTCTAACTTCATTCTACCCTGTGTTTACACTTCTCAAATTTCGTTTTTTACGTTTAAAACTAAAATATCAGGTACGTGTATAATTATTTCTTCCATAATGAAAGTTATGTATACATTTTACCTTAAAAACTTGTTATAAATGAAGTCGTTATTTGAAACTCGGAACATGTCTGAGAACTTTCTTGGTCCAACTATCGAATAAAACTATCGAGCGAATCTCTTTTAAAATATTCCCTGGGCTCCCTTCTTGGTTTCAAATTTGATTAAGTTGATTGAAAAAACTACTTTCACCGCAAATTACCGATGAATGAAAAAGTAACTAGGGACCAGGAAGGTCCCCGGTTGCTTCCTAATGGACTAGTGAAATGCATTAGACTTCAGATCACAAGAAACTCAACTTTTTTTTTTAGCGTTTATAGCCACGAATTTGCAATTAGGACTCTCGCCACAAACGTAGAAATTAATGTCAGGTTTTTGTTACCGGATTCTTCCTAAGGCTGTAGGTTTTTTGTCTTCTTTTTTCCCCGCCATCAGATGGATATTTTTTATGTGAAGTCTTTCAATGGAAAGATTGGTTCTTATAAGTGTTTCATTTTAAATTGCTAATATGTGTAGTTTCTTAACTTTTTTTGAGGTATTGCTTTAGTATTTTGAAGTTCTTATATCTTTAAATTAGTAACAGGAGAAGTTGTTTTTTACATACCAATAGCAGAAAAAAGTATACATTAAGATTAAAATATCGAAGGAGGTAAAAAAAAAGGTTTACCGATATGATGGCGAACATATCACTTAGAGTACAATTAAAAAAGCTACATTACATCAGTTTTATTATTTTCTCTTTGCATTGATTGGCTTTAAGTTACATTACGTTGTAGATAATACTATGTTTCTACACTGTGCTTGCGATAATATCTTATCAAATTGCTTTAACCCTTTCAGTTCTGACCAGAACAAATTTAATATTGTATTAAATGAAAATCTCTGGAGGTCTAGGATTGGAACAATTAAAAATTTAGCATTTCATTTGTAAATGGCAAGCGTAAGCAATAAGCATTCATTGAGGGGCGTAAGACCAACCAAAGCTGACTGGACAGGACAGGCAAGCCGAGATACGGAAATAATTAAAGCGATAGATAATTATAACTTCTGGCAAAAGCACTAATTCTATATACTATTCGTATGGTACAGTATGGGTGGGTATAGGGCGATCCTAGCGGGAAATGTTGTCAAATATTTGCCATAATTCAAGAAACGGCCATCCTGTATGGATCTAGTAGTCTCTCATGGTGCTCGTGGTATTGAAGGTTTTTTGAACGGCGCTTGGTGTTGTTCCTATGGAAGGTATTTTTTAGGACAGCTCTTACAATCCAATTATCCATTAGTAGACAATTATCACACCACCACCAATTAACTAATATCCATACTTTTGTCAAAATTTTAATTTTAGGCTAATGCCTCTGTCATACGCAAGAAGAACAAGAAATGGGATGTAAACCTCCATCCTTACTTGCACAGACAAACAAACACAAACGCCTGAAAACCAACCATTTTATGCCCATGTCTTATGGATAACCCCAAAATTAATACATCATTCATAAGTAAAAATTTCTGGTAACATTTCAAATAAAAAGTGCAGCCCAAAAGACACCATAACAGACTCAACTTGACTTTATAGCTTCACTGAGGATTTTCTCAGTAACTTCATTCTACTATAACACCCCACAGGTATATCTCAAAGTGTTTATTAACTAAAAGCGAAGTAGAGAACTAGATCCTCCATGAATCGAGCAATAGTGAGAGGCGTTTGACAAGTAACGCATCGGCCTTTGTTCCAAATCCACAATCGTAATCCCCCATTCATATTCCGTTTCGACTCTTCGCTTTCCATTAGGGTAATGGGGATTCCTTCAAAAATGCCCCGTTTTTAATTAGCCCCGGTAGCACCCTAATTGTTCTGGAGTGCTCTGGAAAAGGTCCAGCCTATCTCTCTCTCTCTTAACGTAATTGCTTCCCGATGACTCCCGCCTCCATTTTGTAAATTGACAGCTGTGGTAATGAAACATGCACCGCTGTTCGCTCGGACAGATGTGTGAACTGCGATTGAATTGTGCTTCTGTTTAGCGGTACAAAGAGCGGTGATTTGTGATGTCTGTCCTTTACAATGATGATGTCGGTTTGATAAATTTTGAAAGTTGTTTTAATGGAAAGTCATTCGTATACGGGAAACTCCAACGCGTTTTACTACATTGCAAAAAAATAATCGTCCAGAAACAGAAAAGCTCCGACAGGAAAAGTTGCCAGAGTTTTCCTTTCCACGGGATTTCTTTGTTGACTGAACTCTTTTTCTGTACGCAACGATGTTTTCGCAACTTTAGGGGATTTATCCATCGGAAATATTCTATTTATTTAACTACATCTTGTGTCTTTACAAACTGGTGACTCATTTACTCCCAACGTCTGAAATTTTAGTGGGCTATGTTCCTAAATATCTTCGTAGAAAAATTCGTAGCATACAGAAAATGTTCAGTCAACAGAGAAATCCTGTGGAAAGGAAAGCTCTAGCAACTTCTGCTGCCAGAGCTTTTTTGTTTCTGGACGATTATTTTTTGCAATGTAGTGAAACGTACGTTTTTTGAGTTCCTCCTTTATATTCAGACGGTTTATATCGTCTAGATTTCTAAATACATATTTGATGGAGACAGATGTGATACCTAAATATCGGTTTTGTCACTCCCTAATTAAAACAATACGATATACGTTTGACAAAAATTCTAAGTCAGTTTTCTCTCTGTGTTTAGGCATATTTTACTACCTGACTGCTTTCTGTTTTAAAAGCCTAACCAAAAATTTCCGGCGTAAAAGAAGCTTCTTTTATACTAAAGGAGATAAATGGAATGAATTTAATTCTAAACACACATAAAATATGGAAGTAGGCTGTAAACAATGCATCCTTTTCAAAAAATTTTATCGATTTAGTTTGGGGACCATCAACGTCAATATTCGCTTGTGCATCGTTTTATCAGAAGAACAAACGTCCGCAATAAAAATCTAACGGGAAGCCTTCACCCTTTCTAAAGGTAGCTCATACTGTGTCTCAGCACATACGGGGTTTATACCTTCCACTAATAATTTCCAAAACTTTCCCAAAAGCATATTTGCTTATTACATTTTACAGATGGCATAAAACACAGTTTTACGACATATGAATGCAAATGGAAAGATTTACCGGGGAAAGGCAGCGAGGATGTAGAGGAAAAAAGCTGAAAAATATTAAATAAGGAAAATCTCCGGAGCGCGAAGAAATCAAAGTGCTCCCGAATCCGGGATCGGGAGTTTATTTGTTCGGGAATAACGATTGCCATAAATATGGTGTTGTAAATATATTTTATTCAACAAGGTGCTAACGCTTACTACTGAAACTGCACTGTTATTGATTAGGTTTTTGAAGAGAAGAAAGAAAGGAGTTTTTATGAGAGACATTTATTTATAGAACTACTATGAAGGGGTTCTACTGGACTAACTAACTGGACTTTGTAAACTAATTGGAATGTTTTTCTTGAATATTAAATGTAACTGGCATCACTTTCGAAATTTTAGAGAAATTATTGTTTATAGGAAGGTTTATGACTTAAATATTTGTGAATGTTTGATGTAATAATACGTATTGAACCATTAAATACTTTCGCACCCATTAAATCTTGAATATTAAGATAGTTTTTAATATTCTTTTCCAAGGTATACTGATTCTCAATATAAAGAAAATTGGGTAAAAAGAGCTTCTTAAAGGTGCGTGACTTTGACCACTCCTGTTTTAATATGCGTATGTTTGAACAAACGTGTTGATGAAATTTTCTTATGCTCATAGAATTCAGTTAATTTTGTACAAGGATTATGCTTTTAGTAGCGTTTTTGTGTAAAAATTCATTCTAAAAAGGTTTGAAGTTTATTACTTAACTTAAATTACGGACAAGAAAATAATCCCGTTAGAAGGCAACATTAATTTGATTTTTCGCCGATTTCAGATACAATATACTTTTATGTAAAAGAATCATAGAAGGAATTCCATGTATATAAAAGAATCATAGAAGGGATTCCAATATTATTTGGAGTACATATTTAACGGTAACTTTTAGTATTTTAATGTCATTGTCCTCTGTTCAACAATTACATTACTTATTAGGTACTTCTTAATTCTTTATAAATCATCCGTAAGGTTTCTACTACTAAAACTTTCATAATATTAATACAACATGCATGTCCGAGATATTGGTTTGTTTAGTAAATCCTGTACTGAGCGGTACCTACAGTAGTACTCCACACATCGTGAAGTATGGATCGGGTGCCAAACTGTTCGTGACGTATCGAATATAAGAACAGTTCCTATATCTAGAACCGTTTGGGTTTGCATTTTGTAAAAAAAATATCAACCAATATAAACCTCTACCTTATAACGACAAAAAAGCCTCCCAACACCGACGACGCTATATATTATGCGGGGGAGGATTCTGGGAGCTATAAAAAAGTAGAAAGTTATATCGAAGGTGGGAGAGGAGATGAAAAATATGAAAAGAAACAAAAAAAAACCTGCCAAGAGATAACATGCCAACCCCAACCAAATTGAAATTTCCGATCTGCCGCTAAAGGAGCCTCACGTGGAGGGATTCAAAGAGTTGGGTGGTTAGAGGGAAACACGGGAGTTTGGATCCTTCAGAAGACACGCTTTTGCGAGAGGAAAACGCTTAAGTGAAGATTTGATGTGTGTATATATTAGGGAACGCTTTTTCTTTGGGAGTAGTATATTATATTGAGGTCTATTCTCTATCTTTTCTTTACATCCCCGAGATGAAGAATTCAAACGCTTTTTGTTTTCTTTTCAGGGTTTTTTTTTTGCAAGGGGAACGGGTATTTCTAGGGATGTGGCAGTGACGCATTTGAGTTTTAATGCCGTTTTGAAACATATTGCGTCCTTATTGGTTTATTCCGTAGAAAGATTAAGAAGGGGAATGTGCGTGGTATTTTGGAAAACATGGGACGGATCCGAAAATAGTGGTAACATCAGTGGAAAGGGTATATGTGCGTCTTTAAGGAATACGAATTGCTTTCGTATGAAATATGTAGTATTTGAGTCGGATGGAAACTTGTTTGTGGTAAAATATGTATAGCTATGAGACGAATTTACGATAAATTTTAACTTTCAAGAAAGGAAGAATTAGAATGTAAGCTCCAAATTTACTATTTCAAAAACATCTCTTATTCTCCCTCACCAAAAGCATGTTAAATAATAAATTTTTCATCAATAGTTTGGCTTACTTTTCTAAGAGCACATGTTTATAAATCACCAATTCGAGGGAAATTCATATTATGTGTTTGAAAAAAAACCTTGACTTTTCCTAAGCTTACATTGAAAAAAAAAAGATATTTGATAGTTTTCATGTGGTTATACCCTTTTTGGGGCTTTTAAAAGTTAATCTATCATGTTATTTAAAGCATTATTTTCATTATTAATTCAAATTATAAAAACAATATTTAGAGTGATAAATTACATAGGTGTACGACACAAGTATGAGGTGATAAAAGTATGAGGTCTCGTAGCTATACACATTTAACCACAAACAATCCTTAAGTTTTTCTTTCAAATTTTTCAACCTTTTAGAAACTTATTTTTTTAGGCTTTCAGCAATAAAAACACTAAAATTTATACTAAAGTTGTCAGTTACAAATTGGTAAAGGAATAAGAATTTAGAAGTAAAAGAAGCAGTTATAGAGAGTGATTGGAATTTTTAAAATCCTTCCTATAAGCACTGGTTCGAAAAGACTTCTTGTCTTTTAAAAAATACACTACCTTTACTTTGACAGTTCTTGTAGTCCTTCACCTTGTGGACCTCCCACTGAGTGACCCCGAGTAGTTTGTCGGATTTGGAAGAAAAAAAAACTCGCTATGGGGTGTGCAAATATATTTGAACAAACACGTTAGATACAAAAACAAGGAACTTGTTCTAAAATGAAAAATATACCAGACGCTTATCCCTCTTTTAACAATTGACTGTGGCCATTCATTGATGTCATGTCATTTATGTTAGTAAAACCTTTAAAAAGCTAAGAAAACGTGGGTAGAATTTATAAGGTTATTTTATAAAAAAAATATATGCTATTCTGAGATGAAGCCGCAGAATCTGTCTTGACTGTTGGAGGTAATGAACGATTGCTTCGTTTTCGTTGGTTTTGTTGATGGTCTAAAGTGTTATGGTGGAATTATGCAAATTTCCCTGTCATGTAATAAAAATTGTAAGACCGACATAGCTTTTTGGCTTTCAAAAGCTAACTTATCTTGGTATTTACAGAATTTTCATTCTTAATTCAAATTATAAAAAAATTGATAAAATACACAAGTCAATGGTCAGTTAGTTGGTAAGGGGATAATTATAACCTAATCTAATATCTATGATTGAAACATATTATGTAATTAATTAATTTTGAGAAATTCTTTTTTCTCTTTATTGTTGACTTTCTTCTGAAAATTAAGTATTTTTAATTTCCATTTGCAAAGTGTAGGTATGTTACTTGTTACATACATATATTAAAAAAAATCAAATTCCAGACAAATTCATTCAGACTTTTGTAAACAAAAATTGCTGGTCTGTATTCATTGCTTCAACGTGGGCAAGTTGGGATTTGCAAGATACCCAGGCAATGATCAGGGTGCAGTCAATGATGCAAGCAAACAAGTTTTAGATGCGCTTATTCCAATTTCCTCTCCCAGTATAAAATGAATTTATCAAGATAAAAATAAAATCAGAAGAAATAAAATATTATATTTATTCAATTATTAAAAATCCCGATGCGATCCCCGATCTTTTAAGGCATGGACTAAATTCAATCGTAAACACTGAAAGATTTTAATGTAATTATAAATTATCATCATTATTATCTTTAAATGTACTAAATATGTATAATGTCCTTTTTGGAGATAGTTTTCATTTGCTTCGAAAAGTTGACAAAAATGGTTTCCGTTTCTGGATGCCAACTGCAGAATTAAATCCAAAGAAAAAAGTCGCCATATTGGGATAGCGAGAAAACACTTTATCTAAACTTTCACTCTTCTAACTTCATTTTATCTAAACCTCACCACTTTATTACTAATCAGTACCTAAATTTTCATTCATTATTTAATTCTATGCATTGAGTTTCAGAATTGATAACTGACTGACTTCTTCAAAAACACTCACATCTTATCTGTTTAGTATTCCTATAATTCATGCCACAGTATACAGACCTCATGTATTAAAATATATTAAAATGACCCAAATGACCACTGGTCACCGTCTTCCAAATTATTATCTTTATTAGTGCATATTGCTAGTTCATGAAAAATCTCAATATAAGTAAACCCAATAAATATCCTTGCATTTAATTTCAACCGTATGACCTTTTTTTCCCCCAAAATTCATTTACACTGTCCATAGGCTCATTTTAGAGGTATTTTAGAGGTCTTCCCCTCCCGTTTAATTTGGCTTTGACCACTGGCGAATATCTCTTGACCAGTGGTCAAAGCACTCTTACTCTAGCTGTAATTCCTCAAAACTTTACCATACAATAGTCTTCATAGTCCTCGACCTCCCTCCTCTGACCCTTGGTCAAGTCCCCTTGACCACTGGTCAATTTTCTCTAATTCATACAATATTAGTTAACGTCACCTTGCTTCTTAATATTTATCTTTTTAATAATGTGTTACCTATATATAACTTGTGTTTCTTATGCTTGTCCACTGGTTCATCTCATAAAACACAAACATTTCTTCGTTTCCCAACATTTACCATCCGCTTTCAGCTCACTACCCATCAGCGAACTTCTCTTTCCGTTTCACAGATCAAACCAAACTCACTTCGAGAAAAGTGGGCCCAAACAAACCATTTTTCACCCCACGGGCGCAACTTGGTAATTCAGTGAGCGTCCGACTGACTTTTACATTCGTCTTAAACATGTGTCCAAAGGGGCTAAACGGGAAGGACTGTCTGATATCAGAAAGTGAGTTCGCACCCAGCGAGACAAATGGCTCGCCGGGTGACAAGCGGTCGAGTCCAAGGCACCGCGGGCGCAGAACGAAGCGAGAATCTGATTAATGATTGCGAATATCCGTTTTTTGGCTGCTGAGTGATAAATATTGATGATTGTTGCGTCGGGAGGTGCGGATTCTGTTATGTGACTGTTCTTGGAAGTAATTTTAATTAAATGTTGAGGAATGGTTTGTGACTGTTACAGCTTTGAGAATTCTTTGGGTTTGTATTGGGGATGTTCGGAACGGCTTAATTTGGCTCTTTAGAGTAGAAGTGACCGTTTTTATTTCTTTTATGTGGTTTGTTTGTTTGCCTTGGTGTAAATATCCGAAACCAGTCAAATGGAATTTAAACAAATTTTGAAAAGACGTATACTAAGAAACTTGTTTTATAATATAATTAACGCGAAAGTACTACATAGTCTGAGTACTATTTTGGGTCTATACAATTTTTCTACATGCAATGTTAACCAAGTTTAAAAATTAATATTTTTCGCTTAAAATACACTTGAGAACTTTATTTTTAGTATCAAATGATTAATTTTCTTCATACTATTTGTAAACATCAAGGCTTTTCTTTGATCAAACGGTCACTGGCTCTTCGCTTATTCACCAAGAACTGTACTCAAATGAAAGATCTTAACTTCATTTAATATGGTGTATTCCACCTGCGCACCAATGATACATCTGGTACACTCTGCTGGAAGTCAAATGTGACCGTGGATCCCAGAATGCTCTGGCTAGACTTTCAAGCGGCCACTTTAAGAGTATTTCCTTTGAAACGTGGCAGAAAAATCCACCTTACTGGTAAAAAATGCTGTGACAATCCATGCTCCACCAGATAACATTCTGGGTTGCATTGGACTTTCAAAGTTGGACTTAACATCCAATACCCTTATTGTTATAGATATTTTTGCCGTATACAACCTACTGGAGCTGATCTGACTTGTCAGGTCTTAGAGGATAAGTAACAACAGCAACAACAACAAGATTTTCTAATTTTACAAAATACTACCTACACCTATTTCTCTAAACATGTCTCCGAATGTCTTGAGTGGTTTTACACTTTTCTTGTATTATTTCATTACTCTTCAAACAAAGTGACATTGACATTACCCTATATACTGCTTAACTATGGTGAAAGACAATGGGTTTGAATCCATACAACATATCGATAGTTTTATAATGTCGCAAAGGTGACACGAACGCCTTTTCTTCCACATTTACGAACATACTTACCTAGTGCATAAACTTGAATATTTATCAAGATGGATGTTTTCTTTCTTTTAGGGATTGTGCTGCTGTGTTGCAGTAGCTTTGGCAGCATCGCTGTGCTACGCGAATGCTTTGGGCTGTGACTTCGTCTTCGATGACATGTCTGCCATCAGAGACAACCAGGACCTCCGGCCGTCCACACCCCTATCACATCTTCTCCGCAACGACTTCTGGGGGACACCCATACACAAGGTACTTCGCACTTCAACGCTTATAATGATAGATTAAGTAGTATTTCATTTATGCTATAATTCCATGCGCGAGCCCCTTCTACAAATGAGCTAAATTTAAATTTTATAATCACGACTGCAGGATTATTATTCGATTAAATTAGATTTACCTTCAGTTTTCCTGTTGCTTATGGCTGGTTTATGTATACAAGCTAATACGAAATTTCATTTAGAATATCTGCATTTGTTAAAGATATTGCAGTACCTATACTTTGATAATCTTTTCTATACTCTACGAAGCACCAAATTATTGAAATTTTAGGTTTTTTATTAAATTAGATAACTATATTTAGGTAATAAGAATGTGACGGGAATTTAAACTTCGGTTTCAGGTTTAAGTAAAAATACAGTTACTTTTATAAACAAATGTTAAATACTTCTCTTTAAGTATATACTTCTTTTTTCAAATTTTCAACTAATATTTCAGAAATTGGAACCAATCTCGTAAACATAAAAAGTAATGATAGTAGCAGAGTTACACTGAGTTACTTTATAAGAAATGAGAAACATTATCATTAGGTGTGGGTTGTAAGCTAAAGCATTTTGTTGCAGAAACGCTACACTTAATATCTCCTACATACTCGTGGGAACCTCATGGGAAGAAATCATGCAATTCAAGATACTTAATATTTAACACAGGAAGCGTTTTCTATTGTATTCACTTAAGATACATGAAACCAAATCCTTTGAGCTTATCCATCATCCAGAGAGTAATTTAAGCAGCATATCATAAATAATATCTACCTTTAATTGGCTGAAAAGACTCTCATCTTATCATACACAGAGACCAACACAGAAATTTCAAGCTCTTAAACTCACGCAAGAGCATTTTGGCACGCAAGGAAGTTACTTGACTTGTTTTTGATGACTGATAGCAGTCGTTTAGCGTTGTAGCATTTAAATCTTTTGCATTCATAATTTCATTGTCATAATGATCACGCTTAAACAATTAGTTACTATGTGAAACTTGGTGAAAAGGAGTGAAAAAGAAGAAAGGTTTTAATACCATATCGGGTAGAGTTTAGACTGTATTAACCGTTGAATTTTTTTATTGCTTTACGATAAAACTTTGTATTTCGTAAAAATGTCTTAATTAGGTTCCAAATTTAAATTTTATATTCACAAGGAATTAAAAAGTTGGTAAAAATCAAGGCAAAAGTTATTGGATATACTAACAATTTTTACAAAAGTGAAAAAAAAAACCATTTCGAATTTCTTGATAAATTATAGCTGTTGAGTATTTACGTATTGTAAGAGTTTCTTGCATTGATAATTTCATTGTTCTTGGTTTTAAGTTACAGTTCATTATTCATTTACAGTAACGTGAAATATAAAGTTTGATGCCCTATATGTTGTTAAAATTAAAATATGGATATAGAATAGTCATATAATATTACAAGAACAATCGTAAAAGATTTCAAATCATTTTATGTTATTTGAAGCATTTGAAATTTTTTATTCGGAAAAAAATGTGTTGAGAAATTTTTAAATCATTAAGTTAGATTAATATCTGTCTGTATCATCATCTATTCATATGTAGCATTATAACTAAAAAAATAAGTCTGATAAGAAATTAAAATTTTAGCATTTATTAGGTTCAAAAATTGAAAACGAAATTTTTAAAATAAGCTTTTTACAGACTTCTATTCTTAAAGCAATATCCAGTAAAGCAATGAAAGTTTATTTTTAAAATAAAACACTATATTTTGAAAGAAGGTTATGGTTGTAAATAAACCCAACTAAATTGTCCAATCATTTTTTGCGAAAAACTACGTAAAACATGTAACATAAATTTAGAACATGGGGGGAAATACTTTATATAAACACGACATTGGATAGACTGAAAAGAACCTTGTTTATTATAAGAAAAGCTACTTTTAATAGTATCGACACTTCTTTCAACCCACAGGAGCAGAGTCACAAGTCCTACCGACCATTGTGTGTGCTCACTTACCGCATCAACTACTACTTCCACAAGCTGAGGCCTTTCGGCTACCACCTCACTAATGTGGTGCTACACTGCTGCGTATCGCTCATTTACCTGAGGTAAGTTTATCACTGTAAAATGAAACCAATCAGAAACACCCTTTTCTATTGTTTCTGGCTACTTTTTTTTAGCATTCTGTCCCCTCGGGACGGCTTTGTGGACCCCCTTTTCAGGGTGACTCTAAATTTTATTTGGTTATCCTGTAGTCCGACCACCTCGTGAAAAACCATTGATGGTATGGAAAACAATATTGTAGCGATAGTTATGAAAACGAGCAATTCCCTTCAATTTTGGAGGATTCAATTTTCAAAGATTTCTCGTGGTGGGAGGTCGGACGAGTCTTTTTGCCCTTGAGTATAGAATCACTCTGTATAATCCGTAGAGTTTAAATTCTTTAATTAATTGTCTGTAACATATATTTTCGCACAAGTTCTGAGATCATTATTAAAGTGGCTATTCAAAATTTCTGTAGGGGAATAAATAGTCTCATAGCGAATTTTTAAAAGCAATTTTCGGCTGAATAATATGATCCACAACCACATACCTTTAAAGTTTTTTTCACATTATGATTGCATTTCAGAATCTGTGGGATGTTTGTACCCAGATCAACAGCCTTGATTGCTGCACTTCTTTTTGCGACTCATCCCGTCCATACGGAAGCAGTGAGTACTCAGTACCATTCAGTAATTTTTTTTTTTTTAAACTAGTAGGACACCAGTAGGAACTATATCGTCTACAATATTTTAATTATTTGAACACGTATGCACAACAATAATTGAATCGATATTTTGAAATAAATAAATCATTGTTTCTATGTTGGTAGTAATAAAATATTTTCTTCCTTAAATATATAGATTTTGATGTAAAATTTTACATTTTTTTATTTGAAAGATATGTTTAATTTTTAAATGTGTCTATTAAAATTAAAATGCTTCTAAATAAAATGAATGCTGGAGAAATAATTCAATTTTTTGGCAGATCTAATCTTGATTAGTTGCCTTGTAAAACTAATTTTCTCTATAAGCTTCTTTAGTATGCGTTAAAGTAACATTTATGGCTCATGTATTCACGACACGAAATTTTCACGCTGTCATTTTTGTTTTGATGTGTACACCTACTATTAGCATAAAGTCTATGTAATAAAGTCAAATTAAGATATAAAAATTAATTGTAATTTTTAAATATAAAGATTTTTCTTTAGAAATAATTAAAATTTTGTTTCCCTTTAATCATATTAGTAATATTTAATAGATACCATTACAGAATAAAATGGAAAGGGAAATATTTTATTAGATACTGGGTGAAAGCACATTGTTTCAAAAGTGCAATAAATTTAAATTTTCATTTTCAGGAAGAATACTGAATTCTAATTAAAATGTAACAAGGTTGCCATCTAGTATTTTATTAAAACTTAAAATTGTTAAAGGATAATATAAAATGTTTTTAAGCTTAAAAATATTCTGCCATTAAACAAGTTATAACTGTCTTCTTTATACTACTTGAATTTTAAACACGAAACTGAAGAAAATATGGGTTAATAATAACTATATGCTATCAAATAGTTATTTTGAACTTAACAGCATTGTTATTTTTAGATGCATTGAAATTTAACATGCAGTTATTCCAATCCTATAATTTACAACGCCATTGAATTCACGGGAGCACGGCACACCGATCAATCTCATTAAATCGGGTCCTATCTTATTGAATGAGGAATTGAGGTTCAATCTCAGTCGCACAGGTGGTCTCACTCTCCATTGATCTGTTGACGCAAAACTTAGTGGCATTGAACTAGGGATTATCCACAGGATTTTCCCCCATGCGCGGGATTTTAAATAAATGAATTTAATGAATGTGTGACGATAGCTATTCTTTGTGTAGAATGATAAAAAGTAACTAATTGCCGGAATAAGTTATTTTAATCAGCTATTTAAAGGGGATTAGTGTTTAACTTTCATGTAGGTTGTTGAATATGTTTTGCAGTGAAACAAATAAATCTTTTTTTATTTTATGTATTATTTGAACTGGAGTTAGAACCAAATTAGCGCTAAGTCACTAAGTTGAAAATTTCAGTTGAGTATTAATTTAGATTATTTTCCAAACTATTTGATTAGTGCAGTAGTTTTATGTTAATTATTAATAAACTAAGTTTTAAGAGCACCCATGTTTAAATGAGTAAAGATGTTCAATATATAATAGTATCAAACCCATAGCTCACAACATAAAAAGGAGCCTGTAACTATTTAATTTCATATAACTTAGTCTAAAAAATTACGTTCTTTTTCTTGAAACTTTTATTTTACTTTATGTATTTTAAAGTGTTTAAAAAGTTATAAGTTTTTTGTTAAAATCAAAAATGGATGATTGATAATTTTGATATTTCCCGTTATTTGTCATAATATAATCAAACTATTTTAGCCACTAAGGATCTCTAAATAAAAAGCGTACTCATCTAGAATTAAAAATGTAATTCCATTAATAGCAACAATGATTTGATGATAGGTACTATTATATTTATTGATGACCAAAATATATTGTTTTTTTTACGCTATGAGTAACGAAATCCTATAGATAATCATATAATTTATTTTATTAAATAATATTTAATGTGTAATATTTATTCAAGATCTAAAGTATCGTTTTAGAGAAAATTATTTTTTTGGAAAAAAAATAATGACATTGGTGTCTCTATATATATTCTTTCTTTGATATAGAATATGTCTTGGCTAGAAAAGTATCGAATTCAATTCATACTTTATTGCAAGGTGTATTGTATTGTATTGCAAGATGACGGAACGAAATATTTGATACCCCCGCATTCTCTACATACATTGGAAGATGTGGTTATAGAACTGGAATCAGATAAACCGTTTTACAAAATAGTAGAGTGTGAAAAGGTTGTGAAAGCTGTAAAATATTATTACCCTCCTTTCCTATTCAAACCTTTGTGCCAAAGATGATTCTGAATCGATTGTGAAGAAAAATACCCAGTTCCCTTATCGAGTGTGGAAATATCGGAAAAGATTTTGTGTCTATTAACCAGGATTTCTTTTGCTGCGCTTGGCAACATATGTTTGCGGTTGTCACTTTAGAGCTGTAAGAATAAAAGAAAAATATATCGATTCACGATATCGGAATCGTCTTGCCTTTCGAGTTTAAATTTCGTTTCATTAACTGCAACCATAAGATGCCTAGAAAGACACTCCCGATAAGTAAAAGGGACAATTTTTCTCGAGTTTGTTCGGACTAAATTTGTTTGTATCTATTTTGTTAAAGATCTTTGTTTGGTTACGATATTTTTCTTGTCATATTTTGGAGTGCTTTTAAGGAAGAAAATACGAGTTTCGTATTATGTTTGTCTTTTAGTTGGTGAAGTTTCAATTTCTCACGCATTGATTTATTCCGTTGGGGATGGATTTTCGATTAAAAGGAGTAGATTTAGAAAGCTTGAGGGTTAGATTCACATAAATTACTTGGAATAAGTTATTATAAATGATACGTTAAATTTTAAACACATTGGAAAATAAATTTGAATATTTTCCACTAAAAACATCAAGCCATTCTGTTCATGTCTTTTCAAATTATTACATGTGAAATCGATGATATAAGAAAAGCATATTTATGATTTGTTACTAATATTTTTAGATTATGTAGTGTAGCAAAGTTGGTAATTATTATATAGGTTATATGAACAAACATTTAGAACATTTCAAGAGAAAAAAATGCAACGTGCATTTAAAGTTTCACTTGAAATTTCTTTTGAAACTTTGGTTGCTGTGTTTAAGTATTTCATAAATTGAATTTAACAAACTGAATTATAACTATTTGAATTATGTATATCTTTAAAGATCATTTAAAATTATTTATTTTTTACCATTTATTCATGAATAAAATGAATGTGAAATGCTTGTATTTTTTTCTTTAAAGGTTACTGGTGTTGTAGGACGAGCCGAGATTTTATCCTCTTTGTTTTTCTTGTTAGCATTTTTATCATATTCTAACGCTGTTTCGTCTAGTTCTAATGCAGGTATGGGTATTAGTATTTATTTGATGATATTGTAACAATTAAAAGCATGTTGACAAAATGTATGAAAAAGGTCCTGATAAACAGTTATATTATATTCATTCCTAAAGGAAGTAATGGATTTCGGGTTCTTCTCTATTAGAAACCACTTTGTTTCAGACTGGAACCCTCTCTGGTGGTGCCTCCTGTTCGTTGGGCTTGCCACATTTTCCAAAGAGCAAGGCATCACAGTCGTTGGAGTATGCTGTGCATATGAGATATTTATTGTTCACAGAGTAAGTATAGAAAAATGTTAGTAAAAACGATGCATTTTTCAAAATTTTAGTTCGTAAATGGGAATTAATAAATTTTTATCAGCTTTTAATTTCTTGTGGCATCAGTTCACAAGTGCTCACTGAGTAACGTAAAACAGATACTAATATCGGCATGTTGTGATCAAGGGTGACTCCAAAAATCCGCCCCAAGTATCTGTTCACAATGTATTGATTTTTTGGGGGGCGTCTATTCCTTACTTCTTAACAGTAATTAATCCATACGATATATTTCATATATTTTAGTTAGTACAACATTGTAATGAATTTTTCATACAGAAACAATAGATTTGGGATGGGGAAAAAGTCATATTAAAACAATTAGAGAAAAATTATCTTGTGATGCTTACCACACAATTAAAATATTATTCGGAACCTTCGTTTGTTCTCCATATTTGGGTGTAATAATCTATAAGAATTTTAATAGGATATTGTTAATACTTTGTCCCAGTTTATGCTCAATAGTTCTAATTTGTATTTGTTAGGTTCGTCTAATGGACTTACTGTGTTTTGGTCCAAAAGTCCGAGAGTCCATCCAAAGGATGTCAACACTAGTAGCCTTCGCTCTCTTCCTTCTAATGCTTCGCCTCAGCGTCATGGGGGCTCAGCTTCCCGTCTTCACAAAGTGAGTTTGCCACTTCCTCTCCTCTTCAATAGTTTTAGGACAAAGTTCACTTGGTAACGTAAGGGAGAAGGGAGACGGTTTACTTACTGTAGAAAGTATTCTCGGTAATTAATTATTAAGAAAGTGTAATAGTCATTTAGTAGCTGTACTGGGGCATGCGATACGGAACTGCCAAGTGTAAACAAACCCCCCGGTTAGTGACGAAAATATTTTTGTCACTGTACAATATATTTTTTGGAACACGAGAGCTCGGAACCTCCCGTCTCAAATCTCCTGTTTTTCGTTTCGTTTACGCTTCGTATTTTCGAAGTTGAATTCGGCTCTTACCTAGTGGAAGGCGATTTTCAAAATCTTTACCATACGCATTGAATGTGACTGAACACATGATTCTCTGTATGTTTTGAGTCAAGACTTTTTAGATGCTAAGATCTTTCTCCTGACACCTTGATAAATGGAACTGAGATCTTAAATTCCTTGTAGGTTCGACAACCCTGCATCGGCGGCCACTTTCCCGTCCCGACACTTGACCCTCCATTATTTAGTGGCACTGAACGGCTGGCTTCTGTGCTTTCCGAGTGCTCTCTGCTGCGATTGGACCATGGGCACCGTTCCGTTGTTGGCCTCAGTGTTTGACACACGCAATGTCGCTACTGCCACGTTCTTTGCCACCCTCGTCGCGCTCCTGGCATTGGCACTGAGGGACGATAATGCACGTTCAAGAACAGTCATAATGGTGAGTAATTTCCATCATCATAGTATATAAAGTTTTTGTTCAATTTTCGGGTAATAGAGGCCTCACGAGGACTAATCAGGGATGCTACTGTTTTATCAAAATTTTCGAAAATATTGGTTGAAATATAAATTGGCAGTAGGAAATTTTTAATGCTTGAATTAACAATTAAATTTTATGGTCTTATTTATAAGGGGATACTATGATATTTAGGGGTTTCACTATAGTATTTTTTTTTGGTACTGATCAGACTGACCATCCGAGTTTTTCTGTAGTTGGACGATTCTTTTTTCAGTTTCTCGGACCAACCGACCATATATACAATATATTGGTTTACATTAAAAATGTTCTAAGTTAGTTCTTTTAAGAAGACAGTTATGGATCTCAGAAAAATTTTACTACACCTAAGACATTTTTCAAAATAATCCTTTTTTTTTTTGTTTCAGAGTATAGCTTTCCTCACCTTTCCCTTTCTTCCCGCCTCCAATTTGTTTTTTCCTGTGGGGTTTGTCATCGCTGAAAGGGTTCTCTACACTCCCAGCATGGGATTTTGTCTCCTGGTGTCATATGGATGGTCACTGCTGCACAGAAAAATGTAATTATTCAATTTATGTAAGGCCGCAATGACGGGAAATATGAATGGATGGGTAAATGTAAACTCATCTCAGAAATCTTGAATTCTGTAGTTTTTTTCTAAATATTTTTTTAACAGTAATGATATTTTATAAACAAAAGCTGAATATTTGTAAATTATTAATGTTTTCATGGTTTTTGAGAGGTGTTTACATTTTTCAACCGTTTCCCCCGTTTCCTCACACTGACACTTATTTATTTTTATCATTTTGAATCTTCTCTGTAGTGACAAAAATGTATTATGAATTATTTAAAAATTAATATGATACTAATTTGATATTAAAATACAGTAAGAAGGAAAAAAGCTATAAGGTACAAGTTAAAAAACCCAAATGAACTGAAATGTTTTTGAAATCAAGTTAAGAAATACTTCTTTCATTAATTTTTTAAAAAGGAATTTGGATTTTTATGTTTAATTTCGTTGAATCACAGAGATATTTTTCTTTACATGTGCTTTCATAACAGCTTTCCTTTAGGAAATACAAGTCTCTTTCATGGTGCTTCATCTTTTTCGTCATTTTCATGTTTGCTGCTAAAACCATTAGAAGGAATTTTGATTGGTAAGCATGTTTCCATAGAAGGTTATTTTTCTTGCGTATCCTATTCAAAAATAAAGCTAAATTCGTTTAATACGTTTATTTGAAGTTTGAATAAATGTGGCGATAAAA
The DNA here is from genome assembly GCA_963680715.1 of Tetragnatha montana. NCBI lineage: Eukaryota > Metazoa > Arthropoda > Arachnida > Araneae > Tetragnathidae > Tetragnatha > Tetragnatha montana. Next base: position 53,587,228 of record OY796675.1, read on the forward strand.
TTTAAAAATTAATGGAATATTTAATTTCTTGATGATAAATATAATATTCTACCCTTCTTTTACTGGCTTCGAGTTTCAAAGAATTTAATCGAACATAAGAAACATTTTTAAGTACTTTCTTTCATTTACACTTTTTCTAAGTCATACTTATTAAACTTTTATCATAATGTTTAACTTTTTACACATTTTTAAAATTTTAATTTGGTTTTAATCAGAAATACAGCCTAAATGGAATGAAAAATCTTGTTTGAAATAAACTCATTTAAATGCATCTCATAGGTTATAGAAACAACATCAAATAAATGTTTAAAACACAAACATTATTTTCGGAATCTTATAGCCCTTTTCAAAGGAGCTAATAATTCATTATTTAATGAATGAAATTTCTTTTTTGTTAATACATGTAATTATGCATAGTATTTTTAATCACTATAAAAATAATCATCCAGTTAATATTACCCATCAATTTTTTAGACAAATAAGTTAACAACAAAATTGTGTCGATATTACAAAAGTCAAAAAATGTTCACTTCAGTTTGATTATTGATTTTTAAATTAATAATAATTAATAAAACGTATACTTCCTAGTCCAACATTTAGCATGATTGTAACTTTTTAAACAGTTGATACAGTTTAAGTTTCTTCAACTATTAAATTATTTATATTACGATTCCCTCTCTTTGGGGAGAATTAAATCCTTATAATAATGGGCGGATTTAGGTGGTGGACCCTGGGGGCGGGGAAACTGAAAACCTTGGGGGGGGGGAGCAAGCTCTGTTCCTGATTACTTTGGAAACGTGATTTTCCCTTACAAAAACGGAATTTTCTCAAAACGTTCCCCTTAAATCCGTCCATGCCTATAATGATATTAAACTAAAATTAGGCATTTCGTTAGGCAGAATGAATACACCATCTTCATGGCAGGTATTAGAGTAAATCAGAAGAACGCCAAGCTTTACAATAACGTTGGTCATTCCCTTGAGACACAAGGAAAATACTCTGAGGCTCTAGAATACTTTCAGCAAGCAGTCAGGTGAGTAACCTGTTATTATAAATACCTTAAATCTGTATCGATATTCATCACATGAATTTGGTTCCTTATCTTTCAACAGAGTTCAGCCGGATGACATAGGAGCCCACATAAACGTAGGGAGAACTTATCACCACTTGCATATGTATGAAGAGGCCGAGAATGCATTTCGAAAAGTAAGATTTTTTTTATAAGGGGCATTTTTAAAACTGAGTAAAAATATTCAAATCTAAGTACACCTAGTCAAGCTGGCTCCGAATCAAACTTGTGCAAGTTGAAACATGCATGAACTCGTTTTTGAAAATACGCAGGCACTCAAAACCGATAAGTGCGTGAGTTGAGTAAATGCGTGATTTAGACGTATAACATTGGCCAGTATCTTGCTTACAATATCAATATCACCCCCTTGTTTCTTCTGACAGCTTGCAACTCCTATAGAAGTGCTTTGTGCTTATATGCTCCAGCATTGAAAGCTGTGAACACTTTCAATGGGATTTTCTTACTGCTCTTCCTGGAGCCTGTGCACTATTCACAATCACTAGCATAGGAATTGAAAGTCTGGAGAATGTGACTAGTCCATAAGGTAACGTTATTAAGACTCGATAGGTTGGATATGACATCTCACCATGGTATCACGAGCTGTCCCATCATGATGGAATGCCTCCATTGTTGTCAAGAAGGTGCAATTTTCATACATATAATAAAAATAAACATAATTTGAGTGATGACTATTAAATTCCTTGAAACTGAGTATTTCTGGTATCTCAAAACAGAAAGAATTAGGTTGTCACATTTGAAATGAAAAGTTTAATATCAAAATGAAAACATCGATTTACTCAGATTTTGAAGTGTCATTTTTTTTAACTTTGATGTTGAGTGTGTTTGGATATACTATGTTGCGTAGATGCTTGAAAGTAGATTTATGTTTGTTTGAAAAGGCCAAAGACCTCTTACCTCGTCCGAAAAGTGGGGAACCTTACCAAGCTCGTGTGGCACCCAGTCATCTCAACGTTTTCCTGAACTTGGGTAACCTGATTTCAAGAAATGGATCTAGACTAGAAGAAGCAGATGCGGTAATTTTATTGGAAGTCATTTTATTTTAAAAAATTTAATTAATGAATTTACTATTTTTCCTACTTTGATGACACATTTTGTTCATAACTTTTGCATTCTCGGAGGTTATTTTTATTTCAAGCTATCTATTATAATTATTTTGAATTCGTGTGAACAGGAGAGTAAGTGTTGTAATTTTTTCTTAATAAAACGTGACATATTTTACATTTTAGCTCTATAAGCAAGCAATAAGTATGAGATCCGATTACATTCAAGCTTATATAAACAGAGGAGATATACTTTTAAGATTGAATAGGTAAGTGATGTAGTTATTTACGTAATTACTTCAATAAAAGTTTTGTTGAAGAAGAATGAAAAATCATACTAACTAAATATAGATATTTTAATTTATATTGATTATATTTTTTAGAAAATTTTATATTCTCGTGGTAAAGTGCGTTGAAATACGTAGTAACCACAAACAAATTCAAATATGTACTCTAATTTCATTTAAAAATTAATTAATGTTTTCAGAAATACACTTTTAAGTATTATGTGGTAATTACAAAATCTTAATAAGTAGCAAAAAATCTTTAAGTAATTATTGCTATATTTTTTTCTTCCGTTTGTAACGAGCGTATAGAAATGCTTTACTGCTAGTTTGAGTAGGTAATATCTTTGTTTTTGTAAAACTTGAGTTAAATAAGAGTCAACATCTTTTTAAAGGAGTGTACACTATCGTCAATCTTTTAATCTTCTGGAGTGGCTCTTTGACATATATTAGAGTGATTCCTTGTCTTTTTCTCTGAGCCGTTTCTTTAAATCTTTTGTTCTAGAGTAGTTATACATCAAACACTATCCTTATCTTTCGAAAGGAACTCTCAACGATTTCAGGGTCGATAGCTCAGGTCCCTTACTTTGAGACTATGTCCCTCCTTGAGATAAAATGTTAAAATTGGAATGCAACTTGAGGTCTTTTAAAATTGTTCTTCAAGTGATATATTAAGTAAATATGGAGTAAATATAGACTTTAGTTCAAGTTTCTTCAGGGAATATGCTTGATTACCACTTAACTGTTTAAATAAATAAACTTTGGTACCTCGCCTTGTTTTTTTTCTGATCAACATATACTAGTATATTTTAAATGGGGCTTACTAATTAAACCTCTTACATCTTTTTGGAATCAAGGGGAAAAAAACACTGATTTTCTCTTATCCGTATATTCTGAACTTTTGAAACGATTTGTCACGGAAAAAAGTCTCCTTGATCCACGTTCAAATACAAGATTTAATTAAAGAAATATCTATGCAGATTCTCTGGCACCATTTAGATTTGGCAAGAATTTCACTCTGACACAGAATCCGGGTGATTATTAGAAAGTTTATAAGCGTATTTTTACTATCACCAGTAAGATAAATTACTATATTTTGTTGATATATGCACGATATGATAAAAATTAATGTATGCTGCTTTTGAAGTTTTTTACGTCGAGTTACTCTTGCTGGAAAGTGAAGCAAGAAAGTGAATAATATGACATGGTGTATGCTGTAGGGTTTTGATCCCCTACTTTAGGCTCGAACTGTTGCCTTGCAGTTATTCGTTCAATCGGTTTAGTCGAATTGCTGGACAAATAAATACGCAAACAGGAGACGCACCTTTTCTTTTCACAAATAGTTTAATTTTCCGTTAAAAAAAATAAGGATCATTGCCCATTGCGAAGACATGTATTGTTTTAGTTTTTCCAAATTAATAACCCCACAAGAGCTGTTTTGAAAATAACCTGATGAAATATTAATTTTAAAATATTTAATTGCTCATTCCAGGACTGAAGAAGCACAGAGGGTCTACGAAAAGGCTTTACAGTTCGACAGCAATAATCCAGACATATACTACAACGTAAGTTATTTTGACTCTCTGATAACATCCATCAAGTAACTCTTATTCTCTTCGTTAGAATAATTACAACGTGGTTCATTCGGGCAGAGCATTATACTCTTCATTTGTATAGCCTTCATTCAAAAAATTTATTTGTGACGAACCCGTAAAAATTTAAACATGCATATCTCAGTAATTTTTGAAGATATTGAGATGTAATTTTTTTGTCTTATTCAGGAAATAATTAAGAAAAATTTTTATAATTGGAAATTTCATACTACGGGGGTCGTATAAAAATTTATTTTCTGTATTTTCTCAAGTAGACGTCCCATGACGTTGAAACTATTCTCATCTAATTTTTTCACCTAAAAATGAACATTTGCAGTTTGAAGTTTGTGTCTAAGGGAAATATTTTAGGAAATAGCTTATTGTTACACTCTATTTGAAGCACCCTGTATAATGCAATTGCTTGGTATATAAAATCTGCTTTAAAATGTGTAAATTCCATTAAATTTTGACACAATTTTTGTTATTATTCGTTAAAAGATTGTGTAAACTCATTTAACTACATGGATTAGTTTATATTTAAAATTATATTTCAGTTGGGGGTGGTTTTTCTGGAACAAAGGAAAATGGACCAAGCTCTTTTTTTCTTTGAAAAGGCATTGAAAATTAACCCAGAGCATGAAGTAAGTGTTCCATTTTCTCTGACTGTTTCTTAACAGGAATGCATATGAGGCAATCGATCAAAAAAATACTGACAGTATATAATTGTTATAGAAAATTATATAAAATGATATGTTAAGTTTTGTTTTAGAATGCTGTAATAAAATTAAATATTATAATGTCTGCAACTTCTTTGATCTACCAAAAATCTCTTTATTAAAGCTTCACAACTTAAAAAATAATAAAGGCTGATAGGCCGCGGTCCATGGATAAAAGAACTGAAAGTTTCATCCTCCACTTTGGAGAGAGCATCTTCAGAAGTAAACTTTTCGGTACCAGATGTAAATGGTCCCTCGAAGAAAGGCAGATGTAAAAAGGGTCGGAGAAATGATGTATGTAATGTGATCTGTTTCTTATAATGATCTTTATTTGAGAAATCATTTTCATCCAATAACGACGATTTTACTACTTCGAAGCGGAGAACGGAAACTTTCACTTCTTTTATCAATGTACCACGGCCTATCAGACCATATGATCAGTACTTGATCACTACTTATAAGTAATGTTTAAATTAATGCTAAAAATGATATCTTAAATAAAAGAGAAAAAACTGGATCATCAAAATAAATTTATTTTTACTAATGTAACGAACAAAGATTACTTATATCCTTAAAACAAAATGTTTGAAAAAGGACTTTTATTAGGGAATAACAAATGATAAATATTAGAATTTAACCTCAAAGGGTTTAAAAAAAAAAATCTGAATTATCTACTAAAAACTATTTAAAAATATTTTTGAATTAATTATTTATTTAAAAATTTAAAAGAATAAAAACATTTTTTCTGTGTCTAAATGCAGCAGGCGCTTTTGAATTCAGCCATTTTAATTCAGGAGAGTGGTAGCAGAAACTTAAGAAAAGTTGCGTACGAAAGGTACGTAAATTTATATATTTTTTTTCATACCACATACTGGGATTTGATAGTTAAATGTTTACATTTTACTACACAATGAATTGGGACACGTTTCAAGTGTAATATTACCCCTGTAATAGTTCATCTTAAAACAAAAACGAAAAACATTGTGAAAACTAATTCTCCAATGTCACAATAATCTCATGTTCATGTTATTTATATGCTTCTTACTACTGGGTTTACGAGGTTAACATCATAGTAGTATTAGAGGTCAATAATTGTAAATAAGAACTCAATAAATTATGAATATTGCAACCTTATGTGGAGCTCTTATAACTGTTGTTTAAATTAGCTGTTTTTAGGAATTTCGGGTCTCTGTAAATGACAGATATCATGGACAAAGCCCCCAAATATTCTGAAAAAAAAATAGCAAAGATATAATAAGTATTTACTCATATTGTTCATAATCCCTTTCCTTAAAAATATGATCCCATAAACTTGTGTTTATTTTGATTAATCTAGGCTCAATATACTTTTGAAACGGAAAAAAGTCAACGAAAGAGTATATTTCAACTTGGGAATGTTAGCCATGGATGAAAAGAACACCACTTTAGCGGAAAAATGGTTCAATAAAGCTGTTCAGGTAATTTATCCAATTAAATTCTGATAAATCGGGCTAAAAAGAAATGAAAGGTGTCCCTTATATTTACACCCATCAACCCCCCAAGATCAGATGCCATCTCCATAATTTGTGTAAATATTTTGAAGAAAAAAAATAAGATGTAAACTGTAAAAACTAATAACACTTTCTACTTTGTATTTTTGTTTATCTAAAAATATTCTGATTTTCTGCAGATCCGGGAAGATTTTCGAAGTGCGCTTTTCAATCTGGCTCTGCTGCTCTCAGAAGCAGGTCGCCCGCTGGAGGCACTTCCGATTCTTCACAGACTTTTGAGGGTAAGATTGGCTTGGCTATACACATGAATTATGAAATAAAAGTTGATCAGTTAAAAGGATTTGCAGGTATTCTAAGAGGATATAACTTTTTCTCGTTTATAGCACCATCCTGACCATGTAAAAGGCCTCATTCTTCTTGGAGATATTTATATAAATAGTATACGAGACTTAGATGCAGCTCAAGAGGTAGGTGGGCCTATATGATATTTGCATATTGAGTGTGAGGGAATTTTTTTATTAAGTAGGGATATTCTAACATTTTTTTGATAAAGTTAATTAAGGAGTTAAGAAAATTCCCTTTAATTAAATAAATATTTTGGAGATAAATTTCGTTTTAGGTGAGATTAAATAACCTAATTTTAAAGTAGATAATAATAGTTGACTTCAAAAAAATAAATTTTTCTTCAAGTTAGCCCACTTTTTATATCGTGCTCCTTAAAAAGAAAATTCAACAGAATGAAAAATCTTCTGTAGTTGTCCCCTTTCTTGTTGAAGTTAATTATCGTGTTAAAAATTTACAACAAAACTATAAACCCTAAATAAAAAATTGGATAAAAAAGGGAACCAAAAAATCTTTCATTAAGCTATCTAAAGAGATGATACAACAAAAGAAGAAACGTATGTGAGATAAAGAAAGAGACGCAAGATGTGTTCTTACAAAATATATTTCCTAACTATACACGTAAAGAGGTTTAAACAAATAAATTGTTTTTAGATTAATGAACACTATATAAAAAGTATGATGATCAAACTAGAGTTAATGGGAATTCTGTTAGACAGTCTGTGATTTAGGAACTCTAAAAACTTAGTGTGCCCTCAGCTGCTGCAAAAAATATGAATTATTTATTCTCTCTGCTTTCTTTCTCTAATATGTTTATTCAACATCAAACCGAAATCAGGCACCGCGCCACACGTCACATCGTTGAATAAGCATTGAGTTACTGTATTTTTACTCACCGTCGAACAATAAAAAACACGTCATCTTTGAGCCTTCGAGTGGTGTAGTGTTGAGGAATTTCAAGATGTTTAGTATTATTGCCTGTATAAATGTTTTGTAAACCAAACGCTGAAAGATCATCACCAAAACGAAGTTCTGAAGTCTTGAAAGTATTAAAGTTAAAGCATTTAGTTCCTATTCAGTTTGTTGTGGGAAAATCTTCTTTGGAACTTACCTGTTTCGCTCAAAACATATTTTATAATTAATCTGTGAAAAATTTTCTGATAAATTTTTCTTCGGACTATTTATTTCTATGTTTATTTAAATTAATAGTAACTAAGGTATTTTTCGGGACGATACGTTTCACTTTACTTATTGTCATTATACCTACTTACTTACATACTTATTGTCTACTATTACTACATACTTATTGTCACCTACCTACACTGCAAAAAATAATCGTACAGAAACAGAAAAGCTCTGGCAGCAAAAGTTGCCAGAAATTTCCTTTCCACGGAATTTGTCTGTTGACTCAGCTTGTATACAACGCCTTTTTCTGAGAAAATATGTATTTAGGGACATAACCCACTAAAATTTCCGAAGTTGGGAAAAAATGAGACACCAGTTTGTATAGAGACAATATGTATTTATAAAAATAAAATATTTCCGTTGGATAAGTTCCCTAAAGTTGAGAAACGATCGTATCACACAGAAAAGTTCGCCAACAGAAAATTCCGTGGAAAAGAAAGCTCTGGTAACTTTTGCTGCTACAGCTTTTCGGTTTCTGTAAGATTTTTTTTAAATTTGAGATCAGTGTATGTTTGGATTTCTCTTAAGGTCCTTTACATAATGTGGTTATCACTTAAGTCAAAAGCTTAATAAACGACCCGTAAGAGCCACATAGAAATGCCTTCTCCATAGGAACAACACAGACTCCGTTACATTAAACTTTCAATTACTCAAAACTACGTTCAGTTGACTTATACCACCTTCATTCTAACCAGCTCAATTATAAATCTACTTTTTTTTTCAGTGCTACGAAAACATCCTTCGGCAAGAACCCCATAACGTGCAGGCTCTACACAACTTGTGTGTGGTGTTCGTGGAGAGGGACATGCTACAACGCGCCGAGGAGTGCTTGGAACGAGCATCGAACCTGGCGCCGAACGAGCGATACGTTCGCGAACATCTACAGATCGTCCGGAGCAGAAGAAAGTTATTGGAGGTCTCGAAGACAGACCCCAGCTAGTGAATGAACAATATCGAGATGCACTGAAGGTTGAACGAATAGAAAAACTTCGAAGATCTCCTGCCATAAGGGATTTTTATGAGGTTCTACAGAATCTATACAAGGAATTGCCAATTTGTTAGAAGTTTGGAAGTTAAAGGGGTTCAACAATAAAAAAAAAGTTTGTTAAAATAGGCCGTAAACTGAACATTTATTTCTAAAAATTTTATTGGTTTTGTTAGAAAAGTAAATCAACTTGTTTTCATCTAAACAGTATGAGAGGCGATTGCACTGAATTATTTTAAGAAATACTCTATTGAACGAATGGTATGGTTTGAACTGTAATTAAATTTTATATTTTGATAAATCGCTCTATGTCTTGTTCTTCATTTACTTTTTAAGTTAAAAGCCTGTTAGGGTTAGTTAACCTCATGTGGAAACCTTTAGGATTTCTGTATAAAACAAAGGTGCCGAAATTCAGACACCAAAGCAATAAACTAGTGTGCTTTATAAATTAATTCCTATTATTTCCTCTAAGCTAATACCTACTATTATGAGACATTTGTTTTTGCATGATTAATAGTTTTTTTTAGCTGTATGAAATTTTATCACATTATTTTAACGAATTAGTCAAGATGTTTATTAAATTTAGATTTTTCTCTTTATTTTTCATAATTATATTTATCTTAATTTACTATATCTGCTTTAGAAATAATTTAAAATGCCCTTACCTGAAATTTAAATTGAACAAAAACTGTGTGTTTTGGAAATATTAACAAAACGCCTTAAAGAACGTTTCAAAATTTAAAAGAAATATTATGAAAAAAAATTATCTGGAAGATAATTTTTACTCGTTTTATAACATTTTCTTTTGTTATAAAATTGAGTTAAGAATATAATTATACTTCAAAAAATATGTATTTCTTTTAAATTGAACTTCTACTACTGTAATATTATGGAAATAAATAGATTGTAAATACTGTTATGCTTAAATAAAAACTTGTCTATTAAAATACTATGTGCCATTTTTTTTAAAAATAAATTAGCTTACAATGTGCTTCTTTTTTTAAAGTAAATAAATATTTAAATCCAAAAAAGTATCTAATTACTATATAATTTTTCTCAACATTGTAAAATAACTGACAAGAATATACAGACCGGTCAGAAGGCGGGGTCTATTTTTTGGCCCCCGACAAGCGGAACCTGGAACTATCGTTCTCTCAACTCTTTTCCGAATTGTCTCTCCATATATTAATATCTAGTATGATAAGTCGAAACGAAAGTTGCATTTCAACTTTCATTCTTCGATTTCGAGAGAAAATTAGATTATATACAAATTCCATTTTACATTAAACATATTAAGCTCTCTTTTGTTCTAATATTTAGGGATAAAATTATCCAAGTGATTTCAAATGAGAGTGATGTTTGAAAGAATGTCAATAAACACGGTGATTCTCTTCGAAAAACGTGTGTCCCCCAAAGACATTCAGACTACGAAACACGCGTTCTAATTAAAGCTCATCATTCCAAAACACTTTCGCACTTTAAATTGTCGCTCCATATATTTCCTTTACCTCTTTCAAAAACTCCTTCAAGATAAATATGCCCAAAACCTCCCCAATTGATTAAAAATTCATAAATGCAGATGAGGGGAACATCTGCTCCCGAAGTGTTCCTCCCCAAGTGCATGTTCCCCTCTTTCTTATGCTCCTCATTAACAGAGGGCTTCTCTAATTGGGTTGAGCGAAATTGGGTCTTTCATTAGCCTTAATAGGAGAAAGGGGAGATAGTTTGTCAAGTGAGCCACTGCCACCTGTAACGTGCGAATGAGCTCACTTAGGTGAAAGAGGGATCCAAAAAATTGAGTTCGAGAAGTTTGATTTTTGTCGGAGGAGGGAAAGTTTGATATTTGCGTTCTTTTTTGGCACAAATGTTTATAAGTTAGCCTTACCATTAACAAATTAAAAGTTAAAAATTCAAGAGTGTTATTCTGAAAGTGAAAATATGATTTTGGTGTCATTGGAAATCAGATTTGTTCTTCGTCCAATGCATTATGCAAAATTTTCACTAAAAATTCGTTTAACCATATTCGTTAGAACAATACAACCAAAAATTATACATTCTACTTTGTTGATCAGTGGTATGATAATGCATACCATGCCAGTGCCAAAAATCGTGATGCGTTTATTGAAAACAATCTGTATATATCTGATGAAATTCCTATTCTTTAAAACGGGTATTCTTAACAAACTTTAAAGTAGTACGTGTTTTCTTGAAACTATAAAAAAAGCAGGTTGGTTGTTTTGGACTGGTGCTATGATATAATTTAAGATCAAGAAGAATTATTATCTAAATATTTAAAAGGTCAATAAATTCCAGTCACGTAAATAGATAAAAAGGTCTCTGAAAAAGATTTGCTCGTAAACATGAACACATAATAAGAAAATTGTGCTCGAAAATATAACTGTTCATTCTTAGGAATGCAATTTTGACCATTGCGTACTCTTGGAAGAAATATGGTAAAAGATGATGACCTTAAAAGAAATTAATATTGCAGTTTTATGTACGTTTCCCGGCACTAAGTTTCATTAATTGGACTGCAAAATGATAAAAATTTGAAAAATAATTAAATTTTTTCATAATTTAATATGAAATATCGAAGACTCAATAAAACCACATAACGAATCACTTTACCAGTAATGTATTTCTGACGTCGATACACATAAATCATCTCATTTCCGAATGTCTTCCCAGAATATCCTTTACTATTTATTTAAAGAAGATGAAACCAACACTATTGGAAAACAACACGAATCTGAACATTCATCTGCCTAACTGTAAATAAACACAATAAAAATCTTCAAATATTTCTTAAAAACTATAGCTTTTTACACATACAGGCAATAACATCCCTGTTCCCTCCTAACTCTTACCTATGATTTCAAAGAGAGCATCCTCCCCATGAATGTTTGAAGACGTAGGGGAGGCCAATGAATGATAAAAGAAATGGAAATCGCCCTTATGTCCTGGAAGGGGATGACCACCCCTCTTTTGCCAACCTGGACACCGATGGAATCTTCCAAAAGAAATCGGGGCTCTTTGAGCTTCGGTGAAATTCGAAAATGGAATGGATCAGACGTGAGGAGAAAATCTCAGAAAGTTTGATGGTTGTCGGCAGAAAGAACCTCGTTGATGTAAAAGTAAAGTGTTTACAAAAATTTTTTATGAATTTTGTTGCTATGCCATGGCCGAAGATATCACTCAACAAAAAAAAAAGTAGGTTTGGTCGTTGATTTGAACCTCACGTTTTTGAAGAAAGCTTTAGAGAGGGAAGTTTGTGCTTTCTCTTTACACAGAGAGGGTATAGGGCGAGAGAGTTAGTAGGTATACTAAAAGCATACTTCAAATGGCTTTTGACTTTCTAAATATCTAAATGGTTAAGACCAGTCCACTACCCTAAACTCCCTGCCTAGATAAGTGGTTATAATAGACTAGACTCTAACGTTACTATTTGACCCTGGAGAAAAAAAGCTGAGGGCAAGCAAAGAAAGTAGTTCCCAGCGCGGTGGATGAATTTTGAGTAAAATTAAGAACTTCAATTTAGAAATATGACTTGTTTGTTAAACCCATGTAATATATTACGGGCAAAGTGATCAACCGGGTTTTATTAATAATGCCCGAAGTTGAGGCGGGCAATATGATAAATTCAATGGCATTTATCAATGAGTATTTATCACTTTGCTTGAAATACGTGGGCAGTATTAATAATGCCCGGATTTATCACATTGCCCGTAAAATATATATAGCTTCTTTTTATCACGATTTACGTACCGAAACTCCTCCCAGCAACCCTACAGGCTTTCTGTATACTCAGTTTCTCCTTCCGCGTAATGACTTCAAAGGGTCAAGAAACGTTGCACTCTAGTATAGCAGCAAAACAACGAAGTAACTACACAATCTATAAGTAAGCTCTTTGTTGCAGCAAACACCTCAATTAAATAAATTAGTCCAATAGTTAGGAGCTTGATTGCTAAATTTTCAATGTATTAAAATTTAATGACTTAAAAATGTTTTGCCCTTTTTCAAGCACTTAGTAACAGTTCCAAGGGCCATAATCATTATGTACAAAAAATTGTGCTTCTTAATCAATAAAAAAACATTCGTCGCTGTTTAATTGTACTGTTTTGGAAAAATATTTTTTCTATGGAAATTGTACTGCCCTAAGGCTGCTTTTATTTGTAAAGACATTTTAAAATAATTGCGTTTTTGTTTACAGGAGAGATATTACGTTCGAATTTAACGAACTGCTTGTGACATAAAAAATAATAATTGTGAACTTAATGATTGCAAAACATGTGAGGAAAAGGACTGAATTAAAAATCGAATGATTAATGAATTATGAATAACCATTTTTCGGCTGTGAAACTATCAACTATCCACAAATAAATAAAATGAACACACTCTGAACTACCAATGAATAGCTTCCGTATGATTTGTAACAAAAGTAATTGTCATATATGCTTGTACTATAATAGAGGTAATGTAAAACCTTAACATATTTGTTGTTATAAACTTCAGCAGAAAGAAATGTTTGATATAAGTTTTCGAATAATTTGGAAAATTAAAATTCGTTGTGCTGTTTTCGTTCCCTATTGTTGTATTGAAATTGAGTTTTTACTGTTTTACACGGTAATCTTAATGCAATTTATCCCATGGATGATTATGATCACTAAATAAGTTTTAATGATAAAATTTAACCAAAGTATCCATAGAAAAAAACTAAAAAATACATTTTAATAAATTTTTAATAACTTTAAAAATATAAAAACTTTTAACACAGATTGAAAATTGCCAACGACCAATCATAAAACTTTTAATAAAAAAAGGAACTATTAAAAAATATAACCCTTTAATAAATAGAATGGAAAATTTGGAAAAAAAATACTTATGACACACGTAACCTATAACATATTTTTCTTGAAGAGTAGCTTTTATGACTTAAAACAAAATTTTAGAGTAGATCTCGTTTTAGTTTCGCAGACACTCAACGTTAAACCAGAGATCTTCACAGATATTCTTGACCTTATTAACTTTCCCGAAAGCCATGACAGTGTTAAATCGTCCGAAACTCTATTTTCCCTTTAATGAAAACTGACAGTTTAAAAGGAAAGACACCAAACGCGGATTACGCCCACCAATATGAGTCCAAAAATCAACAATGGCTCGCTGTCAAAAAATAATCCATCCAAAAATTCGATTTTCCATGCTTCGAAATCCCAATTTAATATACTGAATCACATTTCGAATAAGTTCAACCACTCTTTTCTTGCGTTCTCGCATTTGGAGGGAAGCTTTTAAGACAAGAGCTTCCCCGACTAATTCGATTGGCTCACCTGTCCCGGACAGATGTTCTTCGCCCGAAGGACCTTCCATTTCACCTCCGAGTCTCCCTTTATTTGATTTAGTGCGGCGCAGCCAAGTGGGGTATTCCCTGTGCCTGTCCCGAGCAATTCCGTGCCTCCATAGAGCAAAAAACGCTACTGCTTTGTGAAGTATTCCATTTCGCGAGCTGCACCGCTGCTGGAAAGCGTCCAGACCATAGAGCTAATACAAATAGAGACAGCTTTCCCCGCTCCGTACGGCAACCATGCATGTCAAAAACAGTCGAACCTGTTTGAGTGGCAAAAAGAAATCTTTAACATTGGAAGTCCCATAGGCGGGTGAATTTTGAGGTATAAAAACTGCTCTTTCTCCCAGAAAAATGATAGAAAAAAGATGCCGACAATTTATTACACGAGAGAAAACAACGACAAATCAATTCCGTGAAGAAAAAAAGTACTTTTCTCGATTAGTTTTTTTTCTGTGAATTTTTTAAACTCCGCGGTTTTGGAAGAAAACGACTTTAAACTGCATTTTCGAAATGTTGTGGGGGAATTTTTTTTTAAAAAAGCTTCACATTATATAATATGAACCCTCCTGATTCGATCTGAGTCATTTCCGATTAGTTTAAACTAGTATTTAAGGGAGAAAATTGTGGATTTAGTGGTCGAGGTAGAAAATGGAAGTTGGCATAGCTTGGCGGTCTGACCTTGGCGTGCGTTTTTGTCGTAGTTTCTTTACGTGGTTCTTCGAAATAACTAAATAACTTGGTTTTTTTTTTTTAGATTTAAAATTGCCAAATCATCTGTAAGGCAGATATATTATGCTTCTGCTTCTCGACGCAAAAATATTAAATTTCCTACAATTGTGTCAACTTTAAATTTAAGTATTTAATTCTTACCACTGATTTAGGTTTTTATTTTTGATAGGGGGAAGTTTTGAGTAAAACAATCTTTGTTAATCTTTTCTTACCATGTAACAAGCCATATTTTAAAAAAATCTATGAACACTATCGGATCTTCTTTTTTAACTTTAAAGTTAAACTAATAAAAAAAAACATATAAAGAGGAATTAAGTGTAGAACATTTGCGTCCAGCGTTTGGTTAATTTAAAACAGACGTATTATTAAAGAAACTTAAAGAAAGAAAGAAATAATTTACGACATAGTATATATTCCTTAAAATTATTTCTGGGACAGCTGTAATTCTCTCCTAACGCCAGGTGGTGGTTTGAGACATCTGACCACATGACCAATCATCTGTATTTAAGATAAGAATCTTTGATATTTGTTTAAATGTATCACACTTTTCTCTCATATGAAATAAAAACATGATTAAAAGTTGCTGCGCCATCAATTGCAGTGAAAGAGCAACTAAAAACTCCACCGTTTCGTTTCATAGGTAAAATCTTATTTTTACCTTACTAATCTTACTAAATAATTAAATTTTAAATTAAATGATGTTAAAAAAATTTATATGTGTGTGTATCAAGATAATAAATTGTTTAAGTATAAAAATTTTAATAAGAAACTTAAGTTTAATATAATGAATACATGCACTTAATATTAAGTGTTTTTTATGAATAAAACTAATTAATTTGATAGTGATACCTATAATGATGAAGGGCATTTTATAATGATTTAAATAAAAGTGGATTTTGGAATGGTATTAGTCACTAGAATATTTTAAGCAATTGTGTTGTAAGTGGCATTTTGAAGTATTAAAATATTTGTAATTATTAGTTGTCTGAATTAAAATTAAAAATACAATATTTCTTTAAGTGGACTCTTCAAACACCACTTAATACTTGAAATACCTGTTTTTTTTTGTGGGGGAAGGAAGTAGATTTCCTAAAGAAGAAAATTGGAGACAAATTTGGAGATAAGCATTGTTAATTGCTATGGTGAAACATCAACTAAAAATGAGATTTAGAACAAACGAGATTTTATTCTTAAAGCTACAGAAGATAAAACTTCCTTAAGAAGAAAAAAAGATAAGTTTAAAAAGGTCCTCGCGAGTCATCCACTGGTATAAAGTGATCGTAAAAGGCTGCACGCGAAAAAAACAAACACGCCAATAGTCCGATTTTGTCGCCAATGTGACAACCCAGCCCACCCCAGTTTGAGTGGAAAAATCGAGGGAAAATCGACATACGAAGAAGAATGGAGCAGGTGTTCAAAGCTGTCTCCATATGTATTAGCTCCATGGTCCAGACCCCCCGTAGATGTGATATACTGAGGGAGAGCTTTGAGCAACCACATCCATTGTAGTGAGTGTGGTAACTTTGGTGACAATCAGAAGGTATTCAAGGCGGTGGCGTAACTAATAATATGGATGGACAAACGGCAGTGAGGAAAACTATGAGCTTCCTAACACGCAATTTTTTGACAGAGTGTTTCCGAGAATTAGGTGAAACTACCTAACAAAAATAATTACTTAATAAAATTAGATATAAGTGATTGTGGTTCGGCGAAAAAATTGCTTCGTGTGCATTTTGAGGTTTCCCAATCGTATTCACATAGCCAAAGTCAATCAGTAAACCGTGGGCGCAAGATGCAACATTCAACTTCCTTTTCTACCTTGATTATTAAAACAACGATATTCCGTGAAAATACTGGTTTAACTGATCAGTAATAGCTCATACCGAATTATGAGGTTTTTTATTCCATATTGTAAAGTGTTTTTTTTCTACAAATTACTACTTAACATAAAATTACAACTGTAAGTAATTATACCTAAAACCTGCTCGGTGTTTAAATATAATCGCAAATAAAGTATTTAGTTTAGAAATTAATTGGTTTTTATCTAGCTTGCGGGCTTACCACTCTTTATTTAGTTGGACTTTATGTAGATGACAACATTGAAATTATTCCAGTAATCAACCAATAATCAATCATCACTTTATCATGAAATTTTATCACCACAATCCAACTAACTAAACAGTGGTAAGCCCATTTATACTACATCAATACTAACATTTTTCTCCTCTGAATGATTTGTCATTATTTTATCTCATTTTCAAAAAAAAAAAATCGGATGATTTTTCCGATATTTTTCTGCGATAAAGAGGGGATATTTCTTCTCCAAAATCCCCCCCCCCATCTATGGTGGATTTAATTTTAGTTTTAGCCACTCACTCCTTTCGGCACCATGGAGTTAGCACACTAAAACTATCTCTTCTTGTATTACCTCTACGGGCAGACCCGATGCCGTTTTTCTTCCAGGTGAGGAAGAAAAAAATGAGTTCGAAAAAGAACGCCGAGTTTGCTCTTCTGACAGAACTGTCCGATTTTCTTCGTTCTTCTTTCGGGTGTCTATTCAAATTCGACTGCTCCACTCCCTGGGTGAATGTGTTGATTCCGTTTCTCTACTCACGTTTACTCTTGGGAGAAATGAAGTTCCAAGCCTATTTGGTTGTTGTGCACTGATGTTTGGTGACAGTCAAGTTTTGTAATGTCTGTTTTTTTTCCCCGTTAATTGAAGAGTAAGTTTTCACAATGTCCGTCATAAAGTGTCAAAAAATTATTTATTAATTTCTAAATTCACTGGAAAGGGGTCGTTTAATTATTACGTAAAAGGCCCTGTAAAGGGAGAGGAGTTTTTCGAAAATACTAGAGCCTGTATATGAGTGGAACGACATGGTCGGTCTCAACCACTAGAGCACCAAAAACCTCTAACAACCTCAAAAGTTTAACAAACTAATCATATTTTTAAATTGGCATTCTTCATTTCACTCAAAATTCAGACACCGCGATGGGAACTACTTTGTTTGTTAGTGACGGCATAGGGTAAACTAACGTCGCTGTCTAGTAGTATAGCTCGTTGATTTTGGACATCCTTCTCCAAACCATTTGAGTAGTTTGTAATAATATTTTTCCATTAAATTTATGTTTATAATGTTTCTGTTTAAATTCCTTTTTTTGTGTATACATATTTGAGTAAAAAAGTTTAAGGTATGGTAAAAAGTGTCTCGTAAAAACACTTTCCCTCCGAGTTGGGCTGGGCGCGCACGAGTGACTAAAGTCACCGGCGACCAGGATTACTAGTATCAAAAATATCACTAGAAAACAATGGATCTCTATGAAGAAATTCTTGGCAATCGGCCAACTGTCACGTCGCCTAGTGCGAGCACTCTTCAATCACTCTTCAAGTGTTTCAATAGCCAAAGCAACAATTTTGTCTTTGTCACCGTGACAAAAGTCGCCCGTGCGCGCTCGCCCTAAGGCTGGGCGCGCACGAGTGACTAAAGTCACGGCGACCAGGATTACTAGTATCAAAAATATCACTAGAAAACAATAGAGCATTTTCAATCACATGACTTTACCTAACAACGGCCTTAGCAACGTTGTTTTTATCCTCCAGTGATGTCATGTGCGAATGCTTCTATTGGATGCTTCTAGTTCCCTCCCCTAACAACAGCCTTAGCAACGTTGTTTTTGTCTTTGTCACCGACAAGCCACACCATAGAGTGAAATTCAAGGGGTGGTCCTTCCCATCCGTCCAACAGCTGCAAAAGATGGAGATCGAGAAGGAGGGTGATCTGTCCCCCAATCGATGGGATCTCGAGCCCTTATTTGCAAAACGGCTCTTAATTAGCCCTCTTCGGCTAAAATAATCTCCGCTCCGGATACCTAATTAAGGCGATTAACTTTAATTAAAGCAGCCCGGCATTTTTCTCTACCTCTCGGGGAGACCATCTTTAATTCCAGCCTCAAGAAACAGTCGCTGGATCTCCAAGCGAAAGAGGATTAGGCTTTACAATCTGCGGAACCTTCATCAGAGTAAATTTGTACGTTTTCTAAAGAGCAAACATGGAGATACAGTTTTAGGCTTGGTTGGTTGGTTGGCTGAAAAAAATTCAATTAATAAGCGGACGGTGTTTATTGCAACTTTTGGTCCGTCTCGTTATTATTAATTATCAGCAATTTTCGAGAAGATGGGTAGGATTTCGTCACACATTAATAAACCCGAGGGAATCATCAGGTTTTAAAAGTAATTTGTGTGTAGATTTTGTTTAACCGGATTGGTTATTAACTTTCGAGATGTTTTATCAAAGCTTATAGGACTAAATGGGCGTTTTTAGTTTTTTTTCCTCCTTTGCGTTTTGCATGTAGTGATTGATGGCTAAATTAAATCCGCGTGTAAACAGATCGAAAAGAAAGTTCTTGGCGTGCTGGTGATCAATCAGATTCTTAAGGGAGTGTAAAGAGCGGTGATTAAAAAACGTCGGTTATAGATTAAGATATCCGACCGAGAGAAGATACGTATCCCGTGTTGTGAGAGTTAACTTTGAGAAACCCTGAATGAGCGAGTCATTAAAAACTGATTGTGGTGATTGTTGTTTGGTTGTTATTTGTTATTGTTATGGAATTTGGAAAAATAGAGGAAAAATTTATGAAGTTTTATTTATGATCTTTTGTGCTGAAATTATACAAGTTTAAATTTTAAAGTTATCAATCATATATTTGTAGTTTATTTTGAATTGCCTAAATTGATATAATATTTTTTTTTAATTAGAATTTATTTATATAGGAACAAAAATATACACATAAAACACAATAAAATAAAACATAGTTGCCTGGGACCTCTTGGTCCATTTAGGTGACCAAATAATAGTTAAGAGAATAAAAAACGCAAGAGTGGCAAACAAGGTGTCGTTAAATTATTAATTATTACATATATTTGGTCATACAGGTATGTACAAAAAACACGAAACTAGAAATAACGTGAGGAAGTAAAATGTACTAATGTTCCTAATGTACTAATGTTCCTGGAACATTGATTAGTTTTGTCGGAGATAGGAGAGATCAGACTGCTCTGGCTCGACTGTGCACTGGTCATCTAAAAACCCTAAGATTTGTAAATGGCACTGGGACCTTTCCTGTTTGCACCAAGTGTAATTTAGGGGACCGCCAAACATCTTTTGGATTGTATTGGACTGGCTAAGGAGGAGCACCATAAAAATCCTGGTTTCGTATTGGAGAGCTTAAAAAAGAACTATCTCATGGATCTGGTCTGATCCACACCAGATGGATAAGGAAGAAGAAGAAGATGTACTAATGTTTTCAATGAAAAAAATAAATAAGATCTAATACATATTTTTAAATGAATAAAACCAGCATAATTTTGTTATTTGTTTATTGATTTTATTTCAGAAGCTTCCGCACTTAGAGGAACACTCTTTTCAGGAAGAGAAATAAATAGTACGCCTTCAGGAAGGTTTCCAATACAGTGAAGTTGATTTAAATTTTTCTCAAACTGGTTGCTATGATAATACCTTTCTAGGATACAGTGGTCGAAGAAGATTGAAGAAGGCTATAAGAGAGAAAATGGAATACAAAGGAATATAAGTAAAGTATCTAAAAATAAGAGATACAAGTATCATATCCAAAAAACAATAAATAAAAAATATAATCCTTTTTATCAATTTTACAATGGATTGGTTAAACTGAAATGACGTTAGGAATTATTTTTTTGTCCTGGAAATACGTAGATTAACGTTAAGAAATTATATTGCAGTGGAATTTATCAGGACAGGATCATGGACTTAACCATGTACTGTACAAACGACTTTTATCTAACACATTTTCATAGTGGGACGGCCAGTACCTACCTTCGGCTGCCCAGAATATCCTCTTGACTGAAGGAAACTGTGATTCAGGAAAGCGAGGAAGGGAATTTTGGAGCTAAATCATACAACAACAAGGAAGAAAAAGTATGAATTAGTCGACGGTTTTGGTCGTAACACATAAATTAGGGTGTCCCTAATAAATATTTTATAAATATTATGAATAGTGTTTATTTATATAATTCATAAATTATATAAATAAACCCAAAAAGTCTCAAATTAGGTTTTATAGGTTCATAAATTTTTTTGAATATATTATAATATTACACATATAATAGGTTCAAATCTAGAATAGGAAATATTCCAATTGAAAAGAATTATCGATCCTACCGTACTTGGTCAATTTAGTCTCTATCTTACCTATTTTTCCATTTCATGTCAAGCTGTCGGATATATTTTCTCATAAGCACTTATTTTTCTTTGAAATTGCCTCCTTATGATTTCAAAGAAATATAAGCTTAACCCCCGTGATGATAAAGTCATTGAAAAACTATCATCTGGGAAGCGTTTTGTTTAACGTAAATGAGCAGTAACAAATTAAATCATGAAATAATTGAAATATTATCTGAATTATAAAAGCAACAATGACTACGACAATGATCAGAGTATGAAAATGAAACATGAATCGGAAAGATTCTCAACAATGTAAGAAACAATGATTCCTTTATTGAGTATACATATCAATGATGAATCTTTGCGATTTTGGCCAATGTTACTTATAAAGTCAGGACTTTTAAATCTCTATAGTTTATAATTTATTGCACACTAAAAACTATGGGGATAAAGATTTCCTGTAACTGGACACATTTAAAAAAATCTGTTGAGAAAGTTGCGGGGGAGATTACTCTCTTTTAAATCTGCCTGTGTTTTGGTGAAGAATTCTATTCTAATGTCTTTTTCTAATGTTCTACATCTACTGTCCTTTTCTTATGTGCAAACAGGATCTATGTGGTCCCGTGGTCCCGTTAATTAGGTAAATAAAACTTAAAAGAATATGTTATGGATGTATATCAATGGTCATCACTCAGAAGATTTGGAAAAATATTTTAAGTCCAGCATCTGTCCTTACAAGCTAATGAAATCTAGCTCTCTACGTACTTGTGGATGCTTAATATAATTAATACAAAGCAATTAACACATGCAATAATAATCTAAATAGGGAAACAGTATTACGACATTAATTAGTAAAAATTAATCGAAAAATTGAAAAAAAAAGTCTTGTGTTGGGTTGAAATCTCAAGAGCAGGGAAACCGGGAATTGCTATTAAAAAATTATCAAAAAAATGTTTTAAGTTTCTTTTTTTTAACGTTGAAAGTTCAAAAATGTCTTGAATTCATTTCAAATACAGATTTTTTTTTACTTCATGTGTTGACGATTGCATAGAAGATTTAGATGAAATTGAAAATTATTTGAATTCCGTTCCTTTAAATTTTAAGTCAAATTTCATTGTTGTTCACTTAAATATACGAAGCATACGTGTAAATTTTGATGTATTTATCCCTCTTATATCTAATTATATTGATTTCATTCATATTATAATTCTATCAGAGATTTGGATAAACAGTGATGAAATTTATTACTTAATAATATTATTATTAATATTATAACTTAATAATTATTAATATTATAACTTAACTATTCAATCAAGTTTATGGTTCACATGCCTTGTTCTTTCACATTATAGTTTTTTTGTTTGTGAGTGTTTTATTATTAATTTTTACTTAAATTTATTTAATTAATTCGTTATCACTTTGTATGTTTTTATCATCAATATCAGTGGTAATTTTTGTTGGTCTTCTAAATGGGTTTAACACCCCAGAGAGATGACTCATATATTTTCCTCCTTCAAATTTTTTCCAAATGTACCGTCAGAAATTGAAATGAATAAAATTATTATTAATGGAAATGGTTTTGATTAGTATTTAATATCACTGACGTGTCAGATACATGCTTGAAGATTTAGTTTTAAAAATGCTTTCAAGGTTTTTATAGTCAGTAAGTAAAAATATTAGGAAACATGTTATTAAATAAGCTTGAGCATCCTTTCCTCCTATTTAACGTTATTTAGGCTTTCAAACATTCTGTGACTAAATTTGTGCTGTTATTCCATTAATGTCATAACTGTTTATTCTAATTTGTCGAATTAACTGAAAGGATCTGAAAATATATTTTTTAAGCAATTCGAAATTCCTACTCAAATAATTTTGAAAGCTATTTTAAGTTATACGTTAGATACAGCTTTCCATCACATCTAATGCTATAAGCGTTTCAGTCTCTACTCAAAAAATTAGGAAAATATATGAAGTGAAATAAAACTGTAAGAGTGGTTGGAGGATGATGGGGCTGCTTTAATTCAATAAAAAATGCTAAGTGAAGTTTCTGTATTGATTTTCTTCCTGAACATTCTAAATTTCTTAAGTTTAATATTTCAATTTTAGTCGAAGGCATAAGGAAAAAGATACTCAGGGAAAAGAAACAAAAGAAACATATATCCTTATATAAAGAAATATATCCTTACTTTTAAAGAATCTGATTGATACGGTTGCAGTTAACTTAAAAAAAGAAACGATAAGACACCCCTTGAATTAAGTAGGAACTAAAATTATAACTGTCGATCAGTAGCACTATGTAAAAATAATGCCTATCACTTTTGGTTTGGATACTTTAGAACGGGACGGGACACCAGTGAATTAACCAACCATAACAGCTGTTCCTTCAACCACTATTTTCCGTCATTTCAAAGATAATATATCAATTCAAGAATGAAAAAAAAAATACCAATTGAAAAAACACACAGCAGAGCAGACGGGATTCACTCCAAGATCCTTCAGACTCGAAATATTCGGTCTAGCATGTCATGCGGCATTGAATTTAAAGAATTATTGGATGCATTGAACTTTTGACATTGTAATAATGACTACCGCTTACCCGGAGTAGACCATTGGCATCGGAACATTACAACCCGAAATAATGTAGTACGACCCCAGTATTTCATGCTATTCTGTCCTTTAGAAAGGATAAATCCCAGACGAACCATTCCCTGCAGTGTGAACCATTAAGTCTGGTTATACTTATACAGCTAACAACTCAAGAATATTATGTAAAAATGTGCTTGTGCACATTGTTCGAAAAAAAAAACCAGGATTTAGCTCCACAAAATACTATAATAATCCCAATATTGATATTATTAACCAATCAGTGATACCGTATCAGTCACAAAATAGTTGACAGTGCAGGTACAATCGGTACCGTTAGTTTGGAGGAATCTAATGGTACGGTATTGGATTGAATCTAAGACGGTCCGCATTCACCCATACTTTACTCAAGCTCCAGTTAGCTCATAAACATTTCATGTGTGAACGTAGAACGAATCATCGATTAACGAATTGAGACCATCATGGATTAACTTGTCAGATAAGTCTTGATAGAGGTTTTAATCAGTGTAGTGTAGAAAAATCTTTGAAATAATGCAGAGATAGTTTCAAAGAAAAATAGGCATTCACTCGCATTTTCGAGAAGAAATAGTAACAGATAGTCATATGATAGGAAGCTGGATTATATCCTTTACAGTTTGTCGAAAATTATTCTTTGAAAGTTTCTTCTATTTTTCAATTTTAATTTGTTAATTAATTTAATTTAATTATTTAACCAAAAAATGTAAAACTACATGTTAAAAAACTAAACAAATTTGTTCTCCTTTGAGGCCAGAAAAAGTGTCATTTTCTCACGCTAGTATCTCCTCGATATTTTTAGGTTTATTTTCACTAAACTTTTTTTTATTTCCTTTTTTTGTAACTGTCGAAGGCAGTGGCGTATATAAGGGGGGGGCCGAGGGGGCCCTGGCCCCCCCCGAAATTTGGACTAGGTGTACCAAAACCAGTTAAAACCCTGTATTTTAGGGTCAAAATTCAAAAAATTTTCTGGGGGAGGACCCCCAAACCCCCCTATTGTACTTGGAATTTTATTATGAACAACTTTTATTGTTATAAGTTCATCAAAATTCAAATCCTACCAAAAAATATATGTCCAAAATTCGGACTAAGTGTACCAAAAACAAGATAAAAACCTGTTTTTAGTTAGTTTAGTTGTTTTAGTTAGTTTTTAGTGGTAAAGTTCCAAAACTTTTCTGGGGATGGACCCCCAGATCCTTTTTTGTACTTGGAACTCCATTTTAATAACTTTTTAAATATTAAGTTCATAAAAATGTACATCCAAAATTCGGACTTAGTATATCAAAACTAGTTAAAAACCTGGTTTTTTTAGTCAAAAAATTTCCAAAAATTTTCTGGGGGAGGACCCCCAGACCCCCCTTTGGTACTTGTAGTTTTATTAATAACAACTTTTCCTATATTAAGTTTTTTAGAACCTAAGTTATCACCTAAAAAGCTACATTGGACCTATTAAATATGTGGGGGAGGGGCTGGGGAGTAATTTTGGGCCCCTCCCGAAATAAATTCCTATATACGCCACTGGTCGAAGGCGATAAAGATTTGAGAGTCGATGACAAATTCGCAGATGAATTTACTTCGATGATGAATATACGGGTTGAAATTGTCGAATCGGTTTCAGATTCTCCGTTTTCACATTGACGAGCGATTCCAAAAGTTGTCCCATTCATAACCATCAAAGCGGTATTTTATATCCTCTAAAGCCGTGCTTTCAAACCTACAGAAACGGGAATATAGTTCAAGGTCAGGGTCACTCACAGGCAATATCCACGCTGTTGTTGCAATTTTTTATTGTTAGCTGCGTAATATAATGATAATCGCAATAGATTTATTTGTTAGGAAACTGATGCTCGGCCCAATCTTTTACACAGTGATTTTCTTGGATAATCATGCAAAGCTTTATTCATTTATTGTTCTGATAAAATATTTAAATCATGAAATATAATAAAAGAAAGTTCGATGGATGCTCTACTACTCTTCTTTCAATAGTGGCGACATCTATTTTCATAAAACAGAAAACATTTTTGTACAGATATTTATTTTCAATTTTCCAAGTATAATAAACATTATGCAAAGCATATGAAAGATGAAAGATACTTTTGAGTAGAATAGCACTTTTTTTTACAAAGGGTGGTTCCTTTTTGTAATTGTAGTAGTATTATAAAATCTTTAATCACACTTTTTATCAGCTTCCCCAATATCACAAGTGTCAATTGAAAATTAAGACTATTAAAAATTTTAAAAGTTTCATATTTCCAGTATAATTTATAAAGTAACTCAATTATTTTTAATTACTTTTTTATTAACAGTGTCATCTGCTCAAAAGTATATTATTACAATTATTTTTTATTTGTTAAAACTATCTTTAAATAAATGGCTTCCAAAATTTCCTACGATTTTTAAAATACTGCATAATCTAAAAAATACCTATTCTTTTAAAATTAAAATGTTCGTCGTCGAAGTTTTATCCCTTTCACCTTTAGAGCGCCAGTATGTTCTTGTTATTGTTAGATTCAAGAAATTGGCTTGTTACATTGGTGCTGCCATCTAACCCATACGTTTGAAAATATAACACGAAATCATTTTACATTGTTTTCCTAAGAATTTCGAATATTCAAAGCTATATCAATACATCATTGTCATGAAGATTAGATAATCAAACACATAAACCAACAAGGAAATGTTGTTTTCCATCTCAAGGAAAAATTAAGAAAAACAACTCTAAATAATATATTATAATTTTATATGAACCTAAAATTGATTTAATACATACTCTTCACTCTAAAAATAATTTTACGTGGAAAAAAACTGTAAGAATTCAAATCAAGAAAACAGAAACAGCTTGGAAGATAGATAAAATAGAAATTACACGAACTATTAAAATAGCAGGGTATATAAAATGAATTATGGAATTAGTTTTCGATATCATTTTATTTTCCTATTTATTTCATTTTCTTTTTTTATTTGAGATTTTTCCCTGTTGTGTAGGAAAACAACACCCTCAATAAAAGACGGAATTACAGTGAAACATAATCACAGATGTCCTATGTTGTTGCTTTCCAGCATTAAGAGTGCTTCCGTAGTAAAACAACATTTACAGGCAGATATCCGGATTATAGACTTCTCTGCAATGCTCTAGAGAAGAAAGAATTCGCTTTGGTGAGAGTCATTTTACTAGTTACAAAGTCATTTTACTGGTTACAAAGTCATTTGACTGGTCGCCAATTTGGCATTGTTTTATTACCAAGGTGTATTTGAGATTTGTTTTGTTCAAACGACAGATCGGCTCTGAAACAGTACCTCTGGTTTTACATGGGGCTTTAAATTAAATTCCAACTTAATTTTATTTAGATGATGACAACAGATGATAACAATAATTAATATGTATGCTATTTTGAATATAAAAATACATCGGGTGTCATTTTAAACAAAGGAATGCATATTATTTGTACTTATAGATTTTTTTTCCCTATTTCACCATCAAACTTTTAATTATGTGTCCCAAATTTCTGTAAAAGAGTAGGAAGGATGAACGATAAAAGACGCAACTTAATGGTAATAATTGAGTTATTAGAAAATTAATGTGAAAATGGAAAATCATAAACTTTGAAATTTTATTGAATGGGAAAAAGTAGGGAATTTTTTTCTACTTATAATGACTCGTGAAACTTAGCTAAGTATTTCTCCTTGCCATAGAAACAATATTTGAGGAGACATCTTTTTCTTCGTAGCAAATGTCCTCTTTCCAAAATATACTTAAAATAATATTTTGAATTATCTAATTAAATTTTAGATTATTTTTTATACCCCCTCTGATGTCAGATATTCAAGTATATTTATAACATTTTACTGAAATATCTAAAAGAAATTTCAAATATTTTACTCAATAGATAGCAGCACACGAGTTTGAAATATACTTATGTTGATACCGGGAACTAGAAACGTAAGAGGGTTCATGAAGAGAAACATACTATGCTAGACATTTTATTTATTATAAATCCATTGTGATTCAATAATATAAGTGGAACATATTAACACTGGGAAATTTTCCTATCTAAAAAAAATAACAACTAGCTTTAGGTACTGTGTTTCAGTTTATGCTTGCTGATACATCTGGTTTTAATTTAACAAAATGCGCTTAAATTCTTTAAAACAAATGCATGAAGTTATGGCATGATAGTAGTTTTTGGTCTTTTTTAAGTTAGTATTTTTCCTTGTAAAGGTTTCGAAGGTTAAAATTAAGAATCGATATTCCATGAATATGTTTTATTAGTATTGATTGAGTAAACGCTAAGTGCGTTCTTTTCCCCGCATTCTTTCTTTATAAAGTATTCCTTCCTAAAGAATACCAAAAATAAATATTAAAATATTACATACGATTCTATTTGGTTTAAGAGACCTCGATGAATAAACTAATGCACTTTATGAGAATTATCCAGTTTCCCCATAAAATTACCCTTTATTGGCTTCATTGTATTTTTACCCTAAAGCTAGTTTTATTTTGATGTCTTCAATAAAAATATATCGTTTGATATAAGAGAAGTGATTGTATTTCAGGCAAATTCTAAATTTCTTTTTTGTTACTACGAAGCTGAATTAACTGAATTAAGTTACTTGAAGCCTCCAATTAAGATTGCTTTCCCAGTCATTTGCACATTTTTTTCTTTAAAAAATTGAAGAAGAAAAAGGTTTAATTTATTCTTCAAAACTTTTCGCAACATCATTTTTGCTTCCAGTTGGTTCAAATCCATCCCAAAACAACACTCTGTACCCACACTTGTTATCGCCTTAGCGATTGAATTCATTACTGAGATAAAATCTCCCTCCTCCGTCCACTCTATTGCAAAATATAAATTACTCGGCTTTCAGACTTGTCTTTGCACTTGCAGAGAGAGCTTACGTCTGAACAGCGCCAGGATTAAAGGTCGTCTGATTGGCAACGGTCTTGACTGCAAACGATTTCTGATCGCTCGGGAAGGGATTATGCCTAGTATGGAACTACGAGAGATCCTCTTTTGAAATAGCTCTACAATCTACGCTACAGAGGGCATAATAAAGAGTTGAATAATGTATAGGGTGTTTTATAATGGAATGAAGGCCGGGACATCGTATTATACGGAGTTTAGCTAATGCTACTAAACAAATTGAGAATTATCTTGTTTTAGTACCTAGGATGTTGCCTAATCTAACTTAATGTAGCGTTCTGTTGTGTTTTGTAAAACTAAAAATCCCTTCGTTATTACATTTGTGTTTACATTGAAATGCCTTAATTGCCCGAAACTATATTGAATAAATTCTAGTCAACACAGTTTAGTGGAAATATGTTTTTAAATTGTCTATTTTGCTTGCTTAATTTCTTTAGCTCAGTATATTGATGTATAATGTGACTAAGCATCATTCCAAAGGATAAAAGCTGAAATAAGGATTACTGAGCGCTGAACTTAAGGGATTACTCTTCTTAATTTTGGATTTTATTACTCGTGACTTTCATTTTAAGACTCCTAGAGTTATTTTTTAATCCGCTTATAAGCTATCGACGATTTAATGATGGTTATTTTACAATGGAGGCTTTTTAATTCAAAGCAATTGGAAAATAAACGAATGATTAGTCTTCAAAACAACTATCGATAGTATTTTAACTGTCACCATTAAATTTAACAAAATGGCAAATTATTATATTTTCCTGTTAAAAACTCTTCCAGAGTTCCTCCATAAGTTAGTATGTAACGACTATTTCTTAAAAGTAGCTGACTGAATTGCAAATTTATTAATATTCGATACACTTTACTAAATTTTGTTAAAATTAAAAACATCTAGTCAATAATAAACTTTTATTTAAGTAAATAAACTTTCATTAGTTTCATTTATTTTCTTTTTAATCGTTATTGACTAAGTACGTAACGTCACCTTAATATCAAACCCTACTCTCCGTTCGGCAAACTTAGGGATCCTTGGCGACTTACGACCATACGCCAATTGAAACCACTGCCCATAACCAATCCAAACATTAATTTTTTTCAAACTATCAATGAGTTTTTAATTTTTATCATATAGTTTAACATACGAATGATTATTTATTCACTTTATTTATATATTTAAACAAGAACATCATATCCAACCGACATTTAACCAACCTTTCACAAAATGTCCCTTTCTACCATAAAACCATGAATGGATTCAGTAAAAAATATTTTTTTGAACTCTTTTCTTCAAAATCCCACCAGTTCTTTTAACAAAAAACGAAACACCACATCGGAAACCAAACTAACTAGCCGCCTAACTCTTTGAGGAGGCAAGAATGTCTCCGTAAGCGTATTTCGGATTCATACTTCATCTCGATTCCGATGGCTCGAGGGGAGCAACAGCCTCGTTTTTCACCGAAAACCCAGCGATAATGAATTTTCCTCTCGGAAAAGACGCCCTTAGCCAAAATCGATAACCTTAGGTTTTAGATTTTCATTTAATCATCATCTCGAAGTTTTTCAATTCGTGTGGAAGGGAGGGGGAAGGGAAGGGAAGGAAGGGTGGAGGGGTGCTCGCATTGGTTAGGATGAAACTGACGCCATCTGTTTCAAAAGTGCGACCACTGTTTCTTGAGAAATAAAAATTGGATGGCAAGTTTGAAAGGGGTGATAGGTGAGGTTAAGAGATAATTAGGTGTCATGTGAGGCAAATCTTGTAAAATTAAGTTTGTTTATTTTTATTGTAATTTGTTAAAATTAAACTTTCAAGTTTCATAGTTTGTGAAAAATTAATTTTAGATTGGTTTCATTTAAATTTCTCAAATA
Source organism: Tetragnatha montana (assembly GCA_963680715.1). Classification (NCBI taxonomy): domain Eukaryota; kingdom Metazoa; phylum Arthropoda; class Arachnida; order Araneae; family Tetragnathidae; genus Tetragnatha; species Tetragnatha montana. The sequence continues at coordinate 53,617,629 of OY796675.1, forward strand.
CTTTATTGGTGTATTCATGATGTTATTAAAATTATTGTAGTTTCACTTTTCTTCAAAATTATAACCTTTTCAGGCATTAAATTTAAGTTTTAGGCTTCAATGTTTTGTGATGTATAGTCTACTCTGTGTATTGTTAATCTCTAATAAATCTCTATGAATCATACATTATATTGTTTGTATTATGGTACTACTTTTTTTCAGAAGTTCTATAAAAAATTATCATTCAACTTCTAAGCCCATTAATAATACAAAAGAGAACATAAAAATTAATTTACCCAGTATCCAAATTTCTATCAAACCTTCTAAACTAAAAATACATTCAAATTTTATAATTGTTAAGCATTAAAATATTATTTTTTTCACTCTCCAAAAAATATTTTACTGCAATTTTACAAATTTTACAAATTAAAAAGGGTTTTTAAATGTGCTTAATTGTACTAAAGATGCTTTGTCTAGTGTTCTTACAGTACAACATAATATGACATCTAAAAAGGATAATGTTTAAGTGAAAGTTATCTTTATCTAAAATATTATATTAAGAAAAACAGAAAAATTGAAATGCATAATATCAAAAAAAGAAAAGTAAAAAAAAATACAATATTATTCATTATTTACCTTTGCAATAAAAATACTTCACTTGATTTCTACTCTGGAAACTTTCAACTAGTACCACAAACTCTCAAAAAATAGTCCTTTTACACACTAAAAAATCTGAAAAGTTCTTTTAAGAATTATACTTTAAAAGGTTCAATCAGCTTTACGTTATTTGAATATAAATTTATGGAAACCCACTATTCTAAGAAGACCGTAACTAGCAAAAACCAGTGCACTACGTGCAATTTAAACTTAATCCATTTTCACTAGCTTCGGAAACCCTGTCTACTTTATTTCGATTGAATAAGAATGATTTTCCACCGTTATAGGATTACTTAACCGGAATCCACTTGGAAAGTCAAGAATTATAAGACTTTTTCCGCTGAACACGGGTTTATACGGGCATGCATGTCTTTAAGGATTGGAGAACTTGACTGAACCTAATCTTGAACTGAAGAGCCCAGCGGAATGCAGATTAGAGCGGTAGAAAGAACTGCTTTTCTGCCATTGAGGGAGGAGAGAGCACACGGGATTTACAGCTCGTGTGATTTGAATAAGAATATGGGGTTAGAATGAGTGTCTCTAGCGGTTCTCTAGAGGAGTAGTGACGTCACAGTATATCCGTATTTTTCCCGTTTGGCTCTCTTTCTCTGGTTTCATCTTCATTGATATGAAAATGGGGATCGTGAAGTGGTTTTTTAAAGACTTTAAAAAGGACGATTCGAGTGCATTTCATTTGGGATACGACTAGAGAAGGATTATGTGAATTGGAAAGTGATTACGAAATGGAGGGCCAATGCTTCGAGATAAGTTATTAATTGGAAAATATTAATTTGAATTTTATTGATTAATGTTGAAGGTCATCACGCTTTTTAAGAAATCTACAGAATTAAAATGAACAATTTTCTTTTCATAAACTCTTACTTAATTATAGAATCTTAGCATCTCTCAACAAGTATTTAGTATGTACCTAAGGTGTTTTTTACGATAAATTGATGAATTTTCTTGTTTACTAATTTTTCTGTTGTTTATTACGTGAAAATAAACAGCCTCGATTGAGAGGGATTACAACATATCCTCACATTTCAAGCAGCACAAACGTTCAAGATTCGTAAAATTGTCATGCATGGTCAAATTTCATTTACTTTTCTAGTTGCTATTACGTAAACTTGACATATTTGGTATGTGCTGGACTACTAGGGATTATAAGTTGAAAATATCTCGTTCAAAAGGCCTGGTTCATTTTGGACGGTCATTCCATAAACCAATGATGATGGCTCAATTTTCTATGTTAGCTTTCAAAAATGACTATTATTACCACTAGTCTAGAAGAACCACTGGAATTTTTCCATTTTAAGCTAAATACCTACTTTTTATTTTTGCCATATTCATGAATGTGCCCCCCCCTGTAAGAAGATGTTGTGCGAGCGAATATGTATGCGGAGCGGGTAGCAGTACCTCTTCTTGGCTCCGGTCCACTTGTAAATGCAGAAAAGATACGTATTTTTAAGGGGATTCATGGGTCAAGGATGATTAATCTGAATATACTCGCCATTCGTTGTATATATTGTAAATATCATAAATTAATATGGCATTCATGCCATATTATCATGTAACAAGATTATGACTAATGTCATGACATTAGTCATACTCTTGTGCCCTTTAAGAAAATAGACTCCAAATATCAATGTCATATTTAGATTAATAAAGTTTAATGGAGGTTATTTTTAAAAATTAACAGAAATTAAACAAAAAACATATACTTTAAAGAGTTTTATTGTGAGTAAAAGTTTTTGTAATGTGTATAATTTTTGCATACTTTAATTCGAAAGTTATAGCCTAAGCTAAATCCATATTTGTGTAATAATTGCTTATAGCCATATAATCATAAATTTCTAAAACAATTACTCTGTTGAGTTACATTAGTAATTGTTACAATATTATGTAAGTTTTTTTTCCTATCTGCTTACAATTCTTCTTGGCTCTATTGAAAAATATCAATAAAAATACTTTCTACTTAAACCTAACCCTAGGACTGAGGTGTCGAAATACTTGAGTTTCATCAATAAAAAGTAACACCAAAAAAATAAACTGTTGGATTTAAAAAAATATAGGAGTGAAATGCTAAATTTATTACGAGTGCATCAGTTCTTAGCGGGTCCCTTGCGGGGCTTTACAATATTTAGTGTAAAATACTTAATAAATTGCATAAAAGGAAATGAAGTGAGAATGATTTATAAAGATTTCATTTGCCAGATTTAGATCAGGACTATTATGAGCTATTCCCACTCTATGCATTCCAAACCAATAGCTTCAAGATGCCAAACATACCACCAAAAAAAAGAGCAAAAAACCTCCCTTCATTTATTTGATAAGCAAAAAGAGTACCTGGAGAGGTGCATCTCCGAACTTTTCAGACAGCAAACTCGAACGAAAAGTCTATCTTTAGCTTTCCGGAAAACCGAAATCAGATGAGAAGAACTTCTTCGGTTTTCTTTTGGCGGAGGTTTTTCAAGCAGAATCGCATTGCAGAGAGGAGCCATCAAAGAACGAGAAATTGGATCCGGAGCATCATGCCACCGAACTTATTTGGTTTTTGCCACGCCACATGGTGCAAACGATTATGTTCTTCCAACGGGGGGTGTCCACATTCGAACCCGCGAGGGAAATCAAGTCCTGCCCTGCGTAAAAAGGTGGTATTTTGCATGTCGCTTTGAAAATGCGGGCTATAGCCTGACATTTTGATGATGCGAATTCCCTAGTCTTTTGATGATAGGGGATTTGGAGTTCGAAGAGAAACATCGCTTGCTATGAGGGTATCTGCATATTTGTAATCTCGATAGATTTGTCAGATGTTCAACGAAACAAAATGTAACACATTTCTTTATAGACCATTATATATAATAAGCCATTATTTAATCGCAATACAAAGATTTTATTAAAAAAAATAACAAATATGCATCTTATGAGACATTAAAAAACTTGTACAACTTGTTCTTAATCGTCTGGAAAAGTGTTAAGGACTTTAAAATGTATCTAGTGGAATTTTATTAATGTTAAAGTAGAGTGTTTAAAGAAAATCTGGGAGACAAGTGAAAAGAATTTATATTAATTTAAAAACTCTATATGTGACACAAAGATTACTTTATTTATTTGCTGTGAATTACATATTTTCTTTGTAAGTTTTTAATTTCCAATATCTTGGCTTTGAATTACATTGCTTGTACATTGAATTTGTATGTTACAGTTAAGAATCTTTGTTTTCACAACTTTTAAAAAATTCGAAACATACTTCTGATGTTTTTCTAATTTTGTTTATATTTTAACTTTTCCACATTAAATATGTATTATGTTAAGTTGAGATATACACAGAGAAAAATCCTAACAGGTCCACAAGGTTATTTTCAAATTTCTGTATAATGTAGAGGGCAGCACGGGAAATTTCCTGCTTTTTTGATTTCCATTATCGCCTATGACCTTGGACTCTCTGTTCTAGTATTATGGGAAGATATACTACAGTTTAAAAACATACTAAACAATGTCGAATAAGAAAAAATATTGTTTGTTGTAGAATTCATTTAAATTTGAGAATATTAAAGGTAACTGAGTTCAACTCTAAGTGTAACAAACGGTACTGATAGTACCCTAACTTCCACAGGAGTAAAAATTGCTGACTTTTACAAGGCGGTCTTTATTTGTCCACCACCTTTAAATCTCCCGTTGGAAGAAATTATGTCCTTAATTCCTCCAAGAAATAAATCCTCCTAAGTGTCAATGGGAAAGCTGACCAGGCAGAGATAAATGACGGACATAAAACAAGAAATCAACGGATTTTTCGAAGGTTGCGGCTTACTTACAGCCACTTTTTCTTCTTCCCTTTCCCGCAGAACGCTACAATTTAATTGATACATACGTCCGAAAAGAACTAAGTCTTTAGGACTTAGCAGATCCGAATGCCACTAAGTCTTCGCTTAGCAGTAAATCCACCTTGACTTTGCAGCGGCGGGGAAAAAAACACTCAAAAATGAATGTCTGAGATTTGATCTGAGGTTCGCTCTTTTTTTCACGGCAGCGTTTACTTTCAGAACCAATCTCGAAGTCCATGTATTCCTATTGGTTGAGAAGACACATGGAGTGTTTCCAGAGTCATGTTTCCTCATTAGTCCTACTATTCGTCATGGGTGATTTTATCGGAACCGCCATTTGTTTTGAGAGAGAGAGAGAGAGAAATAGAGGAAACCGGAAGAAATAAGGAACGATCGAATTAAATGAGGAGCGGATAGGAATATAGTTCTTTTTATTAAGAAGGGGAAATGGAAATTAGAACTGTTCAATTTATTTCTGAATCAGTTAGGTTAAGGGAATTTTGCTCCTCCTCTAAAATAAATTAAATTAGCATAGTTTGGTTATTTACATGAAAGCAATTCGATGGGTTTCCTCGAAGAGGAAGTAGTTTATTTGAGTTTCCAATTATAATAGGGAGAAAGATTTGTTACAAGGTTTTAGTTAATGTAATTTAGTTTAGTATATTTGCAGACATATTTAGGATTTAATTTAACTTTATTTATTTTATTGCTAGTTATTAAATGCCGAATTCATTGTACAGATTGTATAAATAAATGAATTTTACGCTAAATATTGAGAATTACATTTGCTGGAAAATATGTGATGCAATATTATTATATTTCCTTTCGTCGGATAAGTCAATTTAAAATGAGATGTATCTTTATGTTTCTTGTAAATGAATACAATACTTTTATCGAGCATTCTGTGTAGAATAAGGGTGAGCAGTATATTTAAATGGACTTTTTCATAACTAATCACTATTTGTTTAAAATTTAATAGCTCTGGATATAACTGCACCTTATTTTCATCTGCATTAATGAGAGAGAACAAAAATTTAAAAAAGTATGCTTATAGTTAATAATTAAAACCAAATTCCGAGCCTAAGGGCCGTGATCTAGACGATGGTAAAAAGTAATATTAGTAGTTAAACTAATAGTTAAAAATATATATATAATTCTAAATAAAAGTAATACTAATAGTTAAATTTAGCTTATTTTATATATCATTATTGCGGTTCATAAAAACAGTAGATAAATAATTCCTCTAATTTGAGAATGAGTTTTGCAAGTGAAACTCAAACTTAATGACGGATTAACAGAAACTCATTAAGCATAGAAAATTGACATATTGAGAGGTATGGTACATTACCAGACAGAAATAAAGAATGTACAAAGGTTTTTTTCTATAATTCATAAATTTAAGTAAAGTAGTATTTAAAAATAAAGTTCAGGTAAAATTTATTCAATGTAGCTAAAATATTGTAAATTGTATAAGAAATAATTAAGGCCAACTGTGAATTCAGAAATTTCTCCTATTTATAGTTTATTTTGCAGAAACCCCAACCGTTAGCTAAATATTCCCAAGTTAATCAAATTCAAGTAGAGGTAGAAAACAAACAGGAACTTAAAACATAAGAAAATAACATCCTGGAGGGCTGAACTTAAAACGCATTTCAAATCCAATCCTTTGCGTCCCATCGAAGAAATTTTTGTACACATGCCCTTCAAGAAAATCAATAGCTGCTTCTCTCCAGTTAGAGAACGTATATTGAAAACTAAAAAGGAAGACAAAAATTGGAAAAGTTTTCCTCCAAAACGCTCAAGAAACAAGATTCTACCAATTTAATATTATTTCATTCGAAGAGTTTCTGTCGTTAGACGGTATTCAACAGCCAAGGACCCACGAATCCTTGCTTTTTCGCTCTGCATTGCGGGAATAAAATGAAAAGCGACGAAAAGAGTGAAAAATTCCTGCTCTGATGGGGTAAAGTATGCGATGCGGGATTGAGCATTTTATAGGAGACAGATTTTGGGAAGCAAGTTTGAAACTAGAAATCAGTTTTAATTCAAAATGGGGATAAACTTGGTTTTAATTTCTTTTTATTAGATTGTTCCTTAACAACCTAATAAAAAGAACCTTTTCCTTAAGTTGTTCATATGGTTTTAATATTCACGGTTTCTTTTCTCAAGCTCTGCCCAGCCAGATTCTTCACGACAAGAACATAAAATTGCCCCAAAACATTTACGACTAATACTATTTAAAAAAAAATATTTCATTCAACGATGCGAGCATGCATTGTACACGTACAGTGAGTATTTTCAGCATATTGATTTAGGGATATACCTGAATTAGAAATCACAGTGCATAACGTGTGCATTGCTTAAAAAAATATACTTTTTTAAAAAGTATATTGGTAATTAAGTAAATAGTTACTAATGATTAGTCAATTCTAAGCATTTTAGTTCACATTAACCGCTGCTTTACTTAAAGGGCGATAAACATTTAACCGTGAATCTTAAACATTCTTTACATCTAATTCTAATCCTTACATTCTAAATTCATTACACAAGATATCGTAATGCACGATCTTCTTTTCGAATGTTTGTAAAAATGTACAGGAATATGCCTTTCTATCTGAAATCAGGACTTCTGGAACCCGGGGGGGAGTACACAAAAGAGGACCCACCCGAATTTCAGACTAGGTGTACTACCAAAACAAGTTAAAATCCTGTTTCTAGGGTCAAATTCCCTAAGGTTTGGGTTCAAAAGGTTGGTTCATCATTTGGTTCAAAAAGTTTGGGGCGGAGGTCCCCCAGTCTCCCCTTTCCTACTTGGAGCTCTATCATTCACTATTTCGTATATAAATTTCGTCAAGATGCGAATCATACGAAAAGAATTATATAAAAACCTACACTAAACCTATTAAATATACATATGGGGCTTAAGGATAAGTTTGTGTCCTCTCCCCTCGTGCAAAATCTAGCTTTGGGGTCTGAATGTCTAAATTTTTAGAGGATATTTAAACCCCTTCCTAAATAAATTTCTTACGCCACTGTCTCCAACCCTTCTTTATCTTGTAATCTCATGTTTAATCCTAGATCGCCAGATATCGCCATTGAATTTTATAGGAAAAATGGAACGGCTAGGACTGAAAGAGTTAATCCGATTCGATCTTTGCATGACTATTCCTAACTTCATTACCAATCACCCATAAAAATACGGAACTCATCTCTGCGTTTCTTCATTTAGCTAAGCCTTTTGCCGCCTGCGAATGTTCCGGATTCACCGAGTGAAAACACCGATCTCTAAAGAATTCCTTCCGAATGTTGTGTTTCGCAGCCAATTTTCCGCGTTATTAGATTTTCTCCGGAAATCTTTATTTGCCATGCCTCTGTTTGATCGTTCATTTATCGCCTGATAAGGTTCCGCAGAACCGGAATACGCCGGTTTGCTGATTTGGTGTAGAATACATTATTTTCGAGCGGATTATGCGGATTTGTTTTTGTTTTTTGAGAAAGTGAAACGGTTTTGTTTTGCATGCCATTATCCGGGAAGGTGTGTTTTATTTACAGTGTAAATCTTCCCGTTTAAAGTTTTTATAGGTGGATAAGTAACTGGTTTTCAAAAGTGATTTCGTTCTCAAATATTGATATAAAGCCTAATTGTCAATAGAATTTATTGCCGTTCTTTTAGGGATAAACTTCTGGACATTCTTTAACCATTTTTGAATGAGAAACACCTTAAAATCCCGTGATTTAGCACTTTATTTGAACTTAATGTTATTAACTGATGAAATTATTGGTTTTACTACTTTTAAATCTGAAGTTATCTGAAAGAGTTTGTTATAAACTGGGCAGTCTAAATTTGTCATTAAAAACTTAATTTTACTTTACATGGTTATTTTCTCTGCGATCCAATCCTCTGATATCCAATATTAACATATAAACTATGCTTTTTACCTAACAATCTTGGAAAAAAAAGTTTTAATATCCTTCTTGTTTACACTCTTCAGATTTTTTTGCATCATATATTTATTTTTTATTTGAAATTTTTACAATCAACTCATAAAGTATATATTTTTTTCATAACATGGTATCGTAATAACATAATGAAGAATAAATAGGCACAAAAATAATTTTACAAATATAATAACATAAAAAACGGAATTGCAAAAAACTTTAATTCAAACTTAAAGATTTTGATGTCGAAAAAGAAATTGCAGCGAGTACAATTTCAAGAGGCTTCATGAAGATTTTGTATAAAAAATATGCCAAAAAATAAATAGACTATTTTAAGTACCAATACTTTCTTATTTTATTTATTACTAAAAATAATTTATTATCAGGAAAATAATGACGTAAACAACATAAAATTGTAATACTTAAAGAAAACACACTGCCTGAGATTAAATTTATTAAATCCCTATCCCTATAGAATGTCAAAAACCTTATTCGTTGCCTCTTTAAAAAGGATTTAGGGTCGTAAACTCAAAAAAGTATTGTGTTGCAACAGTTGTAGATAATTTATTTTAAATACTATGTCAGGGCTTAAAGAATTAATTAAATTTTTTTAAAATTACGAGAACAAAGTGTAGCAATATCCTCTTTTGAATAGCAAATAAACTCATGAAATAAAGCAATAACTCAATATTTATCAAACCCCCATACTTAAAAATGAACATTCTAAAGAAAATTATAATGAAAACATTTTCCTAGAATCATTTTGAAAAGACGTTTTTAGGATATCTTTCGAGAGAAAATTCAACTAATTTCTATAGTGTCTTGGATCTACTTAACTTTTTTTTTTCGTAATTGAATTAATTTCAAGTATTCGCCAGTGTTTCAATGTAGTTTTAATTTGAGAAGCTTTCGTAATGAATGAAATAAAGTTGATTAATTTAAAATATTTTTCTTCATAATTCAATGCACTTTTTTTATTTTTGAAGATGAGATGAAATAGTTGGAATCTGTATTTTCTAATACGAAAATATAATTATAGAAAAAAACCCCTTTTTTTCTGTTTTCAAAGAGATTTAAAAGTGTTTTCTTAGGAATTACTGTCAAGTTAATAAGTTGGATCTGTAAATAATTTTTATTGAAACATCAAAAGGCTTGTTTCTTAAATGTTACCCATTTTCACCCTTTAAGTTATTTTAAAATTATTATTTGAACCAATAACTCTTACATTTTTGTAGAAACGATTATTTTTTCATCAAATATAGATGCTTATAGCTTGTATTTGGGTTCGCTTTCAAATTTTTCATAATAAATTTTATTTTTAAAATCAGTGAAAATCATACCAAATAAGTAGGACAGGTTACTATTTGATGTAGGTTTTTCAGGGAATTTATCCGCATTTCCTGTCTTAAAGTACTTAATTTTTTTTTATCTTAATATGTTTTATTTTTATTTCATGTCAGATAACCACACTTTAAAACACATCATAACAAATTATTATCAGTTTTTATAAATTGACTTTTTAATTTTAATTCTTATTTTTATGCAAAAAAAAAAAAAATGAAAGTTTTAATGAAATAATTTTTTTACTTAAGTAGAATATTTTCATGAAGTGAAACGTTAGAATGGAACTTTATTTTTATTTGATTAAACTTTTTATGTGTATATTCGTCTTATCGTTTCGCCTTATGATGGTTTTTGCACTTTTTTAAAACTGCGCTTCATACGACAATTTTTTGATACCATACATATACTATCGAATTGAAATTATTCCCCTTTGAAGTTCGTATGAAATTAGCACGAAACTAATAAAGTAACTAATTGAGTTTCGATTTTTAAAATTATTTTACTCAACGATAGTTTAATTTTTTATTTGTCACGATCATATTTTTTGATAATTTTTTGCATGAAAAAAGATGGGTAACAGGTTAACCCCAGTGGTGTGTATCGATGCTTTCCTTTTTTTTTGTAAGAAAAGAATAAGATAATAATGAAGCTACTTTACTTATACTTCAGGAGGTTATTGGTGGAAGTCTTTTAGATCTTTCGGTTGAAAATTAGAGTTTTTGTGAAAGTTAATTTGAGCGTTGGGGGTCTGTCAGACCCCACGCGGGAGGGACGAAACGCTCGTGACAACTTTAACTGGACCATGGCGGACCATCATCCCGGAAAGCTACTTTGATTTTATTACAATACACGTATACTCCTCGCATGTTATAGATCAAGAAGTTTTTCACCATCCAACAACACATTACATAGAAGGTCGGAAAATATTTCCAAAAAGGTTGAATGCGTTTCTTGACAAATCACATTAAAGCACAATGACTCTTTTTATGAGTTCCGCTCGAAAGAGCGGATAAAGGGAGTGCGTCAGAGAGAAAAAAAAAAAAGAAAATTGAAACTCTTTTTAACATCGTCTGACGAAATTTGACGTCCCATAAATCAACGGAATATTTTAGAACTGAACCTTTCAATATGTAGCAGACGATATTTTTTCCCGTTTCGCGCAGATTGAGTCTTCCCTCTTCTTCTGTGCTTGGCAGATCATCAGGGCGGGGCTGAAGGATGCTTTTTTAGAAGACTCAATTCCGCGAAAGTAAATCCTAGTTTTGGAAGATGGGCAGGTGCTCAAGATCGCGTTATATTTTGATGGTGCTCTTAACGGGACGTATAAACTTGGGGAGAAATGTTCACGCTATCAAATCAAGGGTGTCATGCATCTTTAAAGACTTATATCTTGGTGGGGTGTCTTTGAAATATGACAATTAAATGACAGCTTAAGACTATTTATCAAGGAGAGTGAATTGCTTTTCATCAGGTAATGTAGTGTAGAAAAAAATCGGCAATGTTTTACAATGTATAAGTAATTTAGTTATAAACGTATTTTAACTGCTTATTTATTTCATTACGGAAGATATATTTATCTCAAGTCATTATAAAAGAGTTTTTATACTAAGTATGCGTACAATATTAAGTTTTAAAAATTAAAATACATTAATTCTGGTTACAAATTTTTTTGTCGTCAAATCGTAGGCCTATTTTTGAGAATGTTTTATGCTGAGAAATTATTTTGTTATTTTTATTTATATTTCTGACATATGAGTAGATTTTAAGCTGGTGAAATTAATTTGTTTAATTTAATTAATGTTCCTGACTTTTAGTATTGGACAATATAAAATATTTTTGAGTTAGGAATTTTTAACCTAAATAGATTGAAGTACTATAATTACCCATGGAATTTTTACATGTGTTAATTCCCTAATAAAAATTTGTACTTAAGTTAGTAAGGTGTTATAAAAAATAAAGTTAATCTTATCCATTAAGTTATTTGATTTAGAAAGTAAACCTAACTTTACCTACACCTGAAATATTAAATTAAATTATCTAAAATAAATAAAAATAAAATAATCAATAAATTAAATTTGCATTTCAATAGAACCTCACATGTAATTATGCTACAAAGGTACCCTATTTGGTTATACCTATACTATTTTGATGAATTAGTTAACCTGGAAATAAGAAAAAATGTATTTATTTTTTGTACAGTAGTTTTCATACCTACAACGAAGTTCTATCATTTCTTTCATAAATAAAGTAAACGATACATCTCATTAAAAGGTTTCTTCTCACTCAGATACAAAACCACTGCGTTAAAAGAAGTAGAACTTATCCTAGGATATTTTGCTACAATAAACCGGTACAATAAGATAAAAATATAACAATAATCAAAGAAAAAAATAAAACTTAAGACGAAAATCTGCTAAGTGACTAAAAATAACAATAATACATTTAAAACTTTCTAGCTAACACAATGCATTTAGATATATTTCGTGTCGCGAATCAATGACAAATACACACTAGCATGTGACACACTGTCCAAACCAATAACTTGGAGAATATAACAATATTTACCGCAAATATTATTCTTCGCTGTCAAAGAAGGGGGAAACAATAAGTTTCATAAAACTGTCAACGATACTTTTATTTCTCTTAGACAGTGAGCGCTTTTAGAAAAGGGGATAAAGTTCTTTAGGAAAACTTTAAAAAGTATCCAGGAGAAATACTGTGGCGCGCATGGCAAGTTTGAAGCCGGCATTAGAATATCTTGTCAGTTTCTGTCACCGTATAGTGTCAGATTAGTATCAAAGTGCGTCATTTCTGACTACTTGATATTCTTACTGGGAAGTAAGCAATAATGACAAAAAGAGGTATGATTAAAATGAAAGTCTTTGTTATCAAAGAAAAAAATATTTACTCCATGATTAACTTTACTTATAGCCATACTGATAAGGATACATAAATTTGTTTTACTTTTTACATAATCTTGAAAGTTACTTAACTTTTTATAAGAGTCTCATGAATCGATATATATTTATAACTTTTTAGGTGCAAAAAAATAGATGCATGTCTGTGTTTTTTAAGATAAAGCCCTACTGATGTTGAATAATAGTATTAGTCTTTTCATAGAATGATTATGATTCTTGGGCATCTTATGGCTCCATTCGGTAATTATGTATTACTTTACACCCTTTAATTTTGAAGTATCGAGTACACCTTTTATTGTAAGTACGGATTATTGTAAATCTTTTAATTTGTTAGAATTTCAGGACTTTAGTAAATTGTATGGATAAACCTAAAACTGAACCAAATGAAATTTAAATTTAAAAAGGATTAAGTTTGAGTTTTTAAACGCATTTCTTGAAATTAATGGTGAAATAAAAAGCAACTATTCTAATCATCCTCATATAACAAACATATTAAGAACATTATCGCAACAATAATATGTTAAAGGTGTTCTACCAAACATCAACACAACAAAAGTGTTGTTACTTATCACCATTTTACTATATCACCGTTTTCCTCAAAATGCATTTTTATTTTATTACTGAAAGTGCACAGCAATTTCATCAGTGCTTGCAATTTAAAGCTAATCATAAATATCATCTCACCTAATGTTATATGTTCAAAATATCGAACAATTCGATCTGATACCCTCAACAACAGTTACAAACAAATCCTTGCAGCGTTAGACATACAATTTGGACATTATCTATTTCGATCAAAAATGTTTCGTCAACCACGAAACTTTCCCAACTCCTATCACCTAACACGAGCCAATCGGCGACCACTAAGCCACGCAGGGCTCAGTGGTAAGTGTTGCGCATCATTTACCAAAAGGGACCTAATGCATTTGTCGGGCATTCTTCTTCCTCGTGTTACCGGTCGCGTGACGTCTTCGGGACACTTCGGGAGGGCTCGGCCACCGATAAGAGTCGTCGGAGAAAATGGCTCGGAGTCACGTGATCTCTTTTCCATGATCATTCATCTTCCGATGCTTCGGTCAGTGAGATGGTGTGTTTAGAGTAGATTTGGAAGTAGTAATAACCGGGAATGGAGTGTAAATGGCTTCGGAAAAAGGTGCATACATACGTGCAAAAAAGCTTTCAGTTAATGAAAAATGATCTGAATTTAAGTACGCACGCGATAAAAATGTTACGATGCATTATCTTTTTCTTTTTTTTTGCATTCAGTTGTTAGAGTTCAGCTAAAATAATTGAATGAAAAGTTTGGGAATTTTACAAAGAAAGAAAGAAAATTCCTGATGAGCAAACATAATTCAGAAAGTTTGCATTTCCTTTAAATATACTTAACATTTTTAGAAGCATAGCAAGTGTTTGATTATCCTGCTATAGCCTATTCAAGAAACCCACACTCTGTGTCATACACATAATTAGTTTTAGATGCCCCTTCAAACGTCCATTATTACTAAAATCAATTCTAATTTTTTTATATTTCATTGAAAAAGCTGAAAAGAAGTTTTTTGAAAACACCTCCACTTCTTTACCTCTTTTGTCGGTGAAATTTTAGCTCTGCTAAAATTTAACATTTACCACTAGCTTTCTCATATGAAAAGAGGGCAAATATTAATTCATAATTTTTATCGCTCTGAAAATTTTTATCATAGAATCCCCACCAAAGAATCTATATAGTTGCCTTGCCTATGTGAGCAAATAAATGTTTCCCAATCGATAAAATGCATGATCTATCTTCAGATCAAAGTTAGTGAATTGCTTTATTAGAGTAACAACATTTTTATTAAAATATATTCTAATAATAATGACGTTAAATTACACAAAGTAGAAAATAGTTTGGAAGATAATGCATATATGAATATTGGTAGTAGTACATTTTTATCAGAATATTTTAATAAAAATGTACTTCCAATATGCACATGTATATGCATTATCTTCCAAACTATTTTCTACCTTGTGTAACTTAACGTCATTATGTTTGCCAAACTTCCAAACCGTAATGCAGTCAGCAAACTTCATTCAGGCAGAGGTTGAAGCCAGACTTAATTATAAATAGGAACTAAAATCAAATTACTTCACATTGCAACTTAAACTCATTAGGTTGCAAGGCAAGCATTATCTCCCAAAACCGTTTTAGAGCCTGCTTTCGAGGTCCTTGGACAACCCCCTGAGGGATTAGGACATAAGAAGATTAATTTAATTCATACCCCTTCAGGGCGGATGGATGGACAGATTTCAACTTCGAGAGTTTAGGAAACGCTTTTGAGAGAAATATTGTTCGTATTACATTTAAACGTGTTCTAAGCACCTTTGATGGTGAGTGGGCTAACTGTAAAGGTAAGCGTTATGCAATCCACAGATTTGCGTTTGGATGGAATTTAGTTAAGGTATTATATAATTTACTATAGTTTTAACGGGGAAGGACTTATGTACGGACTTACAGTTAATATGTTTGGATCCAAATATTGATGAAACTTGCCCAGTGAGGTTTAAGGTACATAATTTTACTAAAGAATTATTACTTTTTAATTAATGCGTTTTTTCAATTGAGGCACGAAAAGATTCTACAAAATTGTTTTCATTTTAATTTTTGAAACTTGACAGTTTTTTTTTGTAGGTTACCTCATTTTACTTAATTAATTACTTACAAATTTAAAGTTATAACTATGCCATGTTTTCTTATACTATATACACAAATCCATGAATGCAAAATACAGAATCACAGCAATTAAACAATATAAAACGAGTCAAAAACAAAAATAAAGTCAACGTGCAAAGGGTTTCGCTGAGAAAAGTTCCTTCCTCGATAAACCCATGCAATCAAGAAGATGCTCGGGTATCGGAGGGAAAAACACTAAACTAATTGAATGCTATTTTTCATTAATTTAGGGAAAAATCCCCAAATTAGACTATTTTGGCACGTTTTGTATTCCAACTGCAGTGGGATCCGATTTTATGCATCCTGCACTACCACTGTGGTCGGGGAGGCTGGGCAGAAAGGCCAGAAACAATTACCGAGACCATTATTGTGTTAATTTGCTTAAAATAGACTCCTCTTCCTTTTAGCAGAGAGAGCGGAAAATTTATGAAACGCTGCAGCTGCAACCGCAATAAAACACCTCAACAAGAAACAAAGCCTGTACGAAAAAAAAACCCCAATTTTTTTTTTCTCTCTCGCTCCTAGTTAAACATCCTATCTGCAGCATAACTCGTTTTTAATGTGAGCGCTAGGAAAAAGCTAAGTTGCGTTAAGAACGTTTCTTTCACGTTTTTTTCTCCAGGAACGAGATTTTATTTTTGAATTTTTTATTTCAAGGTTTTGCATCACAAAAGATAGAGAGAGAAAAGATTTTCCGCCCCGGAATATTCCGCATAGTTAAGTTTTTCGACTCCTAGCGTGGTCAGTGCCACCGACGGATTTATTTACAATACCCTTCCTTACTTCCAGCGACGAAAAAAAAAAATAAAATAAAATCGCTCGTATTATAAAACATCGCCGGTGATCCTCCCTCTCTCCCTTTCACTCTCCTAGGAGGAAAAAGTCAACTTGTTTGGATAAGACCGAGACTTTTTTATCCGCTTTATTCTCCTTTCAAAATTTACTATTCACCTCCATTTTTATATGCGTCGCACCGTGGGTTTTATGGGCGTGTAAAATATTAATACTGCCGCCTCTTTAGGACGTTTGAAAAGAGGCGAATAAATGCAAAACTCGGGAGATTGCTATTCATCGTTCGAGGGAACGTATATGAATGAAATACTCCGTGGATTCGCTTTTGTTTTAAAAGTGTGCGACTTTAGAATTATTATTTCCCACTTACTCTTAGCTATGTAAATCTGTTCTTTTTTAATTCGCGAATAATATATTTATCTCTACGGACTATTTTTATCTCTGTGGTGGGGTGCTCCAGGGGAAACGATATTGCAGCGCTAATTCAGTAGCGAAGAAATCGCCATGAATAATTTAGCACATTAGAGAGTTTGGTTAAGTAGTTAGTAAAGAAATGGGAAGAGTGGATAAATGAATGGCTCAGGTTTTAGTGTGTAGATAAATAGTTAGAAAGTTCTATGTGAGTGAAATCTTTATTGTAACTGAGGAAATATAATATATAGGAGAGAGTGGGGCACCTTGGGACACTTTTTAATTCTCAATTATTTTTCTAACTTATCTATACCGTTATATTTACTCAAACGCTGCTAATATATTAAATATAGTACTTTGCGCATCTAATAAAAATTTTTCAGACCAATTATCTCTTTTAGGGAATTCATAATAACAAATTTAAAAAACCTCTTTTAATGTCCCAAGGTGCCCCACTAGTGGCCCACCTTGGGACACTTCCAATAATAACATAAAAACTTATGTTATTTTGAAAAATATAAAAACAACACATTAAATTATGATAAAACTATGCTTAAGAATCTTAAATTAGCCATCAGTAATATTTTGTATTCAAAATTTTTCACTGATTTACTCATTTTTGTCATGACGTAAATCACTGATTTTTTTGTTTCCTTCCAGAAACTTTTTTGTACCAATTTCTAAATTATAATCCTCTAAATTCTTAATTTATTTAATTTTTTAATGAGAAACAATTTTGTTTTATTCTTGAAAATTTTGGGGTACCTTTTAACATGTCCCAAGGTGTCCCACACCTGAGTGTCCCAAGGTGCCCCACCTTGACACTTCGGGTATTTATCTTAATTAAACTCTTTTGGGTTTAGCAATAAATTTTCGTTTTCTTTTCTAAAATATCAACGGATACACGTACTTTAGTCTAAGCATAATTATAATAACATAAATATATTTATTTTACTTGAAAAAGGCTTTTCAAACTACAGGTAAATCTTACTTCAGACCACGAAAAACAAGAAAAAAGAAGTAAATAATTTTGTAGACGCCCCAAATATTCCAAAACACGTTGAGGAGTAGATTTAAGTGTAATTTATTAGTTCCTAGAAGCACGAGTTCATAACTATAAAATTGTGTCCGAAAATTCAAGTGTCCCAAGTTGAGCCATGTCCCAAGGTGCCCCACTCTCCCCTAATGTTAAGGAATGAAAACGATTAACTTGACATTGTTTAACACTTAATAAATATTATTTGGTAAAAAAGCCAAGTAATCAAAGGCGGAGCTTAGTAGATGAAATTAAAAAATTAATTCAACTAATTTCGGAGTTTTTATAGTTTACTACCTTGAAAGTGGGAAGTGAACTACCTAAGTGAACAATCTTCAAAATTCATGATAAGGAGAACACTTTTATCAAGAATATATCCATGGTGAAATGAATAATTGACAAATTGTTCAACACACCTCATACAAAATTTATCCCACTACTTGTACTCATTGACATACGTATAATCTACCCTCTCTCTATTCATATTTATTTCACTTGCGTTCGTAAAAATCCTTTTGTATTTGAAAAATGTTTTTTTTTTCAACTCTCTCTTTTTCTAATCTATGTTTCTCTCTATGGTTTTCAGTAATTAAATTCATGGTTGAAGTATTAGTAGTGCAGTTATTTGTGCCAAATATAGTGCAGAGCTTTAACGGTAGTTCAGAACAATAGGAGTAGTAAATATTTTGTCTGAAAGTTTAGGGTGTATAACATTTAAGGGTGAAAAACATTTGACTTAATTCTAATTTTTAAAGACTGAGAATTTCGTACGAAACTGTGTCAAAAGAAACCTTTCGAAAAATTTTAAAAGCAGTTCCTTTTTTAGATTTTTAAAATTCTTTGTCAGTTTGATTGCCTAGAGCTAGAGGATTCTAACTTTCGTTCCAGCGCAGACAAAACAATTTTTTCTTAGCACGCACCGAAGTAATGTATTTTTATTCTTTGAAACAAAGTCTTGTAAAAAAACGGAAATACAAAACTGCTTTCTTTCGAATCCTCCGCAATCGCCATTCGTCGAGACTTTTTGGATGCACCAAGATAAACAGTGTGTTATTTGAAAACAACTCAACCTTTTTTTTGAGCGTATTTGATTTGATTTCTATGCACTTTCACCTATTTACGCCTTTCTCTAGGAAAGGTATTTTTCATTCGAAAATAGAGATGTATTCGTGGATTCCTAGAAAAATACGCTGAAGTTTGAAATGTGTTTATTAAATACGGAAAGAAACGGAATTTGTGTTCCAATGTTATTTAAACAACTGCATTCGAGTCAAATTCAAAAATGATGTTGTGGTTAAAATTTTGAACATAATAGTCTTCTTTTTTAAACAATGACAGTGAAACTATTTCTCTGAAGAAAGTTAAAATTTAAACATATGGATTGAATGTGAGATTTTCATAATATATAGCATTATATCACTATATATTACTTTTTATTCATTAGAATAGTAATAACGAAGACTTCTTTTACACTTCTTTTCTCACCTTTGGCATACTGATAATGGGCAATTCCCTCATTTTTATTTTATTCAATAGAGATATCCAAGAGAGGAATATACCTGCAAGAATTTTTTAATTGAGTTGCTTATTTACCTTTTAATTTAATTTCAAAGTTTGACTTTTAAAAAAGGCGTGAAAACAGCATCAAAACATTGCTTTTAAACAATGGTTTAGGATTCAAAGCGATCGTTGACTTTTTCTTTAAAGTTGGGACGAAACAGATCTGGCGTTTTATTCAATCCTAAACTTTCTAACCAAGTGCAAATCGATTGTCGATTTTCATTTTAAATGATTGAATTAGCCAATTTTTTTGAAACTTTTCATGTCATGTTTTGAATTTAGAAACATTTTGTTTACTGGAAAATTGATTTTTTCTGTTTCAAAAAATGAGGAAATTGCCCATTGAGGACCAAATTTAATATCAATCAACCAGTGTATTGTTGAAAACAAAACTGTTGGAATAATTTTTATTTTAATGAATGTTTCATTACTTTATTTTTTTTTATTTAAATAGAACTTCATAAATTAGCACTTTGAGCATATTTTATTTTTTTACTGCTACACAAAGCAAAAAGAAATATCTTCAATATGTCTCGCTCTAATTTTTAAGCACTTTTCTAATTGACGAAAGCAATGTTAAGCGGAAAAAAGTGTAAAAGCGTTTTTTTTTCTAGATGTATCCCAACACCAAAATAATCTGTAAATATGTTGTTTCTGTTGAATATTTGAATACTTCACGCCTTGTTGAATAATTCATGTTTTTTAAAATTGAAATAATGTTTTTATAAAGGACAATTTCTAAAAGAATTTCTCGTCTAAAAGTATTTTTAATAAATAATTTGATGTTTCCAATCATTAAAATCTACTCTCTAAAAATATTTGGTTTCATAACTCAAAATATTTTCTGGATTTATAGTTAGTTATATGGTAGATAGTTATTTATTATTCAGTAACAAAAAATATTGTTCCAGGAATTTATATCAAAATCATTAAAGTGATAAAAGTTAACTAATAATCCTAGTTTATATTTTTGAAATCTCAGATTAGTTATTTAAATGAAAATATTCCTAGTTTCTCTCACTAAAAAAGATGCATAAACTACTATACTTGAAATAATCTAAAATATCCTCTTAGAGCTATGGTGAAGATAAATTGATCCTGTTGAATTCTTTCTCTCTAATGTATAAAAAAAATCTGTAAAAAGTCCGTCCTGAAAAACGGGTTTTAAGTTCCATCTTTTAATGCATACAACTTTCTCTTATTTGTGTTTGACTTTACTCTAAAAGCTAATATTGGCTTTTCTATTGAGGAGACAAAATCATTAAAAAGTTTGCCTCATGGAGAAAAGTAGCTACTATTTCTCTTTGTATAATAAACATTTAGAAAACTTAAAACTTCTACAATAAGTTTAAAATGTACTTTATTTTAATTTTATACCTATATATCAAATATTTTCAATTATGTTTTGATTTGCTTGTTTTTTCTTTCTTTTAAAGAATGTCTATGAAGGCGTGTCGTATTTTTTTCCCATGAACTATATTAAAAGATTGAAAGAAATATTGTCTTAGTGGCTATTCACAAACTACGGCAAAAATTCTTGCGGGAGGTAAAAACTGTAACTGCAAAGGAAGGTCAAACAACTATGGCATAACAATTTATAAGATTTTTTTAACCCTGCTACAATGTTAAAAGACGTATTTCTTCATCTGCTAGTTTTAATTTTTAACAGTTATGAAATATTTACTTATTTTCAAGAAAAGAAAATGTGTGAAATGCCGGTTTTGTTTCAGAGTTTAAAATTGTGACATCACAGTAGGAGTGATGACGTCATATTTAATAAAAACTGAATTGTTCTATTCAACTGTTCTGGATATTTTTAAAATGTTAATGTACAAACATATCCAAATAACGATGTTCTCATTTTTATGGGAAACGTGATGGACCCGGAACGTAACCCGGATGTGACCGAACGTCCGAACGTATGTGACATACCTTTTTCTGCGGCGATTTCCTCGAAAATTCCGGGTCGCAGAGGTATAGTTCTTTGGACATTTTTATGTAACCCACGCAAAGATCTTGGCTGTGTAGAGGTGGACTTGTTGAAACACCCTTTATAAATATTACCTTTGCCGTTGATCCCTTTTAAAAGTTTAACAAAATGTTTTGTAAATGTTAATTATTTTGTTAACACTTCAATAAAATAATAAATAAAAATAAAATAGAGGGAAAAAAGGTAATAAAATCAAGCAGATCTCTTCTGAACAGGCTCTAAAGGGGACCTAGTTGAAAGCTGATCAAGCGAAATATTGGTTAAAAGAGAGACAAAAGAAAAAATTATGTTTTTAAGTAAGAATAAGACCATAGGGAAGGCCTGAAATGTTCTAAGTAAAAGATCAATGATATGGTGGTCCTTAAAGAATACAATTTCAGGCTAAATATAATTCTACGAGTTGCGATCCACTGTCTCAACCTTTTTCCTCCAACCATCTTCTGTTATGTCAGGTTCTCCAGACTTGAAGCGAACAAGATTTGCGATCTCGTCAAAAATTTCACACGGCCCACCTATACACGCGTGATCTGGTGGAGCAATGGGGCCCTCGTGGCAGCTTTTTGATTTATCGGATCTTCCCTCGCTTCCGTATATATTCAGGCGGTGTCCCTTGACATGCAGAACATATTCCGGGCCATGATGAATGGCCGAAAGTCCCGATACAGAGGGGGGCGATATTGGATACTTTTATATGGACGGGGAATTTCTTCCCATCTTTCCTGGAGTTTGTCTCTCTTAGGCTGTCACGTGGGGGAGTGAAGGATTCGAACTTTAAGCAAGGTGGTTGAGAGATGAGTCGGTTTCGTTTCCCATTGTTTGTCGTTTGGGAGTTAGGAAATCTCATTGGTCGTTGGTTTGAATGGATTTCGTTAATGCTTTGATCTATGATGGGGTGAGTGGTGAAAGTTGAGCAGTAACCCTAGTAACACAGCTCATACCAAATATGCAGAGTTTACGTACCTGCAACTAAAAGTGGATTAAATTTGGTCATACATGACAAAATTTGGACGATTCCTGAACGTTTGTGCTGCTTGGGAAAGGGGAAAAATTTCAACCAAATGAATTACTGATTTTGCATGTTTTTTTTTTTTAAATTCAGTTATTCAAGCTGGTAAAGTTAGCGCTTTATGACTACCATTTATTCATAAATGTAAGGAGGTTTTATGATGTATCTCTGTATTCCTGTAGAAATATTTCTTTTCATTTGGGGAAGAGATGTGGCTCATTTGTTTTTGTTTCCTCCTGTTCAGATCCACTTCAAGGGAATTCACCATTGACACAAATGCAGTAAACTTTTTCTGAGACAGAATAGCAAAGGAATGATTTATATATTTTCTTTTTCTTTAAACATTTTTGATCATCGAAAGTTTGATAGTAAAATGTCATTTTAAGCCTTATGTGATGACTGTTAATATAAGTCTGTTGTATTTTGAAACATTTACCATAACTTATTTGTTTCCTTGAAGTTTATTTAATTTAGTTAAAGTATAGATGCAAAGAAGAGATGATTTGGAATGGTCTCAAAATTACACTGTTTTGTCGATTAAATTCCCTTAATTCGATTCCCTTAGTCGATTAAATTTCGCTTCTACATTGTGATAATTCCTTATGACTCTTAAGAGTTAAGAGTAATACCACGTACAAAAATAGATGAAATATTTTCGGATAAGTCAGAAAAAAATTAAAAGGAGGAAAATTAATTATGTATTTTAATACGAAAAAATTGTATTTTAAAACAACTAGTACATGCGATAAAATTGCATGAGGTACTACACAATTTAGCTTGTGGTTCACAAGCGTACACAAAACTTATTTTTCAGCCTCCTCAACTTCTAAAAAACGATACACAACACTTTTTTTAGACTAAAAGAAACCAGATAATCCATGGTTGGGAGGCTTGAAAAATTTCCTAATCGTATGCGGACTAAATTCAATAATTGAGCTGTGAAGACTTTCTACCTAGCCAAAAGAAAAAAAAATATCCTCTGGAGGAGTCTTATTTCGAATTCCGTCCTGGCGACTTTTTTCTCAGCACTTGAACTTTTTTCCAAGTAATCGACTTCAGACGTGTACATTTTTTGGGCCGCAGTCTTTAAGAAGGAAGTCGGTCGGATATAACTGGGTTTCATCATCCTTGTGAGAAACTCGAAATTCTTTGGAGAGGGCAGGACACTGGGTATATACTATATAATATTCACTCGATTTGTTTTTTTTCTCTGGAGCTCTTATTATGGTGAAGATTAAGTGACTGTAAATTGAAATTGAGTTTGAAGCGATATTTTTCCGTATGAGATATTAAATTTTACTTGTGATATCACGTGCATGGTTTTCACCAGTTATTACATAAAGGCTTATCAGATGAAAAGGCTTATCAGATGACAAAGTATAGTTTTTATACATCTAACTTATAAAATTTTATTGAGCATGTTTAATGTCTGTCTATCACAAGATGAGCTCGGGATTAGTTGCCTGGATGTGGCGGTTGCTATAGAAACGAAGCGAATGGATGTAAGAAATGCAAATGCGAGCTCATCTTGTGATAGACAGACAGTAGGATTTCGATTAAAATATGAATACTGATTTCTCTAAGAGGGTATTTAAAATAATTTTTTTGGTTGGAACACGAGTTTGAAATTAGGCACTGTTAAAACCAATAATCTGAAATAATTCGGAATAACCACAATACAAAGTAACGAAAAATAAATCCCCATCTCATTTTACTTAGTTGTGCTGTGCAATCAAACTTTCCTTCCTTAACAAACATGTATTTCAAATAGAATCTTGAAAAAAAAGTGAAATAATTCAGGTTAAACTGTCTCATTATATTAGAAAAATATGGCCTAATCATAAACTATATAGTAATAAACTCAAATATACCTACTCATAAACTCAAATCAATGAACTAATAATACACGCATGATTTAATCCCATACATTTATTTATTACTTTTATATGTTTAATAATTCCCATAATTTTAATTACAGTGCAAAAAAAATAATCACTTCAAGGAAAGTCACTGATATTTTCAAACAGGTGCTATATAAAATGTTAATATTTTTTTCAATTTTAAGTGGTTACGAAACATTAAAAAGCAAGTATTTTCAACTTAGTAAAGAGAATAACAAATTTTCACGAACTTTTATGCTGTATACTGTGTACCAATGGTTTTACATCACTTCCATGGTTGTTACCACGGTGTCAGGCAATTGGGCCATTCACATTATGGATGTATGCTCCCTATCTAATTTTCTTCTCATACCATTTAAAAAAATAATATCATATCACATCACATAAATATGGAGTTACTGAAGCCTAAATAATGCAAGCAAAACAACAACATACTATCATCAGTTAACAGAATGAAACGTTAGAACCTCTTCGTGTCTATGATTATTTTCTCAAGACTCACAGAGGCTTGAAATTGCATCTCATATATCACTGCTGAGCGTAGTTCTTTTTCGACGTAACTAAACTTTTTCCCCTTCAGGATCTCCAAGCACATTGCTTAACAATAGGGTTCACTTTTGAAATTCCCTTCATTTTCCTGGGTAAAATGACTGTTTTTAAGGACCACCATAAATCAAAGGCTTCTCTGCCAATATTTTGACTCTGGGGAACAGAAAAAGGGAGATCACGGCCGAGGGCTGCTCACGAAAACATATTTGGATGAGGAGGGATCAGGAGAATCACGAGAGTGATACAGAAGTATGGGATTTTTAGAGGACGGTATTTTGAAAAATATGGTGACCGTATATATTGAAGGCGTAAAGAGGATACTTGAAGCTGCTGTGTTTAGAAATAGTGAACCGATATTGTATCTAAATGTATCTTAAATTTATTAAATTTGTATGTATATATGTATATATTTGTATATATGTTACGCGTTACGGGCAATATGATAAATCCGGGCATTATTAATAATGCCCGAGCAATATCCGGACATTATTAATAATACCCGGTTCATCACTTTGCCTATAACATAAATTATTTGTGTCTAATAATATTGTATAAGTAAAAAATTAAGTTTGAAAAAATAACTTACCACCAAAAAAAAATCTTGTACGTTTTGTGTTCTATATATTTTGTGTGTTATTATTGTTTTTTTTATGTGTGTTTTTTTTCTTGTTTCGTTATCCCCTTGTACAATATTTTCATCAATATCAGAAAAAACTTTTTTGGTCATCTAAATGGGTTTTAACCCCCAGATGACTCATATGTTTTGTTCTTTTCAAATTTTCCCCTATGTACCGCTTTAAAAAAAATAGTTAAATGTTTGACCCATAGATGGCGTATTTCGCTTGAAAGAGTTTTTTGCTGCTAGAATAGGTATCTAGGATAAAGTTTGGGACCCAGGAAAATATTGCTAGTTAGACACCATATTCAATATTTTACTGAAAAAGAACCATCGAAGCATAAAACTGATCCCCATTCATTTTCAACCATCGCCCCTGTTCTATTTCTGAAAATCAAATCTTTACCAATTTTTTTCCTATAGGCTAAAAGTCATCTTTAATATGTCTTCTAGCGGGGCTCGGGATAAAAATTCTTGAACAGCGTCATTTAACTGTTAAAAAGTGAACTAACTAATATTTTCTTGAGTACAAAATATTACAGTTGTACCAAATTTCATCGACATCTTACCATTAGAACCAGAGCATACGAGGAAATAACAGGGTATTTTATAACCACCCTGAAAAAAAACATGTTAAAAATAAATTTCTTAAGAAAAAAAATCATTACGCATAACGTACATTTAAATTTTCAAAAAATAACATGAAATATTTATAGTTTTTATACTCTCTGGATCTATGAAATTTACTATCCAGATTAATTTTAAAAATACTCTTACGGATTTTTCGATATTTAAGAGTAAAACGGGCGTAAATGCCGTCCATCATGTTTTATTAGCAACATTTTACAAATTTCACTTCAAAAAATTTAAAAAATTAAATGCAAAACTTCTAGTTGATATATTTAAATTGTTTCCAATGGAATGATTTTTATGTAATAAATTGAAGATTCATTGGACCAAAATCTAGGGAAATATATTAACGTCATAATAAGCAAATGAAATATGACTTTTAGATACCATTTATTCCTTACCCAAACTTTGACGTCGATTTTTATAAAGTTAGAAAGGCATCTAACTTTTCTAAATGAATCGACACATCGATAGTTCCGAGTTGGTAACAAACATCCACCTCGTTTTTTTCTCCGTAGCTAACTTTCCGCTTACTTTGAGTTTATTGGTATTCCTTCCTGATTGCAACATATGAGTTCAAAACGCCTCTGACCAAGCAAGCGGAAAAAAATATCCGACTTTCACCGGTTTCCTTGTTTCTTTGAGATTCCGTGTGTATCTCACTCTTCGTTCTTTTGAAAAGTCTTCGTCGTTTCTTCCATCACGGAATCAGAGCCATTGACTCGGTAAAAACGTGATATCAAGTCTTTCGCTTGGGCAGGCTCCGCGTAGTTTGTTAGGTTGATTTTTTCTCTCTCTCTCTCAAAAAGAGAAAAAAAAAATGTCGGAGGTGGTAAAATAGACGGCGTCGGATAAAAAAAGGTTTGGGAAATTGCTGTTGTTGATTTGTGATTTATTTCCCTTACCACAGGAGCGTTGTTTTACCGGGCTTGCTTTTGTAGTTAGTTGGCTTCCATTTAAGAAAGTTGGCTGTTCTCTTCCGAATGAAGTAATCGGCCAGCTTAAGAATAAATTGCTTTTAAAAGTGCACAGGGAGTTGGGAGGGTAACTTTGTTGGCTGAAGTGTCTCAGGGAAACAGAAACGATTGGGCATCTAGCGTTGGAAAAGTTTGTTTTTTTAAAAAAAGAGTAAATCAAGAAGAGGTTGATGACTTTGTACTTGAGGGAGTTCGCTGGAAAAATTAGCTATTTTATCGTAGCTCCATTGGGCTTCAAAGGGATTTCTCTAGTTTTGAACGTAAAAAAGAGAAGCAGTCAGGATTTTTCAAGAGTTTCTACCGCAATTGCTTTGGGAATTTGTAAAAAATAACCAGATTTGCTTACATAAGTTTTTTCAGGTTTTATATTTAATATGCATAACATTTTTGGAACTATTTATAGTATAAATAGCACATAAAGTTTCCATTGGATTCTAAACATCAATTTAACTAACGTTTGTTAAAAGATATTTTCCATTAAAAGTGTATCTTTATATGAAAACTGAAATGAAATAAATAATACATAATATTAAAATAATATTTTCAAATATATCTCTTCGATATTCTTTAGAATACTTTGGAAAGGGCACATGGAGCACTTTTCAGCAAAAATGATGTGTGTAGTACATATCTTCTTTTCTTATTTTAATGTAAAATCTGGTGAAAAATTTTACATATTATAAGGTTAAATTTGAAGTGTACGGATGCAGTGCATTTTGATAATATTGCTATTTTAAGTATCTAAAAATATCCCACAAACAAAATAAAATGCAACTTTTCATGGCATTAATTATAACATAATTATACATTTTTTAAAAATAGACATCAGCATGAGAGTATATTGTATTCCTGCAACAATTGAAGAAGTGTTTTTCTAACTTGAGAATACCTACAGGAACCTCAAATCCCTTTTGTTTAAACTGCTGTTTCCAGTTTGAAATCTCATTGTTAAAAGGAATCTATCTATCCACGCAAATTTCGATAATCACCAAAACCCAAGAGATTATTAAATCGAGAACAACCGTTCAACCGATGCATAGAACAGGCGCAAAGGGTATTTCTATCCGAGACAAACCCAAATTAAAGCTCAGTTTACAAGATTCGAATCCTCCCAGGAGTCGTTGTGTGTGTGTTCTAGGGTTCTTTTGTCAAGGCTCTGGAGAATAAGACAGGTGACCCAGACGGAGTCGCAGACAGTCTCACGGGTTTTGCTGCTGAAGGCAACTGGGTATAGCTGCTCCTCAGACGTGAACACTTTAGTAATTGAAGTCTGTTCTTTTGGGATATTTTTGGGTACCTTATAAAGCAAAGGCTGTAACTTTTGAAAAGTTTGATCAGAAGGGAAAAGTATGTTTTATGAAGTTTTTGATGGCTCTGGATATTTCTCACGTGTTATAGTTAGGAAATTATTGGTTTGAGGGAATTTCGGAAATGATTTACGGTGTACAGACGGTTGTTCTGCGAATTTGATGCGTTAAATTGGCGTAAGCTTTTAGTTGAACGGATTTCACGTTTTGATTGTTTTTAAATTTTAAATATCGTGGCATAATACCTTTTGGATTCGATGGGTGAGTTTATTTAAAATACAGTAAAATCCCGTTACAACGAACTTCACGGGACCGTAAAATTTTTTCGTTATAACGGATATTTCGTTGTAACGGAATTTCGAAAATTGAACAAAAGAAACAATTAGATTAAGAAATTATCAATACCAACCATGAAAAGCGGCTTTTCAAGTACTTGGATGCTACTATCATCTAAAATATGAAAAAATCACCTCTTGGGAAACAATCACCTTTAAACAACAGATTGCGAAGAAATAAAATTTTATTTTAGAAAATCTAGGATCTCTTTATGTACAAGGTCAGTCGTCACATTAGAAACTAAGTAATTTTGCAGATGATGAATACACGAAAAAATCAAGTCCGGCACATTACTTTGTAAAGTAATAATTGACCGCAATGTCGCTAACGCTGAAGTAGCAATAGGAGCATTCTCTTCTACCACAGTTTCTTCATCTTCACTACTTCCATCAGCAGCATCACCTCTGCCGCCTTTAATGGATTGAACGATATCTGTCAGTTTTCATAGCATGTTTCATCTGCACCGAGATAATCGTCCAAATCAACCTCATCTGAAATTGAAGTTTTCCAAATTTCTTCCAACTCCGATTGTCGTCGTTTGGATTCACTTCTTCTAAATCGGCATTCTCTGGAGCTGAACCACCGTCTACAGAATGGGATTCCAACAGTTAGCTGTTGTGGATTCGAAGCACCTGCTTCGGTTTCCTCGGGGGTGATGTGGAATGTGGAACCGCCTCGGAAATAGTCGAAAGAAACGCGAAATAAAAAAAATATGTGGGTCTGAGTAGTTCGTTGTAACGAGATTTTGCTAATTTGATAATTTCGTTATATCGAGATTCATTTAACATTATTTTGATTGGTTTTCGTTTGGGACTTCTGTAAATTTCGTTATAACGGGATTTTTCGTTGTAACGGAATTCGTTGTAACGGGATTTTACTGTAGTTCATAGAATTAGTTTTGGTTAGAAACTAATGGGTACCCATTAGTTTCTTGGCGAAATTGTTCTTTGGCGAAACCCCATTGGCGAAATTGATTAGTTTAGAATTTACGTAAATTCTAAACTAATCAATTTCGCCTAAATGTTAACAAGAAGCGTTAGTATGAAAAATGTGAAAGAATTGACCTGATTACTGTGTACTGTTAAAATCATTGTTTGATAGCGCAGTCAAACTTTAACCCACAGTATTACAGAGACTAAGTAGTAATATTTATGATAAATAATTATTTACTTTAATTATATTGATGATTAAAATAGTGATATTTATTTGAAACTCGGATTACACTCGTACAGCAACGTTTCCTGACCCTATGACGTCACTAAAAAACAAAGTAGTTCCTAGCGCGGTGTCTAAATTTTGAGTGAAATGAAGAAAATCAATTTAAAAATATTATTATTTTGTAAACCCATGTATATGTTATGGGCAAAGTGAATTAATAATGCCCGAAGTTGAGGCGGGCAAAGTGATAAATTTCATTCATAAAGTCCATTGAATTTATCACATTGTCAGGGCATTATTAATAATGCCCGGATTTATCACATTGCCCGTAACATATATACGTATAGCGTCTTTTTTTATTACGATTTGCGAACCGAAACTCATCCTAGCAACCCAACAGGCTTTCTGTTTAAGCAGTTTTTGCTTCCTCGTTGGTAGGGTTGTTGTCCAGTAGGGTGTTTCGAAAGTCTATGGTAATTTTTTTTTTCGAATTTCCCAGATGCCCCCCCCCTCAAGTTGTTACAAATACTAAAAAATTGTTACCTGCAAATTTTCAGGTCTCTAGGACGATTTTTGACCCCCGCGCCCTTCAAAAGTAGGTTTCCCATGTTAAAGTATAGGGAAAATACTGTAAACATCGTCATTTTTGGTTCTTTTCAATTTTACGAGCTTGAACGCCTCATCATTGCCTCAAGATCCTATCGGAAAAACATTCCATGGCACCTACTGGGGGGTAGTTACACGGGGTGTGGGTCAAAATCCCGACACTCAGAATCCCGACAGATCAGGTTCCCGACGGTCAAAATCCCGACAGTTCATAATCCCGACAGGGTCAGAATCCCGACAGTTCGAAATCCCGACAGGGTCAAAATCCCGACAGGGTCATAATCCCGACACGGTCAGAATCCCGACAGGGTCAAAATCCCGACAGGTCAAAATCCCGACAGGTCAAAATCCCGACAGGTCAAAATCCCGACAGGTCAAAATCCCGACAGTGTAATGTCACTCTTGAGCCGTGAGAGCATGAATTATTGAATTTTTTTGAAATTTTAAATTTTTTAAAATTGATTAAAAACTGGTTTCATACTACACTCCTGCGCGTGCAAGACTTTTTCTAGGCAGCTTTTCAGTGCTGACTACAGATGTTTCTTCAATACTGTGGTTTGAAAGATTTTAAAATTTTAAATTTTTTAAAATTGATTAAAAAATGGTTTAATACTACACTCCTGCGCGTGCAAGACTTTTTTCTGGGCTTTTTTTCAGTGTTGATTACAGATACTTCATCAAAACTGACGTTTGAAAGATTTTAAAATTGAAAATTTTTTAAAATTGATTAAAAAACGGTTTAATACTACACTCCTGCGCGTGCAAGACAATTTTCTGGTCAGTTTTTCAGCGCTGATTACAGATATTTCATCAAAACTGACGTTTAAAAGATTTTAAAATTTTAAATTTTTTTAAAATTGATTAAAAATTGGTTTAAAATTTTAAAATCTTTCAATCGTCAGTTTTGATGAAATATCTGTAATCAGCACTGAAAAACAGCCCAGAAAAAACTCTTGCACGCGCAGGAGTGTAGTATTAAACCATTTTTAATCAATTTAAAAAAATTTAAAATCTTTCAAACCACAGTATTGAAGAAACATCTGTAGTCAGCACTGAAAAGCTGCCTAGAAAAAAGTCTTGCACGCGTAGGAGTGTAGTATTAAACCATTTTTTAATCAATTTTAAAAAATTTAAAATTTTAAAATCTTTCAAAAGTCAGTTTTGATGAAATATCTGTAATCAGCACTGAAAAAAAAACACAGAAAAAAGTCTTGCACGCGTAGGAATGTAGTATTAAACCAGTTTTTAATCAATTTTAAAAAATTTAAAATTTCAAAAAAAATTCAATTATTCATGCTCTCACGGCTCAAGTGTGACATTACACTGTCGGGATTTTGACCTGTCGGGAATCTGACCATGTCGGGATTCTGACCCTGTCGGGATTTCGACCTGTCGGGATTTTGACCTGTCGGGATTCTGACCCTGTCGGGATTTTGACCCTGTCGGGATTTCGACCTGTCGGGATTTTGACCTGTCGGGATTCTGACCCTGTCGGGATTTTGACTTGTCGGGATTCTGACCCTGTCGGGATTTTGACCTGTCGGGATTTTGACCCTGTCGGGATTCTGACCCTGTCGGGATTTTGATCTGTCGGGATTTTGATCTGTCGGGATTTTGACCTGTCGGGATTTTGACCCAGTCGGGATTTTGATCTGTCGGGATTCTGACCCTGTCGGGATTTCGTCGTCGGGAACCTGGGGCTCTACCACCAGCGTGTCGTTATCGTTAATATTGCCGAAATTATCGACAGTCACGTGATGCGCCTCAAACTTAACTACAGGTCCTACCATGAGAGGAGAAACCAAGAGGAGAAAACGACAGAGAGGCGAAAAAGCTCTACGACACCTCTTATCGAGGGCTGTAGCATTATTTTCAAATTAATAGCTATTGTACATTAAAAAGCGCTCTTAGGAATTACTTTTCAACCTATAGATGAAACAATATTTTTATTTTGCGTAGGAACTATGTTTTCTCTGCGTAGTCATCAGATCTTCCATTGCAAATAGCCCAAATCGCCGCCATTATTTGCTTTGTATGAAATAGATGAAAATTCTATTCATAAAAATACACGTCATTGGGTACTTATTTATGATGGAATATTTTTTCTTTCATTTTTAAAATATATTTTTACAAGGTTCAAGTTTATATTAATACAGTAAAAAGAGTCTGGAGGTAGAATAACCACAGAAGTGATTTCATGTGGATTTCATCCTTCGATTTATAGATGGCAGCACGATGGTGTTGGTAATTCTGAAAAATCAAGATCAAATTCTCGATGGCCTACCGTGGCCTACCACGACGATGTAGTTTTTGAATATCGACAAATGCAAGCTTTTACCGATTGCAACTGAGTTCGAGAGTATAGGTGTCGAGAAGAAATAACGCTTTTGATTGGTGTAAAAAGTTTTCGTCATCTTGTACGTCAGAAATAGGCGGGGAGTTAAGTTACACTGGCGTAATTTGAAATGATCACCAACGCAAGGGAAGGAACTCGTTTTTTCATGAGCAAAATTCTCGCCACTCTAAACAAGGGATGATCGTAATAAGATTAAGACGCTTAAAACGAATACCTTTACGAACATATAACGGAGGACAAACTTAAATTCAGGAAATTTTTGTTATCAATTGATTACAATTTTTTAATCGCAAAAAAATAAGTTTTGGATAAAGAACAAAATTTTTTCCCATCACCACGGTGATTATTTCTGATTAAAATTTTTTAAATCAGATAATCATTTTAAAGCTGCTTTTTGGATGCACGATTGTTTATATATTATTTGATAAAAAAACGTATGAGTAATCCTCAATTCTCTTAATAAATAAAACCCACAAATCGACTTTAATTTTTAGTACATAAAACCGGCCCGATTTTTAAGTCGATAATTTAAAAAAAAGATGTAATGCAAGCCAATTTTACTTTAAAAATACCTTTAAGTATCTCAAAAAACGTGCAATGATAACAGGGTAAACAATTCACATAATTTATAGCGTATAAAAGAGCTTGTTCTCGTGTCGTTAACAAGATATAGACACCTCTTGAGGTGTCGTTGAGTTTTTCACTTTCTCGATACCACTTAACGACAGTTAAAAACTTCCCGACAGTCTGATGGTAGACCCTCTTGTTAAGTGAGCCGATACTCTCGACCTCACTTGAGATCACTAATGCTATTTCCTATGGATAACCTTCCGCGACAGTGTGGTGTCGACAACTTGCTTGCTTCTTCAGCGTTCTCGACACGGAAGAAGTAAGGGTGTCGTTATTTTTGTCGAGAGGCTCGTGGTAGGCCCCCTGATCTGTCGGGATTCTGACTGTCGGGATTTTGAACGGAACCCGTTACACGGGGGTTAAAAGCGAGCTTTCACCGAAAAAAGAGGCTGCCTGCTGCTGCTTGCCGCGGATGCTGGTTATGCTGTCCGGCGTTTGCGGAGGGACCTGGGTAAAAGCCTATTTAAGTGTTTATTGAACCTTTTTCCTAAGGTACCTCGTTCTATTCTGTTTCTATTAGTTTGGACCCCTCATGAGAGGCTATATCCAGCTCCCGCCGGCAAGCATCCTCGTTTTTCGGTGAAAGCTCGCTTTTCACCCCCGTGTAATTACCCCCTAGTAGGTGCCATGGAATATTTTTCCGATAGGATCTTGAGGCAATGATGTCCCATAGATGATGTATAGGTTTTAATTCGATATTGACTGCGTTCAGGCTCGTAAAATTGAAAAGAACCAAAAATGACGATATTTTCAATATTTCCACTATACTTTAACATGGGAAACCTACTTTTGAAGGGCGCGGGGGTCAAAAATCGTCCTAGAGACCTGAAAATTTGTAGGTAATACTGTTTTAGTATTTGTATCAACTTGAGGGGGGGCATCTGGGAAATTCCAAAAAAAAATTTTTTTGAAACACCCTACTGTCTAGTATAGTTGGTTTTGGATTATGAGTAAACTTTTTTATTAATTAAAATATTCCATTATTTGAAATTTTGAAAGCATCAAATGATTATTATTGAATGATTTTGAGATAGACTAACATTATTTTTGAAATTCTGAAAATTTACCAGTCACTAAAAAGTATCCACCCTTTTGAGGTATAAGTGTGCTTTTTTTTTGGTAAAAATCAGACATCACAATTATTAAAAGACACTTCATCCCTTTGTTTAGATTCTACAACATGAAGGTAGCGTTACATGAAATTTGAGAAAGAAGTAGCTACAAATAAAAAAAAAAGATCTAAGGGTGGAAAAAAAAAGAACATCGGTACACAGATGGAGTCTAATTACTCTCAAAATGCCCGAATCAGAATGAAGAAAAAAAACCTAAGTTTTGTGCTCCTAAAGAAGCGCAAGGAACGGCATGTCACGCAAGCCAATGAATACACGAACCATTCGAAACTGTTTAATTTTCATGATTCTAACATCCAAGGCAAAAAGAAAGGCACCCGTAAGAAAAAAAAACACGAACATCGCTAAATGAAAGAAACACGAGTCGGAATTAACCTGATTAGAAAAACCAATGAAATCGAAGTAAAAGCGGACGAGAGTTATAAAAAAAGGGAGAGGAGCAAAGCATGTTCTACAAGAGACTCGGAGTTGAAAATTCTGGGCGACTGTTTATTTTAAGATCACGTATATCTTAACTATTCCTTCGAGGGTTTTTTTTTTTCGTGCTGCAACATCAATTAGCTTTTCCGTGTTAGGCAGCGGTGAGAGTAAAAAAATTGGAATACGCCGTGCTGCTATTTTGCCCAGTTTGGCTCTGGTTATTTAAATTTGTTACTTTCTGTATAATTCTTACATTTGTAAGAGTGTAACTACCGGTGAGGTTTTTTTTGTGTGCATGTTTCAGTTCTTACCTTTGGATAAGTAAATTAGGAAGCGTAATTCGGTTTAAAATTGAAAGCAAAGTTTGTGAAGAGAAAGCACCCGTTTAACATGTGTGTTTAACTTGATGGTGAAATTATTTTAAATTGCTTGCTGTGACAACAGAGTTTTTGTTTGATGGATATGGATAGGTAGGAAAAAAAAAGGGAGTTAATTATACGAGAATGATGTTTGAAATAAAACTGAGAAAGGTTAGAGCATAAACTAATTTTTGAAAGTTTATACCATTGCATAGGTAGAAAGTCATAAGAAAAGTCTGTAGAAAGTCATAAGGGTTTATCACGTGATGAATTTAATAAAATTTAATTTAATTTGATCAATTACATATTTAATTGGAAGCTGAATTACTTTATAACATATATTGAAACCATTGTTTACGAATAATTTAAACATGATACTTTATTTGCAGTTTTGTTAAAATAAATTATTTTTTTATCTGTTCGGTATAAAAAAATATTACAGAGCATTTACTTAGAAAACCATTAAAAACCATTATTTTATCCTATTAAAACATATAAAACAGAAATGTTAGTTAATACATATACAAGTATTCTTAACATAAATTAGGTTCTTTAAATATCATTAATTTTATTTAATTATTTAAGTATCATAGGTGCATATGAAGCGTTCTACTGTGGTGAATCCCCAAAACCCCAAAAGGGAGATAAAATCCTCACCACCACAGCCAAAGGTCTTCACCCCCTGGGGAAATGTAGCAACCCCCAGTCGGGAGACAAATCTCAAAGATGCTTGACGTATATTTTCTTAGTCTATAATAAATAATATTGGAGTCCTCTAAATGTGGTGTTATTACTTGCAACGAGTATACTTCGAATCCCCACACTACACACAAATATATACATTATTTCCTAAATCACCATAATAATAACAAATTTATATTATGTAATAGGGTAAAGTAAAAATTAGTTATTCATTGAAAGATTTGGAATACACACTAAGCGAACGTGAAACAAAACGAATACTTAGATTTCATTCATCATAAGTATTTTTTACAATATTCAACTAAGAATAAAAAAAGATGACATCTCGTTAAATCTCAACTTTTATACATACCAATCCTTTAACAGCCTTAGAATAAAAATATGAATCTGAAAAAAAAGGAACAAAAAATTGTCAACAATAAATGCCACTTGTAAGAAAAACACTCACCTCTTGAAGGACCTGTAACTGAAAAATAGAATCAAAATCCCACTGAAACGAAAAACACAATGTGACAATACATTGGCTCTTTTCATTTCCCCCTGGAGTTGTCAAAATCCATACTCCTCCCAGTCTTTCGTCATGTCACGAGAAAAATAGCACCTTTTCGAAAAGTGACTCAGGATTTCGAGTCCCACCACACCACAGCGTTTTTAAAAACAAAATAGACTCCAAATGACTCCTAATACTGTAGAAATTCCGATAAAAGTATTTTTTTTTTATTTTTCGCGGGAAGTGATGTAATCAATTTCAACCCCTTTTTCTCTTTCCCTGTGGCTCGAAAAAAAAGTGGCCAAAAAGAGGGGATAAAATATTTTCCGGCGCATTCCTCCTTCATTACGAGGTTTTTCGTCCGCCGTTTTTTTCTGTCCGTTTTGCTGTCAACGTGGAGATGTTATTAATTACGGACAGATAACGCGGGAAAAAATCTCAGGCCTCTCAATGAGGATTAAGCAGTTAATAAAAAAGGCTTCTGTACCGCGGCTGATAGCGATCGTAATAATGGTTTTAATGGAATGTCATTAAAAATAATTACGGAGAATCCTTTGAGCGGTGAAGGTGGAGCTGGAAATAAATTGTTCCTCGGAGGTAAATGTACAAGAAATCGGCTTTATCTGTTGTGTTTAATAAAAGCATTATATGTTCTCACGATTGTTTTTCAAGAGGAATTGGAGAGAATATCGTAATCTTCTGATCACATCATTAAAATTTAAAACGTGAAGATAATGCTTGTGGTTATGGATTAAAATTCTGATAAATAAAAACAATCTAAACAGTTTTTATGGTGCAATAAAGTAGGGAATAATTGTAGCGATTGCATTTGAAATATGTAATATTATTTACTTAATAGTAATAAACTTGTTAAATATATATTTTAAGTTAAAAAAAATTTCTAGAATAGTTCCGATGGTTCTGATAAATGATCTAACTAAACAACCAATCTTAAATTTTAAATTGCCAACTTACATCAAAATATTTCCTCCAAAATTTTAAAAGAATTTTGAGACTTGATGAGTCTTTATTTAACATGTATTGATAACAGCATCTTACAATCAGTTCTGGCTGTTAGAGAAACCAAATAATATTTACAAATTTAAATCTGAGATTTTACTTCTTAGACCATTTCAACAATAACATAATACATAAATATATATTTTTTCTTTAATCAACATTTCCTTTTTGGGAATTAAAAAATAATATAATACTAATGAATGGATCTCATTTAACATAAAACATCAAAACAGTAAATGCAAGCACTAAGTGCAAGCATTTCAATTACTATTAACATTTTTACAATTATAATTATTCACAATTTTAGAGTTCTTTCTACTAAGAACTATTTATTAACAGCTGTTAATAATTTAAATGCATAACAATTTTCTATCTCTAAACAATTAAACTAATCATTAATAGTGTTTTTAACTCTAAAAATGTAAACTGCTTGTGATTCTATATTTATTAACAAGGTATTAGAAACTTCTAAGCCATGATTATACTCTAACATTGAATTCAACAATCAAATACAGACAGTGCGTCAAAAATAAAGATTAAATATTCCAGTGACCCTTTCTTATTATTCACATACATTTATAATAATTATAAACAAGTATGAAATTTTGGTAAACATACTTAAATACTGAGAAATTTAATTACATTTGATTTAGTAAAATATGAATTTGAAGGTGACAAAATAAATTCAATATCGTTGCGTTGTTTTTGGGAATTATTTTGACTTTAAATAGCAAACTAGTATACTTTTCAATTTAAGTACTAAGTATTTTCAAACGCAAGTTGCAAGAATTAAAACTTTTCTTTTCACAAAATCTAGATGCAGCATTAAAAATAAAAACACATTTAAAAGAACATCAAAATACTTAGAAATTCACATCTGTTTTAATCGTTTTTTGGTTGACTTGTAATATCTGAACATATTTCATAGTTTAGTAATTCCAATAAAGTCACATTGTTAAACTCTATAGCGATATAATTTTTTCAGTGTAATTTTTCTTTATAAAGTTTTCACTTATGCTGAAAACATTTTCCAAATCCTTTTCATAACATAAAATATCAAATGAAATGCATGATGGTTAAATTCTAACATTAAAAAGAATTATTCGAACAACCTAGGCTACTTCATCATAAAACCAGCAAGAAAATAATGTCATTAGTTTCGCAACACAAAATATTAAAAAGCATTAAATACTAACACAAAATAACCAAAAGATCTTAACATCACAGAAATTTAACTGCAGATTTCAAAACAACCACAAGAACCATTACATTCATTTAAATCGAAGACTTTTAATAAGAGCCCTTAAATCTCTTTGAACTTAAGACTCATCATCCTTAAAAGATCATCATCCCCTATTTACAAAGTCATTCTACGAACAAACAACCAGCTTAGCGTCTTCACATATTAAAACATTACCGCCTGCTGAACGCAACTGAGGCAAAAGAGCTCTTTCCAAAAGCACTTCTATTATTTAACATCTGAGGCAACACTTTAGAAATTATTTCCCTTCGCAGCACGTCGGAGAAAATGGTAGCCATTTTTTTTTAAGCCGGGATGCTGAAAGGTATAGATTCGCGCTTAATTAAGTTTAATGTTTTCTTCGCCGTGGAGAACAGGGCACGAAGAAGGGAAGGTAAATCATCGTTAATTTTAATAAAGCAATATCGCTCCTTTTCTTCATTATGCCGCTTTTTTCGCCTCGTAATAAGTGGGGAAGTATGGCAGCTTAGATATATAGGAGGAGCTTCTTGTTATCGTGTTTAATCTCGGCCCTGTTTTATTAATTTAAGCTCCCTCGTTATTAAAGAGTAGAAGTAAACTTTAAACTGGTCAAGGTTAGTGTTTTCGGGATGAGTATATAGAGAGAGAGTTTCACAGGTCAAAGATTATCCGAAGCTACTAAAATTAATATAGTTAAATTTATTTTAGTTGAAATGCTACTGATAGGAAGCTGTCGGTTTATTTTGCAAAGTAAGATTTTCTATCTAGTGCGTCAGAAATATTTAAAGAAAAATTTTAGGGAGTAAAGTGTAGAAGAATTGAATTGAGTACAATATCTTCTTTTAAGCTTAATTCTATTTCTTGGATTTTCTAAGTCTATTCATTTTCTTTTTTTTTTGTGGAATACAATATCAATGTAAAGGTTCTGAAGTTTCTGAAAAAGATTTGAGAAACTGTAGATGTTTTACTATACGGCATTCCCTTGAACAAGAATTTAGACTCCCCAGATGTTAGTATTTGAATTTAAATTTATTGGAACTTGGATTTACGACAGGGATTTGTTTAAGTAATGTCGTTAATATGTCGTTATATCAAATGTTTGTGGTAATTCTACTATTTCAGGAGAGAAGTGTAAATAACGAAATAATTTTACATTTCGGCTTTATTATATTTCTTATACTTTTGATATAGGATCTGCTTAGTCTTGATCTAAGTCCTTTCAATTTATTTTAAAAGTATTTATTTATTTGAATAATCTATGCACAATAATAAAGAAACATTTTAGAAATGAATTATTTCACACCCTTGTGTTTTGGTAAGTATTTTTCACGAAGGATTAATAATTATCACCTAAAAATTTATTACTCAATCACAAACAAAACAAAGAGATGATATTTTTAAAACAAAATTTTAAGAAATTTACAATTTAATTTTTAAACATTTTTTTAAAATGTCGAACTTTAATCTAAGTAACATAAGTGAAAATAATAGTACGACATTTATAATACCATGACTTTCTATGGGAATCGTCAGTTCGAAGAAGGAAATAAGTCCAAAAACCAAGTTTTGAGAAAATTGGGGAAAAAAATGTACCTATAAGTAATAGAATTTTCATTGTATAACCACTAAATTTTTAATGGAAATTTAGAACCTTATTTAAAATACAAAAAAAAAAAATATTTTTTAAAAAAATTATTAAACAAAAAAAAAAAATCTTAAAAATAGTTAAAATTGACAAATTGTATTATTTTAGTTCATAGCACAAAAGTGAAAAATAGACACTAGTCATAGAATAGAACTAACAAATTATATAAAAAATTGTTTTAAAATGAGTTATTAAGGCAGTTAGTTCACTGGATGAGAAAAAGGTCAAACTACTTATAAATTAGAAAAAAATTTAGTTTTTATTTATTTTACAGCACAAAGAATAAGAAAAGAAAGACAAATTAACTTAAGTTTCAAATTAAATGAAAAATACAATGAATAATAGACATCTATTATTTCGCCAAACTCAAGGGACCATAATTGTCTTATAGAGGTAAATATTTTACTCTATCCCACTCATGTGTAGAGCGAATCTAGGAATTTTTTTAACACAAAAAGTCAATTTGTGACCTTTCGGACTTATTCCCATTTTCAAACTGAAGATTCAATAAAAGAATACTATCATTGTAACTCGACATCAGTCAAATCCCTCCCAGCTTTAATTCTGTCTACATATGCATTATTACTATGTTCATCAACAGATGCACTATAACAACAAACGAGTATGACAGAAACGCAAATTAATGATAAGTTTACATGAGATGCGTGGTTACTCAATAGTGAACATTTATGACACATGTTGACAACACTGCTCTACAAAGTGAATGCGCTTATTATAGTCCTTGCCTCAATAAGTAATGATTTCTTAACTGCTCCAACAAAACATCTTTCTTGACATTTCAGTCAACGAACGTCAATCAAAAACACGGACAGGTAGTCACTA
Organism: Tetragnatha montana; assembly: GCA_963680715.1. Classification (NCBI taxonomy): domain Eukaryota; kingdom Metazoa; phylum Arthropoda; class Arachnida; order Araneae; family Tetragnathidae; genus Tetragnatha; species Tetragnatha montana. The sequence continues at coordinate 53,658,689 of OY796675.1, forward strand.
AAGTTGTCAAACAACTACAGTCAGACCATCAATCACAATAATATTCCTCCCATGAAGGGATGTTCACTCCTTTTTACCCATGACCGTAATCTTTACACCAAAATAAAGCTCTCGGAAAAGTTTCTCTTGCATATGTATGGAAAAAAGATAACCACCTTCAAAAAAGTCGTAAGCCCCACAAACCTCCTCCTTTGAGACGTCTTTGGCAAGGTGGAATTCAGTTACCTCTCCCTCCTCACCCTTGTTGCTCTTTGTCTGTTGCTGCCTCCTTCGTCGGAGGATCATCAGTTTAGCAGAAGGGAGTGACAGATCCAAATGGCGACGATGAGAAGAACTTCAATCGCCTTCGCCCCGGGAGGACTGCCAGAGTCGTCCAAAGCTGTGATGAAGTCTGAAAGCGAAAGAAGTCTTTATTTTTTTAAAGGGTGTATAAAAATAGAAGACGCTATAAATGGAGTCTGGTAACGAAGATCGAATGATGGCCTTTTGTCGCTTGAATGAAAAAGGCTGGGTCTATCAATGGTTGGAAACTGTTTGAAAGACTGCTATTTGAAGGTTTTTAGTAAATAAAAAGATCCTTATTTGGAGAAGATTGAATATCTATTTGGGTTTCTTTACGAAATAAAAGGAGTTATAAATATTAAAATGCATTGGAATGTTGTCAAAATCAAGTGTTTTGTTTCAGAAAACACCTTTTTTCAACATGGATCGTAGTTTATAAGGAACTGGAAGTAATACTTTGTAGTGTTAAATATACAGGTGAAACTTTGAATGACATGACTTTAAATGTTAATTGTATTTTTTAAATGTAGAAAAGTTCTTTATGTTTATACAATGCAACGATTGCATTTTTTATGACTGATAAATTTACTAATTCTAATTAAAGTTAATTAAGAACTTATAAAATGCACTACTTTGAATACATGATTTTATGATAATTTACAGAATACTACTCATCAAATGTTCACTTTTAATGCTTTTGAAAACAACTTTTAAAAATAATAGTTCAATTTAAAATTTTTATTCAAACTTTATGGGTGAAAAACAAATTCAAACTGTTATTTATGAAATGACACAATAAACTTACTCTTATTAAAGTAAAGCCTGTTGAAATATTTAAAAAAAACCACATGTTAGCCAAATTAGACAGTCAAAATTACATAGCGATAAGTTCTCATAAGCATGTCGATATCAGTGATTTCTTAGTGTTACCCCCAGTGGGTACCTGTGGCCCGTTCGATCATTTCAACCGCTTTTGACTAGATAGGGCATCCTGCGGTGTAAAAATTTTCTATTTATTTGCGGCCACCCATCTTGAAAACACTTTAACCCCTCAAAAAATCGCATCATTACATTAACGAAAATTCAATGCCTTATTACTATGCACTTACCCTTTTCCGGCGAAATGAAACAATACGCTTTTATGTAAATATACACTACAGCCAGACAAATTTGTTTGAAAACAAGGGAGTTGCTGCATTAAAACAGAGTATTCCATACTAAAATAACTGTTCAATGTTCAAATTTGACGAATGCTTAGTTCTTCTGTGGGAGAATCAGTCTTGTTATTTAATAGTCACACCTTGTAGGAACATCTATCCTCAAACGGGGATGCAAACCCGAGGTCCCAGCTTCCTTGTCAAATACTCTAACCAGTACGCTAAAACGCCGGCGGACTCGAAATTATATAAATGAGGTAAATTACAAGCTTTCTTTAGCACAACTTTTCCGGAGATAATTCTTATCTAAATATATAGCATGCACAAATTTTGCAGAGAGGGGTACCACCTATTAAAATTTACATAATTCCTACTCCAGTATTTTGAAAGTGCTGAAAGAGTTAGATGCTTAATTTAATCTATTTAACTAAAATTTTTAAGAGCTTACAGTAAGGTTAATATCGTATTATTATGTGTATCGCCTTATTTGTTTAATAAGGAGATTTAAAATTTTGAGGTATAAGTTGGAATAATTGCGAAACATGGATTTAGTTCCTCTTGAAATTTGAGTTAGGGGCCGTTTAAATATTACGTAAGCATGTTTTTTGCCATGTTTGACCCCCCACTTCCCTTGTCAGCAAAGAAAAGCAAACCACAACCCCCCTTCACAATTACGTAGGAAAACAGCCCGACCTCCCCTTTTTTTCTGTACAAAATGTTTAGCAGTGACTAGATTCAAGAAATTCATTGTATTCCATGAACACTCACTTAACCTATCGTTAAAACTTTCCTTGTAAAGCCAAAATGCTTGAATTTTTTGTGTAAAATTTATTTTGGTTGAATTTTGAAATTATTTTTCAAAAACAAGAGATTGTCGAAAATGCAGTGTTCGTAACATTTTACGTAAGCATCACTGAGACCCCCTTGTCAGGAAAAATAAGCAAATAGCCCCCACTGAGGTGCTTACGTAATATTTGAATGACCCCTTATTACGGAAATATTTTAAGATAAATGTTGGGAAAACTTTTAATTAGAGGAATTATTTTTAAAGAAAGTTAATAAGGGAGTTATTACATAAGAGGGTAAAATTGCTTTTAATTATAGGATTGGATACACTTTTTAAACTGTTCAAAATTCTTTCAAAAATTCGCGTACACGGAAGTAATTAAAATTTAAGTTTTCACATATATTATGGGATTTCCAGGAAAGTGCATCATTAATGTTAAATGGAATGACTTATTTAAGTAGCTAAATGTTTCTAATTTTAATCGTAGTAAAGGGAGATAAGTAGTTTTGTTCAATTTTTTAAAACTTTACCCACATTTTTATGAGAGAAATTCATCTAATCAATTTACAGTGGATTCCACTTATTGTGATCGCGTTTAATGTTATCAATCGGATGTTATTGAAATTGACCGGTCCCAATCACTTCTATTATACTTAACGCAAAATGTATAGTTTTATATGATCAATATATCGCTTAATGTTATCAAAATCTGGTGAATTCAACTAAAAAGCTCCTTTTTCCCCGTTCGAAAGGCAATTTTAATACATTATCATATAAATTGGTCATTAAATTATTAGTGTTACATTATATGTTCCACTTTCAAATGTTTCTTTAAGAATTTAAAAGTTGCAAAATACATACTAGGTAATCGTTTTCAATACTTCAATAATTAGGATTAGATAGTTGTGATTTTAAAGGAAACACTCGAGTCACGCTGTTTGAAACTTTCTAGTATCAAACCGCTTATTAGTATCAATCGAATAATGTTATCATTCTAATCTTGAACAAAAGTGATCACATTAAGCGGAGTCTACTGTATTATGAAAAAATAAGGTTTCAATCAAATCAAAACCTGATGAATATTTTAAAAACTGACATTTTTTATTTACTTAACAAACAGTTTGAAATAAACGAAATTTACTTATCATTATTTTCAGTAGTTTGATTGGCTTTAATTTCGTTTAAGATAACGGCTAATTTAGAGAGGATCATTCTTCCTTTTTTATTTATTTTTCATAGAGAGCTAAATTAGAACTGCAGAGAAACAGTTTTACATAATTTATGTTATTTTCTTAACTAATACTCAGAAATATAATAATAATTTTAGAAAGTAATACATTTAAAATAATAATAATTGTATACAAAATTAATTCCTTAATTATGGACAGAATGGTCACCCACATTTCAATCATAACAAGATTTTTTCAAGCAATTAGGCATTTCTAGGCTGGTTAGAAAGAAAGTGGTGTAAGTCCACTGAATAATAATAGTAATTGAAGATTTTCCCTAAAGACACCTGAGTTGTTCCTATGAAAAAGGCATTATTTAGGCGGCTATAAGGCGCTGTTTATTTAACTTTTGACTTAGGCGACTACTACACTAGATAAAGGAAAGGAAAGAAATTCAAATCCACAGCTAATATCATAGTTTTTGGACTTAAACCATTTTCATCCTGATCAGATCATTTGTCTCATCAAAACAAAATAAAAACAAACACTTTACTTCAGTCATAATACATCATTTTCTAATTGATACTGTACCATATCAATGGAAAAGTATTTCAATCACAAATAATCATCTAGCTCAATTTATAACCACGAGTAAAATTAATAACTTCTTTCTATAAAGAAGTTACGAATCTCCTTTTTCTAAGTCGTGATTACAGGCACAACAAGCCCAAGTCTCCAACTATTCGCTTAACTCTTTCAGTCCGATCCGCCTCAAGTTTACCACAGGTATACAGGCAGTCTAGGACCGAAATGGTTAAAAAAAAGAAACATCCCAAAACAAATGAGCTAATTAAAATCCCACCATAATCACATCATCCTTCTTACCAACCTCCATTCAAGAATAACCTCATCATAAGGGCATTAGATACACCTCCCGCCACTACTAAAATTAAATTAAACGAAATTATGAGCTACGTGACCGAAATAATGCTGTATATAAAATATTCAACCGCCGCGGGGCGAAATCCAATGAAGAAATGTGACGACTGAGGGAAGTACGTACTTGAAATCCGCTGCCTCTCCAGATGAGCACTCTTCGGGAGTCTGCTCTCCTTGCTGTTGGTGTTCCTCATTAATTCATAGCTCGCATCTGTTGGGAGAGAGAGACTGAGAGAGTTAGGGTGCGTTCACATGCAGCGACTTATACGACTCGATCGTCGGTACTGGTCGAAACTTTCCTATTGTACACTGCAAAAGCTTCACACAAAAGAACACCCATTTTAAACACATTTATTAACACTTATTTTTGTTTTCAAATTCACAACACTTTTGTTGTGATGTCTGGTAGAACACTCTAACACCTTATTGTGGTGTTTGATAGTTTTCTGAATATATTTGGGAAGTTTTAAAAATGTGTTCTGTACAGAAATGTGTTTTTAAAAAAAGTGTTGTAAAATTTGTGTTTAGAGTCCGAAAGGGTTCTTAAATTTGGATCGAAACATTATAAGAACACATTTTCTGATTCTGAAATTTTTAAAAACACTTTTACAACACCATGTTATTACACAACACATTCAAAACGTTTTTGATGAGAAGTGTAAATTGTAGCGTTTACTTAGCGTTGCAAAAGTGTTGCAAATGTGTTTCATGCATTTGTAGTTAACATTTTAAATGCGTTGTTGGGTAAAATACTTTAACACCTTATTGTGTTGGGATAGGAGACGTCCATAAAGAATGTGAAGTGGCTTTTCCCCCAGATTTTTGACCCTTTCCTCGTCTTTGGTGTTTACTTATGGCCGTATTCGCCACTAACCTGACCGGCAGTTAACCGGCAGTCACACTTCTGATTGGCAGTTAAAGAAGGAAAACTACTAATCAGAGGTTTGACTGCCGGTCAGGTTAGTGTTGCCGTTAGTGTTGCAAAAGTGTTTCACGCATTTGCAGTGTATAGAGGATGACGTAGCTACTACGTCGTAACGGCTAGAACCAATGGTAGCACCAGATTCTACATCGATGAGAAAAACGGTAGGGAATTTTCGATCGTTTTCCCCTCCTGTACACGTCGCTCTTTTGGGTGCATGTAAATCCACCCTTATTCCACCGGTTGGTCTCCTAAGCGTTTTTCTCTTGTTCAAAGAGAGTGATTGTTGCTTTAAGACGCGTTTAAGATGTAAAGAGGCTAAGTCTCTCGACTTGGAGGGGGGCTTTTGATGGAGAATTTAGTCGCTCGCGGTGAAGTGGGTTAGACTTTATTTTTTGAGGTTGGCTGTTTGCTGTACATGATCTTAGCAAACGGCTTTTAGAGTAGTTTTGGATGATTAATCCTCTAATTTACTTAACAATATGGAAATTTAGGGGTGAGAAGGAACTACCGCCAGTGGTGGTTTAAGTTAGCATTAATTTGCAAATTAGTATATACATCACTTCCTGCGCTTGGACGCACAGACACAGTGAAAATAAAGTGCATATGTAGTTTTCTTCGTGATCTGCCATAATTTTCTTTTAATATAAGCTTGAGATAGATTATTAATGCATCAATTTTGTTTATTACAGTAATTATGTATTTGTTCGTTCAATTGCAATTATCTGTATGCAAAAGGCTAAAGGAATAACACGAAGTTCACTGAAGTATATATGGGATAGGATAACATTTTAATTTAACACCAAACTTGTAAAAAATTGTAACGGTTTAGACCGATAAGTAATTGCTAAATATTTAGTAACATTTCTTAAAGATTAATTAATATGGAAATTTAGTATTTCCACAACGTTTTTATATCTAAATAACTTTTATCAAAATCGATTTAAAAGATTAATGATATTAATCAAGCACCCAAGCAGTTTTTAAAGATGGCATAAATGAATTTAAATTCAATTGTTATTTAAACACAGATTAAACTTTCCAGGGGATATTGAATGGGAAATATTTATGATCGTTCATATGAATAAATTCAAATACTCTTTCCACACACTAATTTTACATTTTTATTTGCCCATCTCTCTTCATGAAATATATTTTTATTAAAAGGCACATTAAAATATTTTGTAATTTTAAAAAGTGAAACTTATGTATTAACTACGTAGAAAAAACAATCTGTAAAATAAAACCTTTTTTGTAATTTAAATTTTTTTTCACATTTAATGATATTGTTATCAAAGCCATCAAAACGGTAAGTAAAAGAAACGAATACTGTATATTATATACACATTAATTAATACTACACACAGTTTTTAATTTTACCATTTAACGTAATACTTTTGAAAAATAGTAACCAAAAATTGAAAACTTTTTTCCCGATAATTATCAATAAATAGATATAAAAAAATGTCCCATGAGGTGTCATAGTTAATAAGCTAAACTAGTTTCCTTTAACAAAGAATTAGCTAGCTGCTAGCTTATAAAATATTATTAAATTGATTTAATGTAAAATGTATTTAAGTAACGAAGTAATTAAGTGTAAACGAAGAGGTTAAAATGAAAAAAATATATACATGTATTTAAAATTAACACATACATTTACCTTTGATCCGTACCTCCTCATACGTCTCTCTATACGTTGTATCTGTATCTGATGCAAGATCTAGAAAAAAAGTGTAGTTTTTAGGATTCATAATACATATTTATCTGTTCTGAGGTATTATAATCAGATTAATTTAAATTAAGTTATTTCGATAAATGTATACGAATTTAGAAAATGGGAAATAAATGGATCTCGCTTATTTTGGAAATCTTTTAAGTACACAAATCCAAACATCCATTAGAATTATTTTAAGTAGGGTTTTAGAATGTAATGTTTTATTCATAATGGTACCTTTTACTGGGGTAGCTTTTATACTTACTACTAAAAGTAGAAATTTCATTAGAATAAACATTAGAAATATTATATTTGATTTGGTTAAGCTTAACTTCTGAGAATTCACACGCAAAGAGGGATGTTTAAAGAATTTCGAAATTATTTTCCTCATTTTCTCTAATTATTTTACTTGCATTCAGTAAACAAATAATAATTACTATGCATAAAATGTGAGAATTTTAATCCAAATTACTCATTAAGTATAAAACAAATCTTGATATTCTTGGAGGGGGTTGCAGACTTATAGCTTATCCCCTTGGAACTGTTCTTGTTAACTTTTACACTTAAAACTACGATAGAATTGTAAATATATCAAGGTAAAAATTTGAAAATATTTTTATTTAGAATTATGTATATAATATAACTATGACTTTAAAACCGGAATAATCATACATTTCTTAACTCAAACTTTTAACTTTAAAACATCATCTATAAAAATATGTTACGGGCAAAGTGATTAATCGGGCATTATTAATAGTGCCTGAAGTAGAGGCGGGTGATGGGTGATAAATTTCAATGATAAATGCCACGGAATTTATCATATTGCCCGCCGCACATCGGACATTATTAATAATGCCCGGATTTATAAATATAAATTAAATTTAGTTAAAATTAAAACTTATATATGTGTGCTAGGAACATCCATGTGAAAATATAACTTTCACTAAAACAGTTTTTAATTTATAATTTAAAAATAAAATTTACCCATTTTTGCCAAACAGAAAACAAATATATTCTACTTCACAACTAAAATAAACTCGCAAAAACTTTCCTGGACACTACTGGGTTAAAAATAGTCGTACCGCCATGAAAGCGGAACTTTAGCCAAGTTTTTGAAGAAAACACATCCACAACTTTTTCTAAACTTTTTAACAACCGTCAAATCTCAGCCGGAGCATTTTTGGGCGGAAAGTTGAAACACTTCACACCCCAAAACGGAAGCATTCTTTCCCCCTGCATTAATAAAATAAAAAAAAAAATCCGCACAACACACGTGGGCGGAGCAACATTATTACCACCCCTTCACACGCGACCTAGGAAGTTAATTACGCTGACATCTGATGAAGAGAACAGCCGAAAAAGAAAAGAACTCCTCTCTCTAAAAAGAAAAGAAGAGTTATAAAACTGAAGTGAAGTTATCTCCCTTACTTTTCTCCCCGTTCTCTTCCCCATCTTCCAGGTCCTCCTTTTTGTTCTGGATCGAAACTTTGGCTTCTGTTAATGAAAAAAGCAATAAGACAATAATATCGAATTAGAACACAGGTCGAAGAGAACGGAGTGGTCACACTCATAAATGATGAACACACATGGAGGAGATGGGGTAAAAAAAAAAAGAACGAGCTATATCGATTCTCGTTTGGGAAATGAGCGGTGGAATCGTTTGGATATTAATTGAGTTTTTAGAGAAGCGGTGGCATCGCTTTCATTCGGAGTTCGTATTTTATCGATCACAAATAATTCAACACGTAAGGGATTGAATTTAGGATACGATGGATGCCATGAAGTGAATTGAATTTTTTTTGTCTTTACTGAAGCTTGGATGGCTAATTTACTTCGTGGCATTCTGTTCTATAAAATTTAAGGTGGACTGAAATTTTGGAATTTTAAGAACATTTAAAGTAAATCATCATTTAAAGCAGTATGATCTCGTAGCTCAAATTTTGGATATTTAGAGATATGCATCAACCAATCAATAATTCAATATTTAAAGCTTGGCAGAGAATTGCATAAACTAAGCGGTTTTTGGAAGAATGCCTTAAAAACGCCCCTTCTACTATACTCCAGTTCTATTATCCTTGTTCCATAGAAATGGCCGAAAAGAGAGCTTTTTCATTTCTCGAAAAATCGAGGAAATTGAAAGACATGCCTTAATCATATTGTTGTCTTCAGCTACGCTATGGAGTGGGTATTAAAATAAATTCGGAGCTTATCTTTACGTACTCGTACGTGGATATTCAAATAATCCGTAAAATAGGTATCCAGACCACTGACTTTCTAATTTAAAGTGTCTGGTGGATGTGGAAATAAAATATTTCACCTTGTTAATTAATTCAAAGTGAAGGAAAAAAACAATTGAAATTAATCAAAAGAAATTAATCGGTAAAATTAATCGTGCCAAATTTATGAGAAAATTTGAATTGAACTACTTAAAAAATAAATCACAAACCAAGACATAATAGGTATCTTGATATTTATTTCATAGAATATATGGCTAAAACGAGAATGAAATCTGAAGTTGATTGAAGGTAAAAGAAGGAGAAAGCTGTATACAGTTTAGAAACAAACTTGTTCTAAAAAGGATATAAAATCAACATTTTAATACTAAACTTTCGCTGAGAGTTTTCAGACAAATTCTGAAAAATCTCGTCCGGATAACCTCAAAAACATGTGTCATTCCCTTATCTTTTCGTATCCCCCGAACAATAAACAAGCCAGACTTCGCTCCGAAGTAGCAGACCAGTCGAGCATAAACGCTACAGACTTCGGAAGGCCGCACGACTGATCTGACACTTCGGGAGCCCATTCTATCTATCTATCGCGGAAGGTATGCGCCGTTTTCCCCCAAGAATAAAACGTGATGTAAATCAGGAAAGGCGTTCCGCAAAAAGTTCGGGCCATTGAGGATATATTGCTTGGAATATCGCGAGTTGAAAAAAATAAAAACATTCTCCCGAATCATATGTCTGCCAAACGGCGTTGAAGAAACACCCCACGTGTTGGGCCTTCGCGAGATTTTTGTGTATGCAAAATGTTGGGTGTGGGAGTTTATTTGCATTTGTTGGCAATATGCGACGCTGATTTTTTTTTGTGTGTATTCACTTGTGTATTGAAGAAATGGACTTTTTCACATGTTTTATCTTTTAGATTCTGGCAGTCGATACTACTTTTCTTTATCAATTGGGGAATTTTGAAGGTATTGCTTGTGTGCTTTTATTGCTCTTGGAGTTATTTTCTCTCGACTTTGTATTATTATTATTAAGGTCTCAACTATTTAAAAATATTTGGAATGGTTTGAAGAACTAATAATTTTCTCCCTGCTGATTCTATATTTTTCTGCAAGGTAAGGGATTAATGGTTAGTCAGAAATAATTGCTTCATTGCATTTAATGGTATATAGGAGATGAAGTTTTATTAAATTTCACAAAATCATATAGCTCAAAAAGTATAAGCGTGGTTATATTACATTACCTTTCTTTATAAATATGGTTCAAAGTTAAATGAATTGCCACTGAACATTTATAATGTCAAAGACTAAAAAACTTAAATACTGACTTTGCTTGAGATTATTTTCAGTAGCAATTTAACTTAAGTTGTATAAAAAACATATTTAGTCCCAAATCATTATTTATCAAACCGAGCTTCCTTCACTTTTTGTGCATTAAAAACTGTATTTCTTTATGCTTATTCCAAAGATACAATTTGATAATTTGTTGGTACTAATGAAATACAATAATTAAAAAATAATCTTCTGGGCAATAGGCCATAATCCAATGATTTTTAAAACCAAACTTTACGAACTCAGGTGCACAAAACATCAACAGTGATAAATGTCACAGAACACGAATCAAAGAAAGCAGGAGCAACTTTTTTTTCGTTAGTTTTTTACTGATGATGATTTTCGCAGAAGAACGTTCTGTTTACTCAATCTTGGACCACTGCCTATTGGCCCGGAAGATTAATTCACTATGCAATAGTAACTCCGTTTTAAGAAATAGCTTTGCTTAAAAAATAATAGGTATTCTAAAAACATTACATAATGCGATTTGCGATTGTTGAACTTATTCCCAAATGGTTATTATTTGTTTAAAAAAGTTGGTTCAATTCCGTTAACTAACCCGTTAAATATCGCCAAGCTGTTTTATACGCCAAAAATTAGAGATATCGCCAAAAGATTGCAAACTAATCGATTACATTATACAGTTTCATCAGTTACATTCATAAAAATAATATCAATACTTGAATATTGTGCGTCCACAACAGCTTGGCGATATTTAACCAATGAAACTCATATTCATCAACAGATCGTGCTCACCGAATATCCTGATGACCCCTTCAGTGGAGCCGAGCGAGTTCTTGGCGATGCACTTGTAGCTGCCAAAGTCCTCCCTCTGCACGCGGGCGATGACCAGCTTCATGCTGACCTGGTAGACGTTGTCCGAGATGCTGACCGCGAACTTCTCGTCCGGCTGCAGGATGGTGCAGCTCTCGGCCTTGGTCCAGTAGTTGATGGACATGGGGAAGGCCTCGGTGTAGCAGTCCAGGGACACGGTGTCGCCCACCGTCGCGAATATCAGCTGGTGGGGGATCCAGATCATCGGGGGAACTGTTAAAATTTTAGTGTTCGATCATTGGATTGCGGTTTATATTTTTTGCGATTGTGTTGTGTGAGAAAAATATACTTTTGTAAGAAGAGTTGCTAATAATGGCAGAGACAGATTTTTTTTTCTTAATCCAAAATTAAGAACACTTTCAGATTCTAAACATATTTTTCACTATTTACACACGTTCCTAAACTTTTCAAACCTATTCAGAACACAATAAGGTTTTAAAGTGTTCTAGCTATCAACATAAGAAGCCCGGTGGCGCAGTGGGTCGATGAACTGAGGAACAAGCGTGCTTGGGAACTATCCACTTGGGGGTCTTGCGTTAGACTGACCTAACCGGGACATATGCCTTGCACCCCAGGGCCCATGGTCAAGAGAACGAAGATGGGCATCGTAGGCCTTGGCCCATTAGGGCTGTTGCGCCAATAAGTTTAGTTTTTTAGCTATCAACATAACTGGAGTGTTGTGAATTTGGGGAAAAAATTGTTCATAAACGTATTTATTTTTGTGTGGAGATTTTCCAGTGTACAGTTCATTCTTCATCTAGTTTTTATTCCCTGTGATACATGTTTTAGTTTATATTTGTTTAATTCGAGATTCTACTATAAAAATGAATTTTCCTCTAAAGAATCACATGGCACTAATAGTGTTAGTGTAAAATATAGTGTTAGATTTCTGAAATGAATGATTCAATTAGTTTAAAGTTTTTTTACTGGCTATAATTTTCTACTATTTAACGAGAGGTGTGACAGGGGAGATATAAGAAGGTAGAGGGATTGAAATTTTATCCTCTTCCCGAGAAAAAGCAAGATAGATTTTTTGAACATAAACGACTTTTGCTGCTTTTATTTTTTATTTAAATTAAATGTTTTTTAAGATTAAAATGTACAAGAAACAGGATGTATCTTGTCATTAAATAACAAATGTGTCTCAGCTTACTTACAGAGAACGTGTAGCATAACATTTCGCGTTACTGGTTGATATGCTGGTCCTTGATAGAATGAAGAAGTAGCTGTGCACACATACATTCCCATATGAAGACGGCTCACTTTCACGATGCTAAGATCCTCTCCTGGAAATGAAAAAAAGTGTAAGAAATTATTTTAGAGGTCTTAGAGACATCTAGTTTTTAGGAAAAGCAATAACTTCCAAAGCTTCAGATACTAAATAACCTTTAATGCAACTGAATGGTTAATTTTGTCATTGTATATGGTTAATGATAGTGTAGCTACACTGTTTTATTACACTTTACAGTCTTCTATAAATAAATTTACCTCCTTTTCTCATCTAAAATTTAATTTATAAAGGTGAAATTTAAACTGGAACCTATTTATTAACAATTTAAAGGAGTTTATCATCGATGGATAAAATTCTTAGTGTGTATCAAGTGCATCCACCAAGTGGATACTTTTTCATTCGTCTATCCGATAGTTTAAAGTTAAGGTAAGTATCTGTCAGCTTAAACTGTACATAAGCTCGTCACCTTAATATCAAACAATACTATTTCCGTTCAGCAAACTTCGGGAATCCCGAGATCCTTGTCAACGGGATCGTTGGAGAAGCTTATTTGATTGGTTTGTATGCGCTGACATCATCGAGCTGGAAAGATTAAAACCAATCAAATTAGCTTCCCCGACCAACCGATCGCCAATCATCGGGATTCCCGAATTTTGCCGAACGTATATGGTAGTGTTTGATATTAAGGATACATCAAGTGAAGTTGCTGGCTATCAGAATGAGACGAATGTAGTCAATTGAAATATTTCCTCACCGTGTGCTTTGTGCCCCTTCGCTTCGGACAGTTTTTGGCCGTTTTCTCTCTCCCACGTGACGGTGGGAAGGGGGTATCCCTTCACCTTGCAGCTGAGAGTGATATTCGTGCCTTCGCGTGCCATCACCTCGTTCTCGCCACGGTCAACAAATCTTGGAGGCACTGGAAAAAACAGTTATGACGAATAATAATACATAGTAATTAAAGATCCAACTTCACACTTCCAAAGAGACCGTCCTTAAATGTAGTCGGGAACGCATAATACCATATATACATTATTAATTGGTAAAAATAAATTGTAAATTTTATGCTCATTTGAAGTATTATGCTGATTTTTGTTTTTGAACTTTTTTTAGAAAAGATCGTCTTACGCATCAACATCTAATTTAGCTCGAAAATTATAATGTGATCACTTCTAAAAGACATTCAAGTAGTACTTTTGTTCATGCTGGAATACATTAAAAGTAACTACTTATTGATATGAAGGAAAATTATAAAAAATCATAGATTACTTTAACGTTTTTAAAGTGAATGAACGTGATGAACGCTTTTAAAGATCCTGGTAACATATAAATTTTCAGAAAACTAAATTTTTTAAAGAAAGAATCAAAATTTTATAATGTTGTAGTTAGTGTACCTAAAACATAGGGCTAATTAATACTCTACATTTATAATTCCTGATGCATGTAAAAATTTAAATTGGGTTTAAATTTATGTACCCAACAGGTCTGTTAAAGACATTTATTAAGTATATCTTAACACAATATAAATACTTTGAACTGTATTTAAAATACGAATATCATTCAAACCAGTGGCATATTAGATCGATACTAACTAGATGTTTAAACATTTTTCACTCTTGTACTGCTTAAAAACATTTTCCGTTTTCCTTTTATTTGCACAAAAATGAATTAAACCCACTTTTTAATCCTGTAATATTTTTAAGTCAATTTCATGCCGAAATATGAGTAGTAGATAATGTACTTATCATTTTTTACTACTAATTTTCTATCTATAAAAAGGGTTTGAGCATGCAAAAGGTTTTGGACACGTGTTTTTCTAACATGCCCAGCATGACATATTAAAGTTTTATATTTGTCAATTCGTGCATATTAGTGTTGTCATGACAATAAAAAGGAAATTTTACGAATGCCTAGTGTATAAAGTCATGGAAATTTTTAAAAAATATATGATAAGAAGAGTACTAGAAAAATAATGGCCCGTTTGTCAAATCTATATCAAGTGTAAACAATTGATTCTTCCATCTAAATTGAACGACGTAGCAGTTTCTCCCCAAATAAATACAACCCTATCTGAGTGCGAAAACCGATCACAACTTGACAACGCAAACACTCCAAAGGTGCTTGTATCTCTCCCCTCTGTATCCTCTTTTCCCAATGATCCTTCTATTTTAAGAGAGCTAAATTCTTTTCACAGTATTCCTTTGGAAAGAAAGCTATATCTGTGTCATTGTTAAAAATTTGTTATACATCCAATTCAGTTTTATTGTTATTGTAGTTATTGATTTTTTATCCCTTGATGGATATTCATTCTTTATATAAATTTTATAAATAGTTCAGCTCTCTCTTTTCTTGATAGCTGAATTCAATTGCTTCTAACCTGGTATACAGGGTATTTTATTAAAAGGTATATTGGGTGTGCACATGACGCTAACGTGAACTAAAAATGTAATGTAATCGATGAATGCAAATGATAGTTGAATAAAAATGAACTATGACAATCGATTTTCCCCATTCATATCGTTTTTCCTTTTTGAGCTACAGGAAAAATATTGGATACGATATCAAATGAATAGAACTCATAGAATAAAAATGTATAATGGAAAGTAAACAGCTAAGGTAAATTGGAGTTCCAATAAAAATTGGTAAAAAGAATGCAGATAATAATAATTTCTTAATAAATCGAAACAAACTTAAGTGTAAACCTTTGTTTCGGACTGTTTCAAAAAGAGTCCAAGAAAATTATCTGAGTATAAAATATTCAATATCATACATCATATTATATTTCATTGTACGAATAAGTTATTTGAGAACCTCTTATTTTTCATGAACGTTAGAACATTTTTACTTGTATTTAAGTAAACAATTACCAGTACAAAGTTTTAAATTTGAAGATAACCTTGTTTCTGGATTGAAATGCAATAACATTATGAGTTTTATTGTAATTAATTAAGAGCAAATTTCCTTCGGTTTTAAAGAATAAAAACTTATGAAAAGTTCTTTTTTTTAATTTCTTACTAGTACCTTGCTTAAAATACACTTTAATATGAACGAAAACGTTTCCTACTCTTATCAAAGTGATTATTTTTAGTCACTCATATATTGGAAAAACAAAAGATATGTGCCTGGGAGAGCCTAGAAGTTAAGAAATCGACTTCGGGACCGGATGGTCTCAGATTCAATTCCCGACACCGCTAATGACCCACGGAGTATATGTGGAGTACGTGCTCATTAAATCTGTGGTTCCGAAAGTACTGTGTTCAGTCATGGCGCAGTTTACCATGGTTCCAGGAGTGCTCGTGCTCTTGAGACTATTTCCCTCCCCTTTAGAGACATGGCAAAATTTTTGAGGTGGCAATAAATGATGGCGGCATCTATCATTAATATATAGTCGGACTCCTGCCATTGGATTTTCCAAGTGGCATCAGAAACAACAACACCACAAAAAATATTTTCAGTAGGAATTTTTAACCGTTTGTGCTTTGGAGTTCATAATAGATTTCTATTATTGGTAGGAAAAACTCCATGCATTGGAATCCTTAAATTCCCGTACGGTTCGATTTACTTTTAAGTAGAATCCTCCCTCCTTACCCAAGTAAAGGTGTCCCTAGACGACCATTTATCGAGTTAAGACTCGTCTCGGATCGATTCAGAAGCAGATCGTTAGAGGGTCCTTAGACTCGATTATAAGACTCGAAATGCCTCTTTTGCTCATTCCGCTGATTGAAGAAGACGTCCATCGCCAAGGGAGATAAAAGTCCTCTCCAAAATAATAACACCGGAAGCAAAGCAAAGAAAGGGGTCATTGCGAAATGGTCACCCAATCTCAGTTGCCTTAATCAGGAAGTGTCCTTAAAGGGGCCTTCATTGCTGACGTTCGATGACCGGAAGCAGTTATGGCTATTGAAGGGGTTTAAGGGGTTTAGCTTTGGCTATGGGGGTTTGGGGATTGCTTTTGAAGGAGGTCATAAGCCATTAGGGGGTGTTAAGTTTTTTTTTTTCACTTTGTAGAAAGTGTTGGATGCCATAGATATTTTTCTTTGGGAGACGGGTCTTGGATTGTCGAGGGATTTGGAAAAGGTTTCTTCCTGCATTTTTCAGGTATTATGGAGTATAATAGTACTTTTGGATGATGGTTGTGGTGTTTTCTTGAAAATTTATCTTAATAAATATTTTTATGTTCACATTATGTACTCTTTTTGTTTTATCTTGAGATAAATGAATTCCTTTTGAAACGACTATTTATCTTGGGGATAATTTTCCTTGGTATATAGGAAAATTAAAGTGCAAATACTTTTCATAATGTAATTTTATTAATATGTAGTATTCATATACAATTACACAATGAATAAGTTTCATAATTTAATTACACTATGAATACTTTCTACCTATGAATACTTTTTAAACTTTAAAATTTAATGGCTAAGAACTGGTGTTAAAATGGAAAAAAAATTCTATGCACAGAACGATTTCTATTATAATTTTTTTTTAACAAGGACAGTTTTGAAAAGTACAAGTAATTTGTATTTTTAGCTCGATTTGCCAATAATTAAAAGGTAAAACATAATATTTCACCTTCACTTATAACACATTGAATTTTACCTTGGACTTCAACCTTAATATTTTGTCAAACAATGAAGGTTAAAAACCCAAGCATTTTAAAACTTAATTTAAAGGTAAATTCTAAGGTACTACATCAATTTTCCTGATATGCATGCATGGTCTTCGAATTTTACTATGATTCTACAGACAAGCGTGGGAATTTGCATTAAAAGAAAATAAATTAATGAATTTTTCTTACTCTTTTAAATGTAAAGTACTGAAATGTTCTTATTTCTATTAATTAAAATAATGGAGTTGATTAGGTGAAAAAACTTTTTTATTCAATCAACTTTTTCTCCAAAAATTATTCTATATTTAGTACACCTTTTAAATACTAATGTATACACGTTTTTAATAGAGGATTTTTTGTAATTATGGAAAGAATGACAAAGAAATAAGAAAAACGGGAAAGTAGTTTATCTTCTTATTAGTGTACTTCCATAGTTTTTTAGAAGGATAAAAAATACACTATGTAATAATAAATAATATATGCCTCCTCTTTTCGATATATTATGACAGCAAAATTTCCATACATACATTCATATATGTATTCAAATAAAATTTTTCATTTGAAATATATCATTATTTTTGTTATTCGAAAAAAAAATTCATTAACCTAAGAATTTTTATTTCAATTCTTATTACACCAAACATGCAAAAAAATCACCTTTTATAATTATTTATATGAATATATTCCATAGTTTAGGAGATATTCGATTTATATTATCTTTTTCTTATCTGTTATAAAAAATAAACACGCACTTAAAGTTATAATAAAAATGGAAATCGACATAAAAAACTGTTCATGTAAGCGTCGAGAAACAGTTAATTACACTATTCCTTTCAATACTCCCTTAATTACTGACACGCAAAAGTTTCTGAATTAGTTATTGTATTAATAATATACGTCTTTAATAAACTGCTTACGTGTTACCCTGATTACTCCAGATTTCCGTCTTTCAGCAGCTAAGCGCATTATGATGCTAATTACTATCATTTCCCCTTTCCCAGTTATTATCAGGGATGCTTATTGTTAAGAGACGGAAACTTTTGTTGGGATTATTCTTTAAATATGTAATGTGTCTGAGAGGGGGCATGTTTATGAAAAAGGCCGGGGAAGAGTGTGGGGTCGGAATAATTGATCAAGCATGTTCTCAGGAGGAAAAGTGCCTCATTTTGGACCGAGATTTATCAATCATACTGTACCACATGATGATGAAACCCTTTTTGTGATTTATGGAGCTTACGTAAAATCAAGTTGTTTGCGATAATGGTCTGCTTTTTAAGTTCTTTTGATGTTATGGGGTAAAGGCAGAAGGGATTATGCGAATTATTATTTTATTATATGTCTGGGGTTAAGTTATGCTTGTATTGTCATTTCCGTTTGTAATTTCAAGTAATAAATAATAACTTCGGGTGATTGTGAAAGAACTATTGTTTGAAATCTGAAGGGGATTAACGGCGGTATATTATAATAAGTTTCGATCAGACGCAATTCTTATTCTTGTTTGTCTTGTACCTATAACCTTATTGGTAACTACATATAATGAATTTTTTTACAGTATACTACTAATGAAAAGACGAATGATTCCATTTAAAACTTTTTGCAAAGGTGATTTATTTTAGGAGAGAAATTATAGTCCATTAGTGTTTTGAACTTATTGTAGCATTTGAGATTATTGTAGCATTGAGAAGTTGATTTACTGTAATTATATCAATCTTTTTTTACCATAAGGTATTGTATGCAGACCCGCAGACATTCTCCGGGAATAATTACTGATTAATTTAATAAATCTTCTAATACTGTACTCTTTATTATATTTGCTAAGCTTTTATTCAACAAAAGCCAACGACCCTTGAGCATAAATGTGACCCTAATGAGCCTTTTTTTTATCGAAGTAACGGTTGATTTTTTGTCACGCCGAAGATATAAACCAAAATTACAATACAATTTTCTCAGTTTAATCACCTTTAATTGTTCCATTACATTTCAATCAAGCTTTATTATGACCAATTTACTTACGATTGCCTGGTAATAATTTCCATCGCAAAAATAATAATTCTTCTTCTTCTTCACAAAAAAATGTCACCTGCGGAAAAAAAGCGACAGAAGAAGCAAGGAAATATTGTCGAAATCACCATGTAATGCCTACATGTAATGCCATGTAATGCCTAATTTCATTAGCGCTACAATATAAGAGGAACTAGAAGTCGCACTAAAGACGACATCTCTCATCAAAAAGACGAGAAATGATTGGTTTTAAATTACACCAAAGGAATGCAGGTGGAAGTGAAGGTTCTTATTATTATTTTTTCATCCCTTTTTCACGTGATTGAACCATTAATATGTCATTTAGATGAGAGAAAAAGAACGATCCCACTTAATATCTGAATACCGTGATGAGATTATTATCTCGAAAATTAACTGATGTTACATTTTTACAACTGCTCCCCCCCCCCCGCGAATGATAAAAAGTAATTTAAAGTTTAAAGTGGGCAAGGGAGAGTAAAAATCGTGAAAAACACGTCCCTCGAGCATCTAATAACCGTATTCATCTCCATTTTTATCCCCTTTATTAAGCAATGGATGTTCGCGTGCTGTGCAAATGATATTCAGTTTTATTCTCCCAGGGAATGGAAAATACTGAGTAATAAATTGAGTCCCGAGGATACAGAAAAAAAAGGAAGGTACGGAGTATTAGGTTCGGGACAAAGAATGAGCAAAACTATTCCTTTCCCTTAGTCTAATTTCAGTGAATCGTATTACTCCCTTTCTTTCCGTGGCGTTTCGGGCGTTCTGAAGTTACCGGTAAGGCCTTAAACGAAGGCATTCAACAATAGAAGAAAGATGCTTTCTCTTTTAGTTATAATGGGATCAAGTGGAAGAGTTGGAGGGAGTTTTTGTGTTATTTATGCATTGATGCAGATTTTATCTAACGTAGAAAATGAGGTGGGTGCAATTTAATTTACGAGTTAATATGAGTAGTTTTATTCTAGTTCTGTGGAGTAGAAGCAGAACACATTATTTATTGCTGAGTTTTTTGAAGAATTGTCTCTTTCGATGATTAGATTTTTCTTTGAACAACTGTCGTTCGAATTTGTACCCCTCTCTTCATGTAATTTAAAACAAAAGTTAAATATTAAAATATAAACTCTAGCTTAAATACTTTTATTTTTAAGAATGGTAATATAATAATGCTTTTACATAAAAGCCAAAAATGTCATGAGTTAAAATGCAATTTTAAAATTAAACATTAGAAAAAATTGGTCCCTGATTCCATAGTTTTGTTATGTAGTATTTAACAACTTCCTTTCCTTTTTTCTTTTTTTTTTACTTTCTGTCAACGGATTCTTGGACATAGTCTGACTTTCTCAGATCATGTGGGAGATAAGAAACAACAACAATAACCAACTGCCTTTTCTTTTGGAAAGTTTATTAATACTCATAGCTACAATGCAATCAGTTTCCAATCTCAAACACTTGAAAAAACCCCAAAGATTTGAAAATTATCATTAATAGTCCTTTACTTATAACTTACACTTAATTGAAATTTTTTTTTAATTGCCCAGATATATTTTTCTCCCAAAGCAAAATATGGAAACTTTAATATTTTTAAACTCATGTGATTTTTTGTGACTTAAACTATACATGAAATATGTGGTAAAAATATCTGGACCTTTGTATTCCTAACTACCATAGGATCTATCTTCCCATTCATGTCGTTATTATTTCTTATTTCTCTCTTACCACAACATATTTTAAATTAAAATGTTTATAAAAGAAATTCATTCTTTCGATTTAATTCTATTAATTCCGAAACAAAAAAAAAATAGTAGTTATTTCAGTAGTCAAGTGATTCAAAAGTGCAGTTGAAGCTCTTACAGGGATCTGCTCTTTCTGCGACTAAAAAACAAATAAATGGGTAGATGGTAAACGTAAAACAAATTCTTGAAGTTTAGAGTCATTATAAATTAAACTATTTAAGGTATATAAAAAGTGAATTTAGTCTCAAAATTTAGATAATCTATTTATAATAACCCATGTACTCGTAAATAGATGTATGTATATTTGATTGCAATTTCACGATTTACCAAGAAAAGTAGAACATTCGGATTTTTATTTAGTTGCCATCAAATAACCCAACCTATTTGCACCGGCTAAGCAGCAGACCTTTTGTTCCTAAGAAAGGGGTACAACTTTAAAACAAAATAATTTTCGGAACTTGTACCTTTTCTGTGGAATTCGCATATAGTAGTTAGCTCTAGAACTACACATATAAACTCCCTTTACAAGTTGACCCTTTTGCAAAACACAAGCAAAATAAATTTTGCCGCACTTCTATGTACGCCACTGTGGTAACTGACATATACCACAGTGCAGCAGGCATCCTCCGCAGAGAGTGACGTCGGCAGGCTATCTCCGACCCGCAGTCGGGACTGTCCCCGGAGTCTCGCCGAAACGGTCGCGGCAGAACGAGGGGAGCTCTTCCCCCCTGAGTGTCTTCTTGACGGGCGTCGATTAAAACGCGCTTTACCTGAAGAGATACACGGCGCCTTTTGGCAACGTTGCAATCTTTACTGTAGTGAGGAAGAGTTTCAGTCGAAAGTTCTTTAATATGGGTTTCAAGGTATAATTTACAATAAGTTTGTGGGGATGTTTTGAAATTAGTTGCGTAATTTTAAGACCCTTGTGAGAAGCTACATTAAAATATGTTGTTTTGTGGTCAGCAAGTTAAACTATTGGATGGTATGCCAGAGTTTTGGTTTTAAACTGGTCCGAATGAGCGTCAATAAAGAGTTGCTACATCGACAATAATATTCAATACACAAATAAAGATAGGGTGTCCAAAAGGCGCAACCAGGAATAAAGCCAGATGTTTCAACATATGCAATATGTAAAGATTGTTTTATGTACCTATTGAAATGTGTTTTCAAAAAATATATATCTATATCCTTTAAAATATGAGGCACTGTATTACTATAAAGGTTATGCATCCTAAAAATACATAACATTATTATGTATCATGTTACTGTTGTTAAAAAATGTCCATCCTTTAATAGATGAGGGCAATTCGATATTTTTCGAATACATGGAGATGAAATACACGACTTTATATACTTTTTAAGTATTCATCGACAACATAGTATGACACATAAGAAACGTAACACAAAAAAAATGATTTTCCCTCTTTTGCTTTAGTGCGCAAATATTGTTTGTGTAATCTTTTTGGAATCAAACCTTTCATGTTTAGTTATAGGATTGAAAATAATGAGATGTAAAATAATAAAGACAAATGAGCCTTTTTAAGCGGTCGTATTCAGAAATCACCTGACCGGCGGGTAACCGGCAGTCAAACTTCTGATTGGCAATTAAAGAAAGAAAACTAGTTTTCCGCCAAACAGATGTTTGACTCCCGGTTCACCACCGGCCAGATAGAGGTGAATGCGGCCTTTAGTGGATTAATTTTTGTATCTAGTTTGGTTTCACCTGGACAGGTTAACAACATTCAGACACAATGAAGGTTTGGATAAACCCCACTGTCACCCTTAAAATCATTTTTAAATTAGCACCACCCTGTTAAAAGACCACAAAAGAACAATCACTACAAGTAAAAAACCCATTTCCTGTACCTGCCTCTCGGGTTCAGGTGTTTTCCCAGCGGATGTTTCTCCAGATAATGTCCCACTATAGATACTTCTCGAGACTCATTGGCCTTCTTCATCGGGGATGCATCGCAAACAGCAACTCATTTCCGAGGCCTGCTTACCTCATTTCCGCTCCGCAATGAGACTGTCCAGCACCTAAGCCACTCGGCCAAATGAGTTTTTTTTCACGGCAAAAAAAAAATAAGTAAAAGAGCTGGCCCTCTTTTTTTTCTGTTTGGGCCATTGAATCGAAATGACCTTGGTTGAGGGGCGAAATGGGAAAGAGTTGATGCTTGTTGGTGTAAAATCTTTGTTTTGGGGTAATCGGGATGGATTTGGTCAGTGAGAAGTTTGTTTTATAAATCAGTGGAAAATAGTTTACTTACAAATTGTTTTTGTATTAATTACTACATTGGATTTCTGCATTTTATGAAACAAGAGGAGTTATTGAGATAAATAACGATGTTGGAGCCGCTTTGGTACATAAATAGATAGATTTACAATTTAATTGAGTTACATACGGGTTACTTTAAAATTCTCAAAATGAAGGGTCAACCTTAACATTACTTCCAAACACTCTTTCCTCTCCTATTAACTAAAGGATTTCTAATGTATACCATTGAACTAATATATTTAAAGAGCTATTCAACGGCTACTTACTAAATTAAAGTGGGAGAATATTGGTTTTATTATGTGTTACTAAGGATAAAGAGTTGGAACATTTATTTTCAAAAATTAAAAATTTCAAACCAACGATGTTTCAATAATTAAATATGTATTATTTTACCCATGTAAACGTTTTGAATGGTCGTACAAAAATTGTAATATTAATTGTATCAATAATAAAAATTGAATCTTAAGTTGGCAGTTGAGAATTTAATTAAAAAATGAATTTGATTAGCATAATAAAATGACTTGAATTTTAAAAACATCAGGTTATTTAATAAAATGGGTAAAATGGTATAATTCCGTTTTTTGTTCCGTTCAAT
This sequence comes from Tetragnatha montana, assembly GCA_963680715.1. Classification (NCBI taxonomy): domain Eukaryota; kingdom Metazoa; phylum Arthropoda; class Arachnida; order Araneae; family Tetragnathidae; genus Tetragnatha; species Tetragnatha montana. Next base: position 53,682,511 of record OY796675.1, read on the forward strand.
ATCGCCAATTTATTTTAGACGACAAATAATAGAAATATCGCCAAAAATTGGGGACTAACAAATTAAAATGTGTAGTAGCAATAAAAACCTTACAAATTTGGCAATATTTGAATGATTGTCGCCTAAAACAGCTTGGCGATATTTAACAGGACAGTTAACGGAATCAAACCGGTAAAAGATTGAAACATTGCTGAATGTTTTGAATATTTCATTTAAAACCAGAAGGCATCTTTCGCTCTAACACCATTATCATCTTCTATAGAGCGAGAAGAGAGAAAAAAACTAAAACCCCTTAAGCGTATTTTAACAGGAGCCGTACTCCATCTCGAAAACAACACCGCCCATTTGGAAAGAGAGAAAAAGGACAACAAAAAAAAAAGCCCTAAGCAAAGAGCAAGCGAGCAATCCCTTAACATTTCCAAACCAGTGCCCCGGAAACTGCAGCAACTCATAATTTGTCTTCATTCGGCAGATTGAAGCCACTCTCGACTTAATTTCGCCCTCGATTTGTTTGTCTTTTGCTTGCTCTCAACATCTAAAACAAATCTCCGGGCGAAGGCAAACACCAATAAACCCCTGGCTCGGCAAGAAACAGGAAACATCCGGTCATACATCAAAGTCCCGAAGAACCCCAGATGGAAAGCACTACAAAATAAATCGGATGACCGTTTAAATGTAGTTTCCCGAACAAGAGGATGTGTGTGTATATGGTAAAGCATTCGATAAAAGCAGTCGAAGCAGATGCTTGGAGATTTGATGCAATAAAGAGGAGGGTTATATCATTTTTTTTATTTCATTCTTCCTCGAATGGATGGGTGTGCAAACTGCAGCTGCTGTTGGTAACGTTGTGTTTGGCTACCGGCTTTAAGTCTTTCGGTAAAATAAACGTTTATTTTATCGAGAGAATGCGGAGTACGCGTGAGTACGTCATTGCGCGCTCCGAAAAATTGACACAAGATTTACTGTTTTTTTGTCTTGGGAGGAACATTCGAAAGTTTGCTCACAAGCCCTCTTTGAGTTTTGTTCCGAGTCATTTGTGTCGAGTTTATGAGGTTTGGAGTACAGTGAAAGGTGTTTTGAGTGTAATCGAATCGTCAGTTAGAACAAGGGAATAAGCCTAAAAACGAAGTTTTGAGAAAATCGAAAAAACTGTATAAGTAATGGAACTTTTATCCTATAGCCACAAAATTTTTACTTGAAATTCATGACACTGTTAAGAATACAGAACAATCATCGAAAAAATTATATGTGTATTTAAAAAATATTACAGTTAAAAAAAGAGGATGGACTTATTCCCGTCTTCAACCTTATATGAAATTTCAGCTGTACAAAAATCTTAAAAAGCAATTAAATTGACAATGAAATTATATTTCTGCTTAGTTCACTTTAAAAAAAAAATGAAAGATAGAAAAACTAAGACGAATAAAATTAAAAATTATTATGAAACTGCGACATTAAGGCGCTATCAATGGAGTAAGTGAATATCAATGGAGTCGAACATTCAATGGTTAAAAAAAAAGAAAAAACGAGTTTAAATTCAAATAAAATTTTATTTTGGCTAAGTTTACAGGCCAAAGAATAAGAAAAAAAAGACAAATTAAATTAAATTTCAAATTTAAAAAAATACAATGAATGGACATATATTTCGCAAATTCAAGGGGCTATATCTACCGATAGTGGGTAGTTATTTTTTCCTCTTTACACTCATGTGTAGAGCGAATCTTGGAGATTTTTTTACGCACAAAAAGAAGTTAATTTGCCATTTTTTGGACTTATTCCCTTCTTCTAACTGACGATTCAATTTCAATCATTCAAATTGAAGTAACCAAAAGGGGTAATATGTAAGTAGATTTTGCCTTTGAAAGTCTATAGGTGCATATACTTCATTATTATGATGGTTATTAAATTGATTAATGAACTAAAACAAGATGAAAACTCTTCGACAAATTCTTGAAATGGAATTATACCAAGATATTGATTGTTTAATTTTTAAGCTACTATATTATAACTTACTTTTAAAATTAAGAGATTGATTTTAAAATTCACCATACGTGTTTCTTTATAATTGAAAACATCTTAATTATTGATGACTTAACTCTTGAATTTATTATATGGAAATAGAAAGAGTAAAATTGACAGTTAAACTGCTGATAATTAGATCATTCAAAGCCTTTTAATAAGCCAATGAACGAAGAAGGTTTTGTTACTTTAAGAACATAATAAAATTAACATAATATCGTCGGCTTACAGGAGAAAGGCACTAAGTAGTCACTTCTGGCACAACTACTCTTTAAAAGGTTGAGCCAAATTTGGCGATATACAATCGCTTTCTTGCGCCATGCAACTTCACCAACACACTGATCACTTTTCAGCTTGGCGAGATTTTAAAAATTCGCTGGCTCTTTAGCGTCGTTTTACCGTTTTCAAAAGATTTTCTAAAGGTGACTTGGTGCGTTTCTCTTGTAAGCCCACGATATAAAGTTGTTGCATCGTAAGCACAACACAATCAAGACAACTTACCCAAAACTTCCAAATAAATAATTCTTTTTTTCATAGGAACAGTATTTATCTGGCACATGTACTGTCCCCTGTCGGATTCCTCTACGCTGGCGATCGCCAAGTTCCAGTTCTGGCGATTCTTGTGGTCTAGTGTTATTCTATAGTTGCGAGTGATGACATGGGTATGGATGCTCAGTATGGTCTGGCTTTCGACTCTGATCCAAGCCACCTGAAAATTTTAGAGGTTACAATCCTAAAATATATTTAGAAATATGATTACAACGTGTAAGAAACATTGAAAAGGAACATTGTTAACACATTCAGGAACATTTTTGGGAACATTAAGTACAGTTAAAGGAACTGTTTCTAACCAGAATCAAGTTTTTAAAAAATTGAATTGAATTTAGCATTGTTTGAAAATGATGCTAATTTCGTCATTATTTCCTAATTAACTAATCAAAAATTATTATTTTGTCACTTTTTTTCGGGAAAATGGTTTTAACCGCAAATCAATAACCTACAGCGAAAAAATTGAATTTTGAAACCAAAAAATAAAATAAAAAGTTGTCTAGTGTGTACTTACACCTTATATGTAAAAAATTTGCCCAGTGTTATTCCTAGGATTTTTTGGAGGAGTAAAAATACTCCATGAATTTTAATTGAATTATGAGGAGTGAAATACGGAAATAGCATGGAAGAGACACAATACATACATAGACACGAGAACCACAATCAAACTCCCTAAGCTTCAGAACAATAAATTAAAAAACAATTACTATGGCTGTATGAAAACACAATTAAGTGCCATATGGCAACCAAAAGCCATATGGCTTTTGGCAATTGGCTTTGGCCAGAAGTCGGGTGATAATGTCTCCGCTGAGATCAGTTGGTGTTTTGAGCAGAAAAATATTATTTGTTGATTTCGTTGGGGCCACGCGGTTCATTTTTTAAGCTAAACCTTTGTGAAAAGAGTGAAAATACTCCTGGCTAGTTTTTTAAAGAGTATTTCCGATTTTTAAGGTGTGAAATACTCTCTCAGAGGAGTTAAAAGTATCACTGCATATTTCGTAAAAGAATTTTAAAAGAGTAGAACAGATACTACAGTCCAACCGCCACGAGAAAAACGTTGACAGAAACACAAAACTTTGAAAAGAAGTTCAAGTCTGAAAAGATGGTCACACAGATTTCGCACAAGGCGTTTTTTCAGCATTTAAAAATTACAATCACCCCCAAAAAATGAGTGGAAAATGCGTTTCATAACAACCGCCACAATATTGTACGACGTCAAAAGTTTTTCTCATGGTAGTCGGACAATATTGTTGTCTTTAAAGGGTTTATATATATTTCTGAAATCAGATTTAGGCGAGTCCAAAAACCTTATCTTGAGTACCTATAGAACAAATACTTATAAATTTCTATTGCTATGGTAGTAAACTAATAAGTAATAAACTATTACTTAAAGTTATGGTCTGTAAGTAGGATATAAATATTCACAGTTATAATTGAGTACACTTATAGTAATGTGGATGGGAATTTTAAGGAATCTATTTTTCACTGAAAACATACGTTCCTAGGGGAATTTCAGCTTAATGAAAAATTTATGATATACTGGTTTGAATTTAAATCTAACTTATACAATCAATTTGCTTGAAAGTATTTAGTAAAAAATAAAAGATAACGCTTTTAACTTCCAAGAAATAATTAATTCCCAACTAACCTTAAAAGCTGTGACGAGTTTCATTACGAAATTGAATTTACCAGAACCGTGCTTAGTGAACATTTATTTCTTAGAGATTATAATTAAAATAACACCTTGGGAGGAGTCATGCATTAAATTCTTCTCAAAGGGAATGTTTGCGTCTTAGGCATAGATTTGATTGCTGCTGACACAAGTGTGAAATCCATTGCTCTAGCATTCTCCTAGGAATTAAACAATTATTTTAAATTTGAAGTTAAATGTGCAATAGAACATTCATCATTTAATGATTAATGTTCATCATTTAATGATGAATCTATTGACTTTCAACGAGAACCTCCATTACTAATTATCTAAGAACATGATTTAAAATTTTATAGGTCAAACAAATGTTCTTTATTAAAATATATAATTTTTTTCACAAGATATAGTTTAATATATCTTTACAGTTTTATAAGTTAACATTTTAAATAGTTTTATGGGAATACACAAATGTGAAGCTATACTAGACAGCAACGTTTCCTGACCTTATGACGTCACTAACAATTAAAGTAGTTCCCAGTGCGTTGTCTGAATTTTGAGTGAACGTCAATTTAAAAATATGATTATTTTCTTATACCCATGTATGTCTTTTTATTTAGATTTGCGTACCAAAACTCCTCCTAGAAACCCAACAGGCTATCTGTTTACGCAGTTTCTGCTTCCACGTAGTAACGCTATAGGGTCAGGAAACGTTGCTTTCGAGTATGGATTGATTCAAACAAACCAATCATCATTTACATGGGCAAGTTTATACTAACTCCCTTCTAAAGCAAGATCTGAGTTGAGATAGATATTTATTTTTAAAACCTAAAAACAAAGTTTACAATAACCGGCCAGATTTTAAAGTTACTTATTGCATTAAAAAAGCCTAACTGTAAACTCTAACTGTAAAACTAACTCTGACTGTAACGGTAAACTGCTTCTCTAGAAATGTTAAATGAAATTCTAACGCAAATTTGATTTTTATTCCATTCCTGATCGCACATAATAGTAAAGGCAGTGCAAATGAATGAAATGTAGGGCAAATCATACAAAACAACAATTCTTAACCTGCACTTGATAAATCAAACTGAATTCACGATATAAAACTTGATTTCACCTCTTCTATCAAACTCAATATAAAGCGCTTTAACCTTGGGATAAAATAACGACAGCTCAGTCATTAATATTCATCACATAACACGGAATACTTTGGAGTAGGGCTTTTTATTAATGCTTGGGTATTCAAGATAAAGATGAATGGCTGAGGAAGGGAACACTTAAGAAGATATTAATCACTCCAGGAAGTGAAAAAATGCATTTTGGAAGGAAACATATTTTTATTGCTTATTATTATTAATGGACTTCACCTATACATATATTTTTTTGCATATTTCAAGATTTGAAATCAATATACAATGCTGTGTTTATTTCCATATTTTATTAGTCTCAATTTCTTCCAGCTATTATGGATATAATGGTTTAAAGCAAAGTAATTCGCCATTGTGTGAAAATTGTGCAAAAAATTTTAAGAAGAAAAGAGCATTTGGGAGAAGCTCTCGTACCTTCATAAATTCAGTATTTTATCATAACTGTGAGTTAAAATACTAAAATTTATTGTCAAAATACATTTATAATAAACTTAAATTTAAAAGGCATAAAAGTGCAATTTTGTCAATTATGTTGCAACAACATTGTTGCGCAGTCTACAATTTTTTATAATATGTGCTCCACCAGTATCCGTTTACATTTGCTACAACTGAAAGGTAATCCCTACCATAGGATAGTTTTTTTATGAATAGGTTAGGGGACATCCACAAATTTCGTGAGTTGTTTTTTTTCCAAAATCTGGACCCCCCTCCCCCCACGTGAGATTTACCAACAACTTTTTAAAAATGATTTTCTATCCTATTCATTTGCATTTAGTGCTACATAGCACCTAAAACTTTTACATTATTAATAATGTGGGGGAAAGAGGGGAAAGGACATTATGCTATCATCCGGTCGAAATTTCTAAAATGACAGCAATAAATAGAAGTCAACTCTCAATAATTTCTAACTTAAAAAGTTGACGTGAGATTTTAATTGACCCCCCTCCCCCCTTGGTGAGATTTTTCCAACCCCCCCCTTTTTGACCTCACGTATTTTATGGATGTCCCCTTAGGGAAACCGTCAAAGAATTGAAAAGTAATATAAATAGCAAACCACAATGTTTTCTTCAAAAGGTTTTATGTCAAAATACTTTTTACGTGAAAGATGAAAATTCCATAAGGCTTTATCATTTTAAAATAAATTTTTCACAGTCGTTTCCCGGGAACTATGGAAACTATGTTTATCCATTCGTTCAATTTTATCGTTTTTTATCTCCCAATCTCTTCCTCATAAAAGAAAACTGAAATGAAACAAACACCCCAATCTTTCTCACCATTCTATTTGAACAGACGAATCAACCCTGCAATAACAATAAAAATTTATCGCCCTCCCAACGCAAACTTCAACCTCTGCATATTCTTATTACATTTACCTACGAAAATCAGAATCCCCGTTCTCCTCTTGTGTGAATTTATTTATTTATAAGATTTCCCACTCTCTTCATAACTGCCATGATTTAAATCCTTCTTCACACGCGCTCTCCATACAAACTCTTCTTGACCTTTATTATTTCTCTAAAACATCTGGCTCTCCCCAAAAGAAACTATTCTCATAAGTAGATCAAGGAATAAATAAATTCAAATACATAAGCCCGCTCCTCTACGGTTGCATTTCTTCTTTCTTTCGGCAAACACCCCCCTCAAAAAATCTTCCTTCTGAAGATTGAATAAAACACAGGCACGGGATCCCGAAGAAACTAAGACACTATATATTTATTCATACTTTTCTTTCGGTTTTATTTTCCTATTGGGAGGGAATTAAACGTCAAGGAAGATGAATGATGCTTTTCTTATTGATTTCCTAAAATTCAAGACAAATACGTGCGATTTCCCGCTTGATGAGAGCAGAAATTGGCGTATTGGGAAATTTAATTGGGTTCGGGATAAATTATGTGCGTTCCCTTTAATAAATAAAGACAGCGGTGTTGCCACAAAGCTAGTTCATTGTATATTTTTTTTCGTTTGGGAGAGAGAAGATTGCCGCCAGATGGTCGGTTTTCAGAGAGTTCGTTGTTTCATGAGGTGCCTGATTGCCTCAGTCTTCTTTTTTTAATTTTTTTTTTTAAAGAATGGAAATTCGCATATTGAGATTGAAGGCCCACTTGCTGAGAAAAAATGCCGTAAACCTCCTTGGTCTTTAAAAAGAAGTTGATTTGTGGTCTAAAAATTATTCACGGTTGCTAAGCAACATAATTTCTAATAAAAAGTAATATGAGTAACTATTCGCAGGAAAAATGTTGTCTATTATGCGAGAGTTTTGGGTTAGGTAGGTTGTAGAGATTTGGAGGGAAGTTTGAGTATTAAAAGTGTCTAAAAGGAAGTTTTTCACATTAATGTATACTTGAGCTGCTCAGAATAAAAGTGGTATAAGTCCAGAATTACAAAATTTTGAGAAAAGCATGAGTTAGGATTCTTTTTAAGATCATTTACCTACTGTAGTAGTCGCCTAAGTCAAAAGCTGTATGATTGGCCTGTAAAAGCTGCATAAAAATGTCTTCTCCATAGGATTAACACCAGCACTGTTTGAGAAAACCTTCAGTTACTCGAAACTACATTCAGTGGACTTATACCATTTCCATTCTAACAAACTCACTTATATATTATGAACAGTTTCAAGGAGTAAAATGGATGTCACTTAGCCCTGAATGCATTAAATATTGTAGGTCTCGGCAAAAGAAGGAACATTTAAGCTGCAAACGCTCATACACAAAAATAAACTTTATTGATAACTCCTTTTTAACAACACTTCAGCTAGTATTGTAATCCTATCACTTTTTAACACCCTGTGATTGTGTTGAAAACTGATTCTATCCAGAAGTCTGATTTAAAATCGTGCATGAAAGTATGCTTAGATCGAAGCACTGTAAAAACAAATTTTCTTTCACCGTATTTTTTTAACCATCACTTTACAGCACTATTTTTAGAACGTATATCTTGAGAGTAGCGGTTGTCAAACACAACACATTCACATTGCAATAAAGAGTGTTCTCTACTAGATTACACTAACAGAATAATTATATACTAAATTACTTTACTGACGGAAACGTTCTAATCTAGTATAAAGAAACAAACACAAACAAAATAGTTAATTTGAAAACGAAAAAAAATGTCTTCTTAAATGTGTTGTGATCATTTGCAGTGTAAATTACCTTGAACTACAGAATTAATTATTAACCCATTAGTTTTTAAAAAAATATAATTAATATTTTCATCTAGTTAATCCAATTAAACATTGCTCAGACTAATTTGTATGTCTTAAAAGTTTAAAATGGATAAATTAATTTTCAAACACATTACGAGCGTGTTAGTATTCAATTCTCTAAAATGTTTTGGTTGGTAATTTCCTAACCTTTACATAGTATGATATTTTATTTCATAAAATCATAACCAAAAGAAAGTTTTTCTGAAAAAGATTGATATGATTCTTTATTAAGGTTAGATATTTAAATTTATTTTATTTGAGAACACCTAATTTTAAAATCATATCCCCCCCACACCCAACTACTTTTAAGTTCTTTCAGAATTATTATGTACTTAGTAATCTCATTCAGATGTGTAAGGGGTTGTGCTCCATCTCTATAAGAGAAAGGATCAATCATAATCCATAACTATAGTGACACCCATTAGTAGAAAATGATAGGATATACAATTATTACTTAATGCAGGTGTCCACTCCTACAACTAGAGAGGCCTGACAAGTTATTTCTAAACCGTTTGTGTGATAAATACATAATTCCAATTACAAAAAAGAGGTAATAAAAAGTATGGGACAGCTTTAGAGAGTCCTCCAGTTGCCATATGTTTAACCAGAGCTCCCACAGCAACATGGTTAAGTGTTGTCAGCATAAAGATCTAATAGTACTATTAAATCTCTAACAATATTCTACTAATTACTATTATTTTAGGATCTATTAATATCAATATCAACGATTAGATCCGAGTTTGAATATATATTTTTTGTTAACCTAAAAATAAAGTTTAAAATAGCTCCAAAATTTTAAAATTAATTATGGGATTAAAAATGCTTTATTTATAAATGTAAACTTCTTCTCTAGAAGTGTGAAATGAAATTCTAACAGCTGATCTTATTTTTATTCCATTTCTTGGTTAGACATAAAAGTAAAGACATTGCAATATGCTGAAATCATTCATGTTAGGTTTGCTTCCCGGGGATGTTTGTTTTACTTTAATATTTTCAAATTTGTAGTTGTAAATAAAGGTAAAAATATGTTATGAAATAAATTAGGGTGAAATTTTTTTATTGGAATATTCGGTCTCGATCTGTTCTTTCAATTTTTTGTAAAAACAAAATGTTTGAGAAAATTTTAATGCTTGAATTATTTATTTTAATGGTGATTTGAATTATCCGAAGAATTACCGAAGAATCGGAACACCGCTTAAAAATACATTTTTTTCCTGATTTTTTTTTACTTGCTTCTGAATTTGAAATAGTAATCAATACAAACGGGCTGACGGGCGAATACGAACAAGTAAAACATAATATGTGCTCATATTATGTCTTATTCTGTTAATTTGTTGTGTTGGGGCTGAGATACCCAAAATTTAATTCGATTGTCATCATCATCATAAGCTCTACAGCCGGTTGCCTGCCAAGGCTGTCTCCGTTAGCTTTTCCCATCTTGGTCTACTCGACGCCTTGTTCCTCCATCGGTTCACTCCCAAGTCTCGCAGCCACTTCTCCACTCTATCCATCCATCACGTTTTCGGTCTTCCTCTCCTTCTCTTTCCTTCTGGGGTATGGAAAGATACCTTCCTTACAGGGTTGTCATCACTACATCGAAAAATATGCCCCAGCCACCTTATTTGGGAGGCCTTGATGACTTTAACGATGTTGGGTTCCCTGTACTTCAGTTGTAGTTCGTGGTTGTATCTTATTCTCCATATACCATTTTCTCTTACTGTTCCAAAAAATTTTCTTAAGATCTTACGTTCAAAGCTCATTAATTTCTCCTCTTCATCTCTGTTAATAGTCCAGCACTCGCTGCCATAAAGAACAATAGGTCTCACCTGTGTTTTGTATAACTGTACTTTTGTTTTGCTGCTTATGGTTTTAGATTTAAACTGGTTTCTCAATCCATGGTAGCATCTATTAGCCATCATGATTCTATCTTTGATTTCTATTTTTATGTCATTACTAATGTTAACAATTGTGTACTACTTTAATTACAAATATTTAAACTGTACTACTTGTTCAAACTCGTATTCATTAATTTTTAATGGTTGAAGATTTTGGGTTCTTAGTTCGATTGTATTGAAACTAAATGTTGAAATAGTAGGCTATGTGAGTTATTAAGATCGAGTTCCTGAAAAATGGTTGGGGGAAAACATTGTAGAATGAAACACTTAACTTTGCTTCTAAAAAGTAAAAATTTAGAACACAGAGGCAATTCAAAACTTTAATATTATAGATAAAATCACTTAAAATGACGCAATAAAGTTTTATTGTGAAACTGCTTCAAATATTAATGAGACACAAAAAGAGGGAAAAACCTTATCAAAAAGTCTGAAATCACCTAAAAACTTTAAAAATGGTTAAAACAATGAGAAAAGAAAGAAAAAAAAATCAAAAGTTTAAAATACACCATGAAGTAATATCGACATAAATAGTGTTTGCTTGCCCTTCAAAAATTGAAAACGTTACATACACAAACACAGAAAATATTTGAAAACCTGAAAAACTCATTTGTTCGGAAAGCTCACCATTGAAAGATTTTGTGTAGTTTATCACTGTAGACTGTGGATGTTTACAAAATTATATTGTCAAATACAAAAACATATGAACTGAAGAAAAAGAAATTGACATTTATGGTTTCAGCAATAAAGCACATTCGGAACAGCTTTAGAAAGGGTCCACTAGCCGCCATGTTTAACCACATCTCCCACAACAACATGATTAATTATTGTCAGTATAGAGATCTAATCGTACTATTACGTCTAACAATATTCTACGAATTACTATTATTTTAAATTGGAAAATGGAAAACCAAGTTTTTCAGAAAATGCATACATAGTTCACATTTTCGGTGCGCTGTCTTTTTATAACAAGACACATTCTCATAGCCTCTACAGCCAGAGGTAAATTTGCCTCCATAAATTCCTTCCATACTAATCGAAGTCCATCTTGGAGAGCAAAAACTCTTGAGCATCACGAGTTAGTTCAGCGTCTTTGTGCTCGTTGGCACTTGCTAAGATCTCACGCACATTGTCAGAACACATAATGGCTTTGAACGCTCTGGTGCACACATTTTAAAAGATTAAGTGTCAATTTCCACTGGGAATTATACAACCACTCATTCCCGCTTAGGTCTTTGGGGGTGCATTTCCGACCTCTCCCATTCCTATGTGAGTCTGAGTCATCTCGGTCTTCTACCCCTCCTAGAAGTTCTGAAACATTTTTCTGAAACACCCAGTATATCTGACTAATGTGTATTGGATTGGATTTGGTTTAAATATATTTTCCGGTTTGTAACTATATTTTAGATACACAGTTTTATTTCTTTTAATTTAGAATGATAGAGTTGCATTTGTTTTGTAAAAGTTCCCACATTAAGTATTCCTTGAGGCTGAAATAACTTTTGAAAAATTGAATGTAACTTCTACCTAAAATCATGTAGATACTTCTATTTATTATTATGAAGAAAGTAAAAAACTAAATTAACTGGGTATTTAAATGTAAGGTAATTCAAAATATTGGTTAATTTAAATTTCATTTCATATCTTATTATGAAAAATATGTATGACAGTGCAATAAAATGATAAATTTAAATTTTTATAAATTAAATATTTGCAATTAATATTTTTTTAAATACAAAGGTAAAAAATAGTTATTTTGTTGTCTGAAAAAGTATTTTACATTTTTATATAAAAGTGTCGGAAAGCATTTGAACTATTTCTCAAAAGTTTGCAATAGCAGAACTAAAACCAGTTGATGCCACTAGATTCTCTTGTAAGACCCAGAATCTGTAGGATTTCCTTTTAAATCCTTCTCAAGTTTCGTGTCGCATTTGAGCTGTTGGAGAAAGAAGTTTGAAATTCGAAGTTCGTTCCAGATAAACAAAATTAGTTTAGTCTTGTAAGATAAGAATGGGTTTAGTCCAGGATAAGTCTAAATAAAGGGTTTAAATCGGAAAACCTTGGATAAGAACATTCCTTAAAGAAGATCTAAGATTTCTTTTTTTTTTCTTAAGTTGTAAGTACTAGTGGTGTCGCATGTAATTCGCAAAATGCAAAATGGGACTTTTGGAAATAACATATTTACTTCGAAAATAGTTTTAAATGTATATAAGGCTAGTTGGGAATTATATTGTTTACTCTTTGTGCATTTGTTACGTTTTCCTTTTAATAAAAAAAGGAAAAGCATAGGTAATTAATAAGTTCTTAATTTTTAGAAACACTGCTTTTAAAAAACTCCCAAATGTGAATAGAGAAACAAATAGAAGTAGTGGATAATTTCACACATATCAACTTTTAACAGATTGTTTAAGTATTTTCAATTAAAAAAATAAAGAAATGAATCTAAGAAAAGAAATACATATTCAATCTTTTAAAAAAGTACGAATATGTTACGTTATTTATAGTATATTAGTGTAATATATCAGCTTGTGGCCCAACTAAACTTTACACTCTCAGAGTACAGAAAAGTAAAGAAAAGAAAGTACTGAAGTTTTCTTTGCAATACGCATTATGTTCTGTAAAAGTAGTTTTTCCTTGTGTAGACTCAGTATGCAGAAAAAACAACGTGTCGTAAAATTGCAGTGCGAGACCGCACTGTGGTCGGAGAGACTAGTGAGATCCGAGAAAAAAGACTCCTGAAATCCATTTTACGATCTTTGTTAAAAATCCAACAATTACACTAATTTATAACAACAATGCGATTAATGAAATAGTAGTACCAGAACTTGTATATAAATAGTTTAGTAAGTTTTTGCTCAACTTTCAAGAGTGAAACCCTTAGCAAAATCTTGTTGAAAATACTAATTTGAATATAAAGCTATTGATTGACATATCATGTAAATTATTCAATTTGGAGGAATGATATGGGTACATTTTGAAACATGACAGTTCATGGAAAGTGAGCTATAAATTGAAAAAATTGTAGTGAATACTATGAATTATTTTTTCAGTTAGAATTGTATATTGTGTGCGACGGTCTCAAGGAAACTTTACAGATCAAGATAATAGAAAAATGAAACGACTAAAAATGTAAATTAAAAATACAAATTTTGTTCACTCGGAAATTGACGTGTTTTATCTATCGAGACTATACTATGACAACTCACTCCATGAGATAAATGGAGCGAATTAGCATATAGAGCGAATTTTAAAACTAACTTTAGGACACTCAAATTATGAATTCGTCACATATTTTAGCTAAAATATCAAATGTTTTTTTTTTTTTTTAATTTTAAAAATTATTAACATGGGTTTCCCATATGACTCCAGGGCAGCTCATACGTATTCATTTTTCCATATTTATGTCATATTATTTCCTCGGCATTTGTTCTTGTTTTTTTTAATGTGCACTTTGAGTAAAAAAAATAATGTCCTTCATCTTATTCATATCGTTACACATAATCTTTCAAAGTGTTACGGAAAAAAATTCATGCATCTTTATTTCTAAAGATTTTATAGTAATTTGTAAAAGGATTAGAGTACATTTTTTTATCGGTGTAAATGGAATTTAAAATATTATTACATCAATACATCCCTTCCTTAAGGTACAAAATCTACAATTCTTGTGTGCAAACTCAAATTTTTAGACAACAAAGAGTTATTTTATGCATTAAAATATCTGCATGGTTTGATCTCTATAGCTATGATCAACAACTACATCATTTGCATGGTAACTGAAAATACGAGTAAAAAAAAGTTTTTATTACACTTACTACTGAAAAATTTCTAAGAAACTGATCTATCATCTAAAACAGTGCAATCTCTTCTTCTTCTAAGAAAGTTCTTGAAGCATAGTCTCTTCATAAAATAAGATTTATCTCACCTGGCGAGAAAGCCAAAACCAATCTTTCCTAGCACAGCAAAAAGCCATCCAAAGAAGTTGTAATAATTCAGCCATCGAGAAATCCCAAACAAATTAAACCTATCCTGGCTCCTCACCCCCGCGGCTGCAAATTATCCGAAACACCAGAGAAAAGGAAATAGTACGAACAAGTGCGGCAGCAGCAACAACAATCGGCGAGAGCCACAAATCTCAGTAGCGCTCTTATGATTGAAACAGAAGACTACCGGCCATTTATCAGCGATGCAATCGAAAAGAAGGCAATTGATTGTTTGACTTCGACTTTGCGGAACCCTTAAATTGGTAACATGGCCCCAGGAGAAGGCGAAAAGACAGGTCTTGGAATTATTGACCAGACTAAGTTCCTTTTCAAGCCTCCTCGGGGAGTCAGCGGATCGGAGTTTTGACACAAAATAATTCCGAGTTGTTAATTGATATCTGAAAAGTTGGTCGCCTAATTAATTCGGGTGTGTGTCGTTAAGGGTCGTTTAGAGTTTCCCTCGCGACTTAAGGGGAGGTCGAAGGAGGGGCGGATGGGGACCTGTGGATGCGAAGTGGAGGGAATAATCAAGATTAATATTGGATAAGGGGTATTATTAATGTATTTAGAGTGTAGTTAAAAGGATATTCTGGGTTAAATGTCTGCCTTTTTTCTTTTGTTTTGTGCGCTTACAAAGCGTGGGTAAATAAATGGATGAAGCGTAATATGTTTGTGATTATTGTGATGGAGTAAATCTAATTCATTAAATAACTTAAGAAATATTCGGTGTATTTTGCTTGTTTTAATTCTTTTAGTTTTGAGTGATATTGTTTTTGCTACCCATATACTGTTGTGAAATTTAATGCGTATGATCAAAAGGTGTCAGCTTTGTAAGATCACAAATGGAGTATACATACACTCCTAATGCTCCACACAAAAAGAAACATATTTATTAACAATTTTTTCCTCAAATTAACAACACTTTCATTGTGTTTTAGGATAGAACACTTTAACATCTAATTGTGTTGTGATATTGTTCTGAATATGTTTGGAAAGTGCTGGAAATGTGTTCTATCCAGAAAGGTGTTATAAAAATATAGCTTAAAATGTGTTTATAATCTAAAAGTATTCTTAAATTTTGATTGAAACACTATAAAAACACACTATGTTTATGGAATTTTTAGTAACACTTTTACAACACTATCTTTTCCACACAACACAATCACAATACAAAGGCAATGCAATCAAAACGGTTTTTCTTTAGAAGTGTTTATTACTGTGTTTACTTAGCGTCGCGAAAGTGTTTGTCTCGCATTAGCAAGTGTAATAATTAAAACCATCATAATTAATATCAAAACGTTCCACGAATCTACTTTGTTAATTTATTTTACATGTACTGTTTTTCTCCTATATTTTTCATTTAAGTTGCAAAATGAATAATGATTTTGATTAGTTTACAATATTAATTATCAGGTAACTGATGTAAACACTTTAAATTCGTGAACATTTTTGCAACGCCAAGTCACACTAAACACTAAAGAAAGAACACTAAACAAAAGTGTTTTGATTGTATTGTCTTTGTATTGTGATTAGTGATTATGTTGGGTATACGGAAAAGATAGTGTTGTAAAAGAGTTACTAAAAATTTCAGGTATAGAAAATGTGTTCGTATAGTTTTTCGATCCAAATTTAAGAAAGAACACATTCAGATTCAAAACTCGTTATTTTACAACACTATTTTTAGAACACATTTCTGGATAGAACACTTCTTAGAACACTTTTTAGAACAAAAAGGTGTTCTTAAATGTCTTTATAATGTGTTTATTTTTGTGTGGAGCGTTCGCAGATTAATCATCATAAACATCTTATGACCGGAAAATGTATGTATGTATGTACCCACAATTCAATCCAATCCAATCCAATAAACATCTTATAATTGTTTCCTTGGGGTTTCTACTTTTAAATATTAAGATCTTTCTCAAATATTGAAATGAGAATACGACTTAAGAATATGAACGATACATCTACACAAAAAGCGACTTAAAAAATGGTTTACCATAGTTCAGGATATGGAGAAGTGAGTACGATAACGTACAAAGTTTGTTCAAAATCCTTTAAGCAAGCATTATTTATTCACTTACCCTGTAAAATCCGAGGTTTTCTACAACACATGTTAGCAGAGCAGTTGAACCCTCGGTGACAGTCACGTTGCTGGGTTCACCAACAAATTCGGGCTCCTGATCAGCTGAACAGGAAAATAAGCATGATTATAAAAAGAGCGATATATTTGATACGTAGATATTTAAGCACATACGTGGGTAATATTCCGTAATAGAGGTTTTCGCCAAATTTGGGCGATAACCAGGGATTTAGATGTGTTAGTAGTAGCTTAGCAAGATCCGATCTCGCCAAATTTGGCGAAAACTTCGATTATGGAATCTGTCCCACTTACGTTTTTACTCAGCTTATATTATGGTAAATAGTGTGGTTCAATTCCGTTAGAGTCCCCGCTAAATATCGCCCGGTTCTTTTAGACAACAAAAAGTAGAAATATTCATAAATAATTTCAAACTTCTGAATTAAAATGTTTATTTAGATCAATAACTATTCAGTTTATTAATAAAAGTCAGAAAAATTTGTTGATATTTGGATATATTTAGCTATTTGGATATTGGCGATATTTAGGGGGACTCTAAAGGAATTGTACCAATAGAGTTTTAGTTGAAAGAAAAAAGTTAATTGTTTCAAAATATACTAATGGCAGTTTCTTGTTTAGTAAGTTGAATTTGCAAGATAACCAAATCCGATTGAACCCTTAAAAAGGTTTTTTTCCAGTACCAACCAAGTAAAAATTTTATTTCATATGAAATCTTTACTCAATGGATTTATCTCTATACCTTTTCAATACACAACAAATAATCTGGAAAAAATTCAACTGTTAGATTTTATCATCAGAGTTTATCATAAAACTTCACCATAATATAATTATTTATATATTTATAGGTATATAATATATTTATAGGTATAAATGAAGTTTAAAAACTAAATGATTGGAATATGTAATTTCTAGTTCTTTTATTCACTACATCACTATTACCTTACAGTGGAGTTTATCGTAGCATGTTTTCTTATGTTTAACATAAACATAATTAAAATACAACACCTAGTTGATGTGCAAACAAATTGGTGTATTTTACTATGCAAAAACAATTTCCACATCAATTCAATAGCTAATATTTTTTCTATTTCGATCTCTAAACCATAAATTTACCTTAAATTCATTATCCACGATTTCATTTTGTCCGAGTTACTTTATTGAATAAGTCCAAAAACAAAATGATTAGTTTTTGGAGCTGAAAATATTAGCAAAGCAATTTAAAGTTTAAATACATTTTTAAATTGCTAAAAATAAGTTTTTGTTTTGCTTTTTAACAAAAAATACCTACAACCATATAAATATCCAATAAAATAATATTAATTACTAAAACTTAAATTTCGTATTTCAAACATTTAAAAGTTTAAAAAGTCTTCAACTGCCGATTAAGTTTTTAAAGACAAAATGTTAAATCAATTAAGGTCGTTTGATTCTATGTTAAAAATCACTAAAAATTATAATGCAAAATATAAATGATATACTACTTAAATCATTACCTGGACCAAATGTTTTAGGATTTATGTAAATAATCAATTAAAAAAAGTAAAACACTTATATTGAAAATTTTAAAATCTTCATCCTTTTGATAAAAATAAAATATAGTTTTATTGAGTCGAATCCATTTAGAAATCTTTTTAAAATGAGTTGGATTTATAATTGAAAACTCATATATGGTTTTGCCTTTACATTAAAATCCTTTAGGTGAATTACAATGAATTACCTTGTTCAAGGTGACAGGTAAACTGACTTTGTAATAAAAGAAGTATATTAAGTAACTGATAAATAGATTTGTTGTTTGTTTACCTCCCTCTTACCTCATAATATATTATTCTATAAGACCTCCTAAATATTCTACGTAGGAAACATTTTGTGAAAATATTTACAATTATCAGGTGCCAATGAAAAAAAATATGTATTAGCCTAAATAAACTTAGCAAGTTGTAACTATGAAATATTTTAAAGAATTTTTTTAACTTTAATGTATAATGAAGTTGCAAGTGAAAATTTTCAAATAAAATAGGCTTTAAGGTTCTATCACACTAATAATTGAGAAGTTAGTTGTTTATTAGTTTTTATATTGTCGTACAATATGTTTATTAGCTTTTATTACTATTGAAATGTTTATTTGTTTTATACCATAAAATATTAATTTACTTTTTTTTGTCATGGAATATGTTTATTTATTTCATTGCCTTAAATATGGTTACTTAATTTTATAGCAATAGAACATGTTTTATTGCCATGGAATATGTTTATTTTAATTGCCCTAGAATATGTTTATATACTTTCATTTTTGTAGAATGTTTATTTATATTTTTATTGCCCTAGAATATGTTTATATACTTTCATTTTTGTAGAATGTTTATTTATATTTTTATTGCCCTAGAATATGTTTATATACTTTCATTTTTGTAGAATGTTTATTTATATTTTTATTGCCTAACAATATGGTTATTAAATTTTATTGCAATACAGTAAGTTTTTAATGCCATAGAATATGTTTATATACTTTATTTTTGTAGAATGTTTATTTATATTTTTATTGCCTAACAATATGGTTATTTAATTTTATTGCAATATAATAAGTTTTCAATACCATGGAATATGCTTATTTACTTTTTATTGCCTTGGAATATGTTTATTTACGTTTATTGCTATGTGATGTATTATTCCTTAATCTTTTAAATTTCAGACCTATGAAATATATTTCGATAAAATATTTCAAATTAGGATACCGATAGTAAAAAAACCCCTAATTTTAATTGTACTCACCCCTGGGATGCGCCCCTACGACGGCGACCAGCAGGCATAAACAACAACAGGAGTGGAGCCTCATCGCGACAGCCGCTCTCTTCACCTTTGCCCCATGAATCCACCACCGCTCCCTCCTCCCCTCGGGGCCAGGGATTTATATTTATGAGAGACGATCCCGGCCAGGAAGGCAATTTTATATTGCACGTGCCCCTTTCCAATAAAAGCCCGCCCGTTTGCGCGGCGCATGCGCGAATACTTAGCATGCTTGATTAAACCGTCTACCCCGATAAGAACCCCTTTGTCACCAACATGTTCCCAAGATTAATTACATCTCTTCAGGATAATTAGGTAGGGGGGCATCGAAAGAAACGCGCCCGCCGGTGTTATCGCTGCCTGACACCAGTACCCCGATTGATATTTTAGCCTCTGCTGCGAGACGTCAATAAAGCGGGGTTTCATTATTACGACAATGCTCAATTAATATTGCCGTGCGCTTCATCAGCTCGCCCTTTCTTTTCCCCTTTTTGCCCCCCTCTCTCTTCAAGGTATCGAGATGAGACTTGGAGTTTAATCAAGACGATGAAGGGGGAGGGAGGGACCTCCTTTTCGAAAAGGGGGAGGAGGATTCAGATGTTTGCTTGAAAAAGTATTCCTCGATATCACAGTCATCAACGGTTTACTTACATCATCGTTTGAGCGCCCATGATTGGCTTTTTGCCCTCCTTTCCTTTCTTAATTCCCTCTTCCGGTCGTTAGGGTCGGAAATGGAAAAGGAGGACATTTTTGTAGGTGGGGAAATATAAACAGAAGAGAGAGGGATCACATCTTCGGAACCAGTCGTCGACCCCCCTCCCTAAGAAAGAGGGGGTATTAATTATCGGGAGACATTCCGAGAAAAAGAATAATAATAATAACAACAGCAGCAGGAGTTGGGAGAACCCTTTCCTGAAAAGATAAACTCGGCTGCTGGTAATTGAAAACTTTTCGGGGAGATCTATCGTCATTTTTAACGAGGAAAGTCTTTGATTAAAAGAGCCTGATGCCGTCATAAAAGCTCGAAATTAAACGTCGTTACGTCGAAGAGATGCCGGAGTTTGTGTAGCGTCGGCCGGGGGATGATTGGGGCATTATGCGATCCTCCTTTATCGTCAATCTTCCGCCTAATTTGGTCGTTTGTTCGGGAGCCATGCTTTTTGTTTGTCTTGGGCCGTGTTTTGCACTGTCATGAAACGGAGTGTCAATAAGGACGGAAGGAAAAATGAGAGGACTCGTTTCCTCACTTTTTCTTCTTGTGTTTGTTTATTACGCTGAGTGATGGGATGGGAGGGATGTGGAGACAGTCGAATTGAGCCAGTTGACAATTAGGGATAATTATTAAAGTATGAATATTGAAATGAAAACCAATATTGCCTTTGCGTCTGCTTTTGTTTGTTGAATTTGGAATGCTAATAGTCTCTTGAGGCATAAACTCATTTAGAGGCAATTAAAAGTGTCTGTTTAGTATTAGACAGTTATTTGACTAAATAAGTATGCGTATTTAAAATATTGTTATTTTTTACTAAGAGTATCTTATATTAATGTATGTTTACGTTTATATTTCAAACCATCGCCTTATAAGCATTTCTTTTAGGCAATTCATTTTCACTTTGAAATTTATTTTCTATATATTTTTTAAAATAATATCTTAAAATTTTTAAATTTCTTATGGTGCTTTTTATCGAAATCTTTTGAGATAGAATTTTTAGTTCCAAAAGCTACACTGAAAATACATGATTCAAAAGAAAAATATTTTCCCTATAATATCTATCCAATTGACAATGCTTAAAGAACAATCGTTTTCTTAATTTTCAAAGCCCTACCTTAAAAAAAATTTGAATTTATTTGCATTTAAATATTTTAGTCCTTTTAGATTTATTTAATTTTACATTAAATATTTATTTAATACAACATGAGGATAAATATTGTTTCTCAAAGTTCAGTAAAAATAACAAGCAATTTTTTTTGTTCATTTATACATTTTTAATCAGCCGAATTGTTGAAAGAGTTTATAATGAAACTTCTAATAATGGAATTTGAACTCAAAATTTGAATTTCTCTCCTAGGGAAAACGAGACATGAAATCTGTGCATTACATGAAAATTGAATCATTACAACAATCAGTGTATTAGTTACAGATTTCATACCTCGTTTTCACTTGGAGTGCTCACGCATTATTTCTTTGTTATCTATTTATTTTGGTATATTTATAAGTAGTTAATTGAGGTTTTTTTGCCACTAAGTATGCCCTCCAAAGCCGAGGATGAAACGTATGGATTTAAAGTCCGAAAGCCACAACCAACAATCCCGGAAAATTGATAGTTAAATATTAATTATACAGGATGTTTCAACAATGAGCCCAAATTCCATACAACCGGATTTTTTGTGTGGAGTTAATCAAGCATGTCCAAGAAAGTAATTCGTTATATCGGAGTACTTTTCTGGACTTTTCCCAGAATGCATTTCCATTTTCCAAGCAAGTGCGCAAAATCTTTCTTTGGTGAAATAAAAACAAAACGTCAACTTCCAGGTATCCCACACTTTTGATTCCAGGTATCTCCACTTCAGAAAAATAACATGATAAACGAGAGCTAAAGAACACCTTTCGTTCACATTGCAAACACCCTCCAAAAAAATGCTAAACACACACAAAAATAAACCCTATCCAAGGTACCGAGGGATCAGCGGAAAGATGTGTGTTTACACCCATGGCTAGTACGACGAAAATCGTCGACCCATATACAAAATTGAAATGGTATCAGAGCAAAAGAGATTCGGAAGAAGCCAGATACACATGACCATAGAGGTAGAAGAGTAATAGAGGTGTCATGGACGGAAACCCTGTGTTCCCAACATCAATGCCAGACAAAAAGAACTCTTTAACATTAGAACTTTGATACAAGTGAAGATTTAGCTGTAACTCAAAGACAAATAATCAGAAAAAGAAAAAAAAAGTGGTAATAAAAAAGGTAGTGAAAACCAATGATGTTTAGTGTAAAACTTCGTATTATCCCCGAAATATTTTAATGTATGGGAGTTTTAAAATACCTCACGCCGAGTACAATCGACTTTCACAAGCAGTTTTACTGTATTAGGATTCACCTTAATTTCAGTACTTCTTGTATTAAAAGATAAACATTTGTGGTTCGATATGCTTTATTTTTGGGTCATTCAAACCAGTATTTCTGGTCGAAAATTGTCTGTTAAGAAATTTTGAAAATTTGTGTTTTCTCCCTCGTGCCAACTCCAATGCCAGGCGATCTTGGGAACAGTTTCTTCCGTTGAATTCGAAACCGATGCGCACTCTATTCTTCTTCTATCTCTATGCACATGACCGAATAGAAAAACGGCAAGAGATTGATAAAAATGAAACACTACTGCCCCTTGAGTAACCGCCTTTGAGAAGCTACACCAACATCTAAAGGATTGGAAATACAAGAAATGAAATCAGGAGCCTCGAAAATATTAATGATCCTACTGCATTGCTTTGGTTTCTGTTTTGTGCAGTGGGGTTTATTTTCGGAGGAGAGGACGTGACTAAGTTTCCCTTTTCCTTGGTCAGAATTTCTGTTGGGGGTATTGGGAATTATAAATTTTTGTTCTTGGGTCAGCGATTATTGGGGGTGAATTATTAAGGGTGTTTACGTGACTGAGTGATGGTGGGTGTGATTGTGATTCTTCGTTTTTGGAATTCCGATATATTTGTCATTTTTTTATTTGGACGTGGTTTTTTGGGGTGTATTGGTTTCTAAATTAGGGGCAGTTGTAGTGCTAGTGTTTCAAGCTGTCAATTACACTAAGCAACCGTCAGGTTTCTTGTAAATCAGGTGTTCTCAACCAGTGTGTCGAGACCCCCTGAAGGGGTCACAAGGGGTAGTAAAATAAGGGAAAAAAATATAAATATAATTTTTATTAAACTATAGTGACTGTTTAAATCACTCTATGCATTACTTGTCTTCCTAAAAGTGATGTGTAATTACGTTTATAAATAAGCTATACTTGATTGTTAAAAGTTAAAAATACTTACTAATAAGTATTGCAGATTTTTTTTTTCTATTCTTTTAATATTACAGCTCAGAAGGGCTCTGAAAAACATTTAACCTAAAAAGAGAGTCTCAATGTTTAAAAAGTTGTTGTAAATACATCTAGTTGTACTGATGGGATGAGTTAAAAGGAAAAATAAGTAATATTAAAGCACTATGGTTTAATTGTTATGTTAAAGTATCCCAACTAAGTACTTAAAATATTAGAAACAAAAACAAAAGAGTTTAAGGTTTTCGTAATAGTAATTTCTGTTATTGAGGGTGGATACCAACATCTCAGACAAAATCACAACTACTCAGCTGAGTAGAACAGCAAAATCTTAAAAGAAATAACCCTATAGTATAGGTCAAATTCCGTATAGGGCCTATACGGAATTTGACTACAATATGTTTGAAAATTAATACCGAAAAGATAGTGCGTTTACAAGTTTGATGCCTTTAAACTTAAACCTTAAAAAATAGGAAAAGCTTTCATGTGGTGAAGTTGGTCTTTCTTTGGAAGGTGGCAGAGAACTGAGGAATCTTGTATTCAGGAAGGCATGTTTTAGGGTTGCGCTAACCGCCTTACGAAAAAAGACACGCCATAAGTGATCTGAACAAAGTCATTAATTTAAGAAAAATTAAAGTAAGCCGCTTTACATTTTTAAAATCAAACTAAATGAATTGCAGTAAGTATATTAAGTGAACAAATGTTTGTCACCTAATTATTGTATAATTATAGAGTATTGTATAATAATGAAATAATCATAATTTAATTTGAGTTAGATTATATTCTGTTAAGGAGATGTGTTAAGTTAATGGGGGTAATAAGATGTTTCTGCTTAATTATGTATGTATTATAATTACTTTTGTTTAGTATATTTTTCATTTTACTCTAAAACGTTTAAAATGAAATGAAATGAATGAAAATTTCTGTTTGGAATTTTAAAAGGTACAAAAAACAATAAGTTATTTAAATAATATACTTTAAATTTTAATATTACCTACTATACAGTTATTATCAATTATAGGGGAAGAAATACTGTAAATTTATTTTCCTACATTTTACTTCGCTTTACTTACTCGTTTGCGTAAAAATACAAAAACATTGCGTCTACATCTCCAATACCATTCCTTTGTTCATTTTAAACATTCAAAAGACAACAATGTGTATTCCAGATTTCTTATTCATTTTCCTTTTACATGTATCCTCCCACTACATCGGGAAATCTCCAAACGGCGAGATCAGCCAAAAATACCTCCTCCCTTATCTGGTTTTCTGTGAAAAAAAAGAACTTGTTTTTTAATTATTTTTCTTTCATGTTTAAGTGCTGCACGCGTGGCCTGTTATCCAACCAAAAAATATTCCCCAGTTCCTTCAGCAAACGAATTTCCTCGATATATACGGAAAGAGGGTTGAATTTATCTCCAACTGTTCTGGGAGCATCCTATTGTGAAGAGAAGTCTCAAGTTCAAGATGGCGGAAACAGAGATAACCAATTTAATACAAGGGATGCTTCCTTGAGAGGAAATTCATTCATATTCAGCATTTATTCGGAATATTTTTGTTCCTTTTTCGAATATTTTTGCGTCTTAATTTTCTTTATCAGAGATGTCATGCCGAGCCCTATTATCTTTTAATCATCTGGTGTGTTTCTTACTAATAAAGCCTTTTGTTTTATTTCCGTTGCTGCGTGTTTTCTGTATGGTGTTATGCGGATCATAAACAATTTTCCTCATTATTTTAGGATATGATTTCCTAAATGATGAAAAATACCTGTATTAGTTTCATCCTTTTTCATTTATTTTGGATAAAAAGTTTTGATTAGGGTAGTGTCGTTGCTATAATTCCAACCTTAGATTATTTGCTTCGAAGATTTTGATTGAAAATGGGTATGTAGATGAAATTATGCAATAGGTATGTAAGTAATAGAAAATAGGACTAATCTTTCGTAATATTATACCTATACCATTGCTATATAAAATTTTAAATTCAAAATTAATTTAATTTTGGATATTTTCTTATAATGTTGAGTAGTGGTTTTCATATTTTGGCTTCGGGTCCCTTTTTCGCTACACGTAAAGCCACGAACTTCTACACAATAAAAAAGGTGCTCTATTAACAACGCAACTGGGTGCATCTCTTTTAGCTACTTTTTTGGCACTTCTCTTAACATCATAATACACTATCCAGTATAGCCGCCGGTTTGCTAAAAATTGAAATATTGCCCTAGTTTGCAACGCAAAAAACAACAAGTAGCACCCGGTTGTACTATGAAACGAAAAAAAGAAAAAAAAAAGATAAGTAGTAGATGGGATAAAGTGGGTTCTAATGGGTGTTCTTAAATCAATAATAGAATAATCTATTATTAACTCCCCTGGGCCAGTCTGGATTACCTACACTTTAAAACCCATTTAGCGGTCATGAACTATTAGTGAATTTTCTTATTTAAATCTTATGCTTTATTTATCATCTATATTAACTTTAGCACTCAGAATTGAGTGAAAATCCTTTCGAATTTAAAAAAAAATCTTTACATGTATTGGTGTATCTTATATAAGCTAATATTCAAACCGTTAAAAGTTGACTTAATTAAAATACTCGAACTGAGGACCGGATACAAAGTAGAAGAACCTTGTGGGTCAATTATGTTACTATAAAGTTATCGTCAAAAATGTCAAATGTTTATTACTTTACCATTTCTATCTTCTTATCATTTTCAATGCCTGGACATGATACCAATTTTTTTAGGTTACTATTTTTGACCAATTTCCCTTCTCTTGGTCAAAAATAATAACCTCCACGTAGACCAGTGAAGTTAGAAGCAAATTATCAAATCCATTTTCTGACGATCCATAGATGACATTTTCCAGCAGCACCATTTTTAACATTTGAGTCCAAAGAAAGATAATATCAAAAACATTCGCATAACAATGTTAGTATTCTACAATAATTGAATTGCATGTTTAATTGTTGCATGTAATTTTTACCAATAATAAATTTAGGAAACGTGTAATTGTTAAGCTATATCGAAAACTTTATTGTTGCGCTAAAGTTTTTTTTCATAGAATTCGACAGTTGTTATTTAATGGTCTTTTAAATTCTCCATAATAGTCAACTGGGTTTTCAGTTTTATGATAATTATGCACATATGTGACAAATTTATATTTTATTCCTTTGATTTTTTTTTATTCCATCTGTCATCATTATTTCTAATGTGGATATAACATTAGTACTATATATCTATTATAAAATTTACATCTATTCGGAAAATCATGTTATTCGATATTTTTATTTGTTTCTTATCGTTATCAAACCTTTTATTACCCTCCTCGCCTCTTCTGGCTGAAGTCGTAACTCGAAAATTCCTAGCTATGGAACAGCTCCTCTGATATGGAATCCTCTTGTCCCAGGGGAAGTAAACAGATAAAACTTTATTAAATTACCTCTTCAAACAACCCTATAAACCCAGTGTGTTTTGGATTTTCAGGAAACGATCTCAAAACGTAAACACCATACGTAAATACTCCCAATCAGAGGAAACTTTTGAATTCCGATGCTATTCCAAATATTTTGACACCAGTCGACGTTTCCTTCTTATACATCCCACTGATTGTTTTTCTTCCCACTCCTTTTGCGGTCCCACGCTGAAGAGTGCCGTTTTTCTTCTCCCACTTGGGACTGAGCAAATAATAAATAACCGCTTCCCGGCAAGAAATAATTAGGTTTCTCAGGACTTCCCTTTGGACATACCCAAAGACGAGTCAGCAAGGGTAGGATAATATAAATGCACGCGTATTATTATTTAAGGGCAACTTCGGAAGGTAGTAGCTTCTTCGTTATTCCGTCTAAAGTTTCTGGCTTTATTTTATATATTAAAGTGTGCGTTATATTCCGTTTTTAAAGACCGGAGTTCTGCATTGAAATTCGGTGTTTTATATTCACGCTGTCAGACAATCTAGTAAATGTTTTATAAACTGAAATTTCTCTGGCGTTTTATGTTTGTTACCGCGTCGCGTTTTATTTCCGTTCTAGCGGGTTTTCTGTTTTAGGTGTTTTCATGGGTATTTTCTCTCCATCATGCATTTTTAAGCTCTGTATGTCTGAAATATTTAGTATCAAAATTGAAGTTGCGATCCTGAATATGAATATCATTAGGGTATCAGTTTGTCAGTTTCTTAGTAACCAAAACAATTTGGATGGAATATATAATTTTTAAAACCATCTTGCTATTCATCATCCACATAACTTTTAATTATAAAAATGTCAAATATCTTTTAAAGTTATTTCGGTACATTGTATTAGAAGACATAAACAATCAAGTGACAAACCGGATTATTTTTTAACATAAGTCTATTATTAAACATGCCATCACATAAACATATTTACATCTAATGACAGAATATATGACTTTAGTAGAGTCTTGACCCGTACATTTTTAAGATCAAAACTAAGGAAAGTAAAAACGTAACAAATATGAATTCAAGTGATATTTATTTTATCTACTGGATAGAAAAATATCTTCATGTATAGGTAATTTGGGTCTTTTGGGTATTTTTTAAAACTGTATCTTATATCAATAAACGATTAGATTCAGTTTTATTTCTTAATGCATCGTGTTATTAACCGTCAAATTCTAGCATTGTAAAACCTATTGAAAATGCTCAAAAGTTAAAAAACATAAAGGGAAAACTAGTATGAATTATTAAACTGGGAGGAAGGGTGCCACTTCTTGTTACATGAGAATCCGCAGAAGGAAGTTCATTTGTAGTTTTCTCTGAAAAATATTAATTAGTTATGAAAAGTGATTTACAAAAACTTTTAAGAAAGGAAGAGTAAATTCAATGAGAATAAGTATAATAATCACGTGTAAATAATATTACAGATTTTATACTCAGTTTTAAATAGAAAATAAATTTAAACTAAATTTAATACTTTAAAGTACATTGCAGTATAGTTTTAAATGTAGATATGTACTATTACTATATCCGGAATATGTAAGTCGCTAGAATTGCAGCTGAAATGTTGAGTTTTTTCCTTACTGCATTGCATTCTGGACTCTTAACACACCCCATCGCTATAGCTGATTACAGAGGTTTTTTAGGGTAGCCAATATTTGATCTTAGATGAAGGGTCTACCACACAGAATGGAAAATCCGCCAAATACTTTTTTGGCAAGATTTTTCTCAAAGTAAATCTATCTGAAATTGCCTTTATGTGCTCTTTCGCTTAGGACGGCAGTATACCTGTCCGTTGTTTTCGTCTAGAAAAAAAAAATCAATAATCTCGCAACATCCTTGCTTTGGAAACGGACTCCCATCCCAATACCGTACCAAGATTACCTACTACATTATAAGGGGATTTCCCTATTTTCCCAGGGATCACGACTCTTCAAAAACAAAAGCTCACGAACTATAAAAGAAAATCAATTTCCCTTTGAAATCCCTCCAATGTCTCTTTCGTGATTAGCAAAGAGCGTTACGTAACGCTCGCTAACTCCCCCCCCCCCTCCTTCAGTATTAGGAAGGAATCCGAACACAGTGGAGGGGACAGAACTAACTGGTGCAGAGCGAAAACTAGCTTTCAGACCGGAAAAGCACTCCAGGCTGGACCTGCTCAGAAATGCAATATCTCTCTCCTTCTGCCTTTGGGAACCGGGGAGGCGCCATTTATTATTTTCTCTAAGAGCTCGCTTTCACTTCTTTCCTTGCCTTTATTCTTGAAAGTTACTTCGTGTACCTGTCTGGATACCGGTCATGAATCATGGGCAACAATTAAACTCGGGAAACAGTTGCGTTTAGGGAGGGTCGGGGTTATGCAGAAAGGGACCGGCGGCGGAAGGGTTGAGATGGAAAGGGTTGATTTATAGCTCCTATTGCCTTTACCTATTGTGTCTGTTTTGCTTTTGTCTTTTGCTTCTTGAGATGCGTTTTTGTTTGGTTGGTGCTTTTTTATCTTCTCTAATTTGGGGACTTTTCTTTGGGAGAGTTAGTGTTGTTTAAATAATTATCTTCCAAGAGGTAATTGTGTACTGCTTCTAAAATTTATCATTTTTGACTTAAATTTTAAATTAAAGTTCATTTTGCTTACTTTTCAGATAATTAAACCTTTTAGTGGAACGTTAATCTTGTTTTATGCCACAAATGCGTTTCAAGTAATTGTTTTTTAAATGAAATGATTTATTATGTAACTAGTTTATTAACTTAATCAATTTTTAAAATTTTAGGTGAATTACGATAAAAAAAGAGATAAGATACTGCGGATAAAATAAACAACTCCTTTTATACCTTTTAGTAGTTAAATATTATAAAAATTGTAGTTCATATTATCTAATAATCTTACTTCAATTATCATTTTACGATATTTATAATTTGTATAATTTTTACCTTATTTTATGGATACGTCTTACAAGCCTATACTAAAGTTATTCAATGATACATGTTTAGTATGTATAACTGTTTTTATGAAACCTTCCATTGAGTAATTTTACTCAATTTCATTTAAAAAGCAAAGTTTCAAATAAATATTATCTCTATGAAATTAATAAATAGGTATGAAATTAAGTTATGAAGAAATTGATAATTTCATCAGCTTACTTTGCATTTTTAATGTAAAAACTTGTGCATTAAATTGCTGAGAGTGATTTATAGTAAATTTTTTATACTAGTTTTTAGACAACCCTAAATAAAAATATGCAAAATAACAAAGAAAGGTAGGATCGTAAACCCAAAGTTAGTTGCTAAAAGTTGCCAGAAGTTATCTTCTTAAGAACAAAAAATGCATAGTAATCAATATTTGTAATGCATATTTATATGAAAATTAACACTAAAATTTGATTTTTACTATTGTACTGTACACACCCAATATCATATCTTACATGTTATGTGCTCATGTTTATCTCCCATGTTATGTGTGCTCATGTTCAGACGCGCTTTCAGACTTTTACCAGCCTTTTTATGGGGTTTTGGAATGGTATTTTTGTTTTCTAAACCTTTTAGAAGTTTGTACCATGAATTTAGAATTACACCTTATACACTAAATACAGGATAAATACCCATACAAAGGATTTTTTATATGATGAATAACTTGTTATTTTGATATTAAACAACTTCTATTGTTTCTTTTGAAAATGCGGAAATGTGCTTCATAAGTTTAGTGCTCCCATTCAATCGCGCGGCACGGGATCCTTCCTGTAAGTTGGTCCTTTTCAGTATACCGTCTCCCCATTTACGTCTAGCAAATCCAAGTATAACCCAACCGTCACGGTCGCAGCCACTCCATCCTTCCGTTTTTAATAAACCTCCTCATCTCGAGATGACGTTGCGCCGACAAATGTAAATAAGGAAATCGCGAAGTTCCTGATTTTAACTCTAATCAGAACTAGGGCTTTCTTCAGTAGCAGCAGCGTTTGATGGGGAATAGGGAAACGCACAGGGAAAATATGAGTTTTACATTCGCATTTTCCTTTGCTGTTATGAGCAAAACTGTAGAGAGCTATTGGATTTTACGTCGTACGAGTTCTTGTTTTAGGGATCCGTCTTTTTCGTTACATTTTACGTACAATATTTTAAGGATTCTATCAGGATGCAAGTATCGATAAAAAAAATGTATATTATTTATTTATTTATGTTCGTGCGTTGCTAGGTAGACATCTTGGTTTTAATATTGATATTGGTAATCGATGGAGGTGGATAGTTTTCAAACTTTTATAATGGATTTTCAATTTCGTGAATGCTGACTGATGAAAACTTCGGAAACGTATTTGGTATTTTGTATGAAAAGAAAACTAGAAAGTAAAAAATCGGTTCTAGTTTTACTTTTTAGGTAGTTTTTATTAACATGTGGATGTTATGAAAGGTCGATGTAAAACTTTGATTGCATATCTAGAAATGCAAATGTATTTGAAGAAGATAAAAAATTTAAATGTGTAAGTTCAGTTTTAGTAGCTGAAAAATTTAGCTTATTATATTATTATTTTAACATTATAGTAATGTTTTAATATGAAGAAGAAATAAGCACAAAAACGAATACAGAAAACAGCACACACCATTAAGGGGAGAATACCATTAGAGAGACTTAAAATATACTCAAACACTAAAAAGAAAAAGAAGAAGAAAAAACATTGATAAATAAAATATTTCGTATAATACGTTTGTTTTAAATTTTGAATTGAAATGTAGTAGGATATAATAATCCCATATCTAGTCATCCATTTTTTAATTCATAGTAATTTAAGTATAATTAAAAACTTTAAAAAAATATTTGATTTCTCAAATTAATGAATTTAACTTAAAGTTTTAAAGGTAAAAAAATGCTTTAAAATTTTAAATCTACTTCTTAAATTTCTTTTAACGAGTTCTTACTACATTTTAATTTAACCCACGTGTACAATATAAGTATTTTAAGTAGACTAATATAGACATTTTCATTTAGTAAACCTTCCAATTTTTCTATAATTTATTTTCTACGGTTTCTCTCATTTAACAACGTTGTAACCCAACATTACTGTAATGTCCCTTAAAATGACTTGCATGAAAAATATTCCATGCGTCATTACCTAACCAAATCCATTATAAGTTTTGTTTTTCATAAATATTAGAAATTCCATTCTAATGTAAAAACAAGCATCTAAGAAAGCAGCATCCGTAAAATCCGAATCTGAATAGACGCTCCAGAAAAAGATAAAACTGCATTATAAACAACAATGGCATCTTGGCGTAAAAGTTAAATCCTATAAAATATTTCAAACCATTATAATACTTAACTTTAAGAATATTACCTCTTAAATAATGGTCAGTCCTCTCAGTCTTTGAAGGAATGAACGATTATACGTCTTTTCTCGGGTCGTATACTCTTTAAGACGAGAGCAAGATAGTCTTGGAAACGACTCTAATGTGATGCAATGGGTGTATAAATAATGGTATAAAAAGGAAAGAGCGTTATGGTCTTTTAGGTCTCTTTTACTGCCTAAAAGGAAGTTTTCTTTATTTAACTTCTAAGTAAAAAGCATACTTTGAAGGAAAATTAAGAAACTTGGAGGTTTTATTGATCATAAGTAAAGATAATTACAAAAACCATTGTTTCAAGAAAGTTTGTTTAAATTCGACTTTTTTTTTGGAGAATACAGGGTGTTTCAACAAGTCCAGTCAAATTAACTCTGCACCGGAAGTTTCCTTGCGGGGAAATGTGACATCATATCCTATAATTTTTTTATATTTTTTTCATACCACGGTACGCGGATGCATGTGTAATGGATATTTTTAACATCTTAGAAAGCAAACATATATCCAAATGACCATTTTTACATTTTCTATGAAACTTTTTATCCGGATGTGACGCTCTACCTTTTTCTGTTGCTGTTTTCTCGAAAACTATATGCCGTAGAGATATACTAGTTCGAATATATGGGCAAACTTTTTAGCGCAAAAATCAAACAAAATGTAGCAAGATCGTATTGAAGCCATCATTTACAAAATTGTGCCTGTGTTATATCCTCAACATCACAGCTAATTTAAAATTTAAATGAGTTAATATGGGAGTTTAATAATTTGTGTTTATTGAATGAAAAATTATGTTTTCCCTTGTCTTTCTCTTTTAAAAATATTTTTTTATTTTCTGTGTAAAGTTAGTGGTTCTTTATTTTGTGTTTCTGTCCAAGTTTACTTTTTACACACATTAATCCTTTTCAAATCGCATAAGAACGACAGACTTTTAAGTAATTTCTTGTATAAAACAAAAGTAAATTATAGTAAACTTACAAACTCCATTTAACCATCAGATAAGCACACTTTAGTTACATAGAATACTTTTATCATGAAAAAGGAAAAATAACGTGTTTCCTTTATTCTACTATTAAACGCTTTAGCGTCCTTAAAACCCCCATAATGTTCTCAAAACTCGTGTTTCCTGTTGAAACCACCGAATCCAGCACGTCATAAAACTCTAGAAACAAGTTGTAAAAGCGCATCCCAGAAAATTATTTCGAAACCCCAGAGTTTTTAGACCAAACTATTTTTATTTTCTAAGAGACAATTACAGCTCTCCCTCCTCACTCTTATTTGTAAGAGCAGCGTTTCCTGTGAAGTTAGCCCTCATTACGCTTTACCTACTCCCCAAAACACTTTTTCAAACGGTTATTAACGTCTATTCTCATCTTAATGATCTCGCCTTTTAATCATTCTTAATCCTACACCGCCCAAGATTCACATTGAAACCAATGGGTATTTCAGAGCGGCCAGAACTGAAAAGGTTAATCCAGCCTTGGCGACGTCGGCGGCGGAAAAAAAACTACCAAAAAGTGAGGGGGTGCCCACTGTCTACGCCAAGGAGTCTCAATGTTGGTTACAAAAATATTTTAAATTTTTGTTCAAAAAGCAGACCCCCCTCCTAGCACTTTAACAATAGTGACGTTTCACAGGGGCGCAGTAATTAAGGTCAAGTACGGCTCGTACCTTTTGATGAAAACAAGGAGGTCTTTTATGATTAGCAGCGTGGTAATTTCTGCATGATGACAAAAATGCGTCATTAACTTTAATGAAATCGCTCTGTAGGAGAAATGTCTACTTAGCGGAACAGCTTTTTTATTTGTCCGAGGCTGTGCAAAACAACAGGCTGCTAAGTGTCTGGTGTCTGAGTGAAAAATTGCGAGCTTCTCGAGGAGGCGATAACCTGAGAAAGCTCTTTCTGAGTGCTTCTATTTCTTTACACATTAATAACATGCTTGAGATAGTTAAGAATAATACTTATACGCTGTTTATATTATCTGCAGTACACCTGTGTGGTTTAGAATAAAAAAAAATTAAGAAACATGTTGTATGTTACTTATACGAACTATCATTTTATAAAATTAGTTTTTCTCTTTTAAAACATCAACTTTTATCTTTCTTATATATACTTCTTATAAAAATATTGCTGGTAAGAATAAAAGTAAGTTTCATGTTTAATAAATAATAAAAAAGGTAAAATTTGGAGACTTAACTAAAATTTTTATTTTTAAGTAGGGAAAATGGCACAAAAATCTTTCTATATCTTTTCTAAAATTCCCTCTAAAGTTCCTTGAAATGTTCTTTGTGTCCAAAAATATCATTTGAATTCAACTTTGTTGCGGAAAAGTTGTTTTAAAACACACATTTGTGCTGTCATAGAATTCTTTAAGTTCATAGTTTCTCTTACTCGGGGGTATTTTGAAATAAAATAGAATTTTGAAACTATCTAAACACCTTATTTTCCTTCAGAAAGTATTCTATGGATGTTTATGGAAGTATATTTATGATGGTGGTTATATTTTTGAATTGAAACTATTCAAACACAATACTCTTGTCAACTACTGTTAAGTTACATAAATCTTACTGTAAATATTTGTCTTACAATTTTACAATGTTTAGACTAGTGAAAGAGTCTTTCTGCGAAGAGTTTTGGCGGTATTGTCTTAACACCCTGTACACGTACATTGTTAATTCAGAAATATCATCTGAAAGAGAATAAAGGAGAAATTTTATTTAGAAAAACAAGTCTTTATATATGAAAGTTAAAAATACCAGTGTTATTTGATTGGCTAAAAATATATCACATGATAATCCCAGTTAATGTTTGAGAACTCGTGTGCTCACATGCTACATTTGAGCCAATCATGTAGATTTCGTATTACGGACGTTAGGTTCAGAAGAAACTTCATTCTGAAAACGGTAAAATATTGAAAATATAAAATGTAGAAAAGGGATAGGTATCATGGTATATTCATAGCGACACATGTAGATATATGTAAATAAGTATAATAAGTGTATGTTAATAAATGATAAGTGCTAGTTTCTGGAGAAGTGGTTGGGTACTTGGGAATTTATACTATTTAACAAGAAATTATTCATTAATAAAATGGGTTTAAGGAAAAAACAACGGGTTCATATCAATGAATATTGATAACGAAATAAATGTCCGTTACATGGAGATGATATTTATATCTAATTGCTGAAAAAAATGAACAATTAATACTCTTACTTGATACGGGTAAGAATCAACAGTTCTTAATCGCACTGTTGATAACAAATGTATTACAGTTTCAAAATTTTATCTATCGTATTTGAGCTGTTTTATTCATTTAAAATTCACTTATTATGCTCTTAAAAATATCCTTTTTGAATCATATCTTAAAAATAAGTTATTGTTGAATGGAAGATATTGAGTGTTTTCCAGTTTCTTCAGAAAACGCGTGAATTCCAAAAGTAGTCACTAAAGGGTATTCAAAAGTTTCCTTAGCTTAGAGATATGTTTAAGATATAAATAAAAATATCTAAAAACAGGAAATATTTCTTGAATAAACTTTTTTACAGGTTATTTTCTGAGAAATTTTAGTTGGTTTTACCTCTGTGTATTCACATTTGGGAATTTCATGCATTCAAATTTTAGGTTTCAGTTTAGCATGATCTTATTTTGTTAATGATAGTCATTTTTTGGTGATAGAACAGTCTATCATACTTCACCAATCCAATCCAACTTCCCACTCCGTAAAAAAATATTGAAAATTCCTAAGCACTTGAAACTGAGCCCTAAAAACTGTTGTTATAACAGATATTCAACAACCCTTTTAACGGCATATCTCCATCTTATGTAAAATACTAATTGTTTTTTACCTCAATTGCACTCTCTTTGGCACCAATATTTTTAGTTGTATACGTCTAATCACCATTCTTCGTGTTTCTTATTTCAAAACTACACATTATTGTTTTAAGTATGAAATTATCTTTATAATTTAGAATGTGTAGTGGAAACAAAAAAAGAACTCCGAACTCCTCTGAGAATCCCCCCCCCCAAACCAGGAGAAAACCTCCCCCAGAATTTTGCACACTGTTTTATATTAATGCAACTATTTTCAAAATATCCTGACCCAATGCTTAGTGTATACTAACAGGTACAGTCTCTGTTAAATCAACAGGTTTCTAATTTAGAGTGTATGTATCAGATAAATCATAACAACATTTTCCAAACGCAACAAAGTTTCTCAGATGTCCAACAAATCCGGTCTTATCTTCCTCTTATCGCTCAAAGACGGAAGAAAAAAGGACACATGTCTATATTCCATCCCATCGATTCGCATCCGATAACACATCCGGTGGGTATGAATACCCCCGACCCAACAAATCACAAGGGATCGGGACACTGACGTCCGGTGTGTCACCGTCGAAGGAATAACGGTTATTCTTTATTTATGTCTTTGCGTTTTGTCACCGGAATCTATTATTTCTTCTTCTCTTCTAAAGTCGATGTCGGTGTTCTTTTTCCTGCCGTCGGCAGTCAGCAGAAGAAAAAAGAACGTTCGCTTCCGCGCGGGTTCTTCCGAGGCAACTGCTGGAAATATACAATTGGCGGGCATTGATTCGTTTCTTTCGAGGTGAATTTTGTTCTTCTTCGGCGAGGTGCACCCCCTTTCTGTACTCTGAAAAAGAGCCGGTGTTCTTGAAATCCCTTGAGGAATTTTATTGATGACGTTTGCGGACTTGAATGGTTATAAAGCAAGGAGTGTCACGCAGTTGCCTTCTTCCTTGGAAAAGTCGTTGAATGCTGATAAAGGTATAATTACCCATCAAATGCACTAGCCGATTGTTGGAAGGAATAGTAATATTATTTATCGAATTTCAAAATGCTTCTGGAGAAATGATACAACGTTTCATATTTTTGTTTGTCTATAAGGAGGTCTAGAACAAAAAATTCGTCAGATTTGCTAAAAATTGTGAAATAAATTTCTGATTTTTGCTTAAAAATATACTTTAATCATAATTTTATCATAAATATTTCTTTAGCTTAATGTGACATAGCAAGTTCTTTCATAAATTATAACGCCTTAAGGTGCAATCATTGCTTAAATAAGTTAAGAATACATATCTATATCTATAAAAGCCAAATACCACTGACTGACTGACTGACTGACTGACTGACTCACTGGTAAGTGACAAACACTCAACACGGAATCTCCGAAACTACTGGACCCAGAGGCTTGAAATTTGACAGAGACGTTCCTCTCAGCTATGCGACGCGCACTAAGAACGGATTTAAAAATCGAACGACTCCTTCCCTGTTTTTCGGCGCTTTTTCTACTCCATTTTTCCCATTGAAATAACATTGTGCATTGTTGAAATGCATAAATTGCAGTAGGTTTATTTCTCTCTTGAGGTTTCGTCTGGCCTCATTCGATAAAATATAATTTCAAAAATTTCATAATTTATAACAAATTAAGACGAAAAACAGTGTAAATTTCTATTTCAAAATTATAACAATTTTCAAGAAATATATAAATTCAAATAATTAATTTTGAAACAATATTTTCCTTTATTTGTAATTTTAATTTTTTTCTAAAATAAATATATTGATGGAAAGGCTAAAATAAATGGTTTCCATGGGAACAGAGCTGAAATTATTTCATTGTTTTGGCCTCACAACTCGGACGGGTGACGTCACACTTTCCGCCACCTTTAACGTCACATGCAAAACGACGCCATGTTTTATATTTTTTGACTTCTTAACACTGAACAAGGAATATTCGTGTTTTTGTTATTAACATTAATGTATCGATGTAAAAACATACGCCGTGATATTAATTTTTAATGGATATCGCTATTCAAACCAGAGTTTAATAAGTAGAAATCTGAAATAAGCATAAAGTATCAAAAATGTCTTTTAATTTAACAAAATTGATGGAACAACAAACAAAAACGTGATGCCATCTGAGAAAAATGTAAAAATACAAATCAGAAGAATTAACTAGAACTTAGTGCTACTAGTGCATTTCCCGCAACAATAAATATAATGCTTGATTCTCATCAGTTTAATCTTGTAATAAATTAAAGAATTTAATGTAGTTAAGTAAATTATTTACTGTTGGAAGAATTCGAAAATTCAATGATTTGTTTTAATTTTTAATAGATTTTACTTTTCATTTTACAAGTGATTTTTTTTTAATTTCCTAGATAAACTTAATATTGTGAGAAAAACCTACATGACATGCATTCATTATTTGCAAACTGAACTAAAAGCCATGTTAGTCCTAAGGCTAAAAAACTGAATGAAAATACAAAAAAGCTGTACAAAAGGGACAAAATTTTGATTCTAAACGAAAGATTTTGAGTTTCCAGAACCGTATTATCAGCCTTGAAGGCATACATAACGCGAGGAGTTAAGAAAGTAAGTTTTTATGCTCCATAGACTTAACATGGGAAATTTAGCGGTTTTCCGCCACCTTTGACGTCACAGTGACGTAGTTGTCAGGCTTTGTATATAGAGCATTCGCACATGACGTCACTTGGAGGACAAAATCAACGTTGCTAAGGCTGTTGTTAGGGGCGGGACATAGAAGTATCCAATAGCAGCATTCGCTCATGATGTCACTGGAGGAATAAAACAACGTTGCTAAGGCCGTTGTTAGGCAGAGTCATGTGATTGAAAATACTCTATAGAGGGTTTTGGTTTCATGGGGCATGGTTTACTAGACTTATACATTCACTAAATTTTTATTGTTAAGTACTAGCAAACCGTTTTTACTAAGAAGTTGGCTATCATGATAAAAGGAAAATGAAATGGACTCTAACCGCCTATCTGGTTCGAGACTTCACGGAACCAACACGTGACCTACAACTGAGCTTGCAATGGACTCTAACCGCCTATCTGGTTCGAGACTTCACGGAACCAACACGTGACCTACAACTGAGCTTGCAATGGACTCTAACCGCCTATCTGGTTCGAGACTTCACGGAACCAACACGTGACCTACAACTGAGCTTGCAATTGGTTACCACAGATACTACACTAGTAGATCTACTAGTGTAGTATCTGTGGTAACCAATGGCATGCTCAGTAGGTCACGTGTTGGTTCCGTGTGACGTCAGACGGTTAGAGTCCATTGGTTACCACAGATACTACACTAGTAGATCTACTAGTGCAGTATCTGTGGTAACCAATCGCAAGCTCAGTAGGTCACGTGTTGGTTCCGTGTGACGTCAGACGGTTAGAGTCCATTGGTTACCACAGATATTACACTAGTAGATCTACTAGTGTAGTATCTGTGGTAACCAATCGCAAGCTCAGTAGGTCACGTGTTGGTTCCGTGTGACGTCAGACGGTTAGAGTCCATTTAACAAGTATTTTATTATTTTAATAAAGATGTAGATGTTAATGGAGATGTAGGATCATACAAATAAAAATGGATTCTTTATCATTTTTGAATATAAATTAAATTAGGTATAGTTAAATATTTTGCTTTGGCGGCGAGAGTTGTTGACTGAATTACACATAGGGATTATTTTTTGATTAAATTAATATCATTTTTGGAAAACGATAGAAACTTCATATACGGTTTGTAACATCCTGTAGGAAATTATTCCCAAGGGGCTCAAAGAGGGTTGTGATTTTTACTTCCTAAGTTTTTATCAAGTGATTTATAAAAACCGAAGCGTAATTTTTGAAAAGGACATCGGAAATACTTCATAGAAATTTTGTTTAAGATTTTAAACTATAAATTTCAAAAGACTGATGATTTTAATTGGATTGTTCTTTTACAGCCAAAGTAAAATGCGGGGCGGGAAGAGTTAGGGTATATTTTCACAGTAAGAAACCGGGATGAAAAAGACGACGGGATGATAAGTGATTGCTAACCAGGAAAAGAAAATCCATATAACTCAATAAACCTGATCATTTAAATTTGATTGTTCTTTAACAGCCAAGGTAACAGACAAAGTTAAAAGCGGGGCGGGAAGAGTTAGGGTATATTTTCACAGTAAGGAACCGGGAAGAGAAAGACGACGGGGGTGACGGGATGATAAGTGACTGCTAATCCAGAAAAAGAAAAGACATATAACTTGATAAACCTGATGATTTCAATTTGATTGTTCTTTACAGCGAAGGTAACAGCCAAATTTAAATACGGGACGGGAAGAGTTAGGGTATATTTTTACAGTTAAGAACTGGGATGAAAAAGACGACGGGATGATAAGTTCCAGAAAAAGAAAAGACATAACTTGAAAAACTTTTTAAAACATTTATTAATTAACTCAACCCGTGCAAGGCCGGGTAAGTCAGCTAGTTATTAATAAATTCCATGCTGAAAATTATGTTCAATCTTTCATTTTGGTTACCCGACATTCATATGTGATGCATTCTACTTATTGCCATAAGGGCAAGGATTTATTTGTAATTAAAAATCCAAAATGTGTACAGATAATATGTGTTTATTTTAGCAAAATATGTATTAAAAAATGCCAAATGTGTAATAAAAAAAAAGAAAATGTTAAGTAATGTTTTTAAAGGGGCTCTTCAAATATTACACAAGCACATAGTAGGGAAGAGTGGTCTTCGCTATTTGCCGACAGAGAGAATAGTGAAGGATACTTAGGTAAGACATTAAAACACTGTATTTTGGAAAAAATTATTGTAACTATCAAAAAGCATTAATGAAATGTAAAATTTTCTCAAGTTAACTGTTAAGAATAATACTTTTTCTCATTCAAACCCTAGGTAGCATAAATAAATCCCAAATTTTTTAAATCACATTATCACTCTTAATAATTCATTCAAAGAAGAAAGAATGTACTACATGCTAACGTGATTTGAACAGCTTACTATGTTTTCTGAAAACAAACAGAATTTAAAACTATGAATTTTAAACTCATTTTAGAAAATTATTCGAGTTTACAATCACATGATACTTCAAATTCTCGTCTCTCTTGTCCTCTCTTGCTCGTGGGTTTTTCCAGCCAGCTGGAACAAAAAATCAGTCTCCATATGAGAGATTATAACACCTGCTTTTTTGCTTTTACAGCTCATTAAAATTCACCCTCCACCTGTTAACTGCGAAAAATGGTCTTTGGGAAGAAAACGAATCTTGCTACATCCCGACTTCACAACTTTAAGTTAAATTCAGCATTGGGTGCACTAATTTTAACTACAATTTGAATGCTTATTTCATTTTATGGGTTGCTTTAATTTGAAAATCGGTCAAACGTGTGATTATTTTTAAAAAAACTTGAAAATGGATAAATATGTAATAAAATATGTAGTTATAGGTTAAATATGTAAATAAACCGAAATATGTGAAAAATATATAAAATAAACATGGTCATAATCGGCTCCAAATCTTTAAAAACGTATAGAATTCAAAAGCACACTTTAATATTAGGTCCCTGAACAAATATGTAATTACATATAAATCCTTGCCCTAGCCATAACATGCAGATCAGGTTGAGTTGAGTTTACATATAATTTCCGGTCTGTGTACTTGATCTCAAGGATCCGCTGATAAACCTTCGTCGTCTAAGACAGACACAACATAATTTTTACTAACAAAGATAGAGAGAGAACATACACCCAGGGTATAGCCATAATCAAACCGACGACAGGTAAATATCAGGTAAGAAGAAACCCTGTTTATTGAAAGTTTTTATCTGATGATCCACCGTCTATATAAATTTCTGGAATTTTCAAAGTTGTAAAGATTAGTGGTACTTGATGAAGTTTTCTTTGCAATGCACGCGCTCTCTGTAAATGTTGTTTTTCCTTGTATGTACTTTGTATACAGAAAAAACAACGTGTAGTAAGGAAACAAAACTATCGCTGATTCCTCTACAAGGGGAAAGGTGTGACACTTTTCCATATTTTTATGTTCCACCAACTGTTTGCACCCATATTTTTTTTCATAAAACTGAGTTAATCTCTTCTTTGTCCAGACAAAACCACATTTTTTATTCTACTCACCTTGATTCGTGTTTTGCACTTTTGTTTTTAGATTAGAAGTGGCAGAGAACAAATAGCATCATAGTCAACCCTTTCCAAGCAATATTAGTAAATTAATAAATACTATTATCAATAACCCAAAATAAATACTCACTTCAAAGTACCATGCATTTCATCATTATATAAGCTTCTAAAATACCAAAAAGATGGTATATAAATACCTCTTAGTCTTTCTCATATAATAACATATTTATATAGAAGAAATATAATTTAATGGTATCGTATATACTCAAGACATATCCAGGAATATAGATTGAAATTGATACTTCTTTTCATCGAGTAACACAAAAGTAATTTCATTCTGTACATTATACTTGGAATATCGTATTTTACAATGCATTAGATTCTTTCCGTAAATCCCCTGTTCTCTTGGGTAACTAAATAAAATTGTTTGAGTATGAGTATATCATTCGATAAAACAGGAAACTTACTGTGTGTTCAAAATCAATCAACATAAGGCAAATCTAGCTTTAGGGCTCTATTTTCAATTGTTGAACGAATCCCAAATCGTTTGTATCATCTCTGTATGTATGCTATGATGTGCAGAAAAGGAATAACGCATAAAGCTTCTATATCTGTTATGTAATGGGTATATTTTCCTGGAAATTGAATCAACCCTTTTCTATGCATGGAACGAATAGGGAATCATTCTGGGAAAGAGAGAACATATGCCACAGTATAGTTATGGATACTGTATGAAAGATCGGGTAGGGGATACAAATAGAGGAAATAGTTCAGAGTGCATTCAAGAACTGGACTTTACCATGAATTTGTTTTTTCTTGGTTGGGCTGAATTTGAGTTGCATTGGGTTTGGTTGTATATAAAACTCAGTATCTGGGTTTATGGACGTAATATTTAAACTTTTTCTTTTGAGTTTGCTGGGAGTAGGAAAAATAAACTTTAGGGTAAGTTTAACATTTCTAGAACTCTGGCCTGGATTGATGTATTTGTTAGACATTTAAAAGATAAATTTCTTTAAGTTTATTAACGTACTGGTTACCTGGAATAAAAAGGATTGCAAAACTTAATGTTGTTATAATGGTGTGCAAAAAGGTACAATTAAAGGTTAAAAACAACGTTTTTTATTTTGCACATAAATAAAAAACGTTGTTTTTAATCTTTCATTGCAAAACCTAATATTTGTATTAAATATTTATTAAAATATTTTTCATTGCCCAAGCAAGTATATCCTTTTCATAGACAAAATGCATTTATAAATATGAATATTTTATCTTTCTATTACGTTTTATTTTGATTTAAAATCTGCAAATTTCAATAAACTTCTTAATACACAAATTCAAATTAATTTATATTATACTATGATAAGAACTCTTTGTAAGTTTACTCCTATTAAGTTTCAATTAAGCAAAATTTAATAGTTTTGATAAATAGGACATGCGGTTTGCTAGTTTTTTATCTGACGAAACTTAACAATAATTTTGTGAAAAATGTTTCAATAAAAAATTCATAAATTTAAAGTTAAAACTTAAACACCTTTTTGAAGAATATTTTAATCTCTTCAAATTTTTCTTCTATTTTTTTCTGATTCATGTAACTAACTACCAGTGTATATGTATTATTATACCCCTATTATGAGAAAACGTATCAACTTCAAATGAAGACAAAATGTTTGACATTATTAATGAGTTTTCTTGAAAAAAAAACTAAATAAAAAGTTTTATCAACATAAATATGTTACTTACGAAATAGAAAAACATGCTTCCAAGAAAATATAAGATAATAACGAACTAAAATGAAATCTTAAATTCGCATATCAAATTACTCTGTGTGTGTGTGTGTGTGTTTGTGTGCTCCATCCTGTTTTCCATTTGAAATAACCTCAAATCTAATAACCCCGTGAAATCACAATAAATAACAATTATACACTTTTCTTTTTTAATTTTACGAACATTCCGCACGAACCAGAAAATACGGAATTTTATAATTTAACTTCAGTAATACCAGACATTCTTCGCATTTAACTGCAACCCACATTAAATCTACCTACGAATAAACACTCGTTCTGAATTCTTGCATGACCGAATCCTTTCGCCACAAGTCCAAATCTAACGTACTCAAGAATTTCCTAACACATGTTGCTTTTCACTCATGCGGAACTAAAATGCATTTTATAATAATGGGAAATACTGATCACTAATAAAATATCTCCTACGCTCATTCAATGAATGTATTCTCAAATAATTAGTTTGGTAGAAACTAATTAAGCAATAATAGCAGTTGATGATTTAATAATTAAATTTTTATTACCATAAGGATTTAAAAACTAAAATCATAAATACTTCAGTTTCGTTTCAACTAGGACACTTTTTGTTTTGGATACCTATTAATATCATTAAAAAAATGTTATA
The DNA here is from genome assembly GCA_963680715.1 of Tetragnatha montana. Taxonomy (NCBI): domain Eukaryota; kingdom Metazoa; phylum Arthropoda; class Arachnida; order Araneae; family Tetragnathidae; genus Tetragnatha; species Tetragnatha montana. The sequence continues at coordinate 53,727,001 of OY796675.1, forward strand.
GAATTAATAAATATTATTAAGTAAATGTATATTCACAAGCCTCCTTTGTACGAGCCACACGTTTTTGGTTTACAATGAGTGAGGAAGGATTACATTATACTTTTTTAGTCCGTTTTAAAAGCGTGATTATCAAAGGTTTTTATTCATTATTTTTCAACTATTGACGAAAAAAATACAGGGTGAACCAAAAGTCCTGCCCCCATTATAAAATTTAATAACAAAAAAAAGATAAAAACACACGGTTTGTTGCATCCTTTCTGGGAAACTCAAAAATTGTATTACAATTTTTTTTTTTTTTTTTTTGAAAAATCAATAGTTTAATCATATATATGCGGAAACAACTAAAAATCGACAACAAAGAGACCCTCAAAAGAGAAAATATGCCGTTTGTTGTATCTTACATGGCTTACTAATAAATTAGTACTCAAATTTTTGAAAATCTGTAGTTCAAGAAATTTTAGATAGATGGCACCGCCATTAAAAACCAATAACAAAAAAACCCCATTAAAATACGTCGTTTGTTGCATCTCATTTTTTGCTGCAACAGACGGTATATTTTCTCTCTTTTTGGGGGAGGGATTTTTTGTTGTTGATATTTAGATGTGGCGTCATCTATCTGAATTTTTTTAAACTATTGATTTAAAAAAAATTGTAATAAATTTTTTTATTTTCCCAGAAAGATGCATTTGGAATGAGGAAGAAGGATGTATTTTATTTTGGGGGATTGACTTTTGCTTCAACCTGTGTAATTCTATTGTTTGACAGTATATTACAATTGAAATCTTCTTCACCCTTTTTAAAAGGAAACCTCACGTTTCGTGCCTCCGAAAAGCATCAATCCTCGCAGATGTTGCGTTTCGCAGATCGGCCCCTCTCCGCAATGGACTCCGGCAGAAATACGATTTCTTGCTATGGATTCTTTCCTTTATATTATTTCCCCGGCTATCATCACGGGCGGTGCTGAGGGGAGACACTGAGAAACCATTGACAGCGTTTTTACTTCCGGGTCGTTTGAGCTTTTATTAAAGATGGCCGTAAACTCTATTAGTGAGACGATTGCTCCGATTCAATCCTGCTCAGTATATACTACTTGAATGGAGGAGGCCCGTTAAGTGTTGAAAGAAATGAGATTGGATATCGAAGATGGGCTGAGTGGGGAATGTTCTTCTTGAGAAGAGAATAGGAGGTGATTAGAGGGGGTATTTATATCGAAAGAAAGTGTTAGATGGGTTATCGATCCTTGTTTTATTATATCCGTTATCAGCAATATGTACTGCAATACACCATTGTCAACTGCAGGTTTTTATTGAAGTTCAACTAAGGTCTCTATGGTTGAACGGGGTCATTTATTGTGTAAAGTATTGGTAATGTAGCAAGTCAAAATCGATAAGAAACCTAAGAATTTAGTATAAACTTATAAAGATTTAATTTTAATTTGTACTGCTATATTTTAAAATGTTAGTTACGGAAAATTCTTGGAAAACTTGAGACTTTAGGACTTTGGTACTTTTCCGTATTATAATGTCGACCGTGCCACTCAAAACGAAAATGTGTAGCCAAAGCCCAATAACTATGTCGCTGAAACTAACAGTCGACGGGATAATACGCAAGAACAATGATTTTTTTAAAAGGACTGTGATTTAGAATACGAGGTGTTTGTTAAATATGCATTGAAATTTTGTACTATGCCATTTTAATATTATTTACCCTTGTACAGGCAAATAATTGTTGTAACTTGAATAAAATTGAACCCGGTGTTTTGGTGTTGAGAGGCCTCAAGTTCAGTGTCTGGAAAATTGCTTTATAAACATTTTGATAAATGTTTTATGATGTATGCCTGGGACAGTGTTTAAAGAAATTTTCACACGGGTGCTACGTAAACTAACTCAGAGTAAATATTTTGATTTTTTTAGTACTTGCGTATCAATGGCGTAGCCAGAAAAACATTTGTAAAGGGATATTATAATTTCGGGGGATATGGGGTAAATTTAGTAATGTATCTCTTTCAGGGGATATATCCCTAAATCCCCTCCTTGGCTATATAACTTCTATTATTTACAAAAGATTTTGTTATAAAAACTGATAGAGTTCATCTTTGTACACACGTTTTATGTTTGATACGTCCCAAGATAACCTCAATCCTCAGTAGTTCATCACAGGTATTATTTTAATAAACTAACGGAGCAGTATCTCGATAGCGGACAACATTATAAAAGCTCGCCCAGGCACTCCAAAAGAAGCATACTTCACATTAAGTCATTAACGTCAAGATACCAACAGCCAAATCCAATAAAAAGCAGCAGCTTCATCCTCTTTTTTTGCCCTACCACCATCCTTTCCTTCATTGTCCATTAGGTTTAGCGGTTTTATGACACACGGCGGCGCATCTGGACTTAATGTGCCGCGATTTTGCCCATAATCCATTATAGCTATTAAGGAGAGAGAGAGGAGAGCGGCTATTACATTGCTTGTGCGGAATATGTAAAGCGCTTACACGTGGCTAAGGAAAAAATAATGGTGTAATGCGATCCGGTAAACGAGACCAATCAGGTGTGGGCCTGGGGGGTCGTTTATGCTTAAGCGAACGATTGTCTTTCGGGTGCTGGTTAGAGCGGGGGTTCTTTTACTGCTTATTATTGGTCTGTTTTTGCGCATAGGTTGGTTTGTAGATTGCACTTTTGCACTTTTGTAGATTGAGTTGGGCATATAAGGAGGTAAATCAATGATTCGGTTAAGTTGAGCGGTGTGTGAGGGATGTATTGTGTGTGTGTGTGTGGGTTTAGAATGGTATTATTATGTAATTGGGCTCTTAGGCCTCGTTTAAAAATAAGCTTTGAAATGCTGATGGTTGATTTTGAAGACCAGGCACTTAAAATCTGGTAAAACACTGTCATTATGTAACTATTTACTTGGGTGCGTTCGTGATTATAAAATCAAGTATACTTGTTTCAAGAAGAAAGCTATCGTCATTTTTTAATACGGATTGAATTATTATAATTTATACATTTTTATCTGGAAATATTATCTATGGAAATATGTTTTGAATACATAAATTTTCTAACAAGAAAATAATAAAAGTAAATATCCTGTATTTATTTACAAAAGATACTCTTTCTGTAAAATGTAACTTTTTAATAGCTTTACGTAATACAATTATGCTCTATTAAATAAGATGTAACTTTAAAACGTCAAGTGTAGAATTTGTGGATAACTATTGAAAACTCATAAGTAATATTTATCAAGGAAGATTTTAGTTTTTAGGTTATTAAAACTTTTAAAAGATATTTTAGTGCATAAGACTTTTTGCAACCGAATAAAAATTAATTTTAAAAATATCCCCTTGCTGATGAAACCAAATTGTATGGTTATATTTGTCTTTAATATCATTCATATCTTTTTAAAAGCCTTATTTTTTTCATCAGTTAACATTCAAGCTAACAGTTTTTTTTTCACAAAATTTTTAAAAATGAGCATTTTATACCCATACTGCTTAACTTGGGTGTTTAAACATATATATAGACAATCTGTTCTGTTAATGGGAATGGAATTTCATGAAGAAACCCACTTAACTAATGTGTAATCTGATTATTTCCACTGAAATAATGTAATCCTAAGGGGTTTCCCCCAAATATAACCATATAAATACTGCTTCTTCCATTTAGGAAAAATAATAATTTTTTCACACCTTACAAATAGATATGCAAGCAGGAAATGTTTTCAAGATGTTGAGAATTTATGGCGTCTAGACAGGGGGTCTCCCTCTTTCATTCTCTTAAAATGATTGCCTGCTGGATAGAGGCACATATGGGAGAAATAAACAATGCCTCTCGCGTAGGAAATCTGCGGATGGACTTGGGGTCCACGGGTTTTAGTAAACATAAAACAGAGAGAAATATGCTCACTAGAGGATGGGTTAACGCACTCGAAATATTGTTTTCTTGGAGTGATCTTTTATTGCGAACTTCTGGTTTGCGTTGAGAATAGTATTTGAACTTTAAAATGGGGAAGGTCATAATCTTGAAATTAGCTAATGGTGTTTTGTTTTGAAGACGATCGTTGAATGCGTACGAGTCTGATTGTAATTTATACAAGGTCTTAGAGGGTAAAGTAGTTTTAGTTTTGTTACAGAGAAACCATAAGTATTCAAAATATACTAATTTATGAGAGCAAGAATTAACTTTTGAAAACCCTTTCATTATACGATTGTGTTGTAAGAGGAATACACTTAAGAGAAACATTGCCTTTATGTGGTACAGAAAATGTGCTATTTTACTGATTCAGATAAAATTGTTCTGTTCTGTGAAGTAAAACATCCTTTCCTAAACAGTTATTTCAGATTGTTTCGTTAAAAGATTGCGTAAAATGAAATTACCATAAAATTATCACATAGTACTAACGCTTAGATTTAATAAATGTAACAAGAATAATCAAATTCAAACTTCAAATTCAGAAACTAATGTAAACTAAACGGGTAAACTTTTCTTTTAGGTGACATTTAGGTTTCCCCATTACATTCGTTGTAATTATTTTCTGTTCTGTAATAAATATTTATTCATTAAACAATTAGCTGTATACCCATAATATGTTTGCATTATATTTGATCATAGTATATTATTTATGAGTATTATATTTGAGCTTTTTTAAAGTAATTTTATGAGCAAACACAACGAAGTAACTAAAAGGAAATTTTTATTCCATATAATCCTTTCAAAAGTTAATATTTACAGACGTTATTGACAACGAATCCAATAACAAGAATCGTTCCCAAAAAGTTCTTAAATAAAATTGCATTGCGCAAAATCCAATGTTGTCAAACCAGTAAAACAGTTTTCGGAACGTAACCTAAATTAAATTTTTTGAAGTTAGACATTCCGAGAAACATAAATTTCTGAAAACAGGCTATTTTCCAATACTACAGATGGGCAACCAACAACTCCTAACCAGCCCTTAAACAAGATTCATATATGCTTGTAAAAGAGAACCACTAGTGGCTCAGCATAGCATTCAATGACGAATATCATTTCTGTATTTATATTTATTTTTTGGCAACATATCAAGCACTTTTGAATCGCATTTCTGAGAAGAAGAGGGTTCCGGAGTGGATGGTTCATTAACCTCGAGAAGTGAATGTCAAAACACTTTAGAAATGGATGAAATGTATAAGAGATGTATGGGGTGTTTTGATGAGGTTTTTTTTTAGTCTTTTGTTGGATGGGGGAAGAGCCGAATCCGCAGTGTAATTGATGTTAAGCTTTTGATGTCGAAATGGAGTTGGGGTATTTTATTGAATAACAGTAATGTATGAGACTATAATATCACCAAGGGATTAAAAAGTTACCCATTTTTTACATAGTATGAATTTTAGTACTAACCCATTTTCAGCCAAAGTTGCGAAAACGCAACATTTCAATTTAAATATTTTTTTTATTAATACTGTGACGCATATTTTTTTCTAATTTAATTTTTCGGCTATTGCTAAGATTTCTGAAGATATTAAAATAATATTAGTATTTAAATTGAAGTAACCATTATTTTTTAAGAAATTTTACGTATGTTGGGTATGGACATTTTTGAGTCGCTCAGAAGGATGGCAATAAATGGTGTATTTTATCTGTTTTTTTTTATTGATTTTTATAATGGAGATGAGACTTGATTCACCCTATATATCAGAATATTCTCATAATACACTCTTAGCGTTTTCTGAGTGCTTTGAAAAGTTCGTGGTTATCACACTACATATCATCAAAGAAAAAGGGAAATTACAGCACTGGATTGAATAGCTCTTTATTATGGGTTTGGATTGTTGAATGAATAATTCCAGTGTTGGTGAGCAAAAAAAAAATGTAAAATTCATTTATATGATACCATCATGTTTCAAAGTATAAATGAACATATCATAATAAAGGGGAAATATAAAGCACTTCCCATCAAAATTTGAATCAAATTAGGTGCAGTAGAACACTGCTTTAAACTAGTTGTAAAGCACCACCCATCACCACTGTCAGAAAGCGATCCCTCTCAAACTAAGCAGGCTATTCTTCAAAACTTCCCCTCCTGATAAATCACCACCTTCTCACACTTTGATGGATCGGCGGATCAAATTACACCTCGGACCGCACGGAAAGCACGTGTTAACGACGTCATCCACTGACGTCAGGAGGCTCCATTACTCGCATCTTCAACAGGCGCCTCCACTAAACAGGAGTCTTAATTGCACAGAAGATCGTCGCTGGGATAAAAAGAGCACCTAGGTTTCTTTAGTTTCTTGATGAATGACGCCAACTTATAATTCCCCGTCGTAGGGCCAATTGCGATCGGCTCATTAATCAGGCCCCCGGGGGGCGTGGTTTCGCGATGCGGTGGGCGGGGCGAGCGAGTTGCCGTGAATAATCGTTCTTGCCGACTTTATTGATGAATTCGCGATAAAGTTGGCACATTTCGCTGATGAGTTGGCGCCAATAGAGGGACCTAATTAAATGACTTTAAATCATTTTTCCGGTGGGGACGATAAGGGTGATGATCAGCGTCCGATGATGCGGTGATTTATTGGATGGCGGCTTCCGATGCGATCTGTGTCGGGGGAGATTAAATCGCTGATGGGTTTTGGAGTGCTGCTGAATTAAAAGTTTCGGGTTTCCCGATGGTTGTCTTTGTTTTGGTTTGTGGGGGTATCATCGGGTTACCGTCTGAGGGAATCGGGTTAAGGCTCTGTCCAAACTAGAGGACTTTTGCGGCCCGAAACCATTAAGATCTTTATCAAGCAGAAGGGAGAAAGGATTGAGGGGTGATGCACTGACTAGACTTCTCCAGAAGCGGTTGGAAGTGGAAAGGATGACCCCAGTTTTTCTCCGCTACTGGAGTAGTCTAGTGCATAACCCCTCAATTCCCTTTCTTTCTCCCCTCCGTTTGGTAAGGATCTTAAGGCTACGGTCAGCCAGAAAATCAGTATGGTATCTGTTCAAAAAATCTGCAGTATCTGGTTATTGGACAATAGGAAAACCGCAATCAACCCCTTCAATGGTCCCTCCAACAAAAGACAGCCCTCGGGGAGGAGCGAGAAGTCACTATCGGGTGTCTGCTAATTGACTGGGGGGGTGACTTCGGACTCCTTCGCTATTGTTGGAGGGGTCATGAATGAGGAGATAGGGCAGATTTTTTGAAGAGATACCATAGGTTTTCTGGCTGACCGTGCCCTTAAGGCTACGGTCAGCCAGAAAATCAATATGGTATCTGTTCAAAAAATCTGCAGTATCTGGTTATCGGACAATATTAAAACCGCAATCAACCCCCTTCAATGGTCCCTCCAACAAAAGACAGCCCTCGGGGAGTAGCGAGAAGTCACTATCGGGTGTCTGCTAATTGACTGGGGGGGGTGACTTCGGACTCCTTCGCTATTGTTGGAGGGGTCATGAATGGAATGAGGAGATAGGGCAGATTTTTTGAAGAGATATCATGCTGGTTTTCTGGCTGACCGTGCCCTTATGGTTTCGGGCCGCTAAAGTCTTCTAGTTTGGACAGAGCATAAGGCAGTAGCCACACTGGACGAGCTGGTAGCGCAAACGATAAAAAAGCAATAAAGATGGTTATCTAAGACACGGGACACTAATGGGGACTCGAGGGGACGATCCACTAGACTACTCCCGTAGCGGAGGAAAACGGGTGTCATCGGGAGTAGTTTAGTGGATCACCCCCTCGAGTCTACTGCCTTGGTTGCATTGTCAAAACATTGGGTAGTAAATTAGGGCTGTAAAAAGGGACAGAACCCTCTTCTGTGTCTCTTTCGTAATTGGGTATTCTTGTAGTATGCGATTTACCTTCTTAGGAAGCTCATTAGGATTCGTTAGCTTATGAGGATTAGTTAGTTTATTAGGATTAATTAGTCTTTAGTTAGCTCACTAGGATTAAAAAGACATTGTTGCGGTGCCACCATCTACCCTAAATCGGTAGATCGCATACTGCAGGAATACCCAAAACTATGCACTGAGTACATAGTCCAATTAAGTTCCGTATCTATATCATTGAAAAATAACAATTAAAATCGTTCTTAAGTAAAAATAACACAACTCTAAAATTTTAGGGTAATGTACGAAAATTGTTCTGGACGATTAAAAAATATTTTAATAAAAATCATTTTTGTATTCAAAAATTTATAATTTCGAACTCAGTAATTATATTTTGTAATAAAATATTTTACTTTTAATTACTCAATATATTTATCAAGTTTTATTACGCCCGAAATCTTATATTATGATAATAATAGAGTTAAATGGGAAATATCATTTTTTGTAGAGATACTGCTATTCTAAAATTTAAAAAAAAATAATATAACGGACAATTTCCACATTTTTTATTACTTTTTTATTTGATAGAGATGGTTGTAGAAGAAATTTTATTGCAGATGTTTTTTTTTTAAATTCTGATGCTTGATTATTTTTTTTATTAAATTTAAAAATTTATCTTTTAAAAAGGGGTGCGAAAACGACTGCTACGTCAGAAATAGTTGTGGGACGTCAGTTGGTACGAAAACACTAGTAACAGCCATTCTAGAACATTCCTGATTGGCTGATTACTAGTTTATGTTGTTTGTTTCTATAAAATTACGTCATGAGCGTTTTCAGGTCAACTCAAATTTAGCTATTTTTATTTTTAAATTTATAATTAAATATTTTTTTAAACTTTTAATTCTGATTTTTGAAATGAAAACTGTTTGTTTTACCGAAAAAAATGGCATTATTTCTATTTTTTAAAAATACGGGAACTGTCCATCGTTAATATTATTAGCAGTGCTATAAAAGATAAAGCACGGTTACAAATGCAAAATCACTATCCTGCACAATCCATTTATCCCAAAAGCTATTTGACCTTTTTTGCTGTCACCCCATCCCTTTGGAGTTTTCAAATCACCGGCCATAAATCCAACTTCAACTTTCCCAAATCCCACACCCCTCTATCCAATTGGCAATTTTCGCTCCAACTCGCATATCGTTACCAGGTGATGCAACGTCACCTAAACAAAAATATTTTGTTTGCATATGACACGCAAGACGAAATATGTCGAAGAAAGAAAACGCCACATATGCACGTCTGACAAATCCAGATACGTGTATCACGGGCTGTTTCGTAGGGAACATCATTTCAATTTTTAGAGTCGTTTTCCAGCAAATGGCCACCATTACAGAGAATGGACCACTTGTTCAGCCATTATTACATTTTTTTGTCTGCTCCCTTCTTTTGTTGATAACGTCCTTTTTGGCAGAACACCAAAAGTTGGCCTGACGCTGAAGTACGCCGTTTGTTGCTTACTGAGGGATTCAGAGATAGAATCGAGTTGTTTATTTATGGACAAATCGCTAAAATATTTTTTTATACTTCTTGTAGAACACATGTTCTGAACCATTACTTTGCATTTCGTTATTGGAATATGTGAAAACGAAACAAATTGGGACTATTCGAAACTCATCAATTTCCATTATTTCTTTTAACCGAATAACATTTGTGTTTTTTGTATACACAGCTTGGTAAATAAAAACAGCTTATTTAATAAATCTAAAATAATGCTTTTCGAACGCCATAAGAGTAATATTTGTTATGCTTTTTTTCAATATATGTGTGAGTATATATTCACTTTTATTCCATACTATTTTTGTATTTTGATTTCGATAAAACTACAAATATTGTTTTTATAATCACTGTTAATATCCCAAATAAGTTTAAAATCAGTTTAATTTTTTTTCTACCCAACTTTGATAGTCTAATAATGATAATAACACTTCCTATAACATGTTAAGATTAATCGCAGTAGTTATTTAGTAAATTCATATATTGGCAAAATTCTTGTATAAATTCAAAATAGTTTTGTAACTTATTATGAACTTGGTAGTTTTTAATAGTAAAGGGGACTCTGTACTAAAATCTGTTCAAAATTTCAATTTGAGATTTTGCCACAAAAATGAAAGATATATCTACTATCCTTAGAACTATTCCTACAAAGTTTCATAATAATATTGAAGGATTTTAAGTTTAAAAATTTTGAGGTTTTCTGACCCAAATATACGCTTACTGAAGCTTAGCTTTCAACCTGTAAACGTGCTTTTCTCAGAACAAGGTTTTTATCGTTTAAAATCCTAAGGCTTTTTTTTCTAACTGTCCAAATCACTTAAAACTGGATAATCATTATCAGTAATGTATTTTAAACACCTCTATGTATGGATTTTAAAATATATTTATTACAACATTTTTTACAAAGCAAGAAAGTAAAAATTCAAATATTTTTTCGAAAAAAATGTCGAATTTCAGATTTTATTATATTTTTCCAAAACCCTTATATATATATTTAAATTTTCATACACAGAGGCAACAATATAAGTTTGATTCTTGTTGAGAAAAAAATATCAAGTGAAAAGAGTGTATATTAAGGGAGAAGTAGCATTTTGAAGTTCGGGTAATTTTGGCCACTTTTTTTAATTTACTTTTTGTCCTAAATATGAATAAGTATGAAGTATTATACATAATTTAACACCTAAAAAGATAATAACATTCTGTTAATAGAGAAACATAAATACAAGAAGTTATTTAGAATTAACCCAAAATTTCCGCCAAACTCAAAATTTACAAAAGTGTATTGATCCAAATCCAGCGCTTGCGCAGCTTGGAAAAAAGATAATAACATTAATACATACTATACAAATTATTTTTAATAAATTTAAAAATGAGGTCTGAGACGCCGGACTCTCATCAAGGGGCTCGTCCAACGTCCCACACCCCTGATGGCCTTTCTGAAGCTGTCGTATAAACGACAACTGAACCCCGAGGCCATCAATATAATTTTGAAAAACACCATTTAAATACAAAATTCAAAAAACATACCACAAACTCACAAATTAATTTCTTCCCAATAGAGCCCATCAGAACTCGAAACCAGCAAAAAATACTAAAACCTTCGAGGCCATCATTATAATTTGAAAAACATCATTATAACATACCAGCAACTCACAAATTCACTCAAAATTTGTATAGTATGTATTAATAAAGAAACATTTTTCTTTTTTGGTACTGATCCCCTGTGTTTTTTTTTTTAGTTCAGTGTTCTCTTATAGATGTTTAGAGGGTTGTTTTATTTTTGTTCGTTTTCTTGGAAATCCACAACATCTGCAAGAAGCACCCAACTAATAATTAAAATATTATTTACTTTAAAATTTTGCAGCTTTTAGTATTGAGAAGGTTAAAATTTTAAGTGTTGTTATCCACGTATATAAGTTTATTCCTATAAAGAAATTGCCTTCTAATGATGAATATATTTAGAATTATAATTTTATTAAGAAGTTCAGTTAATAATATAGATGATATTTGAAATACCTACATTTCAATAAAGGAAAATTATGATAATATTTACTATTAAAAAGTAAAGTTGTGATTTGAATTTATTTTTCTCTATAAACATCGAATAAACTGGTATATTTTTACGAGTTCTATACTTTTAGTTATGAATGTTTTGTTCCAGAACAAAATTATCTCCAAATAACACGTAAGCAGCCAGGATTACTTTATTCTCTTTGCCAGTTATAAGGACTGAGTAACAAAACCTAAGAATTATGATTTATAGAAAAATGCCATTTGTTCCATTCCGAATCTAAATGCTTCTCAACATTTTAATTTTGCTTAACTTTTACTGATCGATAACAGGATTTATTGAAACTCCACTTTCTGATGATAAATATTTGCAAGCATCAGGAAAACCAGAAATTCATTCATCTAATATTTTTAAAGATGTTTTTACATTTTAAAATATATGTAATTTCCTTCGTTATATGGGAATAAATAATATAGTATTATTCCCTTACACAGAGAAACATTTTATTTCGAATTTGTAATGCATCTTAAAGGACTGTTATCAATGCGAAATTATTTAATCATAATATTATTTCCACAATTTTTAAAATAAAGACAAAATTGAAAGAAAATCCTGTTTAATCAGATCGCAACAACTGATAAAAAATAATGTACTCAACACAACATTTTTAATTAATATCGGATTTCATTTTTCGTAAAAACTCGATCCCGAAAAAAAACGACATCAGAAATTTCATTTCATTCTTTAAGATAACATCCATCTTGGAAAAACTTTTCTTGACAAAAGAAAGGACCCTGGAACCATAATTGATATTTAATATAATGGGTATTCTATTGAATAAGAGCAAGACAAAAATGAACGTAGGAACTTTCCCTGAAACTTCCTTTTCACAAAATTCTAAACAAGAAAAAGAAACAGCGGATATAAATTGTTTTCGATGAAAGAAGCCTTCTTATACATAAAAGCTGAAATTTTATCTATCTCACGTTCGAGAGGATTTTGGTGTCATATGAGTTTTTTTCCCTGCTAAGTCTGAGAATCTTTCTAAGTCACTCTTATCTCCACCCCTTGTTTTTATCCCCTATTTTCCACGTGTCCTGTTCTGGCAGAGGAAAAGTCCATCCTGTATGTTTTTTTGTTGTGATTTATTTTGTTTTGTTTCTTTGTGTGTGTCATCTCCACGTATGATTGGCTCACGTCAGATTTATCACCTTGGAATAGATTTCCTTAACAAGTTTTTGTATCAGATTGCGATGCTCTTTGACAAGTAAGGTGTCCTTAATAACTAAAGGAGTATATTTGCTTACTGGTGCTTTTTTTTATGGAATTGTTTACGCTGTCATTTTTCTCTTTTTGGTTCATTGCGGATGTGTATATAATCTTCCATTGCATTCAATTATATAAAACACTTATATTTTTTATCTAAATAGAGTTCGAATGTTGTGGAACCAAATAAATAACTTATTAAAACGCTGAATGATGGGAAAACTAGTTGGAGATTAAACTGTAAATTACAAAATTTTTTGATAAAAGTATTTTTAGTGTCATTCAAACTCCCAATTTCAATAGCAATAAAATATCACTTCAGTAGACTTCATAATCATATTTTTTTTATTTATTCATTTACATATACAGGACCAACAACAAATGAAGAGAAAAAAAATTGTACACTTCGGGGAATTACATCCCTTACAAGTGCGTTTCGAATCTGTTTACTTAATACATATAAAGAATAAAAACAAGGGGAAAAATACAAGATACATACAAAATAATTAATACAAGAAAATAAAATATAAAATAAATAATTACAATTATATAAGGACTGGCAAAAGTGTCGATTGCAATATAAATATAAATATAGGCCCAAAGTAGAAAAAAAAAACCATATTGACAATATTAAAGAAGTCCAATGAATTATAAAATAGAGCATTTGTAATAAATTATATGAAGAGCAGTAAGTTTAAAGAATAACTAAAATTTCTGAATTAAATAAAAAATGCTTAAGTTTTTTTTTTGAATAAAGTAATATGTAATATTAGGTGTTATTTGAACATCAATTGGCAAACTATTGTAGTGTTTGGGTGCTAAGTAGAAAAAAACATTTCTATTCTTTCTTCTTTCATTTCTTTCTATACGAAACACAATTCAGCATCAAATTTTTCAAACGAGAAAAACAAATTTTAAAATTTACTTCATGTATTCATAAACGTCACAAAACTATGTTGCGCAACGAAACATTTTTGCTAACTTAGAAAAACATTAAATATTTTTATAGGACGAGTTATACCGTGTGCAGGAAACGTCGATCTTTTTCTTATCAGTGCCGACTTGACTTGCAGCTCAAATGACACCAGGAAGAAAAAATTTTGTGGTTTTATCTGTAACATTTTCAAACTAATGGTGATACTTCGTGGTTTCTGATGTTACTTGGCGTTAAGTTTTATCATCACCAAAATGAATATAGTATATCTCACTACAAACTTTTGAATCAAAATCGAACCATAAGTGATATTTGTTTTTAAAACAATATATAAATTAAATTTGGAGCATTTTAACATGTAGTTTTGAAATAGAAAAACATGCATCTTCATAAAGTATTAAATGCTATAAAATGATTTTAAAAATGTTTAGATTTTTGAATTACTTATTTTTATACCTCAAACTTGTTTCCTGGAAATACAACTCATTTAAAAAACTGCGTTTAGCTTAATAAAAAGATTTCTTCTTTACATTAGAAAGTTCGATTTATTACCTGCCATTTAATTCATTTTATGGGAGACTTCTAATGTTACAAAGTCTACATTTCAGGATATTCTATTTTATATTCAATGTTATTTCCCATTTTAGAAATATAAACTGCTAAATATAAATCCTAAACGTAATCTGTTTACACCCGTATACAGAATGAAAATAACATTTATCAAATAGGGATTACTTCCAGTTTCATGAATGTATTTATGTCTAGAGAAGTCAATATCAGAATTATTTCTTTTGGAATATTTAAGTGGGTGATACTTATGTGTATAGTGGTATAGGGGATGAATTCAAGTACGAAGATTCAAAGACACAATCTCAATGCTTTCTCCTTTCCCTTAAATATTCTTCTAGACACATCTACGAATTGTGAATATATTTTGTAAAAAGGTGATACATTTTATTAATTACCGTAAAATAAAAAGCTATAATATTTGTATAAACTAAATTCCCTGAAATATACGCATTTGAATTTTTAAAAAATAGATGCATAAGGAAAAAATTCAAAGTACTTAAAATACATTATGTATTAATTTAACAAACAAACACATTTAGTTATTGACAGAAAGAAGAAAATAATATATTACATACAATATTGAAATTTATAAAATTTTCTAAGCTACGCTATTGTACTCGTAATAAGGGGACAATTCTAGGTTCTCTTGGTTCTTCTGATTGACATATGAAGATATTTTTTTTTAAATAATCATGTACACTGCAAACAATTACCTTATGCAAAACCCACGCAAAACATACGTTATTTACACGTATGTAAGGGAGCATTAGAGGAAATATTACTCTACGTAAGCACATTTTTAAGCAAGCCTAATGATACCATGTGTTCTCTGCCCAATATATTCAAGGAAAGAATTCTTATTCCCGTGTAGCCAAATTCCTCTGTTCTCACACTATAAATCTCTAAGCAATGATTAAAGCTCCACTAGACGGCACCACTGTTTCTCGCAGAGGCATGCCGGGAAGTCGTGGAATTCATGATTCCGTTGACATCATGAAAAGATTGATGCCACTCGATTCTTGAATAATAAACCGAGCTATATAAGCGGTTGAGGGGCCACGACGTCAAATAAACTTCGTATTTTTCCTATGGAGTCCCTTCTTTTTTTGCATATATCAAAGAGATTTACAAATCGAAGGGGGTAAAAAGTGTTTTTCGGCATTTATGCTCGTTTTTATTGTTTGTATAAAGAATGGAATGTATTTAGGAAGTTTTAGAAGGGGTTTTCAAGTTTCGATGCATTTTCAAGTTTTGTGTGTAGGGCAGTAAAAATCTTTCTACTAAGTTACCTTTGAAACTTGTAACAGTTGCATGAAATTTTACCTACATATATTCTATTATAATAAAATGTTTAAAAGAAGTTAATGCAATCTGATATTAACTGAGGTTGAGTGTGTATGAACAGTTTATTTATCTTTCTGTTTCAAAATATCTTACTTTATAAAGGAAGAAACTAATTATGATTCTTGTTAGAACTTGTAATACACAAAGAAATACGCACCATAACCCCATAACTGATTCTAAAACTCAGTATAAGCTCAACCCTATTAAATTGCATTTATAGTTGTTAAATTGTTGTTTGTAACCGTATATGTTTTCTTTCATCACTCCCTTTTCAGAACAATTCTTGTCTGCAGTGATAAAAAATTCATTTAAAACAGTTTATCCTTAGAAAATCTAAATAGAACTTGGATGGTTGAAATATCCTTAAAAATAAATTGAAATACCTAAAAATACTCTTTTGGATTACTATTAGCTATGAAAAAAGTTTGAACGCCGAAGATTTAAATTAAAGTACTTAACTGCAGAAAAACTGCACTACCTTGTTAATATTTTTCTTTCATTAAATTTCAGAAAGTTGGGAAGTTTTCAGTAATAGCTATTCACTTTTTTTTCTTCTTTAAGTTATTGACCATTAATGTTCTATGTATCGTTATTAGAGAGATGTTAGTTTGAGTTTTATTATTAAACGGTTTTATTTCACAGTAATCGTTGTCAAAATACAAATCTTAGAATGTAACTTTTTTTGTGTGTTAAAAGGTTTTAGAAGAAAAATTTACAAAATAATATTTAAACTGCTATTTATAGAAAGTTAGTTAACTAACAAAATTTTTAAAAATTGAGAAATTATAAATCTATAAATAGCTTGTTAGCATTTCAAGAAAGGAAACATTTTTAATTTTCAAATAGAAAATATTGCAGTTTTTTTGATAATTTGGAATTTTCTGTCATAGAGCGTGGATATTTTAATAACATTAATGCGAACATTTTTATTCACAATTCAATTTATTTAAGTTCTAGAACTAGAAGCTTCTATTAGCATCGTTGATTATTTACTTGCACCTGGTAGAATCGTAATGTAAAACTTCATTAATGACAGAAAAATATTTAAAAATTACAGTCCGTAAAATTTACGTTTCGAAATAAGAACTACTTCGTTTGAATTATTTATTACTTGAATTAATTTTTTTTAAATCGAGTTTCCAGCGATAGATCTTTAATTTTTAATTACTTATACATAAACCTGAATACACGCTGAAATAGATTAAACTCAAAAATCAAACACTTTTAATTTTAGGAACTCTAATTAATCATTTTCACCGGAACCATCTTGTTTTAGACAAAGCCAAGAGATGGCGGTACCATCGCATAATTATTCAAATGAGCCCTTCGATAAAACACGGAGGTCTCGAGCCAACAATTAAAGCTATCTCGTAAAAACAACAGCCAGGGAACAAGTGAAGCGCTTAATAACTTTAATTTGGCGACTTTTTTCCGCTACAACCTCGCACGTGCGAGAAGCGATGCTTCAGTGCAACTTCCGCCTCAGTCGCAAATCACTCTCTAGAGAATTCGAATATTTTCCAGATTTGAGGAGGGCCTCCATTTTTTTTCCGGGGTCTGACGATATCTCCACTTAAGTCGGATTATTTTTGTTTCGGCTCTTCCGTTCTATTTGTAGCCCCTCTCATTCGTTTGTTTCTGGGTTTGTGACGATATTGTCGCTTCTCGGCTCGGTGTCTGGGGAATTACATGGTGGATGAGTGCCCTCCTCTGTTGGTTTTGTTCTTTCGCACTTTACTGCTTTTTAGAAGCTGTTGAGTTTTTACTAGCTTTAGTTAGGCTTGTGATTTGAAATGGGCTAAATGGGACGGAAAATATTAGATGATTGTTGGTATTAGCAAAACAAAAGTAGTTTTTAATGAATGCACTAATTAATGTTTCCAAAAAGGGACACAGAAAAAATACATTGTGTTGAGACGAAAGCCCGTACATGATAATAGATAAATGGATTTTTAGTCTTTCATTGGGTGTGGACATCTATTCGAATGTTCAAATGGTCGTAGACCTTACAATTCATCATTTATTAGTATTATTTTTAGCATTCTCATAGATAATACCACTTATACCGAACCATTAACTTTACCAACAAAAATGCTGTATCGAGAGAATAATTTAGAAAAGACGTCTAGCTTTCAACGTTTCTTTTTATGTCTGGGTATTAATGCTTTATGATAGTTAAGGGATATGGAATACATAATACTGTTAAGAGTTACATAAAAAGAAATTTATGTAAAGCAGTTCAAATATTTTACGTGGAACATGTATCTGGCACTTATTTTTTCCCATTTTCTAAAATGTCTCTTTCTCTGTAATGTTGACCTTTCAACAACTTTTCATGTTAATGAATAAAATCACGCGATCCGGAAAATTCTGGATAGATTACACCAAATCTACATGCAATTTACATATTTTTCAAAAGGTTTAGTTTTAAATGTCTCCTTTCCTAACATATAGAAATATTATTTTAGAAATATGTAATATGTAGTATAGCGCTCTATCATAATATCCGATATTAAATTTGAAAACTTTTCTTTAGATATTGGTACAAAAATTGATTGTGCATTTACGTGATTTTTATTATAATTTATCAAATAATACCAGTTTTTACGTTTGTATTGATGTATTAAGTAATCGAACAATGTGATTTTTTAGTATTTGAATCTAAGTACTACACACTAGCTTCGTACAATAATTTCTGTATTTTTTTGCAAGATTCTTTCAATCTTGGAGAGAAATTCTCAAACAGCATTTAAACTTTTTCAATAATTAATAAATTAGGTATTTTTCTAGCTTAAAAAACCCTTACAAACCAGAAGAATTAGTTTACCCAACTTACTTTTAATTCATCTTGCAGCATGGTATAAATAGCTAGATTGATAACTTTATCAGACAGGTAAAACTTTAATTTAAATGTTTTTTATTAAGAGGGATTAGGAACTCAAAACTCTATTAAAATAACTTCATCTTAAAAACTTTAATCTATAAACATTTATGATATTTAGTTCAATCTGTCACATATAATCAGAAGTAATGTCTGTCTACCACAAGTTGAGTTCCCGCCTAGTAGTTGTCTTGTTTTGGTGGGGATTGAAGTGAAGCCGACGGGAGGATTATTGGCAGAATTTTTGCCGATCACAAGCACGGTCTTCTTCTCGGAATTGATGCAGTTGTACGCATATGTTAGAGGCTGGGATTAGTGAACTGTTAAAATAATAAACGAAGAGTACTGATACAAGGCAAAAATTTCCCCCGTTGAAAATGAGGAGAGTCCTGTTGTCTTGGCAACAAATATGTAAACGAGAGCTCAACTTGTGAGAGTCAGACAGTAACTTTCTTTTAAAGGAACATCAATAGACGACATTAGTCATTACGTCACTTGCTTGTTTGGAAACGTTGATTCCATCCGTGATTGGTTCCGTACGGATTTACTTCCAATCACGGAACCAATCACGGATAGAATCAACGTTTCCAAACAAGCAAGTGACGTCACACTAATGTCGTCTATTAAAATACTTAAAAAATATTTAAAATAACAAACAATTTTATTTACATGTTACGATACTTTAATGAAACAAAAGGAGAAGCACACTTTCTGTGAATTCGTTTATAGTTTAACGAGATTTGATGTTCAGTTTTTATGTAGCGTACAACTGCCACAACTGTAGAGTACAACTGCCAAAAATACATCTCTCAACCTTCCGGCAATATAAACATTTTTCTTCTTAATTACTCCTTACCCTTCAATAGGATGTTAACTTCCCATTTCAAATAGAAGTAACTGGGGAAAGTAAGTAGGTCTCGGTCGGCCATTCTTCAGAGAGATCCGGCCCTCGACCGTCCATGTCGCTGGTGACCCATAGCTCCGAGGAGCAGCAAATCACACTGACCTCCTAAAACACAGGTGACAAATGACAGTCCCCAATCTCTACACTTCGATCCTCCAACTTTCTCGGCCGGAGGGGGCAGCATGCATAATAAATGGCGCGAAACTTGAAGGCGCTGCGGTGATTTTGTTGTTTCTTTCCCGTTTTTTGTTTCGTTGTTTGTGTTTTTTTTATTCTTGGAATTTTCCGGATTATTCCTTCGGCTGTATATTTTTTTTAACCGGGAGAAAACAATTTTGACGCACCTGCGTGCGGAGAAATTTATGCTTTCTTCTTCTGAGGGGATGCGGGGATTGCTGAAGGGAAAAAATGGAGGTTTTTCCCTTTCTTTTTCTGGGATGGCGTGATCGGAGGGGTAATCATAAATGCTGGGTGGTGGTGGTGGGATGATAGATAAATGGTGTATCTGTCGGTTTACTTTTTAGCTCGAAATTGGGTTTTGGTATGTCATAACTGAAAACTCAATCCGAAAATCGAAGTAGAAAGTTATGAATTGGTTAAAGGGAAACAATAAACCTTTAAGGGTTTTCTTTTAGTTTCAATGGCAGAGAAAAACGCGCATACAGAATGACCAAAGTATTTTTCTCCAGACATGCCAAAATCAGTTATTACTTTGCGTTACCCAGTTGGCACCTGTGGACCGAATATGGGTTAAAGTATTTTTCTTCAGTGTATCTGGGGCAGTTTCAGCATCTAAAAGAATTTTGGTTATTACAAAAATATTCTATTTACAGGGTGATTATATTTAAAGTTTCTATTCTAAAGGCAATAAAAAGAGAACCATTAATCAGAATGACGTCATATTTCACCGGGGTATTCCTGAACCAAGGTGATATTTCGGGGGTGGTAAAAATATAGTACCAAACTTGACCAATAGGTGGCATGTACTCATCACACCCACTTTAAACCAAACTTGAAACAAGCAAGATATTTCTATTTATCTATTTTGCATGTTTTAGTTCCTTCTTATGGGACTGTAACGTGTAACGAATACAGCGCCCCATATGAGGCAATTCTGTCTTATTTTTCTTACCTTCAAAATACCCCTTCTGCTTCAGGAATAGTCATGTGAATTATGTAGTCATTCTGACCCCGGGTTCTTTTTTGTAGTCTTTCAAAATCGAAAATTTAGTTATAAAATCCACCTTCCATGTAGATTCAAGGGTATTTTGATTAAGGGTGTTTAATAATAAAAATCCTTCAATACTTCTTGTATCATTTACATTGGAAAGTAATTCCCCATTATGCAAAACATCGAGCCAATTTCCCCCTCATTTTTAAATAAATTAAATTATTCCAAAGATGAATTGAGTGAATACATTATTTCAACAATGCGTTAATATTCCACAGCAATTACAGCAATTACAATTACAGCAATTAATGCAGTTACAATTCCTATACACATTTTTTGTGTAACTAAAATTGAAAACAAGATTTTTATTTTAAGTTTATAAAAAAACGATATTAAACTAAAACTTGTTGGTTCAAAACATTCAATTAAGAAATTAAAGGCTTATTTTTGAAGTATACTCGCATGTGAAAGTGCTTTTCCATAGCATCGAGGCTATACTTTAGTCTGAAAATAGAAATGGAAAACTATCCGATATTGGTATTCAAAAATCGATTCGAAACGGGGATACAAATAATATCGGTTATCAATATCCTTCAGAAAGGTGTCAGAATTTCACGGATCGGAAGTCATGAAAATTTTCCCACGAGATACATTTTAAAAGAATTTTTATTGGAAGCGTATTGTAATGTATTTTTGCTTTTTTTTTCAACTGAATAGTGTAGATGAAAGGTTTAAAGGTTTCAAGACAACGATATTCGATTAGCACTATAATTTGAAGAAATAGTTTGTTCTAGTGGGATTTCTGCTTAAAAGTATTGAAAGTATAATAACATCCATGTTTTGTGTGTTGACAATTCGATGAGAAAAGTTTCGAAAGAGTATCTGTTTTACGCATAATTTTTCCGTTTTTATGTGAAATACTTTCGAAAATAAAATGATACTTTAAAACTAAAATTGGCATTCAATATGGCACCATCTCAAAATTGAAATATTGTATTTTTTTTAAACTCTTTATATCACAAGTGTAAAAATACACTACATGAAACAAGCACTTAAATCAAAAGTTCATTCCATACCAACTTTACCACATCCAAAACAGACTCCATCGGATGGTTAAATATAGGGTCATCTGACAGTATTAAGTGTCGTTCTTCTTCCTTGTACCAAATGTTACCACATGTACCCTAAAGGAGGTAAATCATATATAGGATATCCTATTATGAAAAAAAATGTTACAACTCCTAATTTGTAACAGATATTTGAGCTTCAAATAAGGAACAAGGCCCATTTCCGATATTTTACAAATTTTTACACGAATTTCATCTCCAATTTTGTTCTTTCATTAAGTGTATTGTTTACGTAAGTCAAAGGCTCAATAATTTCTTTGTAATATTCAGCAACAAAATGTATTTTCCGTATAAGAACAACACATTTGCTGGCCTTTAGAGAATACCGCCAGAAACTCAAAACTATGACTGCGATCACAGTCAATCCAAAAAGCTCATTCATGTCTTGTCGGTAATGAATATTTTACAATACTAAAAGCAACCAATAATAACAACTTATGATTAGGTAATGTAATTTCCGTTTTTTAAAACTGCTACTTTTTCTCCTCTCAGTATGCTTCGGTAGAGACGCTCCCTAAAAATGCAATTTTTCGCCATTTCACTGATAAAGATTCTTAAAAAAAAGCATTATCTAAGTAACACAGACACTACTTCAATCGATTTGTGGTGAACAGGGAAAAATGACGCTTTGGTAGTTAGTAATCAGTAATTATTTTGTTTTCTCCAGTTTCAATAAACGCTTTGATGTTTCCAGATTTTCCCTCCATAACTAAACCTTAATTTAAAAAACACTATTCCGTGCAGTAAACCAAAAAAAAAATCTTAAAACGCTAGTAAGGTTTAAATTATACTCAGCTTTCGTAATACCACGATCTCCATTTCTTTTAATCACCACGAAACAATTCCGTCGCATCGCATTACTCCGTTTAAAAATCCCCACTTTGTTCTCAGGGAAAAACGGGAAAATGAGCCTTATTCGGAGATAAATCTCGCCCTCCCCCCTCCGAAAAAACATCCTCCCGATCACGCATAAGGGCGGATGGACATGGTGCGCTTTCTCGCGACGCGATTCACTTGGAACACGTGAAAACGAATCAGATCAGCTTCCAAATAATAACCAACCCATGCACAACACGTGAAATTATGTTTCTTCTAACGATGTACATTATTGCTGTTCGGAACTGAGAAATGCGTTCAAACATAACGATTATCTTCAGATACAGTTAGCATGTCTAATCTACGTATCAGAAGTACTTAGTAAAATCGTTACAACCACTCCCAAAAACGCCTATGTTCTTGTTCGGTCAATTTTAACTAAGTAGTTTTTTGGAGTACCTGGACGATGTAGCGCAACATGCTAGAGCCAGCAATCATTATTCCCATTATATTTTTTTGGAAACTAAGCCATTCGTCACGCGTATCTGTAAAACACCTATTCTAGCCAAACTTTTAATGCGTTTTTCTTGAAACTGGAAAAATACACATTAGCGTTTTTTTGTGGGTAGTAAAATATGTATTCATGGAAATTTTCATCTAATATGCATACACTGCATTATGTGTGGCTTACATGAGAAAGGGACTCAACTACTCTGTACGAGGTTAAGCCAAATATGGCGATTTTTGATCGCTTTGTTTTGCGCCATGTTATTTGTGATACTATCACTAGCACACTGATCACCCGCTATCCAGCTTGGCGAGATTTTGGAAATTAGCTCGTTTGATGGCGTATTTCTACCACTTTCAATAGACTATCTATAAGTGTCTTAGTGCCTGTAAGCTGACGTTATTGCATTATTAAGGTCAAGGTAGGTCAAGTTAAGTCCAGTCCTGTGCACTTAAGTCATTGAGACTACTGTAGAAAAAGCGTCAAGCGCTGGGAACCAATATTAGGATCTCAAAGTGCTTAACCCAAGAAACTCAAACCACAGAGTACCAGAACAGATGGTTGATGGCCATAAGCGATAAATCGGAAAAAATATTTGGGATGCTTGTGAAAGGGGATCTAGTGGCCCTGAGATCGCATTCACTACTCATGAAACTCGTGCCTCCTTTGTTACGTCACGAAAGATGTAAAAGAATAATCACAACCCTAAAATACACTTCCGAAAGTGAAAGATTGAATGAACACGTCAGAGCCAATCATAGTTGATGAGATTGACATTTGCAGTGCTGCCTTCTACCATGAGACGGAATTTGAAAATATAGTTTTGGACCCTCTTATCAGGTTTTTGTTCTGTGGCACAACCGTTCAAGATTTTTAGAAATTTTGTCATGTATGACCAAATTTCGTTTACTTCTGGTCGCAGTTACGTAAACTGGTCATATTTGGTACGAGCTGTGGTACTATAGGGAACGCATGAATCGCGTCGCGTTTATGGAGACATGCCCATCCGCCCTGAGAGGGGCATAAATACGAATTTCGCAGTTTCTTTAAAAGATAAATCCTCATCCACGTTAACGAACGAACGGTCCTCTAAAAATGAACAAGGGGGAGAGAATAATGATCTCTTCGGAAAAGAGAGAAAAAAGATCTCCCGTTTCGAGAGCCATTTCGGATCATCGAGAGAGGATCCTTGAATTAGAGCATTCATTACTTTTCTCTCAAAAGTGATGGTCGGTTATTACAGAATGGATGGCAGCGGCTCTTTTTGATGAGTCTGATTCAGCTTTTTGCCCAAATCACGGCAGCGTGGTGCGAAATGAGAATATGATTAACCTTCTTGGGGAGGAACGCAGTTAGTAATTTGTCATGGGCCATGAAAAAAAAATGTGTTTGCATGATGTGTTTTATACGCTTGTCTTGCTTATCACTTAAACACCGTGTTTAGGGAAAGTAAGATGCATGGAGTTTGTTGCTGATGGAGCGATAGCGGGGAGGTCCTGTTTTAGGTGCTTTTAACAAGGTTGCTGCTCTCATTACTCTTGGTTAAAAAAAAGAACTATTTTCAGGGTCGCATCCAAGGGGCGGTAGAGGTTCAACCCACCTTGAAATTTTGACATAAATTTTTATAATGTTTTTCATCCTTGAAAATTATGTGACTTAAGAGAAGCGGCCCTTTTGAGTGTAACCCAAAGGGTCTAAAAATGAGTTGATACACTACTTTCAAGGGTAAAAAAATACAAAAAAATTTCAGGGAGAGGAACCTTAGACTCCACAGACTCCACAATTTTAATTGGGATTCACATTGTAGACACAGTTTTTAAATTTAGTTCAGCACCAAAATTAAAATCCTGTGCTTAAGACAGCTAAAACTTAACCATCAAAAGTACCTACTCGTAAGGATGTGCCTCAGAAGGTAATGTTGATTCAACCCCCCCCCCTAAACAAAAGTCTGATTATGGTCCTGTCTGGTTTAGATCAGTTTACTGTTTAGTGCAGTGTACGAAATTTTAGCTTGTGAACTCGTCATTAGAGATCTAATATTTATGCCTGTCGAGCCAATTTTGTAATTTCATTGTGTTTCAAATTAAACTATAGACGAGTTAAAATCCGGAGGGACATGTTAATTTGACAAGAAATTCCTAGAGCTCTGCCTTTGGCATTGAAGATGAATCTTATAATGGTATCGGTGTGAATAATATAAGATAATATAAGCGAAAGTGGTTCGGGTTTTGTAACGCCATTTAGTTTACAACCTTTACTTCTTATATGAATAAATATTTATTATTCACTTATTTAAAGACTTATTTGAATAAAAATTTAACATTTAAATTTTGTATAAATTTTTCTAGACTAAATCGATTTTTATACTCAGTTTTGTGTAGGGATATATCCTTTTATTATAGTTTAAAAAGTTACTAATGATTTTTAAACCTCTGAATAAAATCTATATCTATATAGTTCCGCCACAAAACGATGATAGTGATAGTATAAATATGTAAAAATAACAAATGTGTTAAATTTTTAACACATTTGCAAAGCATTTAACTTAACTAAATGTCCACTTAATTAAAATCACAAATATATTTAAATTGAAAGCTAAACACTTTATAAACGATTGACACACTTGTGGAGTAAGGTAAGCCGCCTACACACTAAGTAACTAATCTAATGGGAGTATAAAAACATATTTTATTTGTGAAAAAAACTGTTTACTAATGACTTAGTCAACTGTAATTTGACAAATGTATCAAAAAACCGTTTTTAAAGATTAAATGTAAAACAAATGCATTTATTCAGTTTTTCGATACTTTTTCAAATGTGAAGGATTTTTCCAGACGAATTATCTTAGAGATACTGAAAATACATACAACGCTTTCATTTCGAAGCAGGATATTCGGATGGGGTAAAATCCGATACATTCTCTTACGCGGGAACATTTTATTTCCCGAAATTAAATAAAGGCTCTAAAATCGATCCGAATGTCTAGATACCTTATTGGGATATTAAAATTTTATCGCTATGTTGCGAATACACATAATTTAATCGAAAGTATAAAATCACTGAGCCCCCATACACGGCTTTCTTATCTATCGCGAGTTTACCGTTCTCGGTCCCATTAATTTCTTTTTCGGTTGCTTTTCCGGGAATAAAAACTGATGCATTAGTGTGTGTGGGTGATCTATTAATATTTACCGATGGAAGTTGCATTTAATATCAGCATATTACTGCTCTTAAATAAGGCCCTTGAGGTTGGTTGATCTTTCGAATTCAGGGATTTGGACCTCTAATGGAATCCTAGTAAAGTAATATGCTGCGATGTAGGGAGTTGGCTTTATGAGAAGTCATTTCTGGCGATGGCTAAATCACCAGAGTACTGATTGCATCCATAAAACTTTTTGTAGGTAGAGACGGATACGGAGAAATTAGTTTTCGAGTATTGAAGTTGTTTCTGGAATTCTACGGAAATTTTAAGCATAAGCACTTAATGTTATTCCAGAAATAAATATAATGTAATACGGGGTCACTTAAATTTATAAGATTACTCATTTTGATTGTATACATTTGTATCCAGTGAACTTTCAAACTATATTTGATGAATAATTTCTCAAATTCCCATAAAATAAAAGAATGGAAGTAGAAGTTAAATGAGTTGGTCTTCAGCCTGCGTCATGTTTAAAAATAAAAGTTGCTGATTTCTAAATAATTTTTTGTATCTAAAACTTTCTATTCATATAATGGGGGAACCATCATATTTTGTAGAAAATATCTCCATAAAATGGGTTTAAAACCACCATACAGCTACATTAGATGTCTTGTCAAATATCTATTTCAGAAAATATTAATTTGAATCATTAAGACCTCTTTTTTTAAATTTGCTTAAAAGATACTTTCATACGATTATCCTTTAGATAGAGGATTGTCTTAAAAGATAAAGTTTTATTAAAAGAAATTAAAAAACTTGATTTTACTAATAAAATGTTTTGAAATGTTAAACTCCTCTATTTTAAAAATGTTGCTGCTTTAATATATTTAGATTTACTCTTGGAATAAATATTTTACATACTTTCTGTAAGGAAAACTTGAAAGAAACCGCACAGTATTTGTTCCCGAGTCCCCTTTTCCTCTATGTATGTTTTCTTTACATAACTGGTACTGAAACTATTGTTTCCATTTCATATCCATCTGAAAGACTTCTTATTCCAGGATGAAGTACTCCAATACTTTTAGCATTCCTTAGTCTTGATTTTTTTCCAATGGTGGGTAAAAAAAAAAAACTTCTATAAAATTTTCTGCAAGTCAGGGTGTATTTGTATTTTACTTTAGATTTAATTATTTCTTGTTTCTGAGTGTGTAAATATTGAATACGTTTTTTGAATAGATTAGGGGTTTGTAACTTTCAATTTGGTCGTATTTATGGTAATTTATACAGGTTGAAAGAATGCAAACAATATTTAATTACTTAGATTTAAAAAAAAAATATGATAAAGTGGGATATTATGAAAAGTTCTCTTTAAATTCGATGTATCTACGCATTTTATAATTAAGAAAATGTTTCCTGGGTTTTTTTTCAGATAGACTGGAACTATTTAGATATATAGGAGAAGTAGAAATAAAATTTTAATTGCAATAAAATTTAACTTTAGATCTCCTTCAAATTAATTAGGAATGATGCTTAATAAAAGTAGTTCAAACTAACCAAGTATTAACTATGTTTAATTTCAAAAATAAAAATTTGTCGCATCTATATTAAAGAGAAAATTTCTTTGAAAAGCATAATGGAATCTATTTTTATACTTCATTATTTTTATAAATAAATTAATGAAGGAATTTATAAAGTCTTAATTTCAGGAATTCTTTGCTTCGAAGAAAATTTAAGTACTTCTAATAGTTCCTTTGAATTTTCTATAAAAATAGAATAAGATCATTATTTCTAGTTTTTAAATAACTTTAACATTAAATACACTTCAACGGATTTCTATCTAAACAACCCAAAATGCATTTGATAAAATTTTGAAATAAAGCGTTATTTTTTTATATAGAGAAATCCTTCAAAAAAATTATTCTATTCTTGGAAACTGTTTTAGAAACATGTTTATAACTTTCACATTTCCTGGAATATTCCTGTTACACTTTGTGCACCTTTTGTTTTTCATTGAAAGAGATAATCAAGGACTTTAAGGGATAAGGTGTCTATACAGTTGAACATTTTGTTTAGAGGAGGACTGAGAGCCCAAAACGTTTGCATTGCCTTGACTTTTTAAACTTGAAAAGAAATAGCCTTAATGTTTGAAAAAAAAAATATTGCCTATACCCGAGGTTCCCAAACTATGAGCCACGGCCCACTGGTGTGTAACGAATGATTTTTTACTTGTTGACTACAAAATTTTGTTCATATATTTGAAAATGTCTTTTTAAAATAGTCAAATTTCATAATTATTTCTGGAGGAGGACCCCTAGATACCCCTTTTTAACGTTAAACTCAATTGAAAAATTTTGTAGTTACAATGCCGTCACTAAATTTTCTAATAAAGCTACATTTCCGCTCTGTTATAAAAATTATTATTATAAAAATATTTGGTTGCGGTTTTGGGGGGCATTGAAAAATATGATGAACTTAGGAAAAGGCGGGAATAATGCAGAGAAATTCTGATTCTTCGCTAGTCAAATTAGTTTCTGTCAGAAACTAATTTTAGAAACTTTCTGAATACAAATAACTGATAATAACATCTTAACTGAAGATGAGGTAGGTCGCGTTAGATTCTGTTTATAAGTGTACACGAGTTTGGGAACCCCTTCCCTATACTGTTATCTTTAATTTTCCGATAGTTATGAATAGTTGTGTTGCAGTTAAGATAAAGTCGACTGCTTTTTTTCATAAACCCAGGACATTTTTATTGAAATAAAATCCTGTTGTTTTCTAATGCTACTTGGAATATTCAAGCTCCATCCGCAAAGGCGTACAGTAAGTAAGGCAAAGGGGTGAGGCTCCTTAGAAAGTTGAGAAAGTGAGACTCATAAGTGGAAGAAGTCCGACTTAAGTCTCGAATGATGGAAACTACTACCATCTATCACCACCTCCACAATTTTGCCATGTCAGAGAAGGGGCGGGAAATAATCTCCCGACGACCTGAACCCGTGGTAAACTACGCCATGGCCAACCACAGGACTTTCGAATTCACAGATTTAACGAGCGTGCATATACTCGGTGGGTCTTTTAGTGGTGTCTGGAATTGAACGCGGGACCCTCCGATCCCGAAGATGATGCCGAAAGACCACTAGGCTCCCAATAAAATCATTGCAGACAAAAACGAGAACGATATCTCTAGATATAAAACCACAATTTGCTACGGTCCCCAAATGTTCAATACCAGAAGCGCAATTTCGCAATTAAAAAATACGATACTTTCCGCCCCAACAAAAATAAACGCACTTTCCAAATATATCACCAGGCAACCATCTAAAACATGTATTAATACTCAAAAGAAACGAACGTCAGATCTGTTAAAAAGAACTTAAACCGTGATCAGACACGGAAGAAGGATTCTTCGAAAAAAACACCGCGAGGATTATGAACTTTGATGGAAAGCAATTTATTAATACATCTCCCTTTCTTATTCCGTTTCGAGCCTTTCGTGACAGTTATGGATGTAGTTTACGATATTAGTGGCGTTGGAATAAGAAACGAAAGTTTCCCATAAAAACTCTGAAAACCGAGGCAGAGTTAAATCCGAGTAATAAACATTTCTGAAGCGAAGAAAAATGGTGTAATGGCGTCCAGGCTTTTCCGAAAATGTTAATCCTGCTGCTTTAGGATCGGAACTAAAGCCCGAGTGAAAAGTGTTTGCATAAATTATAACTTATTCTCTGGTGATGAGGGGAGATATAACGGTGATAATCTTCTGCCCCTGAAAGTTTGGGTTAAAGTACTCCGAATTCGCTTTGGTGTTTTGTTTTCTCTGAGAGCTATTTAGAGGATTATATATTGGGTAATTTTTACGCAAAATGACGTTGATGATGACGAGGCTTGATTTTGTTATTTGAACTCTTTGCACGCACGAATCAAATTTTGATCATTGAAACCCATTTCGAAAGCTTATGATCGGAAAAGTTTATTGTTGTGTTCGGTTTCTAAAATGTGAACATTTATTGTAAAAAAAAAGTAATCTACGTAGTTCCTAAACAAAACTTTTAGAGAGTGGTTTTTACTGTTAGTAAAACAGGGAACATGATTGGTACTTACAGAGAACTAAAAATATAGTTTTATAGAGAAATTACTAAAACAGAGAACAAAATTAAAGTTTTTACGAATGAATTGCCTTTTTGCGAGATTTACCTGCAAGTTAGAACAAGGGTGCAGTTGAAAAAAATGGAATGCGGAATAATAAAAAAAATATTTGACTCAATGGAATTAACAATAATTATATTTATTCTTTTTTATTTTAGGTATTTTAAGTTTACTTTTTACAACTTTTCATAAATAGATATATAAGGGTTATGTTTGAGTTTTATTGTGAACCCACTGTTTTGCGGATTAGTTGTTATCAGATAGTCAACTAATGTGCAAAAATTCCTTGGTGCTTAAAATCTTTAAGCTATTTAAAATTGGCTGAAATGGTCCATCAAAATAAAAATTTGCGTTACGAACTTGAATAAAAATTAATTACACCAAAATTGTCAAACTAGACAATGAAATAAACTAACCAAAAAGTTTTAATAACATGGGGGTCTCCTCCTGAATTTTTTTTTTAAAATATCCCTAAAAACAAACTTTTAACACATTAATTGCAAAGAGGTGATTTTTTTTTACATCTTAAAGTAGTATATTGGGAAGGTGATTAAACCTATTATTGCCCCCAAATGACGCTACAGAGGGAGAAGTGAGTTGAATACTTCTACTTCTTTGTTTCACCACGCAATTTGAATATCCCTTTCCCCCCGAGCAACGGCGTGTATATCAGCTAGTTATATAATAAAATAATTAATATATCTATATTTATTCACTGCATGGTATTTTTCCATTATCAAAAATGCTATCATTCTGCGCTATGTCACATGTTACGCATCCCTAAAGAGGGCTACCTACAGCATTGAATACAAATAATACCTTCTGTTTCAATTAAAACTAATTATTTCAATATACATTTTCTACTGACATCCAAGAAAACTTGTTAATGAAATTAAATAACGACTAACACTCGATTGATGAAACTAGTAGTATATGAAATGTGCATCATGAACACGTTAGTAAAAGGCTTTAAATTATAATCCTTGAAGAATTATCATCTCCTCTTGAGACTCAAAATGCGTAAATGACCCTAAAAGCTCTCAATGCTTCATTACTCGAGTTAGGATAGAAACAGTCATTGGAGTGGAAACAATAGCATTTTAATTGAATTGAAGTTGTGGTGTGTAAGTTGTCTTTTCCTGCTTGTTTCCGGATTTAAATTACACTTTTCCACTCTGATCTGATGCGAATGAATGGAAGGAGAGAATAGAATATCATTCAATACGATGGTTACGATGAGGTTGATATTTTTAAATTAGATTTCGTGATTAATTAGTTAAACATCATTGTTCCACCCCTCTTGATCCAAGTAGATATCTAAATAATCTTATAAATTGGGGCAATTATTTAAATTATGTACCCTCTAAATATATTTCAAACTTTATGCAACGGCTTGCTCTTGCACAATATACAACTTAAAGTATTTAATTCTAAGATGATATAATATGTGTTTTATTATTTATTTGTAAATACAAAATACAAATTATCATTGGTAGTTGTTTTAAACACAGAAACACTATGAGAATCAAGGTTTTTCATTTTAAATTTCCTTTTAAGAGCAATGCATTTCAAGACTTTATGTCATAGAAAAAAATATCCACACAAGTCCTTATCAAAGCATAAAATATTTTATGCATGTAAAATACATTACTTATAAAAAAAATCCACCACACCACTTTTCCCTTTCCGAGGGAAAAAAACTTTCAGTTAAAACACAGCAAAAACCTCTTAGCTCCCCTTAAAACACACAACCCCCCCACCAACATTAACACTCGTCATATCGGGGAAAGAAAGACTGAATAAATGACTAAAGACAAGGGGTAACTTATGATTTAAAACAAACCAGGAGCAATATCAGCGATTTCGGCGAAAGATATACATTAAAGTAATAAATCTAAGGAATGGTTCTGCCAGTCCAAAGCAGCATCGGAAAACATTCTTTTTACTTTAAAAAGAAAAGGAGAGAGAGAAAGAGTAATAAATGAGAAGTGACATTAAGACACAAATCCACTTTCTTAAATGAATGATGTCCCACCGATCGTTAGACCTCGGCAGGACTCGGTAATCCTCGGGCTATATAAGGAATTGTATTTTCGAGAGTTTCCGCTCCTAATGCCCGCGCCCATTATAACTAAGTTATTAATTAGGGGTGAATGCGACTTTCTTCACATAACATTAAAGGACTTTTGAAATTTCATTTTCCTTTGTTAGGGAACGAAACACCCTCCTCTAATGCAATTTTTGCGTTTTGCTGCTAAAGGGAGTTTTAAAGAAGATGATGATGGAAAGTTACGGTCGGTTTGGTTTCGCCCCGTTGTTTCAGAGATGCGTAAAACGAGTCAGTTTCTTGAGTTTTCTGAAGTATTTGAGCGAGAATTCTTAATTGGCATAAATTTTTGGCGATGTATTTTCGGGAAAGTTTTAAGTAAGATGCGGGTTTAATTCGAGCGAGAAATCGATAGGTTTATACGCTTTCGTCATTTCTTGAACGATTGAACATTCAGAGGTATTGGGAATAGATAATCAGATCATTTTGTTATGAGTTATTGCAGCTATTTAGTGTTATTGAACGTAACTGTAACTTAATTCCTTGTTTCAAGCACTACTTTTAGAGATTTTCCAAACGCAGCTCGATGGTATATATCTATAAATCAATTCTGTATTTTAATACTTGATCTATCTTAAAAAATATATTGATGATATAACAATAAACAATAAACAGTATAGCATAATAAAGTGCAGATGGGAAGAAAATACTCCTATGTCCCAATTATTCTCATCTTTAAAGTATTGAATTCTAGAATTAAAAGTCCATAGATGTATGTAATTTAGATGAATGTAATACATTTGTTCAAAACGGATTTTGTCCAGTATTGTTTCTGAAACATTCATAACAAATACATGTACTTTAATATTCCTACTTGATACTACAAGCATGAAAAATAAAACAACTTTTCTGCTACAAACTCATACAAAGTTTCATTTTAAGTATTCTTTCTTGTGTAGGTAGTGTGTATCTATATGTAGGGGGCAACAGTACTTCACATCCGTGGCCACAGATGCCCCCTATAGGTAACATGAAGTAAGTACTGATAAAGGCATGTTTGTTGGTTCATGAACTCTTTTACAAATGTAACTATTCAATTACCTGCCATTGAAAAAAAAATATTTCTTGTGTATTGTACTTACGTGTTATTTCCTTTTAATATTTCATATATTTTTATTTATAAATAAACAAAATTGTCATAGTTTTTCTTCCATCTTTCCCATTTTTATACTTTTTCGGAAATCCCCCCCCCCCTGGTTAAAAGACAGTTCGTTTTACGATATAGATATAGCTTGTGACAAGCATTGCTGATACCATTGGGAAAATATTACTTCGGTTTAGGATTACAATGTCAACATTCCGCGCCAATACGTTTCAGTTACATGAGGTTTGTTTTCCGAGCTCCTTCATTGCGTCGAATCTTAACTGAACTATTGAGTAAATACCTCAAAACACACAGATATAAATCAGATTCTCGTATCGACACTACATCCAAAAACGCTTTTTTGCGGACAGGCATCACTGCGACAGATTTTTATCGGTGACCAACTAAGTCGGTAAGTTGTCAAGTAAACGGATGAAGGCTTCATCCATGGAAGGGAAATAAATGACTTGAAAGTAATTGCTGTCGCTGGAAGCCATAGGAGAACATCAATTCTGGGGGACCGAGGAAGAAAACTTCCCGCGCAACGTGATGAACGTGAGGGATTAAGTCGTCCGGGAAGACTCATCTTCTATTTGCATTTGAAAGGGGGATAGTGAAAAAATGATGGAGATCGGCCGGGTGTATATTAAGATCTGGGGAGGATGTTTCTGTAATGGTGATTAAAAGGCTGTATGTCAGTTCGATTTTTGATGGAGGTGTAAGTTACATGGTTTGTGTTAGGATAATTAATTTTGGTGTAGGTTGTTTATTAAATAGGTTTATTTTTAAAAATAAAAATTTGTTTCTGGTATGATGGACCGTGGTGTAGTTAAAGACGTTCCAGAAGATTCCTCGCTCACTGCGGGTGTCATTAGTGTGGGTGATTAACACCTGGTGGTTGACTTCGGATGCTTCGTTGATTTAGTTGATTGGTTTGTTTTTGTAGTAAAACAATAATCAAATGCTGAAAAAAAGTATATTCATTAGAAAATAACCAATTATAGTAGCAGATCTGTAAGTGCACTATTTGACAATCCAGAAGACACCATTTGAAAAATATCGGGTGTGAATCCCTAAATAAGAAAGTAAAACATATTTTATGGACTCACATAAGATATCTAAATGTTTATTAATTTTTTAAGTTAAAACTATGATGGAGAATAAATATGTAGTAATATTTCAGTAAATAAGATTGGTTTCTTAAAATAGAGTTTATCACTACTATATAAAACATTTTAGCACTTTAGGGAAATAATTAATAAATTTTAAATGTATAAACTTATTTTTGAGTGAAATATAATATGAAACGCCATTAATATGAAAAGGATGTTGATTTTATTGGTTTGAACAAACATAAACTTCAGATTTGAACGTTTGAATCCCTTTTACTTACAAGATATAATAACAAAAATAGTAAAACAGCTACACTGATATGCATTCAAAAGAAAAACTTGTCTTCTAACTGCAAATTCCGATGGACAACTTATACTTAATCCAAACAAAAAATAGTGCATTTGCAGTTATTTCGCCTTTATTCAAACTGCGACTGCAGTCCTATCCGGTAAAATCCAGGATATATTTTTTAAGGGGGGAAACGGAGCCTTTTCGTGTGACATCGGCCGTTCCAATATCCAGGAAGATCGAAGGAGGAAGTATTGCGCCTCTCCTGAGATTAAGATGACAAGATCTCCGAGAAACTCGATATTTCTCTGCAGCAAATGCACTTTAAAAAGTTATTTCCACCACAAAAATCGAAGACCGGTTTGTTTTGGAGAGCCGGTTCACTAGTCGAGGAGTGGAAACTTGACAAATTATTTTAGGGCTCTTTTTCGGGAAGGAAGGGTAAGTGACAGTTGTTTAGAGGCGTTGAGAGGTTTAAGGGGACAAGTGGCTCAATCGAAAGACTTTTGGGAAAGGATTTCGATCACATTGTGTCTTGGTTTTTCCCTGCGAAAGTGGCTAACAGACGCAGATTGAAGTTGTTACTGAATCGGCGTGAGTTTTTGACAAGGTAATCATGGGATGTGATTTAAAAATGTCTATTTTTGAAATTAAAGATGTGACTTGAGTGCGACTGCTTTTCCTGAAAAAGCTATCAGAAAGGGGATACGATTTGCATTACTCGGAGCATAATAAAGTGCTGAAAAAATTACCACCTTTACTATCTGAAAGAATTTAGCTCAAATTATTTGCATTAAATTACACTCCATTCTGTTTAATCATCTTTTTATGCATTTTAAAGTTAATTAAATAAAAATAAGGGAAACCTAAAACCCAAAAACATTCAGTTACGTTAGAAATATGACCAGTTAAACATAGAAATAAATAAGTTTTCAAGTAAAATAAAAAATAGTTGATTTAACTTTTGAAAAGACTATTATCTATTATAAATTTATATTTTATATGTATACAGAATGGATATTTAATAAGACTATTTATAAATATCCATCTTTAATTAATTTTTAAACGCACAGTAAAAGCAATAGAGTGTTTTCAGGTGACGTCACGACCAGTTTCTCTTAACTGTTAACCTCTGTAGGGCAATTAACCTTATGTGGTTGTTTGTAAACAATTATTTGTTTTGTTTGTTATACCAGCTTTTGTACGGTCCAGACCTAGCGTATTATCGGTAAAAATGCCAAACTGTTGTGCTGTTGTAGGTTGTTCGTCTCGAGGAATCCGGGATCCGAATAATTTTTTTAGAATTCCAGCATTTCCTACAAGAGGATCTCCTGAATCCGTAAAATTGAAGAAAGAAAGACGTCAGAAATGGATTGCTGTTTTAAAGCGATCAGACTTAACTGAATCAAAATTAAAGTATGCAACAATCTGTGATAGGCATTTTATAACTGGTAAGTTGATTTTATAACTGATAAGTTGATTATATAACTGATAAGTTGATTATATAATAGTGAATTAGAAACAAATTATGTGTAATTTCAATGCAACGGAACAGTTTTAGTATAGCCGCCCTGGTAAATGAAGCGAATCCGGGCTGCAGCTGAACTTCGCGAATTTTTTCGTCGCCAAGTATGATGCCAAACAACTAAACCAAGTACGATAATCGGTCGCCAAATTTGGCGATTTAAATCTGGAGCCCGGATTCGCTTCATTAACCTAGGAGGGTAAACCCTATTGACGACGTTTCTTAAAGACGATTCTATATAATGCATCCTAACACAGAGGTGCAGAAAGTGTGTTTAATTCAGAGATTTCCACAAAATTTTGCTACTTATTATAGTTTTATATAAGCCCTCAGTATTGTATGTATAAGATTTTGTCTTGCTGTGGTGATGTTTTACACCCTCCCATATTTTTGTGTGTTTTTAAACTCTTATCTTTATTTCAAATTCCCGCTGTCAATTTTTAAGCTTAATTCATTCTTTCTTATGTCAAACAAACCTTTTCCATCACGCGCATCTCATAAATATTATTCTCAATCGAAATTATTCTGTTTTGTTCGTCCGTTTGCGTTTGCCTACTTTTCATCGCTCCCAGCCTTTCTTATACTATTTGATTCCTCCTTTCGGTCGCCTCTCTAGTCATAACTTTTCCTGTACAACGTAATCAGGCTATCGCCAATACTTAAAATTAATTGTGGAGATAAGTACGCCTTATAGTAACCCATTTAAAATTCTGCAATATATTTCTTTACTTCATTGGCACATTTTCTGGCGTTCGCCATTGGGGTTACTTTAGACCTTTTTATTCTGCTCCCCAAGAGGTCTTACATACACTTCCCGAATCTAAATTGCCAACAAATCTGCCCCTTTGCGTAATGGTGCTCGTGCGGTTTGCAGCGGCCCTTGTCTAAAGTGAATAAGTTATAGCTTGGTCATGAAAAGTAAACAGTTGGCCTGCTAAAAACATCTTCAGTTTGGACTCCATCTTCCTGAGTTCTTTGGCAGCATGAACTTCTTTATCCCAACTTCTACTAGAGTTAACCGGGTGAATCTATTGTTCTTCGCGGCATCTACTTCAATCTACATCGGATCAACCAGGCAATTCCTGATTCCATCTTCACCCCTCTATAGTCCGTGTTCCTGCTGAACTATAGACTGCTCCATTCTCCTGTCCTACCCGATGACATACTCAGTGGTTCTACCCCTTCCTTTCCTTACCGAACAATTTTTTACTACCTTCTCAAACATCTGATCGTCTCATCTCATCAGATCTTTCGTATTTCCCTTTCGGTATGTTGACACCTTTCATCTCCAACATTTGTCCATTTACAACCAGTTGAAGTGATCAGAACCTAGTTTTTGCCCCCTTCTTTTTTTTCTCTTACTTAAACTTAATTTTCCACTGCCCCCATACTTGCTTTAGATTGGCATCAAACTCCTCTCAATTTGCATTAAAGCACAAAATTGTCAAATTATGACAATTTTACTTCTAACAAAATCTTTCAGGGAATGCTAATATATACATTTTTTTACAGTGATCTTGCACATCTTTTTATTAATAAAAAGGGAATCTGAAATTTTGTTGCTCACATTTTTTAAAAATAAAATCAACAACACTTTTTTGGCACACCTATCTACTCCAATTTACTTAATATTAAATAGAATATTTTTTGGCATATTTAATATTTTTTACTAAAATATTAAGATTGTACTTATAATTTATCCTTACATTTTCAGGACGCCCAGCAGCATTATCTGATGTTCTGCATCCAGATTGGACTCCTCAACTTCTGATGGGATACAATAAAAAACTTGTTTCAACTTCACTTATGAAAAGGTATCATCGGGCAAAGTTTTGCTCCAGAGCCAGCAGTGCCCAGGCTAGATCAACTTCTGAAGATTCTGTTCTTCTGAAGAGGACTATTGAACCAGGTGGATCTTTTGAAATGGAAGATAATGTTTCTGAAGCAGACATTTCTTCAACTGCTGAAATTTCTACAATTTCTGAATATGAATATTCTATTCTTCTAAGGAAAACTGTTGAACCAGATGGATCTTTTGAAGTGGAAGACAATGCTACTGAAGCAGATATTTCTTTAACTGCTGAAATTTCTACAATTTCTGAATATGAAGATTCTATTCTTCTAAAGAATACTATTGGACCAGATGGATCTTTTGAAAGGGAAGACAATGCTACTGAAGCAGATATTTCTTTAACTGCTGAAATTTTTACTGTTTCTAAGTGTGATTTTGCAATGCAAACTATGCCTACTGAAAAATGTTCAGTCGAAATTCAAACCGAGCTTACCGAAATAGTAACACTGGTCGAAAAAAAATAAGGTCTGAAACAATACTTGCAGATTCTTATATTGTAAAATGACCCTCTTGAATCCGAGGAGTATGATCCCCGTTTTTCTTATCAGCCTCATTTTCGGTATCATATAGTACCCTCATATTGTGGGGTGGCCAGGTTTGTATTTGAAATATTTGTACCATGAGAATTTGAACCACCCTAGTGTTGACGCTTGAAAGTACTATTATTTCACAAATTATGTTTAGAATTTATATATTAAGGCCTAATATTTTGTTGTCCAAAAAAATGGTTTGATTGTTTAGAAGATAATATAGTTTAAATCATTAAACATGCATTCAATGCATGATTGAATTGTATAAAGCTATTTTATATGCACATAGGGTATGCAAAATTTTAAAACTATCTAACTTCCTCCACAAAAAACAACTCTATTTCACTTTTAAATGTTCTAATTCCTTCTGTAAATAATAAGTACCTAATTAATGCTTAAATTTTAAGGATACTTCATAAATAACAATTTTGTTATTAACTTTTTATTTTGTTTGTTAACTTATTGGTTGACTGTAAGCAGACGATATATTACAATAATATCACATATATATACAATACAAACACATAAAATAATAATATACAATATATGGGCCATTTTCACATAACTCCTTGTATTTCATTTATGTTTTTTTATAATTCCCTTTAAATTATTTTATTTATATTTATGAAATTTTAATAACAATTATTTGTTTAATGTTCTTGTTTTACCTTCGGAACAGCAAATTTTGAAAATGACCCATATGCTATGTTTACAAAATTTTATCATAATCTTACAAGAATTGGTGCTTTTCTGTTAATATTGGTGTTTTCTTTATCCCTCTTTTGGGTATACACTCTGGCAGTCTTCTCATGGGTGCAACCCCATTGTGTTGCTTGTGTGATGAACTTAACTCTTTCTGGATATACTATTCTTTTTAAAAGACTAACTGGGGGTTTTTCTAAAGAAGCCGAGTATACCAATTTCATAACAGATGCTGTTATCCGTCCTAAATATAAAAAGAAAGAACTTTTATTAAATACTTGCTTACCTTTGAATTATATGTTGTATAAAATAAATTTTATTCTTAAAATATACAAGTCGCCCTATTAATTGTTTCTGTACTACAAAAATTGACAGTAATACAGGATTAAACTTTGATAAGCATTCCAAGTTTTAACATTAGGCGTAAACAAATTTTCAGGTGGAAGAAAAGTTATGTATATTGTTAAGTTAAGTAATTCCGTGGGAAATTAATATAATATTGATCAACATAAAAATCTCACAATAAACAATTTTCATTTACCTGCCCTGTACTGGAACCACAATTTTGATTTTGCTTGCTCTCTTGTGTCTTGCTCTAAAGCTTCAATTTGTTGAGAGTTGGTTTCAATCTTAATTTTCTCTGCTATACCTAAAATTTTTTTAATATCCTCTCCTTGTAACGCCTCTCTATACAAGCTGCGCAGCTTTGGTGGATATTTTTCTGAGGTGTTCGAGCAAATAGTGCTTAACACTTTATGTCTTGGATTAATATATCTGCAAATAAAAATATAAGTAACATTAATTAACCAAAAGTTGTATACATACATATTTCAATTTAAATAGCTTAAAAATACTTTGCATAACATCCTTTTATACTAACAATTACAGTCTCCATCATTTCTAAAAAACTTTGTGCTGATACCAAATGCATAGAGATT
Source organism: Tetragnatha montana (assembly GCA_963680715.1). Classification (NCBI taxonomy): domain Eukaryota; kingdom Metazoa; phylum Arthropoda; class Arachnida; order Araneae; family Tetragnathidae; genus Tetragnatha; species Tetragnatha montana. The sequence continues at coordinate 53,767,296 of OY796675.1, forward strand.
TGTTGAACCAATGAAGACAATAATTGATGATTGAATGTGCTATTTGAACAATCAAATCTCACTTGTATAGCTTATTATATAAAAATAACTTACTTATCACAGAATGGACTCTCGGTCAATAATATGGCTGTTGGAGTAGAGGATTCTACCTCACTTAGTTTCTTTAAAAAATTTGAATGTTCTTCATCTGTCAGTTCTTTTCCCTTTTTTTTAAGAGGAGTCTTAGTTTCTGAAATATACCAGTTATATTAGAAAATGTAGGCTCATGGCATGAGTATGAATATTTACTTTAATGAAATTAAAATGGACAATTAACGTGTTTATTTTAACTTACTTTTATCTTTACAAAGCTTTTTCTTGGAAAAATCTATCTCGTCCACTCGTGCCATGCAGACTCTTTTTACAGTTGCAGGTGGAGTCCAGTATGCAGCTACGTCGGTTACGCTTTTATCTTGGACATGGTTTGTGTAGCTCTCGACATAAAATAATATGGCTGCTACATGGATGCATGCTTCTGCTAAACCAGCCATACATTTACAATGTGCGGAATTGATATCTCCATTTTTTGCAGCAATTATCCAAACCTCTAAGGGTTTTTCACTGATTCGCATGGAATGCATGACCTGAAATAGAAAATTAAGAAAGTTTTATTAATTGCCACATTAATATTCAGTTAAACTGGAAAATCCAATGCCCGTTTTACCAAAACCCAAAAAAAGGCCAAACTATATGAAGAGTTGCCAAAGGGTTTCCTTTTCATACCTAATGAAGAGGTATTAGCTTGTCATGGAATTAGTGTTCAAAAATTTACAATTCACACTTTAAAATCATCTTGGTAAAAAGGGCATTGGATTCTCCAGTTTTACTTAATTCTTCAAACAAACTATTGACATTTTGTAGTTCATAAAAGCAATTCAATTTAAAAACATTTTTAAATTTAGAAAATTAAGAAAAAAGTTATTTAAAAAAATATCCATTTATAAGCAATCATACATTTGTGAATAATCTCTCTTCAGAAATCTGAATGTCATCAGGGGTCTGTCTAGGGTTTTTAAAAAGGTACCTATTTTGTGAAAATTTGGAAATAATTTGTAAGAATAAGAAGTTTTGCAAGAATATTTCTTTAAATTTGTGAAAATTTAAGTAAAAAATAAACACAAAACAATAACATAATTTTTAAACATCAAAAAAACAAGAACATAAATTTTAAACATCAAAAACACAAGAAAATTCTGGAATAGCTAAAAATTTAATAATTAAGAGAATATAGCTTGTTAGATAACTTTCATCAAAAAATTTATTTTTTGATGGTACTTTTTTCCTAAAACTGAATATGTGAAAGTACCTATTTGCCAAATGGCTAATTTGTGGAGGTACCTATAAAAAGGTAGTGAATTTGCCCTGATTATTTATATTTTTTAATCTTTACATGGCTGCCAACCCTCTGATGGGCAGCCCAATACAAGCGCGGATCCCTCCCCCGTGGACCCGGACTAGGTGTACCAAAACGAGTTAAAGCCCTGGGTTTTTTTATCAAATTTTCTGGGGGAGGACCCCCAAACCCCAGTTTTGTATTAATAATTTTTTTTTACTATTTTTATATTAAGTTCTTCAAGATGCAAATAGTACTCTATCTAAAACTCCTATCTACTTTTGAGTCCTCTCTCCAGTGTAGAAATCTAGATTTGGGCCTGATAAAGAATAAATTTTTTAGAGGATATTTGGGCCCCTTTCCAAATAAATTTCTATTTACGCCACTGGAGTGATGAAAAGAGGAGACCTGTGGGGCAATCAGCCCCTTGTGTATATTCTAGAGAGCAGAAATGACCGCTCATCTCTGCATAGGAACTCTCTCTGAGGAGGGGACCTTAATTCCCGTAGTTCAAAAATGAGTCAAGAGAATACATTTTAAGGTCTAATTTAAAAAAATTCTTGGGGAGGACCCCCCAGTCCCCTAGCTATATAAATGCCCCTAGTTGTAATATTCAATACAATAATTATCAGCACATAATAATTTTAACAATAATATAATTAATACGAAAAAAATTATAAAAAGCATACCTTTCCGACAACAACGTGCCATCCATTGATTCTATGGACGAAAACTTCCCGCACCCATCCACATGCAAATTGGTTGTAAGCAGTCAAACTTTTGTATGCATTGAAATCTGTGGATGAGTAGTGTGATGTTTTGAAAACTAAGTAGTGGCCGATTGACCATAAATTTATTCGCGGAAAGTCTTCAGGATTTGAAGATGCGTGTTTTTTATCCAAAACATACGGATTTATACCATGTATAGCTTGTAATTTTAAGTTATATCGGTTTAAAACAGATGCCTCCATGCTAACAAATGGGAAAAACGACATTGTTTGCCCTGCAGTAACGGTTGCTAGGGAATTGATACCGGCGTTGCTATGGTCAAGTCTGGTAAGGTCACATGATTGAAAACACTCTATAAATTAAATAAAATTCAGTTTTCTTCTTTGAAACATAGTTTTGAAATACACACTCTTACGATTTTTATTCACGACTAAATCTCCAAATTTGTTGAAAGTAATTTAACACCTCTAGAAAAATGGCTCAATTAAAAACCTTCTTACTTTTCAACTCTGGCCGACACCCAAGAAGGAATTAATTCACAAAAGCTTGTATAACAACATCCCATTTAATTCTACAAAATTAATTCCCCAACATTTAAATCCGTGTAGTCACACAAACCGTACCTGCAAAGCCATCCAAGACATATTAATCCCCAAAGGTACACACACTGCAAACCTCCTCTCTCAATCATAAACAACACTCTAAATATAAAATATGAACCACGCAGCGGTCTTTCCACTCTCTGGTCAGGCCTTTATTCCCATAGATACCATAAAGCCCCCATAAATCGGAGTAAATAACATTAGCTTTTACGACCGCGAGTATCTCTTTTAACGATTATAAGCGGCTTTTCTTCTAAACGAACGGACCGAGTAGGAGGTATTAATTTTTCGCAATCGTTTCCAGCGAAAGCCGGCATCGCCTGTTAATTTGTTAACTCGGGAATCGGTTCTTTTTCGGTGTTGTTGCGTCTGTTCGATATTCGGAATGGTTAGGGCTGATTTATGTGCAGGCTGTTTGTTTCCTATGGTGGAGGGAATAATGTTATTATGAGTTATTGATTGGTACTTGTGAGGCAATTGAAAGGGTTTTTTACTGGTTTGTTGTTTTGCATATTGCGGCATTGGTTATAAGTGAAGTGCATTTATAACGTTTTTTTTTATTTTGCGTTTTATTCCAGCCACATTTTTTAGTTGTTTCAGGTATTATGGTGATAAAAAAAGTTGAAAAGAGATTTTGTGAGTAAAAATTAGCTTTCGAACTATCTATTCTTTGAGAAAAACATCTGCTTAAAATCTTTTACGTTTATTTTATGTAATATTTTTCAAAGTTTATCATTATTAGATAAATAATGCTGCTTAAAGATTTGAAACAGTTAAACAGTTAAACAAATCTTCTTGTTGCATAGAACTTACCTCTTCAGCTTTCATATTTAAAAATTTTATATTGTTCCCTTTTTAGAATAGAAATTGTTTAGGTGAAACTTTTTTTAGGATATTTTGTCGCATACGTGTTTCAAATATATAGGGAAAGATAGTGTACCTCAGACCCTTTTGTATTTTTTACCCTGTAACTTTTTATCTATCGAAAATAAATTAATGAAACAATTTCCCTTCGATACTTTAGCCTTTCATGCACAACATATATTTTTTAGGAATTTTAATTGAAGTATTTCAATACGTAATTAATGAAAGAAAAAAACTGAAAATAGGTCCAAAGTACAACACCGGTATTGTACATCGGTCCAAAGGTTTTGTACGTTGGACCTATGTCAAAAAACTTTAATTGCACCTCTAAACTTAGTAAAATGTTTGTGAAAAACTCAAAGAACAAGTGCTCATTGAACCACTCAGATGTATATGTATTTAAGCTTATAGATTTAGTTGGAGCACTTTTCAGAATAAAAGTTTCAAAGCAGGCATTGTTTTCTGTCACAAAATTATAGATATTCCATGAAATAAGTGTTAGTCATGAAATTAAATCCTTCCTTGCTTTTAAAATCAAAATACCAATAAATAAATGTCAATATATTGATTTATTTAGTAACTTAAGGTAGTTAAGTATATTATGAATAGTCCAAGGTACAATGCTCTCCTTAGGTCCTAGGTACAAAATTTGATAATCTGCAGAAAAATGTCTAACCACCGTGTTGATTTTACGCCTAGCTTCATTTAGTTGCACTGAGTGCTCTGGTGGTAGAGAAGGAAACTACATATTTAGTGATGCCATATACCTGAAAGTTAAGCTAAAAACAGTGTAGGACCGAGGTACACTACTTTCCCCTATTATATTACACACATTATATGGGATATATTATTTTTGAACTTTTATCTTGAACAACTCAGTATTTATTAAAAACATAATTCCAGATTATAATTTTTGAATTCATGTGAGAATTTTAAATATTTTTAAAATAAAATATCATTTATAAAATTTTAATACTTAATCGCTTAGCAATATTTTCCATTTCCAACTATCATCTTATATTTATTTTGGCCTTTGAGTGTAGGGAGAATACGTCTCGATATTAAAAACTCATGCTGACGATTTATAAGGTTTGTCTCAATTTCATTCATGACGACGAAACGCAGAGATGGTTCTAAGAGAAAAAAACACTCCGAAAATTCACATTAATAACTCAAGACCCCATTCCCACCATAAAAATACATTTCCAGATAGAGGGTTAAACTCCCATGCCATGCATCTTCCCGTCCTAGCCCTATTTATATTGATAAAATTGGCTTTCGCGTCCATATTTCACCAAAAACGCCAGCGCAGGTACTTTTCCCTACCTCTCCCTTCATTCCACACGCGCTATCTGGTTCCTCCATCGAAGCTCCCAACAATGGCTAACGAGCGCCAGAAAACACCTCTTATCACAATACGTGGCCCTCTGCCTAAACAGTCGTGTTATTACTGGGAATAGCGATTGTCGTACATGATAAATAACGACGATCTGTATCGGCCTTGCATTTAGTTAGGGCGACAGTTTGTGTGGTAATGGGAGCCTGGTGTAGGAGTTCTTTTCGGATGTCGAGCAAAACCGTTAATAACCGGCTTCTGATTGATTAGTTGCGGTTGCGGGTTGCAATTTGTGGGGATTGGATGGGTTGGAGAGGAATTTGGCTGGAATTTTTCAGGATGTGTGGTTTTGGGGGTTCGGATTGTGGTGAGATGTATTTGGTTCTGAATATCGCTCTTTGTAATGAGAGAAAGAAGTCTAATCGAAGTTCCTACAATCAAAACTACTCATGGAAATCGGAAAACTGATATTATACTCGACAACAACTTTTTCTGACCACATACGTGTAATACGTGCATTGCTAACGATTTTTATCTACTGTCGTTTATTCTTTACAGAATTTCGTTACATGTTTCCGTTTTATGCATTCTAAATTGACGTATTAAAACATTTTGTCTTTCAAAAAATATTTTTGAAAATACCATATAGACTATTCGATGCTGTTGTTTTCCTACTACACATATGGGTATGCTTTAAATGATATTTTCTTCAAGAAAACAAATTGTTAGGAAGTAAAAGTAGAATTTTGCTCATTAGAGATTTTTTTACTCTAGTGTGTTTAGTTGTGTTTTTAAAATATCTCAGAATGGACAATTCCCACATTTTATTTTATATTTTATTTGATAGATGTATTCAAGAAAGGAATATACGTATGTGCTAATTTTTTTTTAACTACGATGCTTATTTATTTTTTAATTTAATTTCAAAGTTGACTTTTTAAAATGGGGCAAAAAATGTATGTAACGTCCTTTTTTCCGAAACAATTGATACGAGCGTTTTTAAGATTCAAAGAGATTGTCGGTTTTTACTTTAAATTTATTGAAATAACTAAATTTGATTGAAATTTTTAGTGTCAATTTTCAAATTGAAAACTATTCATAATTGAAAATGCACTTTTTTTTTTCAAAAATACTGGAATTTCCCATTGATATAACTTAACGTTCCTTTTACGAGAAATATCAGCAATGGTATCTTTATCATGATAATTCACCCATAAGCATTCAAAACTAATTTACAAACTATTAATGTAGCTCTTATGAATACAATCATAATTGACTTTACTCTAGGTATTATAACTAGAGAGAAAGCCTATAAATTTTACATCCATTAGTGGAGAACTGTTAATATACACTGTTCAGCAACGTTCTCAATAACTAGCTATCAATAACATTTATGGAGCCTGTCACTCCCAAACACAATGGGTAACAGCGCTAGGAATCAGCTAGCCAAAGGCTTGGGAGCTGGCTTGTTTGATTAAGGCAAGTATAAATCCCTGCTCGATTGTTTATCTAGCATAACTTGCTGGAGAGGCCCGTTTCTTGACACAAAAGCGTTTCCCCTCATGATGGAAACAATTTCAATAATACCTAATTCCAAACACTGAGGGAACTATGCACGCCTTTTGATTCCGAATCATCGCAAAGCCTCAACTTTCTTGCCAAAAGTATTATCGAGTCCCTGATGGCGAAAAGGCGCGCTAACGAAAAATCGATCTTGTAGTATTCGCGGAAGGGCTCGAGTTGTATTGATTGGGCCGTAGGAAAATCTCTCTGAAGAATTTTTAACAATGGATGCATTGCTTTGTAATGACCGCCGATGATTTACGAGATGCGAATGAATCCAACGCAGGGCGAGTTCGCATTGAAAACTGCTGTTATCCCCGGGTTATTTAATTCGCCAAGAAATCATGCCGTCCGTTGCGAGGGTTCGCAATTAGCTTAGCTGTCGATTTGGGAATTCGGGATCTGCAGTTTGGTTCCGATAATCTTGTTAAAGGCCCCCCTCCCTCCTTGCAAAAATGAGCCGTGGAGGTGAAACTGCAGAGGAAATAGTTGATGATAAGCATATGGAAGTTGTTTTCTCGGGATGCTAGAGGAGTAATGTTTGAAAGGAGAGGGGAACAACTTGATAAGATTGACCTTTCAAATAAACTATAGATTTAAAGGAGTTTTCCTTCATCGTCGTTATTTTCAATTCTAAAAATGTTCTTACAAACGCAACAATATTTCAAAATCGTTAAACATGACTTTCTCACTGCATAAAAAGGTTTTTAAAGTGATTAAGCATGCATTATGCTCGAACATTATGAAATTTCGGGACAAAAACCGTACTTTTAAAAATAACTTTTTTTGTAGTACCGAATAATAAATCGATATTAATTATACCACTTAACCTTTTACCTGCCGATGTTCCCAAATGGGAACATCACTTTAGGGAATTTTTTCACCACTGAATTTTTCATGAAAGAATTTGATACTTGGTAGTAAGAAACTCAAAGATAAGAAGTTATTTTACATGCAAAAGTTTTTCACGTGCAATTTAACTCTTTTTGTGGAATTTATATCAAAATAACAGATTTTTGGCTCTTCCAAAAGTTGCACAAATTTCAATGTATGATAAATTTAAATAAATTTAGTTTTAAATAATTATGCTGTGTTTAGGTAGCTTAAGTACACATCTTTTCAATTGACTTGGCAGAATAGCTCCATATTCCAATTTTGGAGAGTAATTACCAATTCAACGTATATGTTCCCAAATGGGAACATCGGCGTTTGGAGTATAGTTTTTGAAGGGATTTTTATAGCATGTAAAAATTCAAGCTATTTCTTATTTTCTTTAATTTTTTTAACCTTTTCTGTCCCAAAGGATCTAAACAGGTTAAGCATGATGTTTTAAATTTCTAAATCTTTAATTTAATTTTTTTTTTCACCTGATTTATTGGGAATAAATGCTAAATCTTTATAGCAGATTCCTACTTTTGTATATTTCTCTAACTCCCTGATTGATTAATTTTCAGTAATTATTATTAGGGGTTATGCAAAGGGCATATTTGGAGTACTTCTGAGGACATGGGTACTTATTTTGTTCAAGTGCTCTTTTTTATATAAAAATTTTAGGTATAAATTTGAAGAATTTTGAAAATAATGAAAAGTGTGTACATCTAAATACACTCTTCTAACGTAAGTAGGATGTAAGAGATATGTTGTTTAGTTTGGAATCTTCCATGAGAAACGCAGCTTTAACAAATCAATGTAGATAGTTATGATTATCACTTTTGAAAGCTAATTAAATTTGAATGTAATTCATGGATTTTAAGCTAGATATCCGGATAGAACAGTAATTAAAACTGATTTTTTAAGCAGAAAGATAACTATTTAGCTTTGAAACGCATGGGAACATTCTTTCGTATTTTTTATACCGAAAAATTATCCATTGTGCAATAAAAATGTACGGAAAAGTGTCACGCATGTAATAAATATGTAAATTTTTTCTTATGAAAATCTATAAAATTTAACCCAATCGTCCAACCATGGGAATTAAATATGAAGAAACAGTCCAATATCATAAAAATGTTCAAAATTATTGAGTAGAAACCTATTTCATTAGTTTTACTTGAATTAATTTTGAAATATATGCCTTTTGAAAATCCCCCTAAAAACTTCACTCCAAACGCCGATGTTCCCAAATGGGAACATCCTCAAAATCCTACTTAGGATTTTTTTTCTGCCAAAAAATGTTAAGATTGGTTTTAGTAATGATGAAACAAGCCATTTAAGCCAAAAATCAGAACCTTTAATTTGAAATTTGAATTGCGGCGTTTAAAAGGTTAAAAAAACTCAATTTTTTGAGTATTGTACTTGGTTGACGTTATGATAAGCTGGGTTTGGTAACAAAATTTCTTTTTAAATTTCTTATTCTTGTATGTATATTCAATGTTGATTATTATTATGAATATTTTTTCCTCTGATAGTAGCATTATTTCAAGCTTTCTGACCAGGTTCACGGGGACCGTTTTTCTCTACTCCCTCGTTAAAAACAAATGACCATGTCGGTAAAAATAAAGTCAAAAGTACCTGAAACAAATAAAAATCCTAATTCAAAATAAAAGTTCTTACTCTACTTTTAATCACTGAAATCATAACACCCCCACATCTTACCTTTTTTAATTTAAGGACTGAATGAAAATATTTCCCAAGCTGAACCAGTGTAAATTAAATTCGTCCCAGTTGAACGGATTTTAACAGTAAAAAGTTAATCTAAGTCAAGTCAATGTAAGATATCTAATTTGAAACATACGGATTTTATTAAATTAAATTGTTACTTATATAGATTTAAACTTTAACTCATACTAAAGTAATAAAAATTAAACCTGACGTGGCCAGACAGTTCCCAGACAGACATTTTATCATCTTGTCGTGAATCGTACTTAAAAGTTGCTTTATCGCACTTTAAATCTAACTTCAAAAATATTCAAGTAGTACTTTTAAAGCTTTTGAAGAGGGCCTTTCTCCTTGATGAGATTTCAAAGATTTTTGTGTAATTTTTCTTTACCAGAAAAGATAATTAATTTCTTGCAAATTTCAATTTCCTAATTTCTTGCAAAATTTAATTGCAAATTTCATTTATTTCTTCTTTGACAATATTAAGTAACAGTATTATCTCAAATTTATACTGATTTAGTCGTTATTAACATATTTATGTAATAATTAAGTATAATATAAATATTATATAAGAAATTTAGAAATAAAGGTAAACGTCCGTTTAAAGTTATTTCAATTTTTAGTCTAGTCATGTAAGCTGTATAAAATTACATTGCGTAGGAGTATTTAACCTACCTATTTAGAGTGAAGTGCCCAGCCCGCTCCGCTATACAAAAGTTGAAAGATAGAAAATTAATAGGAAATTACAAACTATTAAGTAAATAATTTACCTTGCATAATTCCCTAATTAGCAATACCTTATAAAGTCATTTTGTGAAAATAATCTTCAAAAAATAAAAACATGGTGTCCTAATAAGAAATATTTTTGCAAATATTTTCTTCATTATTCGCCCCGCTTCTTCTATCCTGTCTTTAGATATTTATTTCACCAATAAATGTACTAAAATACAAGTAGCTTGTAGGAATACCTTTTACTAAGGAAATAGCAAATATTTGGGCTTTTATATGTTAATGTTATAAGGGAATGGATTTATTTCTGTAAAAGCAAAATTAATTTGAAACGATCCTTTTAAATTTTCCAGCTGGTCATCAAAAATACATTTCGAAATGCAGAGCAATTTATAAAATCCCTGAAGAACACTTATTCTTACGAATTACGGACAGATTTTAAACTGAAAAAATGCTATTATAATGCATGAAATTAAAAATCTTCCTTAGGGAAAACAATATTTTAAGTACCATATTTAACAGTAATAACAATTTATGATTTCGGAGGAAGAGAATTGTATTATAATAATGCTTTAAATAAAAATAGATAGTTTTATGTCCGAGAAATCTATTCCTTCGTCTTAAAAAAAAGTTTTACAACTTTGAACATTGAATGGCTTAGAAACTGCATAAGTTAAAAAAGCAATTAAGTGGAGTTGCTTCAACTTCCAAAATATTTATGTTTGAATGTTTTGTTTTTTTTTTAAATAAAAAGTGTATAGCTTAAAAGTATTATAAATACTACATATAATAATAATTTTACTCAGTATAATTTCTAAAAATCTGTGTACGAATAATAGTATATCTATTTTATTGGAAAATAGGATATTGTGAAATACATACTATTTTGACAAATCCACTCTTAATAAGTTTAGAAAAACTCTTATTTAAATGCAATGTTCCTAATGAAATGAAAAAAATAAAAATAAATTATTGCTTTTAAAGGCTACGATGCAGGGTTATGTCAAAATGATTATTCCCCTATTCTCTATGCCCCTATTATATTATTGAAATTGTTAAAATTAGTAACAAATTAACGTTCTATATATTCATGAATGCAATGAATTATGTTAAAAATTTTGAATATAGACTTTTAATCCAGAGAATAAAATTAGTACATTTTAAACTGTTTTATGATTAAACGATTGCATGCTTTGTGAGTTATATCAAAACTTAAAGATCTTAAATAAATTGTAAGTCAATTAATTAACAAATATTAATAAATAAAAAAAATATTATTTTGAATTGAATGCATTTCATGTATTTTTGAAGAAAATTTTTATTTTAAACCTGATAAGAATTTCTTTTATTTCTTACTACATTTTCGCCACCTAAATACCTACAATGAGTTAGGTATATCAAAAGATATAAGCACAATAAACTATCGAATCAATATTAAAAATCAATTCCTTTATGATTCCCATATAATTTCTTTCCAAATTGCAATCACGAAATTCCCCACTCCTCCTCAACTTCCAGTTCCGTTACACCCTATTTCACACGATGTTTTAATAAATGCCTCAAAATTGTTATTTACATGCGCGTTTCCAACCCTTGTAGGTAATTAAAATTACGCTGTGCGAGATTCTAATACACCGTTACCATCTCTTTTTCGATCGCCTGTTACAAATTAAAATACTTAAAAGGGTAATGATAAATTAATATATGGGTAATTATCGCTTGAATCACGCCACATTATGCTTAGTCAAGAAATAATTACTCCTAAATACACGTGTTCTAAGTTTAAACGCTTGTGAAAAATCGCGGGGGACGCGTTGGTAGTTTAGCTATTGAAAAATGCATGAGATTAGAGCAAACACAATTGTTCGCTACGATGTATAATAACCGTTGGCTTTTATTTTGGTTGCAACAATTATTTATCACGATGTTTTCTTGAGTATAAATGACTGATTAATAAATTTAAGTTGTGCATATTATTAGGTAAACTTTTACTAGAATGTCCAATAAGCAGGATTGAAATGACAAAAATATACGAATATTTTCAGAGGAATTTCATAAAGCATTTTAATGAAACTCGTTAATTTTAATTTAAAAAAATTCTGTTACATAGTTAGATATTTTTTTCCTCGCGGAAAGTCTTTTTTGTAGCTCAGGTTTTCTACCATACTTGTTTTCTTCAAATTAAATTATTTTTTGATATTACAAAACGAGTTTCTTCGAAAATAATTTAGAGACCATTCCCTTCACTCTTGAAACATTCTTTGAGAAACATTTTGTATGCAACAGTTTTAAAAAATAATCATAAAATAATTTGAAAACATTTTTAGTAATTAAATGCATTTAAAATTGTTTTGAATATATTTTTGCATCAGATATAAAGGCACATCCAAATAATACTTTAAAAAGTACCTGTAATAAAACATTTTATTCAAAATCTGTTTTGAAAAATAACAGTATTAAATTTAAAGCATATATCTTTATTATTCTAAACATTTTTTAACCTATGATTCCATTCGTACGTATTTCCTAGAGCTACACGTGTTTGCCAGAAAGAAATCAAGTTTAAAAAAAATGGATAACAGTCTCTCAATTCTTAAAAAAAATAGTTTCAAGAGAAACACATTTTAATTACTGATCCGTATAACACATTTTTGTGTATCAAAGTGTTCTGATTCAATTTTAAAATATTTTTATTTTTTGTTTTTGTTGTTGTCGTGTCCATGATGTGCAAAAATGGTAAAACATTAGATCGCACCGAGGCAGTCGAAGACAGTCTCGGCGACCTCAACAGCCTTCTTTTTATATTATGGATTTATTTTTTTATATTACGGATAAGGTTACAGGTACAAAGAAAAACAATTTATTATTCGTCCAAGCAAGTATTGGCAAGTTTGTCTGGTTTAAAATTTAAAATCGTCAGGGCCAAAAATGAAAAAAAAAGGTTTTTCAAATAGGAATATTGGTTTGAGGATTGTGCATCAGAGCAAACAGAAAGGTCCTGCATAAGCAGTTTACGGGGATTTGTCGGTGAGGGATAGAAAACAGGGTGCGATGACACCTAAGTGGTATAAATCTTTTAAAAATTATTATTTTTCTCATTACCAAAGACTGTTATTAATTTTGAAGATCATAAAGAACAATACAAAGTTGTTTTTTTTTCAACGTTTTATCTTGCAACATCTATAAATTTACAAAACTGAGAAACTTCGAATCCATAAAACTCACAAGCACAACGTGTCTGTATTTAAGAGTCAAAACTATCATGAATTAAATCAGCCTCCTCACTGGAGACATACTCACAAAAAAGCGTCATTAAAAAATTTCTTCAGGAAAAAGTCTCATTCATTTCCACCCTCTGCCTTCGAGAGTATCATTAGATACCCTCGTTCCCCTTTCTCAATGACGTCACACGAGAGTGAGACTTCCTAATGACGAAGAATTTTCATTCGGGCAATTATGCCGAAGAGAGAGAGAATACAGCTATCGTCTTCGGTTCGCAAAATGACAGTTCGGCAGTTTTTGAAGGGGGGCTTCGAGAAACACCGTCCAATTATCTGTGCTGTGATTGGAACCAAGCCAGAGTTTTAGTGCCTTTTTCTTTTTTTGCTCCTCTTCCGAGATGTAACTGTAGCTTCTACTTATGTCGTTTCGAAATTTCGGAATGGTCTGGAGCAAAGGGGTTCGTAGCAATTATTTTTTAATAAAGTCTTCAGACTTTTTTTTTATTTTCTCAGGGAAGGATATTCGAGGGTGAAATAGCTCTGATAAGTGCTACACGTGCGGGACGTTTTATATATACATATGGAAAACTTTCTCGGTTTTTCTGAGTAAAGAAGTTATTCCAGACGAATTATTGCTTTTTAAAGAGGCAAGGGAGAGTGCTTATTTTCAGGACGTGATTTTACTTATTAACTTTATTTTTGTAATAAAGGTTTGAAGTTATGGTATTTAAAAAGTAATATCTGCAAGACAGCAATTTTCGGGAACCTATTAAATAATATTGCATAAGAAAATGCGCTGTAGTAATGTTTATATGCGATTTATCAAACGAACAAAATTACACATTTAATCGAGCAATCCTTATCTAGAATTTTTCACTTTTAAAAATGATTTAGAAGTGTTAGGCAGTTAAATATTTTCTAACGATTTTTTCGAACCAATTAGATATTAGTTGTAGCTCAAACCAATGTTTTAAGACCTATATTAAGTTTTTCCAGAATGCCAGAACATGTATTATTTTGGTGCTTGATAACTACGAAAGTAATAGCAAACATTTAATTATTAAAATTGGAAAAGAGTCACCAGTTTTAACATTTTTTTTTAATTTTAAAAATAGTAGTTAATATCTTAAGATATATTTTTCTCAAAATGAGATGTTAGTTGTAGAGCCCTAAAAATGTCTAAAAGCCTACATACATAAGACCTTAGTCAGCCTGGACTTCCATTAATTTGGTGCATCACAACATAAACATATAAACATAGTAAGCAGTGATTAGATTTAAAAAAATATATATGTAATCAAACTAACAATATTTTCCACTACTTTATTTATGATCTTAACCATAAATGTTAGAAGGATAGTTAAATAGACATAATATTAATGTAAGATAGGTAAATACCTATTAAATATTATATATTATAATATATAATATTAAATATTTTTCCAAAGAAGCACCTTCAACTTAAATCCAAAGCCATTTATATGAACACAATAGCTAAAACTTCATCAAAAAATATTTTATTGCGGAATATTTTTATCCAAAAAACTATAAAAGTATTTGCCTTCATACCACAAACAAACCCAATTATCTTAGACACGAAAACAACATTTGAATTTAAAGCTTTTTATTGAGATACACAATAAAAGTATAAGAAATGCATTTTCTTCCACCTTAGTCAATATTTCCCGTACCTGACAAAAAAATTAAAGCAACATTTATTCTCATCCATATCCATTACCCCCAAACACACACGACGTATGATGAAAAAACTGTTGTGCACACCTCGCATGTTTACACTCCGCATACTAATGACAATGAAAAACACCCAAAACCCTGCTATCGGAACACCCAAACGAAGGGTACCGGCGGAGGAAATTATTCGATTAAGTTGTCCTCAGAGCTATCACGATCAATGACAAATCCGATAATGGAAGATAATGTAGTTCCTCCCTTTTGTTTTAAATTGCGGCCTGCTTACATTGATCGGCGAGACAAATGTGATGGACAGCTTCGGCTGCCAATACTGGAAATCCTGACTTTTTTTTCAGTTGTTGCGTGATAAATGATCAATTTATAACAGTTTTTTGACTGTGGAGGGGCCTGACCCTATTTCCTGCTCCGCATGTGAATGATTCCTGTAAAAAAAATGGGAATCGATGTGAATTAATCTTTTTTCTAATCGGTGTTTGAAACTTTCAGATAGAAGGAAATCACCATGTGCCTGCTTGTCTTTTGTGCTACCGTTTATTTGATAGTGGTTACTGTAAGTTTAGCTTCGTTCATGAATTATTGAGGCATAATAAAAATTGTTTTATATGCATACGTATCAAGGTACTAATTTAATATAAGGATTTCATTTAAAAGAACGAAGAGGTAAGGATTATTTGTAGGGTTTATCTGAAAAATATATGAGGTAAATGGGGTAACTTTCTAAATATTCACTGAATCTATTATATTTTTTACTTACATTTTAAATACAAAGATATAATAAGAAAAGGAGGGCATATGAATTGACAAAGATAGCTGGTTCATTTTATCATAGCGTGTAGTTATTACACAGGGTTGATTTGAATGTCAGATATAAGTCTTCAGTTTCGAAGAAACAACTTTGGGAGTGTTGAATGCAAATTATTTGCATAGTAAAGTTATCGTTTTGGATTCAATGGCTTATTGATATTAAAAAAATAAGCAGGGGTATAGGGGAGAAACTTGAACTGTGGGCTTTAACAAGGCCACAATCTTTATCTTCACAATAATGTATTGACTCTTTACACACCACTTTATCTGGCCTATAAGCCCTTTATGTCACTGAAGATAGAAATATGTCGAGGTAAATATGCTAATTAAGGAATATATTTTTTCTTTATACTTCATATTTTCTTTTGTAAACTTTAAATAAACTCTACATGTGCCTAACTACACAAGTTGGATATATGGCAGAAATATCCTCCTCTATCAAAGGAAATAAAACACTTTCGCATCATTTCAACTATGTTTGGCACATTCAAAGTACCATCAATAACTCGCCAATTTAAATTACCTCTGCACTAGACAAATGCATGCGAAAGCGTTCAGAGTTCCGCAACAATTTCTCACCATTAAAACACCTCTCAAGTCCAGATTCGAAGCAGTTGCGGCCACTTAAGAAAACACGTCACAGCAAGCCGATTCTTATGTGACAAACATTAATTTATGATTCCTTTCTGCATCAATTACCCTAATTCCGCATTCCCGCAGTCCTGGACACCGGACAATGCGGTAAATTATGATGAAGAGTCTGTCTAAACGTCCTGAACATTAACACTTAATATGCCAACAATTGTGTGAATTCATATAAATGTATTATTAATAGCGGTAGGCATAAATTTGCGACCAACCGTCGGCCTCATGCGCTGTGGTTATTATTCACTTTCCCTGTCTCATCTCCAGAAGTGCATACCGATGCAAAACAGGGAGTTTAATGAATGAGGTGGAGGGGGTATAAAAGGGGTGTTTTAAGAAATGGAGTGAAAATACTTGCAGCGTCGTTAATTTCGGTATGGAAGAAGGCTTATGAAGAAAAATGATGATTAGGAGTGAACGAGAAATAATTAACCTTCGTCTATTTTGCTCCGGGTTTAGAGATTAATGCTGGAATTAGCGATTCATTAAGGTTAAATACGGCGATGTGTAGTGTTAAGGTTTAAGTTGGTGCTTTTGTTGGTACGTTTTGAAAAATTTCCTTTTTATGAAGTATCGTTTAGTGTATATTATTTCTGACTAAGTACTTGTAGAATAAAGGTTGTGTTGTAGGAAGTAAAAATTATTTTACGTTGATTTATGATAATAGGTGTAGAAAATGAAAAAAAAATACCAACTTTTGGAGAGCAAGGTTATACGAATTTTATGTTTTTAAAGATAAATAACTGTATACTGTTTTTCACAGGTATTGAGCATTATCCAAAGAGCAAAAATAATATAATTCGACTTGAATATAGTATTAGTCATTTCTCATTAAACCTTTTGTGAAAAAAAATGTAAGACCTGTAATAAAGGTATAGATTGCTCTATCGTAATAATATTGTCATTAGTTTCAATTTGACCGTATGTTGTAAGTCCCTCGATAGTTCTCTGTAATATAATAGTTAATAAATATAAGATTTGGAAAACCTTCTTAAGTATTATAAAACTTCAAGAAAATTAAAGAAAGGTCGAATTTATCCATCGTATTATTAGTTCTTATTATTTTAGTAATCATTGTTAACCTTTTCATGATTAAAAAGTACTAAAAGTTTGTAATTTACCACTAATTGTTTGTAAAACTAATTTTATTCGCTTTAGAATAACATGAATTATAAGTTTGCACATTTTTACGATCTATTAGTAGTTAAACTAATAGTTAATTCTAAAGTAAAATAACCATGTTATGAATATTCTAGTAATTTTTCGTAAAAGTTATTTAAAACAATACAAAAAAAAATCAAAAAAGCGTAAGTAGCATAATAATTGCATTTAATGAAGTACAACAAAATGCATATTTTCTATTTATAACACCCACCGGGAAAATTTTCTGAAACGTGATTTGGTATCACAAATAGTAAAATGAGTTTTATGTTACTTAAATGAACACAAAATAACTTTCCAAATGATCTTTCTCATGCATTTCATAAGCATTGTTTCCTAGAAAGGAATAATGTTACTGAATGTTGTTTCTCTGGTTAGTTCTATTAAACTTTTAATCCGTTGAGAGTTTAATAACTAAAAGATCATAAATGTAGTACCTAATGGAAATGTAGTGATACCTAATATGAAATATTTTCTTATTTTAGTAGAAATTTGAATGTTTTGCCTCAAGTAAAAATTTTAGTACAGAAATGTTTCATGAACTTTTTTTTAAGAAAATTGAACTTAATGAAGTTAGGATTTAAAGTTTAAAAGTATAACTTTATTTAAGATTTTTCCGAATAAACTAATAAATCACTCTTTTTTCATACGACTAGTATTGTCTCCATTTTGAAATATCATAAATAAGTGCGTTCATTCACTAAAAGAAAAAATTTGAAAAGTTCTGTGTTATTATGTAGTTTTGTATTTTTTAGTAAAAACACATTTATTTAAAAATCAAAGAAATTTGGGTACTTTTTCTTTTTTGAAGCTTGAAAAAGTGCTATTTTCAAATGCTAATATCTCCTTGAATATTTAAGATATTTTCATGAAACTTTTTTCTGTACTTTTGTAATGATATAGAAAACAATTTTTTTATGGAAGTTTGTTCGATCTTTTAGTAGCGTAGATCACTAGTAGCGCTGTAAGCCATCTCAATTGATTTAGCTTGCTCTTTTACCTAGTTTACACCTTACTTCCAAGACCTAAGAGACATTGGTTCCAAAATAAAGCCGTGAAACCGACTGTTGAAAAACGCTGTATAATTTAACTTGTTGTTCTCATTTATGAAGGCATTTAGGGAGATCAAATATCATGCTCATGATATCTTTTAAAATGCAAAAACAAATACTGCTTAAAAAAGAGCTTGCCTTGCGATATGTACAAATGCCGGGCCAGTGGATCATTTGTACAAAAGTGGGGGTATACCATAGTAGAACCATTACTTCTATTTGGTATTGCCATTCTTAAAAAAAGGATACCGGGATGCCGTTCCACTCTACTTTCCACCTCAAATCAAGTCCTGAAAGTATTTATTATATTTGCATACAAAAATTCAATTGGGTATGCTTGTAAAATTTTTAAAATTTCAAATTTTTGAAACGTATGTTGGTATAAAATTTGATTTCTCTTCACCTCTCTAAAATATATCGTACATAATCATTTTCACATAATTCAATTCAATGGAAAAAGTAATTAAATTATTTTAATAATAATTTAATTAATTTTTTCAAAATGGTTCCCCAGTCTTGAGCCTTTGTAAATATGCGAACCGTATATGTTTAAATGTAATATAAACATGCTTTACGTCAATATTCAATTTTATAATACAAAATATTACAACTTATATTTACGGTAAGCATCAAAACATTTACCAAAAATTTAACGTTAATTCCAAGAGATAATTTGACCAGGGCAAGAAATAAACCTCCTACAAAAGGATTCCTTCTTATCTCCTCTTCAGCGCGGAACTCGGAAATTATCCGGTGTACCCTGGAAACCCCATCCAAGGATCGAACAGCCAATATTGCTCAAGACTCTGGCCTTAATCCGATCGTAATCTCGCCTCCAGGCTATTCCCTCGTCATTAGCACCATAGGAATCTGGGCTCGAGATTAGTGGTTGACAAAAGGCATTAGCGGATAGCTGCCGGCGAGGGTAGGAGCAGGTTCATTTGGGGCCGCAATTTCAGGCCAGCCTACTGTTGAGTTACCGGGATTAGGCCTTGTAGAGGGTCTAAGATAAATCCTAACAAACAATGAATGCTTAGCGCGTTTTGATTGCATCCTCGGGCCCAGGGAGAAAAAGCTAGAGGAGGCAAAGAGTGAAATTTAGAACGCTTGTGTTGGAGATTAAGCAGGGCGTTATGGAACGGAAATTGGATGCATCGAAAGAGGTCTTTATGGGGGCTTCTTTCGTAGATAAAGAGTTAGAAAGGGGAGAGATTGAATGGAGATTGGAATTTTAAGGTTGTATGTTTATGAATGAATGGTGAAGAGGAGGATTATTTATGGATGTGAACAGTAATTTGTGATCGCAAGAAAAGGGTGTTTTTTTTCTAAAGAGCTATACAAATATGTGTAATTTCAGACACTTTTGTGAGCATTTATGTATAATAGAACTTCCTTCAAAAAACTATGTCTTTAGTCGCCCAACTGCATGGTGAAGAGTGAACTTGCAATGATCTACGAAGTCAGCATTAAGATGTTGAGTCAAAAAACAAATACCTACTTTATTAGTTACATATTAAAATAAAAGACTGGAGCTAAAATTTGCAAAAAGCAAGTGAAAGTTAGGTAGTTGCAGCAACTGAGAATCACAAATTTGCTTATGCGCTTCTCAAACCATCAAAGAGAGAGACCATAAAGAGCAAAAACACGACTGCCTTTTATAACTGCTGTGCTGCCAACTCCGAACTCAAAATGTTTACTGTTCTACTCGTGGCTAGATTGCAACAATGGATTCCATGCTGGAATTCATCATAAGTCAATACATGAGTATATTAAAATATTCAATTTGATGGTTATAATACTATGAAATGTAAACATGTGGAAAATGTATTGGGACTTTTATGCTGGTAATATCTGAATACAGTTTGTATTTAATAAGAAGTTAGGTATAACTCCTAAGCTTGTTAACTTTGGAACTTTTCCGATATCTATAACAATAAAAATCACCAAAAGTTAAAAAGAAACTGATAAAAATGCATTTATATTTTATTGATAATCTCTCTATATTAAAAAAAAGTAACAGTGACCGCCGCCGCCGCGGCCGCCGCCGCTGCTTTTGAAAATTTTATTTTTGAACACTTTGAACTCTCACTAGTACGCAAAAACTATTCCACGGAAATTTGTGAAATTTTAAACATTTCTATTCAAATGTATGAGGATCGTTTTCGTTCTAAAAGCTAATAGATGAGATAATTAGTTCTAGAGTTATTTAATGTCAAAGTCGAAAATTATTTTTTTCTGCTGCGAGTTCGCCCCCAGCAAAATCTATTAGCAGCAGAAATATGATTTTTTGCAGACACATACTCTTAGATGTGCAGTTTTGCACCACGTCGCCCTTTTTTCGAATTTCGAATTAGTTTTGGAGTAATTAAGTTTTAAAGTTTCGAAAATTTTGAAGATTTTTCTGTTTTTTCGTTATAAAAGCAAAACTAATCACAGTAGAACTATGATATTTTAAAGACACATAGAAATAATTTTTATAAAAATATTGGCTGTTTGTTTTTTCAAAAATTCTAATTAGTTTTAGAATTATTAAGATTCAAAGTTTCAATTTTTTCTTCTCTTTCTCGCCGTTCACTAGAGAAACAGACGAGCTTTATGCGTGTTTTATTGATGAGTCTGATTTATTTTATTTTCAACAATGCTTTTTTCTACAAAGTGGTTGATGGTTATTAGTAGACTTGCTGAATATTTTTTTAACATTTCAATTAAATTATTCGGAGAAAAGGCTTCTGCTGGATTGTTGAGATGAACAAGCGAGCTCTGCTCGCTAAGATCGCGAAGCGATCTGAGAAGAACTGCGAAGCAGTTCAGAGGGTTGGTGAGCGATAGCTCACTATGTGTGATTTCTTTTATTTTCAATTTAAGTTAGGAAAGTAATATTTCAGCAATAGTTTTTTTTCGGGATGATTTGGATTAAATTATTTATCAGCAAGAGTGATAAGTAGTTTCGGTTGTAAAGGAGCATTAATTAAGCCGACCAGCGGGGTGATTGGTAAGATGGAACAAGCGAGCTTTGCTCGCTGAGATCGCGAAGCGATCTAAAAAGAACTACGAAGTAGTTCCGGGGGTTGGTGAGCGATAGCGAGCAGGGGGCAGGCCCCCTAGTAATTTAAAAAGATAAAAGTAGAATTTGGAAATACCTATTACTTTTTTGGGTTTAAAACAGCGAGCGGGGCTATTTCTAAATAAGTAGATAACCAAATTGCACCTTAATTTTTATTCAATCTTATACTAGACTGATAAATTTTTCTGATGTCATTTAAATTTTAAAGATAGTCAACTAACTTGTCTAAGTAAAACAGTTTGTAGCTTCAATTAAATTTTAAAATGACAATTAAAATAGAAAAATCGAAATTTTAACAGCATTTAATTTCAAATAAATGTTCATTAAGACTAAAACAGACTTATTTCCATTGACAATATTTAAAGTATTTACTTACAGATGCACCAGAAGGAATTAATTACACACAACGACCCTGCACCACATGTAAAACCGGCAGTTCACTTGATTTAAACAGCATACTATGACATGCCGAGGGGTGACACTTAAGTACCTACCTATGCAAAACGCATCCAACCATTACCCAGCGAACTTCTGGACTACATCAACGCAAAGTGATGTATGCCCAAGTATCATGGCCCGGAAACGCTCCATGGTCAGACACCGGACGAACGCGTCGGGAGCGCATTTCTCAACGCATTTAAGTGGGGCGTCCTTTTCTCCCGTACTCAAGTTAACATGGAGAGCCCTACTGTGTCTGTAGGGGAAAAGCAAGGGAAGGTTAATGTAATAGCAGTTATTCGGTATTGAATAAAGGTTGATGATATGGAGGGATTTTAATAATATATTTAACTCACATAATGTTCTGAATGTCCCTATACGATTTTAGAATGGATTATAGTTTAGCTGCATTTTACGTAAGTTACTAACGGAATTTATGTAATATTATATTTACTTTTTTGATGCGTTACTGCACACACTGTAGAATCTTTTTTTTTCGAATATAGTTCCTGGGTTTATGAGGTTTACGGGTAGAAATAAAACCGATTGTGAGTACCTTTTTAAACGAATACGTATTGATAAAACATTATTTTATAAAAATATCTCAAATGCTGTACATTTTCCCCCTACAAATATGCAAAATTTTCAACACAATAATTTTTATACAGATTGCATGATTTCTATACACGTTGCACTTTTTTGGTTTTTAAAAATTTAATGCTGGTAATTCAAATTTTGTATTAATACCTTCCAGTTATTCAATTTATGTTAAAGGTATTATCTACTTTACCATTTAAATATGAAACAATATTAATTTTAAAAAATTAAGTTAGGTTAAATCATCATTTACCCATAACAACGTAAATAAAACTTGACACTCTTTTTCTTTTTTCTTTAATATTTAATTCTAGTAAATATTTTTCTGAACGAAAAGAATAAGAAAAAGTTTAATCCACGAAACACTCTCCTTCATGTTAAAGGCTAGGGAATTAATTCGATCAATTCAAACTATTCAAAGAAATAAACACTAAATGTTCGTCACAGACGATTTCGATGCTAATAGCTTACCACAATCACAATAGATAACCTAAGACGCGGCAGAGAGAATTAAATTAAAGCGCGAGAGAGTAAATTTAAAGCACTTGGGAATAAATGAGAAGGTTGAAGACTAGGCAGGGGTTGAAAAGTTTCACAAGTCACATTCGTTTCGGCAGACAATTTTCTCTCCGCATGCTGTTTCGGAAACTTGAAATGTGTAGAAAGATGGGGGAATTAACATCTGGAAGAATCATCATCGCTTTGCTTTTGTTAACCATAGCCCAAGTGATCGAATTGCCATAGAAGAGGATTGTGAATCAAACACAGGGGAAATCAGCAAGAAAAGGGAAAACTAATTATACGGATATGAATTTTATATTTATGTAATCACAAAAGAATCATAAGTTTAACAAGGAAATAAGTCAAAAACATGTCAAATTGACAATTTGTGCTAAAAAAAATCCCCAAGCTTCAATCATGATTAGAGGAGGTAAAAAATAACCACCCCATATAGACATTTATGTAATAGCCCAATGAATTGGGTAAAATCGATGTCACATTCATTTTATTTTTTTTATTCAATTTGAAATATAAGATAATTTGGCCTTTCTTTTCTTATTCCTTGTCCTATAAACTAAGACAAAACAAAATTTGTTTTTAATTTGAAAGGTGTTTTTTTACCTTTTTGATCCAGTGAATGTTGACAGAAATAAGTTCTAATTGGGCTTCGATCCAAATTTATAAACACTTTCAGATTTTAAACATAATTCCAAACACATTCTTAACACTTTTTCAACCATATTCAGTTTCAGAATACACAATAACTCAACACAATAAGGTACTAAAGTGTGCTACAAACAACCCAAACTACTAAAGTGTAGTTAATTTGAGAACGAAAAAAGTGTTTTTAAACATGTTTATTTTAGTGAAGAGCATTCGCAATGCATTCCCCCAAGCAATCATAACTCTCACATACATTCCCCCAACACCTCTCTCAAACAAAAGACGACTCTGCCCTTGACCAGCACCAAAGGCTAATCCTCCCTCTTCATTCTAATGAATCGCTTCCGATTCGGGGGCGAGATAAAACCCGATGCATCAAGATTAACATCAGCAGGCGGCCGTTTAGATGGCACAGCCGTCCTATTCTATTAGACTCTCTATTAAGGTAATGAATCACCCATCAGGCGGAGGGGGCGAGGAGATTCCATAACGTATGGTCAAGCGGCTAATTTTCGGGGATGGGAGGCGGCCATTGTGATGAGGTGCGTAAATTGCCGGGACTACTGGGATCTACTTCTCTCCCGAGTCGGTTACGCGGGATAAAACAGGGCTTTGGGAAAGTCGGCTGCTGCGTGTAACTTCTCGGCTCGGTTGTTTGGTTTTTGATATGATGCGTAGTTAGATGGATGTTCAACCCTGGTAGCGCACCCCATACCGAATATGTCAAGTTTACGTAAGTGCAACTATAGTTGGTGGCAATGTTTCTTGACACTATAACGTCACCAAGCGGAAATAAAAACTGAGTAAACAGAGAGCCTGTTTGGTTGTTAGGATAAGTTTCGGTACGCAAATCGTGATAAAAAAAGACGCTATTATGTATGAGTTTAACAAACTAATCACATTTCTGAATAGAAGTTCTTAATTTCACTCAAATTTACTTCAATTTTACTTAATTTTTACATACATAATTAAACGTAAACTGGACATGGGATACACATAAACTAAACTTTGGTATATGGTTACAGAACAGTTAGAGAATAGAGAAACAATAAAATTTCCAGAAATCCAGGTCTAACAAAATTGTAACATAAACTTAGAAAATCATCTAAAGTAACCTAGGTATGAAAATATATTGTGAAAACGCCATTTTCAATATCGAAGACCTATCCACCAAATAAACAATATCGAGAAGCGGTGCTTTTCCCGCAATTTCCCGCATATTTACCACTATCTTAAAGGTAAATTAAGTTTTTGAACTCAATTTTCAAGCTGTTATGTTAAATAATCATTAAGATTTTTTTTTTTAACACGAATACTTCATCTGTTTATTACCATTATATCTCGGAATGTTTCTGATGTTTTCCTCCATTATCCATGTCATAAGGATATCCCATTTCCATCATGGCGCACTGATTTTTCAAGTTACCACCTGTGAACAGATAGCGACGCTTCCTCGAAATCTCCCACTCCGATAAGACACGTCGGGAAATGCTGTAAATATCCGAGTCCCATAAAATCGATGACCGGTCCCTCGCTTATCCCCCTCCTTTGTCCTTGGAGAGAAAGTGACCAGCCAGCGATAATTGCGGCAGACAGGCCAGAGCCTCTTGGTTTCAATCGAATCCTTTGAAACAGAATCCCTTTGACCACACGTTGTCCGGCTTTTTGGTTTTTCCCCATCGCAGCCTTTTTGTGAAAAGAATGAGGTATCTGAGACGCATTCAGTCGAGTGAAAGGGTGGTTAAGTTGGATTGTAGTTCTTGTTATACAAGGAGTGTATAGAGGAAATGAGGCCGGACTTTAACGCTATTGTTCTGAATTAACTTATAATTGTTTAGTTTGTGAAATGATTTTGTTTTTGTAAGGTAGGGCGATATAGTAAAATGTTTACTTGTAGGTAGGTATGAAATAATTTCAATTATTTCGAAGCAGTTAGTGAACAATTAAGTAAAATAAACTCTGTGGGAAGTTGTTTTTTTAATACATTAATTTGACGCTTACTGTGATTTATAACTTTAATTGTGATATGGAATACTGTTTAAAAAAGATCGTGCTGGTAAATTTCAATGAAGGTTTTGAGGATGCTGTGTATGTATAGCGAAATAAAAATTTATGTATTTTTTAAAGAGCTCTTGAATTATTTTTGTGGTCACGACATACATGCTACAAAAATGTATTGCATGTTACAAAATAAAAGGTAATAATTGGAAATACCTGTTTTTAAAGGAGAAAAAAGACAAAGGGATTGAAAAATTACCATGGTTTAGTTATACAGTGTCATTTTTATAAAAATACAAGATTAACTACATATTTCTTCACTTATAAAGAACCTAAAAACCGTTGCCCTGTTTTAAACTCTAACCAGCAAATATCAATTGAATATTTATCAGATATGATTGCTTTAACACCATAAGTCAGTATAGTTAATTTTTTTTATTTTTTTGGAAAAATGATTAAGTTTTAAAACAAAAATAATGATGTGTTGATTGCTTTAAATAATTTATAATGCAGGAGTTAAGAGTAGTGAGGGTAAGCAATAGATATATATATATATATAGAGCATTCGCACATGACGTCACTTGGAGGACAAAATCAACGTTGCTAAGGCTGTTGTTAGGGGCGGGACATAGAAGTATCCAATAGCAGCATTCGCACATGATGTCACTGGAGGAACAAAACAACGTTGCTAAGGCCGTTGTTAGGCAGAGTCATGTGATTGAAAATACTCTATAGTATAAAATACTGTGGTAAAAGTTGGTTGTACAAGTACAAGTTGGTAAAAGTTGGTACAAGTATAGTTAATGTGGATAAAATTATATTTATTCCTTAAAGGTAAGCTAAAGTAACGCTGTTTAAACTAACTACTCTATAATATCTTAATTGATTTTTGCATGAATTACATATATTAAAATAAACAATTAATCATCCATGATATAATATAATTTAATTTTGGGAAATACCATACCGATGATAAATAATTACTCATTAACTTTCTTGACACTTTGACAACGTCATAGCTTGCGTTATTATGGTTAGATTAAATGGTGGTTTAAATTAAGTGCATTATAACACTCGTTTAGAGGGAGTTAAACATATGGGTTGTTTGTAGCTAGGATAAGCATATGACTAATAAATAATTTAACTAAGAATTAATTTCATACACTTTGAATATAGAGTGATTTAGCTGTTCAAAGGTATGTAAATGTTCAGGTTGGACAAGCTCCAAAATATTCTGAAAATTAAATGTTAATATTCTAAGACATAAATATGATCTAAATCATTGTAAAAGTATCGCTGTAAACTAACATTAGCGTGTAAATTTCTGACATCCTTACTAGCTTATTTGTGTTATGGAATTCCACGACATACATACATTTTTATAAAAAATAACTAAAAAATAGGTACTGATAAACTTATGAACTATGTTATTTAAATTTAAAAAAAAAGTTCAAAGAATATATATTTATTAAAATATAAGAACTACAAAATGTGCAAATCATTGTAAGCTAGTAACATTAGCATTAAATAAAAAGTTAAATTGTTTCTCGATTTGTTGGTATCTTTAGAAAAAAATCACAAGATGTTTATATTCTAGTAACAAATCAGAGGTTTACCGTTAACTTTTAACATAGTCGTTAATAAATCCACCGTACTTGCCTAAAAAGATCAATTTCTCTCATTATAACTTAAAATATCTTCCGAAATTTCTTATAATATTGATTAAATAATTGCATTTAAAGTGTTCTTAAAAACATCTTAAAAATTGTTTTAGTTTATGGGTTGAAAATAAATACATGTACCCCCCCATTCCAAAGGGTGATTCTTAATAAAATTATAAAAAAAAAATCTCAATAATTATACTATTCTACGATAAATACATTCCAAAACTATTTTTATATTTTGGGATCCAAATATTCAATACACTTAAGATACTACTACTAAAGTGCAACTTATTGCACTGTGCATTTCAATGTGCAAGTGCATTTCAGAACACGTGGAATGGTAACATTGTGGAAGTATAAGACAGTTTTAAATCAAAATTTTGTATCCAAACTTTAGTTATACCTTTATAAACATACTTTGAAAACATGCATGTGCACCCCCAAACCAAAACTAAAATATCGCATTTTGAAGCAAATGATATTAAAAGCTTATTCAATCACATCAGTTTCTAGAATGATACATTTACTCTTGGAATTAATTTTATATGTTACATAATGGATATTCGATATTTTAACCAAGGCCTTTCTCTATTCAACATCATTTGTTAAATTTTTGTATAGTAACTGGCTTCACTTGCTAATTAGAAGACTCCTTTTCCCACATAATGTTAGGCTCTTAGGAATTTCTTGAGATATTTTAGAACAAAAAATATTATATACAGGTTGTTTGATGAAACCGTCTAACTGTAAAAGCGTGAGTATTTATGAGATGGATGTTCATAAAAATTATAGTCATCCATGAGTGTAATAAATTATATATTATGCGTCGTACTAAATTATTATCTTTTGTGTACTTTTTATTTTTGAGTTAACTAAAAAATTAACTTGAAATTTTTTTTATCCACATCTTATATTGATCAGAGATACTTCAACTTGTGACTCCAACAAAAATGTCTTTGAACCAAACTTTTATCACAGGGTATGTTATTTTCTTTTAAAAATGTTAAATACTGAATTCTTTAGCAAGTGCCTTTACTTGTTTTGTAATCTTTAAGAATATAGCTTGATTTTGGAATGATATAACCAACAGTTAGGTGGACTTAGATACTTCCGTATAAGATGCTCTTTCATATTTATTTATTTTTTTTGGGGGGGGCAAAGAACGGTGGGGGCCGCTTTCTTTTGTAATTATAAGAGAGGGGAGTTTGCTTATGTTAGCTGAAAAGGGAAGGGGCTCAAATATAAACACAAACATGTTAACGTAATATCTGGATGGTCCCAGTTGAAAAACACATATGAAATGTCCAGCAGGATTTACTAAAATGATATATCAGCGAAATTTAAAAATATTTAATTGATAATAAAAGACGAAGTAGTGGCATTTTTTCTGGATTTAAAACCCTATTCTTAGTGTAAAAAATTTAATGCATTGTATAGCATAAAGTCTCACAAAATTTATACATTACATTAACTTTTAGAACAAATTTCAATAAGTCCGCGCAAACTCTGGACAGCCAGATTCTGTGTTTGGACTGTACAAAAACAGTACTTTTTATTGTGCAAAAAAATGATGCCCGTGCGCTCATAGTGGAATAAAATAATTAAATTATATTTGTATATTACGTCATTTTTTCCCCTAAAAACAAAAGTCGTCATAAAGTTACAGTTCACTATCAGATTTTATCTATTCCAAGCAAGGAATCTTTCTGAGCAGTGTTTTGGCGGGCTTGATGAAATATTACAACATCGCTGTTTAAGCCTCTCTAAGTATAATATTTCACAGCCTTTAAATAATCCCTACTTATAATCTGTATCTGTGCTGGGTTTAATACTTAGCACTCGGGCGTTGCTTTAAATTGCATAATCACAAAGTTGCCGAGGTTTTGAAGCACCATTACTATTTCCGTGCTTAGAATAAAAATACTGTACTACTAAATTATCGGAAGAGATTTACTTTGAGTCCAAATCTCCTTTTGTTTCTTCCCCCGAGAATCCATTTTGTTCGTTATTAGCGAATTCCTCACATGACGAAAAGCCATTTGGAAAAGAGGAAATCCAGTAATCCGACCGATTAAACTGGAACAAGGGGCTTCTTTCGTCAGATTTTATCTCTTTTCGAAACTCCACTAAATCGTAGTTACTTAACTTCCGCCAGAAGTGCAAAGAAAAAATAATGTGCGAGTCTCCTCGAACACAACAGGCTTAAATGCAAAATGTTCCCTAATTCAAAAGTAAAGGTTCGTCGACAGTAAAACATTCAAAAAAGGTATCAGGAAAAAATGCAGCCGGGCGTAATCGCACTTAAACTCGACACCTTTTACTTACAAATGGCTTTGTGGAGATAATTACGTTAATGAGGAGTGGAGAATGTTTTTTTTTACTCATTTTTTTCGAGACTGCTGAAAGTCAACTTTGATGCTCTTGAATTAATAGATGGATGCTGGAAACGGGACTGGGGCCCTTTAGTTTCAACCCGGAAGGAGGCGCACAGCTTCTTGTTAAGAGTAAACTCGCTCACGGCCTCTCAAGCATGGCAGGTAGTTTCTCCCCTAAATAAAAATTAAAATAAATGTAAAAATGTTGAAAAAAGTAGTTAATTAACTTATAAGTTAATAATGTAAGACGTTTTAGAAAAATGTTTTAAGATAAATAATTTTTAAAAATAAAAAAAAATTGGAATTGTTAATTAAATGTGCAAATGTTAAGCAGCATTTTTTGAGAATCTATAAAATCTTCAGAATTTGAGAAATAATGAAACAATTTTCAGAACTTGATCTGATTATTTTAATATATCTTTTTTCGGTAGATTAGCTGTAACGTCGGTATTTCTTAGGAATCAAATTAAAATTTTTAATATGACCCCTTTATTCTCATGCCCGTCAATATAGAGTGTTTTCAGGTGACGTCACGACCAGCTAATTTCTTTTAACTGTTAACCTTTGTAGGGCTTTTAACTGTTGCTATGGCGGTTGCTAGGTAACGAGGTGTATGTTGCTAAGGCGGTTTTTACGTATAGGGTCACGTGATTGCAAATGCTCCAATAGAAGAATTCCACGGCCAGTCATTTTCTGTAACTGTTAACCTCTGTAGGGCAAAAAAACTGTAACATTTCTGTTGCTAAGGCCGTTGTTAGGTCCAAGTCATGTGATTGAAAATGCTCTATAACAGAAATGAGTTTTCAAAATGTTAAAAAAATACGATCACAAACGAAATTTTGGAAATATCTTTAAAAGTAAAGTTCAATTAATGAACAAAGTTTGAATCGGCGACTTTTTCTTCATTGATACGTCTTTAGCCTTAAAGGGATTCTTCCCCTTTGTATACCATTTCAATATTTCTTTTTCATTTTAATCCCTTTAAAAAGCCAATCAAATCCTTCGAATAATATGCACGATTTTGAACTTAACAGTGAACGCTACTCGTGTAAAATCGCAACACTCATTTGATCCTACAAATATTTATACAATCACATACCTAAGCAGGTCAAGCTTAATCGGAATTCAAGTGTTGCGCATTACCAGAATAGTCGCAGACAAGTACTGGTACTAATGTATGTCACTT
This sequence comes from Tetragnatha montana, assembly GCA_963680715.1. Lineage (NCBI taxonomy): Eukaryota > Metazoa > Arthropoda > Arachnida > Araneae > Tetragnathidae > Tetragnatha > Tetragnatha montana. The sequence goes on from OY796675.1 coordinate 53,798,171, forward strand.
ACCAGAGCCCGCGTATTATGCAGTGCCTACATTACTGGAATTTGACTGTTAATGTATTCTGTCTATCCGGTATTCCGGTCATGAGATACATACACAGCGCAATCAGAAATGGGTGCTTTGTCAGGTACTGCGCACATAATGACTTGTGGAATTCATTCAGGTGTGTACTTCATTAATCATTCTAATCGTATATTGGTTTGTTTTAAAAGCTTTGGTTTTTGACTACAATTAGGTGGTTTTTTTATTACATTTCGTACTGCATTTTAATATAGAGGTCATGGTTTAAATGCTATTAAAAACATGAGCTGAGCAGTAATATTCATTGTAAAAAAATGTAGGTATAAAAGGGTGGTTAATAACCAGCACATATATTTTAAATTGTTTTATAAGAAAAGTATAAATTGTTATTAAAGCATCCTAGTGTTTTTTTTATAATTTTAATACTTTTGGAATACACACACGTTCTATCAATATTTATGCGGGTAGTAATATTTTCTTCTTATTTAACGCACAAGGGTTTTTTTTTTTTTAGATTAAAACTATTTTTAGAATACTTTAAAAGGCTACTAATGCCTTTTTTATGTATTATAATCTATAATAAAGTTTTATGACTTCCCTATCTGAATAACTTAAAATTTAAACTTATGTACTATCGTTACATACAAAACACGATAATACTTATTTAACATTTTAACACTATGAATATTTCAATCTTTCAATATAAAAATTTACTTAGGTCATTATTTCGTCAGTTTTATTCCTGTTTTATACACTTATGACTATAGGTAAAAGTGTTATAATCTACCTTTCTCACCCAGCAGAATAAAGATGTAAAAGGAGAATTGTGAACCGGAATTGCATAAAATTCCACTTCTTAGTTTTAAAGTAACCGATTTGAGCCACATTTATCATTTTCTATTTCTATAATAGACTTTTAAAAACTCTTTATATTTTAGGATCGCAGTATTAGTTTTGAAATAATCTCAGTTTCAATAATAAATATTATTCAATTTATTAAAATTGACATTAAAATTCATAAGTAAAATATAAAAGACGACAAACAGAACTTTAAAATATTTTACTAAAATATTCGCCATTGTCCTTCGAAAAATTACCACATCATAGACACATGAACAACGTTTCGGGTTTTCCCCTTCATGAAATGCAAAAATTCACGCTTAAGGACCACATAGAGAGTCAGTTCACATCCAATAAAGCTCAAAGCAGTATTCCCAACTCAATGAGAGCTCTCATTAAGTAAGAAACTTGAGCGATCTCCAGATTCCGAATAGACATTCCGATCCAAAAGAGACGAATCACACCATAGGAATTTCCTCATCCGTCACCTCGTGTCCTTTGATCACCCCTTCGAAATTTGCATTTCTAGTCGAATGGACTCTCCCAATCCCCACCATGAAGTAGTCGGCACTCCCTTAGTAGATACCCATGGGGAGGAGAACGCGAGGGTATCATCATGAATGAGGAATGACGAAAGCGGGAGGCTCATCATTCATGGAAGGGGGTAGCCCAGGGGAAAGGTCACTTTACGACTCGGTTGGGGTACTTTAATTCTGTGGAACAAAGGATTCTTCTCGAGTGGACTTTCGAGACTCTTAACGTGCCTCGCGTGGGTGGGGGGGAGAGTTATGAGCGAAGTTTTCCGGGAGTTTTGCCGGATGCGGATGAACCTTGTGAGATGAATGAGGGATGTTTTTGTTTTTGGGAGTGCTTAGAGGTGAGGGAGGTGATGAGTTCGATGTTTGTAAGAGAAGGTTTTCAGAAAGAGACGATTTGATAAAGATTTGCGAGCGATCATTGAAAGTGTATGTATTGTATTCATGAATTTAATTACGCCACTGTCTTTTTGGACGATCAATATACAACTAAACTCTATTCTTATTTCCACGGCAACGGTTCTGATTGGAGACTAAGCTCCGGGACTGCTACGTAACCACGAGACCTACGGCGCATGGGCCAACTGCCGTTTCTGCCGTCCAAGTACACTTCCTTTAATTATGTTGGCATAAATAATATTTTTCTACATATCCTTGGTACATGAACAAAATATTATTTGTTTATGAATTTTTGTTTTTGAAAATTTACGTTCCGTAGTTATGGATTAAAATAAAATGTTTTAACTACTAGTTGGGCTATTCCATATGAACAGGGACATGATCATTAAAAATAAAAAAATAAAATTTTGTAATTATTTTTGTGAATAACTATGCAGTATTGATCTATTTGTGCTTCCATAGTTTACATTTTGTGTAAGTTAATTTTTATCGGAATCTCAGCATCTAAAAGTCAATATTTCAGAACTGCTTGTTTTAAAGTTTAATCTTCTAATGAAAAAGATATGTTTAATTGTGCAAATTAAAAAAAATAATTTATTTGTTTTTACAATTTTTTTGTTAAATATACTCATAAACTTTATAATAAAAATGAAATTAAGTGTTTAAATTCATTTTATCACATTTATATTCATGATTAAAACTGAACGCTTATATCATGTAGCGTGAGTTACGAAAAAATAGGTTATAGTAATATTATGAATCTAATAAAGCATTAAAAACTTCCAAATTTTTTATTCTCTTCAATTTTTAGCATCTTAATTCATAATTCAAGTTAAATATAAGTAATATCCAGTTTTACTTTGTTCTAAAGCAAAAAAACTATTGTAGCGTGAGTTACGGTTTTCGGTAACATAAGCAACATTATTGCGGTAACTCAACTGAATTTAAAAATTTAGCTATTTGTTGACTTTTATAAACATAACAGTAACGGCAAATTCTAAGTTAAGGAATTTGTATATGCCGGAATTAGAAAAAAATATTTAATAAACTACTGTGTTTAAGATTTGATGATGTAGCTCCATTTCAAGATACTATATCATAAATGCATTGCATTTAAACTACAACGGGACTTGTTGAAGGTGCGACGTTCACATCTCAGAGACCCAAAATCTAGGCAAAACAGAACAGGTCTCTCATCAATCGGTAGTATCGGAGTATCGCAAGATAATGTTCGAGTAGGAGGAACTTTTCTTCTGGTAAAATGTTCTGGGAAAAAGTTTTCCGATATGCTGCAATTCTCCAGAAAACGGAGGATGTGAAAGTTTTATTTTTGTTAAAGAATTCAGAAATAATAATTTTTAAAACTTTAAAAAGTTATTAAAATACGGCCAAGTAATTAAATTTGCTCAAATGCCATAATAAAGGAGCGAACAACACGGGTTTAGTATGTTTCCTGGAACTATGGATGTTTTCGAAAAATACTAAAAATGTACACATATTTGATGATAATTTTCTTATTTTTATACCTGATTTTTCGTTCTATGATGAATAAATATGCTCAAGTAATATTTCTGGACGTTTTCCTTATGATTTTCAACAACTATTTTTCGATATGTAGCGTGAGTTACGAAGTACTGTAGCGTGAGTTACGAACAGCTTTTTAAATTTTAATTAGTTTCTTATTTTCTTAAGTATTCCCAGTAAAATTGTTTGCTATTTTAGAATAAGGGAAGTATATTCAAAAAGCTGACAAGCGTATAGCATTATTGAAACACTATTTAAGCAGAAAATCAAATTTAAATTTTATACTAATAAATCCATGTCTTTTTCTTGTAGCGTGAGTTACGACTCTATTTTAATTAATATTTAAAAAACTTAAATTTTTAAAAGATTTGCAATACTTATTTTAAATTAAAAGCATAAATTTCAACATGCATGTTTTTTTTAGAAAGAAAATAATAGTAATTTCTATTTTAAAAAATTACTTTAATTTGTAATTTTGAAAAAAATGTAGCGTGAGTTACGGTGGAATTGCCCAGTTATGAATATCTTTAAACTAATTAATGCAAAGAGGTCAACCTTTCTTAAATAGTATAAAAATGTCCACATTTTTTTCCCAGATTTCTTATGCAAATTATTTTAAGTAATTTTGAATGGAAAATAATGTACTCTAAAGAAGTTATAGCATTTCGTTTACCAATCTTTAACATAGAAGATAAAGTTATAAATAAATTATATACATAACATTGTATCAGAAGAATGGATATAGCGATTATTCTGGGTTTATGCAAAAATGAATCTTGAGCGATTTAAGTGAATCACTCAAGTGAATTGATTGTTTGTTGAAATTATAAGTAATATAAGGCATGACACAATTTTTAAAGGATTTTTGTACATAATTAAATCTTTAAAACTTGTGTTACTTTCTTTGAGCAAGAGCATTTAAATATTTTAGTAAAAATATCACAAATATTTAAAAAGATAATGTATGGATAATTCTTATTAAAATGCAATATCAAAACAGTTAGAATAAAATATTAAAACAAATTCAATGTTTTACAAAGTTATCATAAAAACATTATGGATGTTTTTCTAAAACAACCTAACATTTAGGTCTTGATTTCTTAAGCTATAACACATTGAGAAATGAGCCAAAATTTAAAATCTGACCACAAAAAGCGGATACCAGTAAATTTCCATTAACTTAGCACTTTTGATAATCAACAGTTGATAAACTAGTTTTTGAGGTCATATAAGAATTATAATATTTTTTTTTAATTCGAAATCCCTCATCATCCACTAAAGAGGTTTTTAAAAGCCTATTGGGATCACTGCCAGTTTTTGGGAGCTCCTAACGTGCCATTAATTTAATTCCATTATGAGAAAGTTGATTGATTTGATTACCATGGTGAAATCCTTAATGGGTATTTAAAAATGGATAAATAATGCGGAAAATGAATTTCATAGCACTTTCGAAACGACTCCAAGCTAATGGCAGTGATTAATTACCTTATTAATTAAATTACTAAGTAAGCGTGATGCTTGTCATTTTAGATTTTAAAATTAAAAAATCTGCAATATATTGCTAAACTCAAATTTCTTTTAAATGTTAAGCCATTTTATGTATAAAAATTATCATAAAATTTAAATGATAAGAATAAAAACACAAATTAATATCTACTACCATACAGTACGGTCTTACTTATATTTTAATTAAGTAAAGATACTATAAGAAGACTAATGTATTACTTAATTAGTAAGGCTAGTGTTTCAGATATAAAAAATATGTTGCAAATTTATGCATGAAATAAGCTGCTTATGACGTCACTGGTGTTCGTCAAAAATCTAACATTTTGAGTTTTTTTTTATTAAGTGTGGATTAATATTAAAGTTAAAAGTTTGATAATTGATTCGAAAGAGCAGACCGTAAATTGGTTTCTCAATTGGAACAACACAGGCTAAACCATTGAAAAACTTTTAATCCTTCCAATCTGTTAAAACATTTAGATAGACTTATGCCGAAGCAATTTTAAACACTTTACATGCTTAGATAATCAAGTATTCTACTTGAAATTAAAGCCTAGAAACTAAAATTATCTCGACAGCTGTATTTTTTTCAAAAGAGGGGAAATATAAAAGAGTAAATTTTAAAACTTATTCCTAGCAGACTTATTTAAATTACGTTTTCTGTAAATGTCTAGATTTAATGAGTAAAAAAGAAACTACATGTTATACGTATCGAATTCTTTAGTCTACTTACATAAAAGTAAGTGAGGTTTTCTCTGAGTTATAAAAACATGAAAGTGGTGTAAACGGCCTTAAAACTTTCTTAATTACCATATTATTAGTGATATAATACTAGTTTACCAGTTACAGTAAGTGGATTCATATTCCACACTGAAAACCGTTTTTACCTTTAGGTGCAGATTGCCTGTAAAACACTCTTTTCCTGGATGGTAGATTTATGGCACAAAACAAACTTTAAAGGTGCATAAAACCATTACATTGGCCCCGCCATCGCCATGAGCGAATAAACACTGTAAAGTTGTTTTTTGTGCCATAATGTTCGTAAAATTTTGAATATATTTTTATTTAACTTTCTCTTTTCCGTAAGAATATTTTTAAGGTTATAACATATATATTACGAAATGAAGTTAACACGTCTAACTTTTATGTATCATATTTATACTAAATGAAAACTTTTCAACATAAAACAGTCAATACATAGTATAAAAAATATGAAATACATGAATGATACGTTAAATATTTAAAATGTCTATTGAAGTTTTCAATTGGAATTGGTTCTTAAGATATTTATACAGTATTTTCAAAAGGTAATAGATTATTTAAGCGTTGGCAAATATTTGTTATGCCGGTTGACATTTTAAAAAGAGTTCGTAAAAGAAATCATTATTTTTTTTTTCATTTTGTAAACAGGAATTTATGAAACCAGTTTACAGTTCGTAAAAAAAAACGTAAATATTTGTGTAAAGAAGGTTGCGAATAAAAACGATCTTTGCTTGGAAATAGGTGTAAAATATATTTTTAACATATAAGTAATTATTTTTATCTAGGTAAAAGAAGAGTAAAAGTAGGTAAATCCATATAGAGAGTAACTGCTATTTCAACGGAAAAATAACCGGTTTAGACATTAAGGTACTTCAAAGATGGATATTTAAAAAAAATGTTGGTGTACTGATATGGTGACTTGGGCTTTCAAGATTACCACTACATAATCATAAAAAAAAAATATTCGAAGTATAGTTTAAGTACTAGTTGAAGAAAGGACCTGGTTCTGCTAACATATCCAAGTTAAAGAGCTAAACAAAAAATATCATTGCAGACGCTCGAAGACTGTCTCCTAGGTACCACAATCTCCGTGAAGAACATAAATATTTAACAAGGATAGCGTTTAGAGCACTTTTCTCGTCTCCAATTACGCAACACCTGAGCGAAGATCAATACATTCACCGCAGCAGAAGAGCTCATTGTTACCCCAGTTACAGATACTCTCCCTCCCCCCTGTCGATAGGCACGGTTACGGGCACATTTCCGTACGAGTAACAATGGACCCTAAATAATGGGACAAAACATCACAGATAAACGACAAGCAACACCCCTGTAGCGCAGCAAAAGAAACAAGATAATATAGATAAAAAGAACGAATAAGAAGAAACAAGCAGAGGGGAAATGTCGAGGGTAATACTAGGGTCCAATCCTCCCCGGGAAGAACCGTAAAGCGTTTTTAGCTAAGGAGTTTAGATCCGCTGGATTTTTATAAGCTGATAGTATTTGCATTTTTGGAGGAGTTTTTTATTTTCGGGCCCCGGCTAAATTGGAGGGTTTGCCTGGGTATAAAATAAAACGCTCCCTCGCTGTAATGAGGAGTGCGAGGAGCCATCTTGTTTTTCGTCCTTTTTATTTGTGAGAGGGGGACATCTTCAGACGCACTTTAGGATGCATGTGTGCCTGTTTGGCCGAGATAAAGAAGAGAGGAGACTTTAAAGCGTTTCCAGTTGTAAACACTCGAACTGGAAAAACGGAGCTCCGAAATTGGCTTCTTTTATTTTAGGAGTTTAAGTGATTTTTTGCTCTGTTGCGAGCGCTGGCTGGGCTTCGTTTTTTGTTTTCAGTGCGGGAGTTTTCAAGCGAGAATTACTTATTTGAATGCGGCTTTTGTTTGTTTTGAGTTTTGGTGATGTTATTTTGTTGACGACTCTTGTAGTAATGCGTTGTCTTGACGTGCGAGTGAAAGAAATTTCTCGAAATAAGCTGGTGTGAGAAAAATATTTTATAACGCGGTGAAGTTTTTGAGAGTGAAATAAAACCGTATCCACTTAGGTTTTATTGTTGTGTGTGTGTGATTTTAAAGGAATAAAAACATGGGTCATGCAAATCCACCAAGTGTTAAAATGAAAACAAATAATGCATTCTTTAAAATACTTAGTTTCTTATTATTTTCGAAATATAACTTTTTTTCTTAGAAAGTTTTTTTTAAATACCTTTTCGTAATTTGGAATATACTATTCCCCAGTTATTGAAAAAAATGGGGAAAATATAGGATTGTTCTTACATGTAATCAGAATTGTCTATGTTAATAATTTTATTATTTGTTGCATTTAAAGGATATTTTCATACAGGCATTTCTTATTTAAGAACGTTTTTTTTTTACATTATGTAAGGCTAATTGTATATAATTCCAATGCGCTTTTATAACTCACTGAGTACTTATTGAAGACAAAAGAAAACTATTTTATGAATAATTTAAAAAAATAATATTCAATGTTTAATACCTAGTTGATTTTATCCAATTCATTGTGTGATTCTTTTGTACCACCTTTAAATACATTTATAAATACCTTTAATAAATACCTTTAAATACATTTATAAATACTCAAAAGATCCCTTTTCAATAACCTGAAATAGTTTTTTCAATTGTATGCAGCAGAATCTCCAACAACAACAGGTTTCTTAATCTGAGTTCATTTGTTCTTTAATGAAACGTAAGATATTATATTTCTGACTAAAAGGATAGAAGGATCTTTAGAAAAACTTCCCCATTTACCATTGTGTTAGAACAATAGTTTGGTAGCTGCACATTTTGCGGTTATGTTTCCTATAAATTTATTTTTCATATTTCTTTGTGTGCTTTGTTTTTAATAAATGCGAGACATTATTCATTAAGTATAATAAAATTTTTATGGCAGTATTTCAAATACAGAAAAAAAGATATTTCTGAAATTCAATTTGCTAGATGATTTAATTTCTTAAGTAAAAATGTCAAATAAAGGTACACACATCATTTTATGCATACTCTCGATTATTTTATGCTTAGCAACGTGCACCTGATGAAGGTAACATCGGACATAATAATTTGCACTATTATTTCAAAAATAATTCAATTAAATTAATAATTATTAAAAATATTAAATGAATGTCTCTAAATGTTTATTGGAATACTTTGTGAGGTATTTCTTTTAGGTGTAGTTATTACGTTCTGTGTTTATTATATTTCCCATTAAAATAAGGCTAAAGGAAGACATGCTATCAGGAAACCAGTATAATTATTAGCAAGGGGATTAAAAATTTAAAGGATGTTTGAAAATTTAAATTAAATGTTTGGGAAATGACAAATACCTACAATTATTTTTTACATGTTATTATGCCCATATTTTTTAAGCCACAAAAACAAATAATATCTGAGGAATATGAGTAATATTCCAATTCTGAATTATTTTTGGATCAATAACAATAAACTCTACGCAACCTGACAGCAATTTCCCTTAATATTACGGTAGGAAAAATAATTAAATGCATTTGAAGAGATTCAAACAAAATTAATAATCTAGTTTTCAACACGCTGATTACTTCCAAGTTAGAATGCTAAATATGGATTCATATGAACTTCATTCAATTTTCGTAAAGAAATACGGTTTTAAGAATTTCAAATCAGATGTGATGTTTCAAAAATGAAAGTGTAACTTTATAATTTAAACATGTTATTAGTTTCATACAAAAAAAAATCCTTCTTTTGTATTAAATGTGAGTTAAAATTACGTTTACAAAAACTTAATATTGGAAATATTCGAGTATTTTCTGCATAAAAAAAATATAAAAGGTATTTTCTAATCACATATTAGGGGAATACGGAGAAAAAAAATTAAGTATTTTTAATTCAAGTACCAATTCGGGGTAATTTTGGTTGAGGTTTTTTATTATACGCCGCTTGAGGTTACTGATTATATACACCGTTATTTATAGTATATTGAAACTTTAAATAATTCTGAAACGCAACTTAGAAAAATTGGAAAGGAAGGTCTATTTTTTCCAAGCAATATCCCAGGAAAAAAAAGAAACATTACTCTAAAAATGTTGAAACGTTTTTCAGAATTACTGGTATTTTTTTAAAAAACTGATACTTATGAGGAACTTATCAAAATTTTTAACATAAGGTTTTTGTTATTTTCCTGGAACATTACTTGGAAAAAATGGGTACAGTGTTTTTACTGTGAAGAATAGACAAAAAAAAAATGCTGATAAAATATTTTTATCGAGTCGTTGCAAAAAAATAAGAAAGACGAAATTATTAAAAAAACTTATAAACAGTCATCAGTTAGTAGTATCTTCTTTTATAACGGTGATTGACTAACCCTAATACAATGTAAAAAAAATTCACTTTTCTTAGAGTAACTGGGTACCTGGGTTGCCCGTTGTTTCCAACTAATTTTCTTTGAAAACACTAATAAAATTATGGTAAAATACTGGTGTACTGGTCTTTAACTTTTAACCAAACGTTTTCGTTATTTTCCAGGAATATTTCTTAAAATGGGCGACCGAGCCTCCTACTTTTTCCAAGGAAAGTGCCAGGATTTTTTTTCACAGTGAAAAGCCAAACAGAAGCTTCGTCTTTTCATAAGTTGAAAATTTAAGAAAACAATACGTGCAAATTTTTCTCTACAAAATTTCCGCAAATCTTGTTCAAATTTAACCCAAATAAAGCAGTTCCTATAAACACCACTTTACAACACCTGATAAGCGAAGTTAATTTATGTTTCCACCCATTCTTGAAAAACAAACTCGTACCACATTTACTTTCTTCTCCAGAACCCACACAGCAAACAAACAAAACAAAACAACAACCCCATCCCCGCATTCCTAACAGTCCACACCTGCACCCTAAACCCCCCACAAAATGGAACCGCCCCGCGTTCAAAGCAAACCGCTCTAAATCATGGCACTACATTACTCAGGTAATTTGCCGGGCATTCCCGCTTTTAATGAACATTCTTTGGTACTCGTTACGGGGGCGTTTAGAAGGGGGCGTTTCTTAGGGGGTGGAGGCAGGCAGAATGCGACGAGAATTAAAAGCGATCGCCGAGTAGGTGTGGGGGATGTGTGGAATGTGTTGGAAGGGTTGTTGGGAGGTGATGGAATATTTTTGATGAGTTTCTGGTGCGAAATGTAATGAGGTGGTGTTGTAAAGTGATTCAATTTTGCTTTATTTAATTTGATGGGGTTCGGGAGTGGATATATAAAAAGGTGCTGAGTCTATTTAAATTGCTTGAGAGATATCACCCCTTTTCCAGTGAGTTGTTGGATTGAAATTAGACTTTCAAAATAGTTTATTTGAGCGTTTCATCTATGTCAGTTTTCCCCCTTCTTATATCGCAGACTTACACAAGAAAGGCACTGAGTCATATAAATACGAAGTCCTTCACGGCGGTAATCAATATTATAAAAATTGTCGGGCGTGTCAAGCCGTGGTCGATGATTAAAATCGGAATTAAAATCAGACGTCTCGTCACTCTGAAAGACATTTTCAGTGTTTTGAGCCTCACTTATAATAGCACTAAGTCATTATTAGATAATCTTTTGAAAGCATCTTAGAATGACGTCAAGGAACGTACGAATTATCTAAATCTTGTCAAGGTGAAAAGCGATGAGGGTGTTGGTGAAATTTTATGGCGTAAAAGCCCTATTTTACCAGTAAGCTGACGACATACAGGGTGTTTCTTTCATAAGTCCCTTTCACGGCTTTTATTTTGCGAAGTGTTGATAAAAACCACAGAACTTTAGAAGTCATGTCTATTTTTGTTATGAATTTTTAAATAAGTACCCACTTAGAATAAAATATTTTTGAATTATTTAAAGAAAATTCTATAATTTCACTGTTACATAATTTGCACTTTTTAAGTTTCACTTTGAATCTTATCATTAAAAAACTACTTTATACGATATTTATCAATTAATTTTTAAAAATAAACCTACAGTGAGGCACATGAATAAAAAATATTTACACTCAGAAAATTATTCCACTTATAAATACATTCATGATATGCGTTATAAAAACAAACCAAGATATCACAAGACCTTTTGAAAATTTTAATTATTTCGTGTTAAAAACTTTTTTAATAAGTATCTCCCAAGAAAAGGTTAAAAAACATTCATCTATACTAATAAAATAGAAACCCGGAAGTGCCGGAAACCCGCGTTGTTTCTCCGCGTTGCCTGTACAACGTATGTGATTGGTCCAAAGCTCTCTTCTCCTACTCTCGGAGTGGTTAGGATTCGTCCTGTCAAATATCCTAATGCTAAAAATCATCGGGATCTAGGGGTAGCCATTTTCTCTTTGAAACCTGGCAACAACGTTATTCTCATTCTTCGGTCTGTTTACATTATTCAGTGAAAATTATCTGTTTATATCGAGACTGATTTGACTTTCGTTCTTTTGGATTTTAATAGCATTCTGTGGTGGGGATTGTATAAAGCTTTTTCAGTTATTGCTTTTTATTTCTCAAACGTACTTCTCGGACGCCGATTGTTAAGCAATATGGCTTTGGCTGTTTACATCCGAAGATGGCTGAGAGGCGGCGAACGTTTTCCTCCTTCATTTTGTGAATGCTTCTTACACTATTCTAATTTATTACTTTTGTTCCGTTTTTTGAGCATAGATTTCTTTTTTATTCTATTTAACTCTGTATTTTTTGTTATGTTTGGCTCTTGATGATGTTCGTCGTTAATTCATTAAGTGCTTTGTGCTATCCTGAAACTGATTTTCATTTTATTCTTTGAATCTTACTTAGTAATTAAGGCTTACTTTTCTGTGTGCATTTTTAACACTAAGAAAATCTATGTAACAGTTTACATCAGTTTGATTACAGTTGTGCATTTTTTCCACACTTTCAAATTCACCATAGTTGCTTTTGTTTTTAAAGTAGTTTTAGTTTAGTCTTATTTTTGTTTGAGAATTGTTTGTGTTTTGTCACATAATTACCTAAAGTTACTTAAATATTACATTAGTGGCATTTCATACACTTTTTCTTAATCATTAGCTACTAAAACAGCTTGGCAATATTCATCGGGAAAGATAACAATTGAACGGTTTTGGTTTTGAGGCAGATGAGGCTTCCTTTTCTTTTAGGTTGTTCGTCCATTTGTTACACATAATTTAAATTGGCACGGCTTCGATAAGAGTCCTCCAGCCGCCATATTTATCCACAGCAATATGCTTATGTGTCATATTTGAGCTTATGGCTAAACATGGCAGCTGAAGGACTCTTATCAAAGCTGTGCCTTTAAATTACTCTGGCTTTTTATACATTTACTGATTTTTGTTTAATTTTTCGAATACATTCATTTAACTGTTTGAATCCATTTTTATGGACGGTAATGCAGAGGGCCTCTGTGTGGTGCAGTCTATGTAATGCTAAATCTGTTACACCTTAACTATTTTTTATTAGTTACACCTTAGTTATTTTTTAACAAATATGACTTCCCAACTATTTTAAAGTGTATGAGATTCTGTCAAAGGAACTTAGTACGGGCGCAGCCCGTCATTTATGTCTGAGCAACGCCGGGATAGCGCGTGCGCCATAGGTATGAATATAAAGTTTTACTGGGCCCGGGCAACGCCGGGTCTAGCGCTGAAAGCGCTAGTACATAATAATTACGATTATTACACATTTTGATTTTCATACGAGACGCATAACATAACATCAGGATTAGTAAACCGTGTTATGTAATCCTAGTAGGAAAAAAAAAAGAGCTGAAAAACTTGAGAACGTAAGGGTAATGATTTGCTTTAGTAACGTGATAACATGAAAGCAGGTAATTACGCTTAAGAGGTGCACTTAGCTGCTGATATCACGGCTAGTCTCATTTTTTAATTTACGCTCTGGATTAGTATTGATTTCATGTTATCATCGTGTACATAAATAACAAGCTTTTTTAAAAACGTATTTAACCTGATATGGCGAAATATTTTTTTCGGTAGATAAAAATGTCTCGGATGTTTTTTTTTCGAGCTTCTCTTTTTAGATTGGTGTAAAACTACTCGAATAAATTTATGTTGTATTAATAGGCATACTTATTTTATAAAGTTGTATAACTTATACCGCATTTATTTTTTTATCTTGGTTTCAAGAAATAGAAATACCAAAAAGTTCTGAGTTAAAAGTCTTGCAACTACGTTGTCATCAAGATTATTAAGAACTAAAATTAGTTCTTTCAAAATAATAAAGAAATTGAAACCCTGGTGCAGTAACAATGAGCTAACTCCAATTTAAAGTTGTTGGATTCAGCTTAAAGGCTCATTCATTATTACTTTTGATATCCCTTTTGGAGGAACCATCGAAAGTCAAAAGCGATACACAGGAGTGAATCACTCAGGATGAACAGTGAAAGTGAAACTGTGTGAATGAGTCTTGATACGCCTTTTTTACACTGTTTCACTTTCAGTGTGCATGGTGAGTGATTCTAGCCGAGCAATCCCCCATTTGTATCGGATATCGGCAATTTATACTTGTCCTTTTGTATGATCCCGCCAAAATAAAGATATAAATTAAACGTCTAAATGAGTCTTTACTCTTTCAGAGTTAGAAAAATGTTTCAATTGTAAACCTATACCTATACTGACAACTAAAATTATGGAAAACACACAAATTAAGGCAAAGAACTGAATAAACGGAATAAACAAATATTTAAACTTAATCGTATAATATCTTAGTCACGAAGCAAAAAGTATGGCAAGGAAGTACTTTCCTAAAACAGGTACAAGAGCCCCTAAATTTCCCCAAAGACACATTTAAATTAGATCTCAAAGGCACACCACCTAAAAAAATTACTACCGAATTCTTTCCCTGTTCAAAAGAAGAGGAAGAACTCCACTTTCCCCATAGAGAAAGTGGTCTTCAATTCCCAGCGGTAACCTGGAGGCTTCCATCTTTGTTTTATTACATAGTAGGGAATGGAAATCTCACGTGATCCACCCCGCGACAAAACAACACACCTCGCACACCCCTCAAATAGCCGTCGGGGGAACCATCCATTACCCCTCTCCCACGGGGTCGAGCAAAAACAGGGACGTTCGGCTACATGAATAATCGAACGTGTGTTAAGTCGTCTAAAAGTGCAATGCGTCTTTAGGAGTAGGGGGAGAGGATTTTTTTTTGTTGTGTTTGGTTGGTGGACAAATATTGAAGATAAATGGATGATTGAGGAGATTTGGGGAATTCGGAACGGGTTATTTTTGTGTAGTAAAAGGTGTTGGTTTAGCTGTTAAATTTTGAAAATTGAAGGTATTGTTTATGCTATTTATTGGATTGAAGAATGTTTCTACATCCAGCACAAGTATTTAATATTAATACATTCATAAATGTTAATTGATGGCAATAAAATGGATGCTTTTGCAATCGATCATTTTATGACATCGAGGTATCTAATTAGTTACGGTAAAAGGTTCACTGGAAGGATGTACAATTTTATAGGTCATTTTTATGACTCAAGTTAACTATTTCAATTTGTAGAATTGGTAATCAATTGATTAATTGACAATTAATTTATAATTGCATAACGTGTATATTCTAATTCAAACATTATTAGTAGTACTACAATCAGGCTGAATTACATTTTTCTAGATCTAGCTACTACTTAGTGAGTTGGTCACAAGACATTATCACCGACATTTAATTACTGTTAATTACTGCCCATTGCTGTTAAACCATAAAATTTTCACAAATATTTTAAATTTAATATATTTATAACGAAATTAATAAATATTGCGAATCATCACTAAAATGTTGTAAATAATATCCCCCACAATATATATAGCTTATATTTTTTAAATATTTATAGGATAAATAATTTTCATAAACAACCACAACAAAAACTTATATTTATATAGTTATACCTATCAGATTAAAAAAAATGGAAAACATACTTACTTAAAAAAGTAATTATAATAGTAAACCGAATTTAAGCCAGTCTAACTTTGATTAATGCGTCTTAGAACCTTTAGTTTAAGTAAAATAATTAAAATCTGAAAGTGAAAATCTATAAATATTTCAATACTGTATAATTAAAATTTGTACTTAACTACACAACTTGTATTCCCAGATGAGGGGATGCTGTATTGACAAGCTGTTACCCAGCATATCATTAGTTATCTACCTGCGTTGCATTATTTAATGGCACAGTTGAAGCATCAAATATTACATAGAATATAGAATGACTGTCTGGCCAAGTTAGTAGAGAAAGGTTAAAACTGGGTATTCAGGTAAAATTTTGTAAAATCAAACACATTAAGAATACCCATAACTTTACTCTCTTAACTGTTTTTTTTTTTTAATTTGTTAAAAATTCCATTACACTGCAGATGCGTGTAACACTTTCACAAAGCTAAGTAAATGCAATGACGAACACTTCTAAAGAAAAGCGTATTGATTTTATAGCGATTATATTGTGATTGGGGCATGAGAAAAAGGTAGTGTCGTAAAAGTATTGCTTAAATTAACGAGGCAGAGAAAATGTGTTCTTGTAGTGTTTTTGATCTAAATTTAAAAAATTAAATTTTAAGTTTAATAAAGTTTAATTAAGTTTAAGTTTAATTAAGTTAAATAAAGGTTAAATTAAATTTATAAAATTAAATTAGATTTAAACAACAATTCACACTGTTGTGAAATGCAGATAAATCTATCTGCATTTCGCAACACTATTTTAGAACACATTTCTAAAACTTTTTATTCGTATTCAGAACATTATCACGTAGCAACACGGTGTACACTGCAAACGCTCTACACAAAAATAAACACATTTAAAAACACTTTTTTGTCCCCAAATTAACAATACTTCGGTTGAATATTTAGGTAGAACACTTTTTAACACCTTATTGAGTTGCTATAGTGTTCGGAATGTTTGAAAAGTGTTGAAAATGGGTTCTATCCAGGAATGTGTGCTAAAAGTAGTGTTTTAAAATATATTTAAAATCTGAATGAATTCTTAAATTTAGATTTCAACACTATAAGAACACAATTTATGTCTCTTGCAACACTTTTACAACACCATCTTTTTCTCACACAACACAATTGCAATAGAATCGAAACACTTTTGATTATAAGTGTTCATTATGGTGTTAACATAGTGCTTACTTAGTGTTGCAAAAGTGTTTCAGTCATTTGCATTGAATGTTAAACCTATCTATGTATCTAAAGTGTTGTTAATTTGATGACAAAAATTTGTTCTTAAATGTGTGTTCTTAAATGTTTGTGCGGAGCCTTTCCAGTCTATAATTACATTTCGGAGATTTAAGTTTGTAATAAAAGACGGTTACAGTTTTATCAGAGGAAGTTATTCGAAAACTTATTAGTTTTGTGCAATAACGTCCAATTAGACCAAACAATCACCTTTTTGGGCTTTATAAATCAGTAACAAATTAATATCTATTACAAAAACACTCTAGTGATTCAAATTTGAACGTCATTCACCATAAAAACATCAGATTTAATAACCTTTCATTTTAAATTTAATGCATTCTATTAAAAGGATTGAAAACCTACCGTGAATTTAATAATTACGTCGGATATTCTTTTGAAAACACTTTTTTTTGTGTCAAGATTTTTTTCAACTCTAATTTGGTAGAGTTATTTCCGCTGAAGTCGATGAAAAAGCGTTGTGATGCGAACTCCAAATTCGCATTTATGTTTTAATAAAATCCAATATTCACTTTTGTATTAAGTTTCCAATCTAATTAAATGTTCCTAAAGTATAAACTATGCTTTCTTTGAGATGCGAGGGAGGGATAATATCCGGAAGGTGTTTCAAATATTTATAAGCGGAATGAAATTACGTTCTTGTAATCAAATTTCGCGTTTTCTTGAAACAAATAGAATGCTTCGTGAGCTTAGTTACAGATTTGTAATAACCACTTTCCCTTTAAGCGAAATGCGATCAGAAATGCTAAATAAAAAACACATAAATTCTGTTTACTTGGATTCAAATAAATAATTGTGGAGAAATGTTAGAATAAATTATTTGGTAGTTTCTCTTGTTCTTTTATGTTTTGAAGCTTAGCTTGCACAATATTCGTGTAACTTGTACTTTTTTAAAGTTAATTATTTCTTATTTCGTTTTTAAAGAATTAAATTTATTTAATATTTTCGAATTAAAGTTTGAACATAATGGACAATTCCCGCATTTTTTTATTAATATTTAATTGATAGAAATGATCGAAAAAGAAATTTTTTTCTCAGATATTTCCTGATTCATGATGTTTAACTAATTGTTTTTATTTAATTTTAAAGTTTGTCTTTTTATACTTAAAAAAGTTTTTTTCTAAAAATGTTTCTTTAGTTAAAAAAAAGATTTCATGAATTTCTGCTTTGGTTGCTACTGCATATAGCTTTTTTAGAACTCAGCTATTCACCACTGTAAAAAATCTTAGTAAAAAACGCCAGCAAAAGAGGGCAGAGTTTTCCTGCACCTAGGGATCTCTGTGTCACTTGAACAATACAGGAATATTCTGGCAACTTTTTCTGCTAACGCATTTTGAGAAATAACCCATTAAAATTTCTGATGTTGGGGGGGGGGGGAAAGTGACACCGGTGTGTAGTCACAATATGTAGTTAAAAAATATTAGAATATTTCCGTTAGTTAAGTTCCTGTAGCTGTCTGCATTCGTTCGGTGTCGGGCACGATCCCGAGCCCCACAAACACTCGCAAAGCGGGGGTTAGCTTCCAGAGCCCCCGCTAAGTCTATCAACACTTCGCGCTCGCAGCCAATCTAGACCCGAATTTAGGTTTCGGTTCGCTGTAACGCTCTTTTTTCCTCAGTCTAAAAAACCAGACACGCTACGGATTCTCCCTCCGGCGGATGCCATGTCTCGCGCTCCAATAAACCTTTGTTAAGTTTCCTCAAATTATTTTATCCTTCTGATTACAATTAATTCTCCAAAGTTCATTATCTACAAAACCCCAAATTCCCAAAAGTTCACTTAACATCGCGTCGTGTACAGAAAAAGTTTAGTAAAAAGTACATAAAGGTTACTGGCAATTATTCTTGCTTCTAGAGCGTTTCTGCTATTGTAGTACTATTATTTTTACAGCGTGGGTCGTAATGAAATAACTTGGTAAATATCATTAGTTTCTAATATTGTATATCTATACCTAACATCCTTAAATTAAATGGCTAATAAAAACTTATAAAAGTTTAAAATATACTTCCAAACTTGATTCTTTCTACAAAAAGTATATTATTTTTTAAAATAAAGGCACAGTTCGGCTGTTAGAAAGAACAGCACTTTAAGTTCACTATTAGAAAGTTTGCGTAAAACATGGATTCGGGATTATTTTTTAGATAACTTACATCGAGTACGCTGGTTGTCTAATTCAAAAGTATATATCCAATTACTAAAAACAGGTTCAATAATCGGTTTTCATCAGAAGCTTCACATGATTCCTTACATAAAACCTACAAGTACTAAATAATGCCTAGTAAAAACTATAGCTTCCATCATTTTGAGAAGATCAAATAATTACTTTTGGAGTGAGGATGTGGAAAGGATCATAGGAATATGTGGTCAACTAAAAATATATATTGCCGAACTGACACCACTTTATATTTTAAAATATATTGTTAAAGCACAGCAATCATTGCTATTGATTCTCTATATACATTAATTACAAGATTACCAAACAATAACTACTACTTAACTAACAACATCCAATTTAACAATAACTTAACTCACTCAAAGAGGTAAAATGTTTTTAAGTTTTATATAAAAATAAATACCACTATGATTTTTTTAAACATAGTTTGTAATAACATATCGCAATACTTTTTGCGTTACTTTACGCCAGTATTAGGTAAAACCTCGAAGGTTTTACTATACTAAGTATTTGGCTAAGGAATACCATATATTATTCAATTTAATAAATATAAACCTATTATCTTCTTGAAAGTTTGCCCTTTTCAAAATATCGTTACCTTAGATTTATAATTTTATCCGACCTACACACACATTCCCAGATAAATCATTATTGAATAAAATCCTCACAACATTTCAAGCCGCTAAATAAGTAAGACATCCGTATAAAAACTGTATCCCGCTTAAAAGCCGAAATCTTCTACTCCACAACAATCTTTATAAAAGAGAAATATTTGATCCTTTCATTACATTGAAACCAGTTTAATGATTTCGAAACATAGCATTGAATCCCTTGCCTAAAGAAATTTGAATTCTGTATATAATGATGCAACAAATATTTCTGTAAGTTAAATAAAGAAGATTCCATTGGAAATTGCTGTCTCTCTCTCACCATTACAAAATAATGTTCCTGCAAATGTTATTGGCTTAGGAAGAATTGTGAAAGTAATCTCGCTGTAGAATAAATAAAGATTTTGTTTCTTAAATGAAACTGATGGTGAAGAGACCGATTTTAAAACTATTTACTTGATATCATCGACGTGGCTCTAGTAGATCACAAAAACAATTCTGAATGAGTTTTAAAGAGATAAATTGATATTTTATTCGCTGTTTATAAAGTGAAATCCTTTGAATAATATTTTGACAAATAATGGTAGATGCATATTTTCAGATCCTACTCGGTAAGATTTTGGCAAGACCACTGATTGGTTTCCTGGATGCATGACATTCCCCATATGGGATCGGTTATCGCTCTGTGAAGGCTCTGATTGATTATTACGAATTTTATCAGGGAGTATATTTATATTTCATTCTCGATTAAAGTAAGGAAAATGTTTTAATTAAATTTTATTTTATAAAATTGAGTATATCATATTTCGTAGTTTCCAAAACTGGTTTGCATTTAATTAAAATAATTAGAAGATAAGTATCAGTAATTACAAAAATAGTTTTAGCATACTAAAGATAGAATAAAAATCAATTTTCAGTCATTTTTCTTAGAACTAAATTTTGCTTAATAACTCTTCACCAATTTCATGTTTACTAAATTTTTTATAGATATTCACCAAAAAATATTTTAACTACGTGTTTATGACTGTACAAAGAATCAGTATTTCATTAAATCTCCATTCCTATATGTAAATAATTAATAGATAATTGGTGTTTGAAGTTGTTCAATGGAGATTCTTAAAAATGATATTACTTTAGGCAGAAATGGGTCGGTTTAATGTGAAATTCTAGAGTGGATTGTTAGATTGCATTACATGGTACTTTTTCCACACTATAATTTAAAGACAGGATCGTGTGTACACCCATATAATATAACTTTGAACAAAAAACAAATCTGTAATTTTTACAGAGATATTTTAATAAGGCGTGTATTAGAGTAGCTTTCTCTTCTTTAAATGGATAGATTCAATATACGAACCAATACCAGAAGTTTCAACACTAAGAGGCTGAAACACCATAAGAGAAAACCCCACTTTAAGTCCCCACATATTCATTACGGAACTCATGTTTCGAAGATCCATTTGTGTGGGAACGTGGGAAAAATCTATTTTTGGTACTCGGGTCTGTTCCATTTTCCGCTTTCATACACTCCCATTACGACTGTAATCCGTATTCCGCGCACGTTCTAGTCCCCATTGTTGAAAGGTGTGCTGTAGATGTAAAAGCGACATACAAGACTCGGAAACGCAATCCTATTGGAAACGCGGAAATCTGAATGTGCATAAATATTCTGTAGGCGAAGACACCAAATAAATCTATCAATTTAAGTAGGCATCATGGAATTGCATTAGTGGGATATTTGTTTATTTCGTATTTCCTACTCCCTCTTATACCGTATAGTGTTAGATTTCTATGAGGTTCTTGGTATACACATGTAGTACTTACACTGCAAATGCATAAAACGTTTTAACAACACTAAATAAACACAATAATAGACACTGTTAACTAATCAAAACTGCTTGTAAAAGTGTAGCTAAAAATACAGGGTCAGAAAATAAGTTTTATAGTGTTTCGTTCAAAATTTAGGAAAACTTTCAAATTCCAAACGTATTTTACAACACTATCTTTAGAACACATTTCTAACACTTTTCAAACATATTCAGAACGCTGTCACAAGACAGTAAGGTGTTTACGAGTTCTACCTAACAGCACAATTAGAATGTTTTGTTAATTTGAGATCAAAAAGTGTTTTTATTTTTTTTTTAATTTGTGTAAAGCGTTTATAGTGTACTGGTTACAAATAAATTTCACAAAGATAAGGAACAGAACTCATCTCCAACAAACCCCCGTTTTTTGGCCACTCAAAACTTAATTCATCAAAAAAAAAAAAACCTTCAGCACGAAATATAAACCTCTATATCGCTCGTCTTTCCTTGTCAAAATACACAGAGAATAGGTGTACCAAGCTATAATCATGAACTCTATATAGAAAACTTATCAAACTCGGATTTATCTAACTACTTTTTAATGAGTTCACCCTCTGTTTTCAGACAAGTCTCAAGTAGTTCGAAACTACTATCTCCCATAAGGATATCGTGATGTTATTTCGTTGATATTATCTATGCTTTTATATGATTCTCTAGGACTTGAAAGCCAATACTTATACATAAGTTCTTCGAGAACTATATTTCCTATAAATAGTTTTGTGAAATTTCTACTAAGAAACATGTTTTTAGAACTTGGATTTAGTTTACATATGTGCTAAAAATTACTTTTATTCCTCTTTATTATTTGGAATGGGAAAATTTCGCAATTCTGACGGATAGAAATGAGACAGTAAAGCTACCCTACCTAAATGGGTTTTTGATATTTGATGAAAACTATAGTACATAGCTTAAGTCTAATCACAAACGCCTAACCTATTTCTTCAAGTGAACAACGCTATTTTCAAACAATCAACAGTGTAGTAAAAAACATTTTATTTCTTACAGTACTTGCGAAACAAACTTTCTTTAAAACTTCATATAGTTATTCTTGTAATTCGACATGTCTCAAACACATACATTCTAAACTCTCAAAAACATATTTGCATCCGATTCAAACCTGTTTTCCAATTTAAAATCACCATCGATCAACAAACAAAACACACACCAAAAAAAATCCCTAGATCAGACCAAACTAAGGGAAAAAAAACTGCCTATTTACTCCCGTCCCAAGAACTGTCCTCTTCCAGATAACAACACGTCTTACCGTTACGGTCATTCCCGACAACGATACTGGCATCGCGATCAATAAAACCGTTTTGCCACCCCCGAGAACGAAAAGGGGGGGAGGGCGGCAAATATACAAATCCCGGAGGCTCGCACGGGAGCCTCTTTTAACGATGCTTCCCCCGAGCTTACTCCAGAAGAAGACGGAGGGAAGAAGCAAAAAAGGAGGATACGGAAAGACGAATGCTACAGGCTGGAAAGGGATGTGTGTTTGTAGGGAGGTTTTGTTTGTATGGGGTGGGGGACTCGTGTTGTTGGGTTTGTAGGGGTGGAGGATGTTTTTTTTTATCAGTGTCGCGTTTGAGAGGAAGGGATGCAAAGGGTTTTTTTTGGAGGGATGTTTGAGGGGTATTTAGGTGGTTGTAACCAGGATATTGTTTGGGATAGTTTGTGTGATTGATGTATGTTTGATGCGTTTCAGAGTAATGGATATTATGACATTTAAATAGCCTTTAAAGCGCCAAAAGATTTAAGTTTTTGTATTAAGTTTAATTTGAAAAATGATGGTTAAATTATGTAAATATTGTTACTTATGATATTTTACAAATTTTTTTATTTTAGTAAAAATGATAATTATTTTGATTTTTATTACTTCAAAGGGAGATGGAGAAAATCTATTTTCAAGCCAAAAAAGAACTTTATAAACAATTATCAATATATGTCTGCTTACTAATTATGTTATTTTAGACATTTATATAGTTACCCCGACTCCTTTCCAAATTCATTTACTTGTATAAAAAAGTATTTAAATAGCATTTCTTTTGTTAAAATTTAAATGAGAAAAATTCTGAAATCTTACTGAACTTTAATAATTAACACATTGATTTTAGAATTATTATCTAGACAAAAATGTTTTATTAAGAAAATTATATCAATAGAACCCTGTGCATTTTATTTATATCACACAGAACCTATGCTATGTTAAGTTATTAAGAATTTGGGCCTTAATATATACCTACTACTGCCTAATAGAACCCACTCAAATAATGTAATTCAATTAATCCTTTAAATCAATATAAAAATTATCATATTACCGTATTCTGAGAATTGATGCTAAAAAATATTTATACAAAAGGTCAAGAAATATAATCTTTCAAACTCATGAACGTAATTCATACGAAAGGGTAAAAAAGCTTTCATCCAATATTTCTTTCACAAAAAAAAATCCCAAGACATATTTGGAAAATGGGACGGACAAATACCTTAAACTACTTACTCCCCACCCCTATATTTCGTAATACAATCCCAGTTTCCTCTAACAGAATCTGATATAAATTATATGAGCCCAACTTTCATTGTTTGATGAAAGATTGAAAATTTCCGGCTTTTCTTTCCTTTTTATTCCTTAAAAGAAACTCCGCGTAGGAATTTTACCAATGTACGTTTTCAATAGTGTTTTTCGTTCAGTCACGTACATAGAATGTCGACAAAATACAGCAATCGTCTATTCAGAGTCACGTTCTTTTGCAAGGGGTTTTTCTTTTTGTCCGGTGGCAGCACCGGTTGTTTTGTTGTTGACGCAGTAGAAGTCCTTTTCCTGTGTAGGCATAGGGAGCTAATTCACATCCGGAGGCATATTTGTTGACTGAAAAGGCTTGTAGCTTCTGTTTTTTAAGATGGTGTTTCGTAGATCCTGATGGATGCCTACCAGAATGATTTGAATGCTTATTTTTTTCATGATGTGCTATGATGAGTTTATGGGTTTGAGAAAAGAAATGTACGTGCGTGGTTCATAAAAAGGAGCAAAAATTGAGAAAGGGTGATGATAGGAGAAAGCGGACAGAGCGGGGGGGGGGGTAAAAGAAATACAAGAACCCTTAAGATTTACATTCGCTCAAAACATACACCCTATCATTATAAACTTTTAGCGTAAATAGGCGTTCCCAATTGGTGGTTCTTTGGACCTCTGGGGTCCGTTGATTTTTTACAAGTAATAGTTTCACTTTGATTTAAAGAACTACAAGATACCTGTTTTCCAATCAGAATTCCTGAGAGAAGTGGAAAATTTCAAACTGTAAAAACTTATGAAACCTCAATGTTTTTCCCTAAACAACACAAATTGTAAATTGTAGCATTTTCAACTATTGCTTATACTCAGGTAGCAATTTTCGAGTTGTAGGAGTCCATGGTTAGGCTTGAAGCTAGAAAAGGATCCGCGATTATAAACTCATAGAAAACAACTGCAATAATTCATGAAATTTAATTTATGAGCATATCAAAGGATAATAATTGAATTAATTGCACTTTTACAAGTAATATATCCCTGATTGAAAATGTTTGATCTATACCAAAAGAAGCCCCAAAATTTTAAACCTGAATAATACAACCTAGTAATTTTTCCTCTAGCTAGATTTAGCTATTTTATGGAGTTACCCGTGTGTATTCATATATGACTGGATGTTCCAAAGTGTACAAGAAACTGTTGATATTTAGCAGTTTGGACTTGAAATATTGTATTATATTATTATATTATAGGATCGTCAAGTTTCGTCTTACTTCCTTGCACTAGTCTTCCAGACACTAGTGTAAATGGTGCTTTAAATCCCGTATATTACGACTGTTTTACCATCATTTTGTTTTTTAAAATTTTTAAATGATCTGCCATGACGACATAACCATGGGAATCGTCTGCCATGTTGGTTTTGAGTACATATAATAATATATTTTGACATGTCAAAACGGCAGCCTTCCTAAAATACTTTTTTAGTTCACCAAATTAACGCACCTGACACACCTGCGCAACGCTGAACCTACCGCGACTGGGCTTAACTAACCCTCACCTGATGTACGGTAGGTACAACTGACTCACTGAGAAAATTTAAGGCTTTCCTAAAATATGTGTCATCATCTGTTGGTTCTTAGACTATTAGAATGTATGGATTTATAAACGTTTGTATAAACTAAATAGTAATTGAGACTTTTGTTTTTAATCAATTTTGCTCGATTCTTGACATATTTGTTAATTTATAATTATAAAACGAGTAGATCAAATTAATAATTGTTCTTACCTATTACATATTTCCTAAAACTATTTATATTTGTATTTTTTCTATGAAAATAAAAGTCAGTTTTAAAGTAAAGTTAGTGCCTACATGTTGGAATAACAGTGCTGTATGAAAAATGACTATTTATAAATTCAATTCAGTTATATGCTTAGAATAAATATCAGAAAATCTAATTCTGTATTGTGTGAGTAAATTAAGTATGCGTAGTAATTTTATCCAGGATACGATGTGATTATTCTCATACAAATTACTATTTTTCTTCTGCATGTATGAGGAAATTAGTGAATAGCACTAAGGAGTGAATTATCTTAACACGAAGTAATTATGGTAATATGTCAAGCTATAACAAGCATATATATTAAATAAATAGGAAGAAAAGATGCTGGATTGTTATTAAGAGTTTCCTTTTTATGGAGTTATCCTGTATAAAAGCGTACATTAACTCAGCTGTGAGACTTGTTTAATATGGAATAGGTCAAATAATAATTATAATGATAGGAAAAAACACTCCGACCTATAAAAGTCAAACCAAGAACAACTATCTGATCTGAGAAAAACCTGGGAATTAGGACCAAAAATAACTTAAGAAATTAAATCTGTAAAACTGAATGATGCATGGAAATAAAATGTATCGTCCAAAACTTTCTTATAAATTTTTAGTAAATCATTTTCCGCCTAACAGTTTTTCAAAGAAAATAATGAGAAATAGTGCCTGTTCAAAAAATAAATATTATTACTATTATTTTTGCTAACAATGTATTATATCTTCTAACTCTAAATTTTAATTTTTATGCTAATTTAAAAGTGTTATAATTGGGACATGTTGTAAATTGGAATGCGCTTAGTTCTTAGCATGGCACGGTCCCGCTTTTTCCAACTCTTTATTTTATCATCATTGTTGAGTTGAGTTGACATTTGTGTGTCCTTTGCTACATGCAGGAACTCGGACCATCATTGTTATATACATTTAATATATTTTTATTATCATTGTTATTCTGATGTTATAATTATTATTGTTATGATCCCCATCATTGCTATTATAAGTATTATCATGATTACTGTTATTTATACCATTATTGTTTTTATTATCATTGCTGTTCCTGATGTTATGTTTATTGTCAGCTACATAATCATAATACTCTTTATCATCTTGTTGTTGTTATTAATCATCATTACTAATATCGCTATCATTATTGCAGTAGTTTTTATGTTTGCTGTTAACAGCATCAACATAACAATCATTATAATCAACAAATTGTAATTAAAAAACTTGATTATAGACATCAAATGTGTATTGATATCAAATTGACATTATTATTTGTCATTATTATCATTACTACTATTATCGTTGGCATTATTTTTATGGTCACTGTTATGTTTGTTGCAGCAACAAACATAATGTTGTAAACACCATTGTTGCAACATTGTAACATTATAAACATTGCTGCATAATGTAATAAACAAACATCATCGTAACAACCATAATCATCAACGCATTGTTAATCGAAAAACTTGCAAATATGGGTCAAATCAATTATTTTTCACAGTTCTAATTCAAGTGTTTCGATAAAAACGAAATCTATTACATCACACCCTCCAAAACAAAATTTACCACAACAGAAACCATCCTGGCTCACTAACAAAATGAAAAGGCAGAAAGAGAAATTGATTTGGCTCTTCAGGAGACGAATGTCCTTGAGCCGACGCTTGACAATAGAAAAGTTAACTGGTCTCTCCCATTCCAAGGAAAATCCCTCCTCTTCTTTTAAGCTCTCAATTAGGGGAGAGAGGGTCCACTAAGAAATCACTACGTCAGGCGTCGTTGGGGTCTTAAAGATCGTGAGAACGGTCATTTGGCGAGTGAGGAATAGACGTCTCGTGGGGTAAGACACTAATAATAGAATGCTTTGGGACAGTGAATATCTGGTGTAGAGTCGCGTCTATGGAATATTTTTGTGTTGAGAATTTAATCCTCTTGGGTAGAATAATTGGCTTTTTATTGTGATGCAGTTACATTGGCCTAGTTTTGACGTCATGTGTTACTATAATTTTATATGGACTTGAATATTTCGTACAATGAACGCTATGAAAATATTCGCCATTGTATGGATTTATTTAATAATTTAAACTTTAAATGTTTAAATAAATTGAGAATCATCTCTGATACCCCCATTGGAAAAATTTTCATGATGTTTCATAAACCAGTATCAAATCATACTGGATCCTGTATATATAGTACCGTATAGTTTATAGTACTGGTTCCAGTATCATTTATACAAAACAAAAAATACCTAGTACAAAAAATGAAAAAAAAAATATATTAAATGTAGGGTTATTTAGCCAACCATTTCAAGTAAATAATTTTTTATACTTATAGGTTGTAGAATTACAATTTCCATATTGTTTCAGTAGTTTTTAAAATGTTAGAATTTTAAAACATTTTTTTTTTTTATTTTTAACATTTAATCTATTCAAAAGCATATGCACACTTTGAAACCGAATATGTGTCATTTTGGAAGTGTTTTTGTTCAATACCGACTACCCATTAATATTTATAATGCTTCATCTTCATAATTTCCAAAAAGATTAAAAGAAGACAACTTAATATCTCATAAAATATCTTCTTTTCCTTGCTGTAAGTAAATTTATTCTTGTATGATAAAAAATTCAAGCTTCTAATTGAAACAAAATACTCTAAAAAGCTTAATGATTATTAACAGTACATACAATACGTGTTTTTTTGTATAAACGTAAATAAATTTGTTGCGCAAGAACTAAAAACGGATAAAAAAAAATTATTTCTTGAATAATAGGTACCCTCTTATATATTTAAATATAACTAAAAGACAGGTGTTATTAAAAATGTATAAACATTAAGGTAAAATATTTCTTACTAAATAAAAACAGTTCAATTTATTTTAAAAAAGTAAATTATTTTTACTAAGATTAATTTTAGGATGTAAAGCGCTCTTAAAGATAAACGCATGAAATATTTTACTTTGAATTTCATTCTCGAAAGATGCTTGGGCAGTTCATTAAATAACATCACACAAACATTGCTCTTAAATAAATAATGACTTTAAGGGTGTTTACGGCTAAAAAATAGAAAAACAATAGATATTTGCTAAAAACGATAGTAAATCAATGTAAGTACTTTGAGATTATATTCAATTGGTAGAGTTTCAAATGACTTTTTTTAAATCTTTATAGATCTAATTATAATTAATGTTAAGCAATTAATTAGATATGTCTGCTATCTATATGTTTTTATCAATTCTTTATCTGATTATGGTTTAATTTTACATGGATTTTGAGTATGTCATTCTCCATAGTGGCAAAACTATTTTTATTTTTGAAGAGTGGGATACCTATAAATTTCTGATATAGGCTATAATAGGAATTACGCACTAAAGCGATCATGAAACAAAATCATCTGATTTTATAACGGAACACAAGCGTTTTTATTTTTTCATTAGACAAAAATAATCAAACATAAACTTACACCAGGCCATTTTACTGAGTTTTAATACAGCACAGACTTTTTAAGAAAGAATCATTTTAAAAGTTTTATATTTTTACCAAATCGATGTATTACCAATTCATTACTTTAAACTACAGGGGCTAATCAAAATGTAGCTGGAATATCAATTTGTTTATCAATATTTATAAGTTAAATAAATAATATGTTATTCTATAATAATGTCAATAATATGTTATTCTATAATAATGTCAATAATATGTTATTCTATAATATGAATAATGTAAACTCCTTTCAAAGTCCATTACTATCACGATTTCTGGATAATTAAGTAGATGTACAGCTTAAATCCATGTAATAACACTGTACTTCAAATGGGGGAACTGAAAGCATATACTTAAGCCTTTCGATCACCATTCGCCACTGGAGTCTCACTTTCCATAAACAGTGAGATTTAACTTGAATAGTCTGTACAAGCCGGTGTAAAACTAGTTAAACTAGTAACTATTTTCCAGTAAGTCGTCTGTAGCCAGTGGAAAGCAGAACCAGAATATACGGCCAGAGTGGGACGAAATCATGGCTAGAATTCAAATTAAGCAACTCGAGATTATCTCCAAAGAGTTTTATGAGAAAATATTTTGGTCCACCAGTTCCAAAGCACCTTAAGCGTGCACGTTTCAAAGTTATAATAATTACCTCCTGTTGCAAGCCTAAAATTTTTCCAACTGATTAAACCCGTGAAAACGCGCGCCCATTTCTGTTATACGGGAATGCACGTGGGGTTCTGTCTAACCCCACACACAGTTTTCCGTTCTTAATACGCAAAAAAATATCAGGTAACGTTTAACTACATCATGTAATCATTTAAAGGGTATAAAAATTTATTAAGTTGGGAGATTTTTGTAAAAAGATAATATTGAACTATTTCACACTGTAAAATTTTATACCACATTTTTTGAATAATGGTTTTCTTAAAAAATATGGTACAAGTTAAATCAGTGGTGTGTATCTATAACTTACTTTTTGTAAGAAAAATGATACGATTGGTAATTTTGTAATAATAAACTAAAGTCCATACCCTCAGTTTGAGACACGCTTCGATATAAACGACGTCCCAACACGGAAAATAATGTAGCAACTTCATTTAAACTTCAAGAGGTTATATTGGTGGAAATCTTTTAGGCAGCTAATTTGATTTTTTATTTAACAGTTATTTATTTAATGAATTATAAATTATAATTATTAGTTAAATTGATATAATTTACAATTAATAATATTATATTACACGAATATTATTTAATTAAAATATTGCTGGTTTCATGCTATTACGTAAGCGTTATTTTTGTGATATGAGTGCACTAAACCAGTAATATTCAGATATTTTTCTATCCTAAGTGGTCGATAAATTAATATCTTTGAAAGCTCCCTATCGAAGTTAACTAACTTGAAAACCCACCGTAATCGGAAGAAACTACATACAGCCTGGGGTAAAAATCCAGTTAAAGCATCCATACCTTACTCAAGGGAATTGGCAGATTTTGAAAACACAAATAAATACAAACATCTATGCTTAAGAAAAATTACAGTTACTATTCATTCACGATGGAACACGCAAACAGACAGGCACTAAACTGATTTATTCAAGTACACCCATAAGCAAAAGCTACTTGAAGCTCCAATTACTCATATTCATTTTCAGGAATTCCCTCGAAGCACTTATCGAATTTACGTCAAGCCAAATCTAGGCGTGTATTAATAAACATAACAATGCCCCATCTTTCAAAACCGGTAACCCCCGCTCCAACTGAATACCGATTCGGCCTCCGTTTGCGTGCTGAATACCGAAAACGCGCTCGAGAGACACGGGCATGTCAGCGATCGATGCGGAAATTGTGTTACAGCTATTAAATCCTAATTATTCTAAATTATTGATAATTACTAGGCATTCTTCACGTTTCGTATGATATTAATTGATGTTTAGATGCTCGTTTCGAATCGGAAATGAATTAATCAAGTGGGGCTCCGGAGCAAGATTTTCGTTTCGGGGTGGATTGGTAACTGTAACCGGTTGTCGCGATTGTTACGGATTCAGAAATCTTGAGGGTTGAGGGAATCGATAGAGATTTTGAGGGTTCTTTATTTTAATATTTGTTGAGTACTATTGTACTGTTGGTGTTTTTAAATATTTTAATAATTATTACTTCCATCTAATATTTAACTTAGTTTTGTAACGATAATTCAAAATAATCTTGTTTTTCTGAAGTCAATCTCCCTTTCATTTAGAAACAAAAAATCAATAATAAAATTTTATTTCCGAGTTTATGAATTATTTTACTGTATGCTAATGAACGGGTCCATTAGCCTTTAAAATTGTCTTTATTAAGAATAAAAAAGTGGTAATTTTGTGACTAGAGAATAAAATACGAAGGAGAGTTTTACATGCATCTCCACAATTCATTAAAATGTATTTCTCCTTTTAAACCTAACTGTTACATAATGTAACAGGGATTTAAAAGCAATGTCCTAATGATAAGAAATTCAGAACTAAAGGATTTTTTAAGCCAACGCAAAAGTTTGATTAAAATGAAGAACTTGCATATGGAAGTCAATCAAGCTCATGAATAACTTTTGAAAAGTTCTGGTACATAGGCTCAGGAAAATCGAAAATTTTAGCCCACCAAACAAAAGGGAATGGATGAAATAAATAAAGGGTTAAAATTTCATGTATTCCATAGTTATCCAAATTCTCCTGGCTTAAATAAATGATCCGTTCAGTAAAAATATTAAAAATTGAAACGAAAACAGAATTATCACAAAAACACACATAATGGGACAAAGCTTTGATATCAAAGTGTCATTTTGCTTTTCTGCTGCTAACAAGTCCATTAACCTTTAAAATCCCGTCTATTCGGGGGCAAAAAGGCAAAATTTTTACAAAGAGGAAAAATTGTGGAGGTGGTGAAAGATAGTGGCAGCATCTATCATATCTCATGAGGCAGAAGTCGGACTCCTGCCATTTATGGGCCTCACTTTCTCAGAAGCCTCACCCCCTTTGCCTTGAATCCTTATGGAGTTTGGGTATTCCAAGAAGCACACGACAACAGCAAAAAAGAGGCATATGTAATCATAGAGAAACAAATAAAGTGACGCAAGCTTAGAAAAAACAAAACGAGATACTGCCTGTCTATCACAATTTGCGATCGCCAAAAATTCTGCCAATATAATCCCCGCCAAATCATAATAAGCTCAACTTGTGTAGACAGACATTACTTTTCACTTCATTGAAATGTATCTCTCCATTTAATCTTAGCAATTCTTCAAAAGTTGAAATATTACCACCTTCCTTTGTATTGTAATCGTAATCCCGAATCCTCCAGCCGCTCTAAGGGTGGATTTACATGCAGCGACCAGAGCAACACGACCGGGACATCGAAGGGAAAACGGTTGAAAATTCCCCATCGTTCTCCTCATCGATGTAGGATCTGGCCCTTCCATTGGTTCTTGGCGTTCTGACTCAGTATCAACCTCATCATCTGTAGGAAAATGTAGACCGGTCGCGTCGTTCGAGTGAACCCGCATGTGAACCCGCCCTAAAGCCCAGAGTTCACGATTGACGTCATCCATCTCCATCAGTTGGAAACGCAACATTCCCTCTGCTGCATCTGAAATGTTGAGGAAAGACGGTCGGCAGTTTTGAGATGCAATTAATCAAACTCAATTGAATTATGAAAAGCACGCGCGTCAATAAAGCAACCGGTTAACAATGAACGATGGGATTGATCGTTATGTGAGCGATGTAAATTCCAGGGAATTGTTCCCGAAAAAGGGGGAAGTTGTTGATGGGAGGAGTGGAATTTGAATTCCGAAGTGAAATCAATGATTTCGTCATTTGGAAAGCTTGTGTATTTTCTTCGAAGTAGGAATCTAATATTAGTTAGAACCTTATGAAAAACAACCTTGTTTAATCACGGCTTACTAGATACTATTCTGGGTAGGGTAGCTGACTTTTAAACAATGAAAACCATTTGACAAATTTTCCCGCTTGGATGGCCACACGTCCTACCTATATCGACTAACCAATAGGATAACACACTGACAAATAAAGAAAAATAAAGGCGTGTTTTCATGATGTAAACTTCTGATTGTTGGCCATTAGTGGCTGATTTGAATTTTTGAGCCATTAAGCCCCACCTTCAACTCTGTGGATTTGCTTTGCCAGTTTGTCAGCTATTGCAATCTGGATTTTTAATGATTTCCGTATCTCGGCTAGCCTGTATATATAGTATCTAGTAAGCCGTGGTTTAATAGCCGTACGCTAATAGAGTGTTTTCAGGTGACGTCACAACCGGTTATTTTCTTTTAACTGTATACCTTCTGTAGGGCTTTTAACTGTTGCTAAGGCCGTTGTTTATCTGTTGCTAAGGCGGTTTTTAGGTATGGGGTCACGTGATTGCAAATGCTCCAATAGAAGAATTCCACGGCTATTCATTTTTGTAACTGTTAACCTCTGTAGGGCAAAAAACTGTAACAACCTTCTGTTGCTATGGCCGTTGTTATGTCCGAGTCATGTGATTGAAAATGCTCAATTATACAGCGTATGAAGTAAGTCAAGGACATTTCACCTAGTTTAGAAATAGTACACTATTCTATGTCAAACTATGTTGGGCCAGATTACTCGTATAGATACATAAAAATTACCCCTAGAACCGATATATCCCATTCGGTATATCTTAGTTTACGTTGAAAAGGGGATACATTCATTTGCACGACACTCAAGATTCAACTGCTCGACTTTCAATTGCCCGACAATCCGACTTTCATCGCTCCCCTTATATCACATTGGCGATGATGATGATGATGTCGAGCAAACGTGCTGTCAGGCAGCTGTTTGTCGGGATTTTGTACAAGACCTGTTTGTCCAAGAAAAATAAGGTTTGCTTCGGAACTAATTGTAAAAGAAAGTTTGATGGTTGATTCTTATAGGAAATTTTCCGTAGAAAACGATGGTGAAAAGTCTACCGAGCTACGACGTGTCCTTTAGCCAATATGGCGGATTTTTCAAAATGGCGGCCGCTTATTTTACACATTTTTATTTTTTATGTTTTTACACATTAATACTTATTTTTATTGCCTAATATAAATTATTCTCTATTAAACTACATATAAAATGGTATATTAACCAAGATTGTGCGATATTTAGAACCTAATAAAATAATTTTCAAAATGGCTGCCGCATATTTCAAACTTAGTGGAAAATGGATATTTTTGAATTCCTACCCCCCTTTAGGATTATTTATCCTTAAATATCGGTAAATTATGACTATTCTGCTTATATTTTACTTAATGACATATAAAACTTCTAATTTTTAAGAAAATACACAAATTTAAAGCAAACACATATTTTTAATCTTGACTATTTATACTGATTAATTACAACATTTTCCAACATTCACTTTGATTTTATGTATACAAAACATTATTTTCTTTGATCAAGTAATAATATTATAATATTTCTAAATAATATAATGAATTTTAGGTTAATGAAAATTAAATTTATTCAATTATTAAAACTTAAATTTAATTATTTTAATTTTAATATCGCGAGTTCTTAGTAAAAAGTAACCTTCATTAGGTTTTTAAAAGTTTTGTCTAATTATATTTTTACGAAATATTTTAATCATCTTCCATACCTACATATCCAGTATTGCAGCAGCTAACACCTCTACAGTCGCTACAAGCACTTGTATATATTGTTCCTTGTTTTCTGCATAATATACAGTGTGCGGTAGCACATTGGCTTATTTTTTAATTTTTATTTTTTATTGACAAATTTCTAAAGATGTTCTGGAGCAGGTGCGCTTTCCATCTTTATAGGTCTTAAACCTACTTCCCTTAATTCCCAATTACATGGATCCATGGAAATACCTATCCATTGCTTTACTTGATGATAAACTCTTTTAAACAGTGAAAGTTATTAGAATCTATTGTTGGAGGCAATACTTCTGGTTTTACTTGGACTGTGGATTTTGTAGCTTTTGTTATGAAAGTTTGCAGTCTTATATACGTCATTTAAAGAGTCTCCCACTCTACCCCCGTAGAGAGATGTCATTGCTCTATTGCCAGAGCAGTCTGGATTTCTTCTTTGGTTTTTCCGGGTATTTTGAAAACAGCACATTGATTTTCGATGTCCCCATTGTTTGAAATTAACTATAGACTATCACTTTTCTTAAGCTAAATGGTTTAGAGGTAATGTCGCATCCAAGCATAGCGTGGCCAAAAAGGATATTGGAACAAACATCCTTTCTAAGTTTCTCTTGAATTTCCTCTATGTTGTGACTGAATTCTTTGAAGTTTTTTTTCGGTTCAGGTATTAAAAATAAGTCACAGGACTTAGGGTTCATATGATGGATTAGTAACA
Organism: Tetragnatha montana; assembly: GCA_963680715.1. Lineage (NCBI taxonomy): Eukaryota > Metazoa > Arthropoda > Arachnida > Araneae > Tetragnathidae > Tetragnatha > Tetragnatha montana. The sequence goes on from OY796675.1 coordinate 53,833,782, forward strand.
CCAGAAGATCAGTATCCTCACCAATAACAGCCCTGTCGGTTGATTCAGTGCAGATGCGAGGTCTTCAGTTACCATTATGACATCTGCATTGTCTTCTGCTTGTTTGGTAATACATCCAGATTCAACTAACTTTTTTGATAGATGATCTATGAAGGCTTGTTTATTATCACTGTTTGCAAGAAAAATGTCCTTCTTTATGGAGATATCCATTGTATATTGTAACAAAATTTACTTTTGGACCGTTTGCAGTCTTTTCTATGTGCCTTCGACTTGGTTGATTTTGGATTTTTATAACCATCAAACACAATAGTTGCTTTGCCATATTTTTTAGTTACATAATTTACGTAGAGAAGAGTAGAGTAGATTCGTTGAAAGTTCACTGTTTTCTCCATGGTAAATGGTGAATCAACCGTCCTCTATCAGTTACATAATAGGTTTTTAGGTGTTGATTTGTTACAATCTACTAGCTGTCGTATATATTTAGCAAGCTGTGATTTTCTCGATTTCCTCATCTGACCAACTTTTTTTAACCAGCTTTTTATGAATAACTTAGCGATAATAGAGCATTTTCAACCACATGACTCGGCCTAACAACGGCCTTAGCAGCGTTGTTTTTGCCCGCCAGTGACATCATGTGGGAATGCTCTATAAAATTAAAATAATTAAATTTAAGTTTTAATAATTGAATAAATTTAATTTTCATTAACCTAAAATTCATTATATTATTTAAAAATATTATAATATTATTACTTGATCAAAAAAAATAATGTTTTGTATACATAAAATCAAAGTGAATGTTGGAAAATGTTGTAATTAATCAGTATAAATAGTCAAGATTAAAAATATGTGTTTGCTTTAAATTTGTGTATTTCCTTAAAAATTAGAAGTTTTATATGTTATTAAGTAAAATATAAGCAGAATAGTCATAATTTACCGATATTTAAGGGTAAATAATCCTAAAGGGGGGTAGGAATTCAAAAATATCCATTTTCCACTAAGTTTGAAATATGCGGCAGCCATTTTGAAAATGATTTTATTAGGTTCTAAATATCGCACAATCTTGGTTAATATACCATTTTATAGGTAATTTAATGGAGAATAATTTATATCATGCAAAAAATATATGTATCTATACGTAAAAACATAAAAAATAACAATGTGTAAAATAAGCGGCCGCCATTTTGGAAAATCCGCCATATTGGCTAAAGGACACGTCGTAGCTCGGTAGACTTTTCACCATCGTTTTCTACGGAAAATTTCCTATAAGAATCAACCATCAAACTTTCTTTTACAATTAGTTCCGAAGGAAGCCCTTTTTTGAGCTAACTTTCTTGGACTATAATGGACATAGTTATATTTGGTTGTTTTTTGACTATATTAGGTACTAAAAATATCCAATGAGCAATAAATAATAACGTTTTTTATCGTACATTACGTCATAATTTTTCGAAAATAAAATATGCGACCTTGAGGTTTAGTTTTCATTGGCTTTTTTACGTACTCCTAGAATCTTTATATGATAAGTTGATTTGTTAATACACTAAATATAATGCACTCTTTCTGTAAATATAGTGAGTTTTTACGTTATCTAATACTTCAGAAAGAAATTTTATTGAATTTAGAATATGTGATGCGCATTCAAATGTGATGTATAAATTTTCTCAGGGATATTAAGAGCTTAACGGATGATGTAATACACAATTGAAGTGGAATTTTTAGTGCGACAAAAAATTTTTATGCATGCTACTCTGAATGTGATTTTTAAAACATATCACGCTTTTGCAATATTTGAATCTAAAAGTTATAAAAAGCACATAGAAGCAAAACAGAACTGTTTTTATGTCCAGTATTTTATTTTATTTCGACGTTAATACTATCTACGTGTTTTTAAAGTTTGAATATTTTCCAAATCCTTTAAATTTTTCCCATCAATACACGCATTCAAAAACTCCGAGTTCATAAATTTAAGCTAAGCTCTACTTTCTAGCATTCAATAGAAAAATTTCAAGGGAAAATGTTTGAAACAACTATTTTAAAGCTTCCCATGAGGGCTTTCAGCTTCTCAGTCGTACCCCATTTATTGCGTTTTGGGAAAGCTAGAATGGAGATAAAGTCAATTTTTTTAAAGAAATGTGCCGAATATATTCATTTATAGAAAAGAAAGGAACAAAAAATGTCCTTTAATTCTGATAAGGTATCTCTCTCTCTTGGTAATCGTTCAATTACTATAGTGTTATGGCTCCCTGGGGTAATTTTCGACTCAAATAAAAGCGGAATTTTTATGGATTGAAATGGTTCATTGCGTCCCGTCGTAAAATATTATATCACAAACGTGTACTTTTAAAAGTTAATACGTTAACATAAAACATTATATTATTTTTCTTAAAACGTGTGCTTTCCAAAGGTAATAAAATATATATTTTATACAGGCTTCTTTTCAAGTGAATAATTAAAACCAACTTTTGCAATGAATGTCTTTGCTTGAATATTGAATTTGTATGGGAATATGTATACAATAACATATAATTTTGTGCGTATAATATTAATGTGTTTTTCTAGATTCATGGAGGAAGAATTAATGTTTCAAAAGAAAATTAATAGTTTGTTTTGATAGTTTTTCCTATGTTATGCATTAAAGCAAAGTTATCAAATGGAATGCAAGGGAATTTATTTATACTTAACCCGAGGGGAAGCGAGTGGGGGACTCCAGCACTCAAATAAACTTTCGTAGAAACTCAAATTTTCAACCTAAGGGGTTGAAACCCCGTGTAACTGCCTAAAATATTTCCACGAATAACCTCCAGAAATTTAAATAAAGTTGCTGCATTTATTATTATTATTATTATTATTATTATTATTATTATTATTATTATTATTATTATTATTATTATTATTATTATTATTATTATTATTATTATTATTATTATTATTAAATGTTTTATTATTTTCCGCAATAGGATGTCGTTTTTGTTCAAGTGTTTCTCAAAGTGAGGGTATGAGCGCTATGACCCCGGAGATTAAATAAAATGACAAATCTTATTATATTTAAAAAAAAAAAAGGAAATTATAGATGCACACAGCACTAAATTCCATTTTTTTTTCATTAAAATTTGAGGAAATAAAAAGATAATAACATTTGTGTTCCTTTCTGTTTTTATGTACTGAGAAATAAATTTTAAACCTAAATTTAGGTTTCTATTCATGCTATTTTCCATCTAAAAAATAAAAGCAAACGCACAGAAATTTCTATAGTTTCGAAAATAATCATTGGCTCGCCGTTTCTAAAAAAAATTCGTTCTTCTCCGTTCTTCTCTTCATACTGTACTTTTTTTTGCTCTCCGTTTACCTTTGTCTCTTTTCGAAGAATTCTTGTCCGCTCCCCGGGGAGAAATTTCTACCAACAACCATTCCTTTGTCAGTCTGGTTCCAGGAAACCGAATTCCGTCATATGGATGAGGTAATAAACTGAAGCATGTAAAAAATAATGACTATAAATCTTAATAAAATTAGTAAAATTTTTTGTACAAGATTATATAAGTATTAATTTTTATTAACCCATTTTCGGCCAAAGTTGCGAAAACGCAACATTTCAATAAAAATTTTTTTATTAATACTGTGACGCATATTTTTCTCAAATTTTATTTTTCGGCTATTGTTAAGGTTTCGGAAGACATTAAAAAAATTTTAGTAATTAAATTGAAGAGACCATTATTTTTTAAGAAATTTTCAAAATACGTCATTTTTCTAACTTGAAACAGTTATTGACAAAGTCGAATTTTTGAAAATGTATAATTAATCCATTTAAGATCAATTTAACGTTTTTATAATGTACTAAGGTTACAAGTTCTATAACTATAATAAAAATAAAACAATTGTCTTAAATAAACTTAAAAATTTTTATCTAAATTTAATGTTGCGTTTTCGCAACTTTGGCCGAATCCATGTAAAATCGGCTAAAATTATAATTTTTTTTTTATTACCTAAATTTCAAATATTTGCATAATAATATTAAAATATGTTTTGAAAAATAAGAAAAGTGCAAAAAATTTTGTCCTCAAGCGATTTTTGGCCCCTTTACAAGTGTTCAAACTTGAGAATTCGCTTGCTGAACTCCAGTTTTCCCCGCAAGGCACTTTCTAAAATCTACATTTCCTCTACAATTTATTTTAATAAAATGTAATGCTTTCATATGAAATCATGTATTTGATTCTCTGAGGTGTTTAAAACTATTGTCTACCTTTAAAAAATGAAAATTTAAATATAAATTATGCATCCATTTTTTGTTCTGGAGTTTTTCCTGCAATACACCTGCATTAGAAAATTGCGCTTGACCTTCAAGCTATGTTGACCTGTATTCAGACCATAGATAAGGGGTCCACCACATCTGTGTACACAAAATTTGAAGTAATTGGTACGGGGTTATAGAATTTCAGGGGATAGGTAAAGGAAAACACAGGTGCAAGAGCTTTCAATGGAAAGCCCGTGACAGTTTTATGACTTGTAAATCTCCACAGTAGAGCGTCCACGCCCCTTACATTCTTATTGAGTGGGGAAGGAGGTAGGAAAGTGTATTGAGACAATTAAAACCACAAAATATCCCACAGCGTAGCGAAATTTCAGCACGTCACATGACGGGCAACGGTTTCCACTGATAGACTGCCCCCGTAAGATTTGTGCATTGATTCGGCCAAAGTTGCGAAAACGCAACATTTCATTTCTCATATTAAATATTATTTTTTCTGCACGAAACTTTTTTTGTGTCTTAATGAATGTAATTTAAGCATGTTTCAATGAAAATATTACAAGATTTTATAAAATTTATATGCTTGGCCTAAAATGGGTTAAAACCTTGAAATTTAAACGAATCTAAAAAAAATATGAAATATTTTTACAAAGATTAGGTATTTGATTCGCATTACCTCGTCATCAACCTTCTCAGTGTTAAAAGATTTTACACTCAAAAAGAAATTCATTATTTTTAAGTATGCAACCCCTAGTTTCTAAGTAACAACTTGAACAGGCTGCAACAAAGAAGCTGTTCCAAAATTGCGTAACTCTAAGCCGTAGCCTTTTTGAAACATACATTATCAATATATGAGCCTTTGTAGGTTTTCTTTACTTTTTTTTTGGATGATATATTTACACCATTAGCCAGGGCTTAAATTCTAACCAAAGAAGTACCGGAGCGCTACTATTTCAGCATTGCAAATATTTGCTGATTAATAAATAAATATCAGTAAATATTTAGTGAAAACCAAGAAGTACCGGAGCTCCGCTCCGGTGCGCTCCGGTGCAATTTAAGCCCTGCCATTAGCAAAAGTATTAACTTCCAAGTATTTTATTTCCTCCTTATCATAACCTTAATAGGAAATTGAGGTTGTTTACAAATTTATACGAAATAAAAATGGTTTTGTAACTGAACTGTTTTAGGAAGCGTTTGAATCATGTTGAAACGTGCTTGTATTATTGGTTTTAGTCTTAAATCTATATACTTTCCTCAGAGCCAAAAGATCATATCTCTGTTTTGCTAATTTTTAAAAGGAGACAAGAAACTAAAATTTTTGATTTTTTTTTTTAAAGTTATATAGTAAGTTTGAAGTTTTCTAAATGAAATTAATTATATTATAGTTTTTTTAATGATTACTTGAAAAATTCTAATCTAAATATAAAATTTTACTTTTACTTTACTCTTGAAAAACTAGTAAATCATTTTTTGGCTCTGAGGTACAGAAATTCTTTAAGATGACTCAACCATTGTGTTGTTTGTAAATTTACTTAAAAAGTAAGACTAGCACAACTGTATGACGTCACAATTACCCCGAATACTTCCGACCTAATAGTTACAAACGGAAATATGATTTATCTTCAATATTATGGAATAAACACCTGTCGGTAATGCTTGAGGTCTTCTTTAACTTTCGGTTGAACTTGTCTATAGTTCGCTTTCAACAGACAACTTATGTGAATTACAATGTCTCTAGAATAAGGACACGATACACAATTTAAGGTTGTATAATCCCTACAGGGTTACAACAGGTTGCAACTTCACGGGGTAACAGGTTTTTGTAAGGTTGTTATCGACAACCTGCAACCTTTTGGTAAGGTAACAACATGCGCTAGTTTACGCCTATAAGGTTACCTTACAAAAAAAACCAAAAACATAAAACAAGGTTAGGAACAGATGTGACTGGTTTTGAGAAGGGTTTCTAGAGTTTTTCTGTCTTTTTTTCTTCAACTTTGTCATACAAACCCTAATATATAATATTGCGGAAAGGTCTATGACAAACCTTGTTTTGGGAAACCAAATGGCAAAATGAAAAGAGGAGGTTTCCCCGTAGGGTTACATGCTATCCAAAAGTCCTCTATGCATTGCCAAAATGTCCCTATTTGGTCGACGTCTTTCTTCAAGATTGTTAACCCAGACTAGATTATGACCCAGACGAGTTATCAGCGCTTTTCAAGACAAATTCTCCTCTCTCTACACAGCAAAACACATAGAATATGATTTGGGGAAAACGCCTATTGGTTTGATTCCCTCCACTCATGCCATTTCCTACCCCATAACTCCACCCGGGGGAAACAAATCCCCTCTTTTACCTCCAAAAGAAAGAACAAACAAAGAAACGAACCTCATCTTCACCCTTTCTCCTAAAAAAAAAGAAACAAATCTCCCTCTCAGAGAGGGAAAAAGTATACGTAAATAACAATCGTCCCTTTCACACACACCCCGGTCCCCATCAAGATTCATAGCCTCCCCTTCTGCAGAGAGAGAAGGGGAGAGGGCCTTAAATAAAAACGAAACGCACTCACGTGCTGATAGGGAGCAAGGAAATAAAATATGGCGCGTTTTGTGCAAGCATTTGTCTCGATCCCTATTCCCCTACGTGCATTCCAAAGGGGATGAAACCGAAACTCAAAACAAAATATCTAAATGCAAATGACATTGCCTTTTTAAGTCATCGATCCCGATTCGGTCAATCTCGTCCCACCCCAATTTACATCGGCCGCTTTGTTTTTATCTAACTGAGCGGAGGAGGTGAATTTCAATTCGGGATCCGTTATTATTATTTTTTCGCCTGCAATATTCGCCGGTATTTCGAAGAGGGGCGATCTTCCTTTCCCTTTTTTATATGCGGTACAAGTTATGGAATTATTCTGGTTTTCGCTCTGGAAGCAAATTATGTGTGGTTAAGAATAAAGTGGCGGGGGATATTTTTATGCAAATCGAGCGGAATTCTTACGCGGTGGCGGATTTTTTTTTTGTTAGGTGGTATTAAAAAGCTCTGGACTTATGCATGAGGTAAATGTAGTATCATCAACTCGCTGGATATTAGGAAGCTGGTAGTTACACTGAAATAAATGGGATAAAATGTGTAAGCACTGGAGTGAAAATTGTATCGTGTATAATGGGACGATATATATTCTTTTGGAAATTTTATCCATATTGTCCAAGAGACTAGTTTGCATAGTTATGCAAAAAGTTAAACAAATATTATGAAAATAGAGGATTGGTTTTAGAAGTACTTGAGCTGAATGTAAACAACATTTTTGCTGTACGGTGATAAGCAAGATAATGCAACGGATTAAATTTTGTTTTACAAATAATCCTCCGGTAGAAAAGAAGAATATGATAAGCATTATTTACGTTCTTGAGAAATTTTGAAGGTTTGTTAAAAGTTAAACACGATTTTAAGTAGTTACTTTTAAATTTTTCTTATTATGGTACGTGGAGAGGTTTAAAAAATGGTCGTTTTTTTCATTTAGATGTTCGTTGGTTTATAGTCATTGATTTTTAAAAAATGTTTTAATAATTTCTGTTTCAAAGCTATCACTCTTGAAAATAGTTATAACATATTTTTGTGGTCCTAGAGATAAAATTATTTATCGCATTTAGTTAGATGAGGGGATAAATAAGATGGTGACTTATTTTATGAAGCTACAAATAACCAAAAAATATATCCCTTACTAAATTTCTATCAATAAAGTTTTTAAACGGCTGAATATTTACACGAAATAACACTTTTCAATATAAAAATACAGTCCTACATCCATTAAAATCTGCTTTAGATCTTAACGAAAATGTATATATTTTCAACTAATATGCCAATCAAATTGCAGCAATCAATAAATTAATACCGAAACTAAATAAGTTTTAGCTAGTCTTAATATCAGTATAAACCATACGTAGTTAACGTTTTTATTTAAATTTTTCAATCAATACAAGCCAAAAGGCTTTTTTAATAACTTGTGATAAATCTAATTGTTTTCAATTTAAATATTAAATTAATCTAAAGAGGATACGAGCAGTTTGATAAATTCCAGGCTCCTACTTTGGACCTTTATAAGGTTACCCGTAGGGTTTTAAGGTCTTACTTCATCGACCCAAATAGCAAATCCTTGTCAGGTCTCTTCTCTAACGAGATTTCAAACTTCAATTGGATCAATTTGGGTGTCCTGAGCACTCCTAACCCCGGACAAGCTTTCGAGTATCGGATGGGTGAAAATAATATCCAGTTTGAGCAAGATGTGCGAAAGAAGGTTTCTTTCTGAATACTGATGAGTTTCCGAATACCTCAGGAAATTCAATACGACCGAATATCTTCTGCCCTTTAAGGACACGCAAAAAAAACCGTATGGTATTATGAAAGGGGGAATGGAATCGGAATGATTGCATTGTGAGGTCCATTATCGCGTCGGCTGTACGGAAATACATCTCCAACTCTCTTCTGGGGTCTTGTTAAAGTGATTTTAGTGGCAGAGAGCTTTGTGTTTCCCCTCCTCGGTCCCTGGTCTGAATGGGAAGTTATTGTTGTATTCGTATGACAGGACGTGGAGTGGTTTTTCGTTTTGTGTCGAGACGGCAGCATTTGGAGTGTGAATGAAGGTTTGTAAGCAGGCTCAGAAAGCTGTTGTAATGATTGAATGTATGTAATGTCCTCGTTAAGTTCAAGAAGTGATAGGAATATCTTTAAGTGGCATCTTCCTGCGGATATAGCTATTTAAGAGAGTGAAACGCACTTTTATGTTTTTATTCAATTTTAGTTCATGTCTCTTTTTGTCATTACATTAGATTAGATAATGAATATTTGACGAAAAATAATATACATGGAAATAGCCCCTATTAGGCTTTTAAAAAATAATTTAGTTTAGATATTGAAAATTATTAGTTAATGAAGAATAAAACACAGAATAAAACTGGGTTACCCCTAAGTCTTTTCAGATGGCTCATGAAATTTAATGAAACCGAGAAGAATTATCTGCAAAATAACAAACAAACAGTCAGGACTAAAATTATAAAAACTCAAACATTTTATTCCCTTGTTCATATCCCACTTTTTAAATTTTTAAATATTACAAAAGCAATGTAGAAAACCATTAGAATATATTACATATCTTGTATCTAAATCAATATGAATAAATGCAGTTCAACTTTCAACATTTCATTTCGTATCTTTATGCATTATCGAAAAATAAAAACATATCCAAAGGCATTTAAAATGCATTCATCTTAGCACTATAATTTCACCTCAGGGGACTCGGAGGTTGAACTTAAATCCAGTGTACAAGGTCACATCCAACCCTTAAGGAATTCTAAAATGTCAAGAACATCACCCTGGAGGCACTAATTTAAGCTGCTTCGGGTATGATCCTTCCTTAAGATGTTCTTGAGACCCCGCAAAGGGGATGTCTGGGTCTTCGAAATCTGTTCGATAAAACCAAAAACTCGTGTAGACTTAATTCGTCGTAATCCTATGTGGGACTCTGAGCTGCCTGCCAATGCGTCCCACCGAGAATAGTATTAAGGTGGTTGCTTGTGTAAACGTTAGTATAAACTAGTGTTGGAAATGCTTGAATGTATTAAAATTGATACTCGATGCGAATTAAATATTAAATGAATATTTTAAGTCTCTGTTTAAATATGTTTGGGAACTTTTTTGGAACATAGTTAATTTTTTTAAGTTTTTTTTTTTTTATTTGAACACAAAAATGATACAAGAACAATACACATAGTCGCCTGACATTAATTTGATTAACATTTAATTTAAACGTTATTTTTACTCAAAAAAGAGTAGGGGAGAGTGGAGCACCTTGGGACATGGCCCACCTTGGGACACTCCTTTTTTCAGACGCAATTTTATAGTTATGAACTCGTGCTTATAGGTACTAATAAATTAGACTAAAATCTACTACTCAACGTGTTTTGGGATATTTGGTGAGTCTAGAAAATTTTTTACATCACTTTTTATGTTTTTCGTGGTCTGAAGTTCCATTCCCATGTAGTTTGAAAAGCCTTTTTGAAATAAAATAAATATATTTATGTTATTATAATTTTGTTTAGACTAAAATACGTGTATCCATTGATATTTTAAAAAAGAAAATTTATTGCTAAACCCAAAAGAGTAATTAAGTTTAATATCCAAAGCGTCAAGTGGGACACCTGGGGACACTCAGGTGTGGGGCACCTTGGGAACCATAATTGTTTTTGATTAAAAAATTAAATAATTTAAGAATTTAGAGTATTATAATTTAGAAATTGGTGCAAAAAGTTTCTGGAAGGAAACACAAAAAATCAGTGATTTACGTCATGACAAAAATGAGGAAATCAGCGAAAATTTTGAATGTAAAATATTATTGATGGCCAATTTAAGATTTTTAAGCATAGCTTTATCATAATTTAATGTGTTATTTTTTATGTTATTATTGGAAGTGTCCCAAGGTGGACCACCTTGGGACATTAAAATAGGTGTTTTAAATTTGTTATTATGAATTCCCTTAAAGAGATAATTGGTCAGAAAAATTTTTATTAGATGCGCAAAGGACTATATTTAATATGTCAGCTGCGTTTGAATAAATAAAACCATATAAATAAGTTAGAAAAATAATTTAGTAAAAATTGTCCCAAGATGCCCCACTCTCCCCTACTATTACCATATTGTTTTCTTGAGGTTTGGTATTATACTTTATTTGCGTTTCTTTTGCTGTAAGCTTATAAATACCGAGCTTAAATTCACCAATTCAACGTATTTAAATGGAGAACTTTTTTATCAAACCCTCGAAAACACTGCGACAACTTATTCCAAACCAGACCCATTTGACCCAACATGTTTAGCATGTTGTTCGATGTGCTGACAAGACCCTATCGCCAGTGGGGATAAATTCCCTTTAAAGAAAAAAAACCCCCTCGGATTAACTTCTATCCACAGTGTACTTGTTGGGTCAGGATTTTCCGATTGTGTTATTTGCCGAGCAAACAGTGATGCAGAAAATTCCGTTGATTTAGAAAGTCCATTAGTGTACATTACACCGCCCAGTTCCATTTCCTGACTTTTAAGTCCCTTTCCCCCCTCTTTTATGTATTTATTTACCACAAACTAAAAAGGACTTCTATCTCTCTCCAAGACTCGAATTCTTTCTTTTTTCCCCAATTTCGTATTTGCGACTCTTTTTCCCCTATTTTTTTTTCGGTTCGAGAGAGAATGTTCGGAGGCTGATACTCGCTCCCCATCCCAGTTTTTTTTCCTCGTTCTATCCTTGTTGTTCCTTTTGTTCTCTTGTAAGAGAGGACAAAGAAAGAAGAGGGACATTAGAACGGGATTCCTTTGTCTTTTGGTTATCGTCTGCTTTTAGCTACTGTCGCTATTCTATTTTTTTCCACCCATCCCTCCCCCTTTTTTTGTACTTTAAGAGATAGAAAGATCGAACAAAAAAGTATAGAATATTTTATTTTTCTGGTCATTTGTTCTCCTTGTTCTAGTATGTTGCGAGTGGATTTTTTATCCATTTCCTGCTGGAGTATTGCATTTTTTTTTATCGTCGGTTAGTTTCCGTTTCGGGCCCACTCCGTGTTGTTCGTAATTTGTTCTTTTTTTTTCTTCATACCCCCTGAATTACCCCTTGTTGTTCCGAAATTGTAAATAAGTCTCTTCGGCGCTTGGGCCCATGTAAATAGCCCATAATGGGTGGCCACATTTCGTTCCCTGACACGCTTTAATGAGCCGTCCCCTTAACTCCCAAACCGCCCGAGATCGCCCTTAAAACCCATAGAAAATCCAGGGCGGCCGCTACTGAAGGAGTTAAAAAGGAGGAGGAGGAGTAGGGTGTTATTATGAAGTCTGAGATAAGTGTTTCTCTTTGTCTCCTATGGCGATGGATCGGGCACAATGGGGGTTTGGAATAGCGCCATTTTGGCTCTCGTTCCCGTCGTAATTAAAAAGAATCTCCGGAAATTAGCAGAAAGCGCGGCGGAGATGTCGGCATATTGTGAAGAGAGCTCGGTAAATAGCAAAAGAGGGTGTTGTTGTCTTTTCCTTAATTCGGTTTTAAAAGCAATCGTTATCTCAGAGCGCGCTATGCCGAGAACAATTCGAATGGTGCATTTGTTTGAACAAACGCCGATGTTAAATGAGGGGCAGTTAATATTTTTCTGCTCGTTTATACTATATCGCTTTCAAAGTGTAATGATTAGTTTCATTTAAGGGATTTTGAATTGTTTTTGCTTTTATTTTAATCGTAAAATTCCCAGGGAAAAGTTTGCTATAAAAGAATTGAAGTCATTTGGCTTTATAACAATTAATATATAGTTCTTAAAATCCTAATTCGCAAGGTTTCGAAGTAAATTAGCACACATTTTCGTATAAATAAATACGTAAATTTTTAATTTAGATTTAAATAAATTAATTTTATTTCATTAAGTAATACATCGATTTTACTTTGGCATTTTTAGAATTTTCTTCACCAAAAGTCAAAACACACTATATTAAAAAGATATATTTCTGAAAGTCTTTTTAATACGCAGACACATAAAAAGGATTTCCGAGCATCCTTAGTATAGCGTTCAAGAGCATCATTTGTTATGCACTAAACAATGGGCCTTATATCCGTTTCCCAGGGACAAAGGAAGTCTACTAACTCGATCATTTCTTGATCAGCTTTCCCAACAACAGTACAGATACGTTATTATTGGATGAAGGTATACGTCATTTATTACACATTGGATTTATCAGCCCATGCTGGAGGATAGCAACGCATCTGGACAGTTCCCATTTTGTTTGTATGGTTTCCATTCCTTCGACTTTTGTGTATTTGCTCTGCTTATATCATATTTTATTTAAATATATACTTGAAATATTACTCACTTCCATATTTTGTGTAGCATGAAAAAACAAACAAACAATGATTTTATTTTACTAAATAATATCTAATAACTTTAATAAATAATTATATATTATTTATTAAAGTTATTAGATACATATAATATTGAATAACTTTAAAAATCACGATAACACATCAAAAATACAAAAGAAATGAAATCGTATTTAATGCATACTAAAAATAAATAAAGTCAATTAATTAAAATTTCATTCAGTTTTGTTTGTAGGAACTATGTGTTTCATTTCACCAACAGTTCTCTGGTTTTAAAGACAAGACGGACCATTTGAAAAGTAACATAAAAGTTATTAGTTAAAAACACACATGCGATTTCAACACAAAAACACAAAATTTTATACAATCGCTTATACCTATCCACGCATGTGCTGCTATATTCACCTCATTCCACGTTGATTCACTCAAAGTTATTCACAGCAATAGCAATACTCTGTTCGAGACAGTACCATGTTTACATGAAAAATTCATAAAAACACAATTTCTAAGATTTTCACTGTGATTTTTTTTTAATTCATCAGGTTAAATATGTTTTATAAAACAGTGATAAAAAATGGGATTTAAATTCTTCCACGTGTACCTAATTATTGAAAAACATCTAAAACATAAAAAATGAGTTATAATGGGAATTTTTTTCCAATTTTGTTCTAAGTATCCTGAACCTTACTTTGTCCCAAATTAATCTCCTACACTGTTTCTACTACTTGAGTATTAGTCCGAAAAACCCGCGCACAGTATAAACCACCATACAAATGCAAATGTCGCAACTCCCCGACACTGTGAGAGAAAACCCGCTGCTTCAGAAGCGGGAAATTAAATCCATGTTTGACTTCACCCCTACGCACGACGAAGTTCTGATTTCCTTCTTCGTCTTTGCCAAATCACCATCTCTCCCAGACTTTTAGAAACATTATTATTATTTTTACCCGTCCCACCTGCTCTTTGGTTTTGCATCGGGAAAAGTTCGGAGGCATCGATTGGAATTTCTAAGCCCGTCGCCTGACAAAGTGGACGGTTGGTTTGCTGGTGTACATCGCCAAATAAATGTGCGCTGGATTGCTTTGCTATAGGGCGAAATGATGTGGAATGGGAATTGACTAGAATTTTCCTCTAGGGAAAAGTCTGGAGAAAAATGATGGTTCTCAGAGGTTTTACGGAAGACATTTTGGTAACAGGGAAAGAAAGATGTTGGGTTAAATTTTCGTTACCTAAGTTTTTATTTGCATTATAATATACTGGTGAATTTCGATGTTAACTTTAAAAATTTCCTTTACAATTTTAGTTACACTCAAATCATGGACAGTAAATCAAATTTAAAAAATAAACATTTTTATGGGAATTTTTGAGTTATGGAATTGAATTTAAACATTATCATGCAATACAAACCCATACTTTCTCATTTGTATTTGTATTAATTTAAAGCTTTGTTCTGAGTATTATTAGTATTATTAAAATTGTCGCAATACTTTTAGTTTAAACATTTAGACACTCAAACAGACATTTTATGGTAAAAATCTTTAAAATGTATTGATTTTTGTATATGTATTTTCTATGTCTTCGAAGACTCGAAGGAATGACGTTTTAGTAGGAATAAACTTCTAAAATAGCATGAAAAAGCTTTCACACTGAAATATATTACTAAGAAAAACATTAGAGTAATGAGGTATTTTCACGTTTTGAGATTAAATTTTATTAAAATAGCACATAAAAAACCATGAAGAATGACGTTTAAGTGAAGTATTTTCGTAGCCTAGTTTCTGTGGTATACATTTTTGGAATTTCTTTTTGTGTTTTGGCGCGAAAACAGAAATACTATTGTTGTTATGCGTTGTGACGTCACATCCAATAGAATACCGTTTTCTGATCATTGAAAAACAGTATAAACAATAGATTCGAGTGCGCTGTGATGACATATCCCGTTTTTTGATCACGTGACTTTACTAGTGCTTTGGCAAAAAAATAAAATTGAATTTTAAATTATTTAAAACATATTTTTGAACTTAAAAATATGATATTTAAGAGCAAAACCCTCACTTATGCAAATACCTCATTGCGTAGATTTAAAATGCATTACCATTTACTTAAACGCTCTGAAGTGAAATAATAAATGGAGTTGACTAGAGTGAGTAAGAGATAGGTTTAAGCACAATTAATAGGAAGGGTTATTTTTTATTTTATCACCATTAAACTTTTACATTTTAATAAAGGGTTCATTTTTTTTTCTTTTTTTTCCCAATCCGCTGAAAACTGAAATGTTTGGGGTTTTTGTATTCGTACATTTTGCTCTTAAATATAAATTTAATCCCTAATGCTTTTATTTACTATATGTTTGAGATTAAGTCTTTTAAAAAATGAATACTTTAATGGCTCAATAGAGAAATAAACTGATCTTACATATTATTTTATTTTGCTGTACATTTCGATTCATATAATCTAAAAAAAAAAAGAGAAAAAACTTCAGTCGTTAAAAAATATGTTCAATTGAATTTTAATGCCTAGTTCTCTAAGCAAATTCTAAATATACTTCAAAACCTAAAGTGCACTTAAAAGAAAGTGAAAACTAAATATTTTAAAGATGAGTGTGAAGCACTTCACTCCATATCATACCATACTTCATACTTAAAGCTTACAAACAGCCCCAAATATGAATATAGATAACCCTAAAAACCGAAAAAAATAGACGACATTGATTTATTACCTAAATTTACGTTCGTGCTTTCAATCCGAATGACATATCTTGTCAGATGAATTCTCCAACATTTTTATCATGCACATAAAAGTGGTATTTTAAAATAAGAATTCTTCCTAAATTTTTGTAATTTGATACAATATATTTTGTTTTACACCTTGATGGATTTCTTGTGCGGATTTCAAAAAGAACTTCTTCAAATTCCAGAATTTCAAAGTGTAAGGATTTTACTTTGTATCGAAAATAATATCAGCTCACTTTATCTGTTATTTTTATATTATTAACCTTCCATATGAAGTCTTCAAAAGAAGCTGTTCTGTATAAGTAAACAGTGTAAGGCATGGCAAATCTTGTACACTTATGAACGTCTATACCTTAACATCAACATATTTTTTTTTTAAATTGTGTTGCATAGCATTGTATACGTGTGTGGATCATCTAACATTTTCTTTACAATAAACTTTATTGAAATACTTTTAAAAATCTACAAAATTAATATTATTTAATGTAAAAAAGAATACTATAACACTATTTGAAATAATTAGAAAAAATATGAAAAAAAATTAGGAAGGATCTTTTAAACTATCTTTTAATAAATATCAGGTATTCGTGTTATTCTTTGAACTTTAAGCTGTATTATCCATAATATAAGGTGAAGATTAGAAAATTTGTTTTATGCATTTATATTTGAACAACTCATTGAGATACCTAACATCAAAGTAAAGGAATAAAAAGAATTAAAATATGCTTTTTAAATGTGTGATTCTAATTTTATTCAAGAAATATATTCTGGAATAGTAAAGAATTTTTCTGTGCTGTTAGGGTTATATTACATTTATGTATTTTCTCTGTCAACTGAATGGGTAATATTCCCCGTGACACATACTATTTTTTCCTTAATTTCTGTTATTAATATATTTATGTTAATAAACCTATGCTATATTTTGTTATGTTATGTTTTTATAAGATATTATGAAAAGCTTTTAATTGAACTGTTTGAATTAATTTATTTTATTTCACCTCTCTTCTTTTTCCTCTCTTCTTCTCCATTTTTAACATAATTACTTTCCTGTGAGTACCTATACATAACATTTTCGACATTTAGAGACGCCGTTTTAAATATAAAGAGCTCACATATACTCTCACCGTGTTTATTTATAGCTCATGACAACTCGTGTAAGAGCTGCACTCACCGTTCATAAGAAAGCAGGATAAAATAACTTTTGTGAAAAAAAAACAACGAGAAAAGTACCACGTACTATATTATTCTACATAGATTTTTGCTACGATCTCGATTTGCGAGTCACGTCTTCCGCTCTGTCGAGGATGCCAAGACGTATATTTTTTATCTCCCCTTCAACACTTGGAGTCAGAATTATAATAAGAAGGTTTGTATTCCCCGTGTCTACTCGCAAACACGATAAAGAACAGGAATATTTTCGTATCAGGCTATCTTCAGAAAGGCAAGGCGTGAAGAAAAGTTGCAATTCTGGAATTTCATGAAGGCTTATAGAGAAGCTGCGAATGCGAGTCTGAGAACCGTTCCTGCTGCAGAACGGCGTGAGTCAATCGGGGACTTTATTGGACACTGCGAGTTTTATTTGGAACATACTGTCTGAGATTGGCTGAGGAAAAAGACAGAATTATTTTTTTTTGGCTGTCTGGAATGCGGATGATTTTTTTTATGTCTTTGCCTAATGGTGCGACTAATGTGATGAAGCAAACTATTTTAGTTGGTTTTCATTAGGTGTTATTTGTAAGTGAGAATAAGAATAAAGTATATTGAATCCCTAATACAGTTTAGCAATAAGTATTTTATCCATTAGATGGATAAAATAATAGACGAAATTGATTGTAAAATGTTTCTTTAAAAAAAGCTTTGTTTCTTTCTATGAGTCTAGTCTCGTATTAACCCATTAACGCCAAATTCATTTTTTTTTCGGCCAAATTTTATAAAAATCATGAATCTGGTGTATTTTGCCTTCAATATGGATATTATAAACAAATTTTGTCAAAACAGTCATTAGTTTAAAAGGCACTTTTTCTGGGCTTGTTGGCCGTAGTCTATATGTAAAAGAAGAACTATACGTTTCGACCCCAACTGTGGGAGTCATCATCAGTAGCAATATAAAAGTCTTACTAAATAAGACGTCGATTTCAAAACAATGTAGGAAACAAATAAAGATGGTGAAAATGGTGATGCTAACAGCTGTATACAAAAGGGGCACTAATGCCGAAATGGCATAGTCGAGATTCAAATCACCTAAAGCTCAAAGTTTGAGCTTTTGTTTTGAAAGTTTGAGTTTTCTTAAGATCAAACTCTGCACAGAAATATTTCTCGTGTGGAGTGGATAAAATTTGCCCAAAGAACCATACCAACGAACGAAAAATGTGAAGTCATACTCGATAAAAAAAACGAATTATTTTGTTCCAAGGTGTGCACATTAGGGTGTATCGAAAAAAACTTTTTTTTTTATTTTGATAAAGTCTTAGCAAAAAAAAGTTGTCTAAGGTGGCAGAGAGTACCTGTGAATTTTTTCAGAATTTTCGGATAATATCTAGAGGTGCCGCAAAGCCCCCGAAGGTCCCCATGTTAATCCTATGGAGCGGCAAGCCAAAAAGGCCGAAAATCGGTTTTTCGCCCCTCATTTCTACCCTAATCACACGACGAATGTCTTCACTCGAGTTATGGACCCTATATGATCTAGGCCAGTCATGGGCAAAGTACGGCCCGCGGGCCAAGTGCGGCCCTTCGGACGAATCCATCCGGCCCGCGGCATGGTTTTCAATAACCCCTACAATTACACATGGGACAAAATGGTTTTTTATATGACCACTATTTAGCTACACTACTGCGAATCAGCTCATCCCAGTACCGACCATATTATGAAAAACTTTTAGAATCTAAGTATCACAGTTTCATTTGTCAAATCACATTCACCTTCCAACTCTCCTAAAGAACAATCAATTTTGTAACTTTTTTTTCCAAATTTTTTAAAATTGTAGCATATAATATAAGTTGTGTGTAATGTAAAAATCAACTCTAAAAATTATCACTCATAAAAATTTCCTTTGTTAGTTTTTTCGTTTCCGGCCCGCCTAGATAATTCTTTTATTTTATCTGGCCCTCCCCTTAAAAAGTTTGCCAATGTCTGATCTAGGCTATCCGACAAAACTTGAATAATAGCCTAAATATCTATATTTCGTTGATTGTGGGCTCTTGGAAATACGTGATTTTCAATGAAATTTGAGCACACAAAAAAACGTAATATAGATATTTAAGCTGTTATTCAAGTTTTTTCGGGTAGCATACTTCATTACTTCATATAGGGTCGTTATGCTACCCGAAAAAACTTGAATAACAGCTTAAATATCTATATTACGTTTTTTTGTGTGCTCAAATTTCGTTGAAAATCGCGTATTTCCAAGAGCCCACAATCAACGAAATATAGATATTTAGGCTATTATTCAAGTTTTGTCGGATAGCCTAGATCATATAGGGTATTGAACTCGAGTGAAGACATTCGTCGTGTGATTAGAGTAGAAATGAGGGGCGAAAAACCGATTTTCGGCCTTTTTGGCTTGCCGCTCCATAGGATTAACATGGGGACCTTCGGGGGCTTTGCGGCACCCCTAGATATTATCCGAAAATTCTGAAAAAATTCACAGGTATTCTCTGCCACCTTAGACAACTCTTTTTTGTTAAGAATTTATCAAAATCAAAAAAAAAAGTTTTTTTCGATACACCCTAGTGCACATGTATGCGCAATGGATAGATTTACCATTTCAATGCGCAAACATATCAAAATAACCCTCTTCACGTTTTTAACAAACTTTTCTTTTAGAGTAAACGGATGCGACGTCATACCGTTTTCAGACACGTTCTTCTCGAAAACTATGGAATGTAGAGGTATTATAGTTCTCCGGGCATTTTTATGTAGTCCTCGCAAATAATCTGGCTGTGCAATGTTTAGGAGGATTTGTTGAAGCACCCTGTATATTCCTATAATTCAGTGTCCTGTACTGTTAAAAAGCTTCGTTTGAAATTTATAAAAAGCATCGATATTCACACAGTATTATGCTATGCTGTGCCATGAAAAGTAAAACATTGTAAACCTAATTAATTATGTATAACTGATCTTTGGAAACACGCAAACTTCAAACAGGTAATAACAGGCTGCCATTTTAAAATGTCTGTGGAATTGATTGCCTCTAATAAGCACAAGTTTTTTGAAGCGTATTGATCCGCGTCTGGAAGTCTGGCCTTTCGAATGACTTAAATATTGATCCTTTGCTGTGAAATTCAGCGCAATAAGTCCAAATGTTATTTATTAAAGTTAAAAAATAGATATTTTAGCTTCTTCATTCGTTTATGGGAATACGTTAATACTTTTTCAAAGGGAACTAAAACCTAACAGGGTCCATGGGAAATTTAAGTTTCTACATTTTTTCAAAAAGGCCCCAACTAAAAATTGATTTACAACTCGTATTAACACATCTACCACATTTACATTTGTTTTTGTAATTTAAAATTTTTAATGATTTCATTGAAGTTTCGAGTCAGAAAACTTTATAATTCATTATACATAAAATCTCATAACATTCATAATCTGATTTGAGGAACACTCGTAAATTGGCAATTATAGGACATTATATAGCTTATGTCAATGCAAATTGTATACTTAAATCATCGTCAACTAAATTTATTCATATGCAACATTGAAATAACTAGCTCAAGACAGAAACTTTTAATGTTTTGTAAATTTCAAGAAACATTTTTCGGCTCGTTGAATTACTAAGAATGTTGTTCAATGTTATATCACCTGGTAAAGACAGTTTATCTTCACTAAAAATCAATCTTCTCTTCCAAGAGTCCCTTCAATTGCTCATTGAAACGTGAAACAAATACTTAAAGAAGAGGAAATAATTGGTTATCTCTCTTCAGGACATACTTGAAGTTTTAATTAGATATTGCTTGATGTAACTATGAATACATTTATTTATGAAATTTCAAAACGCTTTGGGAGACGGTTTGCATCAAGCACCATCATTCCAAACATTCTCATTGTTTGGAATAATATCAATGTCAAGTACCTATTATATGAACAAATATAAATCCTTTTAGGGAATTTAATTAAATTTCCATCGTATAAAATGTATTTATTTTACTTGAATGCAATTCTTGGTCTATATACATACATATTTTATTGAAAACGGGATGTCCAGGGTTATTTCTCAACTATTTCCCTCAATTAATACCTAATTACAGGTTCAAGGATAACCATTTTGTTCAATGTTTATTAATAATTAAATCAAATAGAATATATAATTTTTTTGAGATCAAAACCAAATAAGGGATTGGAAATACTGTATAATTTTTGGAAGGCATGTATTCAAACAATAATGCGTATTATAATGAGTTAAATTTAAAAAAAAACAGGAATCGTTGCACCATTTTGAAATTTTTACAGCAACACTTTTTAGAAATTATATCTAAAAAATAATTTCTTTAATAATTGCTAATGAATACTAATGCTGATTTAATCAAAGTGAACAAAGACAAGGTAATACCTTTATACCTATTCTAACATTCAAAAATTCATTCATTTAGTTCATTCTAAATTCAATTACATTCTAACATTTTATGCATATCTTAATTCTGCATAAAATCTAATAGATAGACTTTTAGTATACAGTTTTTTGCGGGCCCTCTCATAAATTTAAATAGAATTAAGTTCAAGGTAAACGATTTAATTCAATTACTATCTTTTAAACCGAAGAATACTTAGAAGACTATCCGTTAGTAAGATAAAGGATATTTGAAGAATTAATCAGCATAAATAAGAATATAATTTATGCTTTTAACACAACATATTCAACCCCAGAGATGCAAGGACTTCCTGCCTTCTCACTTCCTCATCTAGAGAAATTGCATCTGGAAATCCAACCCTGGCCCATTCCTTAATGCATATCTCTGTTTATAACGAAAAGCTTTTTAATTAGATACTCGCCCTGATGCAGGAAACAAGTATCCGAAACCCAGATATAATTAAAGCGATTCCACGGTTTGGCGATTAGGGGGCACACGCAGATTCCCTTAATGACAATGGGAGAAATCCATATATTCTGCTCTAGGCAAACTCTTTTGCGAAGCATTTAAAGCTTATTAGGTGTTTCATGTCATTTCATCAAGGCTCTTAGCTGTAATGTCCCAGTATCTGTTTCAATGTATCAGGGAATCGGTTTAATTTAATAAAATTTGAAGGGGATTTAGAAATTGAGGCGATGTGGAATGATAATTCGTTTTGAAAGTGGTGCGCTAAAGGAATGAGAATCTGAGCTTGAAAATGAATCTTTCTATAATCTTCCTATAGTTCTTTTCGGAGTTAAGTTATGTAGGATCTTAATGAGGGACTGTATATTATCGCTGGCGTCAGTTGATAACCTCGTATACGGTGAATCTACACACTACACATTAACGACATTTGCGTGTATTCACTCCAACACCAACGGCTCCAATAACTACAAATATATTATTTATAAATACTTAAAGTTGAAAGGAGATAATTTGAGAGTAAAATCAACTCAATTTAATATTGAGTTCTTTTGACAGTTATTTTCACTTAAAAATTGTGATGATTAAATAACTTTAAATAAAGCACTACAATAATAAATAATCAAACAATCTTTTCAAATTGTGATTGAAGAAAAACAATTTTCTGTTTCAGCTGCAATCATTGTAAAAAAAAGTTATTCCTATTAAACTGACAATCCCTAACCTGAGACTAATTATGAAATTTTTAATAAGGAAAAAAAGAAACAGAGAATCAAATAACAAAATCAATATTCTATTTACTTTGGAGTGAAATTTTCTAGGAACAATAATCTTGCGCAGGAAATTACTTTCTTTAATTCCCAAAAAAATACAAAATATTCACCTTAGATTAAAAAAAAGGGGGCAACAAAAGCGACTTTTGCGTAAGAAATCAATATTTCCAGAAATTGGGAGCTTTATGTAAATAAACACAACAACACTACCCAAGTAGACGAATGACGTGATTTATGACGTCATTTTTTCGTCAAAATATGCCTTAAAATTGACGTCATGTTTTGCGTCTAATGTCCAATCTTTCGTCGTCATTTTCGACGTCATAAATGACGTGAATTTGACGACATATGTGACATGAACTTTGACGTGATTTTATGCCTTAAAATTGACGTCATGTTTCGCGTCGGATGTCCAACCTTTCGACGTCATAAATGACGTGAATTTGACGACATATGTGACGTTAACTTTGACGTGACACGTCATGTTTTGCGTCGAATGTCCAACCTTTCGTCGTCATTTTCGACGTCATAAATGACGTGAATTTGACGACATATGTGACGTCAACTTGGACGTGATCAAATTTACGTGATTATCACGTGATTTAATGACGTTCTTTATACGTGGTTAAAGGACGTGATTTTCACGTAATTGTATGTCGTGAATTATTAGTGATAGAATGACATGTTTCTTTTGTCCTAGCCACTGGTTAGTCATAAATAGTTAAAATATGCTAACTTTAATTCAAATAAAATCCATTTTATAGAATTGCCAAAATATATCTATAAAATGGATTTTATTTGAATTAAGGTTAGCATATTTTAATAATTTATGACTAACCAGTGGCTAAGACAAAAGAAACATGTCATTCTATCACTAATAATTCACGACATACGATTATTCAATCAAGAAATAATATTTTCTAAAAAATCTAAATTACTACAATTCTTTACTTGAAAGAGACTGTTTTCAGTTAATGTGAGCCATTTCTTTTTCTCTAAAGACATACAATATTAACAGCATAAATAAAATAATTCTATTATGAAAATAAGTTTAAGTTTTTCCCACAAAATTAATATCTATTCAAAAATATTAATTATTCCAAAAAAGGGAAAAAAATTTCTTAGGTGAAAAAGATTGGAAGAAAATAGGAAATATTTATTTCAACACATTAAATGCAAGTAGTAACACAAAAATAAGTTTATTGAACAGAGATTTTCACAAACTAGACAAAAACAGCATTTCTGGTATCCCAAGGGCCAGTTGAAGGGATGTATACAAAATATAAGGCAAATTAAAAATATACATAATAAGTTACAATATTACAGAATTTGAACAAGAAAAACCAGCCACATACAACACATTTTAGTGATTTACAATAAATATAGTGAATACAAATAAAACATTTTTCCTTTTAAAGAATTATCAGTATAATTTTCTTAGTACACAAATTGAAGGGTTTTGACTTCCTTGAGGAATTTTGCCAACATTATAATTCCCCAATAAAATTTAACATGGGAAAGAATTTTTTTTCCTTTTCTCAGACCATTGTTAATATTCTGAATGCAACCAGATTCAATAGCCCGTGAAAGTTAAACAATTAATCATATTTTTAAAATAATTATTTTTTTAGAGATTGCATGCATTTCCAAAGCATGCTATGTTAAAGTTTTAATTAAAGCATATTTCAATATTACATTTCCAACCAATATTGATTCAGATTTTACTACTAAGAAAATGTTTTTTAAACTTTGAAAAACTGCAAAATGTTTATGGCTTCATTTAAAATATTTATCAATAAATTGAAGAAAATACAATAAGGGAAAGGGATACAGACTTGATTGGAAAGTCAACAGTAATTACAAGATAAGTGTAGTTTTAATTTAGTTAGAATAAATTAAATAAAAAAAAGCACGAATATAACATACAATATAACACGCACTCTCAAAAAGCACGAATATAACATTAAATAATGTTTTCACAAATAAAATAATAATAAATAATAGGTAAGAATAGCATTGGCTATTGGAAATTTGTTTATAAAAATAATAAAATTTGCATACTATAATAAAAATGCAAGGAATAGATTTACAAAACAAAGTAGTACTCACAAAAAACATTTCTAACATCAAATAATAATTTTTCATCTTCAAATATATGTTTAATCAAACGATTTTAATAAAAAAATATGTTTTGTTTACAGTTCTTGATTTGATAACTTACAGTCCATTATTCACCCATTTCGCTTACTCTTTTTCTAGCAAATTTTTATAAATATGTTCTAAACTTCTGCTTTTCCATTTAAGAGCAAAGATTCTTATTATTGCTTGTTTTTCAAAACATTGGTCTTAAAATTATTAAAAAAAATATTGCCTACTTACAATTTATCCTTTTAAACCAAAATCTTCATTCCAGCATCATCACAACTGGACACAGTTGTTTACAATTCAGTAAATTCTTAAAAATAGTAAATAATTCATTTCAGTAAATTCTGATAGGGACCAAGTTTCCTTCCCTCCAAACTTTATCCACATCTGTCAAATATATTCTCATCTTCTTCCACATTTTTGTAGTTCTTTTTGCATTATAAACCTGAAATCAATATAAAATGATCAGGAATAAAACTAACTTTTAACAGAAAAGGCCAAAAAACTACTTTTTCATTTTACAACTTGTGAGTCAAACCCAGAGAGGAAAACATCCTATCCTAATACAGGGGTTCTCAAACTTTTGAACATAAAGACCCACTTTTTATAATAAACAAAATCTAAAGCGACCCACCTCATCTATTAATTTTTCCATGCCCCCTATAGGACTCTAGCTTCATTTGTGTGGGGTTTGGTCACCACACCAACTATTTTGTTACAATAATAAATTACATGAATGTGTATTAGAGGTTAAATTAACTTTTCGGGAAATTAAAAGGAAGCATTTGAACCTCATCGTAACAAATAATTTAATTGTGGGAGCAACAATGAGCCCCACAATAAAAAGGGGGTCCACCCCACCACAATAAAAAGGGGATTATTTTCATGCAGTACTCACAAAAGACATTTGTAACATAAAATACGATTTTAATAAAAAAAAATTATTTACAGTTCTAGATCACTTTCAGTCCTTCAAAGAAAAATTCACCCATTTCGTTTACTTTTTCTGGAAAATTTTTATTATTATGTCTTAATTATTTGCTTTTTCATTTTAAGAACACAGTTTCTTAACATTATTATTTCTTGTTTTTCAAAACATTTATTTTAAAATTATTTAAATAATATTTGCTACTTACAATTCATCCTTTTACACAAAAATCTTCAGAAGCCTCAAAAAATCCATGTGTCTTCCTCATCTTCTTCCACATCTTTGTCAGAGTTCCATTTGCAACCTGAAATCAATATAAAATCATCAGGAATAAAACTAACATTTAACACAAAAGGCCAGAAAACTACTTTTTTATTTTACAACTTGTACATCAAACCCAGAGAGGAAAACATCCCAATATATTCAATTTCCTGTGGATTCAATTAATTTCAAAATCTTTTTTCATAATTGATCATTTACAAAAGAATATATATTTTAGAATTAAATATAGGGGATTCTGTCTAGACTTCTCTTAAAAGGTTTTAAGGTTAAAATGTTTTCAAAATTTTGAAAATATCTAATTAAATATATAATTAACTTTTCAAATTAAAAATCAGTGTTGAATTGAGTTCTATCAGCCAGTCCCATATTTTTAAGAAAACAGGTTTCTAGTTAAGTGATATTTTAAAATTTGTTAACATGGTAAAATAATAACAGAGGAGCATAAAAAGGATCCATTAGAGGGAAAAATATTGTAAAGACTGAACTTTTAAGCTCAGAGACCTCTAAATACTATTAAAACTGCAACATAATAGGGCTTTACTTGATGAATTCTAAATGCTTGATTTTCAAATAAATATATTGAAGTAAAATGGAAATATTTTATGTCTAGGGGGAATTTCTGTATGTATCCTCTCTGCAGTGCATAAAATTTTTCTTTTCCTGACAGTATAAATTGAATACTAATTCCCCAAATATATAGTATTTCCATTAACTATTTTTTCCAAGATACTACTTTAGATATTTGTGTAAAATTTAATAAAGTATTTTTTAACTGTTCAATATATTATCATATAAGATAGAAAAGGTTGGGGTTAAGAATACAAATTATGTTTCAAAAATTAAGAAAATATATTACTTACTTCCAAATTATTTTTCTTGCAGTGGGTTGCACAAAGGAGGGTACTGGTGTGAGGACATCTTCCTTTCACCTTCAGATCGTCTTCAGGTCTTCAATTTGAGTCAGCTTTCCTACAGTAGAAATTTAAAATATACTTTCAGAAAATACAAAACTTAATTAATTAATACTAGAGTAAATTTAGAATAGATTTTTTAAATAAATAATACTTAATACGAGAATTAAAATCCGCAAAATTCAATTCAGTCATTATTAACTAATTACAAGGACTTTCACTCTTAGGAGAAATAAAAAACAATTCCAAGCACAGCATCCAAGGAAAGTTTACTACGCCATTTTGTAAAGCCGTTGCTTCGCCGCGTCTTTGTATTACACGATCTGTTTCGGCGTCTCAATCAATCACATAGTCGTAAAATTAATATATCCTGGTGCAAATTATTTAAAAAGATAAAGTATTGACAGTTAAAAATATATTGACAGAAGTTATTTTATATAACTATAACATAAAAATTACTTACTTACTTAGCGAAGAGCACATTGTGCAAGAGCACTGTGCAAATATACTTCATTAGTACAGCCATCTATCGGTGAGCGATGCTAATAAATAATGCACCAAAATTTTAGAAGATAAGTGTTTTTTAGGGAAAAAGGTGAGTCCACGCACAATAGTCCGTCAGCCATCGTGCTTCAATCAGGGTTCGAAAAAGCCCGTTTTTTTTTTTAACCAAGTGGGTTGGGTTTTTTCGGATTTTAAAAATAAAACCCTGAAAAAACACACGGATATGGAATAAGTTGGTTTTTCAAATTTTACTTGATATTTTTAAGGTTAAGGGAGGATTTTTTTTTGTCAAAAGGATTTTTTAAAAATTATTTGGGCTTTTTCAAAGCTCCTTGGGCTCTTTAAAAATTAAAATTCTAACGGAATTCTAATTAAACGGATTCTATTATGTCCGGCGTTTTACCGAAAAACGGAGATAATTCTTAAATAAATCGGTTTATTTTTAAATAATGGTTTAAAAGGTGATTGATTCTTAAAATATACATCTAGATGAATGTCATGTCCGATTTTCATGACTATATCTTTATAATTTAGTAAGTTATTAGACTTATTAAAAAATTTATAGGGTCGTTAAAAAAGACAAGTCCACTTTTTGCCTAATAAATCTATAAATATTATTTAAAAATTTTTTTTGATTTTACTTATGAGTAAAGGACTGTTATGGCAAAGTTTTTCCAGAATTACGGGTTTCCATGGTGATTATGACGTAATTGAGAATTTTTGAAAGCAGAATAGAGCGTACTGGTCCTTGACGCGAATGACTATGAAATATTTCCCAGATTTGAGTTCTTGGTTTGTTTACTTTTTAAGTTAGATTTTAATGCTTTACATATTTAGAAAGCTTATAAAAAATGGTTCCAGGAATTGGAAATTTTAAGGAAAATATATACATATTGCGCTTGTAATTTAGGTTCAAAGAATTTTCATTTTACTTTAAATTTTGCCCAAATATGGATATATATATATTTAAGATTTTAAGATGTTGTAGTAGACCTTTAGACGAACAAAACTGTGTATCGCATTTAGGAATTGATGAATTAGTTATGGATTTATAAATTATTCAAGTTTATTACGGTATTTATTATGTATACGGCCCCGTAATTGAAATTGGACCCTGAAAATTCAATAGATTGTTATGATTCACACCATGAACAACATATTAAAATTTCATGGTCCTAGCTCTATGGGAAGTTCCTTAATTAGCCTAATTACTTGCACATCCGGTGTATTTTAATACTTGAAAAAATTCCATTTCAAAAACCTGCATACCGATTTCGATGATATTTTAGTATGTTGTTCAACTCAAAGAAACGCTTCGAACAGGGTATCGCATTAAAGTGGCGTGTGAAATTTTACTGCCTTTTTTCTATATTGAACGGTTTTTAATTTGTATACGACCCCCTAATTGTCCCCGGACCCGGAAAATTTAATAGATTAGGTAGATTCACTGTTATTACAACATTTTAAAATTTCTAGTATGTACCTCAATTAGAAAGGAAGAAACATCCGTTTGAATATTGACACGTGTCGTCAAAAATTGGTCAAAAATTAGGTTTTTTTTTCAAAACTCCATGGGTTGTTTAAAATTTAAAAATTAGTTGGGTTTTCCAAGCTCTGTAATAGACTGTTTAAAATATAAGGTGGGTATTTTTCAAAGCTCTGTGGAATATTTAAAATTTAAGTTTTTCAAAGCTCCTGGGCTTTTTAAGAATTAAGTGTTTTTTTTCAAATCTTCATGGGTTGTTTAAAAACTAGTTGAGTTTTTTTCAAAGCTGGGTGGACTACATTAGGGGGTCACTAAAGGGCAACTGCAATTTTAGATACATTATTTCATTAATAGTTTTGTTTACTTTTGAAAATTGGGCAAAATTATGATTTTTCTTGAAAGAACCCAAAAATGGGTTCAAAAAGTGGGTTTTTTCAAATGTTTGTTTTGAAAAACCCATTGGGGTCCAACTCTGCCAACCTTGGCTTCAATTGTCTTTGTTCAAGTTAAAACATGACGCCGAGAATGCGCGAATCCTCACTGAATAGCAATAGCACTAAAACGCATGCGCATTTAAGGTGACTAAAAATTACCTACTTTATGACGTGTTTAAAAATCACGTCATTTACAGTGACGAAAAAATGACCAAATTTTTCACGTGTTTAAAAACCACATAATTTAAAGTGACGTGAAAATGACCAAATTAGGACGTCTTACAAATCACGTCATTTAAGTGACAAAAAAATTACCGTATTTAAGGTTTGTTTGAAAATCCCGTCATTTAAAATGACGTGAAAATGACCAAATTTATGACGCATTAAATATCACGTCATTTTAAATGACGCAAAAATGACCAAATTCATGACGTGTTTAAAATTACGTCACTTAGAGTGACGTAATAATGACCACATTTATGACGTCATACAATTCACGTCACTCCAAGTGACGTAAAAACGACCAAATTATCACCATTCATTAAAATTTGGTCATTCTAGGTGACGTAAAAATGACGTCTAAATGTCGTGTTAAATTGGCGTCATTTTTTGTGACTCAAAAAAGACGTCATAGTTGACGTGATTTTTTCCCAATTGACGTCATATGAAAAAATATGACCTGATTTTGTCGTCATAAATGACGTCATTCGTGTACTTGGGTAGAGATGCCTGAAAAGAAATATTACGCCTGGGAAGATTCACGCATTTAGAAACTCCTCGAAATTCAGCATTATTAGATGGAAGAATTTTAGTCATTCATTTTTATTCAGTTGTTTTATATTCCTCCAATTAATTTAAAGCTGATTTAAGAGTTAATTTTAATTTTAAATTAAAAGAATTACGATGAAAAGGAAATGAATGAGCAAGAAAAAATTTATAAGCGAAAATCATGAATCATTCTATAAATATACTCAAATATCAAATTTGATACCTAGTTTATTTTTATTGTAGAGTAAAAACGGCTTTATCCCACTGGTACACCATAATTTACGAAATAATGAATAAAGAAGAATTTTTATGTAGGTAAAACTGGAATAAAATCTAATCCAGATTTTTAACCTTGCCTTTCTATTGCTACATGAAAATTTATTAGGTATACTGTTCAATTGTTAAACTTGCGCACTCAAACCCTCTCCCTCTATCTTATAATAAATGCTTATACCATCCTAACAAGGTTACTGCAAATCATTTGCTTCGTGTCCACTGGGGAGTTTAGGGATTATTCCCTCTCCCTTTTCTTATATAATGAAAGTCTATGAGTCTAACTCCTTGTAATGTCTTTATTAATGAAATTTTGAATTAAATACATGAAGAAGTGAGGTTTATTTGCGGGGTAAGCAGTTTAAAATGTTCCAATTTCTCTTACTTGACTGTTTCTTAAAAAGAATCTTAAAAGGAAAGGAAAGGTATAGGCCTAAACATAGTACATGTATTGCCA
The DNA here is from genome assembly GCA_963680715.1 of Tetragnatha montana. NCBI lineage: Eukaryota > Metazoa > Arthropoda > Arachnida > Araneae > Tetragnathidae > Tetragnatha > Tetragnatha montana. The sequence continues at coordinate 53,864,651 of OY796675.1, forward strand.
TTTTTAATGAAAGGAAAAAGATCATTGTGAAAAGGATAATTTGATTGGCTTAAACTGCAAATAATTTATTATAAAATTACATTTTTGACTTATTTTCAGTATTTGCTCCTTACTTCACTTACTGAGTTAGCGAACTATGGGACTTACCCCTTGAAACAAAAAGAATCACAATAGTTAAAGTTTTAACCTTGAAACAAACCTTACCCTATACTTAGCTAAGAAATGGCAGTGGCCCCAGACAGATCTTTCTCCTTGCATATCTTCTCACAACGGCCCAACAGAATCTTTTATTTAAAGCTACTATTGGAGAGAGACGCTTCAAAGTAGATAACGGATCAAACTGAACTCACACACTGAGCACATTTCTTTCCAATTGGAATAAAAAAAAAACCTTTTTTTTTCGTAAGACGGAGGAAAAATCTCGTAAACAGCCGGGTTGCCCTGAACCGCCTTTGTCCGTGACCGGTAGAGTAAAAGTAAGTTATCTTGAATGAATACTCTACAAAATAGCTCCAGCGTAAACATACCTCTTTCCTATACTCACTCACACAGAGAGGAGGATTTTCCCTCTCTGCGTTTATTGTAGAGTAAGGGCTTTTCGTTATTTCGAAAGGGAGCAAAACGCAGAAATGTGCAGTTTCCGAATGCCATGTGAGTTGTCCTTGCTCTATTGGATAGATTGCACATTGCAGTGGTTCGTTGTTTGCTGCCGGGAATTTTCGGAATTCAGTTTTCTTTAATGCCGTTCTTTTGTTGGGTTTGGGGTAGTAAGTTTTCCCTTGGACTTGTGATTTCAATTCTTTTTTTTTTATTGTGGATTGGTCTTGTATCTCCAAATCGGATTTTAGATATAAAACCTTAACCAGCTTTGTCGGTATTGTTGTGAATATTTTTAGGCTGCATGTTTTTGAAGTGCTAATAAATGAAAACTTGCTCACACAGATTAATATTCAAACTCGCCTTTTGATAAACTTTTAAAAGTAGAGGAGGAAAAATAACAGAGAAGAACTAAGCTTAAATAAATATGGTCATTCATTAAACTCCCAATACACATGTTGAATCAAGTCATTAAAGGCTCATTTATGGCCGTCCAACTATTGATATCGAGATAGAGTTGTTTGAGATGCTTTTCATGAATAATTGCAAAGTAACTTTGCCTGTTTTTTTATTTTATACTTCTTCAAAAGTAGTTTGAACCACACACTATTATAACCATAGACACTGTTTTTCACAAAACTATTCCCTAACTATTCATGATAAAATATAAAAGCTAGTCTTTCTTTGGAAATCAAGTGATAACTGGTGGAATCTTTTATTGTGGAAGGCGCGTTTTAGGGTTGCCCTAACTGCTTTCCGAAAAAAGACAAGCTTTAGTTCGAACTAAAGTAAAAACCCAACACTTGCATAAAAATGAAGGAGCAATAAAAGAGATATTTCGTGTTTCTATAAGTTTCCAAAGTTATTCAAATCGAACATATAAACTTATTAAAATAAATAAAAAATACATATGGGAAATGGGCATGAAATAGCAATGAAATGGAGTGGAAACGTAATGAACAAATCCTTACTGATTTTAATCCCAACATAACTTGTAAATATTCATCACTCATCAATGACTTTAAAACCTATTGCTCCTATAATCCAATTTTATTTTGAAAAATACCCACTCATATTATTTTTATATTGAATATAAAAGTATTCGGAGTTTTTATATCTACAAGGATTTTAACACAATGCTAGTTAGACATTTTGTTGGGTAAAATAATTTTTTTTTAATTTCTAACAAGGGAAGTTTAAGTAGCATCATCCCATTTGCCTTGGTAGTGTTTACTTACTAGATACCTATGGCTTACTAGATACTATATGTATATAGTATCTAGTAAACCGTGGTTATACACACACTTCCCTTTAATGTTTCATTTTTCGTTTTAATGTTTAATGTTACGTCTCACAGTTTTAGAAAAGATTTACAGTGTTGTATAACACTACATTGCCATAGAACAGTGTATTAAGAAATATAAAAACTATGCTGAATATTGCATTTTAAACTGTTTAAATTCTTTCCCAATTGTAGGAGTTGATCAAATAATACTTAGAATCTTATGTCACTCAATTTTCGACTTTGAAAATCATTTTATTTATCTTTTTATCGTGATACACACTATAACTAACTTTCGCTATTTGAAATACCTCTCTAATAGATTTCTGGCAGCACGTAAACACCTCTGAACTAATATCCATCAAGTTTCAAGTCGACTCTAGTTACACGATCCCAAACGACATTCATCTCTCTTTAAAACCCACTGTGTTTTCCCCCTCTGAAAGATGATGGAGCACCCCATGAAAAATTAACCGAGGGAGCCAAGGAAGATCCCTCCTTAAATAACACCCCAGAATCAAGCGTGATGCTACCATGGCGTGACCCAAACGTGCGATATAGTGTTTCCCGGAATGCTTTCACCGAAGAGTTCCGAGTATAGTGGGCAAGAAAAAATAATAACCCTTCGTGTAGAAGACTTGACACTGATTAAGTATGGAGTGAGGATACGGGATGTCCGTTACACCTGTTTCACTACGAGGAAATTCCGCAACGGGATTGAGGTGTGTGTTATGGAAAAAAAGAAGGGGTTGTGCTATATTGTTTTCACTCGTGAAGTGTGGTGAAATCTGTTGAGGAATCTTTACGTGCGGTTTTATAATTTGAGTTTTATTTTGTGTTTAGCATAATTAGTTTGAGTTGGGATGAAAGATGATTGATTGAGTTGTGTAATATGTATGGTCATGTCATGTCTGAGATATTCATCTAGATATGTGATCGAGTAGGATGAATATTTTAAATATAATATTTTTGTGATCTCTGATATAGTATTAACAGCATGTAACTTTTGAAAATTCGGAACTGTGTGCAATGTGTTAGTACGCATGCGTTGATATGGGACGTTTTAGTACAAGTTATAATTTAATTAATTTTTAAAAATCTAATATCAAAATTCATAAGAAAATGTCATTCTTATTTATGTAAACATTTGAATTACTACATAAATAAAAGAAAATAATAATGTATCATCATAATCATCATGCAGGCTTCTTTGAGTTATTACAACTTCTTTAATTCCTTCAGTTCTTGAAGTTTCTCTAACTAATACACTGACATCATTAACCCACAATCACGGTTTATATAAAACGCACTAAAGTATCTTTTATTTCGATTTACTTTTTTTTTCAATATGGATTTATTAGCTAAAAAAGTAATCAATTTATAAAAATTGATAAGGTTATAAACAATTCATATTTTAATTAAGGTGTATGCTGCAACAATGAGTTAACTCCACTAGAATGAATACTTGTAAAGTCTTTACTTTTCTATTATTTTACTACTTTCTTTGTTTTGCGGTAAAAAATGGTGACCATAGTCACCAACGCAGTCGTACATTGCCGTAAAATAGCCCTAACGCTTACTGCCGCCAAGGTGACGCCTTTTGATGTGGATTCTGATTTTGGAATTAACTGCTTGTTGCAGCAAACACCTTAATTGTACTTCGAGATTCCAAAAGGAATTTTATACAACATTCCTTTTACATGTATAACGTAATTACTTCATGAAATTTCCTAGATGAATATTTGCTTTTGGCTTTTTATTTTACTTGAATTCCATTTATGATTATTACACACTATATGAATACTAAAATTTATATTTACCAAAGCGTATTTCCAACACAATTTAAACCCGTACCCTCAATTCTCCGAAATTAAAGAAAGAAATTCCTGGATAAAACTAATTGGACCGTTTTCAATCTCGATATCATTTTGGAACATACCAAAACGAGAAAAAAAACACAGGTAATATAACATTTGTTTACACCATAAATCTGGCTTATAATAAACTTGGCAGACTGCAAGCCCAGAAAACATGTTTAGATTTTAATCTAGCATCCAATGCCCCATAAACCCATAGCCCACGAGATGAAACTGGTATGATTAGGTTCCCCGAACCCACCTTCCTTTTTTATTGAAGATCCTTCTATGTGGGCAATTTCGCCCAGACCAAAATACGAAAGTAAAAAAAAAAGTTCTATGTATTTTGAGTGCGACGTTTACGATACGGACGCAATTCTATTCAAAAAAAAAACTTTCCCTCGATACAATCATTTCCAAATAGCTGATGCAGGGGGTTTCTTCCAGCAACATATGAGTAAAATAGGATTCTTTTGTTGCGTTTAAAGTATTCCCTTGACTTTATTGCATACATACGAAATTGGGTGTAATATCTTTCTTCAAAGGTATATGGTTATATTGTGCCGTTTGTAAGAAATTGTTGTGTGGTTCGTGAATGATGGTTAACTTACGTAATTTGTGTTTTTTGAAAATGGGTTTCATATGTACTGTAGTGTTAAAATAATTCAATTATTGATCAATAAATATGATCAAAGCAATGGCTCATTGAAATAAGGCTCATTTAGAAAATTATATTTAGAATATATGGAAATATTTCGCAGTGCTTTATTCGTATCACATGTATAATATCTACTGTAATTAGATTCATGTAAATAAAAATGTTTTTCTAGGGCCACAGGGTGTTACTGGATGAGCAGGCATGAAGGGAGTATAAGAAGAAAAGGGGGAAAGAGGTGAAAAAGGTCCACAAGGAATGAAGGGAGATCAAGTAAGCTCTTACAAAAAACTAATAACCAACTAATGTCAACTAATAATAGTCAACAGAATTATCATTTGTAATGGCATTATTATGGTAGTAAGGTAATGTACTGAAATTCTACACAAATAATTGGAAAGAGGGTGGTAAAAGAAAGACTTCTGAAGAAGAATGACGAGAATTATCTCTCTATATTAAAAAAAAGTAACAGTGACCGCCGCCGCCGCCGCCGCCGCCGCTGCCGCTGCTTTTGAAAATTTTATTTTTGAACACTTTGAACTCTCACTACGCAAAAACTATTCCACGGAAATTTGTGAAATTTTAAACATTTCTATTCAAGTGTATGAGGATCGTTTTCGTTCTAAAAGCTAATAGATGAGATAATTAGTTCTAGAGTTATTTAATGTCAAAGTCGAAAATTATTTTTTTCTGCTGCGAGTTCGCCCCCAGCAAAATCTATTAGCAGCAGAAATATGATTTTTTGCAGACACATACTCTTAGATTTGCAGTTTTGCACCACGTCGCCCTTTTTTCGAATTTCGAATTAGTTTTGGAGTAATTAAGTTTTAAAGTTTCGAAAATTTTGAAGATTTTTCTGTTTTTTTCGTTATAAAAGCAAAACTAATCACAGTAGAACTATGATATTTTAAAGACACATAGAAATAATTTTTATAAAAATATTGGCTTTTTGTTTTTTCAAAAATTCTAATTAGTTTTAGAATTATTAAGATTCAAAGTGTCAATTTTTTCTTCTCTTTCTCGCCGTTCACTAGAGAAACAGACGAGTTTTATGCGTGTTTTATTGATGAGTCTGATTTCTTTTATTTTTAACAATGCTTTTTTCTACAAAGTGGTTGATGGTTATTAGTAGACTTGCTGAATATTTTTTTAACATTTCAATTAAATTATTCGGAGAAAAGGCTTCTGCTGGATTGTTGAGATGAACAAGCGAGCTCTGCTCGCTAAGATCGCGAAGCGATCTGAGAAGAACTGCGAAGCAGTTCAGAGGGTTGGTGAGCGATAGCTCACTATGTGTGATTTCTTTTATTTTCAATTTAAGTTAGGAAAGTAATATTTCAGCAATAGTTTTTTTTGGGATGATTTGGATTAAATTATTTATCAGCAAGAGTGATAAGTAGTTTCGGTTGTAAAGGAGCATTAATTAAGCCGACCAGCGGGGTGATTGGTAAGATGGAACAAGCGAGCTTTGCTCGCTGAGATCGCGAAGCGATCTAAAAAGAACTGCGAAGTAGTTCCGGGGGTTGGTGAGCGATAGCGAGCAGGGGGCAGGCCCCCTAGTTATTGAAAAAAGAAAAACTAATTCTGAAGAACGAAAGCAAGTTAAGTTAGTCGTTAAAAATAAAATTAAAAGCAATTTACAGATTTCAGAGTAATGACAGGTACACTTAATCAAATGGGATACCGGAATATCTGCTCATTATCTTCTGAATGTTGATTATTAAAAACACAAAAAAATGTACCCAAGACAGTGGTGTTGAGGAAGAATAAGGATTATTTCGGAGAGTCTTCTCAAAGATATAGTATAGCATTTTAGGAAAACTGAATTTCCTAGAGGTAAGACATTTTCTTCAAATGGTAGTTGTTTCCGATATTGATTACTCTTTATTTGTCTTTTAGGGTCTACCAGGGCTATCCTAGGGCTTGGAAGGACCAATTGGACCAAAAGGAGCCATGGTAATTTACTCATAAACTTGATTTAGAAAGACTAACCATCACAAAGAATTTAGGAAATAGTATAATTAAAATAAGTGCACTGTTTTTACATTTAAGGTTTAATTTCTCTGCAATAAATTTTAATATTCCGTTTTTTTTTGCTTTTATATATGCAGATATTAGTAACTACAATTTCCAATTATTTGTTTTGATTTTTGGATTTTTTTAAAATATTTAATAAAAAGTTAGTTTCTTTCCACGAATTTTTCACCTAAAGTGTCGAGGAATATTGGTAATAATTGCTTAAAACACAATTATCAATGCAAAATAAAACTAAAATAATTTCATTAATGAATAAAAAGAATGTGATATTTAACATTTCAACATCGAAATAATGTGGCTTATCATAAAAACTATTGCTTACATTTTGAAAGAATCAGATCAATTGTTTCTTTTTTTTATGAATTTTCAAATTTTCATTAAGTTTTATTTTTAAATACAAAATATTGCAAATTATTATTTTGCTACCATTTATGTTCTCTCTGAACATTTGTAAGAAAAATTATCATTTTGCGCCATTATTCATGTACTATAATTCTTACCCAGAGTAAATATAAAATCTTAATTAGACCGAGCTTATGTGATTTTTCTTCATATTTATCTAGAGCCGCAAAGAATCCAGCAAATGGTGTCGTAAGTGCAACCCACGCATCTGCGTCGACTGTCTCTGGTGGAGTTTAAAGCGAGGAATTGTGGAGGACCGAAGCAAGCCATTGGATTTGATCTCGGCCCACTCTGCTTCAGTCAACATTTACTTCTGACTCCGTGTGCTTTGAATTTCATAAGAGAGTGTGTGGATTTAATTTAATATCAATTTCTTTGTTGCTTCATACTAATTACCGTAAGTGGCGTATATAGACATTTATATCGGGAGGGGCCTAAAATTATTCCTCAGCCCCCATGCATATTTAATAGGTTCAATGAATTTGTTAATACATTTTTAGGTAGAATTTGCGTCTTTAAGAACTTAATGTAGGAAAATTTGTGAGCAACAAAGTTCCAAGTACCAAAGAGGGGTGTGATGGACCTCCCCTAAAAAATTTTTGGAAATTTGACTTTAAAAAACAGTTTTTTAACTAGCTTTGGGGCACCTAGTCCAAATTTAGGAAATATTGTTTTAGGTAGGATGGTAGGATTTGCATTTTGATGAACTTAATATAAAATAAGTTGTAAGTAATAGTACAAAAAGAGATCGGGGGGGGGGGGTCATCGCCGAGAAAAATTCTCGGTAATTTGAACCTTAAAAACTTCCAACTTAGTACACCTTGTCCAAAATTTGGACATACATTTTTAGGCAGGATTTGGATTTTGATGAACTTATAAACATTTTTGAATAATTAAGTTCCAAGTACAAGAGGGGGTCTGGGGGTCCTCCCCCAGAAAATGTTTGGAAATTTGACCCTAAAAACAGGGTTTTAACTTGGTTTGGAACACCAAGTCCGATTTTCGGGGTAGGGGGCAAAAGGGCCCCGACCCTTTAAAAATATTTCCGAATATAAACGCCCCTGATTCCCGTATATAAGACGATGTTTTTGAAAATTCATATACAGAGCTTTAAAAAACAGATTTTGACAAATACGGTATCAAAGAAAGCAGTTAACAAGATAGTTTGTTCTTCTTGAAAAACAATTATTTATGGAGGAAGATATTGATGATTTATGACAATGATAGTAATCAATATAATGAACTGCTGTTAGTTCATATTAGAAAATATTTCCTCAAAATAAAATGGAAACTGATAGTTGTGCTTATGCTGATTCAATTAGATCAACTTTATTTTATACTTTCATTTCTTATACATTTTACCTGTAGTAAATTCATTTTTTTTTGTAAGACTGAATAACACACAAGCTAGAATAACACTGTCATGTTTCGACTGGGTTCAGAAATGAACTCAAATGTGTGTAAATAAATTTTACTTAATATTTGTGTCCTGATATTTTCTTGCATCCCACACATGAAAATGTGTCTAATAAGTTTAGGTAGCATTTTAATACAGAAAATAGTCCTAGAATTTTTTTTCAAAAACAGAGCTCCTAAAAATTCTACATACACTGTGTAGTATATCAAAATGAGAACTATACTGTCCTACGTTTATAGATGCCCTCTATCTTCCAAAACGGAACTGGATTAACCCCTTCAGGCAACAGAACAGGTTTAATCCTTTTAGACCTAGACCGCCCGAAATCGCCATTGAATCCTATAGAAAGTTTGAGAGTAAAAAAGGGAAAGTTTTCGTAATGAAACAAATTTTAAAGATCATATTAAACCACAAAGTTTGAGACCGTTATTAAATTTTTACCAATAGTAGCATACTAGCATTTTGAGCATTTTTTAACTCCTATTTATTTTATACTAGCTGATATGCCCGGCCTTGCACGGGTGGAGTGTATCAATTTATTAAAATTTTCTCAAGTTACATGCCTAATTTTCTGTAACCATAATTACCAATCATCCTGGTAGTTTTTCATATCCCGGTGTTCCCAGTATTTTTTCATATCCCGGTGCCTTTTTCATCTTGGTGTCCCCGGTGCCTTTTCATCTCGGTGTTCCCGGTGCATTTTCATCACCGTGCTCCTTGTGCCTTTTCCCTCCCGGTTCCAACTGTGTAAATCCATGGCCACCTAAACTAATAAGGCCGTAGAAGCTTGAAATCTGAGTGATGTCATGCCTTCTCTTCCACGTCATCGACGCGTTTAAGACAACAGCGCAACTCCAGTCTGGAATCTTGATCGCCCCACCCTTTACAGCCTGATTGGTCTCCACAACTACGGTGAAAACGTCACATGAATTAGCCACACCGACACACGTGCCGAATATTTCAGATGGGAGAAAGTTTGATCTGAATTATTAGGATTGATTTGACTTAGGATTGCTAAGAATTACTCTCCTAATGACAGATGGGGTTAAAGAGCAGAACAATCCTGATCTGAAATTTGCACACAATCCTTGGATTGGACACCTTAGATTGGACCTAAAACCAGCAAAATCTTTCTGTTGACGATAACATTGTAAAACTGATCGAAAAGAGGAAACATCAGTTAATATTTAACCCCCTCCTCCTCCATTGTAATCGTAAATTTGAAGGCTTAAAATATGTCCGATCATGAGTTTTAAACCAGGCCCGATTTTTACAATTTTATTTAAAATTTAATCATTAAACCAGAGTTTAGTAATCACTGATCAAATATGATCATTAAAATTAACTCTGCATAAAACCATTTTCAGGTCTTAAGGGAAACCTCTTTTTAGTTCTGCAAAACGAAACTACACAACATAAAATTGTTTATAATAGAGCACGGAATCAACTTGAGGTTCTCGATTTCTAATTCACTTTCTCACTTCTGAAATATTCGACACGTGTGTCGGTGTGGCTAATTCAAGTGACGTTTTCACCGTAATTGTGGAGACCAATCAGGCTGTAAAGGGTGGGGCGATCAAGATTCCAGACTGGAGTTGCGCTGTTGTCTTAAACGCGTCGATGACGTGGAAGAGAAGGCATGACATCACTCAGATTTCAAGCTTCTACGGCCTTATTAGTTTAGGTGGCCATGGTAAATCTAACCTAACCATCCAGTTCCGGTGTTGCACATTTAATTACGACAGTTACCCAATTATCCATTCTAAGTGAAAAAAAATCCATTAAAATTATTACAGACTTTTGAAATCCCAAAATTTGTAAATACCCCCTGTTTAAATTGAAAAAAAAAATCCCGTTAAACTACACCAAAGAAACAAATTATAAGGTTAAATAACAAATTGATCTAGTGTTTCGATCATCAACTTTCTAAAAAAACTGCATGATGTAATCTTTACTTTAACCAGTCTATTCTTAAAACTTTCTATTTCAACTTAAAGTTTCATGGAAAATGAAGTTTTTAATAAGAAAATACTGTTATAAAGTTTTTTATAAGGGCCGTTTTTAATTTTTTAAATTATTAATAACCTTTTTAAAACAATTTTAGCCAAGTTTTATCTTTAAATACTTTGTTTTATGTTTAAAATTGTTTTTGTTGTATTATTTGCAACAATGCGAGTTAAACAGATCTTCTTTAGCGGAGAAGTAAGGTGAATTTTACAAAAAGGCCTTATAGGGGATGAAGGGGTGGTTTTAGAAATTTGGAAATGATGTCATTGTCTTTCCCCCGTCCCCATACGTATGTGTACCAAGTTTGGTTCGATTCGGACGGGTAGTTTTGGAGAAATTGAGCCAAATCTGTTCCGGACAAACCCAGGCAGGCAGGAACCCAGGAACCCAGGAACCCAGGGACACCTTCATTATATATAGAGAGATGAGAGTGCGTTTAAGTTACGGATCTTTAGCTGGTTTGACAAATAAAAAAAGTACATGAATACTCAAAATTTTAGGCTGCTTTTGTATTTATATAATTAAGGGATTAATTTAAGGGATTCATTTTATAATTGAATGATTGTAAAATAATATTTAATCTCTTAAAGAAGAAAACTTAACAGAATCCGCTCCTTGTAAATTAAATTAAATCAGTTTAGACTCGGTAAAAGTTTTATTTTATTAATCCAAAGCCCATTAAAGGATATAATAGGCTTTTCATAAAAATCGTGTACAACAAGCTTTGATTAGAACTTTTTGCGTTCCTAAAAGTAGTAATTAGGAACAAAAAAGATCAACGATTACATATTTTTTTTTATTTTACTCAAGCTTCTTTGGGCTTTAGGGGACTTGATAATTAATAATAACATTATTCTTCGAAATCAAATTTTTTAATCAAGAGAAAATTTATTTCTTTTAAGATCGTTTTAAAGTTTTTTCCTATAGATATTCAAACGCTTTTATTTATTTAAATCTGATAATTCCGTACCAATTAAAAGTTTGAGTAAAAGTTTCTCAGCCTCTTTATCTTGTGAATAATAAAATTTCATATAAGAGTACTAAAATATGATTTAATAAAAATGACATCACACAAACAAATGAATGAAATCGCAAATGAATGACACAAGCGTCTTTCTACACCTAACAGCATTGGCGTAACCAAACTTTTGTTTCGGAGAGTTAACTCAACATTATTTCTGAGGTCCCTATTTACGAGTACTTTAATACTTAAAGGGTTAGATAACTTACACATATACATTTAATTATGTTGCACTTAATTTAAGCCTTTTGTGAACAATGTGAATCCAAGGTAAAATTATGTCCCCCTCAAAAATACTCATTTTAAGACCCTTCGGATTACACCCGTCCTTGCCTAACAGCAATGTCCACAGAGGCGGACTTTTTTCAATACAGCCATGCATCATCTACCAGCAAAAGCTGCGGAGTAACTGCGAACTCAGAAATATTGGCACATCGCCTCTCCCATCAAACATATAAGTCGGCCATCCTTCACAGGAAAAGTGGGGGATGTCGATTACCTTCAATAAAACAAGAGATCCATTCCCAATATATAGACCTCCTCCTAACCCCAAGTGATACATTACACAATACACAAACTCCCTAACCGGCCATAATAATAGACGTTTTTTTTTTTGGACGAATAACTTAACAGCAAAGAACAAACACAAAACGAGGCGCACAAGACCTACGTGAAGTGTTTATGTGGCTGATTGATGGAATCACCTACAAGTGAGCTTACGTCATGACTATTGATTCCCGGTGATAAACTAACCGCAGCGCAAATAAAGATAGCGCTCCACCATATCGAGTTTGCGAACCCGCCGCTCATATTTCACTGCCAAGGCTGTTGTACTATATTTCCCCCAATGCTGCTGCTTAGGTTTTTGCCCCAGACGATCCTCAAACCAAGCAACCAAGCGCACTTTTTTCCGATAAATTTATGGAGAGCTGAGAAGCAATCGCTTGTGAAGCTGGTGATGTGTTTTCAGTTTTTTTTTTCAGGGGGGGGGGAGGTTCGGTCGTAAAAGTCACGATCTGTGTCATTGATCGAGATGGAAATAAATATGTTTTTAATGGGAATGGCTGATGGCGAGTGATGCTATGTGAGTCTAATTTGGGGAATGTGTTTTTTTTTTGTAGTTGGGAATGTGTGCTTATCTTGGGATAGAAGCTTGGAGGATTTTATTGCAAATCTGAGAGTTAAAATCAGGTTAAACTTCTTTACAACGCATAAAATATTACAGTTTGTATTTAAGTCATACGTAAGTAGTTAAAATATTTATTTTATGAGCAATTCATTTATGTTTTTTTTTCTCTTTAGAAGTAGTTTTAAGTTAGGAAGTTTAAGGATGGACTGTCACTTAAATATATTTAATTTAGTTCCTGTATTTCTTTAAATAGGGCCCCTTATGGAGATACATCTTGTAGTAATGCAATTAGGAAGCATTAATTGAATTAATTAATTCTCTAAAAAATGAATCTATAGATAATTAACTTTGGGAAATGCATTTGCATATTTCAGTGTACTGATTGATAATTAAAAATATTAGTACTATCAAACATCATAAATTTCATTAAAGTTCAAAGTTTGCTCAAAACCGATGGGATTTATATTTTTTGCGATACTTGGTGTTTCCACCAAGGAATAACTTAAAGTATTGGAATTTGTATGAGAAATTAAATTCTCGGTACGTGTATTTCAATAAGTAATTACACGACTAATCAAATGATCAATTGTAAAATCTTAGAAAAAAACTAAAAGTGTGTACTTTGAATAACAAATATGGCAATTATTCATGAACTTATCCGCATCTTACTCCTACCATTCACTAATGGTGATTGTATTCTGTCTATTCTTCAAAAATGTTGTTACTGATATTAAAAATGTATTTGTTTATTAATTAACAATGAGTCATTTAACTTTTATGTAATACAAGTAACAGGTAGTTTGAATTCAAAGTTCATGATAAGTAATTAAACTTTAAGCAAATTCTAATTCAGTAGTACTCCCTTTACATCATAATGAAATTCTGCACTGTAGGCTACTTAAATAAGGGTTAGCAGCTAGACTTTTGAAATTGAACTCTACTCTCCTATCAACCAGCTCTTCTCTGAACAAGACACACATGATCCAAATGCAAACATTCAAATGGTAATTCAATGATTATTACATAACTACATGTCTATAGGCGGAAATTAATTAAATTCGTGATTACTCTCAGTGGCTTTTCAACCATTTCAATGACGTGTTAGAAATTCAACAATAGATGATTTTCATGTTGTGCTCAGCATTGGAATTCTAATAAACAGAATTTGGTTGAGAGATTAATATTCAGCTTTCGTTTTCAGGAAAGATACAGACTTTGACAATTATTCAGAAATCGAATTCAATTTTAAACTGAATTACACCGATACCATATTTTCTAAAGGTGTCATTTGTGTTATGAATTGGTGTACTACTTAATATAATTCAAACAAGATAACACTCGAGATAATAATAGTTTTGATCAAAATATTTTCAGTTATATGAAAAAATGAGGGTTTGTAATTATTCAATCAGGATATTTTTTAATGAGATGATAATAGTCATATTAGTTATTTTCATATCACTACTATTTGTAAGAGTGGAAATGCAATAGCATCGGCATTTTTGATATTAACACGCTCTAGGAAATTTTATACTTATTTATATTGTGTATGAATAATAATTATAATTAACGGCTGAGTTTAAAATAGTAAGTTGTTTGATTTGTCTCTCAAATCAAAGACTAGAAACAATTGCACCAATCATAGATGGTTGATTGGTTGTTGTTGTTGTTGTTTTATGGTGCACCAACCACAGAGTACTAGAACATAGAGTCCATGTCCATAGGCGATAATGGAAATCCAAAAAGCATGGAATACTGTTAGGGGCTATAGAGCATTTTCAATCACATGACTCGGACCTAACAACGGCCTTAGCAACATAAGATGTTACAGTGCCCTACAGAGGTTAACGGTTACAGAAAATTGCTGGTCGTGCAATTCTTCTATTGGAGAATTTGCAATCACGTGATCCCATACCTGAAAACCGCCTTAGCAGCAGATAAACAACGGCCTTAGCAACAATTAAAAGCCCTACAGAAGGTACACAGTAAAAAGAAAATAACCGGTTGTGACGTCACCTGAAAACACTCTATTTTGACACTGGTATCGCGTCACGTCACGAGAGGCGGAGAAAAAATCTTGATCCTTCAATAGCCCTCCGAAAGGACAGATTGAATGAACACATCACAGCCAAACACAGCTTTGGCCACCAAAACGTACTGCCTACCCCTCTGTCAATCATTGAATTGCCCGTGCTGCCCTCTACCTGATACAGAAATTTGAAAACAACCTTTTGGCACCAACTAACTGTTGTATCTAATCATAGTATTTTTATGTAACACATCCTCCCCCAACTCTTGCGACGTGCTCTATCTCCGCCTACTTTCAATCATGTGATTTCCCTCCTCTGTAACTTTCAAAGCTTAAGCATTCATTATATCACCGTCTTGTATGCATATTTAATCCCTCAATGTTATTATAGTGAATTAGTGTAAATAAATCTATCTAAACCGCAATGGACAATCATCATTAGACTTATGAGTCCCTTCACAGAGTGAGAAGTTCTATGCGCTACTGAGACAACGAGACAACAAAGGTAAGCAACCAGATTATTTTTGCTACCTCAACCAGTTCTATAGAACTGCTGCAACACTAACCAACCATCTATGATTGGTGGGAATGCACTTTCACTATTTATTTACTAACGAATACGTATTCAGGTAGGTGAGTTCTCTCATCTGTAAAACTTAAACGAAATATTTCTCTCATTGTTTCTCCCGATACCTTTTCACAAGCAGACCCAACTCCACAGCAAAAATCCCCTCACTTCTCACTATTAATCGCCCCATTAATCACAAACAAAGCAAGACGAATAGCTCTAATTAGCCCTTCCAGAAACACGAAACTTATCAAAAACGCCAACAACCACCCACCCAATTATGCGATATTCCCCCTCACTCCTCGCCATTAATAAAGCGCAAAAGTCAAGCGTGATTTACTTCTTCTCAGGCCGTGTCTTGACGCTCAAATTAGCCGGATAATCGCGACGATTATCCGGACAGTGGTGTCCGGACGTGTTAATCACGCGTGCCTCTTCGCGTGTTCGTGCGATAAGGGGTAATTTATGGTGAAAGGGGCCTATTGAGCCGCCGATTAGGGGATCGCTTCAAAAGAGGGGAAGATGGTCAGGTGGTGATCATCAGTAGGTGATGAAGAATGTCGGATTGGGTGAAATCTGTTGTTGAGTTTGGGATTCTCGAGCGTTGATTGTCGGGTGGGTTCAATAGCAGCAGTAGATAACTTTCGGACTACTAATGATTTTAAAATTTAAATTGCTCGTTCAGTTGGAATGTTTGGATGGATTCTGGGCGAAAATCTCGGGAACTATGAGATTTTTTTCTATTTTCTTACTTTTCTGCCAGGAATTCTACAAGCCATCTCAATAAATACAGCATGGTCAATTTACTTGCTCTCCATGGCTCTACGATACGTTATTTTAAATCTAAATGCGTAAAGCAAAAGTTTGAAACCTGATATAGTCGAAAACCCACAGGATATGTTTTGTGATACGTGAAGTCTAGTTTAAATATCATCAAGGAATCAATAAAGCGTGACACATTATAGTCATCTCAATATTCAGGAGCAGCCTATGTCGGATGTACGAAAGTAGTTTTAGACAAACATTCAGTCATATAAGAGTTAAGTATTATCTAACAAAAAGGTTTTAGGATGAAAAGTTTGACATTTTTATCTCTAGCTTACGAAAGGTTTAAATGTAATATAAGTTGTTAAGGTAATGTTGTAATTTAAGTGATTTTCTCTCCAATGTGATGTTATGTTGGAAATTGTAATGATTAAAATGAATTATCCAACTTAAGAATTTTAGTTTTCAGCACAATTTTGCAAAATATTTAAAAATAATTAACGAGTCTAATTTTTAAACCAAATCCAGTATCAAAAATGAGCCAATGTATGCAGACTAGTTTTAAACTAATATTTAGTCTTATAAGTTTTAGGATGAAAAGTTGTCATTTTTTCCCATCGGAAATGTTTAAACTTCTCATAAAAGAATATCTCTTTATTCCCGATCATCAAACCATTGCGTCGCAAAATTGAATATCACATACTACCCCAAAACAAATTGCAGTTTACTTCAAAACCAGACTTAAATAATTTATGGATGTTTCCGAGGATCCATCAATAAAAATACTTCCTCAGCAGATAAGGTTTACGACGTACTTGGGTGAAACAAAAGAGGAGAAAAGAAACAAAAAAAAAATCGACCCGAACCCTATCAAATCTGAAATAAAAGTTAGAAATTGAAGAAACCATGCTTTATCGAAACCACGGGAAACAAGGAAAAGTTGTCAGCACAATCTGGGTCCGACCGAAACTCAGCCATTAAATCGATTAGATAAACAGGGGAAGGCTTTTCTCCTTTGCTAAAAGCAAACATTAAAATGAGAAACGGGCTGAAGAACGCTTTGACCAACATCCAACGTCGATTGGTAATGCGTTTCTGCACTCTCTATTTGTACGTATTTGCGCGAGAATGGTACTGGGCTAATGCTTGGGACACAGAGAATGGTGGTTCGCGAGTGTTTTGTACCTTGGTTTTTTTTTGCTTTGCTTTGCGTTTGCTTTATGCGGTGTTAGACTGAGTAAAGAGTAATGTGTTTCAATTACCGTGGTAAGGGATTATACGCTGATGTTTCTGGATGGATATGGCCGTATTGTATTTGTTTTTTGTGATTGAGTGTAAAAGTGTTATAATGGATGACTTTTTAATTTCCATTGAGTAGACTTTTACTTTTTTTTTATTCACTATGCATTTTTAACAAATGATTAAGTTAGAAAATATATAGAGTGTTAATTACTTATTCCTCACTTCTAGGAATATAAAAGAAATATCACACCGTGTCCAAAAATTAAGGATAATTTTACTTTTGGATTTAATAACCCAAATCGTAGTTCCTTATCAATGAAATACATGCCATAGGAAGAGTGGAAATATATGGTCCGATATCAAATTAAGAATAGAGTATTTTCAATCACATGACTCTGACTTAACAACGGCCTTAGCAACAGAAATGTTACAGTTTTTTGCCCTACAGAGGTTAACAGTTACAGAAAATGACTGACCGTGTAATTCTTCTATTGGAGCATTTGCTATCACGTGACCCCATACTTAAAAACCGCCTTAGCAACAGATAAACAACGGCCTTAGCAACAGTTAAAAGCCCTACAGAAGGTACACAGTTAAAAGAAAATAACCGGTTGTGACGTCACCTGAAAACACTCTATAGTTTAAGGGAGTACGGAGGCCCTCCATTGATAATGGAGGAAACGTTCATGTGAGAGTCATTTAGCAAAGAAATTCCCGTTATTTGTGAAGGAAATGAAATTCTTGAACTCTATGCATGAGTTTAAATGTTTTTTCATTCAAGTATAATTTTCTCCCCAATATTCATTTTGGGCGGATTTTAGCTCTTGGATCTTTTATAAGAGGGTAGTAACTATACTATGTATGTTTTTAAAGCTCTCTTGTGTGTTTGTTTCGACTTATGCCTAGGGATCCTGAAAATTACATCATGTGAATAAAGAATTGTGCACGCTTTGGATATTAAACTTAATTTTTATTTAAGGTTTAGCAAAATAAATTTTCTTTCTTTTCTAAAATATTAATGGATACACGTTTTTTATTCTCAACTTAACTAATATCATAAATACACTTCTTTTATTAAAAAAAATCCTTTTCAAACTACAAGTATCAGTCTATTGTCTTTCATTTTTAAATATTTAAATATCATTTCTTAATATAAGATTCATGTAAATACGCTAAAACTAGATTAAATAGCAATAAATAAGTAAAAAATTTATACAAATCGAGTCATACCAGGAAACTACTGCTTAAAATCCCGTAATTCCAAAAATGACAGATTCTTTGTCGGATGTGTTTTATTTTTAGACTTATTGAGAAATATTTACTCCTCTATGGAAATGCTACTAATTGTATGGGTTCGGAGATCTAGTGTACTTCTGGGAAGGCTTAATGAAGCATTAAACTAATTTTGAGTTTAATTGAACTTGTATTGGATTTTCTTTGCACGCTCAGGAAATATTAATGAATCCATATATTCCGGAAAGTACTTGTAAATAGTATGTATGGGTAATGAATATGCGAATCTTTTTAATTGAAAGTAATTTAGGTACTTGAAGTTTTAGTTATTTCTTTCATAGGAGACGTGTTATTTTGAGAAAAAGGGTATTTATAGAATTCCAATTTAAACAGAGTTTTGTGAGAGTCTGTTAACAGGAAACTATTTTAAAGGCTTTAGATGTTAGGATATGTTTTTTTTTTTTGTAATTTGTAATTGTTAGAAAGACGCTTCTTAATATTTCGATTTTCTCTGGTAACTTGTAAAAATTGACACACTTTCTCCTTTTTTATTAAAAGTAATTTTCGCGCAACTGTTTCTGAAATTTGTTTGTGAAAGGTGACATTGACAATAGTTTTTTTTTAAGGGGAAACACGTTCATGTCAAAAGAAACCTACGGGAGTGAACTTGGTAACTTATATTCCATGCATGCTTGAAAAGGAATGACGTGTGATGTGACGTGTGTGAACATGAAAAATATACCTGCAAAATATCTAAAATGACAAGATTTGGATTTCAAAAATAACTCTTTGACTCTTTTAAAAGTTAACTTTGCCCTTTGGATCTGGAACTCCTCAAATAAAAAACAACAAACATATAGTTCTACAAAACATAACCAAAAAAAGGTATACCATAAGAACCCCCCAAAAAAATTTACTGGCGTCTTAAAATTTCAGAACACATAGTAATCCATCCCAATATCGAATTACAAAGGATTTCCAAAAATACTTTTCTCTAAAAATATAAGGCCTTAAAGCCTTTCTGTCTAAAAGTCGATCAGACACATATTGTCCCCAGAAAAATAATATATTTCTTTATATCCGGCTTAGGTGAATTCTTACGCACTTTCTTTGTGTAAACGTCCTTTAGAAAAATGGCATTATTTGAAAAAAAATCCATATTTTAGGTTTTGAGAAAAGTGAAAGATGAAACAAGGTATACTAACGAGTTACTAGGCGGTACAATATTGAATTTAAAAGATTCATTGGTGTATATTTTTTCAGAATGTTGATTAGTCACTCGTGCGCGCCCAGCCTTAAAGTCACGGCGACCAGGATTACTAGTATCAAAAATATCACTAGAAAACAATGGATCTCTATGAAGAAATTCTTGGCAATCGGCTTAGTGTCACGTCGCCTAGTGCGCGCACTCTACCAATACTTGAACTTGTTTCAATAGCCAAGGCAACAATTTTGTCTTTGTCACCGTGACAAAAGTCGCTCGTGCGCGATCAGCCTAACAATAGTTATTAATAGACGTGCTGGATATTTTTTAAAGAAAACATTTTGATTAAATTATGGATAAGTTAATAAGTATTCAAACTTTTTTTAAGAGAATTGTTTTAGCTCATGGCCAGACATTTGACAAACTAGGAGTGTAAGTTGATCAAAATTCTCTGATCTTAGAACACGAGTATCTAACTATAAAAGTAGCTTTGGCAAGGTAATATGGTCAGAAGTTCAGTGAGCTAGGTTTTGTTAGGATTGCATAATAATCCAAAAGGTTCTACGTAAGCAGTTTACGGGGGCTGGTGAGTGATAGCGAGCAGTGGGGAGGTAGCTCCCTAGTGTATGTATTTTTTTTTCTGGAAATAGAAATACAGATCGATGACAAAAATAGAGTACGAGAAATCTAGCGGGAGGATCTAATATTAATGTGCATACATTAGAATCATTATGAAAAATAAATTTAGTGTGCTTCTACATCGGTTTGGTAGACTATTTTTTCTTACTTACTTACTATCTTTTCTTACCTAACTTTTCGTACTTAAAAAATACAAAACTGGTTAAACATTTTTTGCTGTAGAAGATTTTGAGATATTTAACCAAAATACTAATTTTATTATTTGCGTTACATGAATCAGCTTACATCATGATGATGGATCTGAAAGACACAAAGCAAAGGCAGCACAAAATACTTAGGCGTACTCTGCATGTGATAAAGATTCTATTTTCTAACATTTCAATTTTCTCAGCAACCCGAACGGCCTACGCTTATTATTTATCTGTACGGCAACTCCCAGGAAACCACAGCTGCAATCAAATATTGATTCAATTCGTAAACGCTTCACATCCAACAATGCAATAATCTGCGAGGCCCGGTTAATTAATCACAAAGCGCGTTTATCTACACCGGAGTCTTTGGTTATGGCCATCATCTCCAAGAAGAAAACGCGAGTTTCGAAAGATAATTGGTTTTGATTTATAACGAAACTCGGTTCCCCCTTCAGAATTGCCGATTCCTTCGATGAATTCCGGTAGCAATCGTTTTGGCGTATAAATCGTAATTAGCCTTCATATTTTATCCTTCTAAAAGATAATATTTGAGGAAGGTTCTTTGTGCGAATTTATTGATTTGTTTTTTTGTTTGCTGGGAGTCGTCTTTATTAAACGGCGTATTCCTACGTTATTTGGATAATAATTGGTAAACAATTGTGTTTAGGGATTCTAATGTTTTCTGTAATAAGGGATTAGATGACAACTGTGTTTTGTCCATAAAGTAGCATTTACAAACAATTAACAGTTTTGTCGTTGACAAAAATACCATTAATAAGATACGAATTTATCCTTCAAAGCATTGTGTGATGAAATGTTATTTACTTAAGATTTGAAGAATTTTGCCCATTTAATTCTTATTCCAAAACTTAATTTTTAAACATTGTTCTTAAATGTATGTTCATTCCAAAATTTAATTTTGTAAACATCATTATTCTCTCTGTTCAGTAATACTTTTATTTCCAAAAATAAACCTGTTTATTTGATACTTAAAGACGAAAATGAGGAATATATCGATTTACATAATATTTTCCAAATTGCATTTTAAGAGTTTAAAAATGTATTTAAAATTGACGCAAATTTTCAGTATTCAATATTTTTACAATAAAAGTTTATAATTTTTACATAACAAATATTTTTCATTGATATTTCCAACAGTTAGGATATTTTTAAATTAATCATTTTCTGTCTCTTAAATATATTATCTTTTTTTTTCTTTCAGAAAATGTAAGTTTGAACCATTAAACTACTGAAAGGTTAAAGGCTTCATAGAACAAACACCAAAATTCAAAACACGTTTGTAGTTACTTAGGTGAAAGGGGAATTAAAGAAACTTTTAGAATAGTTTTATAGACAGTTATTCAAATATTGATGTTAAGATAAATCCATAATATGCTGGAAGAAATCGGTAAAGTTTTTAAAACTATAGAATTTTATTCAAACATTTCAAAAAGAAAGTTAATATTTAATGAAAATATCATTCTTACACTCCGCATACTGTTAACAAAAATGCACATCGAATAACAACCTAAAATTATTCTCCATCTTTTATGTTTCTTTCGAAAACCGGAAGTTGATAATACGATAAAAAATAACATAATAAATTATAAAGTTACTTTTAATTTTATATTAAACTCTTCTTTACAACTATTACATTTTTAATTTACACAAATTAGTACTTTGCTTTTTAAATTTCATAAACATATTTTTCTTCTCTTTTACATAGCAAAAAGTCTAAAGTAACTTAAGATATGATAATTTTTTCTGTTGTTTTCTTAAAGAAACTACTATATTAAAATAAAAGTCGACTGTGGAATCTCACATATTAGTTTTAAAGTATTTTAATTAAAAAAATCAAAATAGCTATTTTATTGTTACTTAATTTTATGTGCTTTATGAAATTAAACACATATTAATATGTCAGTAGGTAAATGTAAGAAAATAATATATTATATGTATTCTAATTAAAGTTAAAGCCCTGGAAGTGTAAACAATGATACACAACAAGTAATGGAATAAAAACATATTGATTCTTGTTAATGATTAAAATATATTCACCAAACTTTTTCCGACGTTTTCTTTTTACATGTTCACCACAAAAATTATGTAATTGAAAATTTGTAACGAAATCTGAATTGTCCAGGTGGCGTTTGAAAGTAAACAATCGACTGGTAAAACAAACATTTTTATGAAATACACATTTATTTATTTATTTGTTTACTGCCATACAGAAAAAAATCCAATTACATGGCATTTAAATGAAGTATTGAAGTATATTCGAAATTGCAATACTAAATTTCAACTAAACGGAAAGCTAAACATATAATTATTTAATGATAACTTTTTGTCACATTCAATGGGCTATATTTGCTTAAAGGGGGTAACTATATTTCCCTTTTCCCACTCATGTGTAGAGCGAAGCTTGTAAATTTGTTTTAGCACAAAAAGTCAATTAGCCTTTTTTTTTTAACTGATTCCTTTTTTCATTCATTTCTTTTGACATGACGATTCATTTGACCTTACGCACCCGTATCCCTGAAATATTTGCTTACAAAAAAAACCTTCTAAAGTAATACAAGCTTCACTGTGACCGAGCCTCCCATCCAACCTTTCCTCCCATCCAAACGCATACAACCCTTTGACAGAGATATTGAAGCCGCATCAACAATGGGCGACGTGGCTCTTGATACTTTTGATTCCCGGGATTCGCGATGCGCTGACACGCGATGAAATTTCAATCGCGTCGGGTGAGCTTGACAGACGGGGGACATCCGAACGACTCGCCTAATTACTTTCGCGTGTCGTGGTGACAAGCTTTATTGCGACCCGCGCGCTCTGACAGATAGGGCGTCAATTACAGTGGGGCGCCCCTACGTGAAGAGAAAGTTTTGCTAATGAAGCCAGCGGTATTGTTTTGTTGGGAGAAGTAAGTGGGGTTTGTTTTATGTAACGGTGAGAATTTTTAGAGGTTGATTTTGGTTTGGTTTGTTTGTAAAAGTTTTTAAAAACTGTTGGTATGATTCTGTGTTAAAATAGTAAAGAGTGAAAGAGCGTTTGGGTATACATAAGCGGTTCTCAACTGGCCCCCTCCCGAAATTTGGACAAGGTGGACAAAAACGAGTAAAAACTCTGTTCTTAAAGGTCAAATTTTCAAATATTTTCTAGGGAAACCCCCAGACCCCCTTTTTTGTATTTGGAACCCACAATTATGTATTCAATTCATAAAAATGCAAGTATAACCTTAAAATTTCTAAAAAAAACCTACATTTTCAAGGGATTTGGAATAGTTTCCTCCTTTACGTGAAAAAAAAAATCTAGGTATGGCTCTTGTGATATAAATTATTAAAACCATATTTTTTTTTTAAGTTAATCCGAAAAAATCACTTTATGCGCCAATGTTGTGAGTACATTGTAAGTTACAATATTCAGATCCTGGAACAATGGCGGGTCCGCGGGTTCTATGTATCCCCGAGAATCCACAAAAAATAGCATAAAATTGCTTTTATCACACTTAAATTTTAAATATTTTCCGGTGGAGGACTTCCTTTCCCTTGGGCAGCGGTTCTTACAGGGTTTTTTATGGAATTGTAGTTTTAGCTTCAAAATATATTATTAATATTGCTTTACATACGTTGTTACGACAAACATTACGATTGAAAATTGGGTCGCCAGTATTGAAAGTTTAAGAAGCACTTTAATTATGCTTTGAAATAAAAATTGTTTCTTTAAAGTGTGCCATGTTGTGATAATTTCAAAACATAATAATTCTGAAAATCATCCCTTCATCTTAAATATGCAGTGTGTTTCAACAAGTCCGCCTATTAACACTTTTGACAGCCAGATTTCTTGAGTAGAGTTCATAAAAAATGCCCAAAGAACTGCACCAACCCGTAGCTTTTGAGAAAATTGCTACAGAAAAAGGTATGACGTCATATCTAAAAATATATGAAACAAGGATATATTTATGTTTGTAGACTTGTTCGCATGGATGCGCGCGTCGTGAAATGTAATAAAGTATTTATCGGATATGACGTGATATTTTTCGAATAAAAAGGGGGTAGTAGACTTAGGACACTTTTTTATGTACTCCACCCAATGAATCGTTCTCTGCAGAGTTTAAAGTAACTTCTTGAAACACCTTGTAAGGTAAGTAATACGAGTACAAAGTATTGCTAGTAGAGTATTAGTACTACAGTTAGCCCTACAGTCTATGAATTTCAACATATCGCTTGCTTCTGATATAACAAATTCATTCATTTGTTTAAACACATATTTTTATCAGTTTTATGTTGTGCTTTACAATGACGATTTTTTAGTGTTCTGGAATCAATTATTCGCAAAATAGGGGTTGTTTAATGTATCATTATTAACTAACATTCTTGCCAAAAATACCTTTAAGTGGCATTTAAAAGAAATCATTATTATCGTCGAAGGTTTCCTCACATCCCCTGGATTTTATTTTCATTTTTGTGATATTTAGTGCCTTAAGTTTGAAAAAAATATGATCAAAGGAAGAAACGTCACACAAATAAATAATAAATAAAGAAAAACATTCGGTTTCAAACATATTATAATATTTTCAAGGGAAATCCTAAAAGGTAATTTTAACCGTCTAGATTTAAGATTTAAACAAAGCATAAATTTACTTTCCAAAACACAAGTACAAATAAATAACCAAGGGTTCACAAGTTTTTCTTTTGATCTTATCCTTTCTAATTCATGCATTGCAAAACATATAGTGCATTAAAAAACCTTTATGCAATTTTAATGCTGAATTATTTATGCGTTACAATTGTATCTAACTTCTTCGAAACAAGTCTATAAATCCATAAAGAATCCTTTTAAAACATGGCGTAGGCGAGCGTAAAGTTTCCATACTTAAGTGAAATGCATTTCCATCGTCCAGATTAGCTAATCAGTCTCCTGGCTCTTTGGTTATTAACTCAGTAGTCTCCATAGGGAATTAAATCTGAATATTGGATTTAGCTTAAGAAAATTAAACTTCATGAAGGATTTTTCATACATCAGGGAAGGATTTAACCTCAATTTTAGTCAATCAGAAAATAAAATTATGATTTCGTTCATTTCAGAATTTACAATGATCTCTTAAAATGTTTAATATTAGGCAAAAACTCCATTAACAATAATTCCATGTACTTATGTAAAGAATGTATTTTAAGGTAAAAATTCAAATGGCTTAAGTAAAGAAAATGAGCCTACTATTTTCTCATTGCCTATTTATACATTTCCTTTTTGCTTATTTTTATCCAGAAAGACCCACTTTTGTTCTCACTCTGATTTTCTTTCACTATTTTTTCTGTTTAGCAATTTGTTTTAATAAACTTTGATTTTTTTCCAC
Source organism: Tetragnatha montana (assembly GCA_963680715.1). Taxonomy (NCBI): domain Eukaryota; kingdom Metazoa; phylum Arthropoda; class Arachnida; order Araneae; family Tetragnathidae; genus Tetragnatha; species Tetragnatha montana. The sequence continues at coordinate 53,890,284 of OY796675.1, forward strand.
AAAATTTACAAAAAACTACTAATTTAATTTAAATTGTTAGTGTTTATAAAATCCCAAATCAAAGTGTGTGATCTCAAGGCATGACATTTTTTACAAATGCTTTTTGGAATATCTTTAGGGGTTAAGAGAGTAAAGGAACTTATTAAAAAATTATTTGCAATGTTTCACAAGTGCTACTATAAAAGTCTTCGTATGTATAATATAATGCAATATATCTCTTGAATTAAGAGTTAATGAACAATTAAAAGCACTGAACTAAGATTAATCCTTTATGTTTGGCGCTTATGGCTATGCTTGTTTCTTGCACCATAAAACAATAACCAAACCAAATCTCCTTTTTGAAAAACAAGAAAAATCTTCCCCCTTAAGCTGCCAAGAATCATACAGTTAGTAACACCAAATGCTGTCTGAAAATATGTATTATAGCCTTGTAGTAATACCCTATACTAATACAAAAGCTCCTTATATTTTATAACAAATGCAGTCAGCCTTTGAGCCTTAAGAGTACATCCCAGCACCAGGCATTCGGATTACTTCAACCCAAGCGAAAAATACCTCATTTCCCCGGAGGGACACCCCTCCTTACACAAATATCGGCTCTTCTGGACGCACTGGACATGCCTGTCGCATAAGGGCTCGCTATATCGGCTCTGCGTATTCTTTCTTTCCACCTTATTTTCCTCTTGGCTAGATAAAGTTAAACTTTTATGTTCATAATCTGAGGAGGGAAGTCCAGGTAATAGGTGAAAGAAGCGGGGGACACCGTGCATTTCTTATCATCTGGGGATATGAGATGCTGCTATTTTATGGCGGAGGTTGTGTTTGGCGTAATAAGTTGCAAGGTGTGATGCTATGTAGCTAAGAAAAGTAGAGTATACCTTTTCTGTTAGTTTGAGGACTGCATATTTTTTTTTTCGGGGGGGGGATAAAACTGCTTTTCCACGAATTAATAAATACCTGTATGTATATACGTGTTAACTTCCAAAAAGTTTATAATTTGCGTAAGAAAAGGAACAATAATGCATTTTGGTTATCATCATTTCGCAATAAAGTGCGAATCTGTAAGATACTCCATGATTATTTGAATCGGCAGTTTAAAAAAAGGGAATTAAGTCTAAAAATGACGACGTTATTGTTTTTTAAATTTATTTTTAATTGAAAAATTGTTGCCTTATGGGAAAATAGGTAATTTTGTTTTAAAATAAAATATAAATACATTTTTTTTTAAATTTTATTCATAGTTCTGTAACTAAGCTGGTTACTTCTCCCAAACCAGCAGCATCTTTTACCCATGGACGTGTGTGTTTGGGTCCCATTAAACGGCACCAATCGCTACAATCTACAAATGTTTAAGCGCGCCGATCTCTTCAAACCTTACGACTCAAATTCGACCATACGCCCCGAATCAAACATCAATAGATATTTAAGCACTGCAAATCAGAGTTAATCAACATTCACTCAATTTATCAAACAACCGTATTTACTCTCCTTTACAACCCGGAATCATGCTGGCACGACAAACGTCGAGCGTTTCAAATTAGTATAAAACAAACCGAACGTTCACTATCAGAGGGAAAGTGACACGATGTCAGTGCCAAACTCTGCTGTAAGGAATCTTAACGGTTCACACGCGAGTGCCCCAATATTAGTAGGTAACCATGCTAACACCCAGCCAAGCATTCGATCCATTAATCGAATCGAATGCGTATGAAGTTATCGATCTAATGCGGAACGGAAATAACAAAGGCGCCGCTTTATCGATTCCAATATTATCGCATCAGAATCTTTAGCTGTTAATGTAGTGAAGATGAGACGATATTGTGTTGGAGATGGAAGAGTGTATTTCGCATTGCCTTGTTAACATCACTTATCTCTGTATGGTAGAATTCGTATGTACAGCAGTAATAAAATGTAACAGTAATATTTATTTCCGTATATAAACAAAGAGTTTACATCAAAAAAATCAAACGCGAGGAAGAAATTTAACTATAATAACCACTGCAAAAAAAAACGTGGTCCCTACAACATGTATATAAAAATTCCTACCCAATATTTTGTTGTTTCTCTACAAGCTCATACAAAAAAAAGTAGTTTTAAAGTCCTCAACTAAAATGGAATTTGGGATGGAATATAATTGAATCGTCAGTTTGAAAAAGGGAATAAGTCCAAAAACCACGTTTTGCGAAAATCGAAAAAAAAATGTATAAGTAATGGAATTTTCATTGCATAAATACAAAATTTGTACTGAAATTTCAGGATTCTATTTATAGTAAAGAATAACCATCGAAAAAAGTATAATTATATTCAAAAATATTTTACAGTTGAAAAAGTTGATGGACTTATTCCCTCTTTCAACCTTATAAAATTTCAGATTAAAAAATCTTAAAAATCACTTTAATCGACAAATAAATTATATTTCTGCTTATTTTACAGAACAAAAGAAAGAAGAAAGTGAAAAATAAAAAAACTAAGAACAATGAAATTAAGAATTATTATGAAACTGAGTCATTAATGTATACTAACTATCAATGGAGTAAGTGAAAATCATTGGAATTAAACATTCATTAAGTAAAAAAAAAGAAAAATACCTTTAAATAATTAAATTAAAATAATATTTTTTTTTGGTAAGTTTGAAACAAAAAGGATAATAAAAGGAAGAGAAATAAACTTAAATTTCAAATTTAATCAAAAAGTACAATGATGCATCGATTTCACCAATGCAAGAGGCTATATCTGTCGATAGGGTATCGTGTTTTTTACCCTTTACACTCACGTGCAGAGCAAAGCTTGGAGATTTTTTTGAACTTATTCCCTTTTTTTGAACTGGCGATTCAATTGCATGATTAGTATGACATTTGTTTTTTCAATTTTAACCCTTCAGGATACGTTTGTCCCTTAAAAAATGACATTTTTTTTTGCAGGACTCCGATATTAATAACCCGCGACATCCTTATCAGACGAAAAATTCATTAAGAATGACATTATCTAGAAGTATCTTTAGTATTTATGTGTTTTACGTTATAAATTATTCCCCATTCCCTTTCACTTTTGTTTTCGAGATAATTAGATTCGCAATTTTCTCTAATTCCGCGATGTCCTTAATTTGTTGCTGTGTAAAAACACCGCAGTACTCCATCAAACTGTCCAATTAGCTTCACTAAATTATTCATAGTACGCGATCCATTCTTGCTGTGTGTTGTATGTGTCAGCGTCGAGAACAAAAGGTGAGCTTGTCAAGATTCTTTAGCAAAGTAGTATAACCTCTTTATTTTAATCCAGTAACGCTTTCCAATTCTATTATTTGGATTTGGTAACTACCGTAAACGCGTTTTGATAAACTGTTTAAAAATTGAAATCCACGGTCGTCAATTATGGTAATGCGTGCAGAATATTGCTTTGAAACAACACAATTTACTTTGTTGATGTGGGAAGGAAGAGGTTATTTTGAAGGACGATTAAAAAAATTCCTTTTTTCCTCCGTAAAATCTTTAAATTTAATACAGGCGTTTCTCTTTAATTGGAAGATTAAATGCGATTTAAATTAAGTGCAACATTACTTTACACACTTAAAATGAGATAGGAAAATCAAATAAGAAACTTCTTAATTTAAACGTTTGCGACAATTAATTTTGAATTGCCACTTAATGAATCTAATTTTAAAATTTATTCTTTTACTTATTAATTACTGACAATTTACTTGTAGCAATACTTTCTTTTCCCTTAAAATATCAAAAAATAAAACAATAATGAATTAGTTGGATTTAAAACTTCTTTTAGTTCTTTAATTCTTTTGGTTGCTGACCTTTAATTACTAAGAGGAAAACAGAATATGTGAAAAATAATTCATGCAAATTCGAACCGTATATTCTTAGAAACCAAACTAATATTTTTATTATTTTCTTGAATTTCATCTAGAATAACAGGAAATACAATCAACAAAAGATATTTCGTGCATACTATCTGTAATTCACTATTTAAATATTTATTAGAATGCCTGATTATTATTCTGTGTTTTTACCATCAACAACTCTTTATTTTGCACTGACTTTTTTTTAAAGCTAGGACGTTATACGGATTAAAAATTATATTTAAAATATTTGGTTCTGTCAGGGCATATCAATTCCATAAATCTTACTCAACCCCCAAACTCGGTGAATTTTATCAATATCAAAATTATAACTATAGTTAAAATTTATTATTAATCTTAGGTTAAAGTTTCAAAAACATTTACTAATTTCTTCTAACTTAATAAAAGGTGTAAATATTTCCTGTTAAGAAAAGTATTATGTTGTTTTTCTCGGAATCGTCTAGCAGGGCTAGACAATCCCCACATTTTTTTAAAAGTTAGTTAATTCTAATATACCCTAAGTGGTAGGTTTTATCTGATATAAATAATGTAACAAACTTGTATTTTTAAGCACTATGAAGTCGTATTCTTAATACAACTTAATAGTGCTTAAAAGACACGTTTATTATTAGCGTTATCTAATTAAAAATTACTTTGGGACCGTTCAAATATTACGTAAGCAAGTTTTGGGTCATTTTTGACCCCGTCCCTCCTTGTCAGCAAAAGTAAGCAAACCGCAAACCCCCCTCTCATAACTACGTAAGAAAGCTGCCCGACGCCTCCCTTTTTTTTGTCCCAAATCTTATGGTAATGCTTAGACTTCTGAAATTCATTGTTTTCTGAAACTTTCCTTGCGAAAAATGCTTAAAATGTTTTCCTATTTTTTTCCCAGATTTTTTCTTTATTTATTTTTGGTTTAATTTTGAAATTATTTACGCAAGAAACAATAAATTTTCGAAAATGCAGTGTTTGTAACATCTTACGTAAGCATCACTCATACTCCCCCTCTCCCTTGTCAGGAAAAGTAAGCAAATAGCAAACCCCCTCCCCCTTTAGCTGCTTGCGCAATATTTGAACGGCCCCTTATTTTAAAATCTTAAACTTTTGCTAGATTGAATTTTATAACGATGAAAGAGGAACAGCCAACTAATAATACACGGTGCTTCATCTTTACTATCGAATATTTTAATCACGTACTCGGATTATCTATAACTACTTCATACTAGACTTTTAATGAAAGTTGCTTGCTTTGTTTTAGGTATTAATATCGCGGTTTATTCTACAGAATTTTCTACGAAGGTATTGCGCATGTGTCGTATTTATGAGTCTTGTTCCCTTAAACTCTTACAAAACCACCCTCCCTAAAAAAAAATTGACCAGACAATGCTCTTCGTGTGCTTTAAAAGTTACCTGAAAGTAGTGAAGACTCGTAAAGGAGTCTTTAAGCCAAACGTGATATGATTTTCAGCAATAACCGTAAATGCGGGTATTTAAGGGGAAAAATGGCTCAGCAATTGAACGTTAAAAATGTGTTAGGGGTTTGACTGTGAGGATTTAACAACTTATGCTGTTGGGCTGCGGAAAGATTCGCTCGTCCGATTTTAATGGCGGTCGTAAAATATGGCGCGGTTCTTTTCGATCTATTTTGATGAGCTGAAAGGCGCACATATTTCGGGCCGTGTGGGTGCATATATGGCGTAGCCTTAAGGCGAAAGATTCGGTTTATCTTGAAACTTTTTTTACAAATTTTTGTAAGACTATTTTTCATATGTGGAGGTATTGCAGTTTCAGTATTGTGTATGAATACTAAAAATGAGTATTGGGATTTTCTCTAGGATAAAAATATATTTGAAAATAACATGGTAGATTTTTATTGAAATAAAAATGAATATTAAATGACGTATCTAGAGCCTGCATATTTATCTTTATGAAAGGGATTTGGAGTTGCAAATTGCTAAAATTATACCATTTGCTTATTTGAGGAAAATAAATAAATATTAAATTAACCAGTCTGTCAGAATATTTTATACTAACTAAACCCCAAAAGAATTTTAGTTTCACGTGACGTGTAGCTGTTTCTCCAACTATCCTCACATGTTTAGAAATTACCCTGTTAATGTGAAAGATATAGAGAGACATGTATACTAAAACCAAGAAACATTTCATAGTTCTAATGTAGTTAGAATAGTTTTCTGTTTACATTGCAATTCATTAAAAATAATGTCTAATAAATTGTCTTTTCGTTGGAAAACTTTTAGTCACTATAATAAAAGTACACTTAAATATTTAAGGAGTTTTTATCCCTTGAGATAATTTAAATTTAAATGAAATATTGTTCTGTTAAATTTGAGAACTTGTTTTTAATAAACTAGGGGGCCTGCCCCCTGCTCGCTATCGCTCACCAACCCCCGGAACTGCTTCGCAGTTCTTTTAAGATCGCTTCGCGATCTCAGCGAGCAAAGCTCGCTTGTAGAATTTACCAACTCTAATGAAAACCCTTATCCAATCTAAAATATTTTATTTCTCTTATCACTAATTTATTAGAAATATTTTCCCAACCTGTTAAACAAATATTGAAAAATATTAATTTTTTCAGAATACATAAGCTATCCTTCCTTAAACATTTAATAACCACATGAACTTAAAAACGCATTCAATCTAATTAACTCTTAAAACAATGACTAATCTAACAATGAGCTAATATTAATCCGAAAAACACGCAACTTCCAAACAAAAATCTCCACCCTTCATCCGAATATATTTATTTCTGCTCGTGCTCGCGACAATCTAGTAAACTGTCAAAAATAAACTTAAAAAACTCCGAAAAAAAATGAAACTTTGATGCTTAATAATTCCAAAACTAATTCGAATTTTTCAAAGAATTAAACGCTAATCTTTTTCTAAAAAATAAGAGCATAAGTGGTTAAAAAATCATACTCCTATTGTGATTAGTTTTTCTTTTAGATCGAAAAAACCGAAAAAGTAACAAAAATTTCGAAACTTTAAAAATTAATTACTCCAAACCTAATTCGAAATTCAAAAAAAGGGCGACGTAGTGCACATCTTCAGATATCAGAGTATGAGGTTGCGAAAAATCAAAGCTCTGCTGCTAATAGTTTTCGCTGAACGCGATTACGCGGCGAAAAAACAAAAACTTCAACTTTGACCTTAAAAATACCCCAGAATTAATAATCACATCAATTAGCTTTTTATTTGAAATTGTTCTCCAAACATTCCTCTACAATCATTTCAAATTTCATAAATTTCTGTCAAGTAGTTTTTGCGTTGTTAGAGGTCAAAGAGTTCAAAAATAAAAATTTCTGAAACAGCGGCGGCAGCGGCGGCGGCGGTGACCGTTACTTTTTTTTAATATAGAGAGATGTAAATATTGCACTATCCATCAACTCCTTTATTCTTCAAGAGTTGTTGATGTTGCTGCGGCTGTCCAGGATACTTTCAGTCCTATTTGACTGCTCTACACCGACTTCTTGTTCAAGACAACATCAAAAATAAATGGAAATATACTCGTATAGAGTATAAATATTATCTTTTTAAACACGTTTACTTCTTAAAACAGTCTTAACAGTATGTTAAGATTTAAACAGTCTTAATCAGTCGACTCCGCTTATTGTGATCATGGTTAATGTTATGAATCGGATAATGTTATCAAAATTGACCCGTCCTGATCACTCCTATTTAACTTAACGCAAAATATATCGTTTTATGTTATCAATATATCGCTTAATGTTGTAAAAATCTGGTGAAATACCCTAAATAGCTCCTTTATTTCCAGTTTGAAGTTCAATTTTAATACATAATCATAAAAAATGAGTTTATAAAAAATATTTATTGAAATGATGCGTTTACGCAACTTTACTTAAATGAGTTAATTTATTAGTGTTATACTAGGGGGCTATCACCCCCTCATCGCTATCGCTCGTCGTTTTAAATATTTCCATTATGACTATACACTTGTGATTTAAACACTTGAGTTACACTGTTTGAAATTTTATAGATTCAAATCACTTATTATTATCAATCGGATATTGTTATTATACTGTTGAACAAAAGTGATCACATTAAGCGCAGTCGACTGTAATTTAATTCTTTTAATTAATTTCTTTAATTAAGTTTCAAAAATTTAGTTCTTACGTGAAAAGTTATGTACATATATTCATAAGAAAGGTGTACCCTTTGAAGTAATTTAATAAAATAACTTTCAAAGCTAAAAGTTACTAAAAGAGCTGGTTGCTACTTCCGCGAACTCTATAGTTTACCATATAAAAATGTCATTTGTGACCACCACAATATCTTTTATTTAAACACTAGAACCGCCGGACTTTGCTACCTACCTAAGAACCGCCAAAGGGGACGAAAATACCCCCATGCTGCTTAGGGCGGGTCGAAAAAGACGAAAGTCAAAAAATCAAAATGTAATAGTGCTGGGAAAAATTGTAACACATTGGTAGAAGTATAATGCAACAAAAATTTTTGAAATCTGTCAACATTTGACCGTCGCGCAACGCGGTCAAAGTTTTGATGTTTTGGTCATTTTTGGGGAAATCAGCAGAAAATCCTAGATAACGTGCTCAAATATCGTTCTCAATTTTTTCATGGTTGTGTATGTTCACTGTCTATAGTATGTGCCTAGTTTAATTTCTTTGTGCCTGAATATTAAAAAGAAATAAATCTTGAAAGTTTTAAATTTACGTGCAGTTGCTTTTCCTGCATTCTTTAAATAGCCATAACTCAAAAACAACTATACCCAGAAACTTGCAACTTGGGCCATTCTATTCATATTTTGTTTGTGTTTATTATGGGGTTCATCTTGACTAACTTCATTTCGAAAAAGTGTTCAAAATCTTCAAAATTAAGAAAAAAATTTAATTAATAAATTAAAAATACAAATTTTTGTAAATTTTTAGAATTTTTAATTTTATTAAAACTTAACATATCTTAATAAATATGTCTAAATTTTTAAGTTGAAATTGTGATATTATCCAATGGAAAAAATCCAGCTTTGAAAATTAGTGCAAATTCAAACTATCTCAATTATGTATAGGAAGTTAACAAAAAGCCATTAAATTGTATATTTTAGCAAATATAAAGAACATACAGGTTTTTACAAACATTTAAGAGTTAATGATCTTCTAAATTTCTTCTGTTAATTTTTCGTTAGCGCAACGAAAAGCTTGTAGCCAGCTTGCAATCAAAGGATAGCATTTCTTTTTAAACGTGGTTCGTATGGAAGGAATCTGTTGTTTTTAAGGGAAACCTTGTGAAATTTTGAATATTGGGTAGACAAATGAATTAATTCCAAAGGATTGAAATCTGGTAAAAAATCTGGTTTTGAAATCTATTAATCTGGAATTAAAACAACCTTAAAAACAACTGTTATATTACTTTTCTCAACATAACAGTAAAAAAAAAGAGGGATCGGTTATTATTATTACCACAGGGTTAAAGAAAGTCAAAGGGTCCCCAACAGATACGTCAAAAGTGACTTATTTCGTTTCATAATTTAAATAATACAACTCAAATAATTGTTTTAAAAATTTAACATTCCAAACTGACAGTGCTATTAATCTGGAATTATAACAACCTTAGCAACAACTATTGCATAAATTTGTTTCAACATAATAATAAAAAATAGTTATCGGATATTATCCCAATGTTAAAGGGAGACCCCCGACAGATAAACCAAAAGTTACTGATACCCATTACTGTTATTTCGCTTATTAATTTAAATAATGCAACCCAAGTAATATTGTTCTTAAAAAAAAGTTAACAATCCAAACTAAAAGTATTCATCTGTAATTGAAACAAGCGTCCCATCCGACTCATCGTCGCTGAAAAACGCACCATGCGAGAGCCGGGTAGCGCAGGCGCGCAACACTCCACAACTACCTGAGCGCGCGGGTCGGAAGAAAAGCCGGACTCCTCTGTTCTCTCGGAGTCCGGGAGTCTTTCGCACCCGCTGCTCTCCGATGCGGCCGCCCGACGACCGCTGTTGGCCGGCCCGCACTGTCTCGGATTACCGTCGTCGCGTCGTCGCTGCCATGCCGTCGCCGGGCGAGTGACAGTTTCGCCGGCATGAGAGACCCGTTTCGGGGGGTGGTGGTGGTCGCGGCGCTCTTCTTTTTTCTGTGCGTTCGGAGTGTGGCAAGGGGACATGGATACGGTGAGTTTATTTTTTTTTGTTTGTTTCGATATGTTCGATATGTGTGTGTGGTGTTTTGTTGTGGTGAAAAGCTGTGTGATGTTTGAAGAGAAATTTCTCGTTTGGAATGCCTACATACTTGGAAAAGTTTTTGTTTGTGTTTGGAGTTTTTCGAAAGTTTTTGTCTTACGATTCGTTTTGCTCTTAACTTTTCTGGGACGTTTGCAGTAAAAGGTACAGATATAAGGGGGTTGGAGTCAAAATTCCTACCAATTGTTAAAGGATATAACGTTTTTTTTTATTGATAGGTTATTTTTCCAGAGCATAAGGGACAACCTCCCCCCTAGGTTTCTAGTGGCTCTTTCTTCGGGATGTCCTCCCTAAATTCTCCCATGAGAATCATGTTATATTTTTCGGGGATTGTGTGGGATAATTTAAGTTGTTTTCTATGGAAAAAATAACGAATCACCGATACTCCAATATAACCTCGATACCAAAGAACGGATTTATGAGGGGTCATGTGGGGGGCAATGTCGCACGAAATTTGTAATGATGCATTCCGGTTTTTTTTATTTCTAAATCATGCTCCCAGAGCTATCAAGTTAGCTCTATAAAATAACTACAAACCTACTCTAAACTTACAACTATGAACTATCCACCCATGAGGGGTCCTATTGGGTTTTTGGAAGGGTATTGTATACTTTTAGATATAAGCTTTCTATGCTCAAAATGTAAAAAAAAATACTGAGTATGAGGGTATATAGGGGTTCTTTGATGTCAAATTACTTCAAAAAATGTATTGTAGGGTTTTGATGGATATAAAAATCTACCGGACCATGGTATAAAATTTTGACGAAACTTTTGTATAAAATTACCACAATGAATTTTTGGTTAAATTGTAGATATATTCATAACTTTTTTTTTGTTTATTCTCTCTATTCTTTTTTATTCACTATTTTTTTAAACAAAAATGTTGTTAAAATTATAATTCGGAAAATCTTCAAATTTCATCATTAAGAATTTAAGGAGAATTTGTATTATTGTTCTTGGTATATAATGGGTAAAATTTCTAGCTCTAAAAATTTATATTGGATAAAAATTCAAAGAATTAGAGGAGAGGAGGGTATTATGGAATACCCTTTATATCTTTAAGAAAAACCCTACTGGTTTTAAAGAAAAGGCCACGAAATCGTTTAAAGTACATACTATAACTAATGATAATGAAGTGTCATTGGTGAAATAAAACATAAATTATTTTGTTGTTATGAAAAAGGGTACTTTAAGAAAAAGTTACGAATGGAGGGTAATATGGAATAGTCGGGTAATATGGAATAGTTATTTACAACTATTGAAAAACTGATTAGACTTCGGAGAACATAGTAATTTTTTAACTATAAACACAATATTTATAAAATTACTTTCAAATAGTTTTGTTGTTGAGTCTATTTACAAAAGTCACGAATATAATCTTCTTTCTCTGCTCGAGTACAGTCAAGATGAGCCCATAGAGAACAGCTAATGCATTAAATCCAAATTTCTCCTCGTTGATCTTTGGACAATTTTCTGTTACAAAAGATACATTCAGCATCTTTGTTTTCCGGTTCTTTAGTTGATGGCATGAAGTGGATTATTATGGAATACCTAGTATTCCATAATTCATGTAAGATGTAATGTAAAGATTAAATGAAAATAAAATTATCAAGTGGTAATTAAGATCACTAATATTATTATTACTTTAATTTAATATAATAGTTAAGTGAATATATGATTTTGTATGGTGCTTTGCATTATATTATTCTTAATGTAATAATGTATAATGCATAATGCACCCGACAAAGAATAAGGGGTGTTTTTTTTTCTTTTTCAATTTTTCAAGGCAGTCACCTAACTTTATTAGGTTATTTCAATTGTTATGGGAAAATATAATAAATACTATTTATAACATAACTAAAAAAGAAAAGCTTGTATGACTTATTATGAAAAAAAAAACCACAATTTTACTGAAAAATTCTCAACTAAATGTATAATGCATGTTAAAATTTCTTTTTTTTTTCAAACTGGCACCTCTAGCATAAAGTCCTTAAAATTTCATTTTATTACCTGGATGAAAACTAAAAGTTTTCGCCCGAAATGCCATAAAATATACTTTTATTAAACGACCGTAGGGTATTATTTTGTCATCCATTAGGTATTTTTGAGGGGCGTGTGAGGAGAAATCGTCATATCAGCTTTCAACGATATCTGTGAATCATACATATCAAGTGACGTCTGGTTTGTTAATATTTAACAGAAAGGAAGTCGCATCTCATCGGAATCAGTACTTACAGAGAGTATTTTCGATTTTAATTTGATAAATTTTTGCAAGACTTTTTCACAATAATCTATTGGAATTACTTGAGTTTCTTTGTACTGCTTGCCTTTAAATTAAATTGGAATTTTTACAATAAAATAATTTACATTTTATATTAAATATCAAAACAGTTTAATTGACTTTTAAGCAATCGTGAAATATATTTTTGCAATTGTATTTTTAATATTTAATGTTCTCATTGTGGAACCAACATCAATATGCTAAAACCCCAGCAGTTTTCCAATAACTGTCAAATATTGCTACAAAGCATAAATAATAATTACTAAAAATGTAGTCCTAAACTCCTATATCTTGACGATTTTAACTTATTTCAATTTTTGGCTTCTTTTTTTAATGATCGCGTACCTATATAATCTATATATATATATAATTCTACGAATTTGGCGGTATTTGTTTTCTCCCGTTGGCAACGGTTGGTTTTTTGTGGTTTTGTGTTTTGTTTACGTTTTGGCGATCAGATGTACAATGTTCGTAATCACGAAACGCTCAATAACCTGGGTTCAAATCCATGTAGTACACAATCTCAGCTAGGCTGTACCAGCGTATGGCGAGCGAGCGTAGCGAGCACAGGATTGCGAAGCAATCCTAGGGGAACTGCGTCAGCAGTTCACGGGGGTTGGCGAGCGATAGCGAGCAGGGGGCGAAGCTCCCTAGTAGTTATATATTTTACATATCAAGACAGATGAATTGAATTATATTTGAAAAATATACGTAAAAAATTAATAAGAGTTTAAACAAGTTAAATATTTGTTTGATGATCAAAGCTTGAATATAAAATTACCCCCCCCGCAAATAAAAACTAATTTAAATACGAACAAAAACAATTTATTAACATGAAAACAAAGAATGCAATATTGTTCACAAAGATGCTTTGTCCCTTCCATAATTATTACAAAAATGTTTACACAGATCAAATAAAACACACAAAAGCAGTATAAAGAAAATTATGAAGGAAAAATGAAAAAATAAAATACTTACAAAGTATTTTTTTCATATATAGCATTTATAACTTTTTTATATATTTAGTTGCGCATTCACAGTTTTAAAACTCGAATAAAATATTTAAACGGTTAGAATGTACCTATGTGCGGGTAATTATCCCAAAAATAGCTTATTCTCCCGTATAAAAGGCTTGGTTCTAATAAAAGACCATAAATTGGATTGATTATTCCTTCAATGTAAAACTCAATATCACTTTAATTATCAGCAAGTTAATTACTAAACTTAAAACCGATACCTGGTTTTTGATTTTATGTAAAACTTTGTATAATTGATAAGGGAACAATATAACTAAAAAAAAATCGTCAATGGTGGAAGTTATAGTTATAATAATTTGGAAACTCATATTACTTTTATCTATATGTTTTATTTAAATTACCCAGTTAAACCCATTAAGTGAATGATGATTCCATGAAGGTTATTGAAGATAGAGGTTTGTCGTAAACTACAACTGTTGAAACATTTTGGCACATTAAAATTATCTTTATCATAACTAGATTACTAAAATTAGTGTGCAGCTAATGAAGTAATTCATATTTTTGTACGAATTTAAAGATTGGTTTTAAACTTTGAATTGTTGAACCACACATTTCTTTCAAAGAAAATCCACCAATAAAACTAAGTTTAAATATAAATAAATTTATAGTTCAACATTGAGTCTAACAACATTTTTTTCCATTCATTTCTTTATTTTGGTTTGTGTATTTTTGCTATCTGGTATAAAATATTTACCCCCTTATATACTTTTATTGTTCGCTAAAAACATCATGTCTTATTTTTTTACTTCAAAAAACATAATTTTTACCTGATATATATCCTTCAAGTAGGTATACAACAAAATATTTAACTCTTATGTTTCGTTTATGGTATTCCAAACCAGTTAAACTAACAATTTCAAATTCAGTACACATTTTTAAACATTTGATGTATTATATAACCAGCTATTTTATCGTCAGCGTATTTCCGCAAAACGGGCCGTAATTCTCGATTTTTATCACACATAAAAACATTTATGTTATACTTAACCACACATCCCCAGTAAGCCAAGAAGTAGACGCAGAAAGAGTTTACTAAATCATATATCTAGAAATACCTTTGCAATGTATCATCCCAGGGGACGCCAGATAAAACATAGCCTTTTGCGTTGAAACCGACGCTTATTGATTTAGAAAACCCGAAAGCAAATATTTTTTTTCCTCCTGGTAAGTGGAAAGAAATCATATTTTTAAGGGCTGGGGCCTATCTCTTGCTTGGACAGTTGCCAGGTTCCGGCCACTTCTTTTACGGTCCGGCCAACTTTCTTATAAAAATAACCACTGTGATCAAATTAATGCGGGTAGGTAAATACAGGGATATATCTTGCCACTAAACCGTGGAGTTACTATGAATCTGTGGTTTTATTTCTCTCCGTGAAATTGTGTTTGGTTTTGTGGCTCATTTATTATCATTACACGCATGAAGAAGTAGCTTTTGTTTGTATTTATACTCATCAAACGTGAAAAGCGTGGAGTTGAATATGTTTTGTCGGTTTATATTATTTCGTACATGTTTGCGTATTGGATGGGCAAAAGCTTCAATGCACTGGAAGTTTTTCGTAAAATATGCATTACTGTACCAAATACTATTTTGGTTTTCAATTTTCTAACACGAGAATTCATCCATCATGTCATAAATTTATGTATATTCCATGACAACAATTTCTATATATTCCTTGTGCATAGCCTTATGTTAAAGGAAGGCAAGTGAGTGAAAATTTTGAGATTTGATCTAGTCTTCAGAAAATCCATTTGAAGAAGCCATAAGGTAGGTGGGGGCAATTGTTCGCAGTTTTTGGTTTTGAATTTTTGTGGCCCAGAATTTTATTATTCGATCAAGTTTCTGATATGGAATCGAAAGCTTAGAATCTGGTCTATCATTTCATATTTTTTTCAGCCTTGAGCTATAATATTTTTGAGAAATATTCAATTTTTTTTGACAAAAAAAAATTGCTGACATTTGCTCCATTTTTTTGGGAGAACATAAAAATAATAAACGTGGAGAGCAGCGCAGACATATTCCGCTTTTCTGTACTCACCTACCGTTAGGAGGCTCTTTGTTTTACCACTTAGGGAGAGTGAGGGTCTGATTTTGCACATTTTCAACTGCGGACATTTACCCCCCAAAAACTGCAGAGAGTTACCCCATATCATGATGGTGGTACTGATTTTGGAAAATAAAAGTAAACATGAGTATTAAGATATAATTTCAAACTTAAACAAAGGCACATTCGGGAAAAAAAACTCATGAACACTGCATAAGTTTAATTATTTCACCATAATAAATTAAGAAATAGTTACAAAAAAACTGTATCAAGGACACTAAAAACTGACTTGCCTAATTTTTTTGGACAACGGACACGCTAATTCTCTGAAGTTTTTACTACCACCTGTGGTGGTTGTGAAAGGTACCTACTGTATTGATGCCGGCAATATAATTGTTATCATCGAAAAATGGCCAAGTGGACTATTACCCCACGCGGACAAATGCCCCCACCTACCCTACCATAACTCATATTTAACCCTTACTCTTGAAATTTTAAAACCAATATGTAAAGGCTATTAAATGAGATGTTATCTTATGTACTTTTTTCAGCATTTTAGACTTTTATTATGGCTGATACTTTATCTTTTTATCACGGGAATGTACTGCATGCAGGAAAAAAATTACATTTTATGATCGTTTACATAAAATTAATAAACCTAAAATTCTTCTATTCTCATTGGATGGGGAAAATATAATTCCCTCAAGCACCAGTTATTGAGGCCGAGTAAGCACCGTAACTAACAGTAAAATATTTTTAAGGGCCTATTATAAATAAGCAGAATATAAATGCCTGCCTATCACGTATAGGTAAAATAAGAGCATATGTTAAATATTTTCTCTCTATGAAGGTATGTAATATTAAATATACAATTATGTTAACTGTCCTGTTAAATAACGCTAGGTTGTTTTTTGGATACCAAATATTCAAATATCGCCAAATTTTTATAGTTCCCTTGTACATTTATCGGTTAGTTTAAAGTTTTTAGAGGTATTTCCAATATTTGGCAGCTAAAAGAACTTGGCGATATTTTACGGGACAGTTAAAGGAATAATTGTACCTATTCAACTATTATTACCGCTACGAGAAAAGGAAAAGGATGTATTTTTCAAAGGTCCATTCAAAATGAAACGAGCATAAATGAATCCATCTAAACTGTAGAGAAAATAACAGCCTGAGTTAAATCTTCATACTCTAACAAGGTACATTAAAATAGAAAGTGTTGATGTAATTATTTAATTAAAAACTCCGTTACTCAAAGCATCCCGATGAAAAATGCGCCTTCCGTTTCAAATCCACCCCGCCGCTGCAAAACACACCGCGCAACCACCGCTTTGTCTCGCAATTTACCAAAGTATCTAATTTAGGATTAAGAAGATTATCAACAGCCCATTCATCTCGGCAAGCGTTGCAGACTTAACTTCTTCATTAAAGCCCCCCTCTGAGAAAAGATATCTTTTGAAGCCCCTCGCTGCGAATTTTCCAGCGGGATTATGTGCCGCGAAACGCGCGCGAAGAGAGAGAGAAATTGAATTACTTATGAGGCTGCTGCGGTGGTTTTTATATGAGAGAGACTAATGATTTGGGGAGGAGGAGGCGCAGGATGTGCCTTTTCCGGGACCCTCTCTTGGAATGAGGGTGTTGTTGGGGAAAGTGTTTTCTGGGACGGGGTAGTCCCGGAGGTGCAGGCGATTTCTTTTGTTGGAGTGAATTGAGGGTTGTGAGGGTTATTTTCTGCGCAATTCCGTACGCTTCGAAATGAGTGTAGACTGTAAGAGTGGTGAGGGACTGTGGAGTGAATTTATATGGGACTCGAGTAGGTGCTTAGAATTTTTACATGTATATTGTGTGCAGAGCCTGCTTTCTGGGAGGGCATTCGGGGCACTTGCTCAGGGCCCCCATTTCAAAGGGGCCCCCAAAATGCTTAAAAAGCTAAGAAAATGTGAAATAAGTGTAAAATAAACTTACTAAGCTTATAAAGCTTTTGAACAAACAACTCTTTTACGCAGTGTCTACGCTTGATTTAAAAATTATTGATTTTGTTATTTTAAGTCAAATAAATTTTTAAGTTTTATTTTAAGAAATCAGGGCCCATAAATGGGTCTTTTGCCCTGGGTTGCCCCCAAACTTGTAAGTCAGGCCCTGGTTGTGTGTGTAGTGTAGGTGACTAAATTGAGTTTAATACGAGTCGGATTGTTGTTGCATAGTTGTAAAAGTAACATAAACATTACAAACTTCAATTTAAGTTTCATTTTGTAAGAATCAAGTGATGAAAGGGGACTCAGGATGAAAGTGGCATAATTCTAAAACTAAAAATTTGGGAAAACAATGGATTTCGATTTCTCATAGGATACTTTTACCTTGTGTGGTAGTCACCAAAGTCAAAAGCTCAATAGGAGGCTTGTAAAAGCTGCCTAGAAAGGCCTTCTCCATAAGAATAACACAGGTGCCAACAGTAATATGTGTTCATTCACTCAAAACAACGTTCAGTGGACTTATACCATTTTTATTCTAACCAACTCAATTACAATGTTAAAACAAGGTTAAAATACCTAAAATATTGGTCTTCTGAGATCTCTTCTACTTGTTTTCTCAATCCCTCTCACTTATCTCTTTATCCTTGTATAATTTCCTTCCCGGGAGAAACGTGAAACGGCAGCAGTCTCTAGGACTTATACAAATTCATAAGGAATTCATGAGGCAGCAGTCCCGCCATGTCACAACATGTAACTTATTTTCTAAGAGGTATTATAGTTATTCACGTTTCAAAAGTAAACTATTAGACTAACTATTACTACTTATACTTTAACTTCATCACTGCACAAAGTTATTGACTTTTACATTAGCTAAACCAGTACGCTAATCTACAAACAAGCAATCCTTTGTGGTCTTTCTATATTTAGACATAACAGCACACAACACAGAACATACGTAGTAATTTAGTTCCTCGCATAGAGTTCACCAGAAAGTTTTTTAACAACACAAAAACTTAATTCAAATTCTTAATTTCAAACGAATTGTAAGAAAAATGTTATAATTCCGTTCAGATCCACCGTTCAAAGGGAGTTACTTGTACGTTAGACGGAAATAGAAGTTTAAGGGCACAACAGAAACAAAACAACGGTCTTTAAAGCCACAGAGAAAAATCCTAACAGAGGGTCCAAAAGGCTATTTTATAATTTTCTCATGAGGTAGAGGGCAGCATTGGGAATTCAATGATAGACAGAGATGTAGGCAGTACATTTTTGGTGGTCAAAGCTGTGGTTGGATGTGACGTGTTCATTCCAACAGTCCTTTCGGAGGGCTATTGGAGGATCAAACTTTACTTTTTCAGTACATCACCTAGGTGATGTACTGAAAAGTAAAATAAAGATAAAGCTTTATCTTTTGAGAAAGATGTCAATATTTCGGGAATTTTCTAAAAATTGTCACTCAAGATCCCCTTTTGGTACCGCTGTGGAGTATGAGGGTCCTCCTCCCAGAAAAAAATTTTGGAAATTTGACCTGTAAAAGTAGGGTTTTAACTCATTTTGAGTACTTTTTGGGACTTTTTTCGTACTTATGAGAGATTTTTTGGGTGCAAGGGCACTTTCCAGAGTGCCATCCTCCTGGATCCGCCACTGGGCGAAAGAGGCGTGAGTTGCATGGTTATGAGATCCCAGCCCCAAAATAGCCCCTTTCACAAGACATGCCATGCTTTTTTGACTTCCATTATCGCCTTATGCATGGCCATAATAGACTCTCTGTTCTAGTACTCCGTGTTTAAAGTCCCAATGCACCAGAGTGCAAGTAATTAAGAGTTAAACATAAGAAAATTTTTTTTAAGTTGTTGTGGTGATTAAACGGTCAAAAGTTACTATACTTGGTTGCAACGTTTCTTGAACCCAGTAAGTCACAAATGCGGAAGGAAAAATCGGTAAACACACAACCTGTTGGATTGTTAGGAGGAGTTTCGGTAGGCAAATAGTGATTGAAAAGCACAAATGCATGGGTTTAACAAAATAATCATATTTTTAAATTGACATTCTTTATTTCTCTCAAAATTCAGACACCGCGATTGGAACTACTTTGTTTATATAGTGACGTGGTAGGGTCAACTTAAGTTGCAGTCTAGTATAGTTTGCTTAAATATGGGTCTGGCGTAAAAGACACAGCGATGAAAAATGTAAATATAAGTATACTAAGTAATACTTAACAGGAGTTTTACCAAGTTTCCATTAGGTATACTCTGGTTCTTTCGATTGATCGGGTAATCGGAGTGGGGATATACGATCTCCTAAGAGGTGATGATTAGACGTCACGTTAGCCATAAAGATATTTTATAGCCCGTCTTACGAAACTTCTAGACGTTTTGTCTGGGTGGTTATGGAGAACCTTTTGTTTTTGATAGTGCTCTAACAATCACAGACGGCGATAATGTATTTGTTCTATGATAGAGCTATGGGATATTTATTTTTCTTCTACCAAAAAGTTTTGTAATTATCGGAAGTTTAAAATAAAATAAATTTTACAGCTGCTTTATTAAATCTTGCTTTTTATGTATGTATGTGAATTAGAGAATGTATTTGAACGCACAAGCTAAAACAATTAATTGAATGGTTTGCAGCACAAATAACATTGCATACAAACTTTAGGGTTTCTTGTTGTGTAACTTGGGGTTTTGTTGGCAAACTTCGAGTTGGCGAGTTCTTTTCCTGCTCTGTGTTCCCAATAAAAACTTTCAATTTCACTTAAAATCATAATTTGAGTGAGTTTTAAGTACAACATGTTAAATTGCACAAAAAAGGTTCCAGAACTTCAATGTAAGCATACAATTTTTTTTGTGTGCAAAGTTAGATTGTTTTATACAATACTACCAATTGAGTTATATATTTAAAATTATCAAAATGTTTGATTTTAATACTTAATATTGAGGACATTTTAATTTTTCCAATTTTATTTGTTCCTATTTTATTATGGAAATGAAGTTAGATTGGAAATAATACTGGTAAGGGTAAGAGAGAACTACAACCACAGATATTTGCAGGGCACACAATTATAATATTGTAGGCTTACAGGAGAAGGACACTAAGTCATTTTTGGAGATTCTTTTGTAAGAGTTCAAACAAGGCCAACGAACGAACAAATTTTGAAAATATCACCAAGCTGAAAAGCAATCAGTATGCTGGTGAAATTGCATGTCGCAAAAGAAAGCGATCGAATATCGCCAGATTTGGGTTAACCTCGCACAGAATAATTGAGCCAGAAGTGACTTAGTACCTTTCTCCTATATAAGCCACAGCCGATATATTCCATTTTGGCCCTCTAGAAGGATACCGAACTTATTAAATCCCTCCCATCGCAATTTTCCATTCGACACTTCCAAGTGCTATCACATAGCTCTCACTCCACCTTCAAGCAGCCTATACCCGCGCTTTGCACAATGAATTCTCTTACCTCCCTCGTCAAGAACACTTCGACTTTTAGAGAACCATTCTTCCCTTCGAAAAAGAAGTGCCCGGATTCTAACGGCCCCTGATGTTTTATTCAATACTAATCAACCTTCGAATACATCACGTGAACGGTCGAGTAACCCGTGACAAACGAGGCTCCCAGAGAGAGAAATGTGATATACTTCAGAATGTTCTTAACTCTCCGAGATTTAATTCCCTTTTTAACCGGTAGCGTAATTCTGTTTTAATTGGAGCCGACGTGCGTCGCCAAATTTGCATTGCATTTTTCGGAGTCGCTCGCGTGTACCGATTATTTCATTGTTGTTTGTCGGCGGAATGAGTCGAGTTGAGTTGTATTCTTCTTCGAATCGGATTTAGAAGCTTTTTTAGTACCGAAATGGGAGCTTAAGAGTTCCGGTGGTGAAAACTCCGTGGAGAAGGTGGAGGAAAAAAAAAACCGTGATTTTAATTAGTGAGACAGGAAATGGTAAACGTTAGGGAATTCTTTAATTTAGTTTGTGCCAGTTAAAACAACGCGCAGAGAAAATGTTTCTGAAACAAGTTCCTTAATTAACGATGATTTTTACGCTCATTTTGGAAAATGTGGGGAGTATGTATTAATTGATATAAATCAGATTAGTATCTCGTGAACATTAAATTTACTGATATAGAACAAGCGTTCATTAAGCATTGGTCACGAAGAAATATTTTCCGCACCTTCTTCCTAATTAAATAGTTTATTTCAGAAACATGTTAAACACCACTTTTTTCAAAAATGACTTATTGGTGTCTTGGGATTCTGTAGAGGTAAACGCACATTTTAGTGTAGAAACAATAAAAATGACGTGATTTTAAAATAATTTTGCAACATATTGAATTTTAGCTTTAGTGCAGAAACAAGTCAAGTGACGTCGCTTGACTGGTTTCTACTCTAAACTGCGGGAAATTTCGTTCATGCCAGCTCATCTTCAGCTTGTTTGGGAAAGCCGTTTTTATTTAATTACTTACACACTATATCTGAGATTTGAAAAATTCATTCTTTTGAAGTTTGGTCCATCAGGCCATAGTAAAAACCATATATATATATTAAAAGATATTATAAGAAACTTAAGGCTAATTTTGACAGCAATGTATTCAAAATTGCCATGCTTGTGGGCGTTTATTATATCCCTGGGCAAATATTTTGGATTTATGAAGCATTTTATTTAAAGTGAGCATCGAATTTAAAACACAGATCAGAATATTGAACTGATTTTGAAGCTTTTTAAAACAGTATCGTTTTACTGTCTACAAAATTACATCCAAATAGAATTGGAATTTTGAATTGGCAGACAACTATTTCTAAGTGTAGAGTTGAAGCAATTTATTTTTTAAAAAAAAAGTAGTTGCACATCTACTAACTAAAAGAGACAAATAATATCAATATAATAAATTTGTCGGTTAGTATTTAATAAATAAATGTAATTCATAACCAATATTAGCAGTTTTATTACCAAATCCTCAAAGTTGAACCATAAAGTAGCCTGTTTATTGCAAAAACCTGTCAAGTATAAAAATTTCATTAATTTTTTGTGCAAAGTATAAAAATGTAAAAACAAATATTTTTGTCTGTAAAATCTAAATTAGGTATACTTTATGAAAAAATTACTAAACCCATTTAGAAAAATTCAATGAATTGCTAAACAGTTTTTCTCGAAATAGAGAAAATTGGTCTTCGACATGTTTCTGGTTTCTGAAATAAACGATTCAATTCTGTTTTTTATTTCTTTTAATTAAATGTGTTCTAACTATTTATACGTTGCATTACATTTTTTGGAATATTGAAAGCAACATGGAAAAAAATATTCAAGCTATACTATTTCCAGTGTAACTGAAACCGATGTGTGTAAAATTGTGCTGTTTTTTTTTGTGTGTGTGTGGAGAGGCTTTACTAACTAATCTACTAAACTTTAAAAGGTCGTATTCACCACTAACATGACCTAAGGTTAACCTGGAATAAAAAATTTGAGTTTCCTTCCTTAATTTATGTTTTAAAATAATTTTATTTTGAAAAGGAAGATCCCATGTGTTTAAAAGTTATCTTGTTTAATCTCTAGAACAGATATTTACGTATTAGGTATTAGAAGAAAATATTATTTTCCCTCTAGAGCGATACGAAACTTATTTACGCTTACAATTACGCCTTTTTCATCCGGCAGTTTGATGTGCATTTACACAACCGAAAATTACTACGAACTGCGACATTCACCCGTATCTGCATTTTCAAAAACGAGTTTTCTGTTCAAGAATATGAACATAAAATAAATATTGAAAAAAAATATATATAATTTTCAAAATTTTAATAGCATTCAACTAGTCTGAAATCTTATTTTCCATTTATATGCTAGATAACTGTTAAATTTTATGATGTGAGGCTGTATAGAATAATAAAAAAAATCTCGTGTCTTTCTAATGCTTTTGTTTGTAGTAGTTATTCGTGGATATCTGTAAAGATAATGTAATTTTATCTGAACATAAACAGCCAGATGTCAATATTAATTATCTCATTGCATTATTCTGTTCTATGGAACAAGAAAAAATAGTGAAAAATAACGCCATGAACTTTAATATGTTTTCTTCTTTTCATTCTGGTTCTTCTCTTACTACTTTTCAACTGCTTTTTGTATCATACTTCATTCAATTTAACGTGATTAGCATGGAGTTATAATTTTTTAATCCTCATCTGTATCATTCTGATCTGAAAGAGCATTTGTCTACTCATTCAGTAGAATAGATGAATTTCATATTTCGTATTTTTTGTAGCCATGTAAATATTAGCTTTTAATCTATCGGTGCTTAAATTAATATTGAAAATACATTTATGTGAATAAAAAGCGATAAAAGGATTTTTTTAGGTATGGGGCCTTTTAATTTTATTCATATGATCGGTTGAATTATTCACTGCTAAGAACAAAAGATTTATGAATAATGGGTTCAAACATAGTTCCATTTACATCTTTACTAAGGTGTGTTCCGCATATTCCAAAATGGTTTTAAAAGGCCCAATTTCACGGTTAGGAAGGTAGCCAAGACCATGCCAGATGCAGGGGTCTTAATTCCGATTAATCAACCACCTCTGGTGGCTGTCGAGGTTTTAAAAATGGCCTCACTGTCACTGACCACAGTCGGGAGATGAAAAATGGCGGAAAAATTTTTATGCGTTCGGGGAATTCCATAAATTACTTTTACGTTCCCTAGTGTTTAAAAGCAATTACCGGTGTCATTAGTAAGCGTAGGGAGGTTTGAGGAGTATAAAAGATTGCGGTAACCGCGCGCAGTTTTGGAAATGTTGGGAATGTGGATCTGTCACCACCTGTGGTTAACGTGAGCCGTAAAAAAAATATTTGAGTTTTGGAAAGTTTGAGGCTGATTCAGAGGGTGGTTGGTTACCCAGAATTTGTTTTCGGTCTTGAAAAATTAGTCTGTGTTGGGATGTTTGCTTATTAGTGTACCATTTGGAATGAGTGCATTGTTTATTGCACTAGGATGACAAAGTTGGCATCTATATGTCATGGGTAACTTGATAGTTGTTTTAAACTAAGGATTTTAGAGTGGTTCTTGTTATGGAAGAGCTAGTTTTTCATTTCATTTAAATAAGTTAGGCTGTGAAATGAATTTGCTCCCTTGCTATTCATGCCATTAATATAATTTATTCACAACAAACCTATTGCATTGGATTAATACATTGTTCATTTTTAACATCACAATCATATTATCACACTCTTTTATACATCTTTCTATTATTTTATAGTTTTGGGTTTACTTGTATTTGTGTATTATTAATTCAAAAATATTTTTAGTTAATTTACCTCTTTTATTAGAACACATATTGTGTAGGTATAGGTACTTAGCTGGTCACCTGCACGAGTCAAATGACTCCTTGAAGACTAATAATTGTTTTTTTTTTTCTTTTTTTCTCCTCTTTTGATTTATTTAATCTCAGTATTGTATATTTTCCGTAAATAACATTTGAATTTTATTTCTCGAACTAAAAAAACCATAACCTTGTGTACTTTTTATGTGAAAATTTAGAGTGAGTGATTTTGTTTAATGTATATAGTATATATATAATACTACGCGAAATACATATTTGTCTTGACTAAATGTAGTACAAATCCGTTTTCATCTCCTACTCTACTACCGTCTACTCTTCTTGATTCGTAAGTCTTGGTTTTCAAGAATTCACCCACTATGTTTTGTATTCTTATGAGAACAGCAAGAAAACCTAAAAGAGATAGAAAAATAAATACTACCAAATTTTTCTTCACAGAAAGTACATCTAAAGTAATTATAATTTCGATTTTAGTGATGGAATTATAATTCCAAGCAGTTGATTTTATATCATGAAGTAATAATATTGCATAACTGAGATTATAAAAAATAGTATTTAAAATTAAATTTTAGATATGATTTTAGAATAACTCACTTCCAAATTCTGAAAATATAATTCGTCGTTAATTTTTAGTGTACAAATTAAATATAGGTACGCTACTAAATTTTAAGTAAAGCAAAAGAATATCACCTACGATTTTTAAATATTCGATATTGGCAATCCATCAATCTTAAAAATTCTTAAGATTTTTATCGGCCATTAGTGACACTTCTTCCACCGCTATTGCAGAATTCATCAGTTTTGGGGAAAAACAATAAAACAGACTTTTTTCCAAACCCAGAAGCGCAGAAAATGAAAGTGCTCTAAAATAGATTTAAACTCTAGAAAATTTTTCCAAAAGGTAGGAAAATCCTAAACTCTTCGAAATAAAAACTTATTTTTCAATTTATCATAGGTATGGCCTATATTCGACCGGTTTTATACGAATACGATTGTTTCTAGCGCAAATAAAGTTATCCGCTCCTAGGTTTAAATTGGATCTCGGATTGATAGATAGCTCCTAGTCTTTTCTTTAAAAAAACTTTGCATATATACGCAATGCAAAAGATAGAAAGATATGTACGTGATTTTGAAAGGTTATTTTTAAACTGTTATTTGAAACTTAAGAAAATTAATCTTACTAGTGACCAATCTATTAGGTATCTAGGCGAAAAACGACATGTAAAATAAAATTTTTATACGTTTAAGTAAGAAAATAAATATTTTTGTTAAACATAAAAGTGCGGAAACTAGACTAAATAGTTGAGACAAGGTGTACACTATTTAGATTAGACAGTGGCTACTATACCAACATTTACCTTAATATATAACATTTACCGAATTCGGAATAGGGATGTAAAATATAATCTTACAATAAAATCCAATTTGTCTAGACTAGATCTTACATGTGAGTGTGACTAACCTAGGTATACTGGTATCCAATCTAGGTATCCCCTTGTTTTCAACTGAAGCTTCGCTGCTGCATCTCAATATGTCTTAAATCAATGATACACTTTTATGTAACTTTCCAAAACATTTTAAAATTTCATATATTGAGTAAAATAGTTTTAAAATAGTATATGTTTGGTGATAAAAAAACAGGTACTTTACAACTTTCCAAATGTGTTGTGAAACGTGTAAATTGTTATTTTTTAAAACGTGTTATTTTGAATAACAAGTTAACTACAGAAATGTATTTGAATATGTGTCAGACAGAAAAAAATATAAATAAATCCATTATTATTATTATATTGCACACAAACAAAATAGATAGAATATTTAAAATTACTCTTATGTTTGTTTGGCATTTAGGTTTACAAATCAATTCTGAGAGATTTCTAAAAGTTTTTTGAAGATATAGTTCTAACGAAAGGTAAAAGTTTGTAGCCATGACTGAATAAGATCTATAATGTAATGTAGTTGTGGACTTCCTTATTCAAATCAATTGACAAAATCTGAAATAAAAAAAGTAAAATTTATTTTTATATAAATATATCTCTATATTTTTTTTTCATGGATTTTACATTCGTAACCAAAATATAAAAACATTGAGGTAATGAATAAAAAAAAACCATTCAGTTTTATTCCACTTCTTGCGCTTATTCTAATGAAATTATTCATGTTTATAACTGTTAAACTGTTAAAATAAAAACTGTTTCTTTTAAATTAGAGACATGAGTTTTAAAACTTGTCAAATAAGAGGTGTATTATATCATTGTTTTTCACATACCTGATTAATTTAAAGGAAACCATGCTTTGCCGTATGAAAATTTACTTCTTGATTTTTGTTTACAAAAAAAAACGTGTTTTAAACACAATTAATTTCTTATAACTATAGAATGTTAACAAATAAATTACAAAAATATCTAGAGGTGATTATTCACTTATTTGGTCAAATGTGTTAATAAAATTATTATCTCCACTTTCATGTTACATGTAAGAGTCCAATCACACTCTTCTCAATGGATTCAGCATATCAATAACTAGAAATCCATTTGTATAGACCCTTTATGCTTAAAGAAGCATAAT